>CAJMZQ010000068.1:0-1408931 GCA_905220385.1 Xylota sylvarum | reverse complement strand
AGAGAAATCATACTCCATGGTAAGTTGTTCTTGTAGTATGTTGAACGACTATCCCAACTAAAATCTATCCACTCAACAAAAATTATTTCAGAGAAATCATACTCCATGGTTCGTTGTTC
The DNA here is from genome assembly GCA_905220385.1 of Xylota sylvarum. Lineage (NCBI taxonomy): Eukaryota > Metazoa > Arthropoda > Insecta > Diptera > Syrphidae > Xylota > Xylota sylvarum. The sequence continues at coordinate 1,408,812 of CAJMZQ010000068.1, read as the reverse complement.
TTGTAGAATGTTGAACGACTACCCCAACTAAAATCTATCCACTCAATAAAAATTATTTCACACCACAGACTCATCTTGGTCAGGATCGATTTGAAATCTATCATGGTTTCAGAGAAATCATAGTCCATGGTAAGTTGTTCTTGTAGAATGTTGAACGACTACCCCTAACTAAAATCTATCCACTCAACAAAAATTATTTCACACCACAGACACATCTTGGTCGGGATCGATTTGAAATCTATCATGGTTTTAGAGAAATCATACTCCATGGTAAGTTGTTCTTGTAAAATGTTGAACGACTATCCCAACTAATATCTATCCACTCAACAAAAATTATTTCAGAGAAATCATACTCCATGGTTCGTTGTTCTTGTAGAATGTTGAACGACTACCCCAACTAAAATCTATCCACTCAACAAAAATTATTTCAGAGAAATCATACTCCATGGTTCGTTGTTCTTGTAGAATGTTGAACGACTATCCCAACTAAAATCTATCCACTCAACAAAAATTATTTCAGAGAAATCATACCCCATGGTAAGTTGGTCTTGTAGAATGTTGAACGACTATCCCAACTAAAATCTATCCACTCAACAAAAATTATTTCAGAGAAATCATACTCCATGGTAAGTTGTTCTTGTAGAATGTTGAACGACTACCCCAACTAAAATCTATCCACTCAACAAAAATTATTTCACACCACAGACTCATCTTGGTCAGGATCGATTTGAAATCTATCATGGTTTCAGAGAAATCATAGTCCATGGTAAGTTGTTCTTGTAGAATGTTGAACGACTACCCCAACTAAAATCTATCCACTCAACAAAAATTATTTCACACCACAGACTCATCTTGGTCAGGATCGATTTGAAATCTATCATGGTTTTAGAGAAATCATACTCCATGGTAAGTTGTTCTTGTAAAATGTTGAACGACTATCCCAACTAATATCTATCCACTCAACAAAAATTATTTCAGAGAAATCATACTCCATGGTTCGTTGTTCTTGTAGAATGTTGAACGACTACTCCAACTAAAATCTATCCACTCAACAAAAATTATTTCAGAGAATTCATACTCCATGGTAAGTTGTTCTTGTAGAATGTTGAACGACTACCCCAACTAAAATCTATTCACTCAACAAAAATTATTTCACACCACAGACTCATCTTGGTCAGGATCGATTTGAAATCTATCATATCGTTGTTCTTGTAGAATGTTGAACGACTACCCCAACTAAAATCTATCCACTCAACAAAATTATTTCAGAGAAATCATACTCCATGGTAAGTTGTTATTGTAGAATGTTGAACGACTATCCCAACTAAAATCTATCCACTCAACAAAAATTATTTCACACCACAGACTCATCTTGGTCAAGATCGATTTGAAATCTATCATGGTTTCAGAGAAATCATACTCCATGGTTCGTTGTTCTTGTAGAATGTTGAACGACTACCCCAACTAAAATCTATCCACTCAACAAAAATTATTTCAGAGAAATCATACTCCATGGTAAGTTGTTCTTGTAGAATGTTGAACGACTATCCCAACTAAAATCTATCCACTCAACAAAAATTATTTCAGAGAAATCATACTCCATGGTAAGTTGTTCTTGTAAAATGTTGAACGACTATCCCAACTAAAATCTATCCACTCAACAAAAATTATTTCACACCACAGACTCATTTTGGTCAGGATCGATTTGAAATCTATCATGGTTTCAGAGAAATCATACTCCATGGTTCGTTGTTCTTGTAGAATGTTGAACGACTACCCCAACTAAAATCTATCCACTCAACAAAAATTATTTCACACCACAGACTCATCTTGGTCAGGATCGATTTGAAATCTATCATGGTTTCAGAGAAATCATACTCCATGGTAAGGTGTTCTTGTAGAATGTTGAACGACTACCCCAACTAAAATCTATCCACTCAACAAAAATTATTTCAGAGAAATCATACTCCATGGTAAGTTGTTCTTGTAGAATGTTGAACGACTATCCCAACTAAAATCTATCCACTCAACAAAAATTATTTCACACCACAGACTCATCTTGGTCAGGATCGATTTGAAATCTATCATGGTTTCAGAGAAATCATACTCCATGGTAAGTTGTTCTTGTAGAATGTTGAACGACTACCCCAACTAAAATCTATCCACTCAACAAAAATTATTTCACACCACAGACTCATCTTGGTCAGGATCGATTTGAAATCTATCATGGTTTCAGAGAAATCATACTCCATGGTAAGTTGTTCTTGTAAAATGTTGAACGACTATCCCAACTAAAATCTATTAACTCAAGAAAAATTATTTCAGAGAAATCATACTCCATGGTTCGTTGTTCTTGTAGAATGTTGAACGACTACCCCAACTAAAATCTATCCACTCAACAAAAATTATTTCACACCACAGACTCATCTTGGTCAGGATCGATTTGAAATCTATCATGGTTTCAGAGAAATCATACTCCATGGTAAGTTGTTCTTGTAGAATGTTGAACGACTACCCCAACTAAAATCTATCCACTCAACAAAAATTATTTCAGAGAAATCATACTCCATGGTAAGTTGTTCTTGTAGAATGTGGAACGACTACCCGAACTAAAATCTATCCACTCAACAAAAATTATTTCAGAGAAATCATACTCCATATTTCGCTGTTCTTGTAGAATGTTGAACGACTATCCCAACTAAAATCTATCCACTCAACAAAAATTATTTCACACCACAGACTCATCTTGGTCAGGATCGATTTGAAATCTATCATGGTTTCAGAGAAATCATACTCCATGGTTCGTTGTTCTTGTAGAATGTTGAACGACTATCCCAACTAAAATCTATCCACTCAACAAAAATTATTTCAGAGAAATCATACTCCATGGTTCGTTGTTCTTGTAGAATGTTGAACGACTACCCCAACTAAAATCTATCCACTCAACAAAAATTATTTCAGAGAAATCATACTCCATGGTAAGTTGTTCTTGTAGAATGTGGAACGACTACCCGAACTAAAATCTATCCACTCAACAAAAATTATTTCAGAGAAATCATACTCCATATTTCGCTGTTCTTGTAGAATGTTGAACGACTATCCCAACTAAAATCTATCCACTCAACAAAAATTATTTCACACCACAGACTCATCTTGGTCAGGATCGATTTGAAATCTATCATGGTTTCAGAGAAATCATACTCCATGGTAAGTTGTTCTTGTAAAATGTTGAACGACTATCCCAACTAATATCTATCCACTCAACAAAAATTATTTCAGAGAAATCATACTCCATGGTTCGTTGTTCTTGTAGAATGTTGAACGACTACCCCAACTAAAATCTATCCACTCAACAAAAATTATTTCAGAGAAATCATACTCCATGGTTCGTTGTTCTTGTAGAATGTTGAACGACTATCCCAACTAAAATCTATCCACTCAACAAAAATTATTTCAGAGAAATCATACCCCATGGTAAGTTGGTCTTGTAGAATGTTGAACGTCTATCCCAACTAAAATCTATCCACTCAACAAAAATTATTTCAGAGAAATCATACTCCATGGTAAGTTGTTCTTGTAGAATGTTGAACGACTACCCCAACTAAAATCTATCCACTCAACAAAAATTATTTCACACCACAGACTCATCTTGGTCAGGATCGATTTGAAATCTATCATGGTTTCAGAGAAATCATAGTCCATGGTAAGTTGTTCTTGTAGAATGTTGAACGACTACCCCTAACTAAAATCTATCCACTCAACAAAAATTATTTCACACCACAGACTCATCTTGGTCAGGATCGATTTGAAATCTATCATGGTTTTAGAGAAATCATACTCCATGGTAAGTTGTTCTTGTAAAATGTTGAACGACTATCCCAACTAATATCTATCCACTCAACAAAAATTATTTCAGAGAAATCATACTCCATGGTTCGTTGTTCTTGTAGAATGTTGAACGACTACTCCAACTAAAATCTATCCACTCAACAAAAATTATTTCAGAGAAATCATACTCCATGGTAAGTTGTTCTTGTAGAATGTTGAACGACTACCCCAACTAAAATCTATTCACTCAACAAAAATTATTTCACACCACAGACTCATCTTGGTCAGGATCGATTTGAAATCTATCATATCGTTGTTCTTGTAGAATGTTGAACGACTACCCCAACTAAAATCTATCCACTCAACAAAAATTATTTCAGAGAAATCATACTCCATGGTAAGTTGTTTTTGTAGAATGTTGAACGACTATCCCAACTAAAATCTATCCACTCAACAAAAATTATTTCACACCACAGACTCATCTTGGTCAAGATCGATTTGAAATCTATCATGGTTTCAGAGAAATCATACTCCATGGTTCGTTGTTCTTGTAGAATGTTGAACGACTACCCCAACTAAAATCTATCCACTCAACAAAAATTATTTCAGAGAAATCATACTCCATGGTAAGTTGTTCTTGTAGAATGTTGAACGACTATCCCAACTAAAATCTATCCACTCAACAAATATTATTTCAGAGAAATCATACTCCATGGTAAGTTGTTCTTGTAAAATGTTGAACGACTATCCCAACTAAAATCTATCCACTCAACAAAAATTATTTCACACCACAGACTCATTTTGGTCAGGATCGATTTGAAATCTATCATGGTTTCAGAGAAATCATACTCCATGGTTCGTTGTTCTTGTAGAATGTTGAACGACTACCCCAACTAAAATCTATCCACTCAACAAAAATTATTTCACACCACAGACTCATCTTGGTCAGGATCGATTTGAAATCTATCATGGTTTCAGAGAAATCATACTCCATGGTAAGGTGTTCTTGTAGAATGTTGAACGACAACCCCAACTAAAATCTATCCACCCAACAAAAATTATTTCAGAGAAATCATACTCCATGGTAAGTTGTTCTTGTAGAATGTTGAACGACTATCCCAACTAAAATCTATCCACTCAACAAAAATTATTTCACACCACAGACTCATCTTGGTCAGGATCGATTTGAAATCTATCATGGTTTCAGAGAAATCATACTCCATGGTTCGTTGTTCTTGTAGAATGTTGAACGACTACCCCAACTAAAATCTATCCACTCAACAAAAATTATTTCACACCACAGACTCATCTTGGTCAGGATCGATTTGAAATCTATCATGGTTTCAGAGAAATCATACTCCATGGTAAGTTGTTCTTGTAAAATGTTGAACGACTATCCCAACTAAAATCTATTAACTCAAGAAAAATTATTTCAGAGAAATCATACTCCATGGTTCGTTGTTCTTGTAGAATGTTGAACGACTACCCCAACTAAAATCTATCCACTCAACAAAAATTATTTCACACCACAGACTCATCTTGGTCAGGATCGATTTGAAATCTATCATGGTTTCAGAGAAATCATACTCCATGGTAAGTTGTTCTTGTAGAATGTTGAACGACTACCCCAACTAAAATCTATCCACTCAACAAAAATTATTTCAGAGAAATCATACTCCATGGTAAGTTGTTCTTGTAGAATGTGGAACGACTACCCGAACTAAAATCTATCCACTCAACAAAAATTATTTCAGAGAAAGCATACTCCATGGTAAGTTGTTCTTGTAGAATGTTGAACGACTATCCCAACTAAAATCTATCCACTCAACAAAAATTATTTCACACCACAGACTCATCTTGGTCAGGATCGATTTGAAATCTATCATGGTTTCAGAGAAATCATACTCCATGGTTCGTTGTTCTTGTAGAATGTTGAACGACTATCCCAACTAAAATCTATCCACTCAACAAAAATTATTTCAAAGAAATCATACTCCATGGTTCGTTGTTCTTGTAGAATGTTGAACGACTACCCCAACCAAAATCTATCGACTCAACAAAAATTATTTCACACCACAGACTCATCTTGGTCAGGATCGACTTGAAATCTATCATGGTTTCAGAGAAATCATACTCCATGGTTCGTTGTTCTTGTAGAATGTTGAACGACTACCCCAACTAAAATCTATCCACTCAACAAAAATTATTTCAGAGAAATCATACTCCATGGTAAGTTGTTCTTGTAGAATGTTGAACGACTACCCCAACTAAAATCTATCCACTCAACAAAAATTATTTCACACCACAGACTCATCTTGGTCAGGATCGATTTGAAATCTATCATGGTTTCAGAGAAATCATACTCCATGGTAAGTTGTTCTTGTAGAATGTTGAACGACTACCCCAACTAAAATCTATCCACTCAACAAAAATTATTTCAGAGAAATCATACTCCATGGTAAGTTGTTCTTGTAGAATGTTGAACGACTACCCCAACTAAAATCTATCCACTCAACAAAAATTATTTCAGAGAAATCATACTCCATGGTTCGCTGTTCTTGTAGAATGTTGAACGACAATCCCAACTAAAATCTATCCACTCAACAAAAATTATTTCACACCACAGACTCATCTTGGTCAGGATCGATTTGAAATCTATCATGGTTTCAGAGAAATCATACTCCATGGTTCGTTGTTCTTGTAGAATGTTGAACGACTATCCCAACTAAAATCTATCCACTCAACAAAAATTATTTCAGAGAAATCATACTCCATGGTTCGTTGTTCTTGTAGAATGTTGAACGACTACCCCAACTAAAATCTATCCACTCAACAAAAATTATTTCACACCACAGACTCATCTTGGTCAGGATCGATTTGAAATCTATCATGGTTTCAGAGAAATCATACTCCATGGTTCGTTGTTCTTGTTGAATGTTGAACGACTACCCCAACTAAAATCTATCCACTCAACAAAAATTATTTCACACCACAGACTCATCTTGGTCAGGATCGATTTGAAATCTATCATGGTTTCAGAGAAATCATACTCCATGGTTCGTTGTTCTTGTAGAATGTTGAACGACTACCCCAACGAAAATCTATCCACTCAACAAAAATTATTTCACACCACAGACTCATCTTGGTCAGGATCGATTTGAAATCTATCATGGTTTCAGAGAAATCATACTCCATGGTTCGTTGTTCTTGTAGAATGTTGAACGACTACCCCAACTAAAATCTATCCACTCAACAAAAATTATTTCACACCACAGACTCATCTTGGTCAGGATCGATTTGAAATCTATCATGGTTGCAGAGAAATCATACTCCATGGTTCGTTGTTCTTGTAGAATGTTGAACGACTATCCCAACTAAAATCTATCCACTCAACAAAAATTATTTCAGAGAAATCATACTCCATGGTAAGTTGTTCTTGTAGAATGTTGAACGACTACCCCAACTAAAATCTATCCACTCAATAAAAATTATTTCACACCACAGACTCATCTTGGTCAGGATCGATTTGAAATCTATCATGGTTTCAGAGAAATCATAGTCCATGGTAAGTTGTTCTTGTAGAATGTTGAACGACTACCCCAACTAAAATCTATCCACTCAACAAAAATTATTTCACACCACAGACTCATCTTGGTCAGGATCGATTTGAAATCTATCATGGTTTTAGAGAAATCATACTCCATGGTAAGTTGTTCTTGTAAAATGTTGAACGACTATCCCAACTAATATCTATCCACTCAACAAAAATTATTTCAGAGAAATCATACTCCATGGTTCGTTGTTCTTGTAGAATGTTGAACGACTACCCCAACTAAAATCTATCCACTCAACAAAAATTATTTCACACCACAGACTCATCTTGGTCAGGATCGATTTGAAATCTATCATGGTTTCAGAGAAATCATAGTCCATGGTAAGTTGTTCTTGTAGAATGTTGAACGACTACCCCTAACTAAAATCTATCCACTCAACAAAAATTATTTCACACCACAGACACATCTTGGTCAGGATCGATTTGAAATCTATCATGGTTTTAGAGAAATCATACTCCATGGTAAGTTGTTCTTGTAAAATGTTGAACGACTATCCCAACTAATATCTATCCACTCAACAAAAATTATTTCAGAGAAATCATACTCCATGGTTCGTTGTTCTTGTAGAATGTTGAACGACTACCCCAACTAAAATCTATCCACTCAACAAAAATTATTTCAGAGAAATCATACTCCATGGTTCGTTGTTCTTGTAGAATGTTGAACGACTATCCCAACTAAAATCTATCCACTCAACAAAAATTATTTCAGAGAAATCATACCCCATGGTAAGTTGTTCTTGTAGAATGTTGAACGACTATCCCAACTAAAATCTATCCACTCAACAAAAATTATTTCAGAGAAATCATACTCCATGGTAAGTTGTTCTTGTAGAATGTTGAACGACTACCCCAACTAAAATCTATCCACTCAACAAAAATTATTTCACACCACAGACTCATCTTGGTCAGGATCGATTTGAAATCTATCATGGTTTCAGAGAAATCATAGTCCATGGTAAGTTGTTCTTGTAGAATGTTGAACGACTACCCCTAACTAAAATCTATCCACTCAACAAAAATTATTTCACACCACAGACTCATCTTGGTCAGGATCGATTTGAAATCTATCATGGTTTTAGAGAAATCATACTCCATGGTAAGTTGTTCTTGTAAAATGTTGAACGACTATCCCAACTAATATCTATCCACTCAACAAAAATTATTTCAGAGAAATCATACTCCATGGTTCGTTGTTCTTGTAGAATGTTGAACGACTACTCCAACTAAAATCTATCCACTCAACAAAAATTATTTCAGAGAAATCATACTCCATGGTAAGTTGTTCTTGTAGAATGTTGAACGACTACCCCAACTAAAATCTATTCACTCAACAAAAATTATTTCACACCACAGACTCATCTTGGTCAGAATCGATTTGAAATCTATCATGGTTTCAGAGAAATCATACTCCATGGTTCGTTGTTCTTGTAGAATGTTGAACGACTACCCCAACTAAAATCTATCCACTCAACAAAAATTATTTCAGAGAAATCATACTCCATGTTAAATTGTTCTTGTAGAATGTTGAACGACTATCCCAACTAAAATCTATTCACTCAACAAAAATTATTTCACACCACAGACTCATCTTGGTCAGGATCGATTTGAAATCTATCATGGTTGCAGAGAAATCATACTCCATGATTCGTTGTTCTTGTAGAATGTTGAACGACTACCCCAACTAAAATCTATCCACTCAACAAAAATTATTTCACAATACAGACTCATCTTGGTCAGGATCGATTTGAAATCTATCATGGTTTCAGAGAAATCATACTCCATGGTAAATTGTTCTTGTAGAATGTTGAACGACTATCCCAACTAAAATCTATCCACTCAACAAAAATTATTTCACACCACAGACTCATCTTGGTCAGGATCGATTTGAAATCTATCATGGTTTCAGAGAAATCATACTCCATGGTTCGTTGTTCTTGTAGAATGTTGAACGACTACCCCAACTAAAATCTATCCACTCAACAAAAATTATTTCACACCACAGACTCATCTTGGTCAGGATCGATTTGAAATCTATCATGGTTGCAGAGAAATCATACTCCATGGTTCGTTGTTCTTGTAGAATGTTGAACGACTATCCCAACTAAAATCTATCCACTCAATAAAAATTATTTCAGAGAAATCATACCCCATGGTAAGTTGTTCTTGTAGAATGTTGAACGACTATCCCAACTAAAATCTATCCACTCAACAAAAATTATTTCAGAGAAATCATACTCCATGGTAAGTTGTTCTTGTAGAATGTTGAACGACTACCCCAACTAAAATCTATCCACTCAACAAAAATTATTTCACACCACAGACTCATCTTGGTCAGGATCGATTTGAAATCTATCATGGTTTCAGAGAAATCATAGTCCATGGTAAGTTGTTCTTGTAGAATGTTGAACGACTACCCCTAACTAAAGTCTATCCACTCAACAAAAATTATTTCACACCACAGACTCATCTTGGTCAGGATCGATTTGAAATCTATCATGGTTTTAGAGACATCATACTCCATGGTAAGTTGTTCTTGTAAAATGTTGAACGACTATCCCAACTAATATCTATCCACTCAACAAAAATTATTTCAGAGAAATCATACTCCATGGTTCGTTGTTCTTGTAGAATGTTGAACGACTACCCCAACTAAAATCTATCCACTCAACAAAAATTATTTCAGAGAAATCATACTCCATGGTAAGCTGTTCTTGTAGAATGTTGAACGACTACCCCAACTAAAATCTATTCACTCAACAAAAATTATTTCACACCACAGACTCATCTTGGTCAGGATCGATTTGAAATCCATCATGGTTTCAGAGAAATCATAATCCATGGTTCGTTGTTCTTGTAGAATGTTGAACGACTACCCCAACTAAAATCTATCCACTCAACAAAAATTATTTCAGAGAAATCATACTCCATGGTAAGTTGTTCTTGTAGAATGTTGAACGACTATCCCAACTAAAATCTATCCACTCAACAAAAATTATTTCACACCACAGACTCATCTTGGTCAGGATCGATTTGAAATCTATCATGGTTGCAGAGAAATCATACTCCATGGTTCGTTGTTCTTGTAGAATGTTGAACGACTACCCCAACTAAAATCTATCCACTCAACAAAAATTATTTCACACCACAGACTCATCTTGGTCAGGATCGATTTGAAATCTATCATGGTTTCAGAGAAATCATACTCCATGGTAAATTGTTCTTGTAGAATGTTGAACGACTATCCCAACTAAAATCTATCCACTCAACAAAAATTATTTCAGAGAAATCATACTCCATTGTTCGTTGTTCTTGTAGAATGTTGAGCGACTACCCCAACTAAAATCTATCCACTCAACAAAAATTATTTCACACCACAGACTCATCTTGGTCAGGATCGATTTGAAATCTATCATGGTTTCAGAGAAATCATACTCCATGGTTCGTTGTTCTTGTAGAATGTTGAACGACTACCCCACACTCAACAAAAATTATTTCAGAGAAATCATAATCCATGGTAAGTTGTTCTTGTAGAATGTTGAACGACTACCCCAACTAAAATCTATCCACTCAACAAAAATTATTTCACACCACAGACTCATCTTGGTCAGGATCGATTTGATATCTATCATGGTTTCAGAGAAATCATACTCCATGGTAAGTTGTTCTTGTAGAATGTTGAACGACTACCCCAACTAAAATCTATCCACTCAACAAAAATTATTTCAGAGAAATCATACTCCATGGTAAGTTGTTCTTGTAGAATGTTGAACGACTATCCCAACTAAAATCTATCCACTCAACAAAAATTATTTCACACCACAGACTCATCTTGGTCAGGATCGATTTGAAATCTATCATGGTTGCAGAGAAATCATACTCCATGGTTCGTTGTTCTTGTAGAATGTTGAACGACTACCCCAACTAAAATCTATTCACTCAACAAAAATTATTTCACACCACAGACTCATCTTGGTCAAGATCGATTTGAAATCTATCATGGTTTTAGAAAAATCATACTCCATGGTAAGTTGTTCTTGTAAAATGTTGAACGACTACTCCAACTAAAATCTATCCACTCAACAAAAATTATTTCACACCACAGACTCATCTTGGTCAGGATCGATTTGAAATCTATCATGGTTTCAGAGAAATCATACTCCATGGTAAGTTGTTCTTGTAGAATGTTGAACGACTACCCCAACTAAAATCTATCCACTCAACAAAAATTATTTCAGAGAAATCATACTCCATGGTAAGTTGTTCTTGTAGAATGTTGAACGACTATCCCAACTAAAATCTATCCACTCAACAAAAATTATTTCACACCACAGACTCATCTTGGTCAGCATCGATTTGAAATCTATCATGGTTGCAGAGAAATCATACTCCATGGTAAGTTGTTCTTGTAGAATGTTGAACGACTATCCCAACTAAAATCTATCCACTCAACAAAAATTATTTCACACCACAGACTCATCTTGGTCAGGATCGATTTGAAATCTATCATGGTTTCAGAGAAATCATAGTCCATGGTAAGTTGTTCTTGTAGAATGTTGAACGACTACCCCTAACTAAAATCTATCCACTCAACAAAAATTATTTCACACCACAGACTCATCTTGGTCAGGATCGATTTGAAATCTATCATGGTTTTAGAGACATCATACTCCATGGTAAGTTGTTCTTGTAAAATGTTGAACGACTATCCCAACTAATATCTATCCACTCAACAAAAATTATTTCAGAGAAATCATACTCCATGGTTCGTTGTTCTTGTAGAATGTTGAACGACTACCCCAACTAAAATCTATCCACTCAACAAAAATTATTTCAGAGAAATCATACTCCATGGTAAGTTGTTCTTGTAGAATGTTGAACGACTACCCCAACTAAAATCTATTCACTCAACAAAAATTATTTCACACCACAGACTCATCTTGGTCAGGATCGATTTGAAATCTATCATGGTTTCAGAGAAATCATAATCCATGGTTCGTTGTTCTTGTAGAATGTTGAACGACTACCCCAACTAAAATCTATCCACTCAACAAAAATTATTTCAGAGAAATCATACTCCATGGTAAGTTGTTCTTTTAGAATGTTGAGCGACTACCCCAACTAAAATCTATCCACTCAACAAAAATTATTTCACACCACAGACTCATCTCGGTCAGGATCGATTTGAAATCTATCATGGTTGCAGAGAAATCATACTCCATGGTTCGTTGTTCTTGTAGAATGTTGAACGACTACCCCAACTAAAATCTATCCACTCAACAAAAATTATTTCACACCACAGACTCATCTTGGTCAGGATCGATTTGAAATCTATCATGGTTTCAGAGAAATCATACTCCATGGTAAATTGTTCTTGTAGAATGTTGAACGACTACCCCAACTAAAATCTATCCACTCAACAAAAATTATTTCAGAGAAATCATACTCCATTGTTCGTTGTTCTTGTAGAATGTTGAGCGACTACCCCAACTAAAATCTATCCACTCAACAAAAATTATTTCACACCACAGACTCATCTCGGTCAGGATCGATTTGAAATCTATCATGGTTTCAGAGAAATCATACTCCATGGTTCGTTGTTCTTGTAGAATGTTGAACGACTACCCCAACTAAAATCTATCCACTCAACAAAAATTATTTCAGAGAAATCATAATCCATGGTAAGTTGTTCTTGTAGAATGTTGAACGACTACCCCAACTAAAATCTATCCACTCAACAAAAATTATTTCACACCACAGACTCATCTTGGTCAGGATCGATTTGAAATCTATCATGGTTTCAGAGAAATCATACTCCATGGTAAGTTGTTCTTGTAGAATGTTGAACGACTACCCCAACTAAAATCTATCCACTCAACAAAAATTATTTCACACCACAGGCTCATCTTGGTCAAGATCGATTTGAAATCTATCATGGTTTTAGAAAAATCATACTCCATGGTTCGTTGTTCTTGTAGAATGTTGAACGACTACCCCAACTAAAATCTATTCACTCAACAAAAATTATTTCACACCACAGACTCATCTTGGTCAAGATCGATTTGAAATCTATCATGGTTTTAGAAAAATCATACTCCATGGTAAGTTGTTCTTGTAAAATGTTGAACGACTACCCCAACTAAAATCTATCCACTCAACAAAAATTATTTCACACCACAGACTCATCTTGGTCAGGATCGATTTGAAATCTATCATGGTTTCAGAGAAATCATAGTCCATGGTAAGTTGTTCTTGTAGAATGTTGAACGACTACCCCAACTAAAATCTATCCACTCAACAAAAATTATTTCAGAGAAATCATACTCCATGGTAAGTTGTTCTTGTAGAATGTTGAACGACTATCCCAACTAAAATCTATCCACTCAACAAAAATTATTTCACACCACAGACTCATCTTGGTCAGGATCGATTTGAAATCTATCATGGTTGCAGAGAAATCATACTCCATGGTTCGTTGTTCTTGTAGAATGTTGAACGACTACCCCAACTAAAATCTATCCACTCAACAAAAATTATTTCACACCACAGACTCATCTTGGTCAGGATCGATTTGAAATCTATCATGGTTTCAGAGAAATCATACTCCATGGTAAATTGTTCTTGTAGAATGTTGAACGACTACCCCAACTAAAATCTATCCACTAAAAAAAAATTATTTCACACCACAGACTCATCTTGGTCAGGATCGATTTGAAATCTATCATGGTTTCAGAGAAATCATAGTCCATGGTAAGTTGTTCTTGTAGAATGTTGAACGACTACCCCAACTAAAATCTATCCACTCAACAAAAATTATTTCAGAGAAATCATACTCCATGGTAAGTTGTTCTTGTAGAATGTTAAACGACTACCCCAACTAAAATCTATTCACTCAACAAAAATTATTTCACACCACAGACTCATCTTGGTCAGGATCGATTTGAAATCTATCATGGTTTCAGAGAAATCATACTCCATGGTTCGTTGTTCTTGTAGAATGTTGAACGACTACCCCAACTAAAATCTATCCACTCAACAAAAATTATTTCAGAGAAATCATACTCCATTGTTCGTTGTTCTTGTAGAATGTTGAACGACTACCCCAACTAAAATCTATCCACTCAACAAAAATTATTTCACACCACAGACTCATCTTGGTCAGGATCGATTTGAAATCTATCATGGTTTCAGAGAAATCATACTCCATGGTAAGTTGTTCTTGTAGAATGTTGAACGACTACCCCAACTAAAATCTATCCACTCAACAAAAATTATTTCACACCACAGACTCATCTTGGTCAGGATCGATTTGAAATCTATCATGGTTTCAGAGAAATCATACTCCATGGTTCGTTGTTCTTGTAGAATGTTGAACGACTACCCCAACTAAAATCTATCCACTCAAAAAAAATTATTTCACACCACAGACTCATCTTGGTCAGGATCGATTTGAAATCTATCATGGTTTCAGAGAAATCATAGTCCATGGTAAGTTGTTCTTGTAGAATGTTGAACGACTACCCCAACTAAAATCTATCCACTCAACAAAAATTATTTCAGAGAAATCATACTCCATGGTAAGTTGTTCTTGTAGAATGTTGAACGACTACCCCAACTAAAATCTATCCACTCAACAAAAATTATTTCACACCACAGACTCAACTTGGTCAGGATTGATTTGAAATCTATCATGGTTTCAGAGAAATCATACTCCATGGTTCGTTGTTCTTGTAGAATGTTGAACGACTACCCCAACTAAAATCTATCCACTCAACAAAAATTATTTCAGAGAAATCATACTCCATGGTAAGTTGTTCTTGTAGAATGTTGAACGACTACTCCAACTAAAATCTATCCACTCAACAAAAATTATTTCACACCACAGACTCATCTTGGTCAGGATCGATTTGAAATCTATCATGGTTTCAGAGAAATCATACTCCATGGTTCGTTGTTCTTGTAGAATGTTGAACGACTACCCCAACTAAAATCTATTAACTCAACAAAAATTATATCAGAGAAATCATACTCCATGGTA
This sequence comes from Xylota sylvarum, assembly GCA_905220385.1. Taxonomy (NCBI): domain Eukaryota; kingdom Metazoa; phylum Arthropoda; class Insecta; order Diptera; family Syrphidae; genus Xylota; species Xylota sylvarum. The sequence goes on along the minus strand of CAJMZQ010000068.1, from coordinate 1,393,333 downwards.
AGTTGTTCTTGTAGAATGTTGAACGACTATCCCAACTAAAATCTATCCACTCAACAAAAATTATTTCACACCACAGACTCATCTTGGTCAGGATCGATTTGAAATCTATCATGGTTTCAGAGAAATCATACTCCATGGTCCGTTGTTCTTGTAGAATGTTGAACGACTACCCCAACTAAAATCTATCCACTCAACAAAAATTATTTCAGAGAAATCATACTCCATGGTAAGTTGTTCTTGTAGAAAGTTGAACGACTATCCCAACTAAAATCTATCCACTCAACAAAAATTATTTCAGAGAAATCATACTCCATGGTTCGTTGTTCTTGTAGAATGTTGAACGACTATCCCAACTAAAATCTATCCACTCAACAAAAATTATTTCAGAGAAATCATACTCCATGGTTCGTTGTTCTTGTAGAATGTTGAACGACTACCCCAACTAAAATCTATCCACTCAACAAAAATTATTTCAGAGAAATCATACTCCATGGTAAGTTGTTCTTGTAGAATGTTGAACGGCTACCCCAACTAAAATCTATCCACTCAACAAAAATTATTTCAGAGAAATCATACTCCATGGTTCGTTGTTCTTGTAGAATGTTGAACGACTACCCCAACTAAAATCTATCCACTCAACAAAAATTATTTCACACCACAGACTCATCTTGGTCAGGATCGATTTGAAATCTATCATGGTTTGAGAGAAATCATACTCCATGGTAAGTTGTTCTTGTAGAATGTTGAACGACTACCCCAACTAAAATCTATCCACTCAACAAAAATTATTTCACACCACAGACTCATCTTGGTCAGGATCGATTTGAAATCTATCATGGTTGCAGAGAAATCATACTCCATGGTTCGTTGTTCTTGTAGAATGTTGAAAGACTATCCCAAATAAAAACTATCCACTCAACAAAAATTATTTCACACCACAGACTCATCTTGGTCAGGATCGATTTGAAATCTATTATGGTTTCAGAGAAATCTTACTCCATGGTTCGTTGTTCTTGTAGAATGTTGAACGACTACCCCAACTAAAATCTATCCACTCAACAAAAATTATTTCAGAGAAATCATACTCCATGGTTCGTTGTTCTTGTAGAATGTTGAACGACTACCCCAACTAAAATCTATCCCCTCAACAAAAATTATTTCACACCACAGACTCATCTTGGTCAGGATCGATTTGAAATCTATCATGGTTGCAGAGAAATCATACTCCATGGTTCGTTGTTCTTGTAGAATGTTGAACGGCTACCCCAACTAAAATCTATCCACTCAACAAAAATTATTTCAGAGAAATCATACTCCATGGTTCGTTGTTCTTATAGAATGTTGAAGGACTACCCCAACTAAAATCTATCCACTCAACAAAAATTATTTCACACCACAGACTCATCTTGGTCAGGATCGATTTGAAATCTATCATGGTTTGAGAGAAATCATACTCCATGGTAAGTTGTTCTTGTAGAATGTTGAACGACTACCCCAACTAAAATCTAACCACTCAACAAAAATTATTTCAGAGAAATCATACTCCATGGTTCGTTGTTCTTGTAGAATGTTGAACGACTTACTTACTTACTTAACGGGCTCCCGACCCGTGAAGAGTCTCTGCCTGAGACACAGCAGCCTTCCACTCTCTTCGATCCCGCGCACGCTGCTTCCAGTTATCGAGACCAAGCGCTCTGGCATCCGCGATAGCTTGATCCTTAAAACGGAGGTTCGGTCTTCCTTGTCTTCTCGAACCTGGGGGCTGTGATTCGAAGATCCTCTTTGCTGGAGCATTATTGTCCATTCGCTCGATGTGGCCGAGCCAGTGTAGTCGACGTGTTTTGGCTTTTTGGACTACATCCACATCCTGGTACAGCTCATAGAGTTCGCGGTTATATCTTCTCCTCCATTCGCCCTCCTCGCATATGGGACCGAATATCCGACGAAGAATTTTTCTTTCGAAAGTGTTCAGCATTTGCTCTGCTTTCCTGCTTATCGTCCAGCACTCGGCTCCATACAGCAGAACTGGCAGGATCAAAGTTTTGTAGAGCATACATTTCGTCTTTCGAGTTAGGAGTTTTGACCCCATTTGTTTCGCCAAACCGAAGTAGCAGCGGTTTCCTAGGGTAAGTCTTCGTCGAATCTCCACTAAGTTGTCATTCGTGGAGTTGATATTTACTCCGAGGTAGGTAAACTCCTTAACCACTTCGAAGTTACTGTTGCCAACAGTGACGTTTTCTCCTAGGCGGTGGACAGATGCTTCTTTGTTTGTTGACAACATGTATTTGGTTTTGTCCTCATTCACTTCAAGGCCAACACGTTTCGCCTCTTCTTCAATTGCCGTAAAAGCCTCTAACACGGCGCGCTGGGAGCGACCGATGATGTCGATGTCGTCTGCGTATCCCAGCAACTGGACAGATTTGTTGAAGATAGTGCCTTCCGTGTTTACACCTGCCCTGCGCACTATCTGTTCCAGCACAAGATTGAAGAAGTCACATGATAGCGCATCCCCTTGCCGAAATCCGGTGCATGTTTGGAATAGTTCAGAGGAACTGTTGCCGAATTGCACGTTGCACCGCGTGTTATCCAGCGTCACGCGGCACAGCTGGATCAGTTTAGCCGGGATCCCGAATTCGGCCATCGCCTTGTAGAGCTCAAGACGATGAATGCTATCATATGCGGCTTTAAAGTCGATGAAGAGATGGTGAGTCTCGACTTGAAATTCGTTGGTCTTTTCCAGGATTTGCCTTAGTGTGAAGATTTGGTCGATCGTCGATCTGATGCGGGTTCTCTTCTTGCCCTATCACTCTCTCTACCTGCCCATTAAGTAGCTACTGGAAATGCTGCTTAAATACATCTACTATTCCCTGTGCTTCGGTGACTAGGTTTCCTTCACTGTTTCGAAGAGCCTGCGTTCCGGGCTTGAAGCCAGCTGCCAGTTGCTTGGCTTTCCTGAAAAACATCCGGATGTTGTTCCTATCGCGGGACTCTTCGATATCCTTGAGCTGGGAGGCTGCGTGGGCCCTTTTCTTCTTACGCAGTATCTTCTTCTCCTCCCTTCTTCTGGTTCGATACTCTTCTCTCGCTGCCCTTGTTTTGCGTTGCAGCGCTTGCAAGTGTGCATTTTCTGTCACCTTTTTCCGGCGTACGCATTCATCATCATACCAAGGGCTCTTTTTGGGTGGTGGCTGGTAGCCTATGGTGGTCTCTGCTACCCCTTTGATGATGTCGCGATACTGGTTCCACAGATTGTTGGCGTTTGTGGATGGTGAATGCACAGCGGAGAGTCTCTCACTCAGGCGCTCCCTGTAGGCTCTGGCTACTCCAGACGTGCTAAGGCTTCCAACGTTGAATTTCTTTTTCTGGGCGGTCTGCAGCTTCTTCTCATTGGATAGTCGAGCTCTGAACTTAGCTGCAACAAGAAAATGGTCAGAGTCGACGTTTGCCCCTCTGAACGTTTGCACATTCAGAATGTTGGATGCATGCCTCGCATCTATTAGCACGTGGTCGATTTGGTTGGCGGTTCGACCATCTGGAGAGCCCCAGGTTGCTGTGTGGATTCGTAGTCTTGGAAACCTAGTGCTACTTATCACCGTATTACGAGCTGCTGCAAAATCGATTAGCCGGAAGCCGTTGTCTGTTGTCGTGTCGTGGAGGCTGTGCTTTCCAACTAATCCGCCGAAGATGTTTTCCTTACCGATTTTGGCATTGAAGTCCCCGAGTATGATTTTGACATCATACTCCGGACAGGCTCCGTAGGCTCCGTCCAGGAGGTCATAAAACTCCTCCTTGATAGAGTCTTCAGCTTCGTCGGTAGGGGCGTGTGCACATATTATGCTGATGTTTTGAAATGTAGCCTTGATGCGGATCACAGCCAGGCGATCGCTGATCGGCTTAAAGTCAATTATCATTGAGCGTAGCCGATTTCCCACGACGAATCCGCATCCTAACATGTGCAGTCTTTTGTGGCAGCTGTAATAAATGTCGCAATTTTTCCGTTTTTGCATACCTGATCCTATCCATCGTATCTCCTGGATCGCGGTAATATCTGCCTTGTACCGCGTGAGGACAGATTCAAGTTTTTGAATAGCACCAGGAGTGTACAGTGTACGTACATTCCAGGTGCATACTCTTATATCATAGTCCGTGTACGTTCCGGGTCGTGGTATTAAATGAGGGGGTCCATTATCCGAGGCTTGTGTCTCTCTCATAACTAAATTTTTTTTACGTGGTAAGGAAGTTACCCCGACGGCACAACCCCCAACCTGGAGGGCCAGTTCCATTTTTTGAAACCCCTAGGACGAGGGGCCGGTTTTAAACCGAAGTCAGTATCCCGCTTCGGGGATATGAGCGCTGCCGTTGACCCAATAAGGGCTCATCCGCCACCATCTCTTTTCCAAAAACCTGACTTATTCTTGGAAATCTTTATCGGCCTGAGCTCCGAATATGTCGAAGTAGCCCAGATAAAGTGTTGTGCTTCCGTTTGAAGCTTTAACGCCAAAGTTGACTCCATCGAGAGAGTTCGTCCGCTGTCGTATTTATAGTGCTGCAATTTTCTCTTGGTCAACACTCGCGCTTATAAGTTTAGCAAGTCGGGTCCGGATGGACACCAACCAGTACCCGATGGCTACCACTAGGAGGTAAAATAAGCACAATTGATGCGCAGTAACAGTTACAACACTGGACGTCGCCAGGTTGACGCCAGTCAGTGCCTACCCTATTTCTACAGCATCCAGCCACTGTAGACTACTGTTGAACGACTACCCCAACTAAAATCTATCCACTCAACAAAAATTATTTCAGAGAAATCATACTCCATGGTTCGTTGTTCTTGTAGAATGTTGAACTACTACCCCAACTAAAATCTATCCACTCAACAAAGATTATTTCAGAGAAATCATACTCCATGGTTCGTTGTTCTTGTAGAATGTTGAACGACTACCCCAACTAAAATCTATCCACTCAACAAAAATTATTTCACACCACAGACTCATCTTGATCAGGATCGATTTGAAATCTACCATGGTTTCAGAGAAATCATACTACATGGTTCGTAGTTCTTGTAAAATGTTGAACGACTACCCCAACTAAAATCTATCCACTCAACAAAAATTATTTCACACCACAGACTCATCTTGGTCAGGATCGATTTGAAATCTATCATGGTTTCAGAGAAATCATAGTCCATGGTAAGTTGTTCTTGTCGAATGTTGAACGACTACCCCAACTAAAATCTATCCACTCAACAAAAATTATTTCACACCACAGACTCATCTTGGTCAGGATCGATTTGAAATCTATCATGGTTTCAGAGAAATCATAGTCCATGGTAAGTTGTTCTTGTCGAATGTTGAACGACTACCCCAACTAAAATCTATCCACTCAACAAAAATTATTTCACACCACAGACTCATCTTGGTCAGGATCGATTTGAAATCTATCATGGTTTCAGAGAAATCATACTCCATGGTAAGTTGTTCTTGTAGAATGTTGAACGACTACCCCAACTAAAATCTATCCACTCAACAAAAATTATTTCACACCACAGACTCATCTTGGTCAGGATCGATTTGAAATCTATCATGGTTTCAGAGAAATCATACTCCATGGTTCGTTGTTCTTGTAGAATGTTGAACGACTATCCCAACTAAAATCTATCCACTCAACAAAAATTATTTCACACCACAGACTCATCTTGGTCAGGATCGATTTGAAATCTATCATGGTTGCAGAGAAATCATACTCCTTGGTTCGTTGTTCTTGTAGAATGTTGAACGACTACCCCAACTAAAATCTATTAACTCAACAAAAATTATTTCACACCACAGACTCATCTTGGTCAGGATCGATTTGAAATCTATCATGGTTTCAGAGAAATCATACTCCATGGTTCGTTGTTCTTGTAGAATGTTGAACGACTACCCCAACTAAAATCTATCCACTCAACAAAAATTATTTCACACCACAGACTCATATTGGTCAGGATCGATTTGAAATCTATCACGGTTTCAGAGAAATCATACTCCATGGTAAGTTGTTCTTGTAGAATGTTGAACGACTACCCCAACTAAAATCTATTAACTCAACAAAAATTATTTCACACCACAGACTCATCTTGGTCAGGATCGATTTGAAATCTATCATGGTTGCAGAGAAATCATACTCCATGGTTCGTTGTTCTTGTAGAATGTTGAACGACTACCCCAACTAAAATCTATCCACTCAACAAAAATTATTTCACACCACAGACTCATCTTGGTCAGGATCATGGTTCGTTGTTCTTGTAGAATGTTGAACGACTACCCCAACTAAAATCTATCCACTCAACAAAAATTATTTCACACCACAGACTCATCTTGGTCAGGATCGATTTGAAATCTATCATGGTTGCAGAGAAATCATACTCCTTGGTTCGTTGTTCTTGTAGAATGTTGAACGACTACCCCAACTAAAATCTATTAACTCAACAAAAATTATTTCACACCACAGACTCATCTTGGTCAGGATCGATTTGAAATCTATCATGGTTGCAGAGAAATCATACTCCATGGTTCGTTGTTCTTGTAGAATGTTGAACGACTACCCCAACTAAAATCTATCCACTCAACAAAAATTATTTCAGAGAAATCATACTCCATGGTAAGTTGTTCTTGTAGAATGTTGAACGACTACCCCAACTAAAATCTATCCACTCAACAAAAATTATTTCAGAGAAATCATACTCCATGCTAAGTTGTTCTTGTAGAATGCTGAACGACTACCCCAACTAAAATCTATCCACTCAACAAAAATTATTTCAGAGAAATCATACTCCATGGTAAGTTGTTCTTGTAGAATGTTGAACGACTACCCCAAATAAAAACTATCCACTCAACAAAAATTATTTCACACCACAGACTCATCTTGGTCAGGATCGATTTGAAATCTATCATGGTTTCAGAGAAATCATACTCCATGGTTCGTTGTTCTTGTAGAATGTTGAACGACTTTCCCAACTAAAATCTATCCACTCAACAAAAATTATTTCAGAGAAATCATACTCCATGGTAAGTTGTTCTTATAGAATGTTGAACGACTACCCCAACTAAAATCTATCCACTCAACAAAAATTATTTCACAGAAATCATACTCCATGGTTCGTTGTTCCTGTAGAATGTTGAACGACTACCCCAACTAAAATCTATCCACTCAACAAAAATTATTTCACACCACAGACTCATCTTGGTCAGGATCGATTTGAAATCTATCATGGTTTCAGAGAAATCATACTCCATGGTTCGTTGTTCTTGTAGAATATTGAACGACTACCCCAACTAAAATCTATCCACTCAACAGAAATTATTTCAGAGAAATCATACTCCATGGTTCGGTGTTCTTGTAGAATGTTGAACGACTATCCCAACTAAAATCTATCCACTCAACAAAAATTATTTCAGAGAAATCATACTCCATGGTAAGTTGTTCTTCTAGAATGTTGAACGACTACCCCAACTAAAATCTATCCACTCAACAAAAATTATTTCAGAGAAATCATACTCCATGGTAAGTTGTTCTTGTAGAATGTTGAACGACTACCCCAACTAAAATCTATCCACTCAACAAAAATTATTTCACACCACAGACTCATCTTCGTCAGGATCGATTTGAAATCTATCATGGTTTCAGAGAAATCATACTCCATGATTCGTTGTTCTTGTAGAATGTTGAACGACTATCCCAACTAAAATCTATCCACTCAACAAAAATTATTTCAGAGAAATCATACTCCATGGTAAGTTGTTCTTGTAGAATGTTGAACGACTACCCCAACTAAAATCTATCCACTCAACAAAAACTATTTCACACCACAGACTCATCTTGGTCAGGATCGATTTGAAATCTATCATGGTTTCAGAGAAATCATACTCCATGGTTCGTTGTTCTTGTAGAATGTTGAACGATTACCCCAACTAGAATCTATCCACTCAACACAAATTATTTCAGAGAAATCATACTCCATGGTAAGTTGTTCTTGTAGAATGTTGAACGACTACCCCAACTAAAATCTATCCACTCAACAAAAATTATTTCAGAGAAATCATACTCCATGGTAAGTTGTTCTTGTAGAATGTTGAACGACTACCCCAACTAAAATCTATCCACTCAACAAAAATTATTTCACACCGCAGACTCATATTGGTCAGGATCGATTTGAAATCTATCATGGTTTCAGAGAAATCATACTCCATGGTTCGTTGTTCTTGTAGAATGTTGAACGACTATCCCAACTAAAATCTATCCACTCAACAAAAATTATTTCACACCACAGACTCATCTTGGTCAGGATCGATTTGAAATCTATCATGGTTTCAGAGAAATCATACTCCATGGTAAGTTGTTCTTGTAGAATGTTGAACGACTACCCCAACTAAAATTTATCCACTCAACAAAAATTATTTCACACCACAGACTCATCTTGGTCAGGATCGATTTGAAATCTATCATGGTTTCAGAGAAATCATACTCCATGGTAAGTTGTTCTTGTAGAATGTTGAACGACTACCCCAACTAAAATCTATCCACTCAACAAAAATTATTTCAGAGAAATCATACTCCATGGTTCGTTGTTCTTGTAGTATGTTGAACGACTACCCCAACTAAAATCTATCCACTCAACAAAAATTATTTCACACCACAGACTCATCTTGGTCAGGATCGATTTGGAATCTATCATGGTTTCAGAGAAATCATACTCCATGGTTCGTTGTTCTTGTAGAATGTTGAACGACTACCCCAACTAAAATCTATTTACTCAACAAAAATTATTTCACACCACAGACTCATCTTGGTCAGGATCGATTTGAAATCTATCATGGTTTCAGAGAAATCATACTCCATGGTTCGTTGTTCTTGTAGAATGTTGAAAGACTACCCCAACTAAAATCTATCCACTCAACAAAAATTCTTGTAGAATGTTGAACGACTACCCCAACTAAAATCTATCCACTCAACAAAAATTATTTCACACCACAGACTCATCTTGGTCAGGATCGATTTGAAATCTATCATGGTTTCAGAGAAATCATACTCCATGGTTCGTTGTTCTTGTAGAATGTTGAACGACTTTCCCAACTAAAATCTATCCACTCAACAAAAATTATTTCAGAGAAATCATACTCCATGGTAAGTTGTTCTTGTAGAATGTTGAACGACTACCCCAACTAAAATCTATCCACTCAACAAAAATTATTTCAGAGAAATCATACTCCATGTTTCGTTGTTCCTGTAGAATGTTGAACGACTACCCCAACTAAAATCTATCCACTCAACAAAAATTATTTCACACCACAGACTCATCTTGGTCAGGATCGATTTGAAATCTATCATGGTTTCAGAGAAATCATACTCCATGGTTCGTTGTTCTTGTAGAATATTGAACGACTACCCCAACTAAAATCTATCCACTCAACAAAAATTATTTCAGAGAAATCATACTCCATGGTTCGTTGTTCTTGTAGAATGTTGAACGACTATCCCAACTAAAATCTATCCACTCAACAAAAGTTATTTCAGAGAAATCATACTCCATGGTAAGTTGTTCTTGTAGAATGTTGAACGACTACCCCAACTAAAATCTATCCACTCAACAAAAATTATTTCAGAGAAATCATACTCCACGGTAAGTTGTTCTTGTAGAATGTTGAACGACTACCCCAACTAAAATCTATCCACTCAACAAAAATTATTTCACACCACAGACTCATCTTGGTCAGGATCGATTTGAAATCTATCATGGTTTCAGAGAAATCATACTCCATGATTCGTTGTTCTTGTAGAATGTTGAACGACTATCCCAACTAAAATCTATCCACTCAACAAAAATTATTCCAGAGAAATCATACTCCATGGTTCGTTGTTCTTGTAGTATGTTGAACGACTACCCCAACTAAAATCTATCCACTCAACAAAAATTATTTCACACCACAGACTCATCTTGGTCAGGATCGATTTGAAATCTATCATGGTTTCAGAGAAATCATAGTCCATGGTAAGTTGTTCTTGTCGAATGTTGAACGACTACCCCAACTAAAATCTATCCACTCAACAAAAATTATTTCACACCACAGACTCATCTTGGTCAGGATCGATTTGAAATCTATCATGGTTTCAGAGAAATCATAGTCCATGGTAAGTTGTTCTTGTCGAATGTTGAACGACTACCCCAACTAAAATCTATCCACTCAACAAAAATTATTTCACACCACAGACTCATCTTGGTCAGGATCGATTTGAAATCTATCATGGTTTCAGAGAAATCATACTCCATGGTAAGTTGTTCTTGTAGAATGTTGAACGACTACCCCAACTAAAATCTATCCACTCAACAAAAATTATTTCACACCACAGACTCATCTTGGTCAGGATCGATTTGAAATCTATCATGGTTTCAGAGAAATCATACTCCATGGTTCGTTGTTCTTGTAGAATGTTGAACGACTATCCCAACTAAAATCTATCCACTCAACAAAAATTATTTCACACCACAGACTCATCTTGGTCAGGATCGATTTGAAATCTATCATGGTTGCAGAGAAATCATACTCCTTGGTTCGTTGTTCTTGTAGAATGTTGAACGACTACCCCAACTAAAATCTATTAACTCAACAAAAATTATTTCACACCACAGACTCATCTTGGTCAGGATCGATTTGAAATCTATCATGGTTTCAGAGAAATCATACTCCATGGTTCGTTGTTCTTGTAGAATGTTGAACGACTACCCCAACTAAAATCTATCCACTCAACAAAAATTATTTCACACCACAGACTCATATTGGTCAGGATCGATTTGAAATCTATCACGGTTTCAGAGAAATCATACTCCATGGTAAGTTGTTCTTGTAGAATGTTGAACGACTACCCCAACTAAAATCTATTAACTCAACAAAAATTATTTCACACCACAGACTCATCTTGGTCAGGATCGATTTGAAATCTATCATGGTTGCAGAGAAATCATACTCCATGGTTCGTTGTTCTTGTAGAATGTTGAACGACTACCCCAACTAAAATCTATCCACTCAACAAAAATTATTTCACACCACAGACTCATCTTGGTCAGGATCATGGTTCGTTGTTCTTGTAGAATGTTGAACGACTACCCCAACTAAAATCTATGCACTCAACAAAAATTATTTCACACCACAGACTCATCTTGGTCAGGATCGATTTGAAATCTATCATGGTTGCAGAGAAATCATACTCCTTGGTTCGTTGTTCTTGTAGAATGTTGAACGACTACCCCAACTAAAATCTATTAACTCAACAAAAATTATTTCACACCACAGACTCATCTTGGTCAGGATCGATTTGAAATCTATCATGGTTGCAGAGAAATCATACTCCATGGTTCGTTGTTCTTGTAGAATGTTGAACGACTACCCCAACTAAAATCTATCCACTCAACAAAAATTATTTCAGAGAAATCATACTCCATGGTAAGTTGTTCTTGTAGAATGTTGAACGACTACCCCAACTAAAATCTATCCACTCAACAAAAATTATTTCAGAGAAATCATACTCCATGCTAAGTTGTTCTTGTAGAATGCTGAACGACTACCCCAACTAAAATCTATCCACTCAACAAAAATTATTTCAGAGAAATCATACTCCATGGTAAGTTGTTCTTGTAGAATGTTGAACGACTACCCCAAATAAAAACTATCCACTCAACAAAAATTATTTCACACCACAGACTCATCTTGGTCAGGATCGATTTGAAATCTATCATGGTTTCAGAGAAATCATACTCCATGGTTCGTTGTTCTTGTAGAATGTTGAACGACTTTCCCAACTAAAATCTATCCACTCAACAAAAATTATTTCAGAGAAATCATACTCCATGGTAAGTTGTTCTTATAGAATGTTGAACGACTACCCCAACTAAAATCTATCCACTCAACAAAAATTATTTCACAGAAATCATACTCCATGGTTCGTTGTTCCTGTAGAATGTTGAACGACTACCCCAACTAAAATCTATCCACTCAACAAAAATTATTTCACACCACAGACTCATCTTGGTCAGGATCGATTTGAAATCTATCATGGTTTCAGAGAAATCATACTCCATGGTTCGTTGTTCTTGTAGAATATTGAACGACTACCCCAACTAAAATCTATCCACTCAACAAAAATTATTTCAGAGAAATCATACTCCATGGTTCGGTGTTCTTGTAGAATGTTGAACGACTATCCCAACTAAAATCTATCCACTCAACAAAAATTATTTCAGAGAAATCATACTCCATGGTAAGTTGTTCTTCTAGAATGTTGAACGACTACCCCAACTAAAATCTATCCACTCAACAAAAATTATTTCAGAGAAATCATACTCCATGGTAAGTTGTTCTTGTAGAATGTTGAACGACTACCCCAACTAAAATCTATCCACTCAACAAAAATTATTTCACACCACAGACTCATCTTCGTCAGGATCGATTTGAAATCTATCATGGTTTCAGAGAAATCATACTCCATGATTCGTTGTTCTTGTAGAATGTTGAACGACTATCCCAACTAAAATCTATCCACTCAACAAAAATTATTTCAGAGAAATCATACTCCATGGTAAGTTGTTCTTGTAGAATGTTGAACGACTACCCCAACTAAAATCTATCCACTCAACAAAAACTATTTCACACCACAGACTCATCTTGGTCAGGATCGATTTGAAATCTATCATGGTTTCAGAGAAATCATACTCCATGGTTCGTTGTTCTTGTAGAATGTTGAACGATTACCCCAACTAGAATCTATCCACTCAACACAAATTATTTCAGAGAAATCATACTCCATGGTAAGTTGTTCTTGTAGAATGTTGAACGACTACCCCAACTAAAATCTATCCACTCAACAAAAATTATTTCAGAGAAATCATACTCCATGGTAAGTTGTTCTTGTAGAATGTTGAACGACTACCCCAACTAAAATCTATCCACTCAACAAAAATTATTTCACACCGCAGACTCATATTGGTCAGGATCGATTTGAAATCTATCATGGTTTCAGAGAAATCATACTCCATGGTTCGTTGTTCTTGTAGAATGTTGAACGACTATCCCAACTAAAATCTATCCACTCAACAAAAATTATTTCACACCACAGACTCATCTTGGTCAGGATCGATTTGAAATCTATCATGGTTTCAGAGAAATCATACTCCATGGTAAGTTGTTCTTGTAGAATGTTGAACGACTACCCCAACTAAAATTTATCCACTCAACAAAAATTATTTCACACCACAGACTCATCTTGGTCAGGATCGATTTGAAATCTATCATGGTTTCAGAGAAATCATACTCCATGGTAAGTTGTTCTTGTAGAATGTTGAACGACTACCCCAACTAAAATCTATCCACTCAACAAAAATTATTTCAGAGAAATCATACTCCATGGTTCGTTGTTCTTGTAGTATGTTGAACGACTACCCCAACTAAAATCTATCCACTCAACAAAAATTATTTCACACCACAGACTCATCTTGGTCAGGATCGATTTGGAATCTATCATGGTTTCAGAGAAATCATACTCCATGGTTCGTTGTTCTTGTAGAATGTTGAACGACTACCCCAACTAAAATCTATTTACTCAACAAAAATTATTTCACACCACAGACTCATCTTGGTCAGGATCGATTTGAAATCTATCATGGTTTCAGAGAAATCATACTCCATGGTTCGTTGTTCTTGTAGAATGTTGAAAGACTACCCCAACTAAAATCTATCCACTCAACAAAAATTCTTGTAGAATGTTGAACGACTACCCCAACTAAAATCTATCCACTCAACAAAAATTATTTCACACCACAGACTCATCTTGGTCAGGATCGATTTGAAATCTATCATGGTTTCAGAGAAATCATACTCCATGGTTCGTTGTTCTTGTAGAATGTTGAACGACTATCCCAACTAAAATCTATCCACTCAACAAAAATTATTTCAGAGAAATCATACTCCATGGTAAGTTGTTCTTGTAGAATGTTGAACGACTACCCCAACTAAAATCTATCCACTCAACAAAAATTATTTCAGAGAAATCATACTCCATGTTTCGTTGTTCCTGTAGAATGTTGAACGACTACCCCAACTAAAATCTATCCACTCAACAAAAATTATTTCACACCACAGACTCATCTTGGTCAGGATCGATTTGAAATCTATCATGGTTTCAGAGAAATCATACTCCATGGTTCGTTGTTCTTGTAGAATATTGAACGACTACCCCAACTAAAATCTATCCACTCAACAAAAATTATTTCAGAGAAATCATACTCCATGGTTCGTTGTTCTTGTAGAATGTTGAACGACTATCCCAACTAAAATCTATCCACTCAACAAAAATTATTTCAGAGAAATCATACTCCATGGTAAGTTGTTCTTGTAGAATGTTGAACGACTACCCCAACTAAAATCTATCCACTCAACAAAAATTATTTCAGAGAAATCATACTCCACGGTAAGTTGTTCTTGTAGAATGTTGAACGACTACCCCAACTAAAATCTATCCACTCAACAAAAATTATTTCACACCACAGACTCATCTTGGTCAGGATCGATTTGAAATCTATCATGGTTTCAGAGAAATCATACTCCATGATTCGTTGTTCTTGTAGAATGTTGAACGACTATCCCAACTAAAATCTATCCACTCAACAAAAATTATTCCAGAGAAATCATACTCCATGGTTCGTTGTTCTTGTAGTATGTTGAACGACTACCCCAACTAAAATCTATCCACTCAACAAAAATTATTTCACACCACAGACACATCTTGGTCAGGATCGATTTGAAATCTATCATGGTTTCAGAGAAATCATACTCCATGGTTCGTTGTTCTTGTAGAATGTTGAACGACTACCCCAACTAAAATCTATCCACTCAACAAAAATTATTTCACACCACAGACTCATCTTGGTCAGGATCGATTTGAAATCTATCATGGTTTCAGAGAAATCATACTCCATGGTTCGTTGTTCTTGTAGAATGTTGAAAGACTACCCCAACTAAAATCTATCCACTCAACAAAAATTCTTGTAGAATGTTGAACGACTACCCCAACTAAAATCTATCCACTCAACAAAAATTATTTCAGAGAAATCATACTCCATGGTTCGTTGTTCTTGTAGAATGTTGAACGACTATCCCAACTAAAATCTATCCACTCAACAAAAATTATTTCAGAGAAATCATACTCCATGGTAAGTTGTTCTTGTAGAATGTTGAACGACTAATCCAACTAAAATCTATCCACTCAACAAAAATTATTTCAGAGAAATCATACTCCATGGTTCGTTGTTCTTGTAGTATGTTGAACGACTACCCCAACTAAAATCTATCCACTCAACAAAAATTATTTCACACCACAGACTCATCTTGGTCAGGATCGATTTGAAATCTATCATGGTTTCAGAGAAATCATACTCCATGGTTCGTTGTTCTTGTAGAATGTTGAACGACTTTCCCAACTAAAATCTATCCACTCAACAAAAATTATTTCAGAGAAATCATACTCCATGGTAAGTTGTTCTTGTAGAATGTTGAACGACTACCCCAACTAAAATCTATCCACTCAACAAAAATTATTTCAGAGAAATCATACTCCATGGTTCGTTGTTCCTGTAGAATGTTGAACGACTACCCCAACTAAAATCTATCCACTCAACAAAAATTATTTCACACCACAGACTCATCTTGGTCAGGATCGATTTGAAATCTATCATGGTTTCAGAGAAATCATACTCCATGGTTCGTTGTTCTTGTAGAATATTGAACGACTACCCCAACTAAAATCTATCCACTCAACAAAAATTATTTCAGAGAAATCATACTCCATGGTTCGTTGTTCTTGTAGAATGTTGAACGACTATCCCAACTAAAATCTATCCACTCAACAAAAATTATTTCAGAGAA
This sequence comes from Xylota sylvarum, assembly GCA_905220385.1. NCBI lineage: Eukaryota > Metazoa > Arthropoda > Insecta > Diptera > Syrphidae > Xylota > Xylota sylvarum. Next base: position 1,377,383 of record CAJMZQ010000068.1, on the reverse strand, counting down.
ATCATACTCCATGGTAAGTTGTTCTTGTAGAATGTTGAACGACTACCCCAACTAAAATCTATCCACTCAACAAAAATTATTTCAGAGAAATCATACTCCATGGTAAGTTGTTCTTGTAGAATGTTGAACGACTACCCCAACTAAAATCTATCCACTCAACAAAAATTATTTCACACCACAGACTCATCTTGGTCAGGATCGATTTGAAATCTATCATGGTTTCAGAGAAATCATACTCCATGATTCGTTGTTCTTGTAGAATGTTGAACGAATATCCCAACTAAAATCTATCCACTCAACAAAAATTATTTCAGAGAAATCATACTCCATGGTAAGTTGTTCTTGTAGAATGTTGAACGACTACCCCAACTAAAATCTATCCACTCAACAAAAACTATTTCACACCACAGACTCATCTTGGTCAGGATCGATTTGAAATCTATCATGGTTTCAGAGAAATCATACTCCATGGTTCGTTGTTCTTGTAGAATGTTGAACGACTACCCCAACTAGAATCTATCCACTCAACACAAATCATTTCAGAGAAATCATACTCCATGGTAAGTTGTTCTTGTAGAATGTTGAACGACTACCCCAACTAAAATCTATCCACTCAACAAAAATTATTTCAGAGAAATCATACTCCATGGTAAGTTGTTCTTGTAGAATGTTGAACGACTACCCCAACTAAAATCTATCCACTCAACAAAAATTATTTCAGAGAAATCATACTCCATGGTTCGTTGTTCTTGTAGAATGTTCAACGACTACCCCAACTAAAATCTATCCACTCAACAAAAATTATTTCACACCACAGACTCATCTTGGTCAGGATCGATTTGAAATCTATCATGGTTTCAGAGAAATCATACTCCATGGTTCGTTGTTCTTGTAGAATGTTGAGCGACTACCCCAACTAAAATCTATCCACTCAACAAAAATTATTTCAGAGAAATCATACTCCATGGTTCGTTGTTCTTGTAGAATGTTGAACGACTACCCCAACTAAAATCTATCCACTCAACAAAAATTCTTGTAGAATGTTGAACGACTACTCCAACTAAAATCTATCCACTCAACAAAAATTATTTCACACCACAGACTCATCTTGGTCAGGATCGATTTGAAATCTATCATGGTTGCAGAGAAATCATACTCCATGGTTCGTTGTTCTTGTAGAATGTTGAACGCCTACCCCAACTAAAATCTATCCACTCAACAAAAATTATTTCAGAGAAATCATACTCCATGGTTCGTTGTTCTTGTAGAATGTTGAACGACTTTCCCAACTAAAATCTATCCACTCAACAAAAATTATTTCAGAGAAATCATACTCCATGGTAAGTTGTTCTTGTAGAATGTTGAACGACTACCCCAACTAAAATCTATCCACTCAACAAAAATTATTTCAGAGAAATCATACTCCATGGTTCGTTGTTCCTGTAGAATGTTGAACGACTACCCCAACTAAAATCTATCCACTCAACAAAAATTATTTCACACCACAGACTCATCTTGGTCAGGATCGATTTGAAATCTATCATGGTTTCAGAGAAATCATACTCCATGGTTCGTTGTTCTTGTAGAATATTGAACGACTACCCCAACTAAAATCTATCCACTCAACAAAAATTATTTCAGAGAAATCATACTCCATGGTTCGTTGTTCTTCTAGAATGTTGAACGACTATCCCAACTAAAATCTATCCACTCAACAAAAATTATTTCAGAGAAATCATACTCCATGGTAAGTTGTTCTTGTAGAATGTTGAACGACTACCCCAACTAAAATCTATCCACTCAACAAAAATTATTTCAGAGAAATCATACTCCATGGTAAGTTGTTCTTGTAGAATGTTGAACGACTACCCCAACTAAAATCTATCCACTCAAGAAAAATTATTTCACACCACAGACTCATCTTGGTCAGGATCGATTTGAAATCTATCATGGTTTCAGAGAAATCATACTCCATGATTCGTTGTTCTTGTAGAATGTTGAACGACTATCCCAACTAAAATCTATCCACTCAACAAAAATTATTTCAGAGAAATCATACTCCATGGTAAGTTGTTCTTGTAGAATGTTGAACGACTACCCCAACTAAAATCTATCCACTCAACAAAAATTATTTCAGAGAAATCATACTCCATGGTTCGTTGTTCTTGTAGAATGTTGAACGACTACCCCAACTAAAATCTATCCACTCAACAAAAATTCTTGTAGAATGTTGAACGACTACTCCAACTAAAATCTATCCACTCAACAAAAATTATTTCACACCACAGACTCATCTTGGTCAGGATCGATTTGAAATCTATCATGGTTGCAGAGAAATCATACTCCATGGTTCGTTGTTCTTGTAGAATGTTGAACGCCTACCCCAACTAAAATCTATCCACTCAACAAAAATTATTTCAGAGAAATCATACTCCATGGTTCGTTGTTCTTGTAGAATGTTGAACGACTACCCCAACTAAAATCTATCCACTCAACAAAAATTATTTCACACCACAGACTCATCTTGGTCAGGATCGATTTGAAATCTATCATGGTTTCAGAGAAATCATACTCCATGGTTCGTTGTTCTTGTAGAATGTTGAACGACTACCCCAACTAAAATCTATCCACTCAACAAAAATTCTTGTAGAATGTTGAACGACTACCCCAACTAAAATCTATCCACTCAACAAAAATTATTTCACACCACAGACTCATCTTGGTCAGGATCGATTTGAAATCTATCATGGTTGCAGAGAAATCATACTCCATGGTTCGTTGCTCTTGTAGAATGTTGAACGCCTACCCCAACTAAAATCTATCCACTCAACAAAAATTATTTCAGAGAAATCATACTCCATGGTTCGTTGTTCTTGTAGAATGTTGAACGACTACCCCAACTAAAATCTATCCACTCAACAAAAATTATTTCAGAGAAATCATACTCCATGGTTCGTTGTTCTTGTAGAATGTTGAACGACTATCCCAACTAAAATCTATCCACTCAACAAAAATTATTTCAGAGAAATCATACTCCATGGTAAGTTGTTCTTGTAGAATGTTGAACGACTACCCCAACTAAAATCTATCCACTCAACAAAAATTATTTCAGAGAAATCATACTCCATGGTTCGTTGTTCTTGTAGAATGTTGAACGACTACCCCAACTAAAATCTATCCACTCAACAAAAATTATATCAGAGAAATCATACTCCATTGTTCGTTGTTCTTGTAGAATGTTGAACGACTACCCCAACTAAAATCTATCCACTCAACAAAAATGATTTCACACCACAGACTCATCTTGGTCAGGATCGATTTGAAATCTATCATGGTTTCAGAGAAATCATACTCCATGGTTCGTTGTTCTTGTAGAATGTTGAACGACTACCCCAACTAAAATCTATCCACTCAACAAAAATTATTTCAGAGAAATCATACTCCATGGTAAGTTGTTCTTGTAGAATGTTGAACGACTACCCCAACTAAAATCTATCCACTCAACAAAAATTATTTCAGAGAAATCATACTCCATGGTTCGTTGTTCTTGTAGAATGTTGAACGACTACCCCAACTAAAATCTATCCACTCAACAAAAATTATTTCACACCACAGACTCATCTTGGTCAGGATCGATTTGAAATCTATCATGGTTTCAGAGAAATCATACTCCATGGTAAGTTGTTCTTGTAGAATGTTGAACGACTACCCCAACTAAAATCTATCCACTCAACAAAAATTATTTCACACCACAGACTCATCTTGGTCAGGATCGATTTGAAATCTATCATGGTTTCAGAGAAATCATACTCCATGGTAAGTTGTTCTTGTAGAATGTTGAACGACTACCCCTAACTAAAATCTATCCACTCAACAAAAATTATTTCAGAGAAATCATACTCCATGGTTCGTTGTTCTTGTAGAATGCTGAACGACTACCCCAACTAAAATCTATCCACTCAACAAAAATTATTTCAGAGAAATCATACTCCATGGTAAGTTGTTCTTGTAGAATGTTGAACGACTACCCCAACTAAAATCTATCCACTCAACAAAAATTATTTCAGAGAAATCATACTCCATGGTTCGTTGTTCTTGTAGAATGTTGAACGACTACCCCAACTAAAATCTATCCACTCAACAAAAATTATTTCAGAGAAATCATACTCCATGGTTCGTTGTTCTTGTAGAATGTTGAACGACTATCCCAACTAAAATCTATCCACTCAACAAAAATTATTTCACACCACAGACTCATCTTGGTCAGGATCGATTTGAAATCTATCATGGTTTCAGAGAAATCATAGTCCATGGTAAGTTGTTCTTGTAGAATGTTGAACGACTACCCCAACTAAAATCTATCCACTCAACAAAAATTATTTCACACCACAGACTCATCTTGGTCAGGATCGATTTGAAATCTATCATGGTTGCAGAGAAATCATACTCCATGGTTAGTTGTTCTTGTAGAATGTTGAACGACTACCCCAACTAAAATCTATCCACTCAACAAAAATTATTTCACACCAGAGACTCATCTTGGTCAGGATCGATTTGAAATCTATCATGGTTTCAGAGAAATCATACTCCATGGTAAGTTGTTCTTGTAGAATGTTGAACGACTACCCCAACTAAAATCTATCCACTCAACAAAAATTATTTCAGAGAAATCATACTCCATGGTTCGTTGTTCTTGTAGAATGTTGAACGACTACCCCAACTAAAATCTATCCACTCAACAAAAATTATTTCAGAGAAATCATACTCCATGGTTCGTTGTTCTTGTAGAATGTTGAACGACTATCCCAACTAAAATCTATCCACACAACAAAAATTATTTCAGAGAAATCATACACCATGGTTCGTTGTTCTTGTAGAATGTTGAACGACTACCCCAACTAAAATCTATCCACTCAACAAAAATTATTTCACACCACAGACTCATCTTGGTCAGGATCGATTTGAAATCTATCATGGTTGCAGAGAAATCATATTCCGTGGTTCGTTGTTCTTGTAGAATGTTGAACGACTACCCCAACTAAAATCTATCCACTCAACAAAAATTATTTCACACCACAGACTCATCTTGGTCAGGATCGATTTGAAATCTATCATGGTTTCAGAGAAATCATACTCCATGGTTCGTTGTTCTTGTAGAATGTTGAACGACTACCCCAACTAAAATCTATCCACTCAACAAAAATTATTTCACACCACAGACTCATCTTGGTCAGGATCGAATTGAAATCTATCATGGTTTCAGAGAAATCATACTCCATGGTTCGTTGTTCTTGTAAAATGTTGAACGACTACCCCAACTAAAATCTATCCACTCAACAAAAATTATTTCAGAGAAATCATACTCCATGTTAAGTTGTTCTTGTAGAATGTTGAACGACTACCCCAACTAAAATCTATCCACTCAACAAAAATTATTTCAGAGAAATCATACTCCATGGTTCGTTGTTCTTGTAGAATGTTGAACGACTACCCCAACTAAAATCTATCCACTCAACAAAAATTATTTCAGAGAAATCATACTCCATGGTAAGTTGTTCTTGTAGAATGTTGAACGACTACCCCAACTAAGATCTATCCACTCAACAAAAATTATTTCAGAGAAATCATACTCCATGGTAAGTTGTTCTTGTAGAATGTTGAACGACTACCCCAACTAAAATCTATCCACTCAACAAAAATTATTTCACACCACAGACTCATCTTGGTCAGGATCGATTTGAAATCTATCATGGTTTCAGAGAAATCACACTCCATGGTTCGTTGTTCTTGTAAAATGTTGAACGACTACCCCAACTAAAATTTATCCACTCAACAAAAATTATTTCACACCACAGACTCATCTTGGTCAGGATCGATTTGAAATCTATCATGGTTTCAGAGAAATCATACTCCATGGTTCGTTGTTCTTGTAGAATGTTGAACGACTACCCCAACAAAAATCTATCCACTCAACAAAAATTATTTCACACCAGAGACTCATCTTGGTCAGGATCGATTTGGAATCTATCATGGTTTCAGAGAAATCATACTCCATGGTTCGTTGTTCTTGTAGAATGTTGAACGACTATCCCAACTAAAATCTATCCACTCAACAAAAATTATTTCACACCACAGACTCATCTTGGTCAGGATCGATTTGAAATCTATCATGGTTTCAGAGAAATCATACTCCATGGTTCGTTGTTCTTGTAGAATGTTGAACGACTATCCCAACTAAAATCTATCCACTCAACAAAAATTATTTCAGAGAAATCATACTCCATGGTAAGTTGTTCTTGTAGAATGTTGAACGACTACCCCAACTAAAATCTATCCACTCAACAAAAATTATTTCACACCACAGACTCATCTTGGTCAGGATCGATTTGAAATCTATCATGGTTTCAGAGAAATCATACTCCATGGTAAGTTGTTCTTGTAGAATGTTGAACGACTACCCCAACTAAAATTTATCCACTCAACAAAAATTATTTCACACCACAGACTCATCTTGGTCAGGATCGATTTGAAATCTATCATGGTTTCAGAGAAATCATAGTCCATGGTAAGTTGTTCTTGTAGAATGTTGAACGACTATCCCAACTAAAATCTATCCACTCAACAAAAATTATTTCAGAGAAATCATACTCCATGGTTCGTTGTTCTTGTAGAATGTTGAACGACTATCCCAACTAAAATCTATCCACTCAAAAAAAATTATTTCAGAGAAATCATACTCCATGGTAAGTTGTTCTTGTAGAATGTTGAACGACTATCCCAACTAAAATCTATCCACTCAACAAAAATTATTTCAGAGAAATCATACTCCATGGTTCGTTGTTCTTGTAGAATGTTGAACGACTACCCCAACTAAAACCTATCCACTCAACAAAAATTATTTCACATAACAGACTCATCTTGGTCAGGATCGATTTGAAATCTATCATGGTTGCAGAGAAATCATACTCCATGGTTCGTTGTTCTTGTAGAATGTTGAGCGACTATCCCAACTAAAATCTATCCACTCAACAAAAATTATTTCAGAGAAATCATACTCCATGGTTCGTTGTTCTTGTAGAATGTTGAACGACTACCCCAACTAAAATCTATCCACTCAACAACAATTATTTCAGAGAAATCATACTCCATGGTTCGTTGTTCTTGTAGAATGTTGAACGACTATCCCAACTAAAATCTATCCACTCAACAAAAATTATTTCACACCACAGACTCATCTTGGTCAGGATCGATTTGAAATCTTTCATGGTTTCAGAGAAATCATACTCCATGGTTCGTTGTTCTTGTAGAATGTTGAACGACTATCCCAACTAAAATCTATCCACTCAACAAAAATTATTTCAGAGAAATCATACTCCATGGTAAGTTGTTCTTGTAGAATGTTGACCGACTACCCCAACTAAAATCTATCCACTCAACAAAAATTATTTCAGAGAAATCATACTCCATGGTTCGTTGTTCTTGTAGAATGTTGAACGACTACCCCAACTAAAATCTATCCACTCAACAAAAATTATTTCAGAGAAATCATACTCCATGGTTCGTTGTTCTTGTAGAATGTCGAACGACTACCCCAACTAAAATCTATCCACTCAACAACAAATATTTCACACCACAGACTCATCTTGGTCAGGATCGATTTGAAATCTATCATGGTTTCAGAGAAATCATACTCCATGGTAAGTTGTTCTTGTAGAATGTTGAACGACTACCCCAACTAAAATCTATCCACTCAACAAAAATTATTTCACACCACAGACTCATCTTGGTCAGGATCGATTTGAAATCTATCATGGTTTCAGAGAAATCATACTCCATGGTTCGTTGTTCTTGTGGAATGTTGAACGACTACCCCAACTAAAATCTATCCACTCAACAAAAATTATTTCACACCACAGACTCATCTTGGTCAGGATCGAATTGAAATCTATCATGGTTTCAGAGAAATCATACTCCATGGTTCGTTGTTCTTGTAAAATGTTGAACGACTACCCCAACTAAAATCTATCCACTCAACAAAAATTATTTCACACCACAGACTCATCTTGGTCAGGATCGATTTGAAATCTATCATGGTTTCAGAGAAATCATACTCCATGGTTCGTTGTTCTTGTAAAATGTTGAACGACTACCCCAACTAAAATCTATCCACTCAACAAAAATTATTTCACACCACAGACTCATCTTGGTCAGGATCGATTTGAAATCTATCATGGTTTCAGAGAAATCATACTCCATGGTTCGTTGTTCTTGTAGAATGTTGAACGACTATCCCAACTAAAATCTATCCACTCAACAAAAATTATTTCAGAGAAATCATACTCCATGGTAAGTTGTTCTTGTAGAATGTTGAACGACTATACCAACTAAAATCTATCCACTCAACAAAAATTATTTCACACCACAGACTCATCTTGGTCAGGATCGATTTGAAATCTATCATGGTTTCAGAGAAATCATACTCCATGGTTCGTTGTTCTTGTAGAATGTTGAACGACTATCCCAACTAAAATCTATCCACTCAACAAAAATTATTTCAGAGAAATCATACTCCATGGTAAGTTGTTCTTGTAGAATGTTGAACGACTACCCCAACTAAAATCTATCCACTCAACAAAAATTATTTCAGAGAAATCATACTCCATGGTTCGTTGTTCTTGTAGAATGTTGAACGACTACCGAAACTAAAATCTATCCACTCAACAAAAATTATTTCACACCACAGACTCATCTTGGTCAGGATCGATTTGAAATCTATCATGGTTTCAGAGAAATCATACTCCATGGTTAGTTGTTCTTGTAAAATGTTGAACGACTACCCCAACAAAAATCTATCCACTCAACAAAAATTATTTCACACCACAGACTCATCTTGGTCAGGATCGATTTGAAATATATCATGGTTTCAGAGAAATCATACTCCATGGTTCGTTGTTCTTGTAAAATGTTGAACGACTACCCCAACTAAAATCTATCCACTCAACAAAAATTATTTCAGAGAAATCATACTCCATGGTAAGTTGTTCTTGTAGAATGTTGAACGACTATCCCAACTAAAATCTATCCACTCAACAAAAATTATTTCACACCACAGACTCATCTTGGTCAGGATCGATTTGAAATCTATCATGGTTTCAGAGAAATCATACTCCATGGTAAGTTGTTCTTGTAGAATGTTGAACGACTACCCCAACTAAAATCTATCCACTCAACAAAAATTATTTCACAAAACAGACTCATCTTGGTCAGGATCGATTTGAAATCTATCATGGTTTCAGAGAAATCATAGTCCATGGTAAGTTGTTCTTGTAGAATGTTGAACGAATATCCCAACTAAAATCTATCCACTCAACAAAAATTATTTCAGAGAAATCATACTCCATGGTAAGTTGTTCTTGTAGAATGTTGAACGACTACCCCAACTAAAATCTATCCACTCAACAAAAATTATTTCACACCGCAGACTCATCTTGGTCAGGACCGATTTGAAATCTATCATGGTTGCAGAGAAATCATACTCCATGGTTCGTTGTTCTTGTAGAATGTTGAACGACTATCCCAACTAAAATCTATCCACCCAACAAAAATTATTTCAGAGAAATCATACTCCATGGTAAGTTGTTCTTGTAGAATGTTGAACGACTACCCCAACTAAAATCTATCCACTCAACAAAAATTATTTCAGAGAAATCATACTCCATGGTTCGTTGTTCTTGTAGAATGTTGAACGACTACCTATAACTAAAATCTATCCACTCAACAAAAATTATTTCAGAGAAATCATACTCCATGGTTCGTAGTTCTTGTAGAATGTTGAACGACTACCCCAACTAAAATCTATCCACTCAACAAAAATTATTTCACACCACAGACTCATCTTGGTCAGGATCGATTTGAAATCTATCATGGTTTCAGAGAAATCATACTCCATGGTAAGTTGTTCTTGTAGAATATTGAACGACTACCCCAACTAAAATCTATCCACTCAACAAAAATTATTTCAGAGAAATCATACTCCATGGTTCGTTGTTCTTGTAGAATGTTGAACCACTACCCCAACTAAAATCTATCCACTCAACAAAAATTATTTCACACCACAGACTCATCTTGTTCAGGATCGATTTGAACTCTATCATGGTTTCAGAGAAATCATACTCCATGGTAAGTTGTTCTTGTAGAATGTTGAACGACTACCCCAACTAAAATCTATCCACTCAACAAAAATTATTTCACACCACAGACTCATCTTGGTCAGGATCGATTTGAAATCTATCATGGTTTCAGAGAAATCATACTCCATGGTTCGTTGTTCTTGTAGAATGTTGAACGACTATCAAAACTAAAATCTATCCACTCAACAAAAATTATTTCAGAGAAATCATACTCCATGTTTCGTTGTTCTTGTAGAATGTTGAACGACTACCCCAACTAGAATCTATCCACTCAACAAAAATTATTTCACACCACAGACTCATCTTGGTCTTGATCGATTTGAAATCTATCATGGTTTCAGAGAAATCATACTCCATGGTTCGTTGTTCTTGTAGAATGTTGAACGACTACCCCAACTAAAATCTATCCACTCAACAAAAATTATTTCACACCACAGACTCATCTTGGTCAGGATCGATTTGAAATCTATCATGGTTTCAGAGAAATCATACTCCATGGTTCGTTGTTCTTGTAGAATGTTGAACGACTATCCCAACTAAAATCTATCCACTCAACAAAAATTATTTCAGAGAAATCATACTATATGGTAAGTTGTTCTTGTAGAATGTTGACCGACTACCCCAACTAAAATCTATCCACTCAACAAAAATTATTTCAGAGAAATCATACTCCATGGTTCGTTGTTTTTGTAGAATGTTGAACGACTACCTATAACTAAAATCTATCCACTCAACAAAAATTATTTCACAAAACAGACTCATCTTGGTCAGGATCGATTTGAAATCTATCATGGTTTCAGAGAAATCATAGTCCATGGTAAGTTGTTCTTGTAGAATGTTGAACGAATATCCCAACTAAAATCTATCCACTCAACAAAAATTATTTCAGAGAAATCATACTCCATGGTAAGTTGTTCTTGTAGAATGTTGAACGACTACCCCAACTAAAATCTATCCACTCAACAAAAATTATTTCACACCGCAGACTCATCTTGGTCAGGACCGATTTGAAATCTATCATGGTTGCAGAGAAATCATACTCCATGGTTCGTTGTTCTTGTAGAATGTTGAACGACTATCCCAACTAAAATCTATCCACCCAACAAAAATTATTTCAGAGAAATCATACTCCATGGTAAGTTGTTCTTGTAGAATGTTGAACGACTACCCCAACTAAAATCTATCCACTCAACAAAAATTATTTCAGAGAAATCATACTCCATGGTTCGTTGTTCTTGTAGAATGTTGAACGACTACCTATAACTAAAATCTATCCACTCAACAAAAATTATTTCAGAGAAATCATACTCCATGGTTCGTTGTTCTTGTAGAATGTTGAACGACTACCCCAACTAAAATCTATCCACTCAACAAAAATTATTTCACACCACAGACTCATCTTGGTCAGGATCGATTTGAAATCTATCATGGTTTCAGAGAAATCATACTCCATGGTAAGTTGTTCTTGTAGAATGTTGAACGACTACCCCAACTAAAATCTATCCACTCAACAAAAATTATTTCAGAGAAATCATACTCCATGGTTCGTTGTTCTTGTAGAATGTTGAACCACTACCCCAACTAAAATCTATCCACTCAACAAAAATTATTTCACACCACAGACTCATCTTGGTCAGGATCGATTTGAACTCTATCATGGTTTCAGAGAAATCATACTCCATGGTAAGTTGTTCTTGTAGAATGTTGAACGACTACCCCAACTAAAATCTATCCACTCAACAAAAATTATTTCACACCACAGACTCATCTTGGTCAGGATCGATTTGAAATCTATCATGGTTTCAGAGAAATCATACTCCATGGTTCGTTGTTCTTGTAGAATGTTGAACGACTATCAAAACTAAAATCTATCCACTCAACAAAAATTATTTCAGAGAAATCATACTCCATGTTTCGTTGTTCTTGTAGAATGTTGAACGACTACCCCAACTAGAATCTATCCACTCAACAAAAATTATTTCACACCACAGACTCATCTTGGTCTTGATCGATTTGAAATCTATCATGGTTTCAGAGAAATCATACTCCATGGTTCGTTGTTCTTGTAGAATGTTGAACGACTACCCCAACTAAAATCTATCCACTCAACAAAAATTATTTCACACCACAGACTCATCTTGGTCAGGATCGATTTGAAATCTATCATGGTTTCAGAGAAATCATACTCCATGGTTCGTTGTTCTTGTAGAATGTTGAACGACTATCCCAACTAAAATCTATTAACTCAACAAAAATTATTTCAGAGAAATCATACTATATGGTAAGTTGTTCTTGTAGAATGTTGACCGACTACCCCAACTAAAATCTATCCACTCAACAAAAATTATTTCAGAGAAATCATACTCCATGGTTCGTTGTTCTTGTAGAATGTTGAACGACTACCCCAACTAAAATCTATCCACTTAACAAAAATTATTTCAGAGAAATCATACTCCATGGTTCGTTGTTCTTGTGGAATGTTGAACGACTACCCCAACTAAAATCTATCCACTCAACAAAAAATATTTCACACCACAGACTCATCTTGGTCAGGATCGATTTGAAATCTATCATGGTTTCAGAGAAATCATACTCCATGGTTCGTTGTTCTTGTAGAATGTTGAACGACTACCCCAACTAAAATCTATCCACTCAACAAAAATTATTTCACACCACAGACTCATCTTGGTCAGGATCGATTTGAAATCTATCATGGTTTCAGAGAAATCATACTCCATGGTTCGTTGTTCTTGTGGAATGTTGAACGACTACCCCAACTAAAATCTATCCACTCAACAAAAATTATTTCACACCACAGACTCATCTTGGTCAGGATCGAATTGAAATCTATCATGGTTTCAGAGAAATCATACTCCATGGTTCGTTGTTCTTGTAAAATGTTGAACGACTACCCCAACTAAAATCTATCCACTCAACAAAAATTATTTCACACCACAGACTCATCTTGGTCAGGATCGATTTGAAATCTATCATGGTTTCAGAGAAATCATACTCCATGGTTCGTTGTTCTTGTAAAATGTTGAACGACTACCCCAACTAAAATCTATCCACTCAACAAAAATTATTTCACACCACAGACTCATCTTGGTCAGGATCGATTTGAAATCTATCATGGTTTCAGAGAAATCATACTCCATGGTTCGTTGTTCTTGTAGAATGTTGAACGACTATCCCAACTAAAATCTATCCACTCAACAAAAATTATTTCAGAGAAATCATACTCCATGGTAAGTTGTTCTTGTAGAATGTTGAACGACTATACCAACTAAAATCTATCCACTCAACAAAAATTATTTCACACCACAGACTCATCTTGGTCAGGATCGATTTGAAATCTATCATGGTTTCAGAGAAATCATACTCCATGGTTCGTTGTTCTTGTAGAATGTTGAACGACTATCCCAACTAAAATCTATCCACTCAACAAAAATTATTTCAGAGAAATCATACTCCATGGTAAGTTGTTCTTGTAGAATGTTGAACGACTACCCCAACTAAAATCTATCCACTCAACAAAAATTATTTCAGAGAAATCATACTCCATGGTTCGTTGTTCTTGTAGAATGTTGAACGACTACCCCAACTAAAATCTATCCACTCAACAAAAATTATTTCACACCACAGACTCATCTTGGTCAGGATCGATTTGAAATCTATCATGGTTTCAGAGAAATCATACTCCATGGTTCGTTGTTCTTGTAAAATGTTGAACGACTACCCCAACTAAAATCTATCCACTCAACAAAAATTATTTCACACCACAGACTCATCTTGGTCAGGATCGATTTGAAATCTATCATGGTTTCAGAGAAATCATACTCCATGGTTCGTTGTTCTTGTAAAATGTTGAACGACTACCCCAACTAAAATCTATCCACTCAACAAAAATTATTTCAGAGAAATCATACTCCATGGTAAGTTGTTCTTGTAGAATGTTGAACGACTATCCCAACTAAAATCTATCCACTCAACAAAAATTATTTCACACCACAGACTCATCTTGGTCAGGATCGATTTGAAATCTATCATGGTTTCAGAGAAATCATACTCCATGGTAAGTTGTTCTTGTAGAATGTTGAACGACTACCCCAACTAAAATCTATCCACTCAACAAAAATTATTTCACAAAACAGACTCATCTTGGTCAGGATCGATTTGAAATCTATCATGGTTTCAGAGAAATCATAGTCCATGGTAAGTTGTTCTTGTAGAATGTTGAACGACTATCCCAACTAAAATCTATCCACTCAACAAAAATTATTTCAGAGAAATCATACTCCATGGTAAGTTGTTCTTGTAGAATGTTGAACGACTACCCCAACTAAAATCTATCCACTCAACAAAAATTATTTCACACCACAGACTCATCTTGGTCAGGATCGATTTGAAATCTATCATGGTTGCAGAGAAATCATACTCCATGGTTCGTTGTTCTTGTAGAATGTTGAACGACTATCCCAACTAAAATCTATCCACTCAACAAAAATTATTTCAGAGAAATCATACTCCATGGTAAGTTGTTCTTGTAGAATGTTGAACGACTACCCCAACTAAAATCTATCCACTCAACAAAAATTATTTCAGAGAAATCATACTCCATGGTTCGTTGTTCTTGTAGAATGTTGAACGACTATACCAACTAAAATCTATCCACTCAACAAAAATTATTTCACACCACAGACTCATCTTGGTCAGGATCGATTTGAAATCTATCATGGTTTCAGAGAAATCATACTCCATGGTTCGTTGTTCTTGTAGAATGTTGAACGACTATCCCAACTAAAATCTATCCACTCAACAAAAATTATTTCAGAGAAATCATACTCCATGGTAAGTTGTTCTTGTAGAATGTTGAACGACTATACCAACTAAAATCTATCCACTCAACAAAAATTATTTCACACCACAGACTCATCTTGGTCAGGATCGATTTGAAATCTATCATGGTTTCAGAGAAATCATACTCCATGGTTCGTTGTTCTTGTAGAATGTTGAACGACTATCCCAACTAAAATCTATCCACTCAACAAAAATTATTTCAGAGAAATCATACTCCATGGTAAGTTGTTCTTGTAGAATGTTGAACGACTACCCCAACTAAAATCTATCCACTCAACAAAAATTATTTCAGAGAAATCATACTCCATGGTTCGTTGTTCTTGTAGAATGTTGAACGACTACCCCAACTAAAATCTATCCACTCAACAAAAATTATTTCACACCACAGACTCATCTTGGTCAGGATCGATTTGAAATCTATCATGGTTTCAGAGAAATCATACTCCATGGTTCGTTGTTCTTGTAAAATGTTGAACGACTACCCCAACTAAAATCTATCCACTCAACAAAAATTATTTCACACCACAGACTCATCTTGGTCAGGATCGATTTGAAATCTATCATGGTTTCAGAGAAATCATACTCCATGGTTCGTTGTTCTTGTAAAATGTTGAACGACTACCCCAACTAAAATCCATCCACTCAACAAAAATTATTTCAGAGAAATCATACTCCATGGTAAGTTGTTCTTGTAGAATGTTGAACGACTATCCCAACTAAAATCTATCCACTCAACAAAAATTATTTCACACCACAGACTCATCTTGGTCAGGATCGATTTGAAATCTATCATGGTTTCAGAGAAATCATACTCCATGGTAAGTTGTTCTTGTAGAATGTTGAACGACTACCCCAACTAAAATCTATCCACTCAACAAAAATTATTTCACAAAACAGACTCATCTTGGTCAGGATCGATTTGAAATCTATCATGGTTTCAGAGAAATCATAGTCCATGGTAAGTTGTTCTTGTAGAATGTTGAACGACTATCCCAACTAAAATCTATCCACTCAACAAAAATTATTTCAGAGAAATCATACTCCATGGTAAGTTGTTCTTGTAGAATGTTGAACGACTACCCCAACTAAAATCTATCCACTCAACAAAAATTATTTCACACCACAGACTCATCTTGGTCAGGATCGATTTGAAATCTATCATGGTTGCAGAGAAATCATACTCCATGGTTCGTTGTTCTTGTAGAATGTTGAACGACTATCCCAACTAAAATCTATCCACTCAACAAAAATTATTTCAGAGAAATCATACTCCATGGTAAGTTGTTCTTGTAGAATGTTGAACGACTACCCCAACTAAAATCTATCCACTCAACAAAAATTATTTCAGAGAAATCATACTCCATGGTTCGTTGTTCTTGTAGAATGTTGAACGACTACCTATAACTAAAATCTATCCACTCAACAAAAATTATTTCAGAGAAATCATACTCCATGGTTCGTTGTTCTTGTAGAATGTTGAACGACTACCCCAACTAAAATCTATCCACTCAACAAAAAGTATTTCACACCACAGACTCATCTTGGTCAGGATCGATTTGAAATCTATCATGGTTTCAGAGAAATCATACTCCATGGTAAGTTGTTCTTGTAGAATGTTGAACGACTACCCCAACTAAAATCTATCCACTCAACAAAAATTATTTCAGAGAAATCATACTCCATGGTTCGTTGTTCTTGTAGAATGTTGAACGACTACCCCAACTAAAATCTATCCACTCAACAAAAATTATTTCACACCACAGACTCATCTTGGTCAGGATCGATTTGAACTCTATCATGGTTTCAGAGAAATCATACTCCATGGTAAGTTGTTCTTGTAGAATGTTGAACGACTACCCCAACTAAAATCTATCCACTCAACAAAAATTATTTCACACCACAGACTCATCTTGGTCAGGATCGATTTGAAATCTATCATGGTTTCAGAGAAATCATACTCCATGGTTCGTTGTTCTTGTAGAATGTTGAACGACTATCAAAACTAAAATCTATCCACTCAACAAAAATTATTTCACAAAACAGACTCATCTTGGTCAGGATCGATTTGAAATCTATCATGGTTTCAGAGAAATCATAGTCCATGGTAAGTTGTTCGTGTAGAATGTTGAACGACTATCCCAACTAAAATCTATCCACTCAACAAAAATTATTTCAGAGAAATCATACTCCATGGTAAGTTGTTCTTGTAGAATGTTGAACGACTACCCCAACTAAAATCTATCCACTCAACAAAAATTATTTCACACCACAGACTCATCTTGGTCAGGATCGATTTGAAATCTATCATGGTTGCAGAGAAATCATACTCCATGGTTCGTTGTTCTTGTAGAATGTTGAACGACTATCCCAACTAAAATCTATCCACTCAACAAAAATTATTTCAGAGAAATCATACTCCATGGTAAGTTGTTCTTGTAGAATGTTGAACGACTACCCCAACTAAAATCTATCCACTCAACAAAAATTATTTCAGAGAAATCATACTCCATGGTTCGTTGTTCTTGTAGAATGTTGAACGACTACCCCAACTAAAATCTATCCACTCAACAAAAATTATTTCAGAGAAATCATACTCCATGGTTCGTTGTTCTTGTAGAATGTTGAACGACTACCCCAACTAAAATCTATCCACTCAACAAAAATTATTTCACACCACAGACTCATCTTGGTCAGGATCGATTTGAAATCTATCATGGTTTCAGAGAAATCATACTCCATGGTAAGTTGTTCTTGTAGAATGTTGAACGACTACCCCAACTAAAATCTATCCACTCAACAAAAATTATTTCAGAGAAATCATACTCCATGGTTCGTTGTTCTTGTAGAATGTTGAACGACTACCCCAACTAAAATCTATCCACTCAACAAAAATTATTTCACACCACAGACTCATCTTGGTCAGGATCGATTTGAACTCTATCATGGTTTCAGAGAAATCATACTCCATGGTAAGTTGTTCTTGTAGAATGTTGAACGACTACCCCAACTAAAATCTATCCACTCAACAAAAATTATTTCACACCACAGACTCATCTTGGTCAGGATCGATTTGAAATCTATCATGGTTTCAGAGAAATCATACTCCATGGTTCGTTGTTCTTGTAGAATGTTGAACGACTATCAAAACTAAAATCTATCCACTCAACAAAAATTATTTCAGAGAAATCATACTCCATGTTTCGTTGTTCTTGTAGAATGTTGAACGACTACCCCAACTAGAATCTATCCACTCAACAAAAATTATTTCACACCACAGACTCATCTTGGTCTTGATCGATTTGAAATCTATCATGGTTTCAGAGAAATCATACTCCATGGTTCGTTGTTCTTGTAGAATGTTGAACGACTACCCCAACTAAAATCTATCCACTCAACAAAAATTATTTCACACCACAGACTCATCTTGGTCAGGATCGATTTGAAATCTATCATGGTTTCAGAGAAATCATAGTCCATGGTAAGTTGTTCTTGTAGAATGTTGAAAGACTATCCCAACTAAAATCTATCCACTCAACAAAAATTATTTCAGAGGAATCATACTCCATGGTTCGTTGTTCTTGTAGAATGTTGAACGACTATCCCAACTAAAATCTATCCACTCAACAAAAATTATTTCAGAGAAATCATACTCCATGGTTCGTTGTTCTTGTAGAATGCTGAACGACTACCCCAAATAAAATCTATCCACTCAACAAAAATTATTTCACACCACAGACTCATCTTGGTCAGGATCGATTTGAAATCTATCATGGTTTCAGAGAAATCATACTCCATGGTTCGTTGTTCTTGTAGAATGTTGAACGACTATCCCAACTAAAATCTATCCACTCAACAAAAATTATTTCAGAGAAATCATACTCCATGGTTCGTTGTTCTTGTAGAATGTTGAACGACTACCCCAACTAAAATCTATCCACTCAACAAAAATTATTTCACACCACAGACTCATCTTGGTCAGGATCGATTTGAAATCTATCATGGTTTCAGAGAAATCATACTCCATGGTAAGTTGTTCTTGTAGAATGTTGAACGACTACCCCAACTAAAATCTATCCACTCAACAAAAATTATTTCACAAAACAGACTCATCTTGGTCAGGATCGATTTGAAATCTATCATGGTTTCAGAGAAATCATAGTCCATGGTAAGTTGTTCTTGTAGAATGTTGAACGACTATCCCAACTAAAATCTATCCACTCAACAAAAATTATTTCAGAGAAATCATACTCCATGGTAAGTTGTTCTTGTAGAATGTTGAACGACTACCCAAACTAAAATCTATCCACTCAACAAAAATTATTTCACACCACAGACTCATCTTGGTCAGGATCGATTTGAAATCTATCATGGTTGCAGAGAAATCATACTCCATGGTTCGTTGTTCTTGTAGAATGTTGAACGATTATCCCAACTAAAATCTATCCACTCAACAAAAATTATTTCAGAGAAATCATACTCCATGGTAAGTTGTTCTTGTAGAATGTTGAACGACTACCCCAACTAAAATCTATCCACTCAACAAAAATTATTTCAGAGAAATCATACTCCATGGTTCAATGTTCTTGTAGAATGTTGAACGACTACCCCTAACTAAAATCTATCCACTCAACAAAAATTATTTCAGAGAAATCATACTCCATGGTTCGTTGTTCTTGTAGAATGTTGAACGACTACCCCAACTAAAATCTATCCACTCAACAAAAATTATTTCACACCACAGACTCATCTTGGTCAGGATCGATTTGAAATCTATCATGGTTTCAGAGAAATCATAGTCCATGGTTCGTTGTTCTTGTAGAATGTTAAACGACTATCGCAACTAAAATCTATCCACTCAACAAAAATTATTTCACACCACAGACTCATCTTGGTCAGGATCGATTTGAAATCTATCATGGTTGCAGAGAAATCATACTCCATGGTTCGTTGTTCTTGTAGAATGTTGAACGACTACCCCAACTAAAATCTATTAACTCAACAAAAATTATTTCACACCACAGACTCATCTTGGTCAGGATCGATTTGAAATCTATCATGGTTGCAGAGAAATCATACTCCATGGTTCGTTGTTCTTGTAAAATGTTGAGCGACTACCCCAACTAAAATCTATCCACTCAACAAAAATTATTTCAGAGAAATCATACTCCATGGTAAGTTGTTCTTGTAGAATGTTGAACGACTACCCCAACTAAAAT
Organism: Xylota sylvarum; assembly: GCA_905220385.1. NCBI lineage: Eukaryota > Metazoa > Arthropoda > Insecta > Diptera > Syrphidae > Xylota > Xylota sylvarum. Next base: position 1,357,117 of record CAJMZQ010000068.1, on the reverse strand, counting down.
CTATCCACTCAACAAAAATTATTTCACACCACAGATTCATCTTGGTCAGGATCGATTTGAAATCTATCATGGTTTCAGAGAAATCATACTCCATGGTAAGTTGTTCTTGTAGAATGTTGAACGACTACCCCAACTAAAATCTATCCACTCAACAAAAATTATTTCACACCACAGACTCATCTTGGTTAGGATCGATTTGAAATCTATCATGGTTTCAGAGAAATCATACTCCATGGTTCGTTGTTCTTGTAGAATGTTGAACGACTACCTCAACTAAAATCTATCCACTCAACAAAAATTATTTCACACCACAGACTCATCTTGGTCAGGATCGATTTGAAATCTATCATGGTTGCAGGGAAATCATACTCCATGGTTCGTTGTTCTTGTAGAATGTTGAACGACTACCCCAACTAAAATCTATCCACTCAACAAAAATTATTTCACACCACAGACTCATCTTGGTCAGGATCGATTTGAAATCTATCATGGTTGCAGAGAAATCATACTCCATGGTTCGTTGTTCTTGTAGAATGTTGAACGACTACCCCAACTAAAATCTATCCACTTAACAAAAATTATTTCAGAGAAATCATACTCAATGGTTCGTTGTTCTTGTAGAATGTTGAACGACTATCCCAACTAAAATCTATCCACTCAACAAAAATTATTTCAGAGAAATCATACTCCATGGTTCGTTGTTCTTGTAGAATGTTGAACGACTACCCCAACTAAAATCTATCCACTCAACAAAAATCATTTCACACCACAGACTCATCTTGGTCAGGATCGATTTGAAATCTATCATGGTTGCAGAGAAATCATACTCCATGGTTCGTTGTTCTTGTAGAATGTTGAACGACTACCCCAACTAAAATCTATCCACTCAACAAAAATTATTTCACACCACAGACTCATCTTGGTCAGGATCGATTTGTAATCTATCATGGTTTCAGAGAAATCATACTCCATGGTTCGTTGTTCTTGTAAAATGTTGAACGACTATAGCAACTAAAATCTATCCACTCAACAAAAATTATTTCAGAGAAATCATAGTCCATGGTAAGTTGTTCTTGTAGAATGTTGAACGACTACCCCAACTAAAATCTATCCACTCAACAAAAATTATTTCAGAGAAATCATACTCCATGGTTCGTTGTTCTTGTAGAATGTTGAACGACTACCCCAACTAAAATCTATCCACTCAACAAAAATTATTTCAGAGAAATCATACTCCATGTTTCGTTGTTCTTGTAGAATGTTGAACGACTACCCCAACTAAAATCTATCAACTCAACAAAAATTATTTCAGAGAAATCATACTCCATGTTTCGTTGTTCTTGTAGAATGTTGAACGACTACCCCAACTAAAATCTATCCACTCAACAAAAATTATTCCACACCACAGACTCATCTTGGTCAGGATCGATTTGAAATCTATCATGGTTGCAGAGAAATCATACTCCATGGTTCGTTGTTCTTGTAGAATGTTGAACGACTAAAATCTATCCACTCAACAAAAATTATTTCACACCACAGACTCATCTTGGTCAGGATCGATTTGAAATCTATTATGGTTTCAGAGAAATCATACTCCATCGTAAGTTGTTCTTGTAGAATGTTGAACGACTATCCCAACTAAAATCTATCCACTCAACAAAAATTATTTCAGAGAAATCATACTCCATGGTAAGTTGTTCTTGTAGAATGATGAACGACTATCCCAACTAAAATCTATCCACTCAACAAAAATTATTTCAGAGAAATCATACTCCATGGTTCGTTGTTCTTGTAGAATGTTGAACGACTACCCCAACTAAAATCTATCCACTCAACAAAAATTATTTCACACCACAGACTCATCTTGGTCAGGATCGATTTGAAATCTATCATGGTTTCAGAGAAATCATACTCCATGGTAAGTTGTTCTTGTAGAATGTTGAACGACTACCCCAACTAAAATCTATCCACTCAACAAAAATTATTTCAGAGAAATCATACTCCATGGTTCGTTGTTCTTGTAGAATGTTGAACGACTACCCCAAATAAAATCTATCCACTCAACAAAAATTATTTCACACCACAGACTCATCTTGGTGAGGATCGATTTGAAATCTATCATGGTTTCAGAGAAATCATACTCCATGGTAAGTTGTTCTTGTAGAATGTTGAACGACTACCCCAACTAAAATCTATCCACTCAACAAAAATTATTTCACACCACAGACTCATCTTGGTCAGGATCGATTTGAAATCTATCATGGTTTCAGAGAAATCATACTCCATGGTAAGTTGTTCTTGTGGAATGTTGAACGACTACCCCAACTAAAATCTATCCACTCAACAAAAATTATTTCAGAGAAATCATACTCCATGGTTCGTTGTTCTTGTAGAATGTTGAACGACTACCCCAAATAAAATCTATCCACTCAACAAAAATTATTTCACACCACAGACTCATCTTGGTCAGGATCGATTTGAAATCTATTATGGTTTCAGAGAAATCATATTCCATCGTAAGTTGTTCTTGTAGAATGTTGAACGACTATCCCAACTAAAATCTTTCCACTCAACAAAAATTATTTCAGAGAAATCATACTCCATGGTAAGTTGTTCTTGTAGAATGATGAACGACTATCCCAACTTAAATCTATCCACTCAACAAAAATTATTTCAGAGAAATCATACTCCATGGTTCGTTGTTCTTGTAGAATGTTGAACGACTACCCCAAATAAAATCTATCCACTCAACAAAAATTATTTCACACCACAGACTCATCTTGGTCAGGATCGATTTGAAATCTATCATGGTTTCAGAGAAATCATACTCCATGGTAAGTTGTTCTTGTAGAATGTTGAACGACTACCCCAACTAAAATCTATCCACTCAACAAAAATTATTTCACACCACAGACTCATCTTGGTCAGGATCGATTTGAAATCTATCATGGTTTCAGAGAAATCATACTCCATGGTAAGTTGTTCTTGTGGAATGTTGAACGACTACCCCAACTAAAATCTATCCACTCAACAAAAATTATTTCAGAGAAATCATACTCCATGGTTCGTTGTTCTTGTAGAATGTTGAACGACTACCCCAAATAAAATCTATCCACTCAACAAAAATTATTTCACACCACAGACACATCTTGGTCAGGATCGATTTGAAATCTATTATGGTTTCAGAGAAATCATATTCCATCGTAAGTTGTTCTTGTAGAATGTTGAACGACTATCCCAACTAAAATCTTTAAACTCAACAAAAATTATTTCAGAGAAATCATACTCCATGGTTCGTTGTTCTTGTAGAATGTTGAACGACTACCCCAAATAAAATCTATCCACTCAACAAAAATTATTTCACACCACAGACTCATCTTGGTCAGGATCGATTTGAAATCTATCATGGTTTCAGAGAAATCATACTCCATGGTAAGTTGTTCTTGTGGAATGTTGAACGACTACCCCAACTAAAATCTATCCACTCAACAAAAATTATTTCAGAGAAATCATACTCCATGGTTCGTTGTTCTTGTAGAATGTTGAGCGAATACCCCAACTAAAATCTATCCACTCAACAAAAATTATTTCACACCACAGACTCCTCTTGGTCAGGATCGATTTGAAATCTATCATGGTTTCAGAGAAATCATACTCCATGGTAAGTTGTTCTTGTGGAATGTTGAACGACTACCAAAACTAAAATCTATCCACTCAACAAAAATTATTTCAGAGAAATCATACTCCATGGTTCGTTGTTCTTGTAGAATGTTGAACGACTACCACAACTAAAATCTATCCACTCAACAAAAATTATTTCACACCACAGACTCATCTTGGTCAGGATCGATTTGAAATCTATCATGGTTTCAGAGAAATCATACTCCATGGTTCGTTGTTCCTGTAGAATGTTGAACGACTACCCCAACTAAAATCTATCCACTCAACAAAAATTATTTCACACCACAGACTCATCTTGGTCAGGATCGATTTGAAATCTATCATGGTTTCAGAGAAATCATAGTCCATGGTAAGTTGTTCTTGTAGAATGTTGAACGACTACCCCAACTAAAATCTATCCACTCAACAAAAATTATTTCAGAGAAATCATACTCCATGGTTCGTTGTTCTTGTAGAATGTTGAGCGACTACCCCAACTAAAATCTATCCACTCAACAAAAATTATTTCAGAGAAATCATACTCCATGGTAAGTTGTTCTTGTAGAATGTTGAGCGACTACCCCAACTAAAATCTATCCACTCAACAAAAATTATTTCAGAGAAATCATACTCCATGGTAAGTTGTTCTTGTAGAATGTTGAACGACTACCCCAACTAAAATCTATCCACTCAACAAAAATTATTTCAGAGAAATCATACTCCATGGTTCGTTGTTCTTGTAGAATGTTGAACGACTACCCCAAATAAAATCTATCCACTCAACAAAAATTACTTCACACCACAGACTCATCTTGGTCAGGATCGATTTGAAATCTATCATGGTTTCAGAGAAATCATACTCCATCTTAAGTTGTTCTTGTAGAATGTTGAACGACTACCCCAACTAAAATCTATCCACTCAACAAAAATTATTTCACACCACAGACTCATCTTGGTCAGGATCGATTTGAAATCTATCATGGTTTCAGAGAAATCATACTCCATGGTAAGTTGTTCTTGTAAAATGTTGAACGAATATCCCAACTAAAATCTATCCACTCAACAAAAATTATTTCAGAGAAATCATACTCCATGGTTCGTTGTTCTTGTAGAATGTTGAACGACTACCCCAACTAAAATCTATCCACTCAACAAAAATTATTTCACACCACAGACTCATCTTGGTCAGGATCGATTTGAAATCTATCATGGTTTCAGAGAAATCATACTCCATGGTAAGTTGTTCTTGTAGAATGTTGAACGACTATCCCAACTAAAATCTATCCACTCAACAAAAATTATTTCAGAGAAATCATAGTCCATGGTAAGTTGTTCTTGTAGAATGTTGAACGACTACCCCTAACTAAAATCTGTCCACTCAACAAAAATTATTTCAGTGAAATCATACTCCATGGTTCGTTGTTCTTGTAGAATGTTGAACGACTATCCCAACTAAAATCTATCCACTCAACAAAAATTATTTCAGAGAAATCATACTCCATGGTAAGTTGTTCTTGTAGAATGTTGAACGACTACCCCTAACTAAAATCGGTCCACTCAACAAAAATTATTTCAGTGAAATCATACTCCATGGTTCGTTGTTCTTGTAGAATGTTGAACGACTATCCCAACTAAAATCTATCCACTCAACAAAAATTATTTCAGAGAAATCATACTCCATGGTTCGTTGTTCTTGTAGAATGTTGAACGACTATCCCAACTAAAATCTATCCACTCAACAAAAATTATTTCAGAGAAATCATACTCCATGGTAAGTTGTTCTTGTAGAATGTTGAACGACTATCCCAACTAAAATCTATCCACTCAACAAAAATTATTTCAGAATAATCATACTCCATGGTAAGTTGTTCTTGTAGAATGTTATCCTATCCACTCTATCCACTCAACAAAAATTATTTCACACCACAGACTCATCTTGGTCAGGATCGATTTGAAATCTATCATGGTTTCAGAGAAATCATACTCCATGGTTCGTTGTTCTTGTAAAATGTTGAACGACTACCCCAACTAAAATCTATCCACTCAACAAAAATTATTTCACACCACAGACTCATCTTGGTCAGGATCGATTTCAAATCTATCATGGTTGCAGAGAAATAATACTATATGGTTCGTTGTTCTTGTAGAATGTTGAACGACTACCCCACCTAAAATCTATCCACTCAACAAAAATTATTTCACACCACAGACTCATCTTGGTCAGGATCGATTTGAAATCTATCATGGTTGCAGAGAAATCATACTCCATGGTTCGTTGTTCTTGTAGAATGTTGAACGACTATCCCAACTAAAATCTATCCACTCAACAAAAATTATTTCAGAGAAATCATACTCCATGGTTCGTTGTTCTTGTACAATGTTGAACGACTATCCCAACTAAAATCTATCCACTCAACAAAAATTATTTCAGAGATATCATACTCCATGGTAAGTTGTTCTTGTAGAATGTTGAACGACTACCCCAACTAAAATCTATCCACTCAACAAAAATTATTTCACACCACAGACTCATCTTGGTCAGGATCGATTTGAAATCTATCATGGTTTCAGAGAAATCATACTCCATGGTAAGTTGTTCTTGTAGAATGTTGAACGACTACCCCAACTAAAATCTATCCACTCAACAAAAATTATTTCAGAGAAATCATACTCCATGGTTCGTTGTTCTTGTAGAATGTTGAACGACTACCCCAACTAAAATCTATCCACTCAACAAAAATTATTTCACACCACAGACTCATCTTGGTCAGGATCGGTTTGAAATCTATCATGGTTTCAGAGAAATCATACTCCATGGTTCGTTGTTCTTGTAGAATGTTGAACGACTATCCCAACTAAAATCTATCCACTCAACAAAAATTATTTCAGAGAAATCATACTCCATGGTAAGTTGTTCTTGTAGAATGTTGAACGACTACCCCAACTAAAATCTATCCACTCAACAAAAATTATTTCAGAGAAATCATACTCCATGGTAAGTTGTTCTTGTAGAATGTTGAACGACTACCCCAACTAAAATCTATCCACTCAACAAAAATTATTTCACACCACAGACTCATCTTGGTCAGGATCGATTTGAAATCTATCATGGTTTCAGAGAAATCATACTCCATGGAAAGTTGTTCTTGTAGAATGTTGAACGACTACCCCAACTAAAATCTATCCACTCAACAAAAATTATTTCACACCACAGACTCATCTTGGTCAGGATCGATTTGAAATCTATCATGGTTTCAGAGAAATCATACTCCATGGCAAGTTGTTCTTGTAGAATGTTGAACGACTAAGCCAACTAAAATCTATCCACTCAACAAAAATTATTTCAGAGAAATCATACTCCATGGTTCGTTGTTCTTGTAGAATGTTGAACGACTATCCCAACTAAAATCTATCCACTCAACAAAAATTATTTCAGAGAAATCATACTAAATGGTAAGTTGTTCTTGTAGAATGTTGAACGACTACCCCAACTAAAATCTATCCACTCAACAAAAATTATTTCACACCACAGACTCATCTTGGTCAGGATCGATTTGAAATCTATCATGGTTGCAGAGAAATCATACTCCATGGTTCGTTGTTCTTGTAGAATGTTGAACGACTATCCCAACTAAAATCTATCCACTCAACAAAAATTATTTCAGAGAAATCATACTCCATGGTAAGTTGTTCTTGTAGAATGTTGAACGACTACCCCAACTAAAATCTATCCACTCAACAAAAATTATTTCAGAGAAATCATACTCCATGGTAAGTTGTTCTTGTAGAATGTTGAACGACTACCCCAACTAAAATCTATCCACTCAACAAAAATTATTTCACACCACAGACTCATCTTGGTCAGGATCGGTTTGAAATCTATCATGGTTTCAGAGAAATCATACTCCATGGTTCGTTGTTCTTGTAGAATGTTGAACGACTATCCCAACTAAAATCTATCCACTCAACAAAAATTATTTCAGAGAAATCATACTCCATGGTAAGTTGTTCTTGTAGAATGTTGAACGACTACCCCAACTAAAATCTATCCACTCAACAAAAATTATTTCAGAGAAATCATACTCCATGGTAAGTTGTTCTTGTAGAATGTTGAACGACTACCCCAACTAAAATCTATCCACTCAACAAAAATTATTTCACACCACAGACTCATCTTGGTCAGGATCGATTTGAAATCTATCATGGTTTCAGAGAAATCATACTCCATGGAAAGTTGTTCTTGTAGAATGTTGAACGACTACCCCAACTAAAATCTATCCACTCAACAAAAATTATTTCACACCACAGACTCATCTTGGTCAGGATCGATTTGAAATCTATCATGGTTTCAGAGAAATCATACTCCATGGCAAGTTGTTCTTGTAGAATGTTGAACGACTAAGCCAACTAAAATCTATCCACTCAACAAAAATTATTTCAGAGAAATCATACTCCATGGTAAGTTGTTCTTGTAGAATGTTGAACGACTACCCCAAATAAAATCTATCCACTCAACAAAAATTATTTCACACCACAGACACATCTTGGTCAGGATCGATTTGAAATCTATTATGGTTTCAGAGAAATCATATTCCATCGTAAGTTGTTCTTGTAGAATGTTGAACGACTATCCCAACTAAAATCTTTAAACTCAACAAAAATTATTTCAGAGAAATCATACTCCATGGTTCGTTGTTCTTGTAGAATGTTGAACGACTACCCCAAATAAAATCTATCCACTCAACAAAAATTATTTCACACCACAGACTCATCTTGGTCAGGATCGATTTGAAATCTATCATGGTTTCAGAGAAATCATACTCCATGGTAAGTTGTTCTTGTGGAATGTTGAACGACTACCCCAACTAAAATCTATCCACTCAACAAAAATTATTTCAGAGAAATCATACTCCATGGTTCGTTGTTCTTGTAGAATGTTGAGCGACTACCCCAACTAAAATCTATCCACTCAACAAAAATTATTTCACACCACAGACTCCTCTTGGTCAGGATCGATTTGAAATCTATCATGGTTTCAGAGAAATCATACTCCATGGTAAGTTGTTCTTGTGGAATGTTGAACGACTACCAAAACTAAAATCTATCCACTCAACAAAAATTATTTCAGAGAAATCATACTCCATGGTTCGTTGTTCTTGTAGAATGTTGAACGACTACCACAACTAAAATCTATCCACTCAACAAAAATTATTTCACACCACAGACTCATCTTGGTCAGGATCGATTTGAAATCTATCATGGTTTCAGAGAAATCATACTCCATGGTTCGTTGTTCCTGTAGAATGTTGAACGACTACCCCAACTAAAATCTATCCACTCAACAAAAATTATTTCACACCACAGACTCATCTTGGTCAGGATCGATTTGAAATCTATCATGGTTTCAGAGAAATCATAGTCCATGGTAAGTTGTTCTTGTAGAATGTTGAACGACTACCCCAACTAAAATCTATCCACTCAACAAAAATTATTTCAGAGAAATCATACTCCATGGTTCGTTGTTCTTGTAGAATGTTGAGCGACTACCCCAACTAAAATCTATCCACTCAACAAAAATTATTTCAGAGAAATCATACTCCATGGTAAGTTGTTCTTGTAGAATGTTGAGCGACTACCCCAACTAAAATCTATCCACTCAACAAAAATTATTTCAGAGAAATCATACTCCATGGTAAGTTGTTCTTGTAGAATGTTGAACGACTACCCCAACTAAAATCTATCCACTCAACAAAAATTATTTCAGAGAAATCATACTCCATGGTTCGTTGTTCTTGTAGAATGTTGAACGACTACCCCAAATAAAATCTATCCACTCAACAAAAATTACTTCACACCACAGACTCATCTTGGTCAGGATCGATTTGAAATCTATCATGGTTTCAGAGAAATCATACTCCATCTTAAGTTGTTCTTGTAGAATGTTGAACGACTACCCCAACTAAAATCTATCCACTCAACAAAAATTATTTCACACCACAGACTCATCTTGGTCAGGATCGATTTGAAATCTATCATGGTTTCAGAGAAATCATACTCCATGGTAAGTTGTTCTTGTAAAATGTTGAACGAATATCCCAACTAAAATCTATCCACTCAACAAAAATTATTTCAGAGAAATCATACTCCATGGTTCGTTGTTCTTGTAGAATGTTGAACGACTACCCCAACTAAAATCTATCCACTCAACAAAAATTATTTCACACCACAGACTCATCTTGGTCAGGATCGATTTGAAATCTATCATGGTTTCAGAGAAATCATACTCCATGGTAAGTTGTTCTTGTAGAATGTTGAACGACTATCCCAACTAAAATCTATCCACTCAACAAAAATTATTTCAGAGAAATCATAGTCCATGGTAAGTTGTTCTTGTAGAATGTTGAACGACTACCCCTAACTAAAATCTGTCCACTCAACAAAAATTATTTCAGTGAAATCATACTCCATGGTTCGTTGTTCTTGTAGAATGTTGAACGACTATCCCAACTAAAATCTATCCACTCAACAAAAATTATTTCAGAGAAATCATACTCCATGGTAAGTTGTTCTTGTAGAATGTTGAACGACTACCCCTAACTAAAATCTGTCCACTCAACAAAAATTATTTCAGTGAAATCATACTCCATGGTTCGTTGTTCTTGTAGAATGTTGAACGACTATCCCAACTAAAATCTATCCACTCAACAAAAATTATTTCAGAGAAATCATACTCCATGGTTCGTTGTTCTTGTAGAATGTTGAACGACTATCCCAACTAAAATCTATCCACTCAACAAAAATTATTTCAGAGAAATCATACTCCATGGTAAGTTGTTCTTGTAGAATGTTGAACGACTATCCCAACTAAAATCTATCCACTCAACAAAAATTATTTCAGAATAATCATACTCCATGGTAAGTTGTTCTTGTAGAATGTTATCCTATCCACTCTATCCACTCAACAAAAATTATTTCACACCACAGACTCATCTTGGTCAGGATCGATTTGAAATCTATCATGGTTTCAGAGAAATCATACTCCATGGTTCGTTGTTCTTGTAAAATGTTGAACGACTACCCCAACTAAAATCTATCCACTCAACAAAAATTATTTCACACCACAGACTCATCTTGGTCAGGATCGATTTCAAATCTATCATGGTTGCAGAGAAATAATACTATATGGTTCGTTGTTCTTGTAGAATGTTGAACGACTACCCCACCTAAAATCTATCCACTCAACAAAAATTATTTCACACCACAGACTCATCTTGGTCAGGATCGATTTGAAATCTATCATGGTTGCAGAGAAATCATACTCCATGGTTCGTTGTTCTTGTAGAATGTTGAACGACTATCCCAACTAAAATCTATCCACTCAACAAAAATTATTTCAGAGAAATCATACTCCATGGTTCGTTGTTCTTGTACAATGTTGAACGACTATCCCAACTAAAATCTATCCACTCAACAAAAATTATTTCAGAGATATCATACTCCATGGTAAGTTGTTCTTGTAGAATGTTGAACGACTACCCCAACTAAAATCTATCCACTCAACAAAAATTATTTCACACCACAGACTCATCTTGGTCAGGATCGATTTGAAATCTATCATGGTTTCAGAGAAATCATACTCCATGGTAAGTTGTTCTTGTAGAATGTTGAACGACTACCCCAACTAAAATCTATCCACTCAACAAAAATTATTTCAGAGAAATCATACTCCATGGTAAGTTGTTCTTGTAGAATGTTGAACGACTACCCCAACTAAAATCTATCCACTCAACAAAAATTATTTCACACCACAGACTCATCTTGGTCAGGATCGGTTTGAAATCTATCATGGTTTCAGAGAAATCATACTCCATGGTTCGTTGTTCTTGTAGAATGTTGAACGACTATCCCAACTAAAATCTATCCACTCAACAAAAATTATTTCAGAGAAATCATACTCCATGGTAAGTTGTTCTTGTAGAATGTTGAACGACTACCCCAACTAAAATCTATCCACTCAACAAAAATTATTTCAGAGAAATCATACTCCATGGTAAGTTGTTCTTGTAGAATGTTGAACGACTACCCCAACTAAAATCTATCCACTCAACAAAAATTATTTCACACCACAGACTCATCTTGGTCAGGATCGATTTGAAATCTATCATGGTTTCAGAGAAATCATACTCCATGGAAAGTTGTTCTTGTAGAATGTTGAACGACTACCCCAACTAAAATCTATCCACTCAACAAAAATTATTTCAGAGAAATCATACTCCATGGTTCGTTGTTCTTGTAGAATGTTGAACGACTATCCCAACTAAAATGTATCCACTTAACAAAAATTATTTCAGAGAAATCATACTAAATGGTAAGTTGTTCTTGTAGAATGTTGAACGACTACCCCAACTAAAATCTATCCACTCAACAAAAATTATTTCACACCACAGACTCATCTTGATCAGGATCGATTTGAAATCTATCATGGTTTCAGAGAAATCATACTCCATGATTCGTTGCTCTTGTAGAATGTTGAACGACTATCCCAACTAAAATCTATCCACTCAACAAAAATTATTTCACACCACAGACTGATCTTGGTAAGGATCGATTTGAAATCTATCATGGTTTCAGAGAAATCATACTCCATGGTTCGTTGTTCTTGTAGAATGTTGAACGACTACCCCAACTAAAATCTATCCACTCAACAAAAATTATTTCCTACCACAGACTCATCTTGGTCAGGATCGATTTGAAATCTATCATGGTTTCAGAGAAATCATACTCCATGGTAAGTTGTTCTTGTAGAATGTTGAACGACTACCCCAACTAAAATCTATCCACTCAACAAAAATTATTTCAGAGAAATCATACTCCATGGTTCGTTGTTCTTGTAGAATGTTGAACGACTATCCCAACTAAAATCTATCCACTCAACAAAAATTATTTCAGAGAAATCATACTAAATGGTAAGTTGTTCTTGTAGAATGTTGAACGACTACCCCAACTAAAATCTATCCACTCAACAAAAATTATTTCACACCACAGACTCATCTTGATCAGGATCGATTTGAAATCTATCATGGTTTCAGAGAAATCATACTCCATGATTCGTTGCTCTTGTAGAATGTTGAACGACTATCCCAACTAAAATCTATCCACTCAACAAAAATTATTTCACACCACAGACTGATCTTGGTAAGGATCGATTTGAAATCTATCATGGTTTCAGAGAAATCATACTCCATGGTTCGTTGTTCTTGTAGAATGTTGAACGACTACCCCAACTAAAATCTATCCACTCAACAAAAATTATTTCCTACCACAGACTCATCTTGGTCAGGATCGATTTGAAATCTATCATGGTTTCAGAGCAATCATACTCCATGGTAAGTTGTTCTTGTAGAATGTTGAACGACTACCCCAACTAAAATCTATCCACTCAACAAAAATTATTTCAGAGAAATCATACTCCATGGTAAGTTGTTCTTGTAGAATGTTGAACGACTACCCCAACTAAAATCTATCCACTCAACAAAAATTATTTCACACCACAGACTCATCTTGGTCAGGATCGATTTGAAATCTATCATGGTTGCAGAGAAATCATACTCCATGGTTCGTTGTTCTTGTAGAATGTTGAACGACTACCCCAACTAAAATCTATCCACTCAACAAAAATTATTTCAGAGAAATCATACTCCATGGTTCGTTGTTCTTGTAGAATGTTGAACGACTACCCCAACTAAAATCTATCCACTCAACAAAAATTATTTCACACCACAGACTCATCTTGGTCAGGATCGATTTGAAATCTATCATGGTTTCAGAGAAATCATACTCCATGGTAAGTTGTTCTTGTAGAATGTTGAACGACTACCCCAACTAAAATCTATCCACTCAACAAAAATTATTTCAGAGAAATCATACTCCATAGTAAGTTGTTCTTGTAGAATGTTGAACGACTATCCCCACTAAGATCTATCCACTCAACAAAATTTATTTCAGAGAAATCATACTCCATGATTCATTGTTCTTGTAGAATGTTGAACGACTACCCCAACTAAAATCTATCCACTCAACAAAAATTATTTCACACCACAGACTCATCTTGGTCAGGATCGATTTGAAATCTATCATGGTTTCAGAGAAATCATACTCCATGGTTCGTTGTTCTTGTAGAATGTTGAACGACTATCCCAACTAAAATCTATCCACTCAACAAAAATTATTTCACACCACAGACTCATCTTGGTCAGGATCGATTTGAAATCTATCATGGTTTCAGAGAAATCATACTCCATGGTTCGTTGTTCTTGTAAAATGTTGAACGACTACCCCAACTAAAATCTATCCACTCAACAAAAATTATTTCACACCACAGACTCATCTTGGTCAGGATCGATTTGAAATCTATCATGGTTTCAGAGAAATCATACTCCATGTTTCGTTGTTCTTGTAGAATGTTGAACGACTATCCCAACTAAAATCTATCCACTCAACAAAAATTATTTCACACCACAGACTCATCTTGGTCAGGATCGATTTGAAATCTATCATGGTTTCAGAGAAATCATACTCCATGGCAAGTTGTTCTTGTAGAATGTTGAACGACTACCCCAACTAAAATCTATCCACTCAACAAAAATTATTTCACACCACAGACTCATCTTGGTCAGGATCGATTTGAAATCTATCATGGTTTCAGAGAAATCATACTCCATGGCAAGTTGTTCTTGTAGAATGTTGAACGACTACCCCAACTAAAATCTATCCACTCAACAAAAATTATTTCAGAGAAATCATACTCCATGGTAAGTTGTTCTTGTAGAATGTTGAACGACTACCCCAACTAAAATCTATCCACTCAACAAAAATTATTTCAGAGAAATCATACTCCATCTTTCGTTGTTCTTGTAGAATATTGAACGACTATCCCAACTAAAATCTATCCACTCAACAAAAATTATTTCAGAGAAATCATACTCCATGGTAAGTTGTTCTTGTAGAATGTTGAACGACTACCCCAACTAAAATCTATCCACTCAACAAAAATTATTTCACACCACAGACTCATCTTGGTCAGGATCGATTTGAAATCTATCATGGTTTCAGAGAAATCATACTCCATGGCAAGTTGTTCTTGTAGAATGTTGAACGACTACCCCAACTAAAATCGATCCACTCAACAAAAATTATTTCACACCACAGACTCATCTTGGTCAGGATCGATTTGAAATCTATCATGGTTTCAGAGAAATCATACTCCATGGCAAGTTGTTCTTGTAGAATGTTGAACGACTACCCCAACTAAAATCTATCCACTCAACAAAAATTATTTCAGAGAAATCATACTCCATGGTTCGTTGTTCTTGTAGAATGTTGAACGACTATCCCAACTAAAATCTATCCACTCAACAAAAATTATTTCAGAGAAATCATACTCCATGGTAAGTTGTTCTTGTAGAATGTTGAACGACTACCCCAACTAAAATCTATCGACTCAACGAAAATTATTTCACACCACAGACTCATCTTGGTCAGGATCGATTTGAAAACTATCATGGTTTCAGAGAAATCATACTCCATGGCAAGTTGTTCTTGTAGAATGTTGAACGACTACCCCAACTAAAATCTATCCACTCAACAAAAATTATTTCACACCACAGACTCATCTTGGTCAGGATCGATTTGAAATCTATCATGGTTTCAGAGAAATCATATTCCATGGTTCGTTGCTCTTGTAGAATGTTGAACGACTATCCCAAATAAAATCTATCCACTCAACAAAAATTATTTCACACCACAGACTGATCTTGGTCAGGATCGATTTGAAATCTATCATGGTTTCAGAGAAATCATACTCCATGGTTCGCTGTTCTTGTAGAATGTTGAACGACTACCCCAACTAAAATCTATCCACTCAACAAAAATTATTTCGTACCACAGACTCATCTTGGTCAGGATCGATTTGAAATCTATCATGGTTTCAGAGAAATCATACTCCATGGTAAGTTGTTCTTGTAGAATGTTGAACGACTACCCCTAACTAAAATCTATCCACTCAACAAAAATTATTTCAGAGAAATCATACTCCATGGTTCGTTGTTCTTGTAGAATGTTGAACGACTACCCCAACTAAAATCTATCCACTCAACAAAAATTATTTCACACCACAGACTCATCTTGGTCAGGATCGATTTGAAATCTATCATGGTTTCAGAGAAATCATACTCCATGGTTCGTTGTTCTTGTAGAATGTTGAACGACTATCCCAACTAAAATCTATCCACTCAACAAAAATTATTTCAGAGAAATCATACTCCATGGTTCGTTGTTCTTATAGAATGTTGAACGACTACCCCAACTAAAATCTATCCACTCAACAAAAATTATTTCAGAGAAATCATACTCCATGGTTCGTTGTTCTTGTAGAATGTTGAACGACTACCCCAACTAAAATCTATCCACTCAACAAAAATTATTTCACACCACAGACTCATCTTGGTCAGGATCGATTTGAAATCTATCATGGCTTCAGAGAAATCATACTCCATGGTAAGTTGTTCTTGTAGAATGTTGAACGACTACCCCAACTAAAATCTATCCACTCAACAAAAATTATTTCACACCACAGACTCATCTTGGTCAGGATCGATTTGAAATCTATCATGGTTTCAGAGAAATCATACTCCATGTTTCGTTGTTCTTGTAGAATGTTGAACGACTACCCCAACTAAAATCTATCCACTCAACAAAAATTATTTCAGAGAAATCATACTCCATGGTAAGTTGTTCTTGTAGAATGTTGAACGACTACCCCAACTAAAATCTATCCACTCAACAAAAATTATTTCAGAGAAATCATACTCCATGGTTCGTTGTTCTTGTAGAATGTTGAGCGACTACCCCAACTAAAATCTATCCACTCAACAAAAATTATTTCACACCACAGACTCATCTTGGTCAGGATCGATTTGAAATCTATCATGGTTTCAGAGAAATCATACTCCATGGTAAGTTGTTCTTTTAGAATGTTGAACGACTACCCCAACTAAAATCTATCCACTCAACAAAAATTATTTCACACCACAGACTCATCTTGGTCAGGATCGATTTGAAATCTATCATGGTTTCAGAGAAATCATACTCCATGGTTCGTTGTTCTTGTAGAATGTTGAACGACTATCCCAACTAAAATCTATCCACTCAACAAAAATTATTTCAGAGAAATCATACTCCATGGTAAGTTGTTCTTGTAGAATGTTGAACGACTACCCCAACTAAAATCTATCCACTCAACTAAAATTATTTCAGAGAAATCATACTCCATAGTAAGTTGTTCTTGTAGAATGTTGAACGACTATCCCCACTAAGATCTATCCACTCAACAAAAATTATTTCAGAGAAATCATACTCCATTGTTCGTTGTTCTTGTAGAATGTTGAACGACTACCCCAACTAAAATCTATCCACTCAACAAAAATTATTTCACACCACAGACTCATCTTGGTCAGGATCGATTTGAAATCTATCATGGTTTCAGAGAAATCATACTCCATGGTTCGTTGTTCTTGTAGAATGTTCAACGACTATCCCAACTAAAATCTATCCACTCAACAAAAATTATTTCACACCACAGACTCATCTTGGTCAGGATCGATTTGAAATCTATCATGGTTTCAGAGAAATCATACTCCATGGTTCGTTGATCTTGTAAAATGTTGAACGACTACCCCAACTAAAATCTATCCACTCAACAAGAATTATTTCAGAGAAATCATACTCCATGGTTCGTTGTTCTTGTAGAATGTTGAACGACTATCCCAACTAAAATCTATCCACTCAACAAAAATTATTTCACACCACAGACTCATCTTGGTCAGGATCGATTTGAAATCTATCATGGTTTCAGAGAAATCATAGTCTATGGTAAGTTGTTCTTGTAGAATGTTGAACGACTACCCCAACTAAAATCTATCCACTCAACAAAAATTATTTCACACCACAGACTCATCTTGGTCAGGATCGATTTGAAATCTATCATGGTTTCAGAGAAATCATAGTCCATGGTAAGTTGTTCTTGTAGAATGTTGAACGACTATCCCAACTAAAATCTATCCACTCAACAAAAATTATTTCAGAGAAATCATACTCCATGGTTCGTTGTTCTTGTAGAATGTTGAACGACTACCCCAACTAAAATCTATCCACTCAACAAAAATTATTTCAGAGAAATCATACTCCATGGTTCGTTGTTCTTGTAGAATGATGAACGACTATCCCAACTAAAATCTATCCACTCAACAAAAATTATTTCAGAGAAATCATACTCCATGGTTCGTTGTTCTTGTAGAATGTTGAACGACTACCCCAACTAAAATCTATCCACTCAACAAAAATTATTTCAGAGAAATCATACTCCATGGTAAGTTGTTCTTGTAGAATGTTGAACGACTACCCCAGCTAAAATCTATCCACTCAACAAAAATTATTTCAGAGAAATCATACTCCATGGTTCGTTGTTCTTGTAGAATGTTGAACGACTATCCCAACTAAAATCTATCCACTCAACAAAAATTATTTCACACCACAGACTCATCTTGGTCAGGATCGATTTGAAATCTATCATGGTTTCAGAGAAATCATAGTCCATGGTTCGTTGTTCTTGTAGAATGTTGAACGACTACCCCAACTAAAATCTATCCACTCAACAAAAATTATTTCACACCACAGACTCATCTTGGTCAGGATAGATTCGAAATCTATCATGGTTTCAGAGAAATCATAGTCCATGGTAAGTTGTTCTTGTAGAATGTTGAACGACTACCCCAACTAAAATCTATGCACTCAACAAAAATTATTTCAGAGAAATCATACTCCATGGTAAGTTGTTCTTGTAGAATGTTGAACGACTACCATAACTAAAATCTATAGACTCAACGAAAATTATTTCACACCACAGACTCATCTTGGTCAGGATCGATTTGAAAACTATCATGGTTTCAGAGAAATCATACTCCATGGCAAGTTGTTCTTGTAGAATGTTGAACGACTACCCCAACTAAAATCTATCCACTCAACAAAAATTATTTCACACCACAGACTCATCTTGGTCAGGATCGATTTGAAATCTATCATGGTTTCAGAGAAATCATACTCCATGGTTCGTTGCTCTTGTAGAATGTTGAACGACTATCCCAACTAAAATCTATCCACTCAACAAAAATTATTTCACACCACAGACTGATCTTGGTCAGGATCGATTTGAAATCTATCATGGTTTCAGAGAAATCATACTCCATGGTTCGTTGTTCTTGTAGAATGTTGAACGACTACCCCAACTAAAATCTATCCACTCAACAAAAATTATTTCACACCACAGACTCATCTTGGTCAGGATCGATTTGAAATCTATCATGGTTTCAGAGAAATCATACTCTATGATAAGTTGTTCTTGTAGAATGTTGAACGACTACCCCTAACTAAAATCTATCCACTCAACAAAAATTATTTCAGCGAAATCATACTCCATGGTAAGTTGTTCTTGTAGAATGTTGAACGACTACCCCAACTAAAATCTATCCACTCAACAAAAATTATTTCACACCACAGACTCATCTTGGTCAGGATCGATTTGAAATCTATCATGGTTTCAGAGAAATCATACTCCATGGTTCGTTGTTCTTATAGAATGTTGAACGACTACCCCAACTAAAATCTATCCACTCAACAAAAATTATTTCAGAGAAATCATACTCCATGGTTCGTTGTTCTTGTAGAATGTTGAACGACTACCCCAACTAAAATCTATCCACTCAACAAAAATTATTTCACACCACAGACTCATCTTGGTCAGGATCGATTTGAAATCTATCATGGCTTCAGAGAAATCATACTCCATGGTAAGTTGTTCTTGTACTCAACTACACTCAACAAAAATTATTTCAGAGAAATCATACTCCATGGTTCGTTGTTCTTGTAGAATGTTGAACGACTATCCCAACTAAAATCTATCCACTCAACAAAAATTATTTCAGAGAAATCATACTCCATGGTAAGTTGTTCTTGTAGAATGTTGAACGACTACCCCAACTAAAATCTATAGACTCAACGAAAATTATTTCACACCACAGACTCATCTTGGTCAGGATCGATTTGAAAACTATCATGGTTTCAGAGAAATCATACTCCATGGCAAGTTGTTCTTGTAGAATGTTGAACGACTACCCCAACTAAAATCTATCCACTCAACAAAAATTATTTCACACCACAGACTCATCTTGGTCAGGATCGATTTGAAATCTATCATGGTTTCAGAGAAATCATACTCCATGGTTCGTTGCTCTTGTAGAATGTTGAACGACTATCTTAACTAAAATCTATCCACTCAACAAAAATTATTTCACACCACAGACTGATCTTGGTCAGGATCGATTTGAAATCTATCATGGTTTCAGAGAAATCATACTCCATGGTTCGTTGTTCTTGTAGAATGTTGAACGACTACCCCAACTAAAATCTATCCACTCAACAAAAATTATTTCCCACCACAGACTCATCTTGGTCAGGATCGATTTGAAATCTATCATGGTTTCAGAGAAATCATACTCCATGGTAAGTTGTTCTTGTAGAATGTTGAACGACTACCCCTAACTAAAATCTATCCACTCAACAAAAATTATTTCAGAGAAATCATACTCCATGGTTCGTTGTTCTTGTAGAATGTTGAACGACTACCCCAACTAAAATCTATCCACTCAACAAAAATTATTTCACACCACAGACTCATCTTGGTCAGGATCGATTTGAAATCTATCATGGTTTCAGAGAAATCATACTCCATGGTTCGTTGTTCTTGTAGAATGTTGAACGACTATCCCAACTAAAATCTATTCACTCAACAAAAATTATTTCAGAGAAATCATACTCCATGGTTCGTTGTTCTTATAGAATGTTGAACGACTACCCCAACTAAAATCTATCCACTCAACAAAAATTATTTCAGAGAAATCATACTCCATGGTTCGTTGTTCTTGTAGAATGTTGAACGACTACCCCAACTAAAATCTATCCACTCAACAAAAATTATTTCACACCACAGACTCATCTTGGTCAGGATCGATTTGAAATCTATCATGGCTTCAGAGAAATCATACTCCATGGTAAGTTGTTCTTGTAGAATGTTGAACGACTACCCCAACTAAAATCTATCCACTCAACAAAAATTATTTCACACCACAGACTCATCTTGGTCAGGATCGATTTGAAATCTATCATGGTTTCAGAGAAATCATAGTCCATGGTAAGTTGTTCTTGTAGAATGTTGAACGACTACCCCAACTAAAATCTATCCACTCAACAAAAATTATTTCAGAGAAATCGTACTCCATGGTTCGTTGTTCTTGTAGAATGTTGAACGACTACCCCAACTAAAATCTATCCACTCAACAAAAATTATTTCAGAGAAATCATACTCCATGGTAAGTTGTTCTTGTAGAATGTTGAACGACTAACCCCAACTAAAATCTATCCACTCAACAAAAATTATTTCAGAGATATCATACTCCATGGTTCGTTGTTCTTGTAGAATGTTGAACGACTACCCCAACTAAAATCTATCCACTCAACAAAAATTATTTCACACCACAGACTCATCTTGGTCAGGATCGATTTGAAATCTATCATGGTTTCAGAGAAATCATACTCCATGGTAAGTTGTTCTTTTAGAATGTTGAACGACTACCCCAACTAAAATCTATCCACTCAACAAAAATTATTTCACACCACAGACTCATCTTGGTCAGGATCGATTTGAAATCTATCATGGTTTCAGAGAAATCATACTCCATGGTTCGTTGTTCTTGTAGAATGTTGAACGACTATCCCAACTAAAATCTATCCACTCAACAAAAATTATTTCAGAGAAATCATACTCCATGGTAAGTTGTTCTTGTAGAATGTTGAACGACTACCCCAACTAAAATCTATCCACTCAACAAAAATTATTTCAGAGAAATCATACTCCATAGTAAGTTGTTGTTGTAGAATGTTGAACGACTATCCCCACTAAGATCTATCCACTCAACAAAAATTATTTCAGAGAAATCATACTCCATTGTTCGTTGTTCTTGTAGAATGTTGAACGACTACCCCAACTAAAATCTATCCACTCAACAGAAATTATTTCACACCACAGACTCATCTTGGTCAGGATCGATTTGAAATCTATCATGGTTTCAGAGAAATCATACTCCATGGTTCGTTGTTCTTGTAGAATGTTGAACGACTATCCCAACTAAAATCTATCCACTCAACAAAAATTATTTCACACCACAGACTCATCTTGGTCAGGATCGATTTGAAATCTATCATGGTTTCAGAGAAATCATACTCCATGGTTCGTTGATCTTGTAAAATGTTGAACGACTACCCCAACTAAAATCTATCCACTCAACAAGAATTATTTCAGAGAAATCATACTCCATGGTTCGTTGTTCTTGTAGAATGTTGAACGACTATCCCAACTAAAATCTATCCACTCAACAAAAATTATTTCACACCACAGACTCATCTTGGTCAGGATCGATTTGAAATCTATCATGGTTTCAGATAAATCATAGTCCATGGTAAGTTGTTCTTGTAGAATGTTGAACGACTATCCCAACTAAAATCTATTCACTCAACAAAAATTATTTCAGAGAAATCATACTCCATGGTTCGTTGTTCTTGTAGAATGTTGAACGACTATCCCAACTAAAATCTATCCACTCAACAAAAATTATTTCAGAGAAATCATACTCCATGGTTCGTTGTTCTTGTAGAATGATGAACGACTATCCCAACTAAAATCTATCCACTCAACAAAAATTATTTCAGAGAAATCATACTCCATGGTTCGTTGTTCTTGTAGAATGTTGAACGACTACCCCAACTAAAATCTATCCACTCAACAAAAATTATTTCAGAGAAATCATACTCCATGGTAAGTTGTTCTTGTAGAATGTTGAACGACTACCCCAGCTAAAATCTATCCACTCAACAAAAATTATTTCAGAGAAATCATACTCCATGGTTCGTTGTTCTTGTAGAATGTTGAACGACTATCCCAACTAAAATCTATCCACTCAACAAAAATTATTTCACACCACAGACTCATCTTGGTCAGGATCGATTTGAAATCTATCATGCTTTCAGAGAAATCATAGTCCATGGTTCGTTGTTCTTGTAGAATGTTGAACGACTACCCCAACTAAAATCTATCCACTCAACAAAAATTATTTCACACCACAGACTCATCTTGGTCAGGATAGATTCGAAATCTATCATGGTTTCAGAGAAATCATAGTCCATGGTAAGTTGTTCTTGTAGAATGTTGAACGACTACCCCAACTAAAATCTATCCACTCAACAAAAATTATTTCAGAGAAATCATACTCCATGGTAAGTTGTTCTGGTAGAATGTTGAACGACTACCCCAACTAAAATCTATAGACTCAACGAAAATTATTTCACACCACAGACTCATCTTGGTCAGGATCGATTTGAAAACTATCATGGTTTCAGAGAAATCATACTCCATGGCAAGTTGTTCTTGTAGAATGTTGAACGACTACCCCAACTAAAATCTATCCACTCAACAAAAATTATTTCACACCACAGACTCATCTTGGTCAGGATCGATTTGAAATCTATCATGGTTTCAGAGAAATCAT
This sequence comes from Xylota sylvarum, assembly GCA_905220385.1. NCBI lineage: Eukaryota > Metazoa > Arthropoda > Insecta > Diptera > Syrphidae > Xylota > Xylota sylvarum. The sequence continues at coordinate 1,333,745 of CAJMZQ010000068.1, read as the reverse complement.
ACTCCATGGTTCGTTGCTCTTGTAGAATGTTGAACGACTATCCCAACTAAAATCTATCCACTCAACAAACAAAAATTATTTCACACCACAGACTGATCTTGGTCAGGATCGATTTGAAATCTATCATGGTTTCAGAGAAATCATACTCCATGGTTCGTTGTTCTTGTAGAATGTTGAACAACTATCCCAACTAAAATCTATCCACTCAACAAAAATTATTTCAGAGAAATCATACTCCATGGTTCGTTGTTCTTATAGAATGTTGAACGACTACCCCAACTAAAATCTATCCACTCAACAAAAATTATTTCAGAGAAATCATACTCCATGGTTCGTTGTTCTTTTAGAATGTTGAACGACTACCCCAACTAAAATCTATCCACTCAACAAAAATTATTTCACACCACAGACTCATCTTGGTCAGGATCGATTTGAAATCTATCATGGCTTCAGAGAAATCATACTCCATGGTAAGTTGTTCTTGTAGAATGTTGAACGACTACCCCAACTAAAATCTATCCACTCAACAAAAATTATTTCACACCACAGACTCATCTTGGTCAGGATCGATTTGAAATCTATCATGGTTTCAGAGAAATCATACTCCATGTTTCGTTGTTCTTGTAGAATGTTGAACGACTACCCCAACTAAAATCTATCCACTCAACAAAAATTATTTCACACCACAGACTCATCTTGGTCAGGATCGATTTGAAATCTATCATGGTTTCAGAGAAATCATAGTCCATGGTAAGTTGTTCTTGTAGAATGTTGAACGACTACCCCAACTAAAATCTATCCACTCAACAAAAATTATTTCACACCACAAACTCATCTTGGTCAGGATCGATTTGAAATCTATCATGGTTTCAGAGAAATCATAGTCCATGGTAAGTTGTTCTTGTAGAATGTTGAACGACTACCCCAACTAAAATCTATCCACTCAACAAAAATTATTTCAGAGAAATCGTACTCCATGGTTCGTTGTTCTTGTAGAATGTTGAACGACTACCCCAACTAAAATCTATCCACTCAACAAAAATTATTTCAGAGAAATCATACTCCATGGTAAGTTGTTCTTGTAGAATGTTGAACGACTACCCCAACTAAAATCTATCCACTCAACAAAAATTATTTCAGAGAAATCATACTCCATGGTTCGTTGTTCTTGTAGAATGTTGAACGACTACCCCAACTAAAATCTATCCACTCAACAAAAATTATTTCACACCACAGACTCATCTTGGTCAGGATCGATTTGAAATCTATCATGGTTTCAGAGAAATCATACTCCATGGTAAGTTGTTCTTTTAGAATGTTGAACGACTACCCCAACTAAAATCTATCCACTCAACAAAAATTATTTCACACCACAGACTCATCTTGGTCAGGATCGATTTGAAATCTATCATGGTTTCAGAGAAATCATACTCCATGGTTCGTTGTTCTTGTAGAATGTTGAACGACTATCCCAACTAAAATCTATCCACTCAACAAAAATTATTTCAGAGAAATCATACTCCATGGTAAGTTGTTCTTGTAGAATGTTGAACGACTACCCCAACTAAAATCTATCCACTCAACAAAAATTATTTCAGAGAAATCATACTCCATAGTAAGTTGTTCTTGTAGAATGTTGAACGACTATCCCCACTAAGATCTATCCACTCAACAAAAATTATTTCAGAGAAATCATACTCCATTGTTCGTTGTTCTTGTAGAATGTTGAACGACTACCCCAACTAAAATCTATCCACTCAACAAAAATTATTTCACACCACAGACTCATCTTGGTCAGGATCGATTTGAAATCTATCATGGTTTCAGAGAAATCATACTCCATGGTTCGTTGTTCTTGTAGAATGTTGAACGACTATCCCAACTAAAATCTATCCACTCAACAAAAATTATTTCACACCACAGACTCATCTTGGTCAGGATCGATTTGAAATCTATCATGGTTTCAGAGAAATCATACTCCATGGTTCGTTGATCTTGTAAAATGTTGAACGACTACCCCAACTAAAATCTATCCACTCAACAAAAATTATTTCAGAGAAATCATACTCCATGGTTCGTTGTTCTTGTAGAATGTTGAACGACTATCCCAACTAAAATCTATCCACTCAACAAAAATTATTTCACACCACAGACTCATCTTTGTCAGGATCGATTTGAAATCTATCATGGTTTCAGAGAAATCATAGTCCATGGTAAGTTGTTCTTGTAGAATGTTGAACGACTACCCCAACTAAAATCTATCCACTCAACAAAAATTATTTCACACCACAGACTCATCTTGGTCAGGATCGATTTGAAATCTATCATGGTTTCAGAGAAATCATAGTCCATGGTAAGTTGTTCTTGTAGAATGTTGAACGACTATCCCAACTAAAATCTATCCACTCAACAAAAATTATTTCAGAGAAATCATACTCCATGGTTCGTTGTTCTTGTAGAATGTTGAACGACTACCCCAACTAAAATCTATCCACTCAACAAAAATTATTTCAGAGAAATCATACTCCATGGTTCGTTGTTCTTGTAGAATGATGAACGACTATCCCAACTAAAATCTATCCACTCAACAAAAATTATTTCAGAGAAATCATACTCCATGGTTCGTTGTTCTTGTAGAATGTTGAACGACTACCCCAACTAAAATCTATCCACTCAACAAAAATTATTTCAGAGAAATCATACTCCATGGTAAGTTGTTCTTGTAGAATGTTGAACGACTACCCCAGCTAAAATCTATCCACTCAACAAAAATTATTTCAGAGAAATCATACTCCATGGTTCGTTGTTCTTGTAGAATGTTGAACGACTATCCCAACTAAAATCTATCCACTCAACAAAAATTATTTCACACCACAGACTCATCTTGGTCAGGATCGATTTGAAATCTATCATGGTTTCAGAGAAATCATAGTCCATGGTTCGTTGTTCTTGTAGAATGTTGAACGACTACCCCAACTAAAATCTATCCACTCAACAAAAATTATTTCACACCACAGACTCATCTTGGTCAGGATCGATTCGAAATCTATCATGGTTTCAGAGAAATCATAGTCCATGGTTCGTTGTTCTTGTAGAATGTTGAACGACTACCCCAACTAAAATCTATCCACTCAACAAAAATTATTTCACACCACAGACTCATCTTGGTCAGGATCGATTTGAAATCTATCATGGTTTCAGAGAAATCATACTCCATGTTTCGTTGTTCTTGTAGAATGTTGAACGACTACCCCAACTAAAATCTATCCACTCAACAAAAATTATTTCACACCACAGACTCATCTTGGTCAGGATCGATTTGAAATCTATCATGGTTTCAGAGAAATCATAGTCCATGGTAAGTTGTTCTTGTAGAATGTTGAACGACTACCCCAACTAAAATCTATCCACTCAACAAAAATTATTTCACACCACAAACTCATCTTGGTCAGGATCGATTTGAAATCTATCATGGTTTCAGAGAAATCATAGTCCATGGTAAGTTGTTCTTGTAGAATGTTGAACGACTACCCCAACTAAAATCTATCCACTCAACAAAAATTATTTCAGAGAAATCGTACTCCATGGTTCGTTGTTCTTGTAGAATGTTGAACGACTACCCCAACTAAAATCTATCCACTCAACAAAAATTATTTCAGAGAAATCATACTCCATGGTAAGTTGTTCTTGTAGAATGTTGAACGACTACCCCAACTAAAATCTATCCACTCAACAAAAATTATTTCAGAGAAATCATACTCCATGGTTCGTTGTTCTTGTAGAATGTTGAACGACTATCCCAACTAAAATCTATCCACTCAACAAAAATTATTTCACACCACAGACTCATCTTGGTCAGGATCGATTTGAAATCTATCATGGTTTCAGAGAAATCATACTCCATGGTAAGTTGTTCTTTTAGAATGTTGAACGACTACCCCAACTAAAATCTATCCACTCAACAAAAATTATTTCACACCACAGACTCATCTTGGTCAGGATCGATTTGAAATCTATCATGGTTTCAGAGAAATCATACTCCATGGTTCGTTGTTCTTGTAGAATGTTGAACGACTATCCCAACTAAAATCTATCCACTCAACAAAAATTATTTCAGAGAAATCATACTCCATGGTAAGTTGTTCTTGTAGAATGTTGAACGACTACCCCAACTAAAATCTATCCACTCAACAAAAATTATTTCAGAGAAATCATACTCCATAGTAAGTTGTTCTTGTAGAATGTTGAACGACTATCCCCACTAAGATCTATCCACTCAACAAAAATTATTTCAGAGAAATCATACTCCATTGTTCGTTGTTCTTGTAGAATGTTGAACGACTACCCCAACTAAAATCTATCCACTCAACAAAAATTATTTCACACCACAGACTCATCTTGGTCAGGATCGATTTGAAATCTATCATGGTTTCAGAGAAATCATACTCCATGGTTCGTTGTTCTTGTAGAATGTTGAACGACTATCCCAACTAAAATCTATCCACTCAACAAAAATTATTTCACACCACAGACTCATCTTGGTCAGGATCGATTTGAAATCTATCATGGTTTCAGAGAAATCATACTCCATGGTTCGTTGATCTTGTAAAATGTTGAACGACTACCCCAACTAAAATCTATCCACTCAACAAAAATTATTTCAGAGAAATCATACTCCATGGTTCGTTGTTCTTGTAGAATGTTGAACGACTATCCCAACTAAAATCTATCCACTCAACAAAAATTATTTCACACCACAGACTCATCTTTGTCAGGATCGATTTGAAATCTATCATGGTTTCAGAGAAATCATAGTCCATGGTAAGTTGTTCTTGTAGAATGTTGAACGACTACCCCAACTAAAATCTATCCACTCAACAAAAATTATTTCACACCACAGACTCATCTTGGTCAGGATCGATTTGAAATCTATCATGGTTTCAGAGAAATCATAGTCCATGGTAAGTTGTTCTTGTAGAATGTTGAACGACTACCCCAACTAAAATCTATCCACTCAACAAAAATTATTTCAGAGAAATCATACTCCATGGTTCGTTGTTCTTGTAGAATGTTGAACGACTACCCCAACTAAAATCTATCCACTCAACAAAAATTATTTCAGAGAAATCATACTCCATGGTTCGTTGTTCTTGTAGAATGATGAACGACTATCCCAACTAAAATCTATCCACTCAACAAAAATTATTTCAGAGAAATCATACTCCATGGTTCGTTGTTCTTGTAGAATGTTGAACGACTACCCCAACTAAAATCTATCCACTCAACAAAAATTATTTCAGAGAAATCATACTCCATGGTAAGTTGTTCTTGTAGAATGTTGAACGACTACCCCAGCTAAAATCTATCCACTCAACAAAAATTATTTCAGAGAAATCATACTCCATGGTTCGTTGTTCTTGTAGAATGTTGAACGACTATCCCAACTAAAATCTATCCACTCAACAAAAATTATTTCACACCACAGACTCATCTTGGTCAGGATCGATTTGAAATCTATCATGGTTTCAGAGAAATCATAGTCCATGGTTCGTTGTTCTTGTAGAATGTTGAACGACTACCCCAACTAAAATCTATCCACTCAACAAAAATTATTTCACACCACAGACTCATCTTGGTCAGGATCGATTCGAAATCTATCATGGTTTCAGAGAAATCATAGTCCATGGTAAGTTGTTCTTGTAGAATGTTGAACGACTACCCCAACTAAAATCTATATTCTCAACAAAAATTATTTCAGAGAAATCATACTCCATGGTAAGTTGTTCTTGTAGAATGTTGAACGACTACCCCAACTAAAATCTATCCACTCAACAAAAATTATTTCAGAGAAATCATACTCCATGGTAAGTTGTTCTTGTAGAATGTTGAACGACTACCCCTAACTAAAATCTATCCACTCAACAAAAATTATTTCACACCACAGACTCATCTTGGTCAGGATCGATTTGAAATCTATCATGGTTTCAGAGAAATCATAGTTCATGGTAAGTTGTTCTTGTCGAATGTTGAACGACTACCCCAACTAAAATCTATCCACTCAACAAAAATTATTTCACACCACAGACTCATTTTGGTCAGGATCGATTTGAAATCTATCATGGTTTCAGAGAAATCATAGTCCATGGTAAGTTGTTCTTGTAGAATGTTGAACGACTACCCCAACTAAAATCTATCCACTCAACAAAAATTATTTCAGAGAAATCATACTCCATGGTTCGTTGTTCTTGTAGAATGTTGAACGACTACCCCAACTAAAATCTATCCACTCAACAAAAATTATTTCACACCACAGACTCATCTTGGTCAGGATCGATTTGAAATCTATCATGGTTGCAGAGAAATCATACTCCATGGTTCGTTGTTCTTGTAGAATGTTGAACGACTACCCCAACTAAAATCTATCCACTCAACAAAAATTATTTCACACCACAGACTCATCTTGGTCAGGATCGATTTGAAATCTATCATGGTTTCAGAGAAATCATACTCCATGGTTCGTTGTTCTTGTAGAATGTTGAACGACTATCCCAACTAAAATCTATCCACTCAACAAAAATTATTTCAGAGAAATCATACTCCATGGTTCGTTGTTCTTGTAAAATGTTGAACGACTACCCCAACTAAAATCTATCCACTCAACAAAAATTATTTCAGAGAAATCATACTCCATGGTAAGTTGTTCTTGTAGAATGTTGAACGACTACCCCAACTAAAATCTATCCACTCAACAAAAATTATTTCACACCACAGACTCATCTTGGTCAGGATCGATTTGAAATCTATCATGGTTTCAGAGAAATCATACTCCATGGTTCGTTGTTTTTGTAGAATGTTGAACGACTACCCCTAACTAAAATCTATCCACTCAACAAAAATTATTTCAGAGAAATCATACTGCATGGTTCGTTGTTCTTGTAGAATGTTGAACGACTATCCCAACTAAAATCTATCCACTCAACAAAAATTATTTCAGAGAAATCATACTCCATGGTCAGTTGTTCTTGTAGAATGTTGAACGACTATCCCAACTAAAATCTATAAACTCAACAAAAATTATTTCAGAGAAATCATACTCCATAGTAAGTTGTTCTTGTAGAATGTTGAACGACTATCCCAACTAAAATCTATCCACTCAACAAAAATTATTTCAGAGAAATCATACTCCATGGTTCGTTGTTCTTGTAGAATGTTGAACGACTACCCCAACTAAAATCTATCCACTCAACAAAAATTATTTCACACCACAGACTCATCTTGGTCAGGATCGATTTGAAATCTATCATGGTTTCAGAGAAATCATACTCCATGGTTCGTTGTTCTTGTAGAATGTTGAACGACTACCCCAACTAAAATCTATCCACTCAACAAAAATTATTTCAGAGAAATCATACTCCATGGTTCGTTGTTCTTGTAGAATGTTGAACGACTATCCCAACTAAAATCTATCCACTCAACAAAAATTATTTCAGAGAAATCATACTCCATGGTTCGTTGTTCTTGTAGAATGTTGAACGACTACCCCAACTAAAATCTATCCACTCAACAAAAATTATTTCAGAGAAATCATACTCCATGGTAAGTTGTTCTTGTAGAATGGTGAACGACTACCCCAGCTAAAATCTATCCACTCAACAAAAATTATTTCAGAGAAATCATACTCCATGGTTCGTTGTTCTTGTAGAATGTTGAACGACTATCCCAACTAAAATCTATCCACTCAACAAAAATTATTTCACACCACAGACTCATCTTGGTCAGGATCGATTTGAAATCTATCATGGTTTCAGAGAAATCATAGTCCATGGTAAGTTGTTCTTGTAGAATGTTGAACGACTACCCCAACTAAAATCTATCCACTCAACAAAAATTATTTCACACCACAGACTCATCTTGGTCAGGATCGATTTGAAATCTATCATGGTTTCAGAGAAATCATAGTCCATGGTAAGTTGTTCTTGTAGAATGTTGAACGACTACCCCAACTAAAATCTATCCACTCAACAAAAATTATTTCAGAGAAATCATACTCCATGGTAAGTTGTTCTTGTAGAATGTTGAACGACTACCCCAACTAAAATCTATCCACTCAACAAAAATTATTTCAGAGAAATCATACTCCATGGTAAGTTGTTCTTGTAGAATGTTGAACGACTACCCCTAACTAAAATCTATCCACTCAACAAAAATTATTTCACACCACAGACTCATCTTGGTCAGGATCGATTTGAAATCTATCATGGTCTCAGAGAAGTCATAGTCCATGGTAAGTTGTTCTTGTAGAATGTTGAACGACTATCCCAACTAAAATCTATCCACTCAACAAAAATTATTTCACACCACAGACTCATCTTGGTCAGGATCGATTTGAAATCTATCATGGTTTCAGAGAAATCATACTCCATGGTAAGTTGTTCTTGTAGAATGTTGAACGACTATCCCAACTAAAATCTATCCACTCAACAAAAATTATTTCAGAGAAATCATACTCCATGGTTCGTTGTTCTTGTAAAATGTTGAACGACTACCCCAACTAAAATCTATCCACTCAACAAAAATTATTTCAGAGAAATCATACTCCATGGTAAGTTGTTCTTGTAGAATGTTGAACGACTACCCCAACTAAAATCTATCCACTCAACAAAAATTATTTCACACCACAGACTCATCTTGGTCAGGATCGATTTGAAATCTATCATGGTTTCAGAGAAATCATACTCCATGGTAAGTTGTTCTTGTAGAATGTTGAACGACTACCCCAACTAAAATCTATCCACTCAACAAAAATTATTTCACACCACAGACTCATCTTGGTCAGAATCGATTTGAAATCTATCATGGTTTCAGAGAAATCATACTCCATGGTTCGTTGTTCTTGTAGAATGTTGAACGACTATCCCAACTAAAATCTATCCACTCAACAAAAATTATTTCACACCACAGACTCATCTTGGTCAGGATCGATTTGAAATCTATCATGGTTTCAGAGAAATCATACTCCATGGTTCGTTGTTCTTGTAGAATATTGAACGACTATCCCAACTAAAATCTATCCACTCAACAAAAATTATTTCAGAGAAATCATACTCCATGGTTCGTTGTTCTTGTAAAATGTTGAACGACTACCCCAACTAAAATCTATCCACTCAACAAAAATTATTTCAGAGAAATCATACTCCATGGTAAGTTGTTCTTGTAGAATGTTGAACGACTACCCCAACTAAAATCTATCCACTCAACAAAAATTATTTCAGAGAAATCATACTCCATAGTAAGTTGTTCTTGTAGAATGTTGAACGACTATCCCAACCAAAATCTATCCACTCAACAAAAATTATTTCAGAGAAATCATACTCCATGGTTCGTTGTTCTTGTAGAATGTTGAACGACTACCCCAACTAAAATCTATCCACTCAACAAAAATTATTTCACACCACAGACTCATCTTGGTCAGGATCGATTTGAAATCTATCATGGTTTCAGAGAAATCATACTCCATGTTTCGTTGTTCTTGTAGAATGTTGAACGACTACCCCTAACTAAAATCTATGCACTCAACAAAAATTATTTCAGAGAAGTCATACTCCATGGTTCGTTGTTCTTGTAGAATGTTGAACGACTATCCCAACTAAAATCTATCCACTAAACAAAAATTATTTCAGAGAAATCATACTCCATGGTAAGTTGTTCTTGTAGAATGTTGAACGACTATCCCAACTAAAATCTATCCACTCAACAAAAATTATTTCAGAGAAATCATACTCCATGGTTCGTTGTTCTTGTAGAATGTTGAACGACTATCCCAACTAAAATCTATCCACTCAACAAAAATTATTTCAGAGAAATCATACTCCATGGTAAGTTGTTCTTGTAGAATGTTGAACGACTACCCCAATTAAAATCTATCCACTCAACAAAAATTATTTCACACCACAGACTCATCTTGGTCAGGATCGATTTGAAATCTATCATGGTTTCAGAGAAATCATAGTTCATGGTAAGTTGTTCTTGTCGAATGTTGAACGACTACCCCAACTAAAATCTATCCACTCAACAAAAATTATTTCACACCACAGACTCATCTTGGTCAGGATCGATTTGAAATCTATCATGGTTTCAGAGAAATCATACTCCATGGTTCGTTGTTCTTGTAGAATGTTGAACGACTATCCCAACTAAAATCTATAGACTCAACAAAAATTATTTCAGAGAAATCATACTCCATGGTTCGTTGTTCTTGTAGAATGTTGAACGACTAAACCAACTAAAATCTATCCACTCAACAAAAATTATTTCACACCACAGACTCATCTTGGTCAGGATCGATTTGAAATCTATCATGGTTTCAGAGAAATCATAGTCCATGGTTCGTTGTTCTTGTAAAATGTTGAACGACTACCCCAACTAAAATCTATCCACTCAACAAAAATTATTTCACACCACAGACTCATCTTGGTCAGGATCGATTTGAAATCTATCATGGTTTCAGAGAAATCATAGTCCATGGTAAGTTGTTCTTGTAGAATATTGAACGACTACCCCAACTAAAATCTATCCACTCAACAAAAATTATTTCAGAGAAATCATACTCCATGGTTCGTTGTTCTTGTAGAAAGTTGAACGACTACCCCAACTAAAATCTATCCACTCAACAAAAATTATTTCAGAGAAATCATACTCCATGGTTCGTTGTTCTTGTAGAATGTTGAACGACTACCCCAACTAAAATCTATCCCCTCAACAAAAATTATTTCACACCACAGACTCATCTTGGTCAGGATCGATTTGAAATCTATCATGGTTTCAGAGAAATCATAGTCCATGGTAAGTTGTTCTTGTAGAATGTTGAACGACTACCCCAAATAAAATCTATCCACTCAACAAAAATTATTTCACACCACAGACTCATCTTGGTCAGGATCGATTTGAAATCTATCATGGTTGCAGAGAAATCATACTCCATGGTTCGTTGTTCTTGTAAAATGTTGAACGACTATCCCAACTAAAATCTATAAACTCAACAAAAATTATTTCACACCACAGACTCATCTTGGTCAGGATCGATTTGAAATCTATCATGGTTTCAGAGAAATCATACTCCATGGAAAGTTGTTCTTGTAGAATGTTGGACGACTACCCCAACTAAAATCTATCCACTCAACAAAAATTATTTCAGAGAAATCATACTCCATGGTAAGTTGTTCTTGTAGAATGTTGAACGACTATCCCAACTAAAATCTATCCACTCAACAAAAATTATTTCAGAGAAATCATACTCCATCTTTCGTTGTTCTTGTAGAATATTGAACGACTATCCCAACTAAAATCTATCCACTCAACAAAAATTATTTCAGAGAAATCATACTCCATGGTAAGTTGTTCTTGTAGAATGTTGAACGACTACCCCAACTAAAATCTATCCACTCAACAAAAATTATTTCACACCACAGACTCATCTTGGTCAGGATCGATTTGAAATCTATCATGGTTTCAGAGAAATCATACTATATGGTAAGTTGTTCTTGTAGAATGTTGAACGACTACCCCAACTAAAATCTATCCACTCAACAAAAATTATTTCAGAGAAATCATACTCCATGGTAAGTTGTTCTTGTAGAATGTTGAACGACTACCCCTAACTAAAATCTATCCACTCAACAAAAATTATTTCAGAGAAATCATACTCCATGGTTCGTTGTTCTTGTAAAATGTTGAACGACTATCCCAACTAAAATCTATCCACTCAACAAAAATTATTTCACACCACAGACTCATCTTGGTCAGGATCGATTTGAAATCTATCATGGTTTCAGAGAAATCATACTCCATGGTAAGTTGTTCTTGTAGAATGTTGAACGACTACCCCTAACTAAAATCTATCCACTCAACAAAAATTATTTCACACCACAGACTCATCTTGGTCAGGATCGATTTGAAATATATCATGGTTTCAGAGAAATCATACTCCATGGTAAGTTGTTCTTGTAGAATGTTGAACGACTATCCCAACTAAAATATATCCACTCAACAAAAATTATTTCAGAGAAATCATACTCCATGGTAAGTTGTTCTTGTAGAATGTTGAACGACTACCCCAGCTAAAATCTATCCACTCAACAAAAATTATTTCAGAGAAATCATACTCCATGGTTCGTTGTTCTTGGAGAATGTTGAACGACTATCCCAACTAAAATCTATCCACTCAACAAAAATTATTTCAGAGAAATCATACTCCATGGTTCGTTGTTCTTGTAGAATGTTGAACGACTATCCCAACTAAAATCTATCCACTCAACAAAAATTATTTCAGAGAAATCATACTCCATGGTTCGTTGTTCTTGTAAAATGTTGAACGACTACCCCAACTAAAATCTATCCACTCAACAAAAATTATTTCAGAGAAATCATACTCCATGGTAAGTTGTTCTTGTAGAATGTTGAACGACTACCCCAACTAAAATCTATCCACTCAACAAAAATTATTTCACACCACAGACTCATCTTGGTCAGGATCGATTTGAAATCTATCATGGTTTCAGAGAAATCATACTCCATGGTTCGTTGTTCTTGTAGAATGTTGAACGACTACCCCAACTAAAATAAATCCACTCAACAAAAATTATTTCAGAGAAATCATACTCCATGTTTCGTTGTTCTTGTAGAATGTTGAACGACTACCCCAACTAAAATCTATCCACTCAACAAAAATTATTTCACACCACAGACTCATCTTTTTCAGGATCGATTTGAAATCTATCATGGTTGCAGAGAAATCATACTCCATGGTTCGTTGTTCTTGTAGAATGTTGAACGACTACCCCAACTAAAATCTATATTCTCAACAAAAATTATTTCAGAGAAATCATACTCCATGGTAAGTTGTTCTTGTAGAATGTTGAACGACTACCCCAACTAAAATCTATCCACTCAACAAAAATTATTTCACACCACAGACTCATCTTTTTCAGGATCGATTTGAAATCTATCATGGTTTCAGAGAAATCATACTCCATGGTAAGTTGTTCTTGTAGAATGTTGAACGACTACCCCAACTAAAATCTATCCACTCAACAAAAATTATTTCACACCACAGACTCATCTTGGTCAGGATCGATTTGAAATCTATCATGGTTTCAGAGAAATCATACTCCATGGTAAGTTGTTCTTGTAGAATGTTGAACGACTACCCCAACTAAAATCTATCCACTCAACAAAAATTATTTCACACCACAGACTCATCTTGGTTAGGATCGATTTGAAATCTCTCATTTTTTCAGAGAAATCATACTCCATGGTTCGTTGTTCTTGTAAAATGTTGAACGACTATCCCAACTAATATCTATCCACTCAACAAAAATTATTTCAGAGAAATCATACTCTATGGTAAGTTGTTCTTGTAGAATGTTGAACGACTACCCCAACTAAAATCTATCCACTCAACAAAAATTATTTCAGAGAAATCATACTCCATGGTAAGTTGTTCTTGTAGAATGTTGAACGACTACCCCTAACTAAAATCTATCCACTCAACAAAAATTATTTCACACCACAGACTCATCTTGGTCAGGATCGATTTGAAATCTATCATGGTTTCAGAGAAATCATAGTTCATGGTAAGTTGTTCTTGTCGAATGTTGAACGACTACCCCAACTAAAATCTATCCACTCAACAAAAATTATTTCACACCACAGACTCATTTTGGTCAGGATCGATTTGAAATCTATCATGGTTTCAGAGAAATCATAGTCCATGGTAAGTTGTTCTTGTAGAATGTTGAACGACTACCCCAACTAAAATCTATCCACTCAACAAAAATTATTTCAGAGAAATCATACTCCATGGTTCGTTGTTCTTGTAGAATGTTGAACGACTACCCCAACTAAAATCTATCCACTCAACAAAAATTATTTCACACCACAGACTCATCTTGGTCAGGATCGATTTGAAATCTATCATGGTTGCAGAGAAATCATACTCCATGGTTCGTTGTTCTTGTAGAATGTTGAACGACTACCCCAACTAAAATCTATCCACTCAACAAAAATTATTTCACACCACAGACTCATCTTGGTCAGGATCGATTTGAAATCTATCATGGTTTCAGAGAAATCATACTCCATGGTTCGTTGTTCTTGTAGAATGTTGAACGACTATCCCAACTAAAATCTATCCACTCAACAAAAATTATTTCAGAGAAATCATACTCCATGGTTCGTTGTTCTTGTAAAATGTTGAACGACTACCCCAACTAAAATCTATCCACTCAACAAAAATTATTTCAGAGAAATCATACTCCATGGTAAGTTGTTCTTGTAGAATGTTGAACGACTACCCCAACTAAAATCTATCCACTCAACAAAAATTATTTCACACCACAGACTCATCTTGGTCAGGATCGATTTGAAATCTATCATGGTTTCAGAGAAATCATACTCCATGGTTCGTTGTTTTTGTAGAATGTTGAACGACTACCCCTAACTAAAATCTATCCACTCAACAAAAATTATTTCAGAGAAATCATACTGCATGGTTTGTTGTTCTCGTAGAATGTTGAACGACTATCCCAACTAAAATCTATCCACTCAACAAAAATTATTTCAGAGAAATCATACTCCATGGTCAGTTGTTCTTGTAGAATGTTGAACGACTATCCCAACTAAAATCTATAAACTCAACAAAAATTATTTCAGAGAAATCATACTCCATAGTAAGTTGTTCTTGTAGAATGTTGAACGACTATCCCAACTAAAATCTATCCACTCAACAAAAATTATTTCAGAGAAATCATACTCCATGGTTCGTTGTTCTTGTAGAATGTTGAACGACTACCCCAACTAAAATCTATCCACTCAACAAAAATTATTTCACACCACAGACTCATCTTGGTCAGGATCGATTTGAAATCTATCATGGTTTCAGAGAAATCATACTCCATGGTTCGTTGTTCTTGTAGAATGTTGAACGACTACCCCAACTAAAATCTATCCACTCAACAAAAATTATTTCAGAGAAATCATACTCCATGGTTCGTTGTTCTTGTAGAATGTTGAACGACTATCCCAACTAAAATCTATCCACTCAACAAAAATTATTTCAGAGAAATCATACTCCATGGTTCGTTGTTCTTGTAGAATGTTGAACGACTACCCCAACTAAAATCTATCCACTCAACAAAAATTATTTCAGAGAAATCATACTCCATGTTAAGTTGTTCTTGTAGAATGGTGAACGACTACCCCAGCTAAAATCTATCCACTCAACAAAAATTATTTCAGAGAAATCATACTCCATGGTTCGTTGTTCTTGTAGAATGTTGAACGACTATCCCAACTAAAATCTATCCACTCAACAAAAATTATTTCACACCACAGACTCATCTTGGTCAGGATCGATTTGAAATCTATCATGGTTTCAGAGAAATCATAGTCCATGGTAAGTTGTTCTTGTAGAATGTTGAACGACTACCCCAACTAAAATCTATCCACTCAACAAAAATTATTTCACACCACAGACTCATCTTGGTCAGGATCGATTTGAAATCTATCATGGTTTCAGAGAAATCATAGTCCATGGTAAGTTGTTCTTGTAGAATGTTGAACGACTACCCCAACTAAAATCTATCCACTCAACAAAAATTATTTCAGAGAAATCATACTCCATGGTAAGTTGTTCTTGTAGAATGTTGAACGACTACCCCAACTAAAATCTATCCACTCAACAAAAATTATTTCAGAGAAATCATACTCCATGGTAAGTTGTTCTTGTAGAATGTTGAACGACTACCCCTAACTAAAATCTATCCACTCAACAAAAATTATTTCACACCACAGACTCATCTTGGTCAGGATCGATTTGAAATCTATCATGGTCTCAGAGAAGTCATAGTCCATGGTAAGTTGTTCTTGTAGAATGTTGAACGACTATCCCAACTAAAATCTATCCACTCAACAAAAATTATTTCACACCACAGACTCATCTTGGTCAGGATCGATTTGAAATCTATCATGGTTTCAGAGAAATCATACTCCATGGTAAGTTGTTCTTGTAGAATGTTGAACGACTATCCCAACTAAAATCTATCCACTCAACAAAAATTATTTCAGAGAAATCATACTCCATGGTTCGTTGTTCTTGTAAAATGTTGAACGACTACCCCAACTAAAATCTATCCACTCAACAAAAATTATTTCAGAGAAATCATACTCCATGGTAAGTTGTTCTTGTAGAATGTTGAACGACTACCCCAACTAAAATCTATCCACTCAACAAAAATTATTTCACACCACAGACTCATCTTGGTCAGGATCGATTTGAAATCTATCATGGTTTCAGAGAAATCATACTCCATGGTAAGTTGTTCTTGTAGAATGTTGAACGACTACCCCAACTAAAATCTATCCACTCAACAAAAATTATTTCACACCACAGACTCATCTTGGTCAGAATCGATTTGAAATCTATCATGGTTTCAGAGAAATCATACTCCATGGTTCGTTGTTCTTGTAGAATGTTGAACGACTATCCCAACTAAAATCTATCCACTCAACAAAAATTATTTCACACCACAGACTCATCTTGGTCAGGATCGATTTGAAATCTATCATGGTTTCAGAGAAATCATACTCCATGGTTCGTTGTTCTTGTAGAATATTGAACGACTATCCCAACTAAAATCTATCCACTCAACAAAAATTATTTCAGAGAAATCATACTCCATGGTTCGTTGTTCTTGTAAAATGTTGAACGACTACCCCAACTAAAATCTATCCACTCAACAAAAATTATTTCAGAGAAATCATACTCCATGGTAAGTTGTTCTTGTAGAATGTTGAACGACTACCCCAACTAAAATCTATCCACTCAACAAAAATTATTTCAGAGAAATCATACTCCATAGTAAGTTGTTCTTGTAGAATGTTGAACGACTATCCCAACCAAAATCTATCCACTCAACAAAAATTATTTCAGAGAAATCATACTCCATGGTTCGTTGTTCTTGTAGAATGTTGAACGACTACCCCAACTAAAATCTATCCACTCAACAAAAATTATTTCACACCACAGACTCATCTTGGTCAGGATCGATTTGAAATCTATCATGGTTTCAGAGAAATCATACTCCATGTTTCGTTGTTCTTGTAGAATGTTGAACGACTACCCCTAACTAAAATCTATGCACTCAACAAAAATTATTTCAGAGAAGTCATACTCCATGGTTCGTTGTTCTTGTAGAATGTTGAACGACTATCCCAACTAAAATCTATCCACTAAACAAAAATTATTTCAGAGAAATCATACTCCATGGTAAGTTGTTCTTGTAGAATGTTGAACGACTATCCCAACTAAAATCTATCCACTCAACAAAAATTATTTCAGAGAAATCATACTCCATGGTTCGTTGTTCTTGTAGAATGTTGAACGACTATCCCAACTAAAATCTATCCACTCAACAAAAATTATTTCAGAGAAATCATACTCCATGGTAAGTTGTTCTTGTAGAATGTTGAACGACTACCCCAACTAAAATCTATCCACTCAACAAAAATTATTTCACACCACAGACTCATCTTGGTCAGGATCGATTTGAAATCTATCATGGTTTCAGAGAAATCATAGTTCATGGTAAGTTGTTCTTGTCGAATGTTGAACGACTACCCCAACTAAAATCTATCCACTCAACAAAAATTATTTCACACCACAGACTCATCTTGGTCAGGATCGATTTGAAATCTATCATGGTTTCAGAGAAATCATACTCCATGGTTCGTTGTTCTTGTAGAATGTTGAACGACTATCCCAACTAAAATCTATAGACTCAACAAAAATTATTTCAGAGAAATCATACTCCATGGTTCGTTGTTCTTGTAGAATGTTGAACGACTAAACCAACTAAAATCTATCCACTCAACAAAAATTATTTCACACCACAGACTCATCTTGGTCAGGATCGATTTGAAATCTATCATGGTTTCAGAGAAATCATAGTCCATGGTTCGTTGTTCTTGTAAAATGTTGAACGACTACCCCAACTAAAATCTATCCACTCAACAAAAATTATTTCACACCACAGACTCATCTTGGTCAGGATCGATTTGAAATCTATCATGGTTTCAGAGAAATCATAGTCCATGGTAAGTTGTTCTTGTAGAATATTGAACGACTACCCCAACTAAAATCTATCCACTCAACAAAAATTATTTCAGAGAAATCATACTCCATGGTTCGTTGTTCTTGTAGAAAGTTGAACGACTACCCCAACTAAAATCTATCCACTCAACAAAAATTATTTCAGAGAAATCATACTCCATGGTTCGTTGTTCTTGTAGAATGTTGAACGACTACCCCAACTAAAATCTATCCCCTCAACAAAAATTATTTCACACCACAGACTCATCTTGGTCAGGATCGATTTGAAATCTATCATGGTTTCAGAGAAATCATAGTCCATGGTAAGTTGTTCTTGTAGAATGTTGAACGACTACCCCAAATAAAATCTATCCACTCAACAAAAATTATTTCACACCACAGACTCATCTTGGTCAGGATCGATTTGAAATCTATCATGGTTGCAGAGAAATCATACTCCATGGTTCGTTGTTCTTGTAAAATGTTGAACGACTATCCCAACTAAAATCTATAAACTCAACAAAAATTATTTCACACCACAGACTCATCTTGGTCAGGATCGATTTGAAATCTATCATGGTTTCAGAGAAATCATACTCCATGGAAAGTTGTTCTTGTAGAATGTTGGACGACTACCCCAACTAAAATCTATCCACTCAACAAAAATTATTTCAGAGAAATCATACTCCATGGTAAGTTGTTCTTGTAGAATGTTGAACGACTATCCCAACTAAAATCTATCCACTCAACAAAAATTATTTCAGAGAAATCATACTCCATCTTTCGTTGTTCTTGTAGAATATTGAACGACTATCCCAACTAAAATCTATCCACTCAACAAAAATTATTTCAGAGAAATCATACTCCATGGTAAGTTGTTCTTGTAGAATGTTGAACGACTACCCCAACTAAAATCTATCCACTCAACAAAAATTATTTCACACCACAGACTCATCTTGGTCAGGATCGATTTGAAATCTATCATGGTTTCAGAGAAATCATACTATATGGTAAGTTGTTCTTGTAGAATGTTGAACGACTACCCCAACTAAAATCTATCCACTCAACAAAAATTATTTCAGAGAAATCATACTCCATGGTAAGTTGTTCTTGTAGAATGTTGAACGACTACCCCTAACTAAAATCTATCCACTCAACAAAAATTATTTCAGAGAAATCATACTCCATGGTTCGTTGTTCTTGTAAAATGTTGAACGACTATCCCAACTAAAATCTATCCACTCAACAAAAATTATTTCACACCACAGACTCATCTTGGTCAGGATCGATTTGAAATCTATCATGGTTTCAGAGAAATCATACTCCATGGTAAGTTGTTCTTGTAGAATGTTGAACGACTACCCCAACTAAAATCTATCCACTCAACAAAAATTATTTCACACCACAGACTCATCTTGGTCAGGATCGATTTGAAATATATCATGGTTTCAGAGAAATCATACTCCATGGTAAGTTGTTCTTGTAGAATGTTGAACGACTATCCCAACTAAAATCTATCCACTCAACAAAAATTATTTCAGAGAAATCATACTCCATGGTAAGTTGTTCTTGTAGAATGTTGAACGACTACCCCAGCTAAAATCTATCCACTCAACAAAAATTATTTCAGAGAAATCATACTCCATGGTTCGTTGTTCTTGGAGAATGTTGAACGACTATCCCAACTAAAATCTATCCACTCAACAAAAATTATTTCAGAGAAATCATACTCCATGGTTCGTTGTTCTTGTAGAATGTTGAACGACTATCCCAACTAAAATCTATCCACTCAACAAAAATTATTTCAGAGAAATCATACTCCATGGTTCGTTGTTCTTGTAAAATGTTGAACGACTACCCCAACTAAAATCTATCCACTCAACAAAAATTATTTCAGAGAAATCATACTCCATGGTAAGTTGTTCTTGTAGAATGTTGAACGACTACCCCAACTAAAATCTATCCACTCAACAAAAATTATTTCACACCACAGACTCATCTTGGTCAGGATCGATTTGAAATCTATCATGGTTTCAGAGAAATCATACTCCATGGTTCGTTGTTCTTGTAGAATGTTGAACGACTACCCCAACTAAAATAAATCCACTCAACAAAAATTATTTCAGAGAAATCATACTCCATGTTTCGTTGTTCTTGTAGAATGTTGAACGACTACCCCAACTAAAATCTATCCACTCAACAAAAATTATTTCACACCACAGACTCATCTTGGTCAGGATCGATTTGAAATCTATCATGGTTTCAGAGAAATCATACTCCATGGTTCGTTGTTCTTGTAGAATGTTGAACGACTACCCCAACTAAAATCTATCCACTCAACAAAAATTATTTCACACCACAGACTCTTCTTGGTCAGGATCGATTTGAAATCTATCATGGTTTCAGAGAAATCATACTCCATGTTTCGTTGTTCTTGTAGAATGTTGAACGACTATCCCAACTAAAATCTATCCACTCAACAAAAATTATTTCAGAGAAATCATACTCCATGGTTCGTTGTTCTTGTAAAATGTTGAACGACTACCCCAACTAAAATCTATCCACTCAACAAAAATTATTTCAGAGAAATCATACTCCATGGTAATTTGTTCTTGTAGAATGTTGAACGACTACCCCAACTAAAATCTATCCACTCAACAAAAATTATTTCACACCACAGACTCATCTTGGTCAGGATCGATTTGAAATCTATCATGGTTTCAGAGAAATCATACTCCATGGTAAGTTGTTCTTGTAGAATGTTGAACGACTACCCCAACTAAAATCTATCCACTCAACAAAAATTATTTCACACCACAGACTCATCTTGGTCAGAATCGATTTGAAATCTATCATGGTTTCAGAGAAATCATACTCCATGGTTCGTTGTTCTTGTAGAATGTTGAACGACTACCCCAACTAAAATCTATCCACTCAACAAAAATTATTTCACACCACAGACACATCTTGGTCAGGATCGATTTGAAATCTATCATGGTTTCAGAGAAATCATACTCCATGGTTCGTTGTTCTTGTAGAATATTGAACGACTATCCCAACTAAAATCTATCCACTCAACAAAAATTATTTCAGAGAAATCATACTCCATGGTTCGTTGTTCTTGTAAAATGTTGAACGACTACCCCAACTAAAATCTATCCACTCAACAAAAATTATTTCAGAGAAATCATACTCCATGGTAAGTTGTTCTTGTAGAATGTTGAACGACTACCCCAACTAAAATCTATCCACTCAACAAAAATTATTTCAGAGAAATCATACTCCATAGTAAGTTGTTCTTGTAGAATGTTGAACGACTATCCCAACCAAAATCTATCCACTCAACAAAAATTATTTCAGAGAAATCATACTCCATGGTTCGTTGTTCTTGTAGAATGTTGAACGACTACCCCAACTAAAATCTATCCACTCAACAAAAATTATTTCACACCACAGACTCATCTTGGTCAGGATCGATTTGAAATCTATCATGGTTTCAGAGAAATCATACTCCATGGTTCGTTGTTCTTGTAGAATGTTGAACGACTACCCCTAACTAAAATCTATCCACTCAACAAAAATTATTTCAGAGAAGTCATACTCCATGGTTCGTTGTTCTTGTAGAATGTTGAACGACTATCCCAACTAAAATCTATCCACTCAACAAAAATTATTTCAGAGAAATCATACTCCATGGTTCGTTGTTCTTGTAGAATGTTGAACGACTATCCCAACTAAAATCTATCCACTCAACAAAAATTATTTCAGAGAAATCATACTCCATGGTAAGTTGTTCTTGTAGAATGTTGAACGACTACCCCAACTAAAATCTATGCACTCAACAAAAATTATTTCACACCACAGACTCATCTTGGTCAGGATCGATTTGAAATCTATCATGGTTTCAGAGAAATCATACTCCATGGTAAGTTGTTCTTGTAGAATGTTGAACGACTACCCCAACTAAAATCTATCGACTCAACAAAAATTATTTCAGAGAAATCATACTCCATGGTAAGTTGTTCTTGTAGAATGTTGAACGACTATCCCAACTAAAATCTATAGACTCAACAAAAATTATTTCAGAGAAATCATACTCCATGGTTCGTTGTTCTTGTAGAATGTTGAACGACTACCCCAACTAAAATCTATCCACTCAACAAAAATTATTTCACACCACAGACTCATCTTGGTCAGGATCGATTTGAAATCTATCATGGTTTCAGAGAAATCATACTCCATGGTTCGTTGTTCTTGTAAAATGTTGAACGACTACCCCAACTAAAATCTATCCACTCAACAAAAATTATTTCACACCACAGACTCATCTTGGTCAGGATCGATTTGAAATCTATCATGGTTTCAGAGAAATCATAGTCCATGGTAAGTTGTTCTTGTAGAATGTTGAACGACTACCCCAACTAAAATCTATCCACTCAACAAAAATTATTTCAGAGAAATCATACTCCATGGTTCGTTGTTCTTGTAGAATGTTGAACGACTACCCCAACTAAAATCTATCCACTCAACAAAAATTATTTCAGAGAAATCATACTCCATGGTTCGTTGTTCTTGTAGAATGTTGAACGACTACCCCAACTAAAATCTATCCCCTCAACAAAAATTATTTCACACCACAGACTCATCTTGGTCAGGATCGATTTGAAATCTATCATGGTTTCAGAGAAATCATAGTCCATGGTAAGTTGTTCTTGTAGAATGTTGAACGACTACCCCAACTAAAATCTATCCACTCAACAAAAATTATTTCACACCACAGACTCATCTTGGTCAGGATCGATTTGAAATCTATCATGGTTTCAGAGAAATCATAGTTCATGGTAAGTTGTTCTTGTCGAATGTTGAACGACTACCCCAACTAAAATCTATCCACTCAACAAAAATTATTTCACACCACAGACTCATCTTGGTCAGGATCGATTTGAAATCTATCATGGTTTCAGAGAAAGCATAGTCCATGGTTAGTTGTTCTTGTAGAATGTTGAACGACTACCCCAACTAAAATCCATCCACTCAACAAAAATTATTTCAGAGAAATCATACTCCATGGTTCGTTGTTCTTGTAAAATGTTGAACGACTACCCCAACTAAAATCTATCCACTCAACAAAAATTATTTCACACCACAGACTCATCTTGGTCAGGATCGATTTGAAATCTATCATGGTTTCAGAGAAATCATAGTCCATGGTAAGTTGTTCTTGTAGAATGTTGAACGACTACCCCAACTAAAATCTATCCACTCAACAAAAATTATTTCACACCACAGACTCATCTTGGTCAGGATCGATTTGAAATCTATCATGGTTTCAGAGAAATCATACTCCATGGTTCGTTGTTCTTGTAGAATGTTGAACGACTATCCCAACTAAAATCTATCCACTCAACAAAAATTATTTCAGAGAAATCATACTCCATGGTTCGTTGTTCTTGTAAAATGTTGAACGACTACCCCAACTAAAATCTATCCACTCAACAAAAATTATTTCAGAGAAATCATACTCCATGGTAAGTTGTTCTTGTAGAATGTTGAACGACTACCCCAACTAAAATCTATCCACTCAACAAAAATTATTTCACACCACAGACTCATCTTGGTCAGGATCGATTTGAAATCTATCATGGTTTCAGAGAAATCATACTCCATGGTAAGTTGTTCTTGTAGAATGTTGAACGACTACCCCAACTAAAATCTATCCACTCAACAAAAATTATTTCACACCACAGACTCATCTTGGTCAGAATCGATTTGAAATCTATCATGGTTTCAGAGAAATCATACTCCATGGTAAGTTGTTCTTGTAGAATGTTGAACGACTACCCCAACTAAAATCTATTCACTCAACAAAAATGATTTCACACCACAGACTCATCTTGGTCAGGATCAATTTGAAATCTATCATGGTTTCAGAGAAATCATACTCCATGGTTCGTTGTTCTTGTAGAATATTGAACGACTATCCCAACTAAAATCTATCCACTCAACAAAAATTATTTCAGAGAAATCATACTCCATGGTTCGTTGTTCTTGTAAAATGTTGAACGACTACCCCAACTAAAATCTATCCACTCAACAAAAATTATTTCAGAGAAATCATACTCCATGGTAAGTTGTTCTTGTAGAATGTTGAACGACTACCCCAACTAAAATCTATCCACTCAACAAAAATTATTTCAGAGAAATCATACTCCATAGTAAGTTGTTCTTGTAGAATGTTGAACGACTATCCCAACCAAAATCTATCCACTCAACAAAAATTATTTCAGAGAAATCATACTCCATGGTTCGTTGTTCTTGTAGAATGTTGAACGACTACCCCAACTAAAATCTATCCACTCAACAAAAATTATTTCACACCACAGACTCATCTTGGTCAGGATCGATTTGAAATCTATCATGGTTTCAGAGAAATCATACTCCATGGTTCGTTGTTCTTGTAGAATGTTGAACGACTACCCCTAACTAAAATCTATCCACTCAACAAAAATTATTTCAGAGAAGTCATACTCCATGGTTCGTTGTTCTTGTAGAATGTTGAACGACTATCCCAACTAAAATCTATCCACTCAACAAAAATTATTTCAGAGAAATCATACTCCATGGTAAGTTGTTCTTGTAGAATGTTGAACGACTATCCCAACTAAAATCTATCCACTCAACAAAAAATATTTCAGAGAAATCATACTCCATGGTTCGTTGTTCTTGTAGAATGTTGAACGACTATCCCAACTAAAATCTATCCACTCAACAAAAATTATTTCAGAGAAATCATACCCCATGGTTCGATGTTCTTGTAGAATGTTGAACGACTACCCCAACTAAAATCTATGCACTCATCAAAAATTATTTCACACCACAGACTCATCTTGGTCAGGATCGATTTGAAATCTATCATGGTTTCAGAGAAATCATACTCCATGGTAAGTTGTTCTTGTAGAATGTTGAACGACTACCCCAACTAAAATCTATCCACTCAACAAAAATTATTTCAGAGAAATCATACTCCATGGTAAGTTGTTCTTGTAGAATGTTGAACGACTATCCCAATTAAAATCTATAGACTCAACAAAAATTATTTCAGAGAAATCATACTCCATGGTTCGTTGTTCTTGTAGAATGTTGAACGACTACCCCAACTAAAATCTATCCACTCAACAAAAATTATTTCACACCACAGACTCATCTTGGTCAGGATCGATTTGAAATCTATCATGGTTTCAGAGAAATCATACTCCATGGTTCGTTGTTCTTGTAAAATGTTGAACGACTACCCCAACTAAAATCTATCCACTCAACAAAAATTATTTCACACCACAGACTCATCTTGGACAGGATCGATTTGAAATCTATCATGGTTTCAGAGAAATCATAGTCCATGGTAAGTTGTTCTTGTAGAATGTTGAACGACTACCCCAACTAAAATCTATCCACTCAACAAAAATTATTTCAGAGAAATCATACTCCATGGTTCGTTGTTCTTGTAGAATGTTGAACGACTACCCCAACTAAAATCTATCCCCTCAACAAAAATTATTTCACACCACAGACTCATCTTGGTCAGGATCGATTTGAAATCTATCATGGTTTCAGAGAAATCATAGTCCATGGTAAGTTGTTCTTGTAGAATGTTGAACGACTACCCCAAATAAAATCTATCCACTCAACAAAAATTATTTCACACCACAGACTCATCTTGGTCAGGATCGATTTGAAATCTATCATGGTTTCAGAGAAATCATACTCCATGGTTCGTTGTTCTTGTAAAATGTTGAACGACTATCCCAACTAAAATCTATCCACTCAACAAAAATTATTTCACACCACAGACTCATCTTGGTCAGGATCGATTTGAAATCTATCATGGTTTCAGAGAAATCATACTCCATGGTAAGTTGTTCTTGTAGAATGTTGAACGACTACCCCAACTAAAATCTATCCACTCAACAAAAATTATTTCAGAGAAATCATACTCCATGGTAAGTTGTTCTTGTAGAATGTTGAACGACTATCCCAACTAAAATCTATCCACTCAACAAAAATTATTTCAGAGAAATCATACTCCATGGTTCGTTGTTCTTGTAGAATGTTGAACGACTATCCCAACTAAAATCTATCCACTCAACAAAAATTATTTCAGAGAAATCATACTCCATGGTAAGTTGTTCTTGTAGAATGTTGAACGACTACCCCAACTAAAATCTATCCACTCAACAAAAATTATTTCACACCACAGACTCATCTTGGTCAGGATCGATTTGAAATCTATCATGGTTTCAGAGAAATCATACTATATGGTAAGTTGTTCTTGTAGAATGTTGAACGACTACCCCAACTAAAATCTATCCACTCAACAAAAATTATTTCACACCACAGACTCATCTTGGTCAGGATCGATTTGAAATCTATCATGGTTTCAGAGAAATCATACTCCATGGTTCGTTGTTCTTGTAAAATGTTGAACGACTACCCCAACTAAAATCTATCCACTCAACAAAAATTATTTCAGAGAAATCATACTCCATGGTAAGTTGTTCTTGTAGAATGTTGAACGACTACCCCAACTAAAATCTATCCACTCAACAAAAATTATTTCAGAGAAATCATACTCCATAGTAAGTTGTTCTTGTAGAATGTTGAACGACTATCCCAACCAAAATCTATCCACTCAACAAAAATTATTTCAGAGAAATCATACTCCATGGTTCGTTGTTCTTGTAGAATGTTGAACGACTACCCCAACTAAAATCTATCCACTCAACAAAAATTATTTCACACCACAGACTCATCTTGGTCAGGATCGATTTGAAATCTATCATGGTTTCAGAGAAATCATACTCCATGGTTCGTTGTTCTTGTAGAATGTTGAACGACTACCCCAACTAAAATCTATCCACTCAACAAAAATTATTTCACACCACAGACTCATCTTGGTCAGGATCGATTTGAAATCTATCATGGTTTCAGAGAAATCATACTCCATGGTTCGTTGTTCTTGTAGAATGTTGAACGACTACCCCAACTAAAATCTATCCACTCAACAAAAATTATTTCACACCACAGACTCATCTTGGTCAGGATCGATTTGAAATCTATCATGGTTTCAGAGAAATCCTACTATATGGTAAGTTGTTCTTGTAGAATGTTGAACGACTACCCCAACTAAAATCTATCCACTCAACAAAAATTATTTCACACCACAGACTCATCTTGGTCAGGATCGATTTGAAATCTATCATGGTTTCAGAGAAATCATACTCCATGGTAAGTTGTTCTTGTAGAATGTTGAACGACTACCCCAACTAAAATCTATCCACTCAACAAAAATTATTTCAGAGAAATCATACTCCATGGTTCGTTGTTCTTGTAGAATGTTAAACGACTATCCCAACTAAAATCTATCCACTCAACAAAAATTATTTCAGAGAAATCATACTCCATGGTTCGTTGTTCCTGTAGAATCTTGAACGACTATCCCAACTAAAATCTATCCACTCAACAAAAATTATTTCACACCACAGACTCATCTTGGTCAGGATCGATTTGAAATCTATCATGGTTTCAGAGAAATCATACTCCATGGTAAGTTGTTCTTGTAGAATGTTGAACGACTACCCCAACTAAAATCTATCCACTCAACAAAAATTATTTCAGAGAAATCATACTCCATGGTTCGTTGTTCTTGTAGAATGTTGAACGACTACCCCAACTAAAATCTATCCCCTCAACAAAAATTATTTCACACCACAGACTCATCTTGGTCAGGATCGATTTGAAATCTATCATGGTTTCAGAGAAATCATAGTCCATGGTAAGTTGTTCTTGTAGAATGCTGAACGACTACCCCAAATAAAATCTATCCACTCAACAAAAATTATTTCACACCACAGACTCATCTTGGTCAGGATCGATTTGAAATCTATCATGGTTTCAGAGAAATCATACTCCATGGTTCGTTGTTCTTGTAAAATGTTGAACGACTATCCCAACTAAAATCTATCCACTCAACAAAAATTATTTCACACCACAGACTCATCTTGGTCAGGATCGATTTGAAATCTATCATGGTTTCAGAGAAATCATACTCCATGGTAAGTTGTTCTTGTAGAATGTTGAACGACTACCCCAACTAAAATCTATCCACTCAACAAAAATTATTTCAGAGAAATCATACTCCATGGTAAGTTGTTCTTGTAGAATGTTGAACGACTATCCCAACTAAAATCTATCCACTCAACAAAAATTATTTCAGAGAAATCATACTCCATGGTAAGTTGTTCTTGTAGAATGTTGAACGACTATCCCAACTAAAATCTATCCACTCAACAAAAATTATTTCAGAGAAATCATACTCCATGGTAAGTTGTTCTTGTAGAATGTTGAACGACTACCCCAACTAAAATCTATCCACTCAACAAAAATTATTTCACACCACAGACTCATCTTGGTCAGGATCGATTTGAAATCTATCATGGTTTCAGAGAAATCATACTATATGGTAAGTTGTTCTTGTAGAATGTTGAACGACTACCCCAACTAAAATCTATCCACTCAACAAAAATTATTTCACACCACAGACTCATCTTGGTCAGGATCGATTTGAAATCTATCATGGTTTCAGAGAAATCATACTCCATGGTAAGTTGTTCTTGTAGAATGTTGAACGACTACCCCAACTAAAATCTATCCACTCAACAAAAATTATTTCAGAGAAATCATACTCCATG
This sequence comes from Xylota sylvarum, assembly GCA_905220385.1. Lineage (NCBI taxonomy): Eukaryota > Metazoa > Arthropoda > Insecta > Diptera > Syrphidae > Xylota > Xylota sylvarum. The sequence continues at coordinate 1,304,855 of CAJMZQ010000068.1, read as the reverse complement.
GTTCGTTGTTCTTGTAGAATGTTAAACGACTATCCCAACTAAAATCTATCCACTCAACAAAAATTATTTCAGAGAAATCATACTCCATGGTTCGTTGTTCCTGTAGAATGTTGAACGACTATCCCAACTAAAATCTATCCACTCAACAAAAATTATTTCACACCACAGACTCATCTTGGTCAGGATCGATTTGAAATCTATCATGGTTTCAGAGAAATCATACTCCATGGTAAGTTGTTCTTGTAGAATGTTGAACGACTACCCCAACTAAAATCTATCCACTCAACAAAAATTATTTCAGAGAAATCATACTCCATGGTAAGTTGTTCTTGTAGAATGTTGAACGACTACCAAAGCTAAAATCTATCCACTCAACAAAAATTATTTCAGAGAAATCATACTCCATGGTTCGTTGTTCTTGTAGAATGTTGAACGACTATCCCAACTAAAATCTATCCACTCAACAAAAATTATTTCAGAGAAAACATACTTCATGGTAAGTTGTTCTTGTAGAATGTTGAACGACTACCCCAACTAAAATCTATCCACTCCACAAAAATTATTTCACACCACAGACTCATCTTGGTCAGGATCGATTTGAAATCTATCATGGTTCCAGAGAAATCATACTCCATGGTTCGTTGTTCTTGTAGAATGTTGAACGACTGCCCCAACTAAAATCTATCCACTCAACAAAAATTATTTCACACCACAGACTCATCTTGGTCAGGATCGATTTGAAATCTATCATGGTTTCAGAGAAATCATAGTCCATGGTAAGTTGTTCTTGTAGAATGTTGAACGACTACCCGAACTAAAATCTATCCACTCAACAAAAATTATTTCACACCACAGACTCATCTTGGTCAGGATCGATTTGAAATCTATCACGGTTTCAGAGAAATCATACTCCATGGTTCGTTGTTCTTGTAAAATGTTGAACGACTATCCCAACTAAAATCTATCCACTCAACAAAAATTATTTCACACCACAGACTCATCTTGGTCAGGATCGATTTGAAATCTATCTTGGTTTCAGAGAAATCATACTCCATGGTAAGTTGTTCTTGTAGAATGTTGAACTACTACCCCAACTAAAATCTATCCACTCAACAAAAATTATTTCAGAGAAATCATACTCCATGGTAAGTTGTTCTTGTAGAATGTTGAACGACTATCCCAACTAAAATCTATCCACTCAACAAAAATTATTTCAGAGAAATCATACTCCATGGTTCGTTGTTCTTGTAGAATGTTGAACGACTATCCCAACTAAAATCTATCCACTCAACAAAAATTATTTCAAGAGAAATCATACTCCATGGTAAGTTGTTCTTGTAGAATGTTGAACGACTACCCCAACTAAAATCTATCCACTCAACAAAAATTATTTCACACCACAGACTCATCTTGGTCAGGATCGATTTGAAATCTATCATGGTTTCAGAGAAATCATACTATATGGTAAGTTGTTCTTGTAGAATGTTGAACGACTACCCCAACTAAAATCTATCCACTCAACAAAAATTATTTCACACCACAGATTCATCTTGGTCAGGATCGATTTGAAATCTATCATGGTTTCAGAGAACTCATACTCCATGGTAAGTTGTTCTTGTAGAATGTTGAACGACTACCCCAACTAAAATCTATCCACTCAACAAAAATTATTTCAGAGAAATCATACTCCATGGTTCGTTGTTCTTGTAGAATGTTGAACGACTATCCCAACTAAAATCTATCCACTCAACAAAAATTATTTCAGAGAAATCATACTCCATGGTTCGTTGTTCTTGTAGAATGTTGAACGACTATCCCAACTAAAATCTATCCACTCAACAAACATTATTTCACACCACAGACTCATCTTGGTCAGGATCGATTTGAAATCTATCATGGTTTCAGAGAAATCATACTCCATGGTAAGTTGTTCTTGTAGAATGTTGAACGACTACCCCAACTAAAATCTATCCACTCAACAAAAATTATTTCACACCACAGACTCATCTTGGTCAGGATCCATTTGAAATCTATCATGGTTTCAGAGAAATCATACTCCATGGTAAGTTGTTCTTGTAGAATGTTGAACGACTATCCCAACTAAAATCTATCCACTCAACAAAAATTATTTCAGAGAAATCATACTCCATGGTAAGTTGTTCTTGTAGAATGTTGAACGACTACCCCAGCTAAAATCTATCCACTCAACAAAAATTATTTCAGAGAAATCATACTCCATGGTTCGTTGTTCTTGTAGAATGTTGAACGACTATCCCAACTAAAATCTATCCACTCAACAAAAATTATTTCAGAGAAATCATACTCCATGGTAAGTTGTTCTTGTAGAATGTTGAACGACTACCCCAACTAAAATCTATCCACTCCACAAAAATTATTTCACACCACAGACTCATCTTTTTCAGGATCGATTTGAAATCTATCATGGTTTCAGAGAAATCATAATCCATGGTAAGTTGTTCTTGTAGAATGTTGAACGACTACCCCAACTAAAATCTATCCACTCAACAAAAATTATTTCACACCACAGACTCATCTTGGTCAGGATCGATTTGAAATCTATCATGGTTCCAGAGAAATCATACTCCATGGTTCGTTGTTCTTGTAGAATGTTGAACGACTGCCCCAACTAAAATCTATCCACTCAACAAAAATTATTTCACACCACAGACTCATCTTGGTCAGGATCGATTTGAAATCTATCATGGTTTCAGAGAAATCATAGTCCATGGTAAGTTGTTCTTGTAGAATGTTGAACGACTACCCGAACTAAAATCTATCCACTCAACAAAAATTATTTCACACCACAGACTCATCTTGGTCAGGATCGATGTGAAATCTATCATAGTTTCAGAGAAATCATAGTCCATGGTAAGTTGTTCTTGTAGAATGTTGAACGACTACCCCAACTAAAATCTATCCACTCAACAAAAATTATTTCACACCACAGACTCATCTTTTTCAGGATCGATTTGAAATCTATCATGGTTTCAGAGAAATCATACTCCATGGTTCGTTGTTCTTGTGGAATGTTGAACGACTACCCCAACTAAAATCTATCCACTCAACAAAAATTATTTCACACCACAGACTCATCTTGGTCAGGATCGATTTGAAATCTATCATGGTTTCAGAGAAATCATACTCCATGGTAAGTTGTTCTTGTAGAATGTTGAACGACTACCCCAACTAAAATCTATCCACTCAACAAAAATTATTTCACACCACTGACTCATCTTGGTCAGGATCGATTTGAAATCTATCATGGTTTCAGAGAAATCATACTCCATGGTTCGTTGTTCTTGTAGAATGTTGAACGACTGTCCCAACTAAAATCTTTCCACTTAACAAAAATTATTTCACACCACAGACTCATCTTGGTCAGGATCGATTTGAAATCTATCAAGGTTTCAGAGAAATCATACTCCATGGTAAGTTGTTCTTGTAGGATGTTGAACGACTACCCCAACTAAAATCTATCCACTCAACAAAAATTATTTCACACCACTGACTCGTCTTGGTCAGGATCGATGTGAAATCTATCATGGTTCCAGAAAAATCATACTCCATGGTTCGTTGTTCTTGTAGAATGTTGAACGACTACCCCAACTAAAATCTATCCACTCAACAAAAATTATTTCACACCACAGACTCATCTTGGTCAGGATCGATTTGAAATCTATCATGGTTTCAGAGAAATCATAGTCCATGGTAAGTTGTTCTTGTAGAATGTTGAACGACTACCCCAACTAAAATCTATCCACTCAACAAAAATTATTTCACACCACAGACTCATCTTGGTCAGGATCGATTTGAAATCTATCATGGTTTCAGAGAAATCATACTCCATGGTAAGTTGTTCTTGTAGAATGTTGAACGACTACCCCAACTAAAATCTATCCACTCAACAAAAATTATTTCAGAGAAATCATACTCCATGGTTCGTTGTTCTTGTAGAATGTTGAACGACTACCCCAACTAAAATCTATCCACTCAACAAAAATTATTTCACACCACAGACTCAGCTTGGTCAGGATCGATTTGAAATCTATCATGGTTTCAGAGAATTCATACTCCATGGTTCGTTGTTCTTGTAGAATGTTGAACGACTGTCCCAACTAAAATCTATCCACTCAACAAAAATTATTTCACACCACAGACTCATCTTGGTCAGGATCGATTTGAAATCTATCATGGTTTCAGAGAAATCATACTCCATGGTAAGTTGTTCTTGTAGAATGTTGAACGACTACCCCAACTAAAATCTATCCACTCAACAAAAATTATTTCAGAGAAATCATACTCCATGGTTCGTTGTTCTTGTAGAATGTTGAACGACTATCCCAACTAAAATCTATCCACTCAACAAAAATTATTTCAGAGAAATCATACTCCATGGTTCGTTGTTCTTGTAGAATGTTGAACGACTATCCCAACTAAAATCTATAAACTCAACAAAAATTATTTCACACCACAGACTCATCTTGGTCAGGATCGATTTGAAATCTATCATGGTTGCAGAGAAATCATACTCCATGGTTCGTTGTTCTTGTAGAATGTTGAACGACTACCCCAACTAAAATCTATCCACTCAACAAAAATTATTTCACACCACAGACTCATCTTGGTCAGGATCGATTTGAAATCTATCATGGTTTCAGAGAAATCATACTCCATGGTAAGTTGTTCTGTAGAATGTTGAACGACTATCCCAACTAAAATCTATCCACTCAACAAAAATTATTTCAGAGAAATCATACTCCATGGTAAGTTGTTCTTGTAGAATGTTGAACGACTACCCCAGCTAAAATCTATCCACTCAACAAAAATTATTTCAGAGAAATCATACTCTATGGTTCGTTGTTCTTGTAGAATGTTGAACGACTATCCCAACTAAAATCTATCCACTCAACAAAAATTATTTCAGAGAAATCATACTCCATGGTAAGTTGTTCTTGTAGAATGTTGAACGACTACCCCAACTAAAATCTATCCACTCCACAAAAATTATTTCACACCACAGACTCATCTTTTTCAGGATCGATTTGAAATCTATCATGGTTTCAGAGAAATCATACTCCATGGTAAGTTGTTCTTGTAGAATGTTGAACGACTACCCCAACTAAAATCTATCCACTCAACAAAAATTATTTCACACCACAGACTCATCTTGGTCAGGATCGATTTGAAATCTATCATGGTTCCAGAGAAATCATACTCCATGATTCGTTGTTCTTGTAGAATGTTGAACGACTGCCCCAACTAAAATCTATCCACTCAACAAAAATTATTTCACACCACAGACTCATCTTGGTCAGGATCGATTTGAAATCTATCATGGTTTCAGAGAAATCATAGTCCATGGTAAGTTGTTCTTGTAGAATGTTGAACGACTACCCGAACTAAAATCTATCCACTCAACAAAAATTATTTCACACCACAGACTCATCTTGGTCAGGATCGATGTGAAATCTATCATGGTTTCAGAGAAATCATAGTCCATGGTAAGTTGTTCTTGTAGAATGTTGAACGACTACCCCAACTAAAATCTATCCACTCAACAAAAATTATTTCACACCACAGACTCATCTTGGTCAGGATCGATTTGAAATCTATCATGGTTTCAGAGAAATCATAGTCCATGGTAAGTTGTTCTTGTAGAATGTTGAACGACTACCCCAACTAAAATCTATCCACTCAACAAAAATTATTTCACACCACAGACTCATCTTGGTCAGGATCGATTTGAAATCTATCATGGTTCCAGAGAAATCATACTCCATGATTCGTTGTTCTTGTAGAATGTTGAACGACTGCCCCAACTAAAATCTATCCACTCAACAAAAATTATTTCACACCACAGACTCATCTTGGTCAGGATCGATTTGGAATCTATCATGGTTTCAGAGAAATCATAGTCCATGGTAAGTTGTTCTTGTAGAATGTTGAACGACTACCCGAACTAAAATCTATCCACTCAACAAAAATTATTTCACACCACAGACTCATCTTTTTCAGGATCGATGTGAAATCTATCATGGTTTCAGAGAAATCATAGTCCATGGTAAGTTGTTCTTGTAGAATGTTGAACGACTACCCCAACTAAAATCTATCCACTCAACAAAAATTATTTCACACCACAGACTCATCTTGGTCAGGATCGATTTGAAATCTATCATGGTTTCAGAGAAATCATAGTCTATGGTAAGTTGTTCTTGTAGAATGTTGAACGACTACCCCAACTAAAATCTATCCACTCAACAAAAATTATTTCACACCACAGACTCATCTTGGTCAGGATCGATTTGAAACCTATCATGGTTTCAGAGAAATCATAGTCCATGGTAAGTTGTTCTTGTAGAATGTTGAACGACTACCCCAACTAAAATCTATCCACTCAACAAAAATTATTTCACACCACAGACTCATCTTGGTCAGGATCGATTTGAAATCTATCATGGTTTCAGAGAAATCATACTCCATGGTTCGTTGTTCTTGTAGAATGTTGAACGACTACCCCAACTAAAATCTATCCACTCAACAAAAATTATTTCACACCACTGACTCATCTTGGTCAGGATCGATTTGAAATCTATCATGGTTTCAGAGAAATCATACTCCATGGTTCGTTGTTCTTGTAGAATGTTGAACGACTGTCCCAACTAAAATCTATCCACTCAACAAAAATTATTTCACACCACAGACTCATCTTGGTCAGGATCGATTTGAAATCTATCAAGGTTTCAGAGAAATCATACTCCATGGTAAGTTGTTCTTGTAGAATGTTGAACGACTACCCCAACTAAAATCTATCCACTCAACAAAAATTATTTCACACCACAGACTCATCTTGGTCAGGATCGATTTGAAATCTATCATGGTTTCAGAGAAATCATACTCCATGGTAAGTTGTTCTTGTAGAATGTTGAACGACTACCCCAACTAAAATCTATCCACTCAACAAAAATTATTTCACACCACAGACTCATCTTGGTCAGGATCGATTTGAAATCTATCATGGTTTCAGAGAAATCATACTCCATGGTAAGTTGTTCTTGTAGAATGTTGAACGACTACCCCAACTAAAATCTATCCACTCAACAAAAATTATTTCACACCACAGACTCATCTTGGTCAGGATCGATTTGAAATCTATCATGGTTTCAGAGAAATCATACTCCATGGTAAGTTGTTCTTGTAGAATGTTGAACGACTACCCCAACTAAAATCTATCCACTCAACAAAAATTATTTCACACCACAGACTCATCTTGGTCAGGATCGATTTGAAATCTATCATGGTTTCAGAGAAATCATACTCCATGGTTCGTTGTTCTTGTAGAATGTTGAACGACTGTCCCAACTAAAATCTATCCACTCAACAAAAATTATTTCACACCACAGACTCATCTTGGTCAGGATCGATTTGAAATCTATCATGGTTTCAGAGAAATCATACTCCATGGTTCGTTGTTCTTGTAGAATGTTGAACGACTACCCCAACTAAAATCTATCCACTCAACAAAAATTATTTCACACCACAGACTCATCTTGGTCAGGATCGATTTGAAATCTATCATGGTTTCAGAGAAATCATACTCCATGGTTCGTTGTTCTTGTAGAATGTTGAACAACTACATCAACTAAAATCTATCCACTCAACAAAAATTATTTCACACCACAGACTCATCTTGGTCAGGATCGATTTGAAATCTATCATGGTTTCAGAGAAATCATACTCCATGGTAAGTTGTTCTTGTAGAATGTTGAACGACTACCCCAACTAAAATCTATCCACTCAACAAAAATTATTTCACACCACAGACTCATCTTGGTCAGGATCGATTTGAAATCTATCATGGTTTCAGAGAAATCATACTCCATGGTTCGTTGTTCTTGTAGAATGTTGAACGACTGTCCCAACTAAAATCTATCCACTCAACAAAAATTATTTCACACCACAGACTCATCTTGGTCAGGATCGATTTGAAATCTATCATGGTTTCAGAGAAATCATACTCCATGGTTCGTTGTTCTTGTAGAATGTTGAACGACTACCCCAACTAAAATCTATCCACTCAACAAAAATTATTTCACACCACAGACTCATCTTGGTCAGGATCGATTTGAAATCTATCATGGTTTCAGAGAAATCATACTCCATGGTAAGTTGTTCTTGTAGAATGATGAACGACTACCCCAACTAAAATCTATCCACTCAACAAAAATTATTTCACACCACAGACTCATCTTGGTCAGGATCGATTTGAAATCTATCATGGTTTCAGAGAAATCATACTCCATGGTAAGTTGTTCTTGTAGAATGTTGAACGACTACCCCAACTAAAATCTATCCACTCAACAAAAATTATTTCACACCACAGACTCATCTTGGTCAGGATCGATTTGAAATCTATCATGGTTTCAGAGAAATCATACTCCGTGGTAAGTTGTTCTTGTAGAATGTTGAGCGACTACCCCAACTAAAATCTATCCACTCAACAAAAATTATTTCAGAGAAATCATACTCCATGGGTCGTTGTTCTTGTAGAATGTTGAACGACTACCCCAACTAAAATCTATCCACTCAACAAAAATTATTTCACACCACAGACTCATCTCGGTCAGGATCGATTTGAAATCTATCATGGTTTCAGAGAAATCATACTCCATGGTTCGTTGTTCTTGTAGAATGTTGAGCGACTATCCCAACTAAAATCTATCCACTCAACAAAAATTATTTCAGAGAAATCATACTCCATGGTAAGTTGTTCTTGTAGAATGTTGAACGACTACCCCAACTAAAATCTATCCACTCAACAAAAATTATTTCAGAGAAATCATACTCCATGGTAAGTTGTTCTTGTAGAATGTTGAACGACTACCCCAACTAAAATCTATCCACTCAACAAAAATTATTTCAGAGAAATCATACTCCATGGTAAGTTGTTCTTGTAGAATGTTGAACGACTACCCCAACTAAAATCTATCCACTCAACAAAAATTATTTCACACCACAGACTCATCTTGGTCAGGATCGATTTGAAATCTATCATGGTTTCAGAGAAATCATACTCCATGGTTCGTTGTTCTTGTAGAATGTTGAACGACTATCCCAACTAAAATCGATAATCTCAACAAAAATTATTTCAGAGAAATCATACTCCATGGTTCGTTGTTCTTGTAGAATGTTGAACGACTACCCCAACTGAAATCTATCCACTCTACAAAAATGATTTCAGAGAAATCATACTCCATGGTAAGTTGTTCTTGTAGAATGTTGAACGACTATCCCAACTAAAATCTATCCACTCAACAAAAATTATTTCAGAGAAATCATACTCCATGGTAAGTTGTTCTTGTAGAATGTTGAACGACTACCCCAACTAAAATCTATCCACTCAACAAAAATTATTTCACACCACAGACTCATCTTGGTCAGGATCGATTTGAAATCTATCATGGTTTCAGAGAAATCATACTCCATGGTTCGTTGTTCTTGTAGGATGTTGAACGACTACCCCAACTAAAATCTATCCACTCAACAAAAATTATTTCAGAGAAATCATACTCCATGGTTCGTTGTTCTTGGAGAATGTTGAACGACTACCCCAACTAAAATCTATCCACTCAACAAAAATTATTTCAGAGAAATCATACTCCATGGTTCGTTGTTCTTGTAGAATGTTGAACGACTACCCCTAACTAAAATCTATCCACTCAACAAAAATTATTTCAGAGAAATCATACTCCATGGTTCGTTGTTCTTGTAGAATGTTGAACGACTGTCCCAACTAAAATCTATCCACTCAACAAAAATTATTTCACACCACAGACTCATCTTGGTCAGGATCGATTTGAAATCTATCATGGTTTCAGAGAAATCATACTCCATGGTTCGTTGTTCTTGTAGAATGTTGAACGACTACCCCAACTAAAATCTATCCACTCAACAAAAATTATTTCACACCACAGACTCATCTTGGTCAGGATCGATTTGAAATCTATCATGGTTTCAGAGAAATCATACTCCATGGTAAGTTGTTCTTGTAGAATGATGAACGACTACCCCAACTAAAATCTATCCACTCAACAAAAATTATTTCACACCACAGACTCATCTTGGTCAGGATCGATTTGAAATCTATCATGGTTTCAGAGAAATCATACTCCATGGTAAGTTGTTCTTGTAGAATGTTGAACGACTACCCCAACTAAAATCTATCCACTCAACAAAAATTATTTCACACCACAGACTCATCTTGGTCAGGATCGATTTGAAATCTATCATGGTTTCAGAGAAATCATACTCCATGGTAAGTTGTTCTTGTAGAATGTTGAGCGACTACCCCAACTAAAATCTATCCACTCAACAAAAATTATTTCAGAGAAATCATACTCCATGGGTCGTTGTTCTTGTAGAATGTTGAACGACTACCCCAACTAAAATCTATCCACTCAACAAAAATTATTTCACACCACAGACTCATCTTGGTCAGGATCGATTTGAAATCTATCATGGTTTCAGAGAAATCATACTCCATGGTTCGTTGTTCTTGTAGAATGTTGAACGACTATCCCAACTAAAATCTATCCACTCAACAAAAATTATTTCAGAGAAATCATACTCCATGGTAAGTTGTTCTTGTAGAATGTTGAACGACTACCCCAACTAAAATCTATCCACTCAACAAAAATTATTTCAGAGAAATCATACTCCATGGTAAGTTGTTCTTGTAGAATGTTGAACGACTACCCCAACTAAAATCTATCCACTCAACAAAAATTATTTCAGAGAAATCATACTCCATGGTAAGTTGTTCTTGTAGAATGTTGAACGACTACCCCAACTAAAATCTATCCACTCAACAAAAATTATTTCACACCACAGACTCATCTTGGTCAGGATCGATTTGAAATCTATCATGGTTTCAGAGAAATCATACTCCATGGTAAGTTGTTCTTGTAGAATGTTGAACGACTACCCCAACTAAAATCTATCCACTCAACAAAAATTATTTCACACCACAGACTCATCTTGGTCAGGATCGATTTGAAATCTATCATGGTTTCAGAGAAATCATACTCCGTGGTAAGTTGTTCTTGTAGAATGTTGAGCGACTACCCCAACTAAAATCTATCCACTCAACAAAAATTATTTCAGAGAAATCATACTCCATGGTAAGTTGTTCTTGTAGAATGTTGAACGACTACCCCAACTAAAATCTATCCACTCAACAAAAATTATTTCACACCACAGACTCATCTTGGTCAGGATCGATTTGAAATCTATCATGGTTGCAGAGAAATCATACTCCATGGTTCGTTGTTCTTGTAGAATGTTGAACGACTATCCCAACTAAAATCTATCCACTCAACAAAAATTATTTCAGAGAAATCATACTCCATGGTAAGTTGTTCTTGTAGAATGTTGAACGACTACCCCAACTAAAATCTATCCACTCAACAAAAATTATTTCAGAGAAATCATACTCCATGGTAAGTTGTTCTTGTAGAATGTTGAACGACTACCCCAACTAAAATCTATCCACTCAACAAAAATTATTTCACACCACAGACTCATCTTGGTCAGGATCGATTTGAAATCTATCATGGTTTCAGAGAAATCATACTCCATGGTTCGTTGTTCTTGTAGAATGTTGAACGACTATCCCAACTAAAATCGATAATCTCAACAAAAATTATTTCAGAGAAATCATACTCCATGGTTCGTTGTTCTTGTAGAATGTTGAACGACTACCCCAACTGAAATCTATCCACTCTACAAAAATGATTTCAGAGAAATCATACTCCATGGTAAGTTGTTCTTGTAGAATGTTGAACGACTATCCCAACTAAAATCTATCCACTCAACAAAAATTATTTCAGAGAAATCATACTCCATGGTAAGTTGTTCTTGTAGAATGTTGAACGACTACCCCAACTAAAATCTATCCACTCAACAAAAATTATTTCACACCACAGACTCATCTTGGTCAGGATCGATTTGAAATCTATCATGGTTTCAGAGAAATCATACTCCATGGTTCGTTGTTCTTGTAGGATATTGAACGACTACCCCAACTAAAATCTATCCACTCAACAAAAATTATTTCAGAGAAATCATACTCCATGGTTCGTTGTTCTTGGAGAATGTTGAACGACTACCCCAACTAAAATCTATCCACTCAACAAAAATTATTTCAGAGAAATCATACTCCATGGTTCGTTGTTCTTGTAGAATGTTGAACGACTACCCCTAACTAAAATCTATCCACTCAACAAAAATTATTTCAGAGAAATCATACTCCATGGTTCGTTGTTCTTGTAGAATGTTGAACGACTACCCCAACTAAAATCTATCCACTCAACAAAAATTATTTCACACCACAGACTCATCTTGGTCATAATCGATTTGAAAGCTATCATGGTTTCAGAGAAATCATAGTCCATGGTAAGTTGTTCTTGTAGAATGTTGAACGACTACCCCAACTAAAATCTATCCACTCAACAAAAATTATTTCACACCACAGACTCATCTTGGTCAGGATCGATTTGAAATCTATCATGGTTTCAGAGAAATCATACTCCGTGGTAAGTTGTTCTTGTAGAATGTTGAGCGACTACCCCAACTAAAATCTATCCACTCAACAAAAATTATTTCAGAGAAATCATACTCCATGGGTCGTTGTTCTTGTAGAATGTTGAACGACTACCCCAACTAAAATCTATCCACTCAACAAAAATTATTTCACACCACAGACTCATCTTGGTCAGGATCGATTTGAAATCTATCATGGTTTCAGAGAAATCATACTCCATGGTTCGTTGTTCTTGTAGAATGTTGAACGACTATCCCAACTAAAATCTATCCACTCAACAAAAATTATTTCAGAGAAATCATACTCCATGGTAAGTTGTTCTTGTAGAATGTTGAACGACTACCCCAACTAAAATCTATATACTCAACAAAAATTATTTCAGAGAAATCATACTCCATGGTAAGTTGTTCTTGTAGAATGTTGAACGACTACCCCAACTAAAATCTATCCACTCAACAAAAATTATTTCACACCACAGACTCATCTTGGTCAGGATCGATTTGAAAGCTATCATGGTTTCAGAGAAATCATAGTCCATGGTTCGTTGTTCTTGGAGAATGTTGAACGACTACCCCAACTAAAATCTATCCACTCAACAAAAATTATTTCAGAGAAATCATACTCCATGGTTCGTTGTTCTTGTAGAATGTTGAACGACTACCCCTAACTAAAATCTATCCACTCAACAAAAATTATTTCAGAGAAATCATACTCCATGGTTCGTTGTTCTTGTAGAATGTTGAACGACTACCCCAACTAAAATCTATCCACTCAACAAAAATTATTTCACACCACAGACTCATCTTGGTCAGGATCGATTTGAAAGCTATCATGGTTTCAGAGAAATCATAGTCCATGGTAAGTTGTTCTTGTAGAATGTTGAACGACTACCCCAACTAAAATCTATCCACTCAACAAAAATTATTTCAGAGAAATCATACTCCATGGTTCGTTGTTCTTGTAGAATGTTGAACGACTACCCCAACTAAAATCTATCCACTCAACAAAAATTATTTCACACCACAGACTCATCTTGGTCAGGATCGATTTGAAATCTATCATGGTTTCAGAGAAATCATACTCCATGGTAAGTTGTTCTTGTAGAATGATGAACGACTACCCCAACTAAAATCTATCCACTCAACAAAAATTATTTCACACCACAGACTCATCTTGGTCAGGATCGATTTGAAATCTATCATGGTTTCAGAGAAATCATACTCCATGGTAAGTTGTTCTTGTAGAATGTTGAACGACTACCCCAACTAAAATCTATCCACTCAACAAAAATTATTTCACACCACAGACTCATCTTGGTCAGGATCGATTTGAAATCTATCATGGTTTCAGAGAAATCATACTCCGTGGTAAGTTGTTCTTGTAGAATGTTGAGCGACTACCCCAACTAAAATCTATCCACTCAACAAAAATTATTTCAGAGAAATCATACTCCATGGGTCGTTGTTCTTGTAGAATGTTGAACGACTACCCCAACTAAAATCTATCCACTCAACAAAAATTATTTCACACCACAGACTCATCTTGGTCAGGATCGATTTGAAATCTATCATGGTTTCAGAGAAATCATACTCCATGGTTCGTTGTTCTTGTAGAATGTTGAACGACTATCCCAACTAAAATCTATCCACTCAACAAAAATTATTTCAGAGAAATCATACTCCATGGTAAGTTGTTCTTGTAGAATGTTGAACGACTACCCCAACTAAAATCTATCCACTCAACAAAAATTATTTCAGAGAAATCATACTCCATGGTAAGTTGTTCTTGTAGAATGTTGAACGACTACCCCAACTAAAATCTATCCACTCAACAAAAATTATTTCAGAGAAATCATACTCCATGGTAAGTTGTTCTTGTAGAATGTTGAACGACTACCCCAACTAAAATCTATCCACTCAACAAAAATTATTTCACACCACAGACTCATCTTGGTCAGGATCGATTTGAAATCTATCATGGTTTCAGAGAAATCATACTCCATGGTAAGTTGTTCTTGTAGAATGTTGAACGACTACCCCAACTAAAATCTATCCACTCAACAAAAATTATTTCACACCACAGACTCATCTTGGTCAGGATCGATTTGAAATCTATCATGGTTTCAGAGAAATCATACTCCGTGGTAAGTTGTTCTTGTAGAATGTTGAGCGACTACACCAACTAAAATCTATCCACTCAACAAAAATTATTTCAGAGAAATCATACTCCATGGTAAGTTGTTCTTGTAGAATGTTGAACGACTACCCCAACTAAAATCTATCCACTCAACAAAAATTATTTCACACCACAGACTCATCTTGGTCAGGATCGATTTGAAATCTATCATGGTTGCAGAGAAATCATACTCCATGGTTCGTTGTTCTTGTAGAATGTTGAACGACTATCCCAACTAAAATCTATCCACTCAACAAAAATTATTTCAGAGAAATCATACTCCATGGTAAGTTGTTCTTGTAGAATGTTGAACGACTACCCCAACTAAAATCTATCCACTCAACAAAAATTATTTCAGAGAAATCATACTCCATGGTAAGTTGTTCTTGTAGAATGTTGAACGACTATCCCAACTAAAATCTATCCACTCAACAAAAATTATTTCACACCACAGACTCATCTTCGTCAGGATCGATTTGAAATCTATCATGGTTTCAGAGAAATCATACTCCATGGTTCGTTGTTCTTGTAGAATGTTGAACGACTATCCCAACTAAAATCGATAATCTCAACAAAAATTATTTCAGAGAAATCATACTCCATGGTTCGTTGTTCTTGTAGAATGTTGAACGACTACCCCAACTGAAATCTATCCACTCTACAAAAATGATTTCAGAGAAATCATACTCCATGGTAAGTTGTTCTTGTAGAATGTTGAACGACTATCCCAACTAAAATCTATCCACTCAACAAAAATTATTTCAGAGAAATCATACTCCATGGTAAGTTGTTCTTGTAGAATGTTGAACGACTACCCCAACTAAAATCTATCCACTCAACAAAAATTATTTCACACCACAGACTCATCTTGGTCAGGATCGATTTGAAATCTATCATGGTTTCAGAGAAATCATACTCCATGGTTCGTTGTTCTTGTAGGATGTTGAACGACTACCCCAACTAAAATCTATCCACTCAACAAAAATTATTTCAGAGAAATCATACTCCATGGTTCGTTGTTCTTGGAGAATGTTGAACGACTACCCCAACTAAAATCTATCCACTCAACAAAAATTATTTCAGAGAAATCATACTCCATGGTTCGTTGTTCTTGTAGAATGTTGAACGACTACCCCTAACTAAAATCTATCCACTCAACAAAAATTATTTCAGAGAAATCATACTCCATGGTTCGTTGTTCTTGTAGAATGTTGAACGACTACCCCAACTAAAATCTATCCACTCAACAAAAATTATTTCACACCACAGACTCATCTTGGTCAGGATCGATTTGAAAGCTATCATGGTTTCAGAGAAATCATAGTCCATGGTAAGTTGTTCTTGTAGAATGTTGAACGACTACCCCAACTAAAATCTATCCACTCAACAAAAATTATTTCAGAGAAATCATACTCCATGGTTCGTTGTTCTTGTAGAATGTTGAACGACTACCCCAACTAAAAACTATCCACTCAACAAAAATTATTTCAGAGAAATCATATTCCATGGTTCGTTGTTCTTGTAGAATGTTGAACGACTACCCCAACTAAAATCTATCCACTCAACAAAAATTATTTCAGAGAAATCATACTCCATGGTTCGTTGTTCTTGTAGAATGTTGAACGACTACCCCTAACTAAAATCTATCCACTCAACAAAAATTATTTCAGAGAAATCATACTCCATGGTAAGTTGTTCTTGTAGAATGTTGAACGACTACCCGAACTAAAATCTATCCACTCAACAAAAATTATTTCACACCACAGACTCATCTTGGTCAGGATCGATTTGAAATCTATCATGGTTTCAGAGAAATCATACTCCATGGTTCGTTGTTCTTGTAGAATGTTGAACGACTACCCCAACTAAAATCTATCCACTCAACAAAAATTATTTCACACCACAGACTCATCTTGGTCAGGATCGATTTGAAATCTATCATGGTTTCAGAGAAATCATACTCCATGGTTCGTTGTTCTTGTAGAATGTTGAACGACTACCCCAACTAAAATCTATCCACTCAACAAAAATAATTTCAGAGAAATCATACTCAATGGTTCGTTGTTCTTGTAGAATGTTGAACGACTACCCCAACTAAAATCTATCCACTCAACAAAAATTATTTCAGAGAAATCATACTCCATGGTTCGTTGTTCTTGTAGAATGTTGAACGACTACCCCTAACTAAAATCTATCCACTCAACAAAAATTATTTCAGAGAAATCATACTCCATGGTAAGTTGTTCTTGTAGAATGTTGAACGACTACCCCAACTAAAATCTATCCACTCAACAAAAATTATTTCACACCACAGACTCATCTTGGTCAGGATCGATTTGAAATCTATCATGGTTTCAGAGAAATCATAGTCCATGGTAAGTTGTTCTTGTAGAATGTTGAACGACTAAACCAACTAAAATCTATTCACTCAACAAAAATTATTTCAGAGAAATCATACTCCATGGTTCGTTGTTCTTGTAGAATGTTGAACGACTACCCCTAACTAAAATCTATCCACTCAACAAAAATTATTTCAGAGAAATCATAGTCCATGGTTCGTTGTTCTCGTAGAATGTTGAACGACTACCCCAAACTAAAATCTATCCACTCAACAAAAATTATTTCACACCACAGACTCATCTTGGTCAGGATCGATTTGAAATCTATCATGGTTGCAGAGAAATCATACTCCATGGTTCGTTGTTCTTGTAGAATGTTGAACGACTATCCCAACTAAAATCTATCCACTCAACAAAAATTATTTCAGAGAAATCATACTCCATGGTAAGTTGTTCTTGTAGAATGTTGAACGACTACCCCAACTAAAATCTATCCACTCAACAAAAATTATTTCAGAGAAATCACAGTCCATGGTAAGTTGTTCTTGTAGAATGTTGAACAACTACCCCGACTAAAATCTATCCACTCAACAAAAATTATTTCAGAGAAATCATACTCCATGGTAAGTTGTTCTTGTAGAATGTTGAACGACTACCCCAACTAAAATCTATCCACTCAACAAAAATTATTTCACACCACAGACTCATCTTGGTCAGGATCGATTTGAAATCTATCATGGTTTCAGAGAAATCATAGTCCATGGTAAGTTGTTCTTGTAGAATGTTGAACGACTACCCCAACTAAAATCTATCCACTCAACAAAAATTATTTCAGAGAAATCATACTCCATGGTAAGTTGTTCTTGTAGAATGTTGAACGACTATCCCAACTAAAATCTATCCACTCAACAAAATTTATTTCAGAGAAATCATATTCCATGGTAAGTTGTTCTTGTAGAATGTTGAACGACTACCCCAACTAAAATCTATCCACTCAACAAAAATTATTTCACTCCACAGACTCATCTTGGTCAGGATCGATTTGAAATCTATCATGGTTGCAGAGAAATCATACTCCATGGTTCGTTGTTCTTGTAGAATGTTGAACGACTACCCCAACTAAAATCTATCCACTCAACAAAAATTATTTCACACCACAGACTCAGCTTGGTCAGGATCGATTTGAAATCTATCATGGTTTCAGAGAAATCATACTCCATGGTTCGTTGTTCTTGTAAAATGTTGAACGACTACCCCAACTAAAATCTATCCACTCAACAAAAATTATTTCAGAGAAATCATACTCCATGGTTCGTTGTTCTTGTAGAATGTTGAACGACTACCCCAACTAAAATCTATCCACTCAACAAAAATTATTTCACACCACAGACTCATCTTGGTCAGGATCGATTTGGAATCTATTATGGTTTTAGAGAAATCATACTCCATGGTTCGTTGTTCTTGTAGAATGTTGAACGACTACCCCAACTAAAATCTATCCACTCAACAAAAATTATTTCAGAGAAATCATACTCCATGGTTCGTTGTTCTTGTAGAATGTTGAACGACTACCCCAACTAAAATCTATCCACTCAACAAAAATTATTTCACACCACAGACTCATCTTGGTCAGGATCAATTTGAAATCTATCATGGTTTCAGAGAAATCATACTCAATGGTAAGTTGTTCTTGTAGAATGTTGAACGACTACCCCTAACTAAAATCTATCCACTCAACAAAAATTATTTCACACCACAGATTCATCTTGGTCAGGATCGATTTGAAATCTATCATGGTTTCAGAGAAATCATAGTCCATGGTAAGTTGTTCTTGTAGAATGTTGAACGACTATCCCAACTAAAATCTATCCACTCTACAAAAATTATTTCACACCACAGACTCATCTTGGTCAGGATCGATTTGAAATCTATCATGGTTTCAGAGAAATCATACTCCATGGTTCGTTGTTCTTGTAAAATGTTGAACGACTACCCCAACTAAAATCTATCCACTCAACAAAAATTATTTCAGAGAAATCATACTCCATGGTTCGTTGTTCTTGTAGAATGTTGAACGACTACCCCAACTAAAATCTATCCACTCAACAAAAATTATTTCAGAGAAATCATACTCCATGGTTCGTTGTTCTTGTAGAATGTTGTACGACTACCCCAACTAAAATCTATCCACTCAACAAAAATTATTTCACACCACAGACTCATCTTGGTCAGGATCGATTTGAAATCTATCATGGTTTCAGAGAAATCATACTCCATATTTCGTTGTTCTTGTAAAATGTTGAACGACTACCCCAACTAAAATCTATCCACTCAACAAAAATTATTTCAGAGAAATCATACTCCATGGTAAGTTGTTCTTGTAGAATGTTGAACGACTACCCCAACTAAAATCTATCCACTCAACAAAAATTATTTCACACCACAGACTCATCTTGGTCAGGATCGATTTGAAATCTATCATGGTTTCAGAGAAATCATAGTCCATGGTAAATTGTTCTTGTAGAATGTTGAACGACTACCCCAACTAAAATCTATCCACCAACAAAAATTATTTCACACTACAGACTCATCTTGGTCAGGATCGATTTGAAATCTATCATGGTTTCAGAGAAATCATACTCCATGGTTCGTTGTTCTTGTAGAATGTTGAACGACTACCCCAACTAAAATCTATCCACTCAACAAAAATTATTTCAGAGAAATCATACTCCATGGTAAGTTGTTCTTGTAGAATGTTGAACGACTACCCCAACTAAAATCTATCCACTCAACAAAAATTATTTCACACCACAGACTCATCTTGGTCAGGATCGATTTGAAATCTATCATGGTTTCAGAGAAATCATACTCCATGGTTCGTTGTTCTTGTAGAATGTTGAACGACTACCCCAACTAAAATCTATCCACTCAACAAAAATTATTTCAGAGAAATCATACTCCATGGTAAGTTGTTCTTGTAGAATGTTGAACGACTACCCCAACTAAAATCTATCCACTCAACAAAAATTATTTCAGAGAAATCATACTCCATGGTTCGTTGTTCTTGTAGAATGTTGAACGACTACCCCAACTAAAATCTATCCACTCAACAAAAATTATTTCACACCACAGACTCATCTTGGTCAGGATCGATTTGAAATCTATCATGGTTTCAGAGAAATCATACACAATGGTAAGTTGTTCTTGTAGAATGTTGAACGACTACCCCTAACTAAAATCTATCCACTCAACAAAAATTATTTCACACCACAGATTCATCTTGGTCAGGATCGATTTGAAATCTATCATGGTTTCAGAGAAATCATAGTCCATGGTAAGTTGTTCTTGTAGAATGTTGAACGACTATCCCAACTAAAATCTATCCACTCTACAAAAATTATTTCACACCACAGACTCATCTTGGTCAGGATCGATTTGAAATCTATCATGGTTTCAGAGAAATCATACTCCATGGTTCGTTGTTCTTGTAAAATGTTGAACGACTACCCCAACTAAAATCTATCCACTCAACAAAAATTATTTCAGAGAAATCATACTCCATGGTTCGTTGTTCTTGTAGAATGTTGAACGACTACCCCAACTAAAATCTATCCACTCAACAAAAATTATTTCAGAGAAATCATACTCCATGGTTCGTTGTTCTTGTAGAATGTTGAACGACTACCCCAACTAAAATCTATCCACTCAACAAAAATTATTTCAGAGAAATCATACTCCATGGTAAGTTGTTCTTGTAGAATGTTGAACGACTACCCCAACTAAAATCTATCCACTCAACAAAAATTATTTCACACCACAGACTCATCTTGGTCAGGATCGATTTGAAATCTATCATGGTTTCAGAGAAATCATAGTCCATGGTAAGTTGTTCTTGTAGAATGTTGAACGACTACCCCAACTAAAATCTATCCACTCAACAAAAATTATTTCAGAGAAATCATACTCCATGGTAAGTTGTTCTTGTAGAATGTTGAACGACTATCCCAACTAAAATCTATCCACTCAACAAAATTTATTTCAGAGAAATCATACTCCATGGTAAGTTGTTCTTGTAGAATGTTGAACGACTACCCCAACTAAAATCTATCCACTCAACAAAAATTATTTCACTCCACAGACTCATCTTGGTCAGGATCGATTTGAAATCTATCATGGTTGCAGAGAAATCATACTCCATGGTTCGTTGTTCTTGTAGAATGTTGAACGACTACCCCAACTAAAATCTATCCACTCAACAAAAATTATTTCACACCACAGACTCATCTTGGTCAGGATCGATTTGAAATCTATCATGGTTTCAGAGAAATCATACTCCATGGTTCGTTGTTCTTGTAAAATGTTGAACGACTACCCCAACTAAAATCTATCCACTCAACAAAAATTATTTCAGAGAAATCATACTCCATGGTTCGTTGTTCTTGTAGAATGTTGAACGACTACCCCAACTAAAATCTATCCACTCAACAAAAATTATTTCACACCACAGACTCATCTTGGTCAGGATCGATTTGAAATCTATCATGGTTTTAGAGAAATCATACTCCATGGTTCGTTGTTCTTGTAGAATGTTGAACGACTACCCCAACTAAAATCTATCCACTCAACAAAAATTATTTCAGAGAAATCATACTCCATGGTTCGTTGTTCTTGTAGAATGTTGAACGACTACCCCAACTAAAATCTATCCACTCAACAAAAATTATTTCACACCACAGACTCATCTTGGTCAGGATCGATTTGAAATCTATCATGGTTTCAGAGAAATCATACTCAATGGTAAGTTGTTCTTGTAGAATGTTGAACGACTACCCCTAACTAAAATCTATCCACTCAACAAAAATTATTTCACACCACAGATTCATCTTGGTCAGGATCGATTTGAAATCTATCATGGTTTCAGAGAAATCATAGTCCATGGTAAGTTGTTCTTGTAGAATGTTGAACGACTATCCCAACTAAAATCTATCCACTCTACAAAAATTATTTCACACCACAGACTCATCTTGGTCAGGATCGATTTGAAATCTATCATGGTTTCAGAGAAATCATACTCCATGGTTCGTTGTTCTTGTAAAATGTTGAACGACTACCCCAACTAAAATCTATCCACTCAACAAAAATTATTTCAGAGAAATCATACTCCATGGTTCGTTGTTCTTGTAGAATGTTGAACGACTACCCCAACTAAAATCTATCCACTCAACAAAAATTATTTCACACCACAGACTCATCTTGGTCAGGATCGATTTGAAATCTATCATGGTTTCAGAGAAATCATACTCCATGGTTCGTTGTTCTTGTAAAATGTTGAACGACTACCCCAACTAAAATCTATCCACTCAACAAAAATTATTTCAGAGAAATCATACTCCATGGTTCGTTGTTCTTGTAGAATGTTGAACGACTACCCCAACTAAAATCTATCCACTCAACAAAAATTATTTCACACCACAGACTCATCTTGGTCAGGATCGATTTGAAATCTATCATGGTTTCAGAGAAATCATACTCCATGGTTCGTTGTTCTTGTAAAATGTTGAACGACTACCCCAACTAAAATCTATCCACTCAACAAAAATTATTTCAGAGAAATCATACTCCATGGTTCGTTGTTCTTGTAGAATGTTGAACGACTACCCCAACTAAAATCTATCCACTCAACAAAAATTATTTCAGAGAAATCATACTCCATGGTTCGTTGTTCTTGTAGAATGTTGAACGACTACCCCAACTAAAATCTATCCACTCAACAAAAATTATTTCACACCACAGACTCATCTTGGTCAGGATCGATTTGAAATCTATCATGGTTTCAGAGAAATCATACTCCATGGTTCGTTGTTCTTGTAAAATGTTGAACGACTACCCCAACTAAAATCTATCCACTCAACAAAAATTATTTCAGAGAAATCATACTCCATGGTTCGTTGTTCTTGTAGAATGTTGAACGACTACCCCAACTAAAATCTATCCACTCAACAAAAATTATTTCACACCACAGACTCATCTTGGTCAGGATCGATTTGAAATCTATCATGGTTTCAGAGAAATCATACTCCATGGTTCGTTGTTCTTGTAAAATGTTGAACGACTACCCCAACTAAAATCTATCCACTCAACAAAAATTATTTCAGAGAAATCATACTCCATGGTTCGTTGTTCTTGTAGAATGTTGAACGACTACCCCAACTAAAATCTATCCACTCAACAAAAATTATTTCAGAGAAATCATACT
The DNA here is from genome assembly GCA_905220385.1 of Xylota sylvarum. Taxonomy (NCBI): domain Eukaryota; kingdom Metazoa; phylum Arthropoda; class Insecta; order Diptera; family Syrphidae; genus Xylota; species Xylota sylvarum. Next base: position 1,281,466 of record CAJMZQ010000068.1, on the reverse strand, counting down.
CCATGGTTCGTTGTTCTTGTAGAATGTTGAACGACTACCCCAACTAAAATCTATCCACTCAACAAAAATTATTTCACACCACAGACTCATCTTGGTCAGGATCGATTTGAAATCTATCATGGTTTCAGAGAAATCATACTCCATGGTAAGTTGTTCTTGTAGAATGTTGAACGACTACCCCTAACTAAAATCTATCCACTCAACAAAAATTATTTCACACCACAGATTCATCTTGGTCAGGATCGATTTGAAATCTATCATGGTTTCAGAGAAATCATAGTCCATGGTAAGTTGTTCTTGTAGAATGTTGAACGACTATCCCAACTAAAATCTATCCACTCTACAAAAATTATTTCACACCACAGACTCATCTTCTTCAGGATCGATTTGAAATCTATCATGGTTTCAGAGAAATCATACTCCATGGTTCGTTGTTCTTGTAAAATGTTGAACGACTACCCCAACTAAAATCTATCCACTCAACAAAAATTATTTCAGAGAAATCATACTCCATGGTTCGTTGTTCTTGTAGAATGTTGAACGACTACCCCAACTAAAATCTATCCACTCAACAAAAATTATTTCAGAGAAATCATACTCCATGGTTCGTTGTTCTTGTAGAATGTTGAACGACTACCCCAACTAAAATCTATCCACGCAACAAAAATTATTTCACACCACAGACTCATCTTGGCCAGGATCGATTTGAAATCTATCATGGTTTCAGAGAAATCATACTCCATGGTTCGTTGTTCTTGTAAAATGCTGAACGACTACCCCAACTAAAATCTATCCACTCAACAAAAATTATATCAGAGAAATCATACTCCATGGTAAAATCTATCCGCTCAACAAAAATTATTTCAGAGAAATCATTCTCCATGGTAAGTTGTTCTTGTAGAATGTTGAACGACTACCCCTAACTAAAATCTATCCACTCAACAAAAATTATTTCAGAGAAATCATACTCCATGGTAAGTTGTTCTTGTAGAATGTTGAACGACTACCCCAACTAAAATCTATCCACTCAACAAAAATTATTTCAGAGAAATCATACTCCATGGTAAGTTGTTCTTGTAGAATGTTGAACGACTACCCCAACTAAAATCTATCCACTCAACAAAAATTATTTCACACCACAGACTCATCTTGGTCAGGATCGATTTGAAATCTATCATGGTTTCAGAGAAATCATACTCCATGGTAAGTTGTTCTTGTAGAATGTTGAACGACTACCCCTAACTAAAATCTATCCACTCAACAAAAATTATTTCACACCACAGATTCATCTTGGTCAGGATCGATTTGAAATCTATCATGGTTTCAGAGAAATCATAGTCCATGGTAAGTTGTTCTTGTAGAATGTTGAACGACTATCCCAACTAAAATCTATCCACTCTACAAAAATTATTTCACACCACAGACTCATCTTCTTCAGGATCGATTTGAAATCTATCATGGTTTCAGAGAAATCATACTCCATGGTTCGTTGTTCTTGTAAAATGTTGAACGACTACCCCAACTAAAATCTATCCACTCAACAAAAATTATTTCAGAGAAATCATACTCCATGGTAAGTTGTTCTTGTAGAATGTTGAACGACTACCCCAACTAAAATCTATCCACTCAACAAAAATTATTTCAGAGAAATCATACTCCATGGTTCGTTGTTCTTGTAGAATGTTGAACGACTACCCCAACTAAAATCTATCCACTCAACAAAAATTATTTCACACCACAGACTCATCTTGGTCAGGATCGATTTGAAATCTATCATGGTTTCAGAGAAATCATACTCCATGGTTCGTTGTTCTTGTAAAATGCTGAACGACTACCCCAACTAAAATCTATCCACTCAACAAAAATTATATCAGAGAAATCATACTCCATGGTAAAATCTATCCGCTCAACAAAAATTATTTCAGAGAAATCATTCTCCATGGTAAGTTGTTCTTGTAGAATGTTGAACGACTACCCCTAACTAAAATCTATCCACTCAACAAAAATTATTTCAGAGAAATCATACTCCATGGTAAGTTGTTCTTGTAGAATGTTGAACGACTACCCCAACTAAAATCTATCCACTCAACAAAAATTATTTCACACCACAGACTCATCTTGGTCAGGATCGATTTGAAATCTATCATGGTTTCAGAGAAATCATACTCCATGGTTCGTTGTTCTTGTAAAATGTTGAACGACTACCCCAACTAAAATCTATCCACTCAACAAAAATTATTTCAGAGAAATCATACTCCATGGCAAGTTGTTCTTGTAGAATGTTGAACGACTACCCCAACTAAAATCTATCCACTCAACAAAAATTATTTCACACCACAGACTCATCTTGGTCAGGATCGATTTGAAATCTATCATGGTTTCAGAGAAATCATACTCCATGGTTCGTTGTTCTTGTAAAATGTTGAACGACTACCCCAACTAAAATCTATCCACTCAACAAAAATTATTTCACACCACAGACTCATCTTGGTCAGGATCGATTTGAAATCTATCATGGTTTCAGAGAAATCATACTCCATGGTTCGTTGTTCTTGTAGAATGTTGAACGACTACCACAACTAAAATCTATCCACTCAACAAAAATTATTTCAGAGAAATCATAGTCCATGGTAAGTTGTTCTTGTAGAATGTTGAACGACTACCCCAACTAAAATCTATCCACTCAACAAAAATTATTTCAGGGAAATCATACTCCATGGTAAGTTGTTCTTGTAGAATGTTGAACGACTACCCCAACTAAAATCTATCCACTCAACAAAAATTATTTCACACCACAGACTCATCTTGGTCAGGATCGATTTGAAATCTATCATGGTTTCAGAGAAATCATACTCCATGGTTCGTTGTTCTTGTAGAATGTTGAACGACTATCAAAACTAAAATCTATCCACTCAACAAAAATTATTTCACACCACAGGCTCATCTTGGTCAGGATCGATTTGAAATCTATCATGGTTTCAGAGAAATCATACTCCATGGTTCGTTGTTCTTGTAGAATGTTGAACGACTACCCCAACTAAAATCTATCCACTCAACAAAAATTATTTCACACCACAGACTCATCTTGGTCAGGATCGATTTGAAATCTATCATGGTTTCAGAGAAATCATACTCCATGGTTCGTTGTTCTTGTAAAATGTTGAACGACTACCCCAACTAAAATCTATCCACTCAACAAAAATTATTTCAGAGAAATCATACTCCATGGTAAGTTGTTCTTGTAGAATGTTGAACGACTACCCCAACTAAAATCTATCCACTCAACAAAAATTATTTCACACCACAGACTCATCTTGGTCAGGATCGATTTGAAATCTATCATGGTTTCAGAGAAATCATACTCCATGGTTCGTTGTTCTTATAAAATGTTGAACGACTACCCCAACTAAAATCTATCCACTCAACAAAAATTATTTCAGAGAAATCGTACTCCATGGTTCGTTGTTCTTGTAGAATATTGAACGACTACCCCAACTAAAATCTATCCACTCAACAAAAATTATTTCACACCACAGACTCATCTTGGTCAGGATCGATTTGAAATCTATCATGGTTTCAGAGAAATCATACTCCATGGTAAGTTGTTCTTGTAGAATGTTGAACGACTACCCCAACTAAAATCTATCCACTCAACAAAAATTATTTCACACCACAGACTCATCTTGGTCAGGATCGATTTGAAATCTATCATGGTTTCAGAGAAATCATAGTCCATGGTAAATTGTTCTTGTAGAATGTTGAACGACTACCCCAACTAAAATCTATCCACTCAACAAAAATTATTTCACACCACAGACTCATCTTGGTCAGGATCGATTTGAAATCTATCATGGTTTCAGAGAAATCATACTCCATGGTTCGTTGTTCTTGTAGAATGTTGAACGACTACCCCAACTAAAATCTATCCACTCAACAAAAATTATTTCAGAGAAATCATACTCCATGGTAAGTTGTTCTTGTAGAATGTTGAACGACTACCCCAACTAAAATCTATCCACTCAACAAAAATTATTTCACACCACAGACTCATCTTGGTCAGGATCGATTTGAAATCTATCATGGTTTCAGAGAAATCATACTCCATTGTTCGTTGTTCTTGTAAAATGTTGAACGACTATCCCAACTAAAATCTATCCACTCAACAAAAATTATTTCACACCACAGACTCATCTTGGTCAGGATCGATTTGACATCTATCATGGTTTCAGAGAAATCATACTCCATGGTAAGTTGTTCTTGTAGAATGTTGAACGACTACCCCAACTAAAATCTATCCACTCAACAAAAATTATTTCAGAGAAATCATACTCCATGGTAAGTTGTTCTTGTAGAATGTTGAACGACTACCCCAACTAACATCTATCCACTCAACAAAAATTATTTCACAACACAGACTCATCTTGGTCAGGATCGATTTGAAATCTATCATGGTTGCAGAGAAATCATACTCCATGGTTCGTTGTTCTTGTAGAATGTTGAACGACTATCCCAACTAAAATCTATTAACTCAAGAAAAATTATTTCAGAGAAATCATACTCCATGGTTCGTTGTTCTTGTAGAATGTTGAACGACTACCCCAACTAAAATCTATCCACTCAACAAAAATTATTTCACACCACAGACTCATCTTGGTCAGGATCGATTTGAAATCTATCATGGTTGCAGAGAAATCATACTCCATGGTTCGTTGTTGTTGTAGAATGTTGAACGACTATCAAAACTAAAATCTATCCACTCAACAAAAATTATTTCAGAGAAATCATACTCCATGGTAAGTTGTTCTTGTAGAATGTTGAACGACTACCCCAACTAAAATCTATCCACTCAACAGAAATTATTTCACACCACAGACTCATCTTGGTCAGGATCGATTTGAAATCTATCATGGTTTCAGAGAAATCATACTCCATGGTAAGTTGTTCTTGTAGAATGTTGAACGACTACCCCAACTAAAATCTATCCACTCAACAGAAATTATTTCACACCACAGACTCATCTTGGTCAGGATCGATTTGAAATCTATCATGGTTTCAGAGAAATCATAGCCCATGGTAAATTGTTCTTGTAGAATGTTGAACGACTACCCCAACTAAAATCTATCCACTCAACAAAAATTATTTCACACCACAGACTCATCTTGGTCAGGATCGATTTGAAATCTATCATGGTTTCAGAGAAATCATACTCCATGGTTCGTTGTTCTTGTAGAATGTTGAACGACTACCCCAACTAAAATCTATCCACTCAACAAAAATTATTTCAGAGAAATCATACTCCATGGTAAGTTGTTCTTGTAGAATGTTGAACGACTACCCCAACTAAAATCTATCCACTCAACAAAAATTATTTCACACCACAGACTCATCTTGGTCAGGATCGATTTGAAATCTATCATGGTTTCAGAGAAATCATACTCCATTGTTCGTTGTTCTTGTAAAATGTTGAACGACTATCCCAACTAAAATCTATCCACTCAACAAAAATTATTTCACACCACAGACTCATCTTGGTCAGGATCGATTTGACATCTATCATGGTTTCAGAGAAATCATAGTCCATGGTAAGTTGTTCTTGTAGAATGTTGAACGACTACCCCTAACTAAAATCTATCCACTCAACAAAAATTATTTCAGAGAAATCATACTCCATGGTAAGTTGTTCTTGTAGAATGTTGAACGACTACCCCAACTAACATCTATCCACTCAACAAAAATTATTTCACACCACAGACTCATCTTGGTCAGGATCGATTTGAAATCTATCATGGTTGCAGAGAAATCATACTCCATGGTTCGTTGTTCTTGTAGAATGTTGAACGACTATCCCAACTAAAATCTATTAACTCAAGAAAAATTATTTCAGAGAAATCATACTCCATGGTTCGTTGTTCTTGTAGAATGTTGAACGACTACCCCAACTAAAATCTATCCACTCAACAAAAATTATTTCACACCACAGACTCATCTTGGTCAGGATCGATTTGAAATCTATCATGGTTTCAGAGAAATCATACTCCATGGTTCGTTGTTCTTGTAAAATGTTGAACGACTACCCCTACTAAAATCTATCCTCTCAGCAAAAATTATTTCAGAGAAATCATACTCCATGGTAAGTTGTTCTTGTAGAATGTTGAACGACTACCCCAACTAAAATCTATCCACTCAACAAAAATTATTTCACACCACAGACTCATCTTGGTCAGGATCGATTTGAAATCTATCATGGTTTCAGAGAAATCATAGCCCATGGTAAATTGTTCTTGTAGAATGTTGAACGACTACCCCAACTAAAATCTATCCACTCAACAAAAATTATTTCACACCACAGACTCATCTTGGTCAGGATCGATTTGAAATCTATCATGGTTGCAGAGAAATCATACTCCATGGTTCGTTGTTGTTGTAGAATGTTGAACGACTATCAAAACTAAAATCTATCCACTCAACAAAAATTATTTCAGAGAAATCATACTCCATGGTAAGTTGTTCTTGTAGAATGTTGAACGACTACCCCAACTAAAATCTATCCCCTCAACAGAAATTATTTCACACCACAGACTCATCTTGGTCAGGATCGATTTGAAATCTATCATGGTTTCAGAGAAATCATACTCCATATTAAGTTGTTCTTGTAGAATGTTGAACGACTACCCCTAACTAAAATCTATCCACTCAACAAAAATTATTTCAGAGAAATCATACTCCATGGTTCGTTGTTCTTGTAGAATGTTGAACGACTACCCCAACTAAAATCTATCCACTCAACAAAAATTATTTCAGAGAAATCATACTCCATGGTTCGTTGTTCTTGTAGAATGTTGAACGACTACCCCAACTAAAATCTATCCACTCAACAAAAATTATTTCAGAGAAATCATACTCCATGGTTCGTTGTTCTTGTAAAATGTTGAACGACTACCCCAACTAAAATCTATCCACTCAACAAAAATTATTTCACAACACAGACTCATCTTGGTCAGGATCGATTTGAAATCTATCATGGTTTCAGAGAAATCATACTCCATGGTTCGTTGTTCTTGTAAAATGTTGAACGACTATCCCAACTAAAATCTATCCACTCAACAAAAATTATTTCACACCACAGGCTCATCTTGATCAGGATCGATTTGAAATCTATCATGGTTTCAGAGAAATCATACTCCATGTTTCGTTGTTCTTGTAAAATGTTGAACGACTACCCCAACTAAAATCTATCCTCTCAGCAAAAATTATTTCAGAGAAATCATACTCCATGGTAAGTTGTTCTTGTAGAATGTTGAACGACTACCCCAACTAAAATCTATTAACTCAACAAAAATTATTTCACACCACAGACTCATCTTGGTCAGGATCGATTTGAAATCTATCATGGTTTCAGAGAAATCATACTCCATGGTTCGTTGTTCTTATAAAATGTTGAACGACTACCCCAACTAAAATCTATCCACTCAACAAAAATTATTTCAGAGAAATCATACTCCATGGTTCCTTGTTCTTGTAGAATATTGAACGACTACCCCAACTAAAATCTATCCACTCAACAGAAATTATTTCACACCACAGACTCATCTTGGTCAGGATCGATTTGAAATCTATCATGGTTTCAGAGAAATCATACTCCATGGTAAGTTGTTCTTGTAGAATGTTGAACGACTACCCCAACTAAAATCTATCCACTCAACAAAAATTATTTCACACCACAGACTCATCTTGGTCAGGATCGATTTGAAATCTATCATGGTTTCAGAGAAATCATAGTCCATGGTAAATTGTTCTTGTAGAATGTTGAACGACTACCCCAACTAAAATCTATCCACTCAACAAAAATTATTTCACACTACAGACTCATCTTGGTCAGGATCGATTTGAAATCTATCATGGTTTCAGAGAAATCATACTCCATGGTTCGTTGTTCTTGTAGAATGTTGAACGACTACCCCAACTAAAATCTATCCACTCAACAAAAATTATTTCAGAGAAATCATACTCCATGGTAAGTTGTTCTTGTAGAATGTTGAACGACTACCCCAACTAAAATCTATCCACTCAACAAAAATTATTTCACACCACAGACTCATCTTGGTCAGGATCGATTTGAAATCTATCATGGTTTCAGAGAAATCATACTCCATGGTTCGTTGTTCTTGTAGAATGTTGAACGACTACCCCAACTAAAATCTATCCACTCAACAAAAATTATTTCAGAGAAATCATACTCCATGGTAAGTTGTTCTTGTAGAATGTTGAACGACTACCCCAACTAAAATCTATCCACTCAACAAAAATTATTTCACACCACAGACTCATCTTGGTCAGGATCGATTTGAAATCTATCATGGTTTCAGAGAAATCATAGTCCATGGTAAATTGTTCTTGTAGAATGTTGAACGACTACCCCAACTAAAATCTATCCACTCAACAAAAATTATTTCACACCACAGACTCATCTTGGTCAGGATCGATTTGAAATCTATCATGGTTTCAGAGAAATCATACTCCATGGTTCGTTGTTCTTGTAGAATGTTGAACGACTACCCCAACTAAAATCTATCCACTCAACAAAAATTATTTCAGAGAAATCATACTCCATGGTAAGTTGTTCTTGTAGAATGTTGAACGACTACCCCAACTAAAATCTATCCACTCAACAAAAATTATTTCACACCACAGACTCATCTTGGTCAGGATCGATTTGAAATCTATCATGGTTTCAGAGAAATCATACTCCATGGTTCGTTGTTCTTGTAAAATGTTGAACGACTACCCCAACTAAAATCTATCCTCTCAGCAAAAATTATTTCAGAGAAATCATACTCCATGGTAAGTTGTTCTTGTAGAATGTTGAACGACTACCCCAACTAAAATCTATCCACTCAACAGAAATTATTTCACACCACAGACTCATCTTGGTCAGGATCGATTTGAAATCTATCATGGTTTTAGAGAAATCATACTCCATGGTAAGTTGTTCTTGTAGAATGTTGAACGACTACCCCAACTAAAATCTATCCACTCAACAAAAATTATTTCACACCACAGACTCATCTTGGTCAGGATCGATTTGAAATCTATCATGGTTTCAGAGAAATCATAGTCCATGGTAAATTGTTCTTGTAGAATGTTGAACGACTACCCCAACTAAAATCTATCCACTCAACAAAAATTATTTCACACCACAGACTCATCTTGGTCAGGATCGATTTGAAATCTATCATGGTTTCAGAGAAATCATACTCCATGGTTCGTTGTTCTTGTAGAATGTTGAACGACTACCCCAACTAAAATCTATCCACTCAACAAAAATTATTTCAGAGAAATCATACTCCATGGTAAGTTGTTCTTGTAGAATGTTGAACGACTACCCCAACTAAAATCTATCCACTCAACAAAAATTATTTCACACCACAGACTCATCTTGGTCAGGATCGATTTGAAATCTATCATGGTTTCAGAGAAATCATACTCCATGGTTCGTTGTTCTTGTAGAATGTTGAACGACTACCCCAACTAAAATCTATCCACTCAACAAAAATTATTTCAGAGAAATCATACTCCATGGTAAGTTGTTCTTGTAGAATGTTGAACGACTACCCCAACTAAAATCTATCCACTCAACAAAAATTATTTCACACCACAGACTCATCTTGGTCAGGATCGATTTGAAATCTATCATGGTTTCAGATAAATCATAGTCCATGGTAAATTGTTCTTGTAGAATGTTGAACGACTACCCCAACTAAAATCTATCCACTCAACAAAAATTATTTCACACCACAGACTCATCTTGGTCAGGATCGATTTGAAATCTATCATGGTTTCAGAGAAATCATACTCCATGGTTCGTTGTTCTTGTAGAATGTTGAACGACTACCCCAACTAAAATCTATCCACTCAACAAAAATTATTTCAGAGAAATCATACTCCATGGTAAGTTGTTCTTGTAGAATGTTGAACGACTACCCCAACTAAAATCTATCCACTCAACAAAAATTATTTCACACCACAGACTCATCTTGGTCAGGATCGATTTGAAATCTATCATGGTTGCAGAGAAATCATACTCCATGGTTCGTTGTTGTTGTAGAATGTTGAACGACTATCAAAACTAAAATCTATCCACTCAACAAAAATTATTTCAGAGAAATCATACTCCATGGTAAGTTGTTCTTGTAGAATGTTGAACGACTACCCCAACTAAAATCTATCCACTCAACAGAAATTATTTCACACCACAGACTCATCTTGGTCAGGATCGATTTGAAATCTATCATGGTTTCAGAGAAATCATACTCCATGGTAAGTTGTTCTTGTAGAATGTTGAACGACTACCCCTAACTAAAATCTATCCACTCAACAAAAATTATTTCAGAGAAATCATACTCCATGGTTCGTTGTTCTTGTAGAATGTTGAACGACTACCCCTAACTAAAATCTATCCACTCAACAAAAATTATTTCAGAGAAATCATACTCCATGGTTCGTTGTTCTTGTAGAATGTTGAACGACTACCCCAACTAAAATCTATCCACTCAACAAAAATTATTTCAGAGAAATCATACTCCATGGTTCGTTGTTCTTGTAAAATGTTGAACGACTACCCCAACTAAAATCTATCCACTCAACAAAAATTATTTCACAACACAGACTCATCTTGGTCAGGATCGATTTGAAATCTATCATGGTTTCAGAGAAATCATACTCCATGGTTCGTTGTTCTTGTAAAATGTTGAACGACTATCCCAACTAAAATCTATCCACTCAACAAAAATTATTTCACACCACAGGCTCATCTTGATCAGGATCGATTTGAAATCTATCATGGTTTCAGAGAAATCATACTCCATGGTTCGTTGTTCTTGTAAAATGTTGAACGACTACCCCAACTAAAATCTATCCTCTCAGCAAAAATTATTTCAGAGAAATCATACTCCATGGTAAGTTGTTCTTGTAGAATGTTGAACGACTACCCCAACTAAAATCTATCCACTCAACAAAAATTATTTCACACCACAGACTCATCTTGGTCAGGATCGATTTGAAATCTATCATGGTTTCAGAGAAATCATAGTGCATGGTAAGTTGTTCTTGTAGAATGTTGAACGACTATCCCAACTAAAATCTATCCACTCAACAAAAATTATTTCACACCACAGACTCATCTTGGTCAGGATCGATTTGAAATCTATCATGGTTTCAGAGAAATCATACTCCATGGTAAGTTGTTCTTGTAAAATGTTGAACGACTATTCCAACTAAAATCTATCCACTCAACAAAAATTATTTCAGAGAAATCATACTCCATGGTTCGTTGTTCTTGTAGAATATTGAACGACTACCCCAACTAAAATCTATCCACTCAACAAAAATTATTTCACACCACAGACTCATCTTGGTCAGGATCGATTTGAAATCTATCATGGTTTCAGAGAAATCATAGTCCATGGTAAGTTGTTCTTGTAGAATGTTGAACGACTATCCCAACTAAAATCTATCCACTCAACAAAAATTATTTCACACCACAGACTCATCTTGGTCAGGATCGATTTGAAATCTATCATGGTTTCAGAGAAATCATACTCCATGGTAAGTTGTTCCAACTAAAATCTATCCACTCAACAAAAATTATTTCAGAGAAATCATACTCCATGGTAAGTTGTTCTTGTAGAATGTTGAACGACTACCCCAACTAAAATCTATCCACTCAACAAAACTTATTTCACACCACAGACTCATCTTGGTCAGGATCGATTTGAAATCTATCATGGTTTCAGAGAAATCATAGTCCATGGTAAGTTGTTCTTGTAGAATGTTGAACGACTATCCCAACTAAAATCTATCCACTCAACAAAAATTATTTCACACCACAGACTCATCTTGGTCAGGATCGATTTGAAATCTATCATGGTTTCAGAGAAATCATAGTCCATGGTAAGTTGTTCTTGTAGAATGTTGAACGACTATCCCAACTAAAATCTATCCACTCAACAAAAATTATTTCACACCACAGACTCATCTTGGTCAGGATCGATTTGAAATCTATCATGGTTTCAGAGAAATCATACTCCATGGTTCGTTGTTCTTATAAAATGTTGAACGACTACCCCAACTAAAATCTATCCACTCAACAAAAATTATTTCAGAGAAATCATACTCCATGGTTCGTTGTTCTTGTAGAATATTGAACGACTACCCCAACTAAAATCTATCCACTCAACAAAAATTATTTCACACCACAGACTCATCTTGGTCAGGATCGATTTGAAATCTATCATGGTTTCAGAGAAATCATACTCCATGGTAAGTTGTTCTTGTAGAATGTTGAACGACTACCCCAACTAAAATCTATCCACTCAACAAAAATTATTTCACACCACAGACTCATCTTGGTCAGGATCGATTTGAAATCTATCATGGTTTCAGAGAAATCATAGTCCATGGTAAATTGTTCTTGTAGAATGTTGAACGACTACCCCAACTAAAATCTATCCACTCAACAAAAATTATTTCACACCACAGACTCATCTTGGTCAGGATCGATTTGAAATCTATCATAGTTTCAGAGAAATCATACTCCATGGTTCGTTGTTCTTGTAGAATGTTGAACGACTACCCCAACTAAAATCTATCCACTCAACAAAAATTATTTCAGAGAAATCATACTCCATGGTAAGTTGTTCTTGTAGAATGTTGAACGACTACCCCAACTAAAATCTATCCACTCAACAAAAATTATTTCACACCACAGACTCATCTTGGTCAGGATCGATTTGAAATCTATCATGGTTTCAGAGAAATCATACTCCATGATTCATTGTTCTTGTAAAATGTTGAACGACTACCCCAACTAAAATCTATCCTCTCAGCAAAAATTATTTCAGAGAAATCATACTCCATGGTAAGTTGTTCTTGTAGAATGTTGAACGACTACCCCAACTAAAATCTATCCACTCAACAAAAATTATTTCACACCACAGACTCATCTTGGTCAGGATCGATTTGAAATCTATCATGGTTTCAGAGAAATCATAGCCCATGGTAAATTGTTCTTGTAGAATGTTGAACGACTACCCCAACTAAAATCTATCCACTCAACAAAAATTATTTCACACCACAGACTCATCTTGGTCAGGATCGATTTGAAATCTATCATGGTTGCAGAGAAATCATACTCCATGGTTCGTTGTTCTTGTAGAATGTTGAACGACTATCAAAACTAAAATCTATCCACTCAACAAAAATTATTTCAGAGAAATCATACTCCATGGTAAGTTGTTCTTGTAGAATGTTGAACGACTACCCCAACTAAAATCTATCCACTCAACAGAAATTATTTCACACCACAGACTCATCTTCTATCATGGTTTCAGAGAAATCATACTCCATGGTAAGTTGTTCTTGTAGAATGTTGAACGACTACCCCTAACTAAAATCTATCCACTCAACAAAAATTATTTCAGAGAAATCATACTCCATGGTTCGTTGTTCTTGTAGAATGTTGAACGACTACCCCTAACTAAAATCTATCCACTCAACAAAAATTATTTCAGAGAAATCATACTCCATGGTTCGTTGTTCTTGTAGAATGTTGAACGACTACCCCAACTAAAATCTATCCACTCAACAAAAATTATTTCAGAGAAATCATACTCCATGGTTCGTTGTTCTTGTAAAATGTTGAACGACTACCCCAACTAAAATCTATCCACTCAACAAAAATTATTTCACAACACAGACTCATCTTGGTCAGGATCGATTTGAAATCTATCATGGTTTCAGAGAAATCATACTCCATGGTTCGTTGTTCTTGTAAAATGTTGAACGACTATCCCAACTAAAATCTATCCACTCAACAAAAATTATTTCACACCACAGGCTCATCTTGATCAGGATCGATTTGAAATCTATCATGGTTTCAGAGAAATCATACTCCATGGTTCGTTGTTCTTGTAGAATGTTGAACGACTACCCCAACTAAAATCTATCCACTCAACAAAAATTATTTCACACCACAGACTCATCTTGGTCAGGATCGATTTGAAATCTATCATGGTTTCAGAGAAATCATACTCCATGGTTCGTTGTTCTTGTAGAATGTTGAACGACTACCCCTAACTAAAATCTATCCACTCAACAAAAATTATTTCACTCCACAGACTCATCTTGGTCAGGATCGATTTGAAATCTATCATGGTTTCAGAGAAATCATACTCCATGGTAAGTTGTTCTTGTAAAATGTTGAACGACTATAACAACTAAAATCTATCCACTCAACAAAAATTATTTAAGAGAAATCATACTCCATTTTTCGTTGTTCTTGTAGAATATTGAACGACTACCCCGACTAAAATCTATCCACTCAACAAAAATTATTTCAGAGAAATCATACTCCATGGTAAGTTGTTCTTGTAGAATGTTGAACGACTACCCCAACTAAAATCTATCCACTCAACAAAAATTATTTCACACCACAGACTCATCTTGGTCAGGATCGATTTGAAATCTATCATGGTTTCAGAGAAATCATAGCCCATGGTAAGTTGTTCTTGTAGAATGTTGAACGTCTACCCCAACTAAAATCTATTCACTCAACAAAAATTATTTCACACCACAGACTCATCTTGGTCAGGATCGATTTGAAATCTATCATGGTTGCAGAGAAATCATACTCCATGGTTCGTTGTTCTTGTAGAATGTTGAACGACTATCAAAACTAAAATCTATCCACTCAACAAAAATTATTTCAGAGAAATCATACTCCATGGTAAGCTGTTCTTGTAGAATGTTGAACGACTACCCGAACTAAAATCTATCCACTCAACAAAAATTATTTCACAACACAGACTCATCTTGGTCAGGATCGATTTGAAATCTATCATGGTTTCAGAGAAATCATACTCCATGGTAAGTTGTTCTTGTAGAATGTTGAACGACTACCCCTAACTAAAATCTATCCACTCAACAAAAATTATTTCAGAGAAATCATACTCCATGGTTCGTTGTTCTTGTAGAATGTTGAACGACTACCCCAACTAAAATCTATCCACTCAACAAAAATTATTTCAGAGAAATCATACTCCATGGTTCGTTGTTCTTGTAAAATGTTGAACGACTACCCCAACTAAAATCTATCCACTCAAAAAAATTATTTCACAACACAGACTCATCTTGGTCAGGATCGACTTGAAATCTATCATGGTTTCAGAGAAATCATACTCCATGGTTCGTTGTTCTTGTAAAATGTTGAACGACTACCCCAACTAAAATCTATCCACTCAACAAAAATTATTTCACACCACAGACTCATCTTAGTCAGGAACGATTTGAAATCTATCATGGTTTCAGAGAAATCATAGTCCATGGTAAGTTGTTCTTGTAGAATGTTGAACGACTACCCCAACTAAAGTCTATCCACTCAACAAAAATTATTTCACACCACAGACTCATCTTGGTCAGGATCGATTTGAAATCTATCATGGTTTCAGAGAAATCATACTCCATGGTTCGTTGTTCTTGTAAAATGGTGAACGACTACTCCAACTAAAATCTATCCACTCAACAAAAATTATTTCACAACACAGCCTCATCTTGGTCAGGATCGATTTGAAATCTATCATGGGTGCAGAGAAATCATACTCCATGGTAAGTTGTTCTTGTAGAATGTTGAACGACTACCCCTAACTAAAATCTATTAACTCAACAAAAATTATTTCAGAGAAATCATAGTCCATGGTAAGTTGTTCTTGTAGAATGTTGAACGACTACCCCAACTAAAATCTATCCACTCAAAAAAATTATTTCAGAGAAATCATAGTCCATGGTAAGTTGTTCTTGTAGAATGTTGAACGACTATCCCAACTAAAATCTATCCACTCAACAAAAATTATTTCAGAGAAATCATACTCCATGGTAAGTTGTTCTTGTAGAATGTTGAACGACTACCCCAACTAAAATCTATCCACTCAACAAAAATTATTTCACACCACAGACTCATCTTGGTCAGGATCGATTTGAAATCTATCATGGTTTCAGAGAAATCATACTCCATGGTAAGTTGTTCTTGTAGAATGTTGAACGACTATCCCAACTAAAATCTATCCACTCAACAAAAATTATTTCACACCACAGACTCATCTTGGTCAGGATCGATTTGAAATCTATCATGGTTTCAGAGAAATCATAATATATGGTTCGTTGTTCTTGTAGAATGTTGAACGACTATCCCAACTAAAATCTATCCACTCAACAAAAATTATTTCACACCACAGACTCATCTTGGTCATAATCGATTTGAAATCTATCATGGTTTCAGAGAAATCATAGTCCATGGTAAGTTGTTCTGGTAGAATGTTGAACGACTACCCCAACTAAAATCTATCCACTCAACAAAAATTATTTCACACCACAAACTCATCTTGGTCAGGATCGATTTGAAATCTACCATGGTTTCAGAGAAATCATACTCCATGTTTCGTTGTTCTTGTAAAATGTTGAACGACTACCCCAACTAAAATCTATCCACTCAACAAAAATTATTTCACAGAAATCATACTCCATGGTAAGTTGTTCTTGTAGAATGTTGAACGACTACCCCAACTAAAATCTATCCACTCAACAAAAATTATTTCACACCACAGACTCATCTTGGTCAGGATCGATTTGAAATCTATCATGGTTTCAGAGAAATCATACTCCATGGTAAGTTGTTCTTGTAGAATGTTGAACGACTACCCCAACTAAAATCTATCCACTCAACAAAAATTATTTCACACCACAGACCCATCTTGGTCAGGATCGATTTGAAATCTATCATGGTTCCGGAGAAATCATACTCCATGGTTCGTTGTTCTTGTAGAATGTTGAACGACTACCCCAACTAAAATCTATCCACTCAACAAAAATTATTTCAGAGAAATCATAATCCATGGTAAGTTGTTCTTGTAGAATGTTGAACGACTACCCCAACTAAAATCTATCCACTCAACAAAAATTATTTCAGAGAAATCATACTCCATGGTAAGTTGTTCTTGTAGAATATTGAACGACTACCCCAACTAAAATCTATGCACTCAACAAAAATTATTTCACACCACAGACTCATCTTGATCAGAATCGATTTGAAATCTATCATGGTTTCGGAGAAATCATACTCCATGGTAAGTTGTTCTTGTAGAATGTTGAACGACTACCCCAACTAAAATCTATCCACTCAACAAAAATTATTTCACACCACAGACCCATCTTGGTCAGGATCGATTTGAAATCTATCATGGTTCCGGAGAAATCATACTCCATGGTTCGTTGTTCTTGTAGAATGTTGAACGACTACCCCAACTAAAATCTATCCACTCAACAAAAATTATTTCACACCACAGACTCATCTTGGTCAGGATCGATTTGAAATCTATCATGGTTTCAGAGAAATCATACTCCATGGTTCGTTGTTCTTGTAAAATGTTGAACGACTACCCCAACTAAAATCTATCCTCTCAGCAAAAATTATTTCAGAGAAATCATACTCCATGGTAAGTTGTTCTTGTAGAATGTTGAACGACTACCCCAACTAAAATCTATCCACTCAACAAAAATTATTTCACACCACAGACTCATCTTGGTCAGGATCGATTTGAAATCTATCATGGTTTCAGAGAAATCATAGCCCATGGTTCGTTGTTCTTGTAGAATGTTGAACGACTACCCCAACTAAAATCTATCCACTCAACAAAAATTATTTCACACCACAGACTCATCTTGGTCAGGATCGATTTGAAATCTATCATGGTTGCAGAGAAATCATACTCCATGGTTCGTTGTTCTTGTAGAATGTTGAACGACTATCAAAACTAAAATCTATCCACTCAACAAAAATTATTTCAGAGAAATCATACTAAATGTTGAGCTGTTCTTGTAGAATGTTGAACGACTACCCCAACTAAAATCTATCCACTCAACAGAAATTATTTCACACCACAGACTCATCTTGGTCAGGATCGATTTGAAATCTATCATGGTTTCAGAGAAATCATACTCCATGGTTCGTTGTTCTTGTAGAATGTTGAACGACTACCCCTAACTAAAATCTATCCACTCAACAAAAATTATTTCAGAGAAATCATACTCCATGGTTCGTTGTTCTTGTAGAATGTTGAACGACTACCCCAACTAAAATCTATCCACTCAACAAAAATTATTTCAGAGAAATCATACTCCATGGTTCGTTGTTCTTGCAAAATGTTGAACGACTACCCCAACTAAAATCTATGCACTCAACAAAAATTATTTCACAACACAGACTCATCTTGGTCAGGATCGATTTGAAATCTATCATGGTTTCAGAGAAATCATACTCCATGGTTCGTTGTTCTTGTAAAATGTTGAACGACTACCCCAACTAAAATCTATCCACTCAACAAAAATTATTTCACACCACAGACTCATCTTGGTCAGGATCGATTTGAAATCTATCATGGTTTCAGAGAAATCATAGTCCATGGTAAGTTGTTCTTGTAGAATGTTGAACGACTACCCCAACTAAAATCTAGCCACTCAACAAAAATTATTTCAGAGAAATCATACTCCATGGTTCGTTGTTCTTGTAAAATGGTGAACGGCTACCCCAACTAAAATCTATCCACTCAACAAAAATTATTTCACAACACAGCCTCATCTTGGTCAGGATCGATTTGAAATCTATCATGGTTGCAGAGAAATCATACTCCATGGTTCGTTGTTCTTGTAGAATGTTGAACGACTACCCCTAACTAAAATCTATCCACTCAACAAAAATTATTTCAGAGAAATCATACTCCATGGTTCGTTGTTCTTGTAGAATGTTGAACGACTACCCCTAACTAAAATCTATCCACTCAACAAAAATTATTTCAGAGAAATCATACTCCATGGTTCGTTGTTCTTGTAAAATGTTGAACGACTACCCGAACTAAAATCTATCCACTCAACAAAAATTATTTCAGAGAAATCATACTCCATGGTAAGTTGTTCTTGTAGAATGTTGAACGACTACCCCAACTAAAATCTATCCACTCAACAAAAATTATTTCACACCACAGACTCATCTTGGTCAGGATCGATTTGAAATCTATCATGGTTTCAGAGAAATCATACTCCATGGTTCGTTGTTCTTGTAAAATGTTGAACGACTACCCTAACTAAAATCTATCCTCTCAGCAAAAATTATTTCAGAGAAATCATACTCCATGGTAAGTTGTTCTTGTAGAATGTTGAACGACTACCCCAACTAAAATCTATCCACTCAACAAAAATTATTTCACACCACAGACTCATCTTGGTCAGGATCGATTTGAAATCTATCATGGTTTCAGAGAAATCATACTCCATGGTTCGTTGTTCTTGTAGAATGTTGAACGACTACCCCAACTAAAATCTATCCACTCAACAAAAATTATTTCACATTACAGACTCATCTTGGTCAGGATCGATTTGAAATCTATCATGGTTGCAGAGAAATCATACTCCATAGTTCGTTGTTCTTGTAGAATGTTGAACGACTACCCCAACTAAAATCTATCCACTCAACAAAAATTATTTCAGAGAAATCATACTCCATGGTAAGTTGTTCTTGTAGAATGTTGAACGACTACCCCAACTAAAATCTATCCACTCAACAAAAATTATTTCACACCACAGACTCATCTTGGTCAGGATCGATTTGAAATCTGTCATGGTTTCAGAGAAATCATACTCCATGGTAAGTTGTTCTTGTAGAATGTTGAACGACTACCCCTAACTAAAATCTATCCACTCAACAAAAATTATTTCAGAGAAATCATACTCCATGGTTCGTTGTTCTTGTAGAATGTTGAACGACTACCCCAACTAAAATCTATCCACTCAACAAAAATTATTTCAGAGAAATCATACTCCATCGTTCGTTGTTCTTGTAAAATGTTGAACGACTACCCCAACTAAAATCTATCCACTCAACAAAAATTATTTCACAACACAGACTCATCTTGGTCAGGATCGATTTGAAATCTATCATTGTTTCAGAGAAATCATACTCCATGGTTCGTTGTTCTTGTAAAATGTTGAATGACTACCCCAACTAAAATCTATCCACTCAACAAAAATTATTTCACACCACAGAATCATCTTGGTCAGGATCGATTTGAAATCTATCATGGTTTCAGAGAAATCATAGTCCATGGTAAGTTGTTCTTGTAGAATGTTGAACGACTACCCCTAACTAAAATCTGTCCACTCAACAAAAATTATTTCACACCACAGACTCATTTTGGTCAGGATCGATTTGAAATCTATCATGGTTTCAGAGAAATCATAGTCCATGGTAAGTTGTTCTTGTAGAATGTTGAACGACTATCCCAACTAAAATCTATCCACTCAACAAAAATTATTTCAGAGAAATCATACTCCATGGTAAGTTGTTCTTGTAGAATGTTGAACGACTACCCCAACTAAAATCTATCCACTCAACAAAAATTATTTCAGAGAAATCATACTCCATGGTAAGTTGTTCTTGTAGAATGTTGAACGACTACCCCAACTAAAATCTATCCACTCAACAAAAATTATTTCACACCACAGACTCATCTTGGTCAGGATCGATTTGAAATCTATCATGGTTTCAGAGAAATCATACTCCATGGTAAGTTGTTCTTGTAGAATGTTGAACGACTACCCCTAACTAAAATCTATCCACTCAACAAAAATTATTTCAGAGAAATCATACTCCATGGTTCGTTGTTCTTGTAGAATGTTGAACGACTACCGCAACTAAAATCTATCCACTCAACAAAAATTATTTCACACCACAGACTCATCTTGGTCAGGATCGATTTGAAATCTATCATGGTTTCAGAGAAATCATACTCCATGGTTCGTTGTTCTTGTAGAATGTTGAGCGACTACCCCAACTAAAATCTATCCTCTCAGCAAAAATTATTTCAGAGAAATCATACTCCATGGTAAGTTGTTCTTGTAGAATGTTGAACGACTACCCCAACTAAAATCTATCCACTCAACAAAAATTATTTCAGAGAAATCATACTCCATGGTAAGTTGTTCTTGTAGAATGTTGAACGACTACCCCAACTAAAATCTATCCACTCAACAAAAATTATTTCACACCACAGACTCATCTTGGTCAGGATCGATTTGAAATCTATCATGGTTTCAGAGAAATCATACTCCATGGTAAGTTGTTCTTGTAGAATGTTGAACGACTACCCCAACTAAAATCTATCCTCTCAGCAAAAATTATTTCAGAGAAATCATACTCCATGGTAAGTTGTTCTTGTAGAATGTTGAACGACTACAACAACTAAAATCTATCCACTCAACAAAAATTATTTCACACCACAGACTCATCTTGGTCAGGATCGATTTGAAATCTATCATGGTTTCAGAGAAATCATACTCCATGGTAAGTTGTTCTTGTAGAATGTTGAACGACTACCCCAACTAAAATCTATCCACTCAACAAAAATTATTTCACACCACAGACTCATCTTGGTCAGGATCGATTTGAAATCTATCATGGTTTCAGAGAAATCATACTCCATGGTTCGTTGTTCTTGTAGAATGTTGAACGACTACCCCAACTAAAATCTATCCACTCAACAAAAATTATTTCACACCACAGACTCATCTTGGTCAGGATCGATTTGAAATCTATCATGGTTTCAGAGAAATCATAGTCCATATTAAGTTGTTCTTGTAGAATGTTGAACGACTACCCCTAACTAAAATCTATCCACTCAACAAAAATTATTTCACACCACAGACTCATCTTGGTCAGGATCGATTTGAAATCTATCATGGTTTCAGAGAAATCATAGTCCATGGTAAGTTGTTCTTGTAGAATGTTGAACGACTATCCCTAACTAAAATCTATCCACTCAACAAAAATTATTTCACACCACAGACTCATCTTGGTCAGGATCGATTTGAAATCTATCATGGTTTCAGAGAAATCATACTCCATGGTTCGTTGTTCTTGTAGAATGTTGAACGACTACCCCAACTAAAATCTATCCACTTAACAAAAATTATTTCACACCACAGACTCATCTTGGTCAGGATCGATTTGAAATCTATCATGGTTTCAGAGAAATCATACTCCATGGTAAGTTGTTCTTGTAGAATGTTGAACGACTACCCCTAACTAAAATCTATCCACTCAACAAAAATTATTTCAGAGAAATCATACTCCATGGTTCGTTGTTCTTGTAGAATGTTGAACGACTACCCCAACTAAAATCTATCCACTCAACAAAAATTATTTCAGAGAAATCATACTCCATGGTTCGTTGTTCTTGTAAAATGTTGAACGACTACCCCAACTAAAATCTATCCACTCAACAAAAATTATTTCACAACACAGACTCATCTTGGTCAGGATCGATTTGAAATCTATCATGGTTTCAGAGAAATCATACTCCATGGTTCGTTGTTCTTGTAAAATGTTGAACGACTACCCCAACTAAAATCTATCCACTCAACAAAAATTATTTCACACCACAGACTCATCTTGGTCAGGATCGATTTGAAATCTATCATGGTTTCACAGAAATCATAGTCCATGGTAAGTTGTTCTTGTAGAATGTTGAACGACTATCCCTAACTAAAATCTATCCACTCAACAAAAATTATTTCACACCACAGACTCATCTTGGTCAGGATCGATTTGAAATCTATCATGGTTTCAGAGAAATCATACTCCATGGTTCGTTGTTCTTGTAAAATGTTGAACGACTACCACAACTAAAATCTATCCACTCAACAAAAATTATTTCAGAGAAATCATACTCCATGGTAAGTTGTTCTTGTAGAATGTTGAACGACTACCCCAACTAAAATCTATCCACTCAACAAAAATTATTTCACACCACAGACTCATCTTGGTCAGGATCGATTTGAAATCTATCATGGTTTCAGAGAAATCATACTCCATGGTAAGTTGTTCTTGTAGAATGTTGAACGACTACCCTAACTAAAATCTATCCACTCAACAAAAATTATTTCACACCACAGACTCATCTTGGTCAGGATCGATTTGAAATCTATCATGGTTTCAGAGAAATCATACTCCATGGTTCGTTGTTCTTGTAAAATGTTGAACGACTACCCCAACTAAAATCTATCCCCTCAACAAAAATTATTTCACACCACAGACTCATCTTGGTCAGGATCGATTTGAAATCTATCATGGTTTCAGAGAAATCATACTCCATGGTAAGTTGTTCTTGTAGAATGTTGACCGACTACCCCTAACTAAAATCTATCCACTCAACAAAAATTATTTCAGAGAAATCATACTCCATGGTTCGTTGTTCTTGTAGAATGTTGAACGACTACCCCAACTAAAATCTATCCACTCAACAAAAATTATTTCAGAGAAATCATACTCCATGGTTCGTTGTTCTTGTAAAATGTTGAACGACTACCCCAACTAAAATCTATCCACTCAACAAAAATTATTTCACAACACAGACTCATCTTGGTCAGGATCGATTTGAAATCTATCATGGTTTCAGAGAAATCATACTCCATGGTTCGTTGTTCTTGTAAAATGTTGAACGACTACCCCAACTAAAATCTATCCCCTCAACAAAAATTATTTCACACCACAGACTCATCTTGATCAGGATCGATTTGAAATCTATCATGGTTTCAGAGAAATCATAGTCCATGGTAAGTTGTTCTTGTAGAATGTTGAACGACTACCCCTAACTAAAATCTATCCACTCAACAAAAATTATTTCACACCACAGACTCATCTTGGTCAGGATCGATTTGAAATCTATCATGGTTTCAGAGAAATCATAGTCCATGGTAAGTTGTTCTTGTAGAATGTTGAACGACTACCCCTAACTAAAATCTATCCACTCAACAAAAATTATTTCACACCACAGACTCATCTTGGTCAGGATCGATTTGAAATCTATCATGGTTTCAGAGAAATCATACTCCATGGTTCGTTGTTCTTGTAGAATGTTGAACGACTATCCCTAACTAAAATCTATCCACTCAACAAAAATTATTTCACACCACAGACTCATCTTGGTCAGGATCGATTTGAAATCTATCATGGTTTCAGAGAAATCATACTCCATGGTTCGTTGTTCTTGTAGAATGTTGAACGACTACCCCAACTAAAATCTATCCACTCAACAAAAATTATTTCACACCACAGACTCATCTTGGTCAGGATCGATTTGAAATCTATCATGGTTTCAGAGAAATCATACTCCATGGTTCGTTGTTCTTGTAAAATGTTGAACGACTACCCCAACTAAAATCTATCCCCTCAACAAAAATTATTTCACACCACAGACTCATCTTGGTCAGGATCGATTTGAAATCTATCATGGTTTCAGAGAAATCATACTCCATGGTAAGTTGTTCTTGTAGAATGTTGAACGAGTACCCCTAACTAAAATCTATCCACTCAACAAAAATTATTTCAGAGAAATCATACACCATGGTTCGTTGTTCTTGTAGAATGTTGAACGACTACCCCAACTAAAATCTATCCACTCAACAAAAATTATTTCAGAGAAATCATACTCCATGGTTCGTTGTTCTTGTAAAATGTTGAACGACTACCCCAACTAAAATCTATCCACTCAACAAAAATTATTTCACAACACAGACTCATCTTGGTCAGGATCGATTTGAAATCTATCATGGTTTCAGAGAAATCATACTCCATGGTTCGTTGTTCTTGTAAAATGTTGAAAGACTACCCCAACTAAAATCTATCCACTCAACAAAAATTATTTCACACCACAGACTCATCTTGGTCAGGATCGATTTGAAATCTATCATGGTTTCAGAGAAATCATAGTCCATGGTAAGTTGTTCTTGTAGAATGTTGAACGACTACCCCTAACTAAAATCTATCCACTCAACAAAAATTATTTCACACCACAGACTCATCTTGGTCAAGATCGATTTGAAATCTGTCATGGTTTCAGAGAAATCATAGTCCATGGTAAGTTGTTCTTGTAGAATGTTGAACGACTACCCCTAACTAAAATCTATCCACTCAACAAAAATTATTTCACACCACAGACTCATCTTGGTCAGGATCGATTTGAAATCTATCATGGTTTCAGAGAAATCATACTCCATGGTTCGTTGTTCTTGTAGAATGTTGAACGACTATCCCAACTAAAATCTATCCACTCAACAAAAATTATTTCAGAGAAATCATACTCCATGGTAAGTTGTTCTTGTAGAATGTTGAACGACTACCCCAATTAAAATCTATCCACTCAACAAAAATTATTTCAGAGAAATCATACTCCATGGTAAGTTGTTCTTGTAGAATGTTGAACGACTACCCCAACTAAAATCTATCCACTCAACAAAAATTATTTCACACCACAGACTCATCTTGGTCAGGATCGATTTGAAATCTATCATGGTTTCAGAGAAATCATACTCCATGGTTCGTTGTTCTTGTAGAATGTTGAACGATTACCCCAACTAGAATCTATCCACTCAACACAAATTATTTCAGAGAAATCATACTCCATGGTAAGTTGTTCTTGTAGAATGTTGAACGACTACCCCAACTAAAATCTATCCACTCAACAAAAATTATTTCAGAGAAATCATACTCCATGGTAAGTTGTTCTTGTAGAATGTTGAACGACTACCCCAACTAAAATCTATCCACTCAACAAAAATTATTTCAGAGAAATCATACTCCATGATTCGTTGTTCTTGTAAAATGTTGAACGACTACTCCAACTAAAATCTATCCACTCAACAAAAATTATTTCACAGAAATCATACTCCATGGTAAGTTGTTCTTGTAGAATGTTGAACGACTACCCCAACTAAAATCTATCCACTCAACAAAAATTATTTCAGAGAAATCATACTCCATGGTTCGTTGTTCTTGTAAAATGTTGAACGACTACCCCAACTAAAATCTATCCACTCAACAAAAATTATTTCACAACACAGACTCATCTTGGTCAGGATCGATTTGAAATCTATCATGGTTTCAGAGAAATCATACTCCATGGTTCGTTGTTCTTGTAAAATGTTGAAAGACTACCCCAACTAAAATCTATCCACTCAACAAAAATTATTTCACACCACAGACTCATCTTGGTCAGGATCGATTTGAAATCTATCATGGTTTCAGAGAAATCATAGTCCATGGTAAGTTGTTCTTGTAGAATGTTGAACGACTACCCCTAACTAAAATCTATCCACTCAACAAAAATTATTTCACACCACAGACTCATCTTGGTCAAGATCGATTTGAAATCTGTCATGGTTTCAGAGAAATCATAGTCCATGGTAAGTTGTTCTTGTAGAATGTTGAACGACTACCCCTAACTAAAATCTATCCACTCAACAAAAATTATTTCACACCACAGACTCATCTTGGTCAGGATCGATTTGAAATCTATCATGGTTTCAGAGAAATCATACTCCATGGTTCGTTGTTCTTGTAGAATGTTGAACGACTATCCCAACTAAAATCTATCCACTCAACAAAAATTATTTCAGAGAAATCATACTCCATGGTAAGTTGTTCTTGTAGAATGTTGAACGACTACCCCAATTAAAATCTATCCACTCAACAAAAATTATTTCAGAGAAATCATACTCCATGGTAAGTTGTTCTTGTAGAATGTTGAACGACTACCCCAACTAAAATCTATCCACTCAACAAAAATTATTTCACACCACAGACTCATCTTGGTCAGGATCGATTTGAAATCTATCATGGTTTCAGAGAAATCATACTCCATGGTTCGTTGTTCTTGTAGAATGTTGAACGATTACCCCAACTAGAATCTATCCACTCAACACAAATTATTTCAGAGAAATCATACTCCATGGTAAGTTGTTCTTGTAGAATGTTGAACGACTACCCCAACTAAAATCTATCCACTCAACAAAAATTATTTCAGAGAAATCATACTCCATGGTAAGTTGTTCTTGTAGAATGTTGAACGACTACCCCAACTAAAATCTATCCACTCAACAAAAATTATTTCAGAGAAATCATACTCCATGATTCGTTGTTCTTGTAAAATGTTGAACGACTACTCCAACTAAAATCTATCCACTCAACAAAAATTATTTCACAGAAATCATACTCCATGGTAAGTTGTTCTTGTAGAATGTTGAACGACTACCCCAACTAAAATCTATCCACTCAACAAAAATTATTTCACACCACAGACTCATCTTGGTCAGGATCAATTTGAAATCTATCATGGTTTCAGAGAAATCATACTCCATGGTAAGTTGTTCTTGTAGAATGTTGAACGACTACCCCAACTAAAATCTATCCACTCAACAAATATTATTTCAGAGAAATCATACTCCATGGTAAGTTGTTCTTGTAGAATGTTGAACGACTACCCCTAACTAAAATCTATCCACTCAACAAAAATTATTTCAGAGAAATCATACTCTATCTTTCGTTGTTCTTGTAGAATGTTGAACGACTACCCCAACTAAAATCTATCCACTCAACAAAAATTTTTTCAGAGAAATCATTCTCCATGGTTCGTTGTTCTTGTAAAATGTTGAACGACTACCCCAACTAAAATCTATCCACTCAACAAAAATTATTTCACAACACAGACTCATCTTGGTCAGGATCGATTTGAAATCTATCATGGTTTCAGAGAAATCATACTCCATGGTTCGTTGTTCTTGTAAAATGTTGAACGACTACCCCAACTAAAATCTATCCAGTCAACAAAAATTATTTCACACCACAGACTCATCTTGGTCAGGATCGATTTGAAATCTATCATGGTTTCAGAGAAATCATAGTCCATGGTAAGTTGTTCTTGTAGAATGTTGAACGACTACCCCTAACTAAAATCTATCCACTCAACAAAAATTATTTCACACCACAGACTCATCTTGGTCAGGATCGATTTGAAATCTATCATGGTTTCAGAGAAATCATAGTCCATGGTAAGTTGTTCTTGTAGAATGTTGAACGACTATCCCTAACTAAAATCTATCCACTCAACAAAAATTATTTCACACCACAGACTCATCTTGGTCAGGATCGATTTGAAATCAATCATGGTTTCAGAGAAATCATACTCCATGGTTCGTTGTTCTTGTAGAATGTTGAACGACTATCCCAACTAAAATCTATCCACTCAACAAAAATTATTTCAGAGAAATCATACTCCATGGTAAGTTGTTCTTGTAGAATGTTGAACGACTACCCCAACTAAAATCTATCCACTCAACAAAAATTATTTCAGAGAAATCATACTCCATGGTAAGTTGTTCTTGTAGAATGTTGAACGACTACCCCAACTAAAATCTATCCACTCAACAAAAATTATTTCACACCACAGACTCATCTTGGTCAGGATCGATTTGAAATCTATCATGATTTCAGAGAAATCATACTCCATGGTAAGTTGTTCTTGTAGAATGTTGAACGACTACCCCAACTAAAATCTATCCACTCAACAAAAATTATTTCAGAGAAATCATACTCCATGGTTCGTTTTTCTTGTAGAATGTTGAACGACTACCCCAACTAAAATCTATCCACTCAACAAAAATTATTTCAGAGAAATCATACTCCATGGTTCGTTGTTCTTGTAAAATGTTGAACGACTACCCCAACTAAAATCTATCCACTCAACAAAAATTATTTCACACCACAGAATCATCTTGATCAGGATCGATTTGAAATCTATCATGGTTTCAGAGAAATCATACTCCATGGTTCGTTGTTCTTGTAGAATGTTGAACGACTACCCCAACTAAAATCTATCCTCTCAGCAAAAATTATTTCAGAGAAATCATACTCCATGGTAAGTTATTCTTGTAGAATGTTGAACGACTACCCCAACTAAAATCTATCCACTCAACAAAAATTATTTCACACCACAGGCTCATCTTGGTCAGGATCGATTTGAAATCTATCATGGTTTCAGAGAAATCATACTCTATGGTTCGTTGTTCTTGTAAAATGTTGAACGACTACCCCAACTAAAATCTATCCACTCAACAAAAATTATTTCAGAGAAATCATACTCCATGGTAAGTTGTTCTTGTAGAATGTTGAACGGCTACCTCAACTAAAATCTATCCACTCAACAAAAATTATTTCACACCACAGGCTCATCTTGGTCAGGATCGATTTGAAATCTATCATGGTTTCAGAGAAATCATACTCCATGGTAAGTTGTTCTTGTAGAATGTTGAACGACTACCCCAACTAAAATCTATCCCCTCAACAAAAATTATTTCACACCACAGACTCATCTTGGTCAGGATCGATTTGAAATCTATCATGGTTTCAGAGAAATCATACTCCATGGTTCGTTGTTCTTGTAGAATGTTGAGCGACTATCGCAACTAAAATCTATCCACTCAACATAAATTATTTCAGAGAAATCATACTCCATGGTAAGTTGTTCTTGTAGAATGTTGAACGACTACCCCTAACTAAAATCTATCCACTCAACAAAAATTATTTCAGAGAAATCATACTCCATGGTAAGTTGTTCTTGTAGAATGTTGAACGACTACGCCAACTAAAATCTATCCACTCACCAAAAATTATTTCACACCACAGACTCATCTTGGTCAGGATCGATTTGAAATCTATCATGGTTTCAGAGAAATCATACTCCATGGTTCGTTGTTCTTGTAAAATGTTGAACGACTACCTCAACTAAAATCTATCCACTCAACAAAAATTATTTCACACCACAGACTCATCTTGGTCAGGATCGATTTGAAATCTATCATGGTTTCAGAGAAATCATACTCCATGGTTCGTTGTTCTTGTAGAATGTTGAACGACTATCCCAACTAAAATCTATCCACTCAACAAAAATTATTTCAGAGAAATCATACTCCATGGTAAGTTGTTCTTGTAGAATGTTGAACGATTACCCCAACTAAAATCTATCCACTCAACAAAAATTATTTCACACCACAGACTCATCTTGGTCAGGATCGATTTGAAATCTATCATAGTTTCAGAGAAATCATAGTCCATGGTAAGTTGTTCTTGTAGAATGTTGAACGACTACCCCAACTAAAATCTATCCACTCAACAAAAATTATTTCACACCACAGACTCATCTTGGTCAGGATCGATTTGAAATCTATCATGGTTGCAGAGAAATCATACTCCATGGTTCGTTGTTCTTGTAGAATGTTGAACGACTATCCCAACTAAAATCTATCCACTCAACAAAAATTATTTCACACCACAGACTCATCTTGGTCAGGATCGATTTGAAATCTATTATGGTTTCAGAGAAATCATAGTCCATGGTAAGCTGTTCTTGTAGAATGTTGAACGACTACGCCAACTAAAATCTATCCACTCACCAAAAATTATTTCACACCACAGACTCATCTTGATCAGGATCGATTTGAAATCTATCATGGTTTCAGAGAAATCATACTCCATGGTTCGTTGTTCTTGTAAAATGTTGAACGACTACCTCAACTAAAATCTATCCACTCAACAAAAATTATTTCACACCACAGACTCATCTTGGTCAGGATCGATTTGAAATCTATCATGGTTTCAGAGAAATCATACTCCATGGTTCGTTGTTCTTGTAGAATGTTGAACGACTATCCCAACTAAAATCTATCCACTCAACAAAAATTATTTCAGAGAAATCATACTCCATGGTAAGTTGTTCTTGTAGAATGTTGAACGATTACCCCAACTAAAATCTATCCACTCAATAAAAATTATTTCACACCACAGACTCATCTTGGTCAGGATCGATTTGAAATCTATCATAGTTTCAGAGAAATCATAGTCCATGGTAAGTTGTTCTTGTAGAATGTTGAACGACTACCCCAACTAAAATCTATCCACTCAACAAAAATTATTTCACACCACAGACTCATCTTGGTCAGGATCGATTTGAAATCTATCATGGTTGCAGAGAAATCATACTCCATGGTTCGTTGTTCTTGTAGAATGTTGAACGACTATCCCAACTAAAATCTATCCACTCAACAAAAATTATTTCAGAGAAATCATACTCCATGGTAAGTTGTTCTTCTAGAATGTTGAACGACTACCCCAACTAAAATCTATCCACTCAACAAAAATTATTTCACACCACAGACTCATCTTGTTCAGGATCGATTTGAAATCTATCATGGTTTCAGAGAAATCATACTCCATGGTAAGTTGTTCTTGTATAATGTTGAACGACTACCCCTAACTAAAATCTATCCACTCAACAAAAATTATTTCAGAGAAATCATACTCCATGGTTCGTTGTTCTTGTAGAATGTTGAACGACTACTCCAACTAAAATCTATCCACTCAACAAAAATTATTTCAGAGAAATCATGCTCCATGGTTCGTTGTTCTTGTAGAATGTTGAACGACTACCCCAACTAAAATCTATCCACTCAACAAAAATTATTTCACACCACAGACTCATCTTGGTCAGGATCGATTTGAAATCTATCATGGTTTCAGAGAAATCATAGTCCATGGTAAGTTGTTCTTGTAGAATGTTGAACGACTACAGCAACTAAAATCTATCCACTCAACAAAAATTATTTCAGAGAAATCATACTCCATGGTTCGTTGTTCTTGTAAAATGGTGAACGACTACCCCAACTAAAATCTATCCACTCAACAAAAATTATTTCACAACACAGCCTCATCTTGGTCAGGATCGATTTGAAATCTATCATGGTTGCAGAGAAATCATACTCCATGGTTCGTTGTTCTTGTAGAATGTTGAACGACTACCCCTAACTAAAATCTATCCACTCAACAAAAATTATTTCAGAGAAATCATACTCCATGGTTCGTTGTTCTTGTAGAATGTTGAACGACTACCCCAACTAAAATCTATCCACTCAACAAAAATTATTTCAGAGAAATCATACTCCATGGTTCGTTGTTCTTGTAAAATGTTGAACGACTACCCCAACTAAAATCTATCCACTCAACAAAAATTATTTCACAACACAGACTCATCTTGGTCAGGATCGATTTGAAATCTATCATGGTTTCAGAGAAATCATACTCCATGGTTCGTTGTTCTTGTAGAATGTTGAACGACTACCCCAACTAAAATCTATCCACTCAACAAAAATTATTTCACACCACAGACTCATCTTGGTCAGGATCGATTTGAAATCTATCATGGTTTCAGAGAAATCATAGTCCATGGTAAGTTGTTTTTGTAGAATGTTGAACGACTATCCCTAACTAAAATCTATCCACTCAACAAAAATTATTTCACACCACAGACTCATCTTGGTCAGGATCGATTTGAAATCTATCATGGTTTCAGAGAAATCATACTCCATGGTTCGTTGTTCTTGTAGAATGTTGAACGACTATCCCAACTAAAATCTATCCACTCAACAAAAATTATTTCAGAGAAATCATACTCCATGGTAAGTTGTTCTTGTAGAATGTTGAACGACTACCCCAACTAAAATCTATCCACTCAACAAAAATTATTTCACACCACAGACTCATCTTGGTCAGGATCGATTTGAAATCTATCATGGTTTCAGAGAAATCATACTCCATGGTAAATTGTTCTTGTAGAATGTTGAACGACTATCCCAACTAAAATCTATCCACTCAACAAAAATTATTTCAGAGAAATCATACTCCATGGTAAGTTGTTCTTGTAGAATGTTGAACGACTACCCCAACTAAAATCTATCCACTCAACAAAAATTATTTCAGAGAAATCATACTCCATGGTAAGTTGTTCTTGTAGAATGTTGAACGACTACCCCAACTAAAATCTATCCACTCAACAAAAATTATTTCACACCACAGACTCATCTTGGTCAGGATCGATTTGAAATCTATCATGGTTTCAGAGAAATCATACTCCATGGTAAGTTGTTCTTGTAGAATGTTGAACGACTATCCCAACTAAAATCTATCCACTCAACAAAAATTATTTCAGAGAAATCATACTCCATGGTAAGTTGTTCTTGTAGAATGTTGAACGACTACCCCAACTAAAATCTATCCACTCAACAAAAATTATTTCACACCACAGACTCATCTTGGTCAGGATCGATTTGAAATCTATCATGGTTTCAGAGAAATCATACTCCATGGTAAATTGTTCTTGTAGAATGTTGAACGACTACCCCAACTAAAATCTATCCACTCAACAAAAATTATTTCAGAGAAATCATACTCCATGGTTCGTTGTTCTTGTAGAATGTTGAACGACTATCCCAACTAAAATCTATCCACTCAACAAAAATTATTTCACACCACAGACTCATCTTGGTCAGGATCGATTTGAGAACTATCATGGTTTCAGAGAAATCATACTCCATGGTTCGTTGTTCTTGTAGAATGTTGAACGACTATCCCAACTAAAATCTATCCACTCAACAAAAATTATTTCAGAGAAATCATACTCCATGGTAAGTTGTTCTTGTAGAATGTTGAACGACTACCCCAACTAAAATCTATCCACTCAACAAAAATTATTTCAGAGAAATCATACTCCATGGTAAGTTGTTCTTGTAGAATGTTGAACGACTACCCCAACTAAAATCTATCCACTCAACAAAAATTATTTCACACCACAGACTCATCTTGGTCAGGATCGATTTGAAATCTATCATGGTTTCAGAGAAATCATACTCCATGGTAAGTTGTTCTTGTAGAATATTGAACGACTACCCCTAACTAAAATCTATCCACTCAACAAAAATTATTTCAGAGAAATCATACTCCATGGTTCGTTTTTCTTGTAGAATGTTGAACGACTACCCCAACTAAAATCTATCCACTCAACAAAAACTATTTCAGAGATATCATACTCCATGGTTCGTTGTTCTTGTAAAATGTTGAACGACTACCCCAACTAAAATCTATCCACTCAACAAAAATTATTTCACACCACAGACTCATCTTGGTCAGGATCGATTTGAAATCTATCATGGTTTCAGAGAAATCATACTCCATGGTTCGTTGTTCTTGTAGAATGTTGAACGACTACCCCAACTAAAATCTATCCTCTCAGCAAAAATTATTTCAGAGAAATCATACTCCATGGTAAGTTGTTCTTGTAGAATGTTGAACGACTACCCCAACTAAAATCTATCCACTCAACAAAAATTATTTCACACCACAGACTCATCTTGGTCAGGATCGATTTGAAATCTATCATGGTTTCAGAGAAATCATACTCCATGGTTCGTTGTTCTTGTAAAATGTTGAACGACTACCCCAACTAAAATCTATCCACTCAACAAAATTTATTTCAGAGAAATCATACTCCATGGTAAGTTGTTCTTGTAGAACTACTAACTAAACTAACTAACTAAAATCTATCCACTCAACAAAAATTATTTCACACCACAGACTCATCTTGGTCAGGATCGATTTGAAATCTATCATGGTTTCAGAGAAATCATACTCCATGGTAAGTTGTTCTTGTAGAATGTTGAACGACTACCCCAACTAAAATCTATCCACTCAACAAAAATTATTTCACACCACAGACTCATCTTGGTCAGGATCGATTTGAAATCTATCATGGTTTCAGAGAAATCATACTCCATGGTTCGTTGTTCTTGTAAAATGTTGAACGACTACCCCAACTAAAATCTATCCACTCAACAAAAATTATTTCACACCACAGACTCATCTTGGTCAGGATCGATTTGAAATCTATCATGGTTTCAGAGAAATCATACTCCATGGTAAGTTGTTCTTGTAGAATGTTGAACGACTACCCCTAACTAAAATCTATCCACTCAACAAAAATTATTTCAGAGAAATCATACTCCATGGTTCGTTGTTCTTGTAAAATGTTGAACGACTACCCCAACTAAAATCTATCCACTCAACAAAAATTATTTCACAACACAGACTCATCTTGGTCAGGATCGATTTGAAATCTATCATGGTTTCAGAGAAATCATACTCCATGGTTCGTTGTTCTTGTAAAATGCTGAACGACTACCCCAACTAAAATCTATCCACTCAACAAAAATTATTTCACACCACAGACTCATCTTGGTCAGGATCGATTTGAAATCTATCATGGTTTCAGAGAAATCATACTCCATGGTTCGTTGTTCTTGTAAAATGTTGAACGACTACCCCAACTAAAATCTATCCCCTCAACAAAAATTATTTCAGAGATATCATACTCCATGGTTCGTTGTTCTTGTAAAATGTTGAACGACTACCCCAACTAAAATCTATCCACTCAACAAAAATTATTTCAGAGAAATCATACTAAATGGTAAGTTGTTCTTGTAGAATGTTGAACGACTACCCCAACTAAAATCTATCCACTCAACAAAAATTATTTCACACCACAGACTCATCTTGGTCAGGATCGATTTGAAATCTATCATGGTTTCAGAGAAATCATACTCCATGGTAAGTTGTTCTTGTAGAATGTTGAACGGCTATCCCAACTAAAATCTATCCACTCAACAAAAATTATTTCAGAGAAATCATACTCCATGGTAAGTTGTTCTTGTAGAATGTTGAACGACTACCCCAACTAAAATCTATCCACTCAACAAAAATTATTTCAGAGAAATCATACTCCATGGTAAGTTGTTCTTGTAGAATGTTGAACGACTACCCCAACTAAAATCTATCCACTCAACAAAAATTATTTCACACCACAGACTCATCTTGGTCAGGATCGATTTGAAATCTATCATGGTTTCAGAGAAATCATACTCCATGGTAAGTTGTTCTTGTAGAATGTTGAACGACTACCCCTAACTAAAATCTATTGACTCAACAAAAATTATTTCAGAGAAATCATACTCCATTATTCGTTTTTCTTGTAGAATGTTGAACGACTACCCCAACTAAAATCTATCCACTCAACAAAAATTATTTCAGAGATATCACACTCCATGGTTCGTTGTTCTTGTAAAATGTTGAACGACTACCCCAACTAAAATCTATCCACTCAACAAAAATTATTTCACACCACAGACTCATCTTGGTCAGGATCGATTTGAAATCTATCATGGTTTCAGAGAAATCATACTCCATGGTTCGTTGTTCTTGTAGAATGTTGAACGACTACCCCAACTAAAATCTATCCTCTCAGCAAAAATTATTTCAGAGAAATCATACTCCATGGTAAGTTGTTCTTGTAGAATGTTGAACGACTACCCCAACTAAAATGTATCCACTCAACAAAAATTATTTCACACCACAGACTCATCTTGGTCAGGATCGATTTGAAATCTATCATGGTTTCACAGAAATCATACTCCATGGTTCGTTGTTCTTGTAAAATGTTGAACGACTACCCCAACTAAAATCTATCCACTCAACAAAAATTATTTCAGAGAAATCATACTCCATGGTAAGTATGTTGAACGACTACCCCAACTAAAATCTATCCACTCAACAAAAATTATTTCACACCACAGACTCATCTTGGTCAGGATCGATTTGAAATCTATCATGGTTTCA
The DNA here is from genome assembly GCA_905220385.1 of Xylota sylvarum. Classification (NCBI taxonomy): domain Eukaryota; kingdom Metazoa; phylum Arthropoda; class Insecta; order Diptera; family Syrphidae; genus Xylota; species Xylota sylvarum. The sequence goes on along the minus strand of CAJMZQ010000068.1, from coordinate 1,244,979 downwards.
GAGAAATCATACTCCATGGTTCGTTGTTCTTGTAAAATGTTGAACGACTACCCCAACTAAAATCTATCCCCTCAACAAAAATTATTTCACACCACAGACTCATCTTGGTCAGGATCGATTTGAAATCTATCATGGTTTCAGAGAAATCATAGTCCATGGTAAGTTGTTCTTGTAGAATGTTGAACGACTACCCCAACTAAAATCTATCCACTCAACAACAATTATTTCAGAGAAATCATACTCCATGGTTCGTTGTTCTTGTAAAATGTTGAACGACTACCCCAACTAAAATCTATCCACTCAACAAAAATTATTTCACAACACAGACTCATCTTGGTCAGGATCGATTTGAAATCTATCATGGTTTCAGAGAAATCATACTCCATGGTTCGTTGTTCTTGTAAAATGTTGAACGACTACCCCAACTAAAATCTATCCACTCAACAAAAATTATTTCACACCACAGACTCATCTTGGTCAGGATCGATTTGAAATCTATCATGGTTTCAGAGAAATCATAGTCCATGGTAAGTTGTTCTTGTAGAATGTTGAACGACTACCCCTAACTAAAATCTATCCACTCAACAAAAATTATTTCACACCACAGACTCATCTTGGTCAGGATCGATTTGAAATCTATCATGGTTTCAGAGAAATCATAGTCCATGGTAAGTTGTTCTTGTAGAATGTTGAACGACTATCCCTAACTAAAATCTATCCACTCAACAAAAATTATTTCACACCACAGACTCATCTTGGTCAGGATCGATTTGAAATCTATCATGGTTTCAGAGAAATCATACTCCATGGTTCGTTGTTCTTGTAGAATGTTGAACGACTATCCCAACTAAAATCTATCCACTCAACAAAAATTATTTCAGAGAAATCATACTCCATGGTAAGTTGTTCTTGTAGAATGTTGAACGACTACCCCAACTAAAATCTATCCACTCAACAAAAATTATTTCACACCACAGACTCATCTTGGTCAGGATCGATTTGAAATCTATCATGGTTTCAGAGAAATCATACTCCATGGTAAGTTGTTCTTGTAGAATGTTGAACGACTACCCCAACTAAAATCTATCCACTCAACAAAAATTATTTCAGAGAAATCATACTCCATGGTAAGTTGTTCTTGTAGAATGTTGAACGACTACCCCTAACTAAAATCTATCCACTCAACAAAAATTATTTCAGAGAAATCATACTCCATGGTTCGTTGTTCTTGTAGAATGTTGAACGACTACCCCAACTAAAATCTATCCACTCAACAAAAATTATTTCAGAGAAATCATACTCCATGGTTCGTTGTTCTTGTAAAATGTTGAACGACTACCCTAACTAAAATCTATCCACTCAACAAAAATTATTTCACACCACAGACTCATCTTGGTCAGGATCGATTTGAAATCTATCATGGTTTCAGAGAAATCATACACCATGGTTCGTTGTTCTTGTAAAATGTTGAACAACTACCCCAACTAAAATCTATCCACTCAACAAAAATTATTTCACACCACAGACTCATCTTGGTCAGGATCGATTTGAAATCTATCATGGTTTCAGAGAAATCATAGTCCATGGTAAGTTGTTCTTGTAGAATGTTGAACGACTACCCCTAACTAAAATCTATCCACTCAACAAAAATTATTTCACACCACAGACTCATCTTGGTCAGGATCGATTTGAAATCTATCATGGTTTCAGAGAAATCATAGTCCATGGTAAGTTGTTCTTGTAGAAATTTGAACGACTATCCCTAACTAAAATCTATCCACTCAACAAAAATTATTTCACACCACAGACTCATCTTGGTCAGGATCGATTTGAAATCTATCATGGTTTCAGAGAAATCATACTCCATGGTTCGTTGTTCTTGTAGAATGTTGAACGACTATCCCAACTAAAATCTATCCACTCAACAAAAATTATTTCAGAGAAATCATACTCCATGGTAAGTTGTTCTTGTAGAATGTTGAACGACTACCCCAACTAAAATCTATCCACTCAACAAAAATTATTTCAGAGAAATCATACTCCATGGTAAGTTGTTCTTGTAGAATGTTGAACGACTACCCCAACTAAAATCTATCCACTCAACAAAAATTATTTCACACCACAGACTCATCTTGGTCAGGATCGATTTGAAATCTATCATGGTTTCAGAGAAATCATACTCCATGGTAAGTTGTTCTTGTAGAATGTTGAACGACTACCCCTAACTAAAATCTATCCACTCAACAAAAATTATTTCAGAGAAATCATACTCCATGGTTCGTTTTTCTTGTAGAATGTTGAACGACTACCCCAACTAAAATCTATCCACTCAACAAAAATTATTTCAGAGAAATCATACTCCATGGTTCGTTGTTCTTGTAAAATGTTGAACGACTACCCCAACTAAAATCTATCCACTCAACAAAAATTATTTCACACCACAGACTCATCTCGGTCAGGATCGATTTGAAATCTATCATGGTTTCAGAGAAATCATACTCCATGGTTCGTTGTTCTTGTAGAATGTTGAACGACTACCCCAACTAAAATCTATCCTCTCAGCAAAAATTATTTCAGAGAAATCATACTCCATGGTAAGTTGTTCTTGTAGAATGTTGAACGACTACCCCAACTAAAATCTATCCACTCAACAAAAATTATTTCACACCACAGACTCATCTTGGTCAGGATCGATTTGAAATCTATCATGGTTTCAGAGAAATCATACTCCATGGTTCGTTGTTCTTGTAAAATGTTGAACGACTACCCCAACTAAAATCTATCCTCTCAGCAAAAATTATTTCAGAGAAATCATACTCCATGGTTCGTTGTTCTTGTAAAATGTTGAACGACTACCCCAACTAAAATCTATCCACTCAACAAAAATTATTTCACAACACAGACTCATCTTGGTCAGGATCGATTTGAAATCTATCATGGTTTCAGAGAAATCATAGTCCATGGTAAATTGTTCTTGTAGAATGTTGAACGACTACCCCAACTAAAATCTATCCACTCAACAAAAATTATTTCACACCACAGACTCATCTTGGTCAGGATCGATTTGAAATCTATCATGGTTTCAGAGAAATCATACTCCATGGTTCGTTGTTCTTGTAGAATGTTGAACGACTACCCCAACTAAAATCTATCCTCTCAGCAAAAATTATTTCAGAGAAATCGTACTCCATGGTAAGTTGTTCTTGTAGAATGTTGAACGACTACCCCAACTAAAATCTATCCACTCAACAAAAATTATTTCACACCACAGACTCATCTTGGTCAGGATCGATTTGAAATCTATCATGGTTTCAGAGAAATCATACTCCATGGTTCGTTGTTCTTGTTCAACAAAAATTATTTCACACCACAGACTCATCTTGGTCAGGATCGATTTGAAATCTATCATGGTTTCAGAGAAATCATAGTCCATGGTAAGTTGTTCTTGTAGAATGTTGAACGACTACCCCTAACTAAAATCTATCCACTCAACAAAAATTATTTCAGAGAAATCATACTCCATGGTTCGTTTTTCTTGTAGAATGTTGAACGACTACCCCAACTAAAATCTATCCACTCAACAAAAATTATTTCAGAGAAATCATACTCCATGGTTCGTTGTTCTTGTAAAATGTTGAACGACTACCCCAACTAAAATCTATCCACTCAACAAAAATTATTTCACACCACAGACTCATCTTGGTCAGGATCGATTTGAAATCTATCATGGTTTCAGAGAAATCATACTCCATGGTAAGTTGTTCTTGTAGAATGTTGAACGACTACCCCTAACTAAAATCTATCCACTCAACAAAAATTATTTCAGAGAAATCATACTCCATGGTTCCTTTTTCTTGTAGAATGTTGAACGACTACCCCAACTAAAATCTATCCACTCAACAAAAATTATTTCAGAGAAATCATACTCCATGGTTCGTTGTTCTTGTAAAATGTTGAACGACTACCCCAACTAAAATCTATCCACTCAACAAAAATTATTTCACACCACAGACTCATCTCGGTCAGGATCGATTTGAAATCTATCATGGTTTCAGAGAAATCATACTCCATGGTTCGTTGTTCTTGTAGAATGTTGAACGACTACCCCAACTAAAATCTATCCTCTCAGCAAAAATTATTTCAGAGAAATCATACTCCATGGTAAGTTGTTCTTGTAGAATGTTGAACGACTACCCCAACTAAAATCTATCCACTCAACAAAAATTATTTCACACCACAGACTCATCTTGGTCAGGATCGATTTGAAATCTATCATGGTTTCAGAGAAATCATACTCCATGGTTCGTTGTTCTTGTAAAATGTTGAACGACTACCCCAACTAAAATCTATCCTCTCAGCAAAAATTATTTCAGAGAAATCATACTCCATGGTTCGTTGTTCTTGTAAAATGTTGAACGACTACCCGAACTAAAATCTATCCACTCAACAAAAATTATTTCACAACACAGACTCATCTTGGTCAGGATCGATTTGAAATCTATCATGGTTTCAGAGAAATCATAGTCCATGGTAAATTGTTCTTGTAGAATGTTGAACGACTACCCCAACTAAAATCTATCCACTCAACAAAAATTATTTCACACCACAGACTCATCTCGGTCAGGATCGATTTGAAATCTATCATGGTTTCAGAGAAATCATACTCCATGGTTCGTTGTTCTTGTAGAATGTTGAACGACTACCCCAACTAAAATCTATCCTCTCAGCAAAAATTATTTCAGAGAAATCGTACTCCATGGTAAGTTGTTCTTGTAGAATGTTGAACGACTACCCCAACTAAAATCTATCCACTCAACAAAAATTATTTCACACCACAGACTCATCTTGGTCAGGATCGATTTGAAATCTATCATGGTTTCAGAGAAATCATACTCCATGGTTCGTTGTTCTTGTAGAATGTTGAACGACTACCCCAACTAAAATCTATCCTCTCAGCAAAAATTATTTCAGGGAAATCGTACTCCATGGTAAGTTGTTCTTGTAGAATGTTGAACGACTACCCCAACTAAAATCTATCCACTCAACAAAAATTATTTCACACCACAGACTCATCTTGGTCAGGATCGATTTGAAATCTATCATGGTTTCAGAGAAATCATACTCCATGGTTCGTTGTTCTTGTTCAACAAAAATTATTTCACACCACAGACTCATCTTGGTCAGGATCGATTTGAAATCTATCATGGTTTCAGAGAAATCATACACCATGGTTCGTTGTTCTTGTAAAATGTTGAACGACTACCCCAACTAAAATCTATCCACTCAACAAAAATTATTTCACACCACAGACTCATCTTGGTCAGGATCGATTTGAAATCTATCATGGTTTCAGAGAAATCATACTATATGGTTCGTTGTTCTTGTAGAATGTTGAACGACTACCCCAACTAAAATCTATCCTCTCAGCAAAAATTATTTCAGAGAAATCGTACTCCATGGTTCGTTGTTCTTGTAGAATGTTGAACGAGTACCCCAACTAAAATCTATCCACTCAACAAAAATTATTTCACACCACAGACTCATCTTGGTCAGGATCGATTTGAAATCTATCATGGTTTCAGAGAAATCATACTCCATGGTTCGTTGTTCTTGTTCAACAAAAATTATTTCACACCACAGACTCATCTTGGTTAGGATCGATTTGAAATCTATCATGGTTTCAGAGAAATCATACACCATGGTTCGTTGTTCTTGTAAAATGTTGAACGACTACCCCAACTAAAATCTATCCACTCAACAAAAATTATTTCACTCCACAGACTCATCTTGGTCAGGATCGATTTGAAATCTATCATGGTTTCAGAGAAATCATACTCCATGGTTCGTTGTTCTTGTTCAACAAAAATTATTTCACAACACAGACTCATCTTGGTCAGGATCGATTTGAAATCTATCATGGTTTCAGAGAAATCATACACCATGGTTCGTTGTTCTTGTAAAATGTTGAACGACTACCCCAACTAAAATCTATCCACTCAACAAAAATTATTTCACACCACAGACTCATCTTGGTCAGGATCGATTTGAAATCTATCATGGTTTCAGAGAAATCATAGTCCATGGTAAGTTGTTCTTGTAGAATGTTGAACGACTACCCCTAACTAAAATCTATCCACTCAACAAAAATTATTTCACACCACAGACTCATCTTGGTCAGGATCGAATTAAAATCTATCATGGTTTCAGAGAAATCATAGTCCATGGTAAGTTGTTCTTGTAGAAATTTGAACGACTATCGATAACTAAAATCTATCCACTCAACAAAAATTATATCACACCACAGACTCATCTTGGTCAGGATCGATTTGAAATCTATCATGGTTTCAGAGAAATCATACTCCATGGTTCGTTGTTCTTGTAGAATGTTGAACGACTATCCCAACTAAAATCTATCCACTCAACAAAAATTATTTCAGAGAAATCATACTCCATGGTAAGTTGTTCTTGTAGAATGTTGAACGACTACCCCAACTAAAATCTATCCACTCAACAAAAATTATTTCAGAGAAATCATACTCCATGGTAAGTTGTTCTTGTAGAATGTTGAACGACTACCCCAACTAAAATCTATCCACTCAACAAAAATTATTTCACACCACAGACTCATCTTGGTCAGGATCGATTTGAAATCTATCATGGTTTCAGAGAAATCATACTCCATGGTAAGTTGTTCTTGTAGAATGTTGAACGACTACCCCTAACTAAAATCTATCCACTCAACAAAAATTATTTCAGAGAAATCATACTCCATGGTTCGTTTTTCTTGTAGAATGTTGAACGACTACCCCAACTAAAATCTATCCACTCAACAAAAATTATTTCAGAGAAATCATACTCCATGGTTCGTTGTTCTTGTAAAATGTTGAACGACTACCCCAACTAAAATCTATCCACTCAACAAAAATTATTTCACACCACAGACTCATCTTGGTCAGGATCGATTTGAAATCTATCATGGTTTCAGAGAAATCATACTCCATGGTTCGTTGTTCTTGTAGAATGTTGAACGACTACCCCAACTAAAATCTATCCTCTCAGCAAAAATTATTTCAGAGAAATCATACTCCATGGTAAGTTGTTCTTGTAGAATGTTGAACGACTACCCCAACTAAAATCTATCCACTCAACAAAAATTATTTCACACCACAGACTCATCTTGGTCAGGATCGATTTGAAATCTATCATGGTTTCAGAGAAATCATACTCCATGGTTCGTTGTTCTTGTAAAATGTTGAACGACTACCCCAACTAAAATCTATCCTCTCAGCAAAAATTATTTCAGAGAAATCATACTCCATGGTTCGTTGTTCTTGTAAAATGTTGAACGACTACCCCAACTAAAATCTATCCACTCAACAAAAATTATTTCACAACACAGACTCATCTTGGTCAGGATCGATTTGAAATCTATCATGGTTTCAGAGAAATCATACTCCATGGTTCGTTGTTCTTGTAAAATGTTGAACGACTACCCCAACTAAAATCTATCCACTCAACAAAAATTATTTCACACCACAGACTCATCTTGGTCAGGATCGATTTGAAATCTATCATGGTTTCAGAGAAATCATACTCCATGGTTCGTTGTTCTTGTAGAATGTTGAACGACTACCCCAACTAAAATCTATCCTCTAAGCAAAAATTATTTCAGAGAAATCATACTCCATGGTTCGTTGTTCTTGTAGAATGTTGAACGACTACCCCAACTAAAATCTATCCACTCAACAAAAATTATTTCACACCACAGACTCATCTTGGTCAGGATCGATTTGAAATCTATCATGGTTTCAGAGAAATCATACTCCATGGTTCGTTGTTCTTGTAGAATGTTGAACGACTACCCCAACTAAAATCTATCCTCTCAGCAAAAATTATTTCAGAGAAATCGTACTCCATGGTAAGTTGTTCTTGTAGAATGTTGAACGACTACCCCAACTAAAATCTATCCACTCAACAAAAATTATTTCACACCACAGACTCATCTTGGTCAGGATCGATTTGAAATCTATCATGGTTTCAGAGAAATCATACTCCATGGTTCGTTGTTCTTGTTCAACAAAAATTATTTCACACCACAGACTCATCTTGGTCAGGATCGATTTGAAATCTATCATGGTTTCAGAGAAATCATACTCCATGGTTCGTTGCTCTTGTAGAATGTTGAACGACTACCCCAACTAAAATCTATCCTCTCAGCAAAAATTATTTCAGAGAAATCATACTCCATGGTTCGTTGTTCTTGTAGAATGTTGAACGACTACCCCAACTAAAATTTATCCATTCAACAAAAACTATTTCAGAGAAATCATACTCCATGGTAAGTTATTCTTGTAGAATGTTGAACGACTACCCCAACTAAAATCTATCCACTCAACAAAAATTATTTCACACCACAGACTCATCTTGGTCAGGATCGATTTGAAATCTATCATGGTTTCAGAGAAATCATACTCCATGGTAAGTTGTTCTTGTAGAATGTTGAACGACTACCCCAACTAAAATCTATCCACTCAACAAAAATTATTTCACACCACAGACTCATCTTGGTCAGGATCGATTTGAAATCTATCATGGTTTCAGAGAAATCCTACTCCATGGTTCGTTGTTCTTGTAAAATGTTGAACGACTACCCCAACTAAAATCTATCCACTCAACAAAAATTATTTCACACCACAGACTCATCTTGGTCAGGATCGATTTGAAATCTATCATGGTTTCAGAGAAATCATACTCCATGGTTCGTTGTTCTTGTAGAATGTTGAGCGACTATCGCAACTAAAATCTATCCACTCAACATAAATTATTTCAGAGAAATCATACTCCATGGTAAGTTGTTCTTGTAGAATGTTGAACGACTACCCCTAACTAAAATCTATCCACTCAAAAAAAATTATTTCAGAGAAATCATACTCCATGGTTCGTTGTTCTTGTAGAATGTTGAACGACTACCCCAACTAAAATCTATCCACTCAATAAAAGTTTTTCAGAGAAATCATACTCCATGGTTCGTTGTTCTTGTAAAATGTTGAACGACTACCCAAACTAAAATCTATCCACTCAACAAAAATTATTTCACAACACAGACTCATCTTGGTCAGGATCGATTTGAAATCTATCATGGTTTCAGAGAAATCATACTCCATGGTTCGTTGTTCTTGTAGAATGTTGAGCGACTATCGCAACTAAAATCTATCCACTCAACATAAATTATTTCAGAGAAATCATACTCCGTGGTAAGTTGTTCTTGTAGAATGTTGAACGACTATCCCAACTAAAATCTATCCACTCAACAAAAATTATTTCAGAGAAATCATACTCCATGGTAAGTTGTTCTTGTAGAATGTTGAACGACTACCCCAACTAAAATCTATCCACTCAACAAAAATTATTTCACACCACAGACTCATCTTGGTCAGGATCGATTTGAAATCTATCATGGTTTCAGAGAAATCATACTCCATGGTAAGTTGTTCTTGTAGAATGTTGAACGACTACCCCTAACTAAAATCTATCCACTCAACAAAAATTATTTCAGAGAAATCATACTCCATGTTTCGTTTTTCTTGTAGAATGTTGAACGACTACCCCAACTAAAATCTATCCACTCAACAAAAATTATTTCAGAGAAATCATACTCCATGGTTCGTTGTTCTTGTAAAATGTTGAACGACTACCACAACACAGACTCATCTTGGTCACGATCGATTTGAAATCTATCATGGTTTCAGAGAAATCATAGTCCATGGTAAGTTGTTCTTGTAGAAAGTTGAGCGACTATCCCAACTAAAATCTATCCACTCAACAAAAATTATTTCATACCACAGACTCATCTTGGTCACTATCGATTTGAAATCTATAATGGTTTCAGAGAGAACATACTCCATGTTATGTTGTTCTTGTAGAATGTTGAACGACTACCCCAACTAAAATCTATCCACTCAACAAAAATTATTTCAGAGAAATCATACTCCATGGTAAGTTGTTCTTGTAGAATGTTGAACGACTACCCCAACTAAAATCTATCCACTCAACAAAAATTATTTCACACCACAGACTCATCTTGGTCAGGATCGATTTGAAATCTATCATGGTTTCAGAGAAATCATACTCCATGGTTCGTTGTGCTTGTAGAATGTTGAACGACTATCCCAACTAAAATCTATCCACTCAACAAAAATTATTTCAGAGAAATCATACTCCATGGTAAGTTGTTCTTGTAGAATGTTGAACGACTACCCCAACTAAAATCTATCCACTCAACAAAAATTATTTCACACCACAGACTCATCTTGGTCAGGATCGATTTGAAATCTATCATGGTTTCAGAGAAATCATAGTCCATGGTAAGTTGTTCTTGTAGAATGTTGAACGACTACCCCAACTAAAATCTATCCACTCAACAAAAATTATTTCACACCACAGACTCATCTTGGTCAGGATCGATTTGAAATCTATCATGGTTTCAGAGAAATCATAGTCCACGGTAAGCTGTTCTTGTAGAATGTTGAACGAATACGCCAACTAAAATCTATCCACTCAGCAAAAATTATTTCACACCACAGACTCATCTTGGTCAGGATCGATTTGAAATCTATCATGGTTTCAGAGAAATCATACTCCATGGTTCGTTGTTCTTGTAAAATGTTGAACGACTACCCCAACTAAAATCTATCCACTCAACAAAAATTATTTCACACCACAGACTCATCTTGGTCAGGATCGATTTGAAATCTATCATGGTTTCAGAGAAATCATAGTCCATGGTAAGTTGTTCTTGTAGAATGTTGAACGACTACCCCAACTAAAATCTATCCACTCAACAAAAATTATTTCACACCACAGACTCATCTTGGTCAGGATCGATTTGAAATCTATCATGGTTTCAGAGAAATCATACTCCATGGTAAGTTGTTCTTGTAGAATGTTGAACGACTACCCCAACTAAAATCTATCCACTCAACAAAAATTATTTCACACCACAGACTCATCTTGGTCAGGATCGATTTGAAATCTATCATGGTTGCAGAGAAATCATACTCCATGGTTCGTTGTTCTTGTAGAATGTTGAACGACTATCCCAACTAAAATCTATCCACTCAACAAAAATTATTTCAGAGAAATCATACTCCATGGTAAGTTGTTCTTGTAGAATGTTGAACGACTATCCCAACTAAAATCTATCCACTCAACAAAAATTATTTCACACCACAGACTCATCTTGTTCAGGATCGATTTGAAATCTATCATGGTTTCAGAGAAATCATACTCCATGGTAAGTTGTTCTTGTATAATGTTGAACGACTACCCCTAACTAAAATCTATCCACTCAACAAAAATTATTTCAGAGAAATCATACTCCATGGTTCGTTGTTCTTGTAAAATGTTGAACGACTACCCCAACTAAAATCTATCCACTCAACAAAAATTATTTCAGAGAAATCATACTCCATGGTTCGTTGTTCTTGTAAAATGTTGAACGACTACCCCAACTAAAATCTATCTACTCAACAAAAATTATTTCACAACACAGACTCATCTTGGTCAGGATCGATTTGAAATCTATCATTTTTTCAGAGAAATCATACTCCATGGTTCGTTGTTCTTGTAAAATGTTGAACGACTACCCCAACTAAAATCTATCCACTCAACAAAATTTATTTCACACCACAGACTCATCTTGGTCAGGATCGATTTGAAATCTATCATGGTTTCAGAGAAATCATAGTCCATGGTAAGTGGTTCTTGTAGAATGTTGAACGACTACCCCAACTAAAATCTATCCACTCAACAAAAATTATTTCACACCACAGACTCATCTTGGTCAGGATCGATTTGAAATCTACCATGGTTTCAGAGAAATCATACTCCATGGTTCGTTGTTCTTGTAAAATGTTGAACAACTACAACAACTAAAATCTATCCACTCAACAAAAATTATTTCACAACACAGACTCATCTTGGTCAGGATCGATTTGAAATCTATCATGGTTTCAGAGAAATCATACTCCATGGTTCGTTGTTCTTGTAAAATGTTGAACGACTACCCCAACTAAAATCTATCCACTCAACAAAATTTATTTCACACCACAGACTCATCTTGGTCAGGATCGATTTGAAATCTATCATGGTTTCAGAGAAATCATAGTCCATGGTAAGTGGTTCTTGTAGAATGTTGAACGACTACCCCAACTAAAATCTATCCACTCAACAAAAATTATTTCACACCACAGACTCATCTTGGTCAGGATCGATTTGAAATCTACCATGGTTTCAGAGAAATCATACTCCATGGTTCGTTGTTCTTGTAAAATGTTGAACGACTACCCCAACTAAAATCTATCCACTCAACAAAAATTATTTCACAACACAGACTCATCTTGGTCAGGATCGATTTGAAATCTATCATGGTTTCAGAGAAATCATACTCCATGGTTCGTTGTTCTTGTGGAATGTTGAACGACTACCCCAACTAAAATCTATCCACCCAACAAAAATTATTTCAGAGAAATCATACTCCATGGTTCGTTGTTCTTGTACAATGTTGAACGACTACCCCAACTAAAATCTATCCACTCAACAAAAATTATTTCACACCACAGACTCATCTTGGTCAGGATCGATTTGAAATCTATCATGGTTTCAGAGAAATCATACTCCATGGTTCGTTGTTCTTGTGGAATGTTGAGCGACTATCGCAACTAAAATCTATCCGCTCAACAAAAATTATTTCAGAGAAATCATACTCCATGGTAAGTTGTTCTTGTAGAATGTTGAACGACTACCCCTAACTAAAATCTATCCACTCAACAAAAATTATTTCAGAGAAATCATACTCCATGGTTCGCTTTTCTTGTAGAATGTTGAACGACTACCCCAACTAAAATCTATCCACTCAACAAAAATTATTTCAGAGAAATCATACTCCATGTTTCGTTGTTCTTGTAGAATGTTGAACGACTACCCCAACTAAAATCTATCCACTCAACAAAAATTATTTCACAACACAGACTCATCTTGGTCAGGATCGATTTGAAATCTATCATGGTTTCAGAGAAATCATACTCCATGATTCGTTGTTCTTGTAAAATGTTGAACGACTACCCTAACTAAAATCTATCCACTCAACAAAAATTATTTCACACCACAGACTCATCTTGGCCAGGATCGATTTGAAATCTATCATGGTTTCAGAGATATCATACTCCATGTTTCGTTGTTCTTGTAAAATGTTGAACGACTACCCCAACTAAAATCTATCTACTCAACAAAAATTATTTCAGAGAAATCATACTCCATGGTAAGTTGTTCTTGTAGAATGTTGAACCACTACCCCAACTAAAATCTATCCACTCAACAAAAATTATTTCACACCACAGACTCATCTTGGTCAGGATCGATTTGAAATCTATCATGGTTTCAGAGAAATCATACTCCATGGTAAGTTGTTCTTGTAGAATGTTGAACGACTACCCCAACTAAAATCTATCCACTCAACAAAAATTATTTCACACCACAGACTCATCTTGGTCAGGATCGATTTCAAATCTATCATGGTTTCAGAGAAATCATACTCCATGGTTCGTTGTTCTTGTGGAATGTTGAGCGACTATCGCAACTAAAATCTATCCGCTCAACAAAAATTATTTCAGAGAAATCATACTCCATGGTAAGTTGTTCTTGTAGAATGTTGAACGACTACCCCTAACTAAAATCTATCCACTCAACAAAAATTATTTCAGAGAAATCATACTCCATGGTTCGCTTTTCTTGTAGAATGTTGAACGACTACCCCAACTAAAATCTATCCACTCAACAAAAATTATTTCAGAGAAATCATACTCCATGTTTCGTTGTTCTTGTAAAATGTTGAACGACTACCCCAACTAAAATCTATCCACTCAACAAAAATTATTTCACAACACAGACTCATCTTGGTCAGGATCGATTTGAAATCTATCATGGTTTCAGAGAAATCATACTCCATGATTCGTTGTTCTTGTAAAATGTTGAACGACTACCCTAACTAAAATCTATCCACTCAACAAAAATTATTTCACACCACAGACTCATCTTGGCCAGGATCGATTTGAAATCTATCATGGTTTCAGAGATATCATACTCCATGTTTCGTTGTTCTTGTAAAATGTTGAACGACTACCCCAACTAAAATCTATCTACTCAACAAAAATTATTTCAGAGAAATCATACTCCATGGTAAGTTGTTCTTGTAGAATGTTGAACCACTACCCCAACTAAAATCTATCCACTCAACAAAAATTATTTCACACCACAGACTCATCTTGGTCAGGATCGATTTGAAATCTATCATGGTTTCAGAGAAATCATACTCCATGGTAAGTTGTTCTTGTAGAATGTTGAACGACTATCCCAACTAAAATCTATCCACTCAACAAAAATTATTTCAGAGAAATCATACTCCATGATAAGTTGTTCTTGTAGAATGTTGAACGACTACCCCAACTAAAATCTATCCACTCAACAAAAATTATTTCAGAGAAATCATACTCCATGGTAAGTTGTTCTTGTAGAATGTTGAACGACTACCCCAACTAAAATCTATCCACTCAACAAAAATTATTTCACAACACAGACTCATCTTGGTCAGGATCGATTTGAAATCTATCATGGTTTCAGAGAAATCATACTCCATGGTAAGTTGTTCTTGTAGAATGTTGAACGACTACCCCTAACGAAAATCTATCCACTCAACAAAAATTATTTCAGAGAAATCATACTCCATGGTTCGTTGTTCTTGTAGAATGTTGAACGACTACCAAAACTAAAATCTATCCACTCAACGAAAATTATTTCAGAGAAATCATACTCCATGGTTCGTTGTTCTTGTAAAATGTTGAACGACTACCCCAACTAAAATCTATCCACTCAACAAAAATTATTTCACAACACAGACTCATCTTGGTCAGGATCGATTTGAAATCTATCATGGTTTCAGAGAAATCATAGTCCATGGTAAGTTGTTCTTGTAGAATGTTGAACGACTACCCCAACTAAAATCTATCCACTCAACAAAAATTATTTCAGAGAAATCATACTCCATGGTAAGTTGTTCTTGTAGAATGTTGAACGACTACCCCAACTAAAATCTATCCACTCAACAAAAATTATTTCAGAGAAATCATACTCCATGGTTCGTTGTTCTTGTGGAATGTTGAGCGACTATCGCAACTAAAATCTATCCACTCAACAAAAATTATTTCAGAGAAATCATACTCCATGGTAAGTTGTTCTTGTAGAATGTTGAACGACTACCCCAACTAAAATCTATCCACTCAACAAAAATTATTTCACGCCACAGACTTATCTTGGTCAGGATCGATTTGAAATCTATCATGGTTTCAGAGAAATCATAGTCCATGGTAAGTTGTTCTTGTAGAATGTTGAACGAATATCCCAACTAAAATCTATCTACTCAACAAAAATTATTACAGAGAAATCATACTCCATGGTAAGTTGTTCTTGTAAAATGTTGAACGACTAAATCAACTAAAATCTATCCACTCAACAAAAATTATTTCACAACACAGACTCATCTTGGTCAGGATCGATTTGAACTCTATCATGGTTTCAGAGAAATCATACTCCATGGTTCGTTGTTCTTGTAAAATGTTGAACGACTACCCCAACTAAAATCTATCCACTCAACAAAATTAATTTCACAAAACAGACTCATCTTGGTCAGGATCGATTTGAAATCTATCATGGTTTCAGAGAAATCATAGTCCATGGTAAGTGGTTCTTGTAGAATGTTGAACTACTACCCCACCTAAAATCTATCCACTCAACAAAAATTATTTCAGAGAAATCATACTGCATGGTTCGTTGTTCTTGTAAAATGTTGAACGACTACCCCAACTAAAATCTATCCACTCAACAAAAATTATTTCACAACACAGACTCATCTTGGTCAGGATCGATTTGAAATCTATCATGGTTTCAGAGAAATCATACTCCATGGTTCGTTGTTCTTGTAAAATGTTGAACGACTACCCCAACTAAAATCTATCCACTCAACAAAAAATATTTCACACCACAGACTCATCTTGGTCAGGATCGATTTGAAATCTATCATGGTTTCAGAGAAATCATACTCCATGGTTCGTTGTTCTTGTGGAATGTTGAGCGACTATCGCAACTAAAATCTATCCACTCAACAAAAATTATTTCAGAGAAATCATACTCCATGGTAAGTTGTTCTTGTAGAATGTTGAACCACTACCCCAACTAAAATCTATCCACTCAACAAAAATTATTTCACACCACAGACTCATCTTGGTCAGGATCGATTTGAAATCTATCATGGTTTCAGAGAAATCATACTCCATGGTAAGTTGTTCTTGTAGAATGTTGAACGACTATCCCAACTAAAATCTATCCACTCAACAAAAATTATTTCAGAGAAATCATACTCCATGATAAGTTGTTCTTGTAGAATGTTGAACGACTACCCCAACTAAAATCTATCCACTCAACAAAAATTATTTCAGAGAAATCATACTCCATGGTAAGTTGTTCTTGTAGAATGTTGAACGACTACCCCAACTAAAATCTATCCACTCAACAAAAATTATTTCAGAGAAATCATACTCCATGTTTCGTTGTTCTTGTAGAATGTTGAACGACTACCCCTAACTAAAATCTATCCACTCAACAAAAATTATTTCAGAGAAATCATACTCCATGGTAAGTTGTTCTTGTAGAATGTTGAACGACTACCCCAACTAAAATCTATCCACTCAACAAAAATTATTTCAGAGAAATCATACTCCATGTTTCGTTGTTCTTGTAGAATGTTGAACGACTACCCCAACTAAAATCTATCCACTCAACAAAAATTATTTCAGAGAAATCATACTCCATGGTAAGTTGTTCTTGTAGAATGTTGAACGACTACCCCAACTAAAATCTATCCACTCAACAAAAATTATTTCAGAGAAATCATACTCCATGGTAAGTTGTTCTTGTAGAATGTTGAACGACTACCCCTAACTAAAATCTATCCACTCAACAAAAATTATTTCAGAGAAATCATACTCCATGGTTCGCTTTTCTTGTAGAATGTTGAACGACTACCCCAACTAAAATCTATCCACTCAACAAAAATTATTTCAGAGAAATCATACTCCATGTTTCGTTGTTCTTGTAAAATGTTGAACGACTACCCCAACTAAAATCTATCCACTCAACAAAAATTATTTCACAACACAGACTCATCTTGGTCAGGATCGATTTGAAATCTATCATGGTTTCAGAGAAATCATACTCCATGATTCGTTGTTCTTGTAAAATGTTGAACGACTACCCTAACTAAAATCTATCCACTCAACAAAAATTATTTCACACCACAGACTCATCTTGGCCAGGATCGATTTGAAATCTATCATGGTTTCAGAGATATCATACTCCATGTTTCGTTGTTCTTGTAAAATGTTGAACGACTACCCCAACTAAAATCTATCTACTCAACAAAAATTATTTCAGAGAAATCATACTCCATGGTAAGTTGTTCTTGTAGAATGTTGAACCACTACCCCAACTAAAATCTATCCACTCAACAAAAATTATTTCACACCACAGACTCATCTTGGTCAGGATCGATTTGAAATCTATCATGGTTTCAGAGAAATCATACTCCATGGTAAGTTGTTCTTGTAGAATGTTGAACGACTATCCCAACTAAAATCTATCCACTCAACAAAAATTATTTCAGAGAAATCATACTCCATGATAAGTTGTTCTTGTAGAATGTTGAACGACTACCCCAACTAAAATCTATCCACTCAACAAAAATTATTTCAGAGAAATCATACTCCATGGTAAGTTGTTCTTGTAGAATGTTGAACGACTACCCCAACTAAAATCTATCCACTCAACAAAAATTATTTCACAACACAGACTCATCTTGGTCAGGATCGATTTGAAATCTATCATGGTTTCAGAGAAATCATACTCCATGGTAAGTTGTTCTTGTAGAATGTTGAACGACTACCCCTAACGAAAATCTATCCACTCAACAAAAATTATTTCAGAGAAATCATACTCCATGGTTCGTTGTTCTTGTAGAATGTTGAACGACTACCAAAACTAAAATCTATCCACTCAACGAAAATTATTTCAGAGAAATCATACTCCATGGTTCGTTGTTCTTGTAAAATGTTGAACGACTACCCCAACTAAAATCTATCCACTCAACAAAAATTATTTCACAACACAGACTCATCTTGGTCAGGATCGATTTGAAATCTATCATGGTTTCAGAGAAATCATAGTCCATGGTAAGTTGTTCTTGTAGAATGTTGAACGACTACCCCAACTAAAATCTATCCACTCAACAAAAATTATTTCAGAGAAATCATACTCCATGGTAAGTTGTTCTTGTAGAATGTTGAACGACTACCCCAACTAAAATCTATCCACTCAACAAAAATTATTTCAGAGAAATCATACTCCATGGTTCGTTGTTCTTGTGGAATGTTGAGCGACTATCGCAACTAAAATCTATCCACTCAACAAAAATTATTTCAGAGAAATCATACTCCATGGTAAGTTGTTCTTGTAGAATGTTGAACGACTACCCCAACTAAAATCTATCCACTCAACAAAAATTATTTCACGCCACAGACTTATCTTGGTCAGGATCGATTTGAAATCTATCATGGTTTCAGAGAAATCATAGTCCATGGTAAGTTGTTCTTGTAGAATGTTGAACGAATATCCCAACTAAAATCTATCTACTCAACAAAAATTATTACAGAGAAATCATACTCCATGGTAAGTTGTTCTTGTAAAATGTTGAACGACTAAATCAACTAAAATCTATCCACTCAACAAAAATTATTTCACAACACAGACTCATCTTGGTCAGGATCGATTTGAACTCTATCATGGTTTCAGAGAAATCATACTCCATGGTTCGTTGTTCTTGTAAAATGTTGAACGACTACCCCAACTAAAATCTATCCACTCAACAAAATTAATTTCACAAAACAGACTCATCTTGGTCAGGATCGATTTGAAATCTATCATGGTTTCAGAGAAATCATAGTCCATGGTAAGTGGTTCTTGTAGAATGTTGAACTACTACCCCACCTAAAATCTATCCACTCAACAAAAATTATTTCAGAGAAATCATACTGCATGGTTCGTTGTTCTTGTAAAATGTTGAACGACTACCCCAACTAAAATCTATCCACTCAACAAAAATTATTTCACAACACAGACTCATCTTGGTCAGGATCGATTTGAAATCTATCATGGTTTCAGAGAAATCATACTCCATGGTTCGTTGTTCTTGTAAAATGTTGAACGACTACCCCAACTAAAATCTATCCACTCAACAAAAAATATTTCACACCACAGACTCATCTTGGTCAGGATCGATTTGAAATCTATCATGGTTTCAGAGAAATCATACTCCATGGTTCGTTGTTCTTGTGGAATGTTGAGCGACTATCGCAACTAAAATCTATCCACTCAACAAAAATTATTTCAGAGAAATCATACTCCATGGTAAGTTGTTCTTGTAGAATGTTGAACGACTATCCCAACTCAAATCTATCCACTCAACAAAAATTATTTCAGAGAAATCATACTCCATGGTAAGTTGTTCTTGTAGAATGTTGAACGACTACCCCAACTAAAATCTATCCACTCAACAAAAATTATTTCACACCACAGACTTATCTTGGTCAGGATCGATTTGAAATCTATCATTATTTCAGAGAAATCATACTCCATGGTAAGTTGTTCTTGTAGAATGTTGAACGACTACCCCTAACTAAAATCTATCCACTCAACAAAAATTATTTCAGAGAAATCATACTCCATGGTTCGTTGTTCTTGTAGAATGTTGAACGACTACCCCAACTAAAATCTATCCACTCAACAAAAATTATTTCAGAGAAATCATACTCCATGGTTCGTTGTTCTTGTAAAATGTTGAACGACTACCCCAACTAAAATCTATCCACTCAACAAAAATAATTTCAGAGAAATCATACTCCATGGTTCGTTGTTCTTGTAAAATGTTGAACGACTACCCCAACTAAAATCTATCCACTCAAGAAAAATTATTTCACAACACAGACTCATCTTGGTCAGGATCGATTTGAAATCTATCATGGTTTCAGAGAAATCATACTCCATGGTTCGTTGTTCCTGTAAAATGTTGAACGACTACCCCAA
The DNA here is from genome assembly GCA_905220385.1 of Xylota sylvarum. Lineage (NCBI taxonomy): Eukaryota > Metazoa > Arthropoda > Insecta > Diptera > Syrphidae > Xylota > Xylota sylvarum. The sequence goes on along the minus strand of CAJMZQ010000068.1, from coordinate 1,224,735 downwards.
CTAAAATCTATCCACTCAACAAAAATTATTTCACACCACAGACTCATCTTGGTCAGGATCGATTTGAAATCTATCATGGTTTCAGAGAAATCATACTCCATGGTAAGTTGTTCTTGTGGAATGTTGAGCGACTATCGCAACTAAAATCTATCCACTCAACAAAAATTATTTCAGAGAAATCATACTCCATGGTAAGTTGTTCTTGTAGAATGTTGAACGACTACCCCTAACTAAAGTCTATCCACTCAACAAAAATTATTTCAGAGAAATCATACTCCATGGTTCGCTTTTCTTGTAGAATGTTGAACGACTACCCCAACTAAAATCTATCCACTCAACAAAAATTATTTCAGAGAAATCATACTCCATGTTTCGTTGTTCTTGTAAAATGTTGAACGACTACCCCAACTAAAATCTATCCACTCAACAAAAATTATTTCACAACACAGACTCATCTTGGTCAGGCTCGATTTGAAATCTATCATGGTTTCAGAGAAATCATACTCCATGATTCGTTGTTCTTGTAAAATGTTGAACGACTACCCTAACTAAAATCTATCCACTCAACAAAAATTATTTCACACCACAGACTCATCTTGGCCAGGATCGATTTGAAATCTATCATGGTTTCAGAGATATCATACTCCATGGTTCGTTGTTCTTGTAAAATGTTGAACGACTACCCCAACTAAAATCTATCCACTCAACAAAAATTATTTCAGAGAAATCATACTCCATGGTAAGTTGTTCTTGTAGAATGTTGAACCACTACCCCAACTAAAATCTATCCACTCAACAAAAATTATTTCACACCACAGACTCATCTTGGTCAGGATCGATTTGAAATCTATCATGGTTTCAGAGAAATCATACTCCATGGTAAGTTGTTCTTGTAGAATGTTGAACGACTACCTAAACTAAAATCTATCCACTCAACAAAAATTATTTCACACCACAGACTCATCTTGGTCAGGATCGATTTGAAATCTATCATGGTTTCAGAGAAATCATACTCCATGGTTCGTTGTTCTTGTAGAATGTTGAACGACTATCCCAACTAAAATCTATCCACTCAACAAAAATTATTTCAGAGAAATCATACTCCATGATAAGTTGTTCTTGTAGAATGTTGAACGACTACCCCAACTAAAATCTATCCACTCAACAAAAATTATTTCAGAGAAATCATACTCCATGGTAAGTTGTTCTTGTAGAATGTTGAACCACTACCCCAACTAAAATCTATCCACTCAACAAAAATTATTTCACACCACAGACTCATCTTGGTCAGGATCGATTTGAAATCTATCATGGTTTCAGAGAAATCATACTCCATGGTAAGTTGTTCTTGTAGAATGTTGAACGACTACCCCAACTAAAATCTATCCACTCAACAAAAATTATTTCACAACACAGACTCATCTTGGTCAGGATCGATTTGAAATCTATCATGGTTTCAGAGAAATCATACTCCATGGTAAGTTGTTCTTGTAGAATGTTGAACGACTACCCCTAACGAAAATCTATCCACTCAACAAAAATTATTTCAGAGAAATCATACTCCATGGTTCGTTGTTCTTGTAGAATGTTGAACGACTACCCCAACTAAAATCTATCCACTCAACGAAAATTATTTCAGAGAAATTATACTCCATGGTTCGTTGTTCTTGTAAAATGTTGAACGACTACCCCAACTAAAATCTATCCACTCAACAAAAATTATTTCACAACACAGACTCATCTTGGTCAGGATCGATTTGAAATCTATCATGGTTTCAGAGAAATCATAGTCCATGGTAAGTTGTTCTTGTAGAATGTTGAACGACTACCCCAACTAAAATCTATCCACTCAACAAAAATTATTTCAGAGAAATCATACTCCATGGTAAGTTGTTCTTGTAGAATGTTGAACGACTACCCCAACTAAAATCTATCCACTCAACAAAAATTATTTCACACCACAGACTTATCTTGGTCAGGATCGATTTGAAATCTATCATGGTTTCAGAGAAATCATAGTCCATGGTAAGCTGTTCTTGTAGAATGTTGAACGAATATCCCAACTAAAATCTATCTACTCAACAAAAATTATTACAGAGAAATCATACTCCATGGTAAGTTGTTCTTGTAAAATGTTGAACGACTACCTCAACTAAAATCTATCCACTCAACAAAAGTTATTTCACAACACAGACTCATCTTGGTCAGGATCGATTTGAACTCTATCATGGTTTCAGAGAAATCATACTCCATGGTTCGTTGTTCTTGTAAAATGTTGAACGACTACCCCAACTAAAATCTATCCACTCAACAAAATTTATTTCACAAAACAGACTCATCTTGGTCAGGATCGATTTGAAATCTATCATGGTTTCAGAGAAATCATAGTCCATGGTAAGTGGTTCTTGTAGAATGTTGAACTACTACCCCACCTAAAATCTATCCACTCAACAAAAATTATTTCAGAGAAATCATACTCCATGGTTCGTTGTTCTTGTAAAATGTTGAACGACTACCCCAACTAAAATCTATCCACTCAACAAAAATTATTTCACAACACGGACTCATCTTGGTCAGGATCGATTTGAAATCTATCATGGTTTCAGAGAAATCATACTCCATGGTTCGTTGTTCTTGTAAAATGTTGAACGACTACCCCAACTAAAATCTATCCACTCAACAAAAAATATTTCACACCACAGACTCATCTTGGTCAGGATCGATTTGAAATCTATCATGGTTTCAGAGAAATCATACTCCATGGTTCGTTGTTCTTGTGGAATGTTGAGCGACTATCGCAACTAAAATCTATCCACTCAACAAAAATTATTTCAGAGAAATCATACTCCATGGTAAGTTGTTCTTGTAGAATGTTGAACGACTATCCCAACTAAAATCTACCCACTCAACAAAAATTATTTCAGAGAAATCATACTCCATGGTAAGTTGTTCTTGTAGAATGTTGAACGACTACCCCAACTAAAATCTATCCACTCAACAAAAATTATTTCACACCACAGACTTATCTTGGTCAGGATCGATTTGAAATCTATCATGGTTTCAGAGAAATCATACTCCATGGTAAGTTGTTCTTGTAGAATGTTGAACGACTACCCCTAACTAAAATCTATCCACTCAACAAAAATTATTTCAGAGAAATCATACTCCATGGTTCGCTTTTCTTGTAGAATGTTGAACGACTACCCCAACTAAAATCTATCCACTCAACGAAAATTATTTCAGAGAAATCATACTCCATGGTTCGTTGTTCTTGTAAAATGTTGAACGACTACCCCAACTAAAATCTATCCACTCAACAAAAATTATTTCAGAGAAATCATACTCCATGGTTCGTTGTTCTTGTAAAATGTTGAACGACTACCCCAACTAAAATCTATCCACTCAAGAAAAATTATTTCACAACACAGACTCATCTTGGTCAGGATCGATTTGAAATCTATCATGGTTTCAGAGAAATCATACTCCATGGTTCGTTGTTCCTGTAAAATGTTGAACGACTACCCCAACTAAAATCTATCCACTCAACAAAAATTATTTCACACCACAGACTCATCTTGGTCAGGATCGATTTGAAATCTATCATGGTTGCAGAGAAATCATACTCCATGGTTCGTTGTTCTTGTGGAATGTTGAGCGACTATCGCAACTAAAATCTATCCACTCAACAAAAATTATTTCAGAGAAATCATACTCCATGGTAAGTTGTTCTTGTAGAATGTTGAACGACTACCCCTAACTAAAGTCTATCCATTCAACAAAAATTATTTCAGAGAAATCATACTCCATGGTTCGCTTTTCTTGTAGAATGTTGAACGACTACCCCAACTAAAATCTATCCACTCAACAAAAATTATTTCAGAGAAATCATACTCCATGTTTCGTTGTTCTTGTAAAATGTTGAACGACTACCCCAACTAAAATCTATCCACTCAACAAAAATTATTTCACAACACAGACTCATCTTGGTCAGGATCGATTTGAAATCTATCATGGTTTCAGAGATATCATACTCCATTGTTCGTTGTTCTTGTAAAATGTTGAACGACTACCCCAACTAAAATCTATCCACTCAACAAAAATTATTTCAGAGAAATCATACTCCATGATTCGTTGTTCTTGTAAAATGTTGAACGACTACCCTAACTAATATCTACCCACTCAACAAAAATTATTTCACACCACAGACTCATCTTGGCCAGGATCGATTTGAAATCTATCATGGTTTCAGAGATATCATACTCCATTGTTCGTTGTTCTTGTAAAATGTTGAACGACTACCCCAACTAAAATCTATCCACTCAACAAAAATTATTTCAGAGAAATCATACTCCATGGTAAGTTGTTCTTGTAGAATGTTGAACCACTACCCCAACTAAAATCTATCCACTCAACAAAAATTATTTCACACCACAGACTCATCTTGGTCAGGATCGATTTGAAATCTATCATGGTTTCAGAGAAATCATACTCCATGGTAAGTTGTTCTTGTAGAATGTTGAACGACTACCCCAACTAAAATCTATCCACTCAACAAAAATTATTTCACACCACAGACTCATCTTGGTCAGGATCGATTTGAAATCTATCATGGTTTCAGAGAAATCATACTCCATGGTTCGTTGTTCTTGTAGAATGTTGAGCGACTGTCCCAACTAAAATCTATCCACTCAACAAACATTATTTCAGAGAAATCATACTCCATGGTAAGTTGTTCTTGTAGAATGTTGAACGACTACCCCAACTAAAATCTATCCACTCGACAAAAATTATTTCAGAGAAATCATACTCCATGGTAAGTTGTTCTTGTAGAATGTTGAACGACTACCCCAACTAAAATCTATCCACTCAACAAAAATTATTTCACAACACAGACTCATCTTGGTCAGGATCGATTTGAAATCTATCATGGTTTCAGAGAAATCATACTCCATGGTAAGTTGTTCTTGTAGAATGTTAAACGACTACCCCTAACGAAAATCTATCCACTCAACAAAAATTATTTCAGAGAAATCATACTCCATGGTTCGTTGTTCTTGTAGAATGTTGAACGACTACCCCAACTAAAATCTATCCACTCAACAAAAATTATTTCAGAGAAATCATACTCCATGGTTCGTTGTTCTTGTAAAATGTTGAACGACTACCCCAACTAAAATCTATCCACTCAACAAAAATTATTTCACAACACAGACTCATCTTGGTCAGGATCGATTTGAAATCTATCATGGTTTCAGAGAAATCATAGTCCATGGTAAGTTGTTCTTGTAGAATGTTGAACGACTACCCCAACTAAAATCTATCCACTCAACAAAAATTATTTCAGAGAAATCATACTCCATGGTAAGTTGTTCTTGTAGAATGTTGAACGACTACCCCAACTAAAATCTATCCACTCAACAAAAATTATTTCACACCACAGACTTATCTTGGTCAGGATCGATTTGAAATCTATCATGGTTTCAGAGAAATCATAGTCCATGGTAAGTTGTTCTTGTAGAATGTTGAACGACTATTCCAACTAAAATCTATCCACTCAACAAAAATTATTACAGAGAAATCATACTCCATGGTAAGTTGTTCTTGTAAAATGTTGAACGACTACCTCAACTAAAATCTATCCACTCAACAAAAATTATTTCACAACACAGACTCATCTTGGTCAGGATCGATTTGAACTCTATCATGGTTTCAGAGAAATCATACTCCATGGTTCGTTGTTCTTGTAAAATGTTGAACGACTACCCCAACTAAAATCTATCCACTCAACAAAATTTATTTCACAAAACAGATTCATCTTGGTCAGGATCGATTTGAAATCTATCATGGTTTCAGAGAAATCATAGTCCATGGTAAGTGGTTCTTGTAGAATGTTGAACTACTACCCCAACTAAAATCTATCCACTCAACAAAAATTATTTCAGAGAAATCATACTCCATGGTTCGTTGTTCTTGTAAAATGTTGAACGACTACCCCAACTAAAATCTATCCACTCAACAAAAATTATTTCACAACACAGACTCATCTTGGTCAGGATCGATCTGAAATCTATCATGGTTTCAGAGAAATCATACTCCATGGTTCGTTGTTCTTGTAGAATGTTGAACGACTACCCCAACTAAAATCTATCCACTCAACAAAAATTATTTCACACCACAGACTCATCTTGGTCAGGATCGATTTGAAATCTATCATGGTTTCAGAGAAATCATACTCCATGGTTCGTTGTTCTTGTGGAATGTTGAGCGACTATCGCAACTAAAATCTATCCACTCAACAAAAATTATTTCAGAGAAATCATACTCCATGGTAAGTTGTTCTTGTAGAATGTTGAACGACTACCCCAACTAAAATCTATCCACTCAACAAAAATTATTTCACACCACAGACTTATCTTGGTCAGGATCGATTTGAAATCTATCATGGTTTCAGAGAAATCATACTCCATGGTAAGTTGTTCTTGTAGAATGTTGAACGACTACCCCTAACTAAAATCTATCCACTCAACAAAAATTATTTCAGAGAAATCATACTCCATGGTTCGCTTTTCTTGTAGAATGTTGAACGACTACCCCAACTAAAATCTATCCACTCAACAAAAATTATTTCAGAGAAATCATACTCCATGGTTCGTTGTTCTTGTAAAATGTTGAACGACTACCCCAACTAAAATCTATCCACTCAACAAAAATTATTTCACAACACAGCCTCATCTTGGTCAGGATCGATTTGAAATCTATCATGGTTTCAGAGAAATCATACTCCATGGTTCGTTGTTCTTGTAAAATGTTGAACGACTACCCTAACTAATATCTATCCACTCAACAAAAATTATTTCACACCACAGACTCATCTTGGTCAGGATCGATTTGAAATCTATCATGGTTTCAGAGATATCATACTCCATGGTTCGTTGTTCTTGTAAAATGTTGAACGACTACCCCAACTAAAATCTATCCACTCAACAAAAATTATTTCAGAGAAATCATACTCCATGGTAAGTTGTTCTTGTAGAATGTTGAACCACTACCCCAACTAAAATCTATCCACTCAACAAAAATTATTTCACACCACAGACTCATCTTGGTCAGGATCGATTTGAAATCTATCATGGTTTCAGAGAAATCATACTCCATGGTAAGTTGTTCTTGTAGAATGTTGAACGACTACCCCAACTAAAATCTATCCAGTCAACAAAAATTATTTCACACCACAGACTCATCTTGGTCAGGATCGATTTGAAATCTATCATGGTTTTAGAGAAATCATACTCCATGGTAAGTTGTTCTTGTAGAATGTTGAACGACTACCCCTAACGAAAATCTATCCACTCAACAAAAATTATTTCAGAGAAATCATACTCCATGGTTCGTTGTTCTTGTAGAATGTTGAACGACTACCCCAACTAAAATCTATCCACTCAACAAAAATTATTTCACACCACAGACTCATCTTGTTCAGGATCGATTTGAAATCTATCATGGTTTCAGAGAAATCATACTCCATGGTAAATTGTTCTTGTATAATGTTGAACGACTACCAATAACTAAAACCTATCCACTCAACAAAAATTATTTCAGAGAAATCATACTCCATGGTTCGTTGTTCTTGTAAAATGTTGAACGACTACCCCAACTAAAATCTATCCACTCAACAAAAATTATTTCACAACACAGACTCATCTTAGTCAGGATCGATTTGAAATCTATCATGGTTTCAGAGAAATCATAGTCCATGGTAAGTTGTTCTTGTAGAATGTTGAACGACTACCCCAACTAAAATCAATCCACTCAACAAAAATTATTTCAGAGAAATCATACTCCATGGTAAGTTGTTCTTGTAAAATGTTGAACGACTACCTCAACTAAAATCTATCCACACAACAAAAATTATTTCACAACACAGACTCATCTTGGTCAGGATCGATTTGAACTCTATCATGGTTTCAGAGAAATCATACTCCATGGTTCGTTGTTCTTGTAAAATGTTGAACGACTACCCTAACTAATATCTATCCACTCAACAAAAATTATTTCACACCACAGACTCATCTTGGTCAGGATCGATTTGAAATCTATCATGGTTTCAGAGAAATCATACTCCATGGTTCGTTGTTTTTGTAAAATGTTGAACGACTACCCCAACTAAAATCTATCCACTCAACAAAAATTATTTCACACCACAGACTCATCTTAGTCAGGATCGATTTGAAATCTATCGTGGTTTCAGAGAAATCATACTCCATGGTTCGTTGTTCTTGTAGAATGTTGAGCGACTATCGCAACTAAAATCTATCCACTCAACATAAATTATTTCAGAGAAATCATACTCCATTTTAAGTTGTTCTTGTAGAATGTTGAACGACTACCCCAACTAAAATCTATCCACTCAACAAAAATTATTACACACCACAGACTCATCTCGGTCAGGATCGATTTGAACTCTATCATGGTTTCAGAGAAATCATACTCCATGGTTCGTTGTTCTTGTAAAATGTTGAACGACTACCCTAACTAATATCTATCCACTCAACAAAAATTATTTCACACCACAGACTCATCTTGGTCAGGATCGATTTGAAATCTATCATGGTTTCAGAGAAATCATACTCCATGGTAAGTTGTTCTTGTAAAATGTTGAACGACTACCCTAACTAATATCTATCCACTCAACAAAAATTATTTCACACCACAGACTCATCTTGGTCAGGATCGGTTTGAAATCTATCATGGTTTCAGAGAAATCATACTCCATGGTAAGTTGTTCTTGTAAAATGTTGAACGACTATATCAACTAAAATCTATCCACACAACAAAAATTATTTCACAACACAGACTCATCTTGGTCAGGATCGATTTGAACTCTATCATGGTTTCAGAGAAATCATACTCCATGGTAAGTTGTTCTTGTAAAATGTTGAACGACTACCTCAACTAAAATCTATCCACACAACAAAAATTATTTCACAACACAGACTCATCTTGGTCAGGATCGATTTGAACTCTATCATGGTTTCAGAGAAATCATACTCCATGGTTCGTTGTTCTTGTAGAATGTTGAGCGACTATCGCAACTAAAATCTATCCACTCAACATAAATTATTTCAGAGAAATCATACTCCATGGTAAGTTGTTCTTGTAGAATGTTGAACGACTACCCCTAACTAAAATCTATCCACTCAACAAAAATTATTTCAGAGAAATCATACTCCATGGTTCGTTGTTCTTGTAGAATGTTGAACGACTACCCCAACTAAAATCTATCCACTCAACAAAAGTTTTTCAGAGAAATCATACTCCATGGTTCGTTGTTCTTGTAAAATGTTGAACGACTAATCAAACTAAAATCTATCCACTCAACAAAAATTATTTCACAACACAGACTCATCTTGGTCAGGATCGATTTGAAATCTATCATGGTTTCAGAGAAATCATACTCCATGGTTCGTTGTTCTTGTAAAATGTTGAACGACTACCCCAACTAAAATCTATCCACTCAACAAAAATTATTTCACACCACAGACTCATCTTAGTCAGGATCGATTTGAAATCTATCATGGTTTCAGAGAAATCATACTCCATGGTTCGTTGTTCTTGTAGAATGTTGAGCGACTATCGCAACTAAAATCTATCCACTCAACATAAATTATTTCAGAGAAATCATACTCCATTTTAAGTTGTTCTTGTAGAATGTTGAACGACTACCCCAACTAAAATCTATCCACTCAACAAAAATTATTACACACCACAGACTCATCTTGGTCAGGATCGATTTGAAATCTATCATGGTTTCAGAGAAATCATACTCCATGGTAAGTTGTTCTTGTAGAATGTTGAACGACTACCCCTAACTAAAATCTATCCACTCAACAAAAATTATTTCAGAGAAATCATACTCCATGGTTCGTTTTTCTTGTAGAATGTTGAACGACTACCCCAACTAAAATCTATCCACTCAACAAAAATTATTTCACACCACAGACTTATCTTGGTCAGGATCGATTTGAAATCTATCATGGTTTCAGAGAAATCATACTCCATGGTAAGTTGTTCTTGTAGAATGTTGAACGACTACCCCTAACTAAAATCTATCCACTCAACAAAAATTATTTCAGAGAAATCATACTCCATGGTTCGCTTTTCTTGTAGAATGTTGAACGACTACCCCAACTAAAATCTATCCACTCAACAAAAATTATTTCAGAGAAATCATACTCCATGGTTCGTTGTTCTTGTAAAATGTTGAACGACTACCCCAACTAAAATCTATCCACTCAACAAAAATTATTTCACAACACAGCCTCATCTTGGTCAGGATCGATTTGAAATCTATCATGGTTTCAGAGAAATCATACTCCATGGTTCGTTGTTCTTGTAAAATGTTGAACGACTACCCTAACTAATATCTATCCACTCAACAAAAATTATTTCACACCACAGACTCATCTTGGTCAGGATCGATTTGAAATCTATCATGGTTTCAGAGATATCATACTCCATGGTTCGTTGTTCTTGTAAAATGTTGAACGACTACCCCAACTAAAATCTATCCACTCAACAAAAATTATTTCAGAGAAATCATACTCCATGGTAAGTTGTTCTTGTAGAATGTTGAACCACTACCCCAACTAAAATCTATCCACTCAACAAAAATTATTTCACACCACAGACTCATCTTGGTCAGGATCGATTTGAAATCTATCATGGTTTCAGAGAAATCATACTCCATGGTAAGTTGTTCTTGTAGAATGTTGAACGACTACCCCAACTAAAATCTATCCAGTCAACAAAAATTATTTCACACCACAGACTCATCTTGGTCAGGATCGATTTGAAATCTGTCATGGTTTCAGAGAAAACATACTCCATGGTAAGTTGTTCTTGTAGAATGTTGAACGACTACCCCAACTAAAATCTATCCACTCAACAAAAATTATTTCACAACACAGACTCATCTTGGTCAGGATCGATTTGAAATCTATCATGGTTTTAGAGAAATCATACTCCATGGTAAGTTGTTCTTGTAGAATGTTGAACGACTACCCCTAACGAAAATCTATCCACTCAACAAAAATTATTTCAGAGAAATCATACTCCATGGTTCGTTGTTCTTGTAGAATGTTGAACGACTACCCCAACTAAAATCTATCCACTCAACAAAAATTATTTCACACCACAGACTCATCTTGTTCAGGATCGATTTGAAATCTATCATGGTTTCAGAGAAATCATACTCCATGGTAAATTGTTCTTGTATAATGTTGAACGACTACCAATAACTAAAACCTATCCACTCAACAAAAATTATTTCAGAGAAATCATACTCCATGGTTCGTTGTTCTTGTAAAATGTTGAACGACTACCCCAACTAAAATCTATCCACTCAACAAAAATTATTTCACAACACAGACTCATCTTAGTCAGGATCGATTTGAAATCTATCATGGTTTCAGAGAAATCATAGTCCATGGTAAGTTGTTCTTGTAGAATGTTGAACGACTACCCCAACTAAAATCTATCCACTCAACAAAAATTATTTCAGAGAAATCATACTCCATGGTAAGTTGTTCTTGTAAAATGTTGAACGACTACCTCAACTAAAATCTATCCACACAACAAAAATTATTTCACAACACAGACTCATCTTGGTCAGGATCGATTTGAACTCTATCATGGTTTCAGAGAAATCATACTCCATGGTTCGTTGTTCTTGTAAAATGTTGAACGACTACCCTAACTAATATCTATCCACTCAACAAAAATTATTTCACACCACAGACTCATCTTGGTCAGGATCGATTTGAAATCTATCATGGTTTCAGAGAAATCATACTCCATGGTTCGTTGTTTTTGTAAAATGTTGAACGACTACCCCAACTAAAATCTATCCACTCAACAAAAATTATTTCACACCACAGACTCATCTTAGTCAGGATCGATTTGAAATCTATCGTGGTTTCAGAGAAATCATACTCCATGGTTCGTTGTTCTTGTAGAATGTTGAGCGACTATCGCAACTAAAATCTATCCACTCAACATAAATTATTTCAGAGAAATCATACTCCATTTTAAGTTGTTCTTGTAGAATGTTGAACGACTACCCCAACTAAAATCTATCCACTCAACAAAAATTATTACACACCACAGACTCATCTCGGTCAGGATCGATTTGAACTCTATCATGGTTTCAGAGAAATCATACTCCATGGTTCGTTGTTCTTGTAAAATGTTGAACGACTACCCTAACTAATATCTATCCACTCAACAAAAATTATTTCACACCACAGACTCATCTTGGTCAGGATCGATTTGAAATCTATCATGGTTTCAGAGAAATCATACTCCATGGTAAGTTGTTCTTGTAAAATGTTGAACGACTACCCTAACTAATATCTATCCACTCAACAAAAATTATTTCACACCACAGACTCATCTTGGTCAGGATCGGTTTGAAATCTATCATGGTTTCAGAGAAATCATACTCCATGGTAAGTTGTTCTTGTAAAATGTTGAACGACTATATCAACTAAAATCTATCCACACAACAAAAATTATTTCACAACACAGACTCATCTTGGTCAGGATCGATTTGAACTCTATCATGGTTTCAGAGAAATCATACTCCATGGTAAGTTGTTCTTGTAAAATGTTGAACGACTACCTCAACTAAAATCTATCCACACAACAAAAATTATTTCACAACACAGACTCATCTTGGTCAGGATCGATTTGAACTCTATCATGGTTTCAGAGAAATCATACTCCATGGTTCGTTGTTCTTGTAGAATGTTGAGCGACTATCGCAACTAAAATCTATCCACTCAACATAAATTATTTCAGAGAAATCATACTCCATGGTAAGTTGTTCTTGTAGAATGTTGAACGACTACCCCTAACTAAAATCTATCCACTCAACAAAAATTATTTCAGAGAAATCATACTCCATGGTTCGTTGTTCTTGTAGAATGTTGAACGACTACCCCAACTAAAATCTATCCACTCAACAAAAGTTTTTCAGAGAAATCATACTCCATGGTTCGTTGTTCTTGTAAAATGTTGAACGACTAATCAAACTAAAATCTATCCACTCAACAAAAATTATTTCACAACACAGACTCATCTTGGTCAGGATCGATTTGAAATCTATCATGGTTTCAGAGAAATCATACTCCATGGTTCGTTGTTCTTGTAAAATGTTGAACGACTACCCCAACTAAAATCTATCCACTCAACAAAAATTATTTCACACCACAGACTCATCTTAGTCAGGATCGATTTGAAATCTATCATGGTTTCAGAGAAATCATACTCCATGGTTCGTTGTTCTTGTAGAATGTTGAGCGACTATCGCAACTAAAATCTATCCACTCAACATAAATTATTTCAGAGAAATCATACTCCATTTTAAGTTGTTCTTGTAGAATGTTGAACGACTACCCCAACTAAAATCTATCCACTCAACAAAAATTATTACACACCACAGACTCATCTTGGTCAGGATCGATTTGAAATCTATCATGGTTTCAGAGAAATCATACTCCATGGTAAGTTGTTCTTGTAGAATGTTGAACGACTACCCCTAACTAAAATCTATCCACTCAACAAAAATTATTTCAGAGAAATCATACTCCATGGTTCGTTTTTCTTGTAGAATGTTGAACGACTACCCCAACTAAAATCTATCCACTCAACAAAAATTATTTCAGAGAAATCATACTCCATGGTTCGTTGTTCTTGTAAAATGTTGAACGACTACCACAACACAGACTCATCTTGGTCACGATCGATTTGAAATCTATCATGGTTTCAGAGAAATCATAGTCCATGGTAAGTTGTTCTTGTAGAAAGTTGAACGACTATCCCAACTAAACTCTATCCACTCAACAAAAATTATTTCATACCACAGACTCATCTTGGTCAGGATCGATTTGAAATCTATCATGGTTTCAGAGAAATCATACTCCATGGTAAGTTGTTCTTGTAGAATGTTGAATGACTACCCCAACTAAAATCTATCCACTCAACAAAAATTATTTCAGAGAAATCATACTCCATGGTAAGTTGTTCTTGTAGAATGTTGAACGACTACCCCAACTAAAATCTATCCACTCAACAAAAATTATTTCACACCACAGACTCATCTTGGTCAGGATCGATTTGAAATCTATCATGGTTTCAGAGAAATCATAGGCCATGGTAAGTTGTTCTTGTAGAATGTTGAACGACTACCCCAACTAAAATCTATCCACTCAACAAAAATTATTTCAGAGAAATCATACTCCATGGTAAGTTGTTCTTGTAGAATGTTGAACGACTACCCCAACTAAAATCTATCCACTCAACAAAAATTATTTCACACCACAGACTCATCTTGGTCAGGATCGATTTGAAATCTATCATGGTTTCAGAGAAATCATACTCCATGGTAAGTTGTTCTTGTAGAATATTGAACGACTACCCCAACTAAAATCTATCCACTCAACAAAAATTATTTCACACCACAGACTCATCTTGGTCAGGATCGATTTGAAATCTATCATGGTTTCAGAGAAATCATAGTCCATGGTAAGCTGTTCTTGTAGAATGTTGAACGACTACGCCAACTAAAATCTATCCACTCAACAAAAATTATTTCACACCACAGACTCATCTTGGTCAGGATCGATTTGGAATCTATCATGGTTTCAGAGAAATCATACTCCATGGTTCGTTGTTCTTGTAAAATGTTGAACGACTACCCCAACTAAAATCTATCCACTCAATAAAAATTATTTCACACCACAGACTCATCTTGGTCAGGATCGATTTGAAATCTATCATGGTTGCAGAGAAATCATACTCCATGGTTCGTTGTTCTTGTAGAATGTTGAACGACTATCCCAACTAAAATCTATCCACTCAACAAAAATTATTTCAGAGAAATCATACTCCATTTTAAGTTGTTCTTGTAGAATGTTGAACGACTACCCCAACTAAAATCTATCCACTCAACAAAAATGATTTCACACCACAGACTCATCTTGGTCAGGATCGATTTGAAATCTATCATGGTTTCAGAGAAATCATAGTCCATGGTAAGTTGTTCTTGTAGAATGTTGAACGACTACCCCAACTAAAATCTATCCACTCAACAAAAATTATTTCACACCACAGACTCATCTTGGTCAGGATCGATTTGAAATCTATCATGGTTGCAGAGAAATCATACTCCATGGTTCGTTGTTCTTGTAGAATGTTGAACGACTATCCCAACTAAAATCTATCCACTCAACAAAAATTATTTCAGAGAAATCATACTCCATGGTAAGTTGTTCTTGTAGAATATTGAACGACTACCCCAACTAAAATCTATCCACTCAACAAAAATTATTTCACACCACAGACTCATCTTGTTCAGGATCGATTTGAAATCTATCATGGTTTCAGAGAAATCATACTCCATGGTAAGTTGTTCTTGTATAATGTTGAACGACTACCAATAACTAAAATCTATCCACTCAACAAAAATTATTTCAGAGAAATCATACTCCATGGTTCGTTGTTCTTGTAAAATGTTGAACGACTACCCCAACTAAAATCTATCCACTCAACAAAATTTATTTCACACCACAGACTCATCTTGGTCAGGATCGATTTGAAATCTATCATGGTTTCAGAGAAATCATAGTCCATGGTAAGTGGTTCTTGTAGAATGTTGAACGACTACCCCAACTAAAATCTATCCACTCAACAAAAATTATTTCACACCACAGACTCATCTTGGTCAGGATCGATTTGAAATCTATCATGGTTTCAGAGAAATCATACTCCATGGTTCGTTGTTCTTGTAAAATGTTGAACGACTACCCCAACTAAAATCTATCCACTCAACAAAAATTATTTCACAACACAGACTCATCTTGGTCAGGATCGATTTGAAATCTATCATGGTTTCAGAGAAATCATACTCCATGGTTCGTTGTTCTTGTAAAATGTTGAACGACTACCCCAACTAAAATCTATCCACTCAACAAAAATTATTTCACACCACAGACTCATCTTGGTCAGGATCGATTTGAAATCTATCATGTTTTCAGAGAAATCATACTCCATGGTTCGTTGTTCTTGTGGAATGTTGAGCGACTATCGCAACTAAAATCTATCCACTCAACAAAAATTATTTCAGAGAAATCATACTCCATGGTAAGTTGTTCTTGTAGAATGTTGAACGACTATCCCAACTAAAATCTATCCACTCAACAAAAATTATTTCAGAGAAATCATACTCCATGGTAAGTTGTTCTTGTAGAATGTTGAACGACTACCCCAACTAAAATCTATCCACTCAACAAAAATTATTTCACAACACAGACTCATCTTGGTCAGGATCGATTTGAAATCTATCATGATTTCAGAGAAATCATACTCCATGGTTCGTTGTTCTTGTAAAATGTTGAACGACTACCCCAACTAAAATCTATCCACTCAACAAAATTTATTTCACACCACAGACTCATCTTGGTCAGGATCGATTTGAAATCTAACATGGTTTCAGAGAAATCATAGTCCATGGTAAGTGGTTCTTGTAGAATGTTGAACGACTACACCAACTAAAATCTATCCACTCAACAAAAATTATTTCAGAGAAATCATACTCCATGGTTCGTTGTTCTTGTAAAATGTTGAACGACTACCCCAACTAAAATCTATCCACTCAACAAAAATTATTTCAGAGAAATCATACTCCATGGTTCGTTGTTCTTGTAAAATGTTGAACGACTACCCCAACTAAAATCTATCCACTCAACAAAAATTATTTCACAACACAGACTCATCTTGGTCAGGATCGATTTGAAATCTATCATGGTTTCAGAGAAATCATACTCCATGGTTCGTTGTTCTTGTAAAATGTTGAACGACTACCCCAACTAAAATCTATCCATTCAACAAAAATTATTTCACACCACAGACTCATCTTGGTCAGGATCGATTTGAAATCTATCATGGTTTCAGAGAAATCATACTCCATGGTTCGTTGTTCTTGTGGAATGTTGAGCGACTATCGCAACTAAAATCTATCCACTCAACAAAAATTATTTCAGAGAAATCATACTCCATGGTAAGTTGTTCTTGTAGAATGTTGAACGACTACCCCTAACTAAAATCTATCCACTCAACAAAAATTATTTCAGAGAAATCATACTCCATTTTTCGCTTTTCTTGTAGAATGTTGAACGACTACCCCAACTAAAATCTATCCACTCAACAAAAATTATTTCAGAGAAATCATACTCCATGGTAAGTTGTTCTTGTAAAATGTTGAACGACTACCCCAACTAAAATCTATCCACTCAACAAAAATTATTTCACAACACAGACTCATCTTGGTCAGGATCGATTTGAAATCTATCATGGTTTCAGAGAAATCATACTCCATGGTTCGTTGTTCTTGTAAAATGTTGAACGACTAAACTAACTAATATCTATCCACTCAACAAAAATTATTTCACACCACAGACTCATCTTGGTCAGGATCGATTTGAAATCTATCATGGTTTCAGAGACATCATACTCCATGGTTCGTTGTTCTTGTAAAATGTTGAACGACTACCCCAACTAAAATCTATCCACTCAACAAAAATTATTTCAGAGAAATCATACTCCATGGTAAGTTGTTCTTGTAGAATGTTGAACCACTACCCCAACTAAAATCTATCCACTCAACAAAAATTATTTCACACCACAGACTCATCTTGGTCAGGATCGATTTGAAATCTATCATGGTTTCAGAGAAATCATACTCCATGGTAAGTTGTTCTTGTAGAATGTTGAACGACTATCCCAACTAAAATCTATCCACTCAACAAAAATTATTTCAGAGAAATCATACTCCATGGTAAGTTGTTCTTGTAGAATGTTGAACCACTACCCCAACTAAAATCTATCCACTCAACAAAAATTATTTCACACCACAGACTCATCTTGGTCAGGATCGATTTGAAATCTATCATGGTTTCAGAGAAATCATACTCCATGGTTCGTTGTTCTTGTAGAATGTTGAGCGACTATCCCAACTAAAATCTATCCACTCAACAAAAATTATTTCAGAGAAATCATACTCCATGGTAAGTTGTTCTTGTAGAATGTTGAACGACTATCCCAACTAAAATCTATCCACTCAACAAAAATTATTTCAGAGAAATCATACTCCATGGTAAGTTGTTCTTGTAGAATGTTGAACTACTACCCCTAACGAAAATCTATCCACTCAACAAAAATTATTTCAGAGAAATCATACTCCATGGTTCGTTGTTCTTGTAGAATGTTGAACGACTACCCGAACTAAAATCTATCCACTCAACAAAAATTATTTCAGAGAAATCATACTCCACGGTTCGTTGTTCTTGTAAAATGTTGAACGACTACCCCAACTAAAATCTATCCACTCAACAAAAATTATTTCACAACACAGACTCATCTTGGTCAGGATCGATTTGAAATCTATCATGGTTTCAGAGAAATCATAGTCCATGGTAAGTTGTTCTTGTAGAATGTTGAACGACAACCCCAACTAAAATCTATCCACTCAACAAAAATTATTTCAGAGAAATCATACTCCATGGTAAGTTGTTCTTGTAGAATGTTGAACGACTACCCCAACTAAAATCTATCCACTCAACAAAAATTATTTCACACCACAGACTTATCTTGGTCAGGATCGATTTGAAATCTATCATGGTTTCAGAGAAATCATAGTCCATGGTAAGTTGTTCTTGTAGAATGTTGAACGACTATCCGAACTAAAATCTATCCACTCAACAAAAATTATTACAGAGAAATCATGCTCCATGGTAAGTTGTTCTTGTAAAATGTTGAACGACTACCTCAACTAAAATCTATCCACTCAACAAAAACTATTTCACAACACAGACTCATCTTGGTCAGGATCGATTTGAAATCTATCATGGTTTCAGAGAAATCATACTCCATGGTTCGTTGTTCTTGTTAAATGTTGAACGACTACCCCAACTAAAATCTATCCACTCAACAAAAATTATTTCACACCACAGACTCATCTTGGTCAGGATCGATTTGAAATCTATCATGGTTTCAGAGAAATCATACTCCATGATTCGTTGTTCTTGTGGAATGTTGAGCGACTATCGCAACTAAAATCTATCCACTCAACAAAAATTATTTCAGAGAAATCATACTCCATGGTAAGTTGTTCTTGTAGAATGTTGAACGACTATCCCAACTAAAATCTATCCACTCAACAAAAATTATTTCACAACACAGACTCATCTTGGTCAGGATCGATTTGAAATCTATCATGGTTTCAGAGAAATCATACTCCATGGTTCGTTGTTCTTGTAAAATGTTGAACGACTACCCCAACTAAAATCTATCCACTCAACAAAAATTATTTCACACCACAGACTTATCTTGGTCAGGATCGATTTGAAATCTATCGTGGTTTCAGAGAAATCATACTCCATGGTTCGTTGTTCTTGTAGAATGTTGAACGACTATCCCAACTAAAATCTATCCACTCAACAAAAATTATTTCAGAGAAATCATACTCCATGGTAAGTTGTTCTTGTAGAATGTTGAACGACTACCCCAACTAACATCTATCCACTCAACAAAAATTATTTCAGAGAAATCATACTCCATGGTTCGTTGTTCTTGTAAAATGTTGAACGACTACCCCAACTAAAATCTATCCACTCAACAAAAATTATTTCAGAGAAATCATACTCCATGGTTCGTTGTTCTTGTAAAATGTTGAACGACTACCCCAACTAAAATCTATCCACTCAACAAAAAGTATTTCACAACACAGACTCATCTTGGTCAGGATCGATTTGAAATCTATCATGGTTTCAGAGAAATCATACTCCATGGTTCGTTGTTCTTGTAAAATGTTGAACGACTACCCCAACTAAAATCTATCCACTCAACAAAAATTATTTCAGAGAAATCATACTCCATGGTTCGTTGTTCTTGTAAAATGTTGAACGACTACCCCAACTAAAATCTATCCACTCAACAAAAAGTATTTCACAACACAGACTCATCTTGGTCAGGATCGATTTGAAATCTATCATGGTTTCAGAGAAATCATACTCCATGGTAAGTGGTTCTTGTAGAATGTTGAACTACTACCCCAACTAAAATCTATCCACTCAACAAAAATTATTTCAGAGAAATCATACTCCATGGTTCGTTGTTCTTGTAAAATGTTGAACGACTACCCCAACTAAAATCTATCCACTCAACAAAAATTATTTCAGAGAAATCATACTCCATGGTTCGTTGTTCTTGTAAAATGTTGAACGACTACCCCAACTAAAATCTATCCACTCAACAAAAAGTATTTCACAACACAGACTCATCTTGGTCAGGATCGATTTGAAATCTATCATGGTTTCAGAGAAATCATACTCCATGGTTCGTTGTTCTTGTAAAATGTTGAACGACTACCCCAACTAAAATCTATCCACTCAACAAAAATTATTTCACACCACAGACTCATCTTGGTCAGGATCGATTTGAAATCTATCATGGTTTCAGAGAAATCATACTCCATGGTTCGTTGTTCTTGTGGAATGTTGAGCGACTATCGCAACTAAAATCTATCCACTCAACAAACATTATTTCAGAGAAATCATAGTCCATGGTAAGTTGTTCTTGTAGAATGTTGAACGACTATCCCAACTAAAATCTATCCACTCAACAAAAATTATTTCAGAGAAATCATACTCCATGGTAAGTTGTTCTTGTAGAATGTTGAACGACTACCCCAACTAAAATCTATCCACTCAACAAAAATTATTTCACACCACAGACTTATCTTGGTCAGGATCGATTTGAAATCTATCATGGTTTCAGCGAAATCATACTGCATGGTAAGTTGTTCTTGTAAAATGTTGAACGACTACCCCTAACTAAAATCTATCCACTCAACAAAAATTATTTCAGAGAAATCATACTCCATGGTTCGCTTTTCTTGTAGAATGTTGAACGACTACCCCAACTAAAATCTATCCACTCAACAAAAATTATTTCAGAGAAATCATACTCCATGGTTCGTTGTTGTTGTAAAATGTTGAACGACTACCCCAACTAAAATCTATAGACTCAACAAAAATTATTTCACAACACAGACTCATCTTGGTCAGGATCGATTTGAAATCTATCATGGTTTCAGAGAAATGATACTCCATGGTTCGTTGTTCTTGTAAAATGTTGAACGACTACCCTAACTAATATCTATCCACTCAACAAAAATTATTTCACACCACAGACTCATCTTGGTCAGGATCGATTTGAAATCTATCATGGTTTCAGAGATATCATACTCCATGGTAAGTTGTTCTTGTAGAATGTTGAACGACTACCCCAACTAAAATCTATCCACTCAACAAAAATTATTTCAGAGAAATCATACTCCATGGTAAGTTGTTCTTGTAGAATGTTGAACCACTACCCCAACTAAAATCTATCCACTCAACAAAAATTATTTCACACCACAGACTCATCTTGGTCAGGATCGATTTGAAATCTATCATGGTTTCAGAGATATCATACTCCATGGTAAGTTGTTCTTGTAAAATGTTGAACGACTACCCCAACTAAAATCTATCCACTCAACAAAAATTATTTCAGAGAAATCATACTCCATGGTAAGTTGTTCTTGTAGAATGTTGAACCACTACCCCAACTAAAATCTATCCACTCAACAAAAATTATTTCACACCACAGACTCATCTTGGTCAGGATCGATTTGAAATCTATCATGGTTTCAGAGAAATCATACTCCATGGTAAGTTGTTCTTGTAGAATGTTGAACGACTACCCCAACTAAAATCTATCCAGTCAACAAAAATTATTTCACACCACAGACTCATCTTGGTCAGGATCGATTTGAAATCTGTCATGGTTTCAGAGAAAACATACTCCATGGTAAGTTGTTCTTGTAGAATGTTGAACGACTACCCCAACTAAAATCTATCCACTCAACAAAAATTATTTCACAACACAGACTCATCTTGGTCAGAAACGATTTGAAATCTATCATGGTTTCAGAGAAATCATACTCCATGGTAAGTTGTTCTTGTAGAATGTTGAACGACTACCCCTAACGAAAATCTATCCACTCAACAAAATTTATTTCAGAGAAATCATACTCCATGGTTCGTTGTTCTTGTAGAATGTTGAACGACTACCCCAACTAAAATCTATCCACTCAACAAAAATTATTTCAGAGAAATCATACTAAATTGTTCGTTGTTCTTGTAAAATGTTGAACGACTACCCCAACTAAAATCTATCCACTCAACAAAAATTATTTCACAACACAACTATTGGTCAGGATCGATTTGAAATCTATCATGGTTTCAGAGAAATCATAGTCCATGGTAAGTTGTTCTTGTAGAATGTTGAACGACTACCCCAACTAAAATCTATCCACTCAACAAAAATTATTTCAGAGAAATCATACTCCATGGTAAGTTGTTCTTGTAGAATGTTGAACGACTACCCAAACTAAAATCTATCCACTCAACAAAAATTATTTCACACCACAGACTTATCTTGGTCAGGATCGATTTGGAATCTATCATGGTTTCAGAGAAATCATAGTCCATGGTAAGTTGTTCTTGTAGAATGTCCAACGACTATCCCAACTAAAATCTATCCACTCAACAAAAATTATTACAGAGAAATCATACTCCATGGTAAGTTGTTCTTGTAAAATGTTGAACGACTACCCCAACTAAAATCTATCCACTCAACAAAAATTATTTCACAACACAGACTCATCTTGGTCAGGATCGATTTGAAATCTATCATGGTTTCAGAGAAATCATACTCCATGGTTCGTTGTTCTTGTAAAATGTTGAACGACTACCCCAACTAAAATCTATCCACTCAACAAAAATTATTTCACAACACAGACTCATCTTGGTCAGGATCGGTTTGAAATCTATCATGGTTTCAGAGAAATCATACTCCATGGTTCGTTGTTCTTGTAGAATGTTGAACGACTATCCCAACTAAAATCTATCCACTCCACAAAAATTATTTCACACCACAGACTCATCTTGGTCAGGATCGATTTGAAATCTATCATGGTTTCAGAGAAATCATACTCCATGGTAAGTTGTTCTTGTAGAATGTTGAACGACTACCCCTAACTAAAATCTATCCACTCAACAAAAATTATTTCAGAGAAATCATACTTCATGGTTCGTTTTTCTTGTAGAATGTTGAACGACTACCCCAACTAAAATCTATCCACTCAACAAAAATTATTTCAGAGAAATCATACTCCATGGTTCGTTGTTCTTGTAAAATGTTGAACGACTACCACAACACAGACTCATCTTGGTCACGATCGATTTGAAATCTATCATGGTTTCAGAGAAATCATAGTCCATGGTAAGTTGTTCTTGTAGAAAGTTGAACGACTATCCCAACTAAACTCTATCCACTCAACAAAAATTATTTCATACCACAGACTCATCTTGGTCAGGATCGATTTGAAATCTATCATGGTTTCAGAGAAATCATACTCCATGGTAAGTTGTTCTTGTAGAATGTTGAATGACTACCCCAACTAAAATCTATCCACTCAACAAAAATTATTTCAGAGAAATCATACTCCATGGTAAGTTGTTCTTGTAGAATGTTGAACGACTACCCCAACTAAAATCTATCCACTCAACAAAAATTATTTCACACCACAGACTAATCTTGGTCAGGATCGATTTGAAATCTATCATGGTTTCAGAGAAATCATACTCCATGGTTCGTTGTTCTTGTAAAATGTTGAACGACTACCCCAACTAAAATCTATCCACTCAACAAAAATTATTTCAGAGAAATCATACTCCATGGTAAGTTGTTCTTGTAGAATGTTGAACGACTACCCCAACTAAAATCTATCCACTCAACAAAAATTATTTCACACCACAGACTCATCTTGGTCAGGATCGATTTGAAATCTATCATGGTTTCAGAGAAAACTTACTCCATGGTAAGTTGTTCTTGTAGAATATTGAACGACTACCCCAACTAAAATCTATCCACTCAACAAAAATTATTTCACACCACAGACTCATCTTGGTCAGGATCGATTTGAAATCTATCATGGTTTCAGAGAAATCATAGTCCATGGTAAGCTGTTCTTGTAGAATGTTGAACGACTACGCCAACTAAAATCTATCCACTCAACAAAAATTATTTCACACCACAGACTCATCTTGGTCAGGATCGATTTGAAATCTATCATGGTTTCAGAGAAATCATACTCCATGGTTCGTTGTTCTTGTAAAATGTTGAACGACTACCCCAACTAAAATCTATCCACTCAATAAAAATTATTTCACACCACAGACTCATCTTGGTCAGGATCGATTTGAAATCTATCATGGTTGCAGAGAAATCATACTCCATGGTTCGTTGTTCTTGTAGAATGTTGAACGACTATCCCAACTAAAATCTATCCACTCAACAAAAATTATTTCAGAGAAATCATGCTCCATGGTAAGTTGTTCTTGTAGAATGTTGAGCGACTACCCCAACTAAAATCTATCCACTCAACAAAAATGATTTCACACCACAGACTCATCTTGGTCAGGATCGATTTGAAATCTATCATGGTTTCAGAGAAATCATAGTAGATGGTAAGTTGTTCTTGTAGAATGTTGAACGACTACCCCAACTAAAATCTATCCACTCAACAAAAATTATTTCACACCACAGACTCATCTTGGTCAGGATCGATTTGAAATCTATCATGGTTGCAGAGAAATCATATTCCATGGTTCGTTGTTCTTGTAGAATGTTGAACGACTATCCCAACTAAAATCTATCCACTCAACAAAAATTATTTCAGAGAAATCATACTCCATGGTAAGTTGTTCTTGTAGAATATTGAACGACTACCCCAACTAAAATCTATCCACTCAACAAAAATTATTTCACACCACAGACTCATCTTGTTCAGGATCGATTTGAAATCTATCATGGTTTCAGAGAAATCATACTCCATGGTAAGTTGTTCTTGTATAATGTTGAACGACTACCCCTAACTAAAATCTATCCACTCAACAAAAATTATTTCACACCACAGACTCATCTTGGTCAGGATCGATTTGAAATCTATCATGGTTGCAGAGAAATCATACTCAATGGTTCGTTGTTCTTGTAGAATGTTGAACGACTATCCCAACAAAAATCTATCCACTCAACAAAAATTATTTCAGAGAAATCATACTCCATGGTAAGTTGTTCTTGTAGAATATTGAACGACTACCCCAACTAAAATCTATCCACTCAACAAAAATTATTTCACACCACAGACTCATCTTGTTCAGGATCGATTTGAAATCTATCATGGTTTCAGAGAAATCATACTCCATGGTAAGTTGTTCTTGTAGAATGTTGAACGACTACCCCAACTAAAATCTATCCAGTCAACAAAAATTATTTCACACCACAGACTCATCTTGGTCAGGATCGATTTGAAATCTATCATGGTTTCAGAGAAAACATACTCCATGGTAAGTTGTTCTTGTAGAATGTTGAACGACTACCCCAACTAAAATCTATCCACTCAACAAAAATTATTTCACAACACAGACTCATCTTGGTCAGAAACGATTTGAAATCTATCATGGTTTCAGAGAAATCATACTCCATGGTAAGTTGTTCTTGTAGAATGTTGAACGACTACCCCTAACGAAAATCTATCCACTCAACAAAAATTATTTCAGAGAAATCATACTCCATGGTTCGTTGTTCTTGTAGAATGTTGAACGACTACCCCAACTAAAATCTATCCACTCAACAAAAATTATTTCAGAGAAATCATACTAAATGGTTCGTTGTTCTTGTAAAATGTTGAACGACTACCCCAACTAAAATCTATCCACTCAACAAAAATTATTTCACAACACAGACTCATCTTGGTCAGGATCGATTTGAAATCTATCATGGTTTCAGAGAAATCATAGTCCATGGTAAGTTGTTCTTGTAGAATGTTGAACGACTACCCCAACTAAAATCTATCCACTCAACAAGAATTATTTCAGAGAAATCATACTCCATGGTAAGTTGTTCTTGTAGAATGTTGAACGACTACCCAAACTAAAATCTATCCACTCAACAAAAATTATTTCACACCACAGACTTATCTTGGTCAGGATCGATTTGGAATCTATCATGGTTTCAGAGAAATCATAGTCCATGGTAAGTTGTTCTTGTAGAATGTCCAACGACTATCCCAACTAAAATCTATCCACTCAACAAAAATTATTACAGAGAAATCATACTCCATGGTAAGTTGTTCTTGTAAAATGTTGAACGACTACCCCAACTAAAATCTATCCACTCAACAAAAATTATTTCACAACACAGACTCATCTTGGTCAGGATCGATTTGAAATCTATCATGGTTTCAGAGAAATCATACTCCATGGTTCGTTGTTCTTGTAGAATGTTGAACGACTACCCAAACTAAAATCTATCCACTCAACAAAAATTATTTCACAACACAGACTCATCTTGGTCAGGATCGATTTGAAATCTATCATGGTTTCAGAGAAATCATACTCCATGGTTCGTTGTTCTTGTAGAATGTTGAACGACTATCCCAACTAAAATCTATCCACTCAACAAAAATTATTTCACACCACAGACTCATCTTGGTCAGGATCGATTTGAAATCTATCATGGTTTCAGAGAAATCATACTCCATGGTAAGTTGTTCTTGTAGAATGTTGAACGACTACCCCTAACTAAAATCTATCCACTCAACAAAAATTATTTCAGAGAAATCATACTCCATGGTATGTTTTTCTTGTAGAATGTTGAACGACTACCCCAACTAAAATCTATCCACTCAACAAAAATTATTTCAGAGAAATCATACTCCATGGTTCGTTGTTCTTGTAAAATGTTGAACGACTACCACAACACAGACTCATCTTGGTCACGATCGATTTGAAATCTATCATGGTTTCAGAGAAATCATAGTCCATGGTAAGTTGTTCTTGTAGAAAGTTGAAAGACTATCCCAACTAAACTCTATCCACTCAACAAAAATTATTTCATACCACAGACTCATCTTGGTCAGGATCGATTTGAAATCTATCATGGTTTCAGAGAAATCATACTCCATGGTAAGTTGTTCTTGTAGAATGTTGAATGACTACCCCAACTAAAATCTATCCACTCAACAAAAATTATTTCAGAGAAATCATACTCCATGGTAAGTTGTTCTTGTAGAATGTTGAACGACTACCCCAACTAAAATCTATCCACTCAACAAAAATTATTTCACACCACAGACTCATCTTGGTCAGGATCGATTTGAAATCTATCATGGTTTCAGAGAAATCATACTCCATGGTTCGTTGTTCTTGTAAAATGTTGAACGACTACCCCAACTAAAATCTATCCACTCAACAAAAATTATTTCAGAGAAATCATACTCCATGGTAAGTTGTTCTTGTAGAATGTTGAACGACTACCCCAACTAAAATCTATCCACTCAACAAAAATTATTTCACACCACAGACTCATCTTGGTCAGGTTCGATTTGAAATCTATCATGGTTTCAGAGAAATCATACTCCATGGTAAGTTGTTCTTGTAGAATATTGAACGACTACCCCAACTAAAATCTATCCACTCAACAAAAATTATTTCACACCACAGACTCATCTTGGTCAGGATCGATTTGAAATCTATCATGGTTTCAGAGAAATCATAGTCCATGGTAAGCTGTTCTTGTAGAATGTTGAACGACTACGCCAACTAAAATCTATCCACTCAACAAAAATTATTTCACACCACAGACTCATCTTGGTCAGGATCGATTTGAAATCTATCATGGTTTCAGAGAAATCATACTCCATGGTTCGTTGTTCTTGTAAAATGTTGAACGACTACCCCAACTAAAATCTATCCACTCAATAAAAATTATTTCACACCACAGACTCATCTTGGTCAGGATCGATTTGAAATCTATCATGGTTGCAGAGAAATCATACTCCATGGTTCGTTGTTCTTGTAGAATGTTGAACGACTATCCCAACTAAAATCTATCCACTCAACAAAAATTATTTCAGAGAAATCATACTCCATGGTAAGTTGTTCTTGTAGAATGTTGAACGACTACCCCAACTAAAATCTATCCACTCAACAAAAATGATTTCACACCACAGACTCATCTTGGTCAGGATCGATTTGAAATCTATCATGGTTTCAGAGAAATCATAGTCCATGGTAAGTTGTTCTTGTAGAATGTTGAACGACTACCCCAACTAAAATCTATCCACTCAATAAAAATTATTTCACACCACAGACTCATCTTGGTCAGGATCGATTTGAAATCTATCATGGTTGCAGAGAAATCATACTCCATGGTTCGTTGTTCTTGTAGAATGTTGAACGACTATCCCAACTAAAATCTATCCACTCAACAAAAATTATTTCAGAGAAATCATACTCCATGGTAAGTTGTTCTTGTAGAATGTTGAACGACTACCCCAACTAAAATCTATCCACTCAACAAAAATGATTTCACACCACAGACTCATCTTGGGCAGGATCGATTTGAAATCTATCATGGTTTCAGAGAAATCATAGTCCATGGTAAGTTGTTCTTGTAGAATGTTGAACGAATACCCCAACTAAAATCTATCCACTCAACAAAAATTATTTCACACCACAGACTCATCTTGGTCAGGATCGATTTGAAATCTATCATGGTTGCAGAGAAATCATACTCCATGGTTCGTTGTTCTTGTAGAATGTTGAACGACTATCCCAACTAAAATCTATCCACTCAACAAAAATTATTTCAGAGAAATCATACTCCATGGTAAGTTGTTCTTGTAGAATATTGAACGACTACCCCAACTAAAATCTATCCACTCAACAAAAATTATTTCACACCACAGACTCATCTTGTTCAGGATCGATTTGAAATCTATCATGGTTTCAGAGAAATCATACTCCATGGTAAGTTGTTCTTGTATAATGTTGAACGACTACCCCTAACTAAAATCTATCCACTCAACAAAAATTATTTCACACCACAGACTCATCTTGGTCAGGATCGATTTGAAATCTATCATGGTTTCAGAGAAATCATACTCCATGGTTCGTTGTTCTTGTAGAATGTTGAACGACTATCCCAACAAAAATCTATCCACTCAACAAAAATTATTTCAGAGAAATCATACTCCATGGTAAGTTGTTCTTGTAGAATATTGAACGACTACCCCAACTAAAATCTATCCACTCAACAAAAATTATTTCACACCACAGACTCATCTTGTTCAGGATCGATTTGAAATCTATCATGGTTTCAGAGAAATCATACTCCATGGTAAGTTGTTCTTGTAGAATGTTGAACGACTACCCCAACTAAAATCTATCCAGTCAACAAAAATTATTTCACACCACAGACTCATCTTGGTCAGGATCGATTTGAAATCTATCATGGTTTCAGAGAAAACATACTCCATGGTAAGTTGTTCTTGTAGAATGTTGAACGACTACCCCAACTAAAATCTATCCACTCAACAAAAATTATTTCAGAGAAATCATACTAAATGGTTCGTTGTTCTTGTAAAATGTTGAACGACTACCCCAACTAAAATCTATCCACTCAACAAAAATTATTTCACAACACAGACTCATCTTGGTCAGGATCGATTTGAAATCTATCATGGTTTCAGAGAAATCATAGTCCATGGTAAGTTGTTCTTGTAGAATGTTGAACGACTACCCCAACTAAAATCTATCCACTCAACAAGAATTATTTCAGAGAAATCATACTCCATGGTAAGTTGTTCTTGTAGAATGTTGAACGACTACCCAAACTAAAATCTATCCACTCAACAAAAATTATTTCACACCACAGACTTATCTTGGTCAGGATCGATTTGGAATCTATCATGGTTTCAGAGAAATCATAGTCCATGGTAAGTTGTTCTTGTAGAATGTCCAACGACTATCCCAACTAAAATCTATCCACTCAACAAAAATTATTACAGAGAAATCATACTCCATGGTAAGTTGTTCTTGTAAAATGTTGAACGACTACCCCAACTAAAATCTATCCACTCAACAAAAATTATTTCACAACACAGACTCATCTTGGTCAGGATCGATTTGAAATCTATCATGGTTTCAGAGAAATCATACTCCATGGTTCGTTGTTCTTGTAAAATGTTGAACGACTACCCCAACTAAAATCTATCCACTCAACAAAAATTATTTCACAACACAGACTCATCTTGGTCAGGATCGATTTGAAATCTATCATGGTTTCAGAGAAATCATACTCCATGGTTCGTTGTTCTTGTAGAATGTTGAACGACTATCCCAACTAAAATCTATCCACTCAACAAAAATTATTTCACACCACAGACTCATCTTGGTCAGGATCGATTTGAAATCTATCATGGTTTCAGAGAAATCATACTCCATGGTAAGTTGTTCTTGTAGAATGTTGAACGACTACCCCTAACTAAAATCTATCCACTCAACAAAAATTATTTCAGAGAAATCATACTCCATGGTTCGTTTTTCTTGTAGAATGTTGAACGACTACCCCAACTAAAATCTATCCACTCAACAAAAATTATTTCAGAGAAATCATACTCCATGGTTCGTTGTTCTTGTAAAATGTTGAACGACTACCACAACACAGACTCATCTTGGTCACGATCGATTTGAAATCTATCATGGTTTCAGAGAAATCATAGTCCATGGTAAGTTGTTCTTGTAGAAAGTTGAACGACTATCCCAACTAAACTCTATCCACTCAACAAAAATTATTTCATACCACAGACTCATCTTGGTCAGGATCGATTTGAAATCTATCATGGTTTCAGAGAAATCATACTCCATGGTAAGTTGTTCTTGTAGAATGTTGAATGACTACCCCAACTAAAATCTATCCACTCAACAAAAATTATTTCAGAGAAATCATACTCCATGGTAAGTTGTTCTTGTAGAATGTTGAACGACTACCCCAACTAAAATCTATCCACTCAACAAAAATTATTTCACACCACAGACTCATCTTGGTCAGGATCGATTTGAAATCTATCATGGTTTCAGAGAAATCATACTCCATGGTTCGTTGTTCTTGTAAAATGTTGAACGACTACCCCAACTAAAATCTATCCACTCAACAAAAATTATTTCAGAGAAATCATACTCCATGGTAAGTTGTTCTTGTAGAATGTTGAACGACTACCCCAACTAAAATCTATCCACTCAACAAAAATTATTTCACACCACAGACTCATCTTGGTCAGGATCGATTTGAAATCTATCATGGTTTCAGAGAAATCATACTCCATGGTAAGTTGTTCTTGTAGAATATTGAACGACTACCCCAACTAAAATCTATCCACTCAACAAAAATTATTTCACACCACAGACTCATC
Source organism: Xylota sylvarum (assembly GCA_905220385.1). Lineage (NCBI taxonomy): Eukaryota > Metazoa > Arthropoda > Insecta > Diptera > Syrphidae > Xylota > Xylota sylvarum. The sequence continues at coordinate 1,193,258 of CAJMZQ010000068.1, read as the reverse complement.
TTGGTCAGGATCGATTTGAAATCTATCATGGTTTCAGAGAAATCATAGTCCATGGTAAGCTGTTCTTGTAGAATGTTGAACGACTACGCCAACTAAAATCTATCCACTCAACAAAAATTATTTCACACCACAGACTCATCTTGGTCAGGATCGATTTGAAATCTATCATGGTTTCAGAGAAATCATACTCCATGGTTCGTTGTTCTTGTAAAATGTTGAACGCCTACCCCAACTAAAATCTATCCAATCAATAAAAATTATTTCACACCACAGACTCATCTTGGTCAGGATCGATTTGAAATCTATCATGGTTTCAGAGAAATCATACTCCATGGTTCGTTGTTCTTGTAAAATGTTGAACGCCTACCCCAACTAAAATCTATCCAATCAATAAAAATTATTTCACACCACAGACTCATCTTGGTCAGGATCGATTGGAAATCTATCATGGTTTCAGAGAAATCATACTCCATGGTAAGTTGTTCTTGTAGAATGTTGAACGACTATCCCAACTAAAATCTATCCACTCAACAAAAATTATTTCAGAGAAATCATACTCCATGGTAAGTTGTTCTTGTAGAATATTGAACGACTACCCCAACTAAAATCTATCCACTCAACAAAAATTATTTCACACCACAGACTCATCTTGTTCAGGATCGATTTGAAATCTATCATGGTTTCAGAGAAATCATACTCCATGGTAAGTTGTTCTTGTATAATGTTGAACGACTACCAATAACTAAAATCTATCCACTCAACAAAAATTATTTCAGAGAAATCATACTCCATGGTTCGTTGTTCTTGTAAAATGTTGAACGACTACCCCAACTAAAATCTATCCACTCAACAAAATTTATTTCACACCACAGACTCATCTTGGTCAGGATCGATTTGAAATCTATCATGGTTTCAGAGAAATCATAGTCCATGGTAAGTGGTTCTTGTAGAATGTTGAACGACTACCCCAACTAAAATCTATCCACTCAACAAAAATTATTTCACACCACAGACTCATCTTGGTCAGGATCGATTTGAAATCTATCATGGTTTCAGAGAAATCATACTCCATGGTTCGTTGTTCTTGTAAAATGTTGAACGACTACCCCAACTAAAATCTATCCACTCAACAAAAATTATTTCACAACACAGACTCATCTTGGTCAGGATCGATTTGAAATCTATCATGGTTTCAGAGAAATCATACTCCATGGTTCGTTGTTCTTGTAAAATGTTGAACGACTACCCCAACTAAAATCTATCCACGCAACAAAAATTATTTCACACCACAGACTCATCTTGGTCAGGATCGATTTGAAATCTATCATGTTTTCAGAGAAATCATACTCCATGGTTCGTTGTTCTTGTGGAATGTTGAGCGACTATCGCAACTAAAATCTATCCACTCAACAAAAATTATTTCAGAGAAATCATACTCCATGGTAAGTTGTTCTTGTAGAATGTTGAACGACTATCCCAACTAAAATCTATCCACTCAACAAAAATTATTTCAGAGAAATCATACTCCATGGTAAGTTGTTCTTGTAGAATGTTGAACGACTACCCCAACTAAAATCTATCCACTCAACAAAAATTATTTCACAACACAGACTCATCTTGGTCAGGATCGATTTGAAATCTATCATGATTTCAGAGAAATCATACTCCATGGTTCGTTGTTCTTGTAAAATGTTGAACGACTACCCCAACTAAAATCTATCCACTCAACAAAATTTATTTCACACCACAGACTCATCTTGGTCAGGATCGATTTGAAATCTAACATGGTTTCAGAGAAATCATAGTCCATGGTAAGTGGTTCTTGTAGAATGTTGAACGACTACACCAACTAAAATCTATCCACTCAACAAAAATTATTTCAGAGAAATCATACTCCATGGTTCGTTGTTCTTGTAAAATGTTGAACGACTACCCCAACTAAAATCTATCCACTCAACAAAAATTATTTCAGAGAAATCATACTCCATGGTTCGTTGTTCTTGTAAAATGTTGAACGACTACCCCAACTAAAATCTATCCACTCAACAAAAATTATTTCACAACACAGACTCATCTTGGTCAGGATCGATTTGAAATCTATCATGGTTTCAGAGAAATCATACTCCATGGTTCGTTGTTCTTGTAAAATGTTGAACGACTACCCCAACTAAAATCTATCCATTCAACAAAAATTATTTCACACCACAGACTCATCTTGGTCAGGATCGATTTGAAATCTATCATGGTTTCAGAGAAATCATACTCCATGGTTCGTTGTTCTTGTGGAATGTTGAGCGACTATCGCAACTAAAATCTATCCACTCAACAAAAATTATTTCAGAGAAATCATACTCCATGGTAAGTTGTTCTTGTAGAATATTGAACGACTACCCCTAACTAAAATCTATCCACTCAACAAAAATTATTTCAGAGAAATCATACTCCATTTTTCGCTTTTCTTGTAGAATGTTGAACGACTACCCCAACTAAAATCTATCCACTCAACAAAAATTATTTCAGAGAAATCATACTCCATGGTAAGTTGTTCTTGTAAAATGTTGAACGACTACCCCAACTAAAATCTATCCACTCAACAAAAATTATTTCACAACACAGACTCATCTTGGTCAGGATCGATTTGAAATCTATCATGGTTTCAGAGAAATCATACTCCATGGTTCGTTGTTCTTGTAAAATGTTGAACGACTAAACTAACTAATATCTATCCACTCAACAAAAATTATTTCACACCACAGACTCATCTTGGTCAGGATCGATTTGAAATCTATCATGGTTTCAGAGACATCATACTCCATGGTTCGTTGTTCTTGTAAAATGTTGAACGACTACCCCAACTAAAATCTATCCACTCAACAAAAATTATTTCAGAGAAATCATACTCCATGGTAAGTTGTTCTTGTAGAATGTTGAACCACTACCCCAACTAAAATCTATCCCCTCAACAAAAATTATTTCACACCACAGACTCATCTTGGTCAGGATCGATTTGAAATCTATCATGGTTTCAGAGAAATCATACTCCATGGTAAGTTGTTCTTGTAGAATGTTGAACGACTATCCCAACTAAAATCTATCCACTCAACAAAAATTATTTCAGAGAAATCATACTCCATGGTAAGTTGTTCTTGTAGAATGTTGAACCACTACCCCAACTAAAATCTATCCACTCAACAAAAATTATTTCACACCACAGACTCATCTTGGTCAGGATCGATTTGAAATCTATCATGGTTTCAGAGAAATCATACTCCATGGTAAGTTGTTCTTGTAGAATGTTGAACGACTACCCCTAACGAAAATCTATCCACTCAACAAAAATTATTTCAGAGAAATCATACTCCATGGTTCGTTGTTCTTGTAGAATGTTGAACGACTACCCCAACTAAAATCTATCCACTCAACAAAAATTATTTCAGAGAAATCATACTCCACGGTTCGTTGTTCTTGTAAAATGTTGAACGACTACCCCAACTAAAATCTATCCACTCAACAAAAATTATTTCACAACACAGACTCATCTTGGTCAGGATCGATTTGAAATCTATCATGGTTTCAGAGAAATCATAGTCCATGGTAAGTTGTTCTTGTAGAATGTTGAACGACTACCCCAACTAAAATCTATCCACTCAACAAAAATTATTTCAGAGAAATCATACTCCATGGTAAGTTGTTCTTGTAGAATGTTGAACGACTACCCCAACTAAAATCTATCCACTCAACAAAAATTATTTCACACCACAGACTTATCTTGGTCAGGATCGATTTGAAATCTATCATGGTTTCAGAGAAATCATAGTCCATGGTAAGTTGTTCTTGTAGAATGTTGAACGACTATCCCAACTAAAATCTATCCACTCAACAAAAATTATTACAGAGAAATCATGCTCCATGGTAAGTTGTTCTTGTAAAATGTTGAACGACTACCTCAACTAAAATCTATCCACTCAACAAAAACTATTTCACAACACAGACTCATCTTGGTCAGGATCGATTTGAAATCTATCATGGTTTCAGAGAAATCATACTCCATGGTTCGTTGTTCTTGTTAAATGTTGAACGACTACCCCAACTAAAATCTATCCACTCAACAAAAATTATTTCACACCACAGACTCATCTTGGTCAGGATCGATTTGAAATCTATCATGGTTTCAGAGAAATCATACTCCATGATTCGTTGTTCTTGTGGAATGTTGAGCGACTATCGCAACTAAAATCTATCCACTCAACAAAAATTATTTCAGAGAAATCATACTCCATGGTAAGTTGTTCTTGTAGAATGTTGAACGACTATCCCAACTAAAATCTATCCACTCAACAAAAATTATTTCACAACACAGACTCATCTTGGTCAGGATCGATTTGAAATCTATCATGGTTTCAGAGAAATCATACTCCATGGTTCGTTGTTCTTGTAAAATGTTGAACGACTACCCCAACTAAAATCTATCCACTCAACAAAAATTATTTCACACCACAGACTCATCTTGGTCAGGATCGATTTGAAATCTATCATGGTTTCAGAGAAATCATACTCCATTTTAAGTGGTTCTTGTAGAATGTTGAACTACTACCCCAACTAAAATCTATCCACTCAACAAAAATTATTTCAGAGAAATCATACTCCATGGTTCGTTGTTCTTGTAAAATGTTGAACGACTACCCCAACTAAAATCTATCCACTCAACAAAAATTATTTCAGAGAAATCATACTCCATGGTTCGTTGTTCTTGTAGAATGTTGAACGACTACCCCAACTAAAATCTATCCACTCAACAAAAATTATTTCACACCACAGACTTATCTTGGTCAGGATCGATTTGAAATCTATCATGGTTTCAGAGAAATCATAGTCCATGGTAAGTTGTTCTTGTAGAATGTTGAACGACTATCCCAACTAAAATCTATCCACTCAACAAAAATTATTACAGAGAAATCATGCTCCATGGTTCGTTGTTCTTGTAAAATGTTGAACGACTACCCCAACTAAAATCTATCCACTCAACAAAAATTATTTCAGAGAAATCATACTCCATGGTTCGTTGTTCTTGTAGAATGTTGAACGACTACCCCAACTAAAATCTATCCACTCAACAAAAATTATTTCACACCACAGACTCATCTTGGTCAGGATCGATTTGAAATCTATCATGGTTTCAGAGAAATCATACTCCATGGTAAGTGGTTCTTGTAGAATGTTGAACTACTACCCCAACTAAAATCTATCCACTCAACAAAAATTATTTCAGAGAAATCATACTCCATGGTTCGTTGTTCTTGTAAAATGTTGAACGACTACCCCAACTAAAATCTATCCACTCAACAAAAATTATTTCAGAGAAATCATACTCCATGGTTCGTTGTTCTTGTAAAATGTTGAACGACTACCCCAACTAAAATCTATCCACTCAACAAAAAGTATTTCACAACACAGACTCATCTTGGTCAGGATCGATTTGAAATCTATCATGGTTTCAGAGAAATCATACTCCATGGTTCGTTGTTCTTGTAAAATGTTGAACGACTACCCCAACTAAAATCTATCCACTCAACAAAAATTATTTCACACCACAGACTCATCTTGGTCAGGATCGATTTGAAATCTATCATGGTTTCAGAGAAATCATACTCCATGGTTCGTTGTTCTTGTGGAATGTTGAGCGACTATCGCAACTAAAATCTATCCACTCAACAAACATTATTTCAGAGAAATCATACTCCATGGTAAGTTGTTCTTGTAGAATGTTGAACGACTATCCCAACTAAAATCTATCCACTCAACAAAAATTATTTCAGAGAAATCATACTCCATGGTAAGTTGTTCTTGTAGAATGTTGAACGACTACCCCAACTAAAATCTATCCACTCAACAAAAATTATTTCACAACACAGACTCATCTTGGTCAGAAACGATTTGAAATCTATCATGGTTTCAGAGAAATCATACTCCATGGTAAGTTGTTCTTGTAGAATGTTGAACGACTACCCCTAACGAAAATCTATCCACTCAACAAAAATTATTTCAGAGAAATCATACTCCATGGTTCGTTGTTCTTGTAGAATGTTGAACGACTACCCCAACTAAAATCTATCCACTCAACAAAAATTATTTCAGAGAAATCATACTAAATGGTTCGTTGTTCTTGTAAAATGTTGAACGACTACCCCAACTAAAATCTATCCACTCAACAAAAATTATTTCACAACACAGACTCATCTTGGTCAGGATCGATTTGAAATCTATCATGGTTTCAGAGAAATCATAGTCCATGGTAAGTTGTTCTTGTAGAATGTTGAACGACTACCCCAACTAAAATCTATCCACTCAACAAAAATTATTTCAGAGAAATCATACTCCATGGTTCGTTGTTCTTGTAGAATGTTGAACGACTACCCCAACTAAAATCTATCCACTCAACAAAAATTATTTCACACCACAGACTTATCTTGGTCAGGATCGATTTGAAATCTATCATGGTTTCAGAGAAATCATAGTCCATGGTAAGTTGTTCTTGTAGAATGTTGAACGACTACCCCAACTAAAATCTATCCACTCAACAAAAATTATTTCAGAGAAATCATACTCCATGGTAAGTTGTTCTTGTAGAATGTTGAACGACTACCCCAACTAAAATCTATCCACTCAACAAAAATTATTTCACACCACAGACTTATCTTGGTCAGGATCGATTTGAAATCTATCATGGTTTCAGAGAAATCATAGTCCATGGTAAGTTGTTCTTGTAGAATGTTGAACGACTATCCCAACTAAAATCTATCCACTCAACAAAAATTATTACAGAGAAATCATGCTCCATGGTAAGTTGTTCTTGTAAAATGTTGAACGACTACCTCAACTAAAATCTATCCACTCAACAAAAACTATTTCACAACACAGACTCATCTTGGTCAGGATCGATTTGAAATCTATCATGGTTTCAGAGAAATCATACTCCATGGTTCGTTGTTCTTGTTAAATGTTGAACGACTACCCCAACTAAAATCTATCCACTCAACAAAAATTATTTCACACCACAGACTCATCTTGGTCAGGATCGATTTGAAATCTATCATGGTTTCAGAGAAATCATACTCCATGATTCGTTGTTCTTGTGGAATGTTGAGCGACTATCGCAACTAAAATCTATCCACTCAACAAAAATTATTTCAGAGAAATCATACTCCATGGTAAGTTGTTCTTGTAGAATGTTGAACGACTATCCCAACTAAAATCTATCCACTCAACAAAAATTATTACAGAGAAATCATGCTCCATGGTAAGTTGTTCTTGTAAAATGTTGAACGACTACCTCAACTAAAATCTATCCACTCAACAAAAACTATTTCACAACACAGACTCATCTTGGTCAGGATCGATTTGAAATCTATCATGGTTTCAGAGAAATCATACTCCATGGTTCGTTGTTCTTGTTAAATGTTGAACGACTACCCCAACTAAAATCTATCCACTCAACAAAAATTATTTCAGAGAAATCATACTAAATGGTTCGTTGTTCTTGTAAAATGTTGAACGACTACCCCAACTAAAATCTATCCACTCAACAAAAATTATTTCACAACACAGACTCATCTTGGTCAGGATCGATTTGAAATCTATCATGGTTTCAGAGAAATCATAGTCCATGGTAAGTTGTTCTTGTAGAATGTTGAACGACTACCCCAACTAAAATCTATCCACTCAACAAAAATTATTTCAGAGAAATCATACTCCATGGTTCGTTGTTCTTGTAGAATGTTGAACGACTACCCCAACTAAAATCTATCCACTCAACAAAAATTATTTCACACCACAGACTTATCTTGGTCAGGATCGATTTGAAATCTATCATGGTTTCAGAGAAATCATAGTCCATGGTAAGTTGTTCTTGTAGAATGTTGAACGACTACCCCAACTAAAATCTATCCACTCAACAAAAATTATTTCAGAGAAATCATACTCCATGGTTCGTTGTTCTTGTAGAATGTTGAACGACTACCCCAACTAAAATCTATCCACTCAACAAAAATTATTTCACACCACAGACTTATCTTGGTCAGGATCGATTTGAAATCTATCATGGTTTCAGAGAAATCATAGTCCATGGTAAGTTGTTCTTGTAGAATGTTGAACGACTATCCCAACTAAAATCTATCCACTCAACAAAAATTATTACAGAGAAATCATGCTCCATGGTAAGTTGTTCTTGTAAAATGTTGAACGACTACCTCAACTAAAATCTATCCACTCAACAAAAACTATTTCACAACACAGACTCATCTTGGTCAGGATCGATTTGAAATCTATCATGGTTTCAGAGAAATCATACTCCATGGTTCGTTGTTCTTGTAGAATGTTGAGCGACTATCCCAACTAAAATCTATCCACTCAACAAAAATTATTTCAGAGAAATCATACTCCATGGTTCGTTGTTCTTGTAAAATGTTGAACGACTACCCCAACTAAAATCTATCCACTCAACAAAAATTATTTCAGAGAAATCATACTCCATGGTTCGTTGTTCTTGTAGAATGTTGAACGACTACCCCAACTAAAATCTATCCACTCAACAAAAATTATTTCACACCACAGACTTATCTTGGTCAGGATCGATTTGAAATCTATCATGGTTTCAGAGAAATCATAGTCCATGGTAAGTTGTTCTTGTAGAATGTTGAACGACTACCCCAACTAAAATCTATCCACTCAACAAAAATTATTTCAGAGAAATCATACTCCATGGTAAGTTGTTCTTGTAGAATGTTGAACGACTACCCCAACTAAAATCTATCCACTCAACAAAAATTATTTCACACCACAGACTTATCTTGGTCAGGATCGATTTGAAATCTATCATGGTTTCAGAGAAATCATAGTCCATGGTAAGTTGTTCTTGTAGAATGTTGAACGACTATCCCAACTAAAATCTATCCACTCAACAAAAATTATTACAGAGAAATCATGCTCCATGGTAAGTTGTTCTTGTAAAATGTTGAACGACTACCTCAACTAAAATCTATCCACTCAACAAAAACTATTTCACAACACAGACTCATCTTGGTCAGGATCGATTTGAAATCTATCATGGTTTCAGAGAAATCATACTCCATGGTTCGTTGTTCTTGTTAAATGTTGAACGACTACCCCAACTAAAATCTATCCACTCAACAAAAATTATTTCACACCACAGACTCATCTTGGTCAGGATCGATTTGAAATCTATCATGGTTTCAGAGAAATCATACTCCATGATTCGTTGTTCTTGTGGAATGTTGAGCGACTATCGCAACTAAAATCTATCCACTCAACAAAAATTATTTCAGAGAAATCATACTCCATGGTAAGTTGTTCTTGTAGAATGTTGAACGACTATCCCAACTAAAATCTATCCACTCAACAAAAATTATTTCACAACACAGACTCATCTTGGTCAGGATCGATTTGAAATCTATCATGGTTTCGGAGAAATCATACTCCATGGTTCGTTGTTCTTGTAAAATGTTGAACGACTACCCCAACTAAAATCTATCCACTCAACAAAAATTATTTCACACCACAGACTCATCTTGGTCAGGATCGATTTGAAATCTATCATGGTTTCAGAGAAATCATACTCCATGGTAAGTGGTTCTTGTAGAATGTTGAACTACTACCCCAACTAAAATCTATCCACTCAACAAAAATTATTTCAGAGAAATCATACTCCATGGTTCGTTGTTCTTATAAAATGTTGAACGACTACCCCAACTAAAATCTATCCACTCAACAAAAATTATTTCAGAGAAATCATACTCCATGGTTCGTTGTTCTTGTAAAATGTTGAACGACTACCCCAACTAAAATCTATCCACTCAACAAAAAGTATTTCACAACACAGACTCATCTTGGTCAGGATCGATTTGAAATCTATCATGGTTTCAGAGAAATCATACTCCATGGTTCGTTGTTCTTGTAAAATGTTGAACGACTACCCCAACTAAAATCTATCCACTCAACAAAAATTATTTCACACCACAGACTCATCTTGGTCAGGATCGATTTGAAATCTATCATGGTTTCAGAGAAATCATACTCCATGGTTCGTTGTTCTTGTGGAATGTTGAGCAACTATCGCAACTAAAATCTATCCACTCAACAAACATTATTTCAGAGAAATCATACTCCATGGTAAGTTGTTCTTGTAGAATGTTGAACGACTGTCCCAACTAAAATCTATCCACTCAACAAAAATTATTTCAGAGAAATCATACTCCATGGTAAGTTGTTCTTGTAGAATGTTGAACGACTACCCCAACTAAAATCTATCCACTCAACAAAAATTATTTCACACCACAGACTTATCTTGGTCAGGATCGATTTGAAATCTATCATGGTTTCAGCGAAATCATACTGCATGGTAAGTTGTTCTTGTAGAATGTTGAACGACTACCCCTAACTAAAATCTATCCACTCAACAAAAATTATTTCAGAGAAATCATACTCCATGGTTCGCTTTTCTTGTAGAATGTTGAACGACTACCCCAACTAAAATCTATCCACTCAACAAAAATTATTTCAGAGAAATCATACTCCATGGTTCGTTGTTGTTGTAAAATGTTGAACGACTACCCCAACTAAAATCTATAGACTCAACAAAAATTATTTCACAACACAGACTCATCTTGGTCAGGATCGATTTGAAATCTATCATGGTTTCAGAGAAATGATACTCCATGGTTCGTTGTTCTTGTAAAATGTTGAACGACTACCCTAACTAATATCTATCCACTCAACAAAAATTATTTCACACCACAGACTCATCTTGGTCAGGATCGATTTGAAATCTATCATGGTTTCAGAGATATCATACTCCATGGTAAGTTGTTCTTGTAGAATGTTGAACGACTACCCCAACTAAAATCTATCCACTCAACAAAAATTATTTCAGAGAAATCATACTCCATGGTAAGTTGTTCTTGTAGAATGTTGAACCACTACCCCAACTAAAATCTATCCACTCAACAAAAATTATTTCACACCACAGACTCATCTTGGTCAGGATCGATTTGAAATCTATCATGGTTTCAGGGATATCATACTCCATGGTTCGTTGTTCTTGTAAAATGTTGAACGACTACCCCAACTAAAATCTATCCACTCAACAAAAATTATTTCAGAGAAATCATACTCCATGGTAAGTTGTTCTTGTAGAATGTTGAACCACTACCCCAACTAAAATCTATCCACTCAACAAAAATTATTTCACACCACAGACTCATCTTGGTCAGGATCGATTTGAAATCTATCATGGTTTCAGAGAAATCATACTCCATGGTAAGTTGTTCTTGTAGAATGTTGAACGACTACCCCAACTAAAATCTATCCAGTCAACAAAAATTATTTCACACCACAGACTCATCTTGGTCAGGATCGATTTGAAATCTATCATGGTTTCAGAGAAAACATACTCCATGGTAAGTTGTTCTTGTAGAATGTTGAACGACTACCCCAACTAAAATCTATCCACTCAACAAAAATTATTTCACAACACAGACTCATCTTGGTCAGAAACGATTTGAAATCTATCATGGTTTCAGAGAAATCATACTCCATGGTAAGTTGTTCTTGTAGAATGTTGAACGACTACCCCTAACGAAAATCTATCCACTCAACAAAAATTATTTCAGAGAAATCATACTCCATGGTTCGTTGTTCTTGTAGAATGTTGAACGACTACCCCAACTAAAATCTATCCACTCAACAAAAATTATTTCAGAGAAATCATACTAAATGGTTCGTTGTTCTTGTAAAATGTTGAACGACTACCCCAACTAAAATCTATCCACTCAACAAAAATTATTTCACAACACAGACTCATCTTGGTCAGGATCGATCTGAAATCTATCATGGTTTCAGAGAAATCATAGTCCATGGTAAGTTGTTCTTGTAGAATGTTGAACGACTACCCCAACTAAAATCTATCCACTCAACAAAAATTATTTCAGAGAAATCATACTCCATGGTAAGTTGTTCTTGTAGAATGTTGAACGACTACCCAAACTAAAATCTATCCACTCAACAAAAATTATTTCACACCACAGACTTATCTTGGTCAGGATCGATTTGGAATCTATCATGGTTTCAGAGAAATCATAGTCCATGGTAAGTTGTTCTTGTAGAATGTCCAACGACTATCCCAACTAAAATCTATCCACTCAACAAAAATTATTACAGAGAAATCATACTCCATGGTAAGTTGTTCTTGTAAAATGTTGAACGACTATCCCAACTAAAATCTATCCACTCAACAAAAATTATTTCACAACACAGACTCATCTTGGTCAGGATCGATTTGAAATCTATCATGGTTTCAGAGAAATCATACTCCATGGTTCGTTGTTCTTGTAAAATGTTGAACGACTACCCCAACTAAAATCTATCCACTCAACAAAAATTATTTCACAACACAGACTCATCTTGGTCAGGATCGATTTGAAATCTATCATGGTTTCAGAGAAATCATACTCCATGGTTCGTTGTTCTTGTAAAATGTTGAACGACTACCCTAACTAATATCTATCCACTCAACAAAAATTATTTCACACCACAGACTCATCTTGGTCAGGATCGATTTGAAATCTATCATGGTTTCAGAGATATCATACTCCATGGTTCGTTGTTCTTGTAAAATGTTGAACTACTACCCCAACTAAAATCTATCCACTCAACAAAAATTATTTCAGAGAAATCATACTCCATGGTAAGTTGTTCTTGTAGAATGTTGAACCACTACCCCAACTAAAATCTATCCACTCAACAAAAATTATTTCACACCACAGACTCATCTTGGTCAGGATCGATTTGAAATCTATCATGGTTTCAGAGAAATCATACTCCATGGTAAGTTGTTCTTGTAGAATGTTGAACGACTACCCCAACTAAAATCTATCCAGTCAACAAAAATTATTTCACACCACAGACTCATCTTGGTCAGGATCGATTTGAAATCTATCATGGTTTCAGAGAAAACATACTCCATGGTAAGTTGTTCTTGCAGAATGTTGAACGACTACCCCAACTAAAATCTATCCACTCAACAAAAATTATTTCACAACACAGACTCATCTTGGTCAGAATCGATTCGAAATCTATCATGGTTTCAGAGAAATCATACTCCATGGTTCGTTGTTCTTGTAGAATGTTGAACGACTACCCCAACTAAAATCTATCCACTCAACAAAAATTATTTCAGAGAAATCATACTAAATGGTTCGTTGTTCTTGTAAAATGTTGAACGACTACCCCAACTAAAATCTATCCACTCAACAAAAATTATTTCACAACACAGACTCATCTTGGTCAGGATCGATTTGAAATCTATCATGGTTTCAGAGAAATCATAGTCCATGGTAAGTTGCTCTTGTAGAATGTTGAACGACTACCCCAACTAAAATCTATCCACTCAACAAAAATTATTTCAGAGAAATCATACTCCATGGTAAGTTGTTCTTGTAGAATGTTGAACGACTACCCAAACTAAAATCTATCCACTCAACAAAAATTATTTCACACCACAGACTTATCTTGGTCAGGATCGATTTGGAATCTATCATGGTTTCAGAGAAATCATAGTCCATGGTAAGTTGTTCTTGTAGAATGTTGAACGACTATCCCAACTAAAAACTATCCACTCAACAAAAATTATTACAGAGAAATCATACTCCATGGTAAGTTGTTCTTGTAAAATGTTGAACGACTACCCCAACTAAAATCTATCCACTCAACAAAAATTATTTCACAACACAGACTCATCTTGGTCAGGATCGATTTGAAATCTATCATGGTTTCAGAGAAATCATACTCCATGGTTCGTTGTTCTTGTAAAATGTTGAACGACTACCCCAACTAAAATCTATCCACTCAACAAAAATTATTTCAGAGAAATCATACTCCATGGTAAGTTGTTCTTGTAGAATGTTGAACGACTACCCCAACTAAAATCTATCCACTCAACAAAAATTATTTCACACCACAGACTTATCTTGGTCAGGATCGATTTGAAATCTATCATGGTTTCAGAGAAATCATAGTCCATGGTAAGTTGTTCTTGTAGAATGTTGAACGACTACCCCAACTAAAATCTATCCACTCAACAAAAATTATTTCAGAGAAATCATACTCCATGGTAAGTTGTTCTTGTAGAATGTTGAACGACTACCCAAACTAAAATCTATCCACTCAACAAAAATTATTTCACACCACAGACTTATCTTGGTCAGGATCGATTTGGAATCTATCATGGTTTCAGAGAAATCATACTCCATGGTAAGTTGTTCTTGTAGAATGTTGAACGACTATCCCAACGAAAATCTATCCACTCAACAAAAATTATTACAGACAAATCATACTCCATGGTAAGTTGTTCTTGTAAAATGTTGAACGACTACCCCAACTAAAATCTATCCACTCAACAAAAATTATTTCACAACACAGACTCTTCTTGGTCAGGATCGATTTGAAATCTATCATGGTTTCAGAGAAATCATACTCCATGGTTCGTTGTTCTTGTAAAATGTTGAACGACTACCCCAACTAAAATCTATCCACTCAACAAAAATTATTTCAGAGAAATCATACTCCATGGTAAGTTGTTCTTGTAGAATGTTGAACGACTACCCCAACTAAAATCTATCCACTCAACAAAAATTATTTCAGAGAAATCATACTCCATGGTTCGTTGTTCTTGTAAAATGTTGAACGACTACCCCAACTAAAATCTATCCACTCAACAAAAATTATTTCACAACACAGACTCATCTTGGTCAGGATCGATTTGAAATCTATCATGGTTTCAGAGAAATCATAGTCCATGGTAAGTTGTTCTTGTAGAATGTTGAACGACTAAACCAACTAAAATCTATCCACTCAACAAAAATTATTTCAGAGAAATCATACTCCATGGTAAGTTGTTCTTGTAGAATGTTGAACGACTACCCCAACTAAAATCTATCCACTCAACAAAAATTATTTCACACCACAGACTTATCTTTGTCAGGATCGATTTGAAATCTATCATGGTTTCAGAGAAATCATAGTCCATGGTAAGTTGCTCTTGTAGAATGTTGAACGACTATCCCAACTAAAATCTATCCACTCAACAAAAATTATTACAGAGAAATCATACTCCATGGTAAGTTGTCCTTGTAGAATGTTGAACGACTACCCCAACTAAAATCTATCCACTCAACAAAAATTATTTCACCCCACAGACTTATCTTGGTCAGGATCGATTTGAAATCTATCATGGTTTCAGAGAAATCATAGTCCATGGTAAGTTGTTCTTGTAGAATGTTGAACGACTATCCCAACTAAAATCTATCCACTCAACAAAAATTATTACAGAGAAATCATACTCCATGGGAAGTTGTTCTGGTAGAATGTTGAACGACTACCCCAACTAAAATCTATCCACTCAACAAAAATTATTTCACACCACAGACTTAGCTTGGTCAGGATCGATTTGAAATCTATCATGGTTTCAGAGAAATCATACTCCATGGTTCGTTGTTCTTGTAAAATGTTGAACGACTACCCCAACTAAAATCTATCCACTCAACAAAATCTATTTCACACCACAGGCTCATCTTGGTCAGGATCGATTTGAAATCTATCATGGTTTCAGAGAAATCATAGTCCATGGTAAGTTGTTCTTGTAGAATGTTGAACGACTACCCCAACTAAAATCTATCCACTCAACAAAAATTATTTCAGAGAAATCATACTCCATGGTTCGTTGTTCTTGTAAAATGTTGAACGACTACCCCAACTAAAATCTATCCACTCAACAAAAATTATTTCACAACACAGACTCATCTTGGTCAGGATCGATTTGAAATCTATCATGGTTTCAGAGAAATCATACTCCATGGTTCGTTGTTCTTGTAAAATGTTGAACGACAACCCCAACTAAAATCTATCCACTCAACAAAAATTATTTCACACCACAGACTCATCTTGGTCAGGATCGATTTGAAATCTATCATGGTTTCAGAGAAATCATACTCCATGGTTCGTTGTTCTTGTGGACTGTTGAGCGACTATCGCAACTAAAATCTATCCACTCAACAAAAATTATTTCAGAGAAATCATACTCCATGGTAAGTTGTTCTTGTAGAATGTTGAACGACTATCCCAACTAAAATCTATCCACTCAACAAAAATTATTTCAGAGAAATCATACTCCATGCTTCGTTGTTCTTGTAGAATGTTGAACGACTACCCCAACTAAAATCTATCCACTCAACAAAAATTATTTCACAACACAGACTCATCTTGGTCAGGATCGATTTGAAATCTATCATGGTTTCAGAGAAATCATACTCCATGGTTCGTTGTTCTTGTAAAATGTTGAACGACTACCCCAACTAAAATCTATCCACTCAACAAAAATTATTTCACACCACAGACTCATCTTGGTCAGGATCGATTTGAAATCTATCATGGTTTCAGAGAAATCATACTCCATGGTTCGTTGTTCTTGTGGACTGTTGAGCGACTATCGCAACTAAAATCTATCCACTCAACAAAAATTATTTCAGAGAAATCATACTCCATGGTAAGTTGTTCTTGTAGAATGTTGAACGACTACCCCAACTAAAATATATCCACTCAACAAAAATTATTTCACACCACAGACTTATCTTGGTCAGGATCGATTTGAAATCTATCATGGTTTCAGAGAAATCATACTCCATGGTTCGTTGTTCTTGTAGAATGTTGAACGACTACCCCAACTAAAATCTATAGACTCAACAAAAATTATTACAGAGAAATCATACTCCATGGTAAGTTGTTCTTGTAAAATGTTGAACGACTACCCCAACTAAAATCTATCCACTCAACAAAAATTATTTCACAACACAGACTCATCTTGGTCAGGATCGATTTGAAATCTATCATGGTTTCAGAGAAATCATACTCCATGGTTCGTTGTTCTTGTGGACTGTTGAGCGACTATCGCAACTAAAATCTATCCACTCAACAAAAATTATTTCAGAGAAATCATACTCCATGGTAAGTTGTTCTTGTAGAATGTTGAACGACTACCCCAACTAAAATATATCCACTCAACAAAAATTATTTCACACCACAGACTTATCTTGGTCAGGATCGATTTGAAATCTATCATGGTTTCAGAGAAATCATACTCCATGGTTCGTTGTTCTTGTAGAATGTTGAACGACTACCCCAACTAAAATCTATAGACTCAACAAAAATTATTACAGAGAAATCATACTCCATGGTAAGTTGTTCTTGTAGAATGTTGAACGACTACCCCAACTAAAATATATCCACTCAACAAAAATTATTTCACACCACAGACTTATCTTGGTCAGGATCGATTTGAAATCTATCATGGTTTCAGAGAAATCATACTCCATGGTTCGTTGTTCTTGTAAAATGTTGAACGACTACCCCAACTAAAATCTATCCACTCAACAAAAATTATTTCACACCACAGACTCATCTTGGTCAGGATCGATTTGAAATCTATTATGGTTTCAGAGAAATCATACTCCATGGTTCGTTGTTCTTGTAAAATGTTGAACGACTACCCCAACTAAAATCTATCCACTCAACAAAAATTATTTCACAACACAGACTCATCTTGGTCAGGATCGATTTGAAATCTATCATGGTTTCAGAGAAATCATACTCCATGGTTCGTTGTTCTTGTAAAATGTTGAACGACTACCCTAACTAATATCTATCCACTCAACAAAAATTATTTCACACCACAGACTCATCTTGGTCAGGATCGATTTGAAATCTATCATGGTTTCAGAGATATCATACTCCATGGTTCGTTGTTCTTGTAAAATGTTGAACTACTACCCCAACTAAAATCTATCCACTCAACAAAAATTATTTCAGAGAAATCATACTCCATGGTAAGTTGTTCTTGTAGAATGTTGAACCACTACCCCAACTAAAATCTATCCACTCAACAAAAATTATTTCACACCACAGACTCATCTTGGTCAGGATCGATTTGAAATCTATCATGGTTTCAGAGAAATCATACTCCATGGTAAGTTGTTCTTGTAGAATGTTGAACGACTACCCCAACTAAAATCTATCCAGTCAACAAAAATTATTTCACACCACAGACTCATCTTGGTCAGGATCGATTTGAAATCTATCATGGTTTCAGAGAAAACATACTCCATGGTAAGTTGTTCTTGCAGAATGTTGAACGACTACCCCAACTAAAATCTATCCACTCAACAAAAATTATTTCACAACACAGACTCATCTTGGTCAGAATCGATTCGAAATCTATCATGGTTTCAGAGAAATCATACTCCATGGTTCGTTGTTCTTGTAGAATGTTGAACGACTACCCCAACTAAAATCTATCCACTCAACAAAAATTATTTCAGAGAAATCATACTAAATGGTTCGTTGTTCTTGTAAAATGTTGAACGACTACCCCAACTAAAATCTATCCACTCAACAAAAATTATTTCACAACACAGACTCATCTTGGTCAGGATCGATTTGAAATCTATCATGGTTTCAGAGAAATCATAGTCCATGGTAAGTTGCTCTTGTAGAATGTTGAACGACTACCCCAACTAAAATCTATCCACTCAACAAAAATTATTTCAGAGAAATCATACTCCATGGTAAGTTGTTCTTGTAGAATGTTGAACGACTACCCAAACTAAAATCTATCCACTCAACAAAAATTATTTCACACCACAGACTTATCTTGGTCAGGATCGATTTGGAATCTATCATGGTTTCAGAGAAATCATAGTCCATGGTAAGTTGTTCTTGTAGAATGTTGAACGACTATCCCAACTAAAAACTATCCACTCAACAAAAATTATTACAGAGAAATCATACTCCATGGTAAGTTGTTCTTG
Source organism: Xylota sylvarum (assembly GCA_905220385.1). Lineage (NCBI taxonomy): Eukaryota > Metazoa > Arthropoda > Insecta > Diptera > Syrphidae > Xylota > Xylota sylvarum. The sequence continues at coordinate 1,174,329 of CAJMZQ010000068.1, read as the reverse complement.
TAAAATGTTGAACGACTACCCCAACTAAAATCTATCCACTCAACAAAAATTATTTCACACCACAGACTTATCTTGGTCAGGATCGATTTGAAATCTATCATGGTTTCAGAGAAATCATACTCCATGGTTCGTTGTTCTTGTAGAATGTTGAACGACTACCCCAACTAAAATCTATAGACTCAACAAAAATTATTACAGAGAAATCATACTCCATGGTAAGTTGTTCTTGTAAAATGTTGAACGACTACCCCAACTAAAATCTATCCACTCAACAAAAATTATTTCACAACACAGACTCATCTTGGTCAGGATCGATTTGAAATCTATCATGGTTTCAGAGAAATCATACTCCATGGTTCGCTGTTCTTGTGGACTGTTGAGCGACTATCGCAACTAAAATCTATCCACTCAACAAAAATTATTTCAGAGAAATCATACTCCATGGTAAGTTGTTCTTGTAGAATGTTGAACGACTACCCCAACTAAAATATATCCACTCAACAAAAATTATTTCACACCACAGACTTATCTTGGTCAGGATCGATTTGAAATCTATCATGGTTTCAGAGAAATCATACTCCATGGTTCGTTGTTCTTGTAGAATGTTGAACGACTACCCCAACTAAAATCTATAGACTCAACAAAAATTATTACAGAGAAATCATACTCCATGGTAAGTTGTTCTTGTAGAATGTTGAACGACTACCCCAACTAAAATATATCCACTCAACAAAAATTATTTCACACCACAGACTTATCTTGGTCAGGATCGATTTGAAATCTATCATGGTTTCAGAGAAATCATACTCCATGGTTCGTTGTTCTTGTAAAATGTTGAACGACTACCCCAACTAAAATCTATCCACTCAACAAAAATTATTTCACACCACAGACTCATCTTGGTCAGGATCGATTTGAAATCTATTATGGTTTCAGAGAAATCATACTCCATGGTTCGTTGTTCTTGTAAAATGTTGAACGACTACCCCAACTAAAATCTATCCACTCAACAAAAATTATTTCACAACACAGACTCATCTTGGTCAGGATCGATTTGAAATCTATCATGGTTTCAGAGAAATCATACTCCATGGTTCGTTGTTCTTGTAAAATGTTGAACGACTACCCTAACTAATATCTATCCACTCAACAAAAATTATTTCACACCACAGACTCATCTTGGTCAGGATCGATTTGAAATCTATCATGGTTTCAGAGATATCATACTCCATGGTTCGTTGTTCTTGTAAAATGTTGAACTACTACCCCAACTAAAATCTATCCACTCAACAAAAATTATTTCAGAGAAATCATACTCCATGGTAAGTTGTTCTTGTAGAATGTTGAACCACTACCCCAACTAAAATCTATCCACTCAACAAAAATTATTTCACACCACAGACTCATCTTGGTCAGGATCGATTTGAAATCTATCATGGTTTCAGAGAAATCATACTCCATGGTAAGTTGTTCTTGTAGAATGTTGAACGACTACCCCAACTAAAATCTATCCAGTCAACAAAAATTATTTCACACCACAGACTCATCTTGGTCAGGATGGATTTGAAATCTATCATGGTTTCAGAGAAAACATACTCCATGGTAAGTTGTTCTTGCAGAATGTTGAACGACTACCCCAACTAAAATCTATCCACTCAACAAAAATTATTTCACAACACAGACTCATCTTGGTCAGAATCGATTCGAAATCTATCATGGTTTCAGAGAAATCATACTCCATGGTTCGTTGTTCTTGTAGAATGTTGAACGACTACCCCAACTAAAATCTATCCACTCAACAAAAATTATTTCAGAGAAATCATACTAAATGGTTCGTTGTTCTTGTAAAATGTTGAACGACTACCCCAACTAAAATCTATCCACTCAACAAAAATTATTTCACAACACAGACTCATCTTGGTCAGGATCGATTTGAAATCTATCATGGTTTCAGAGAAATCATAGTCCATGGTAAGTTGCTCTTGTAGAATGTTGAACGACTACCCCAACTAAAATCTATCCACTCAACAAAAATTATTTCAGAGAAATCATACTCCATGGTAAGTTGTTCTTGTAGAATGTTGAACGACTACCCAAACTAAAATCTATCCACTCAACAAAAATTATTTCACACCACAGACTTATCTTGGTCAGGATCGATTTGGAATCTATCATGGTTTCAGAGAAATCATAGTCCATGGTAAGTTGTTCTTGTAGAATGTTGAACGACTATCCCAACTAAAAACTATCCACTCAACAAAAATTATTACAGAGAAATCATACTCCATGGTAAGTTGTTCTTGTAAAATGTTGAACGACTACCCCAACTAAAATCTATCCACTCAACAAAAATTATTTCACAACACAGACTCATCTTGGTCAGGATCGATTTGAAATCTATCATGGTTTCAGAGAAATCATACTCCATGGTTCGTTGTTCTTGTAAAATGTTGAACGACTACCCCAACTAAAATCTATCCACTCAACAAAAATTATTTCAGAGAAATCATACTCCATGGTAAGTTGTTCTTGTAGAATGTTGAACGACTACCCCAACTAAAATCTATCCACTCAACAAAAATTATTTCACACCACAGACTTATCTTGGTCAGGATCGATTTGAAATCTATCATGGTTTCAGAGAAATCATAGTCCATGGTAAGTTGTTCTTGTAGAATGTTGAACGACTACCCCAACTAAAATCTATCCACTCAACAAAAATTATTTCAGAGAAATCATACTCCATGGTAAGTTGTTCTTGTAGAATGTTGAACGACTACCCAAACTAAAATCTATCCACTCAACAAAAATTATTTCACACCACAGACTTATCTTGGTCAGGATCGATTTGGAATCTATCATGGTTTCAGAGAAATCATACTCCATGGTAAGTTGTTCTTGTAGAATGTTGAACGACTATCCCAACGAAAATCTATCCACTCAACAAAAATTATTACAGACAAATCATACTCCATGGTAAGTTGTTCTTGTAAAATGTTGAACGACTACCCCAACTAAAATCTATCCACTCAACAAAAATTATTTCACAACACAGACTCTTCTTGGTCAGGATCGATTTGAAATCTATCATGGTTTCAGAGAAATCATACTCCATGGTTCGTTGTTCTTGTAAAATGTTGAACGACTACCCCAACTAAAATCTATCCACTCAACAAAAATTATTTCAGAGAAATCATACTCCATGGTAAGTTGTTCTTGTAGAATGTTGAACGACTACCCCAACTAAAATCTATCCACTCAACAAAAATTATTTCAGAGAAATCATACTCCATGGTTCGTTGTTCTTGTAAAATGTTGAACGACTACCCCAACTAAAATCTATCCACTCAACAAAAATTATTTCACAACACAGACTCATCTTGGTCAGGATCGATTTGAAATCTATCATGGTTTCAGAGAAATCATAGTCCATGGTAAGTTGTTCTTGTAGAATGTTGAACGACTACCCCAACTAAAATCTATCCACTCAACAAAAATTATTTCAGAGAAATCATACTCCATGGTAAGTTGTTCTTGTAGAATGTTGAACGACTACCCCAACTAAAATCTATCCACTCAACAAAAATTATTTCACACCACAGACTTATCTTTGTCAGGATCGATTTGAAATCTATCATGGTTTCAGAGAAATCATAGTCCATGGTAAGTTGTTCTTGTAGAATGTTGAACGACTATCCCAACTAAAATCTATCCACTCAACAAAAATTATTACAGAGAAATCATACTCCATGGTAAGTTGTCCTTGTAGAATGTTGAACGACTACCCCAACTAAAATCTATCCACTCAACAAAAATTATTTCACCCCACAGACTTATCTTGGTCAGGATCGATTTGAAATCTATCATGGTTTCAGAGAAATCATAGTCCATGGTAAGTTGTTCTTGTAGAATGTTGAACGACTATCCCAACTAAAATCTATCCACTCAACAAAAATTATTACAGAGAAATCATACTCCATGGGAAGTTGTTCTGGTAGAATGTTGAACGACTACCCCAACTAAAATCTATCCACTCAACAAAAATTATTTCACACCACAGACTTAGCTTGGTCAGGATCGATTTGAAATCTATCATGGTTTCAGAGAAATCATACTCCATGGTTCGTTGTTCTTGTAAAATGTTGAACGACTACCCCAACTAAAATCTATCCACTCAACAAAATCTATTTCACACCACAGGCTCATCTTGGTCAGGATCGATTTGAAATCTATCATGGTTTCAGAGAAATCATAGTCCATGGTAAGTTGTTCTTGTAGAATGTTGAACGACTACCCCAACTAAAATCTATCCACTCAACAAAAATTATTTCAGAGAAATCATACTCCATGGTTCGTTGTTCTTGTAAAATGTTGAACGACTACCCCAACTAAAATCTATCCACTCAACAAAAATTATTTCACAACACAGACTCATCTTGGTCAGGATCGATTTGAAATCTATCATGGTTTCAGAGAAATCATACTCCATGGTTCGTTGTTCTTGTAAAATGTTGAACGACTACCCCAACTAAAATCTATCCACTCAACAAAAATTATTTCACACCACAGACTCATCTTGGTCAGGATCGATTTGAAATCTATCATGGTTTCAGAGAAATCATACTCCATGGTTCGTTGTTCTTGTGGACTGTTGAGCGACTATCGCAACTAAAATCTATCCACTCAACAAAAATTATTTCAGAGAAATCATACTCCATGGTAAGTTGTTCTTGTAGAATGTTGAACGACTATCCCAACTAAAATCTATCCACTCAACAAAAATTATTTCAGAGAAATCATACTCCATGCTTCGTTGTTCTTGTAGAATGTTGAACGACTACCCCAACTAAAATCTATCCACTCAACAAAAATTATTTCACAACACAGACTCATCTTGGTCAGGATCGATTTGAAATCTATCATGGTTTCAGAGAAATCATACTCCATGGTTCGTTGTTCTTGTAAAATGTTGAACGACTACCCCAACTAAAATCTATCCACTCAACAAAAATTATTTCACACCACAGACTCATCTTGGTCAGGATCGATTTGAAATCTATCATGGTTTCAGAGAAATCATACTCCAAGGTTCGTTGTTCTTGTGGACTGTTGAGCGACTATCGCAACTAAAATCTATCCACTCAACAAAAATTATTTCAGAGAAATCATACTCCATGGTAAGTTGTTCTTGTAGAATGTTGAACGACTACCCCAACTAAAATCTATCCACTCAACAAAAATTATTTCACACCACAGACTTATCTTGGTCAGGATCGATTTGAAATCTATCATGGTTTCAGAGAAATCATACTCCATGGTTCGTTGTTCTTGTAGAATGTTGAACGACTACCCCAACTAAAATCTATAGACTCAACAAAAATTATTACAGAGAAATCATACTCCATGGTAAGTTGTTCTTGTAAAATGTTGAACGACTACCCCAACTAAAATCTATCCACTCAACAAAAATTATTTCACAACACAGACTCATCTTGGTCAGGATCGATTTGAAATCTATCATGGTTTCAGAGAAATCATACTCCATGGTTCGTTGTTCTTGTGGACTGTTGAGCGACTATCGCAACTAAAATCTATCCACTCAACAAAAATTATTTCAGAGAAATCATACTCCATGGTAAGTTGTTCTTGTAGAATGTTGAACGACTACCCCAACTAAAATCTATCCACTCAACAAAAATTATTTCACACCACAGACTTATCTTGGTCAGGATCGATTTGAAATCTATCATGGTTTCAGAGAAATCATACTCCATGGTTCGTTGTTCTTGTAGAATGTTGAACGACTACCCCAACTAAAATCTATAGACTCAACAAAAATTATTACAGAGAAATCATACTCCATGGTAAGTTGTTCTTGTAGAATGTTGAACGACTACCCCAACTAAAATATATCCACTCAACAAAAATTATTTCACACCACAGACTTATCTTGGTCAGGATCGATTTGAAATCTATCATGGTTTCAGAGAAATCATACTCCATGGTTCGTTGTTCTTGTAAAATGTTGAACGACTACCCCAACTAAAATCTATCCACTCAACAAAAATTATTTCACAACACAGACTCATCTTGGTCAGGATCGATTTGAAATCTATCATGGTTTCAGAGAAATCATACTCCATGGTTCGTTGTTCTTGTAAAATGTTGAACGACTACCCCAACTAAAATCTATCCACTCAACAAAAATTATTTCACACCACAGACTTATCTTGGTCAGGATCGATTTGAAATCTATCATGGTTTCAGAGAAATCATAGTCCATGGTAAGTTGTTCTTGTAGAATGTTGAACGACTACCCCAACTAAAATCTATCCACTCAACAAAAATTATTTCAGAGAAATCATACTCCATGGTAAGTTGTTCTTGTAGAATGTTGAACGACTACCCCAACTAAAATCTATCCACTCAACAAAAATTATTTCAGAGAAATCATACTCCATGGTTCGTTGTTCTTGTAAAATGTTGAACGACTACCATAACTAAAATCTATCCACTCAACAAAAATTATTTCACAACACAGACTCATCTTGGTCAGGATCGATTTGAAATCTATCATGGTTTCAGAGAAATCATACTCCATGGTTCGTTGTTCTTGTAAAATGTTGAACGACTACCCCAACTAAAATCTATCCACTCAACAAAAATTATTTCACAACACAGACTCATCTTGGTCAGGATCGATTTGAAATCTATCATGGTTTCAGAGAAATCATACTCCATGGTTCGTTGTTCTTGTGGAATGTTGAGCGACTATCGCAACTAAAATCTATCCACTCAACAAAAATTATTTCAGAGAAATCATACTCCATGGTAAGTTGTTCTTGTAGAATGTTGAACGACTATCCCAACTAAAATCTATCCACTCAACAAAAATTATTTCAGAGAAATCATACTCCATGGTTCGTTGTTCTTGTAGAATGTTGAACGACTACCCCAACTAAAATCTATCCACTCAACAAAAATTATTTCACACCACAGACTTATCTTGGTCAGGATCGATTTGAAATCTATCATGGTTTCAGAGAAATCATACTCCATGGTAAGTTGTTCTTGTAGAATGTTGAACGACTACCCCTAACTAAAATCTATCCACTCAACAAAAATTATTTCAGAGAAATCATACTCCATGGTTCGCTTTTCTTGTAGAATGTTGAACGACTACCCCAACTAAAATCTATCCACTCAACAAAAATTATTTCAGAGAAATCATACTCCATTGTTCGTTGTTCTTGTAAAATGTTGAACGACTACCCCAACTAAAATCTATCCACTCAACAAAAATTATTTCACAACACAGACTCATCTTGGTCAGGATCGATTTGAAATCTATCATGGTTTCAGAGAAATCATACTCCATGGTTCGTTGTTCTTGTAAACTGTTGAACGACTACCCCAACTAAAATCTATCCACTCAACAAAAATTATTTCACACCACAGACTCATCTTGGTCAGGCTCGATTTGAAATCTATCATGGTTTCAGAGAAATCATACTCCATGGTTCGTTGTTCTTGTAAAATGTTGAACGACTATCCCAACTAAAATCTATCCACTCAACAAAAATTATTTCAGAGAAATCATACTCCATGGTAAGTTGTTCTTGTAGAATGTTGAACCACTACCCCAACTAAAATCTATCCACTCAACAAAAATTATTTCACACCACAGACTCATCTTGGTCAGGCTCGATTTGAAATCTATCATGGTTTCAGAGAAATCATACTCCATGGTTCGTTGTTCTTGTAAAATGATGAACGACTACCCCAACTAAAATCTATCCACTCAACAAAAATTATTTCACACCACAGACTCATCTTGGTCAGGATCGATTTGAAATCTATCATGGTTGCAGAGAAATCATACTCCATGGTTCGTTGTTCTTGTAGAATGTTGAACGAATATACCAACTAAAATCTATCCACTCAACAAAAATTATTTCAGAGAAATCATACTCCGTGGTAAGTTGTTCTTGTAGAATGTTGAACGACTACCCCAACTAAAATCTATCCACTCAACAAAAATTATTTCAGAGAAATCATACTACATGGTAAGTTGTTCTTGTAGAATGTTGAACGACTATCCCAACTAAAATCTATCCACTCAACAAAAATTATTTCAGAGAAATCATACTACATGGTAAGTTGTTGTTGTAGAATGTTGAACGACTACCCCTAACTAAAATCTATCCACTCAACAAAAATTATTTCAGAGAAATCATACTCCATGGTTCGCTTTTCTTGTAGAATGTTGAAGGACTACCCCAACTAAAATCTATCCACTCAACAAAAATTATTTCAGAGAAATCATACTCCATGGTTCGTTGTTCTTGTAAAATGTTGAACGACTACCCCAACTAAAATCTATCCACTCAACAAAAATTATTTCACAACACAGACTCATCTTGTTCAGGATCGATTTGAAATCTATCATGGTTTCAGAGAAATCATACTCCATGGTTCGTTGTTCTTGTAAAATGTTGAACGACTACCATAACTAAAATCTATCCACTCAACAAAAATTATTTCACAACACAGACTCATCTTGGTCAGGATCGATTTGAAATCTATCATGGTTTCAGAGAAATCATACTCCATGGTTCGTTGTTCTCGTAAAATGTTGAACGACTACCCCAACTAAAATCTATCCACTCAACAAAAATTATTTCACACCACAGACTCATCTTGGTCAGGATCGATTTGAAATCTATCATGGTTTCAGAGAAATCATACTCCATGGTTCGTTGTTCTTGTAGAATGTTGAACGACTATCCCAACTAAAATCTATCCACTCAACAAAAATTATTTCAGAGAAATCATACTTCGTGGTAAGTTGTTCTTGTAGAATGTTGAACGACTACCCCAACTAAAATCTATCCACTCAACAAAAATTATTTCACAACACAGACTCATCTTAGTCAGGATCGATTTGAAATCTATCATGGTTTCAGAGAAATCATACTCCATGGTTCGTTGTTCTTGTAAAATGTTGAACGACTACCCCAACTAAAATCTATCCACTCAACAAAATTTATTTCACACCACAGACTCATCTTGGTCAGGATCGATTTGAAATCTATCATGGTTTCAGAGAAATCATACTCCATGGTAAGTTGTTCTTGTAGAATGTTGAACGACTACCCCTAACTAAAATCTATCCACTCAACAGAAATTATTTCAGAGAAATCATACTCCATTTTTCGTTGTTCTTGTAAAATGTTGAACGACTACCCCAACTAAAATCTATCCACTAAACAAAAATTATTTCAGAGAAATCATACTCCATGGTTCGTTGTTCTTGTAAAATGTTGAACGACTACCCCAACTAAAATCTATCCACTCAACAAAAATTATTTCACAACACAGACTCATCTTAGTCAGGATCGATTTGAAATCTATCATGGTTTCAGAGAAATCATACTCCATGGTTCGTTGTTCTTGTAAAATGTTGAACGACTACCCCAACTAAAATCTATCCACTCAACAAAAATTATTTCACACCACAGACTCATCTTGGTCAGGATCGATTTGAAATCTATCATGGTTGCAGAGAAATCATACTCCATGGTTCGTTGTTCTTGTAGAATGTTGAACGACTATCCCAACTAAAATCTATCCACTCAACAAAAATTATTTCACACCCCAGACTCATCTTGGTCAGGATCGATTTGAAATCTATCATGGTTGCAGAGAAATCATACTCCATGGTTCGTTGTTCTTGTAGAATGTTGAACGACTATCCCAACTAAAATCTATCCACTCAACAAAAATTATTTCACACCACAGACTCATCTTGGTCAGGATCGATTTGAAATCTATCATGGTTTCAGAGAAATCATACTCCATGGTTCGTTGTTCTCGTAAAATGTTGAACGACTACCCCAACTAAAATCTATCCACTCAACAAAAATTATTTCACACCACAGACTCATCTTGGTCAGGATCGATTTGAAATCTATCATGGTTGCAGAGAAATCATACTCCATGGTTCGTTGTTCTTGTAGAATGTTGAACGACTATCAAAACTAAAATCTATCCACTCAACAAAAACTATTTCAGAGAAATCATACTCCGTGGTAAGTTGTTCTTGTAGAATGTTGAACGACTACCCCAACTAAAATCTATCCACTCAACAAAAATTATTTCACACCACAGACTCATCTTGTTCAGGATCGATTTGAAATCTATCATGGTTTCAGAGAAATCATACTCCATGGTAAGTTGTTCTTGTAGAATGTTGAACGACTACCCCTAACTAAAATCTATCCACTCAACAGAAATTATTTCAGAGAAATCATACTCCATGGTTCGTTGTTCTTGTAAAATGTTGAACGACTACCCCAACTAAAATCTATCCACTAAACAAAAATTATTTCAGAGAAATCATACTCCATGGTTCGTTGTTCTTGTAAAATGTTGAACGACTACCCCAACTAAAATCTATCCACTCAACAAAAATTATTTCACAACACAGACTCATCTTAGTCAGGATCGATTTGAAATCTATCATGGGTTCAGAGAAATCATACTCCATGGTTCGTTGTTCTTGTAAAATGTTGAACGACTACCCCAACTAAAATCTATCCACTCAACAAAATTTATTTCACACCACAGACTCATCTTGGTCAGGATCGATTTGAAATCTATCATGGTTTCAGAGAAATCATAGTCCATGGTAAGTTGTTCTTGTAGAATGTTGAACGACTACCCCAACTAAAATCTATCCACTCAACAAAAATTATTTCAGAGAAATCATACTCCATGGTTCGTTGTTCTTGTAAAATGTTGAACGACTACCCCAACTAAAATCTATCCACTCAACAAAAATTATTTCAGAGAAATCATACTCCATGATAAGTTGTTCTTGTAGAATGTTGAACGACTACCCCAACTAAAATCTATCCACTCAACAAAACTTATTTCACAACACAGACTCATCTTGGTCAGGATCGATTTGAAATCTATCATGGTATCAGAGAAATCATACTCCATGGTTCGTTGTTCTTGTAAAATGTTGAACGACTACCCCAACTAAAATCTATCCACTCAACAAAAATTATTTCACACCACAGACTCATCTTGGTCAGGATCGATTTGAAATCTATCATGGTTTCAGAGAAATCATACTCCATGTTCGTTGTTCTTGTGGAATGTTGAGCGACTATCGCAACTAAAATCTATCCACTCAACAAAAATTATTTCAGAGAAATCATACTCCATGGTAAGTTGTTCTTATAGAATGTTGAACGACTATCCCAACTAAAATCTATCCACTCAACAAAAATTATTTCAGAGAAATCATACTCCATGGTTCGTTGTTCTTGTAGAATGTTGAACGACTACCCCAACTAAAATCTATCCACTCAACAAAAATTATTTCACACCACAGACTTATCTTGGTAAGGATCGATTTGAAATCTATCATGGTTTCAGAGAAATCATACTCCATGGTAAGTTGTTCTTGTAGAATGTTGAACGACTACCCCTAACTAAAATCTATCCACTCAACAAAAATTATTTCAGAGAAATCATACTCCATGATAAGTTGTTCTTGTAGAATGTTGAACCACTACCCCAACTAAAATCTATCCACTCAACAAAAATTATTTCAGAGAAATCATACTCCATGGTTCGTTGTTCTTGTAAAATGTTGAACGACTACCCCAACTAAAATCTATCCACTCAACAAAAATTAGTTCACAACACAGACTCATCTTGGTCAGAATCGATTTGAAATCTATCATGGTTTCAGAGAAATCATACTCCATGGTTCGTTGTTCTTGTAAAATGTTGAACGACTACCCCAACTAAAATCTATCCACTCAACAAAAATTATTTCAGAGAAATCATACTCCATGGTAAGTTGTTCTTGTAGAATGTTGAACCACTACCCCAACTAAAATCTATCCACTCAACAAAAATTATTTCACACCACAGACTCATCTTGGTCAGGATCGATTTGAAATCTATCATGGTTTCAGAGAAATCATACTCCATGGCAAGTTGTTCTTGTATAATGTTGAACGACTACCCCTAACTAAAATCTATCCACTCAACAAAAATTATTTCAGAGAAATCATACTCCATGGTTCGTTGTTCTTGTAGAATGTTGAACGAATATTCCAACTAAAATCTATCCACTCAACAAAAATTATTTCACACCACAGACTCATCTTGGTCAGGATCGATTTGAAATCTATCATGGTTTCAGAGAAATCATACTCCATGGTAAGTTGTACTTGTATAATGTTGAACGACTACCAATAACTAAAATCTATCCACTCAACAAAAATTATTTCACACCACAGACTCATCTTGGTCAGGATCGATTTGAAATCTATCATGGTTTCAGAGAAATCATACTCTATGGTTCGTTGTTCTTGTAGAATGTTGAGCGTCTATCCCAACTAAAATCTATCCACTCAACAAAAATTATTTCAGAGAAATCATACTCCATGGTAAGTTGTTCTTGTAGAATGTTGAACGACTACCCCTAACTAAAATCTATCCACTCAACAAAAATTATTTCACAACACAGACTCATCTTGGTCAGGATCGATTTGAAATCTATCATGGTTTCAGAGAAATCATACTCCATGGTAAGTTGTTCTTGTATAATGTTGAACGACTACCCCTAACTAAAATCTATCCACTCAACAAAAATTATTTCAGAGAAATCATACTCCATGGTTCATTGTTCTTGTAGAATGTTGAACGACTTCCCCAACTAAAATCTATACACTCAAGTTGTTCTTGTAGAATGTTGAACGACTACCCCAACTAAAATCTATCCACTCAACAAAAATTATTTCACACCACAGACTTATCTTGGTCAGGATCGATTTGAAATCTATCATGGTTTCAGAGAAATCATAGTCCATGGTAAGTTGTTCTTGTAGAATGTTGAACGACTATCCCAACTAAAATCTATCCACTCAACAAAAATTATTACAGAGAAATCATACTCCATGGTAAGTTGTTCTTGTAGAATGTTGAACGACTACCCCAACTAAAATCTATCCACTCAATAAAAATTATTTCACACCACAGACTTATCTTGGTCAGGATCGATTTGAAATCTATCATGGTTTCAGAGAAATCATACTCCATGGTAAGTTGTTCTTGTAGAATGTTGAACGACTACCCCTAACTAACATCTATCCACTCAACAAAAATTATTTCAGAGAAATCATACTCCATGGTTCGCTTTTCTTGTAAAATGTTGAACGACTACCCCAACTAAAATCTATCCACTCAACAAAAATTATTTCAGAGAAATCATACTCCATGGTTCGTTGTTCTTGTAAAATGTTGAACGAATACCCCAACTAAAATCTATCCACTCAACAAACATTATTTCACAACACAGACTCATCTTGGTCAGGATCGATTTGAAATCTATCATGGTTTCAGAGAAATCATACTCCATGGTTCGTTGTTCTTGTAAAATGTTGAACGACTACCCCAACTAAAATCTATCCACTCAACAAAAATTATTTCACACCACAGACTCATCTTGGTCAGGATCGATTTGAAATCTATCATGGTTTCAGAGAAATCATACTCCATGGTTCGTTGTTCTTGTAAAATGTTGAGCGACTACCCCAACTAAAATCTATCCACTCAACAAAAATTATTTCAGAGAAATCATACTCCGTGGTAAGTTGTTCTTGTAGAATGTTGAACGACTACCCCAACTAAAATCTATCCACTCAACAAAAATTATTTCACACTACAGACTCATCTTGGTCAGGATCGATTTGAAATCTATCATGGTTTCAGAGAAATCATACTCCATGGTTCGTTGTTCTTGTAGAATGTTGAGCGACTATCCCAACTAAAATCTATCCACTCAACAAAAATTATTTCAGAGAAATCATACTCCATGGTAAGTTGTTCTTGTAGAATGTTGAACGACTATCACAACTAAAATCTATCCACTCAACAAAAATTATTTCAGAGAAATCATACTCCATATTAAGTTGTTCTTGTAGAATGTTGAACGACTACCCCAACTAAAATCTATCCACTCAACAAAAATTATTTCACAACACAGACTCATCTTGGTCAGGATCGATTTGAAATCTATCATGGTTTCAGAGAAATCATAGTCCATGGTAAGTTGTTCTTGTAGAATGTTCAACGACTACCCCAACTAAAATCTATCCACTCAACAAAAATTATTTCACACCACAGACTCATCTTGGTCAGGATCGATTTGAAATCTATCATGGTTTCAGAGAAATCATACTCCATGGTTCGTTGTTCTTGTAGAATGTTGAACGACTATCCCAACTAAAATCTATCCACTCAACAAAAATTATTTCAGAGAAATCATACTCCATGGTAAGTTGTTCTTGTAGAATGTTGAACGACTACCCCAACTTAAATCTATCCACTCAAGAAAAATTATTTCAGAGAAATCATACTCCATGGTTCGTTGTTCTTGTAAAATGTTGAACGACTACCCCAACTAAAATCTATCCACTCAACAAAAATTATTTCACAACACAGACTCATCTTGGTCAGGATCGATTTGAAATCTATCATGGTTTCAGAGAAATCATAGTCCATGGTAAGTTGTTCTTGTAGAATGTTGAACGACTACCCCAACTAAAATCTATCCACTCAACAAAAATTATTTCAGAGAAATCATACTCCATGGTAAGTTGTTCTTGTAGAATGTTGAACCACTACCCCAACTAAAATCTATCCACTCAACAAAAATTATTTCACACCACAGACTCATCTTGGTCAGGATCGATTTGAAATCTATCATGGTTTCAGAGAAATCATACTCCATGGCAAGTTGTTCTTGTATAATGTTGAACGACTACCCCTAACTAAAATCTATCCACTCAACAAAAATTATTTCAGAGAAATCATACTCCATGGTTCGTTGTTCTTGTAGAATGTTGAACGAATATTCCAACTAAAATCTATCCACTCAACAAAAATTATTTCACACCACAGACTCATCTTGGTCAGGATCGATTTGAAATCTATCATGGTTTCAGAGAAATCATACTCCATGGTAAGTTGTACTTGTATAATGTTGAACGACTACCAATAACTAAAATCTATCCACTCAACAAAAATTATTTCACACCACAGACTCATCTTGGTCACAATCGATTTGAAATCTATCATGGTTTCAGAGAAATCATACTCTATGGTTCGTTGTTCTTGTAGAATGTTGAGCGTCTATCCCAACTAAAATCTATCCACTCAACAAAAATTATTTCAGAGAAATCATACTCCATGGTAAGTTGTTCTTGTAGAATGTTGAACGACTACCCCTAACTAAAATCTATCCACTCAACAAAAATTATTTCACAACACAGACTCATCTTGGTCAGGATCGATTTGAAATCTATCATGGTTTCAGAGAAATCATACTCCATGGTAAGTTGTTCTTGTATAATGTTGAACGACTACCCCTAACTAAAATCTATCCACTCAACAAAAATTATTTCAGAGAAATCATACTCCATGGTTCATTGTTCTTGTAGAATGTTGAACGACTTCCCCAACTAAAATCTATACACTCAAGTTGTTCTCGTAGAATGTTGAACGACTACCCCAACTAAAATCTATCCACTCAACAAAAATTATTTCACACCACAGACTTATCTTGGTCAGGATCGATTTGAAATCTATCATGGTTTCAGAGAAATCATAGTCCATGGTAAGTTGTTCTTGTAGAATGTTGAACGACTATCCCAACTAAAATCTATCCACTCAACAAAAATTATTACAGAGAAATCATACTCCATGGTAAGTTGTTCTTGTAGAATGTTGAACGACTACCCCAACTAAAATCTATCCACTCAATAAAAATTATTTCACACCACAGACTTATCTTGGTCAGGATCGATTTGAAATCTATCATGGTTTCAGAGAAATCATACTCCATGGTAAGTTGTTCTTGTAGAATGTTGAACGACTACCCCTAACTAACATCTATCCACTCAACAAAAATTATTTCAGAGAAATCATACTCCATGGTTCGCTTTTCTTGTAAAATGTTGAACGACTACCCCAACTAAAATCTATCCACTCAACAAAAATTATTTCAGAGAAATCATACTCCATGGTTCGTTGTTCTTGTAAAATGTTGAACGAATACCCCAACTAAAATCTATCCACTCAACAAACATTATTTCACAGCACAGACTCATCTTGGTCAGGATCGATTTGAAATCTATCATGGTTTCAGAGAAATCATACTCCATGGTTCGTTGTTCTTGTAAAATGTTGAACGACTACCCCAACTAAAATCTATCCACTCAACAAAAATTATTTCACACCACAGACTCATCTTGGTCAGGATCGATTTGAAATCTATCATGGTTTCAGAGAAATCATACTCCATGGTTCGTTGTTCTTGTAAAATGTTGAGCGACTACCCCAACTAAAATCTATCCACTCAACAAAAATTATTTCAGAGAAATCATACTCCATGGTAAGTTGTTCTTGTAGAATGTTGAACGACTACCCCAACTAAAATCTATCCACTCAACAAAAATTATTTCAGAGAAATCATACTCCATGGTAAGTTGTTCTTGTAGAATGTTGAACCACTACCCCAACTAAAATCTATCCACTCAACAAAAATTATTTCACACCACAGACTCATCTTGGTCAGGATCGATTTGAAATCTATCATGGTTTCAGAGAAATCATACTCCATGGCAAGTTGTTCTTGTATAATGTTGTACGACTACCCCTAACTAAAATCTATCCACTCAACAAAAATTATTTCAGAGAAATCATACTCCATGGTTCGTTGTTCTTGTAGAATGTTGAACGAATATTCCAACTAAAATCTATCCACTCAACAAAAATTATTTCACACCACAGACTCATCTTGGTCAGGATCGATTTGAAATCTATCATGGTTTCAGAGAAATCATACTCCATGGTAAGTTGTACTTGTATAATGTTGAACGACTACCAATAACTAAAATCTATCCACTCAACAAAAATTATTTCACACCACAGACTCATCTTGGTCACAATCGATTTGAAATCTATCATGGTTTCAGAGAAATCATACTCTATGGTTCGTTGTTCTTGTAGAATGTTGAGCGTCTATCCCAACTAAAATCTATCCACTCAACAAAAATTATTTCAGAGAAATCATACTCCATGGTAAGTTGTTCTTGTAGAATGTTGAACGACTACCCCTAACTAAAATCTATCCACTCAACAAAAATTATTTCACAACACAGACTCATCTTGGTCAGGATCGATTTGAAATCTATCATGGTTTCAGAGAAATCATACTCCATGGTAAGTTGTTCTTGTATAATGTTGAACGACTACCCCTAACTAAAATCTATCCACTCAACAAAAATTATTTCAGAGAAATCATACTCCATGGTTCATTGTTCTTGTAGAATGTTGAACGACTTCCCCAACTAAAATCTATACACTCAAGTTGTTCTCGTAGAATGTTGAACGACTACCCCAACTAAAATCTATCCACTCAACAAAAATTATTTCACACCACAGACTTATCTTGGTCAGGATCGATTTGAAATCTATCATGGTTTCAGAGAAATCATAGTCCATGGTAAGTTGTTCTTGTAGAATGTTGAACGACTATCCCAACTAAAATCTATCCACTCAACAAAAATTATTACAGAGAAATCATACTCCATGGTAAGTTGTTCTTGTAGAATGTTGAACGACTACCCCAACTAAAATCTATCCACTCAATAAAAATTATTTCACACCACAGACTTATCTTGGTCAGGATCGATTTGAAATCTATCATGGTTTCAGAGAAATCATACTCCATGGTAAGTTGTTCTTGTAGAATGTTGAACGACTACCCCTAACTAACATCTATCCACTCAACAAAAATTATTTCAGAGAAATCATACTCCATGGTTCGCTTTTCTTGTAAAATGTTGAACGACTACCCCAACTAAAATCTATCCACTCAACAAAAATTATTTCAGAGAAATCATACTCCATGGTTCGTTGTTCTTGTAAAATGTTGAACGAATACCCCAACTAAAATCTATCCACTCAACAAACATTATTTCACAGCACAGACTCATCTTGGTCAGGATCGATTTGAAATCTATCATGGTTTCAGAGAAATCATACTCCATGGTTCGTTGTTCTTGTAAAATGTTGAACGACTACCCCAACTAAAATCTATCCACTCAACAAAAATTATTTCACACCACAGACTCATCTTGGTCAGGATCGATTTGAAATCTATCATGGTTTCAGAGAAATCATACTCCATGGTTCGTTGTTCTTGTAAAATGTTGAGCGACTACCCCAACTAAAATCTATCCACTCAACAAAAATTATTTCAGAGAAATCATACTCCATGGTAAGTTGTTCTTGTAGAATGTTGAACGACTACCCCAACTAAAATCTATCCACTCAACAAAAATTATTTCACACTACAGACTCATCTTGGTCAGGATCGATTTGAAATCTATCATGGTTTCAGAGAAATCATACTCCATGGTTCGTTGTTCTTGTAGAATGTTGAGCGACTATCCCAACTAAAATCTATCCACTCAACAAAAATTATTTCAGAGAAATCATACTCCATGGTAAGTTGTTCTTGTAGAATGTTGAACGACTATCCCAACTAAAATCTATCCACTCAACAAAAATTATTTCAGAGAAATCATACTCCATATTAAGTTGTTCTTGTAGAATGTTGAACGACTACCCCAACTAAAATCTATCCACTCAACAAAAATTATTTCACAACACAGACTCATCTTGGTCAGGATCGATTTGAAATCTATCATGGTTTCAGAGAAATCATAGACCATGGTAAGTTGTTCTTGTAGAATGTTCAACGACTACCCCAACTAAAATCTATCCACTCAACAAAAATTATTTCACACCACAGACTCATCTTGGTCAGGATCGATTTGAAATCTATCATGGTTTCAGAGAAATCATACTCCATGGTTCGTTGTTCTTGTAGAATGTTGAACGACTATCCCAACTAAAATCTATCCACTCAACAAAAATTATTTCAGAGAAATCATACTCCATGGTAAGTTGTTCTTGTAGAATGTTGAACGACTACCCCAACTTAAATCTATCCACTCAAGAAAAATTATTTCAGAGAAATCATACTCCATGGTTCGTTGTTCTTGTAAAATGTTGAACGACTACCCCAACTAAAATCTATCCACTCAACAAAAATTATTTCACAACACAGACTCATCTTGGTCAGGATCGATTTGAAATCTATCATGGTTTCAGAGAAATCATAGTCCATGGTAAGTTGTTCTTGTAGAATGTTGAACGACTACCCCAACTAAAATCTATCCACTCAACAAAAATTATTTCTCACCACAGACTCATCTTGGTTAGGATCGATTTGAAATCTATCATGGTTTCAGAGAAATCATACTCCATGGTTCGTTGTTCTTGTAAAATGTTGAACGACTATCCCAACTAAAATCTATCCACTCAACAAAAATTATTTCAGAGAAATCATACTCCATGGTAAGTTGTTCTTGTAGAATGTTGAACGACTACCCCAACTAAAATCTATCCACTCAACAAAAATTATTTCAGAGAAATCATACTCCATGGTTCGTTGTTCTTGTAGAATGTTGAACGACTACCCCAACTAAAATCTATCCACTCAACAAAAATTATTTCACACCACAGACTCATCTTGGTCAGGATCGATTTGAAATCTATCATGGTTTCAGAGAAATCATACTCCATGGTTCGTTGTTCTTGTAGAATGTTGAACGACTATCCCAACTAAAATCTATCCACTCAACAAAAATTATTTCAGAGAAATCATACTCCATGGTTCGTTTGTCTTGTAGAATGTTGAACGACTACCCCAACTAAAATCTATCCACTCAACAAAAATTATTTCACACCACAGACTCATCTTGGTCAGGATCGATTTGAAATCTATCATGGTTTCAGAGAAATCATAGTCCATGGTAAGTTGTTCTTGTAGAATGTTTAACGACTACCCCAACTAAAATCTATCCACTCAACAAAAATTATTTCAGAGAAATCATACTCCATGGTTCGTTGTTCTTGTAGAATGTTGAACGACTACCCCAACTAAAATCTATCCACTCAACAAAAATTATTTCACACCACAGACTCATCTTGGTCAGGATCGATTTGAAATCTATCATGGTTTCAGAGAAATCATAGTCCATGGTAAGTTGTTATTGTAGAATGTTGAACGACTACCCCAACTAAAATCTATCCACTCAACAAAAATTATTTCACACCACAGACTCATCTTGGTCAGGATCGATTTGAAATCTATCGTGGTTTCAGAGAAATCATACTCCATGGTTCGTTGTTCTTGTAGAATGTTGAACGACTATCCCAACTAAAATCTATCCACTCAACAAAAATTATTTCAGAGAAATCATACTCCATGGTTGTTGTTCTTGTAGAATGTTGAACGACTACCCCAACTAAAATCTATCCACTCAACAAAAATTATTTCAGAGAAATCATACTCCATGGTTCGTTGTTCTTGTAGAATGTTGAACGACTACCCCAACTAAAATCTATCCACTCAACAAAAATTATTTCACACCACAGACTCATCTTGGTCAGGATCGATTTGAAATCTATCATGGTTTCAGAGAAATCATAGTCCATGGTAAGTTGTTCTTGTAGAATGTTGAACGACTACCCCAACTAAAATCTATCCACTCAACAAAAATTATTTCAGAGAAATCATACTCCATGGTTCGTTGTTCTTGTAGAATGTTAAACGACTACCCCAACTAAAATCTATCCACTCAACAAAAATTATTTCAGAGAAATCATACTCCATGGTTCGTTGTTCTTGTAGAATGTTGAACGACTACCCCAACTAAAATCTATCCACTCAACAAAAATTATTTCACAACACAGACTCATCTTGGTCAGGATCGATTTGAAATCTATCATGGTTTCAGAGAAATCATAGTCCATGGTAAGTTGTTCTTGTAGAATGTTGAACGACTACCCCAACTAAAATCTATCCACTCAACAAAAATTATTTCACACCACAGACTCATCTTGGTCAGGATCGATTTGAAATCATTCGTGGTTTCAGAGAAATCATACTCCATGGTTCGTTGTTCTTGTAGAATGTTGAACGACTATCCCAACTAAAATCTATCCACTCAACAAAAATTATTTCAGAGAAATCATACTCCATGGTTCGTTGTTCTTGTAGAATGTTGAGCGACTACCCCAACTAAAATCTATCCACTCAACAAAAATTATTTCAGAGAAATCATACTCCATGGTTCGTTGTTCTTGTAGAATATTGAACGACTACCCCAACTAAAATCTATCCACTCAACAAAAATTATTTCAGAGAAATCATACTCCATGGTAAGTTGTTCTTGTAGAATGTTGAACGACTACCCCAACTAAAATCTATCCACTCAACAAAAATTATTTCACACCACAGACTCATCTTGGTCAGGATCGATTTGAAATCTATCATGGTTTCAGAGAAATCATACTCCATGGTAAGTTGTTCTTGTAGAATGTTGAACGACTACCCCAACTAAAATCATCCACTCAACAAAAATTATTTCACACCACAGACTCATCTTGGTCAGGATCGATTTGAAATCTATCATGGTTTCAGAGAAATCATACTCCATGGTTCGTTGTTCTTGTAAAATGTTGAACGACTATCCCAACTAAAATCTATCCACTCAACAAAAATTATTTCAGAGAATTCATACTCCATGGTAAGTTGTTCTTGTAGAATGTTGAACGACTACCCCAACTAAAATCTATCCACTCAACAAAAATTATTTCAGAGAAATCATACTCCATGGTCCGTTGTTCTTGTAGAATGTTGAACGACTACCCCAACTAAAATCTATCCACTCAACAAAAATTATTTCACACCACAGACTCATCTTGGTCAGGATCGATTTGAAATCTATCATGGTTTCAGAGAAATCATACTCCATGGTAAGTTGTTCTTGTAGAATGTTGAACGACTATCCCAACTAAAATCTATCCACTCAACAAAAATTATTTCAGAGAAATCATACTCCATGGTTCGTTTGTCTTGTAGAATGTGGAACGACTACCCCAACTAAAATCTATCCACTCAACAAAAATTATTTCACACCACAGACTCATCTTGGTCAGGATCGATTTGAAATCTATCATGGTTTCAGAGAAATCATAGTCCATGGTAAGTTGTTCTTGTAGAATGTTGAACGACTACCCCAACTAAAATCTATCCACTCAACAAAAATTATTTCAGAGAAATCATACTCCATGGTTCGTTGTTCTTGTAGAATGTTGAACGACTACCCCAACTAAAATCTATCCACTCAACAGAAATTATTTCACACCACAGACTCATCTTGGTCAGGATCGATTTGAAATCTATCATGGTTTCAGAGAAATCATAGTCCATGGTAAGTTGTTATTGTAGAATGATGAACGACTACCCCAACTAAAATCTATCCACTCAACAAAAATTATTTCACACCACAGACTTATCTTGGTCAGGATCGATTTGAAATCTATCGTGGTTTCAGAGAAATCATACTCCATGGTTCGTTGTTCTTGTAGAATGTTGAACGACTATCCCAACTAAAATCTATCCACTCAACAAAAATTATTTCAGAGAAATCATACTCCATGGTAAGTTGTTCTTGTAGAATGTTGAACGACTACCCCAACTAAAATCTATCCACTCAACAAAAATTATTTCAGAGAAATCATACTCCATGGTTCGTTGTTCTTGTAGAATGTTGAACGACTACCCCAACTAAAATCTATCCACTCAACAAAAATTATTTCACACCACAGACTCATCTTGGTCAGGATCGATTTGAAATCTATCATGGTTTCAGAGAAATCATAGTCCATGGTAAGTTGTTCTTGTAGAATGTTGAACGACTACCCCAACTAAAATCTATCCACTCAACAAAAATTATTTCAGAGAAATCATACTCCATGGTTCGTTGTTCTTGTAGAATGTTAAACGACTACCCCAACTAAAATCTATCCACTCAACTAAAATTATTTCAGAGAAATCATACTCCATGGTTCGTTGTTCTTGTAGAATGTTGAACGACTACCCCAACTAAAATCTATCCACTCAACAAAAATTATTTCACAACACAGACTCATCTTGGTCAGGATCGATTTGAAATCTATCATGGTTTCAGAGAAATCATAGTCCATGGTAAGTTGTTCTTGTAGAATGTTGAACGACTACCCCAACTAAAATCTATCCACTCAACAAAAATTATTTCACACCACAGACTCATCTTGGTCAGGATCGATTTGAAATCATTCGTGGTTTCAGAGAAATCATACTCCATGGTTCGTTGTTCTTGTAGAATGTTGAACGACTATCCCAACTAAAATCTATCCACTCAACAAAAATTATTTCAGAGAAATCATACTCCATGGTTCGTTGTTCTTGTAGAATGTTGAGCGACTACCCCAACTAAAATCTATCCACTCAACAAAAATTATTTCAGAGAAATCATACTCCATGGTTCGTTGTTCTTGTAGAATATTGAACGACTACCCCAACTAAAATCTATCCACTCAACAAAAATTATTTCAGAGAAATCATACTCCATGGTAAGTTGTTCTTGTAGAATGTTGAACGACTACCCCAACTAAAATCTATCCACTCAACAAAAATTATTTCACACCACAGACTCATCTTGGTCAGGATCGATTTGAAATCTATCATGGTTTCAGAGAAATCATACTCCATGGTAAGTTGTTCTTGTAGAATGTTGAACGACTACCCCAACTAAAATCATCCACTCAACAAAAATTATTTCACACCACAGACTCATCTTGGTCAGGATCGATTTGAAATCTATCATGGTTTCAGAGAAATCATAGTCCATGGTAAGTTGTTCTTGTAGAATGTTGAACGACTACCCCAACTAAAATCTATTCACTCAACAAAAATTATTTCACACCACAGACTCATCTTGGTCAGGATCGATTTGAAATCTATCATGGTTTCAGAGAAATCATAGTCCATGGTAAGTTGTTCTTGTAGAATGTTGAACGACTACCCCAACTAAAATCTATCCACTCAACAAAAATTATTTCAGAGAAATCATACTCCATGGTAAGTTGTTCTTGTAGAATGTTGAACGACTACCCCAACTAAAATCTATCCACTCAACAAAAATTATTTCAGAGAAATCATACTCCATGGTTCGTTGTTCTTGTAAAATGTTGAACGACTACCCCAACTAAAATCTATCCACTCAACAAAAATTATTTCAGAGAAATCATACTCCATGGTTCGTTGTTCTTGTAGAATGTTGAACGACTACCTCAACTAAAATCTATCCACTCAACAAAAATTATTTCACACCACAGACTCATCTTGGTCAGGATCGATTTGAAATCTATTATGGTTTCAGAGAAATCATACTCCTTCTTGTAGAATGTTGAACAACTATCCCAACTAAAATCTATCCACTCAACAAAAATTATTTCACACTACAGACTCATCTTGGTCAGGATCGATTTGAAATCTATCATGGTTTCAGAGAAATCATACTCCTTCTTGTAGAATGTTGAACAACTATCCCAATTAAAATCTATCCACTCAACAAAAATTATTTCACACCACAGACTCATCTTGGTCAGGATCGATTTGAAATCTATCATGGTTTCAGAGAAATCATACTCCATGGTTCGTTGTTCTTGTAGAATGTTGAACGACTATCCCAACTAAAATCTATCCACTCAACAAAAATTATTTCAGAGAAATCATACTCCATGGGTCGTTGTTCTTGTAGAATGTTGAACGACTACCCCAACTAAAATCTATCCACTCAACAAAAATTATTTCACACCACAGACTCATCTTGGTCAGGATCGATTTGAAATCTATCATGGTTTCAGAGAAATCATACTCCATGGTAAGTTGTTCTTGTAGAATGTTGAACGACTACCCCAACTAAAATCTATCCACTCAACAAAAATTATTTCACACCACAGACTCATCTTGCTCAGGATCGATTTGAAATCTATCGTGGTTTCAGAGAAATCATACTCCATGGTTCGTTGTTCTTGTAGAATGTTGAACGACTATCCCAACTAAAATCTATCCACTCAACAAAAATTATTTCAGAGAAATCATACTCCATGGTAAGTTGTTCTTGTAGAATGTTGAACGACTACCCCAACTAAAATCTATCCACTCAACAAAAATTATTTCACACCACAGACTCATCTTGGTCAGGATCGATTTGAAATCTATCATGGTTTCAGAGAAATCATACTCCATGGTAAGTTGTTCTTGTAGAATGTTGAACGACTACCCCAACTAAAATCATCCACTCAACAAAAATTATTTCACACCACAGACTCATCTTGGTCAGGATCGATTTGAAATCTATCATGGTTTCAGAGAAATCATAGTCCATGGTAAGTTGTTCTTGTAGAATGTTGAACGACTACCCCAACTAAAATCTATCCACTCAACAAAAATTATTTCACACCACAGACTCATCTTGGTCAGGATCGATTTGAAATCTATCATGGTTTCAGAGAAATCATAGTCCATGGTAAGTTGTTCTTGTAGAATGTTGAACGACTACCCCAACTAAAATCTATTAACTCAACAAAAATTATTTCAGAGAAATCATACTCCATGGTAAGTTGTTCTTGTAGAATGTTCAACTCAACAAAAATTATTTCAGAGAAATCATACTCCATGGTTCGTTGTTCTTGTAAAATGTTGAACGACTACCCCAACTAAAATCTATCCACTCAACAAAAATTATTTCAGAGAAATCATACTCCATGGTAAGTTGTTCTTGTAGAATGTTGAACGACTACCTCAACTAAAATCTATCCACTCAACAAAAATTATTTCAGAGAAATCATACTCCATGGTAAGTTGTTCTTGTAGAATGTTGAACGACGACCCCAACTAAAATCTATCCACTCAACAAAAATTATTTCACACCACAGACTCAACTTGGTCAGGATCGATTTGAAATCTATCATGGTTTCAGAGAAATCATAGTCCATGGTAAGTTGTTCTTGTAGAATGTTGAACGACTACCCCAACTAAAATCTATCCACTCAACAAAAATTATTTCACACCACAGACTCATCTTGGTCAGGATCGATTTGAAATCATTCGTGGTTTCAGAGAAATCATACTCCATGGTTCGTTGTTCTTGTAGAATGTTGAACGACTACCCCAACTAAAATCTATCCACTCAACAAAAATTATTTCAGAGAAATCATACTCCATGGTAAGTTGTTCTTGTAGAATGTTGAACGACTACCCCAACTAAAATCTATCCACTCAACAAAAATTATTTCAGAGAAATCATACTCCATGGTAAGTTGTTCTTGTAGAATGTTGAACGACTACCCCAACTAAAATCTATCCACTCAACAAAAATTATTTCACACCACAGACTCATCTTGGTCAGGATCGATTTGAAATCTATCATGGTTTCAGAGAAATCATACTCCATGGTAAGTTGTTCTTGTAGAATGTTGAACGACTACCCCAACTAAAATCATCCACTCAACAAAAATTATTTCACACCACAGACTCATCTTGGTCAGGATCGATTTGAAATCTATCATGGTTTCAGAGAAATCATAGTCCATGGTAAGTTGTTCTTGTAGAATGTTGAACGACTACCCCAACTAAAATCTATCCACTCAACAAAAATTATTTCACACCACAGACTCATCTTGGTCAGGATCGATTTGAAATCTATCATGGTTTCAGAGAAATCATAGTCCATGGTAAGTTGTTCTTGTAGAATGTTGAACGACTACCCCAACTAAAATCTATCCACTCAACAAAAATTATTTCAGAGAAATCATACTCCATGGTAAGTTGTTCTTGTAGAATGTTGAACGACTACCCCAACTAAAATCTATCCACTCAACAAAAATTATTTCAGAGAAATCATACTCCATGGTTCGTTGTTCTTGTAAAATGTTGAACGACTACCCCAACTAAAATCTATCCACTCAACAAAAATTATTTCAGAGAAATCATACTCCATGGTAAGTTGTTCTTGTAGAATGTTGAACGACTACCTCAACTAAAATCTATCCACTCAACAAAAATTATTTCACACCACAGACTCATCTTGGTCAGGATCGTTTTGAAATCTATCATGGTTTCAGAGAAATCATACTCCTTCTTGTAGAATGTTGAACAACTATCCCAACTAAAATCTATCCACTCAACAAAAATTATTTCACACCACAGACTCATCTTGGTCAGGATCGATTTGAAATCTATCATGGTTTCAGAGAAATCATACTCCTTCTTGTAGAATGTTGAACAACTATCCCAACTAAAATCTATCCACCCAACAAAAATTATTTCACACCACAGACTCATCTTGGTCAGGATCGATTTGAAATCTATCATGGTTTCAGAGAAATCATAGTCCATGGTAAGTTGTTCTTGTAGAATGTTGAACGACTATCCCAACTAAAATCTATCCACTCAACAAAAATTATTTCAGAGAAATCATACTCCATGGTAAGTTGTTCTTGTAGAATGTTGAACGACGACCCCAACTAAAATCTATCCACTCAACAAAAATTATTTCACACCACAGACTCAACTTGGTCAGGATCGATTTGAAATCTATCATGGTTTCAGAGAAATCATACTCCATGTTTCGTTGTTCTTGTAGAATGTGGAACAACTATCCCAACTAAAATCTATCCACTCAACAAAAATTATTTCACACCACAGACTCATCTTGGTCAGGATCGATTTGAAATCTATCATGGTTTCAGAGAAATCATAGTCCATGGTAAGTTGTTCTTGTAGAATGTTGAACGACTACCCCAACTAAAATCTATCCACTCAACAAAAATTATTTCAGAGAAATCATACTCCATGGTTCGTTGTTCTTGTAGAATGTTGAACGACTACCTCAACAAAAATCTATCCACTCAACAAAAATTATTTCAGAAAAATCATACTCCATGGTTCGTTGTTCTTGTAGAATGTTGAACGACTACCCCAACTAAAATCTATCCACTCAACAAAAATTATTTCAGAGAAACCATACTCCATGGTTCGTTGTTCTTGTAGAATGTTGAACGACTACCCCAACTAAAATCTATCCACTCAACAAAAATTATTTCACAACACAGACTCATCTTGGTCAGGATCGATTTGAAATCATTCGTGGTTTCAGAGAAATCATACTCCATG
This sequence comes from Xylota sylvarum, assembly GCA_905220385.1. Taxonomy (NCBI): domain Eukaryota; kingdom Metazoa; phylum Arthropoda; class Insecta; order Diptera; family Syrphidae; genus Xylota; species Xylota sylvarum. The sequence goes on along the minus strand of CAJMZQ010000068.1, from coordinate 1,146,098 downwards.
GTTCGTTGTTCTTGTAGAATGTTGAACGACTATCCCAACTAAAATCTATCCACTCAACAAAAATTATTTCAGAGAAATCATACTCCATGGTTCGTTGTTCTTGTAGAATGTTGAACGACTACCCCAACTAAAATCTATCCACTCAACAAAAATTATTTCAGAGAAATCATACTCCATGGTAAGTTGTTCTTGTAGAATGTTGAACGACTACCCCAACTAAAATCTATCCACTCAACAAAAATTATTTCAGAGAAATCATACTCCATGGTAAGTTGTTCTTGTAGAATGTTGAACGACTACCCCAACTAAAATCTATCCACTCAACAAAAATTATTTCACACCACAGACTCATCTTGGTCACAATCGATTTGAAATCTATCATGGTTTCAGAGAAATCATACTCCATGGTAAGTTGTTCTTGTAGAATGTTGAACGACTACCCCAACTAAAATCATCCACTCAACAAAAATTATTTCACACCACAGACTCATCTTGGTCAGGATCGATTTGAAATCTATCATGGTTTCAGAGAAATCATAGTCCATGGTAAGTTGTTCTTGTAGAATGTTGAACGACTACCCCAACTAAAATCTATCCACTCAACAAAAATTATTTCACACCACAGACTCATCTTGGTCAGGATCGATTTGAAATCTATCATGGTTTCAGAGAAATCATAGTCCATGGTAAGTTGTTCTTGTAGAATGTTGAACGACTACCCCAACTAAAATCTATCCACTCAACAAAAATTATTTCAGAGAAATCATACTCCATGGTAAGTTGTTCTTGTAGAATGTTGAACGACTACCCCAACTAAAATCTATCCACTCAACAAAAATTATTTCAGAGAAATCATACTCCATGGTTCGTTGTTCTTGTAAAATGTTGAACGACTACCCCAACTAAAATCTATCCACTCAACAAAAATTATTTCAGAGAAATCATACTCCATGGTAAGTTGTTCTTGTAGAATGTTGAACGACTACCTCAACTAAAATCTATCCACTCAACAAAAATTATTTCACACCACAGACTCATCTTGGTCAGGATCGATTTGAAATCTATCATGGTTTCAGAGAAATCATACTCCTTCTTGTAGAATGTTGAACAACTATCCCAACTAAAATCTATCCACTCAACAAAAATTATTTCACACCACAGACTCATCTTGGTCAGGATCGATTTGAAATCTATCATGGTTTCAGAGAAATCATACTCCTTCTTGTAGAATGTTGAACAACTATCCCAACTAAAATCTATCCACTCAACAAAAATTATTTTACACCACAGACTCATCTTGGTCAGGATCGATTTGAAATCTATCATGGTTTCAGAGAAATCATAGTCCATGGTAAGTTGTTCTTGTAGAATGTTGAACGACTATCCCAACTAAAATCTATCCACTCAACAAAAATTATTTCAGAGAAATCATACTCCATGGTAAGTTGTTCTTGTAGAATGTTGAACGACGACCCCAACTAAAATCTATCCACTCAACAAAAATTATTTCACACCACAGACTCAACTTGGTCAGGATCGATTTGAAATCTATCATGGTTTCAGAGAAATCATACTCCATGTTTCGTTGTTCTTGTAGAATGTTGAACAACTATCCCAACTAAAATCTATCCACTCAACAAAAATTATTTCACACCACAGACTCATCTTGGTCAGGATCGATTTGAAATCTATCATGGTGTCAGAGAAATCATAGTCCATGGTTCATTGTTCTTGTAGAATATTGAACGACAATCCCAACTAAAATCTATCCACTCAACAAAAATTATTTCAGAGAAATCATACTCCATGGTTCGTTGTTCTTGTAGAATGTTGAACGACTACCCCAACTAAAATCTATCCACTCAACAAAAATTATTTCACACCACAGACTCATCTTGGTCAGGATCGATTTGAAATCTATCATGGTTTCAGAGAAATCATACTCCATGGTTCGTTGTTCTTGTAGAATGTTGAACGACTATCCCAACTAAAATCTATCCACTCAACAAAAATTATTTCAGAGAAATCATACTCCATGGTTCGTTGTTCTTGTAGAATGTTGAACGACTACCCCAACTAAAATCTATCCACTCAACAAAAATTATTTCACACCACAGACTCATCTTGGTCAGGATCGATTTGGAATCTATCATGGTTTCAGAGAAATCATAGTCCATGGTAAGTTGTTCTTGTAGAATGTTGAACGACTACCCGAACTAAAATCTATCCACTCAACAAAAATTATTTCACACCAGAGACTCATCTTGGTCAGGATCGATTTGAAATCTATCGTGGTTTCAGAGAAATCATACTCCATGGTTCGTTGTTCTTGTAGAATGTTGAACGACTATCCCAACTAAAATCTATCCACTCAACAAAAATTATTTCAGAGAAATCATACTCCATGGTAAGTTGTTCTTGTAGAATGTTGAACGACTACCCCAACTAAAATCTATCCACTCAACAAAAATTATTTCAGAGAAATCATACTCCATGGTTCGTTGTTCTTGTAGAATGTTGAACGACTACCCCAACTAAAATCATCCACTCAACAAAAATTATTTCACACCACAGACTCATCTTGGTCAGGATCGATTTGAAATCTATCATGGTTTCAGAGAAATCATAGTCCATGGTAAGTTGTTCTTGTAGAATGTTGAACGACTACCCCAACTAAAATCTATCCACTCAACAAAAATTATTTCACACCACAGACTCATCTTGGTCAGGATCGATTTGAAATCTATCATGGTTTCAGAGAAATCATAGTCCATGGTAAGTTGTTCTTGTAGAATGTCGAACGACTGCCCCAACTAAAATCTATCCACTCAACAAAAATTATTTCAGAGAAATCATACTCCATGGTAAGTTGTTCTTGTAGAATGTTGAACGACTACCCCAACTAAAATCTATCCACTCAACAAAAATTATTTCAGAGAAATCATACTCCATGGTTCGTTGTTCTTGTAAAATGTTGAACGACTACCCCAACTAAAATCTATCCACTCAACAAAAATTATTTCAGAGAAATCATACTCCATGGTAAGTTGTTCTTGTAGAATGTTGAACGACTACCTCAACTAAAATCTATCCACTCAACAAAAATTATTTCACACCACAGACTCATCTTGGTCAGGATCGATTTGAAATCTATCATGGTTTCAGAGAAATCATACTCCTTCTTGTAGAATGTTGAACAACTATCCCAACTAAAATCTATCCACTCAACAAAAATTATTTCACACCACAGACTCATCTTGGTCAGGATCGATTTGAAATCTATCATGGTTTCAGAGAAATCATAGTCCATGGTAAGTTGTTCTTGTAGAATGTTGAACGACTATCCCAACTAAAATTTATCCACTCAAGAAAAATTATTTCACACCACAGACTCAACTTGGTCAGGATCGATTTGAAATCTATCATGGTTTCAGAGAAATCATACTCCATGTTTCGTTGTTCTTGTAGAATGTTGAACAACTATCCCAACTAAAATCTATCCACTCAACAAAAATTATTTCACACCACAGACTCATCTTGGTCAGGATCGATTTGAAATCTATCATGGTTTCAGAGAAATCATAGTCCATGGTAAGTTGTTCTTGTAGAATGTTGAACGACTACCCCAACTAAAATCTATCCACTCAACAAAAATTATTTCACACCACAGACTCATCTTGGTCAGGGTCGATTTGAAATCTATCATGGTTTCAGAGAAATCATACTCCATGGTTCATTGTTCTTGTAGAATATTGAACGAAAATCCCAACTAAAATCTATACACTCAACAAAAATTATTTCAGAGAAATCATACTCCATGGTAAGTTCTTCTTGTAGAATGTTGAACGACTACCCCAACTAAAATCTATCCACTCAACAAAAATTATTTCACACCACAGACTCATCTTGGTCAGAATCGATTTGAAATCTATCATGGTTTCAGAGAAATCATACTCCATGGTTCGTTGTTCTTGTAAAATGTTGAACGACTACCCCAACTAAAATCTATCCACTCAACAAAAATTATTTCAGAGAAATCATACTCCATGGTAAGTTGTTCTTGTAGAATGTTGAACGACTACCCCAACTAAAATCTATCCACTCAACAAAAATTATTTCACACCACAGACTCATCTTGGTCAGGATCGATTTGAAATCTATCATGGTTTCAGAGAAATCATACTCCATGGTTCGTTGTTCTTGTAGAATGTTGAACGACTATCCCAACTAAAATCTATCCACTCAACAAAAATTATTTCAGAGAAATCATAGTCCATGGTAAGTTGTTCTTGTAGAATGTTGAACGACTACCCCAACTAAAATCTATCCACTCAACAAAAATTATTTCACACCACAGACTCATCTTGGTCAGGATCGATTTGAAATCTATCATGGTTTCAGAGAAATCATACTCCATGGTTCGTTGTTCTTGTAGACTGTTGAACGACTATCCCAACTAAAATCTATCCACTCAACAAAAATTATTTCACACCACAGACTCATCTTGGTCAGGATCGATTTGAAATCTATCATGGTTTCAGAGAAATCATACTCCATGGTAAGTTGTTCTTGTAGAATGTTGAACGACTACCCCAACTAAAATCTATCTACTCAACAAAATATATTTCACACCACAGACTCATCTTGGTCAGGATCGATTTGAAATCTATCATGGTTTCAGAGAAATCATAGTCCATGGTAAGTTGTTCTTGTAGAATGTTGAACGACTATCCCAACTAAAATCTATCCACTCAACAAAAATTATTTGACACCACAGACTCATCTTGGTCAGGATCGATTTGAAATCTATCATGGTTTCAGAGAAATCATACTCCATGGTAAGTTGTTCTTGTAGAATGTTGAACGACTACCCCAACTAAAATCTATCCACTCAACAAAAATTATTTCACACCACAGACTCATCTTGGTCAGGATCGATTTGAAATCTATCATGGTTTCAGAGAAATCATAGTCAATGGTAAGTTGTTCTTGTAGAATGTTGAACGACTACAACAAATAAAATCTATCCACTCAAAAAAATTATTTCAGAGAAATCATACTCCATGATAAGTTGTTCTTGTAGAATGTTGAACGACTACCCCAACTAAAATCTATCCACTCAACAAAAATTATTTCACACCACAGACTCATTTTGGTCAGGATCGATTTGAAATCTATCATGGTTTCAGAGAAATCATAGTCCATGGTAAGTTGTTCTTGAAGAATGTTGAACGACTACCCCAACTAAAATCTATCCACTCAACAAAAATTATTTCACACCACAGACTCAGCTTGGTCAGGATCGGTTTGAAATCTGTCATGGTTTCAGAGAAATCATACTCCATGGTTCGTTGTTCTTGTAGAATGTTGAACGACTATCCCAACTAAAATCTATCCACTCAACAAAAATTATTGCAGAGAAATCATACTCCATGGTAAGTTGTTCTTGTAGAATGTTGAACGACTATCCCAACTAAAATCTATCCACTCAACAAAAATTATTTCACACCACAGACTCATCTTGGTCAGGATCGATTTGAAATCTATCATGGTTTCAGAGAAATCATAGTCCATGGTAAGTTGTTCTTGTAGAATGTTGAACGACTACCCCAACTAAAATCTATCCACTCAACAAAAATTATTTCACACCACAGACTCAGCTTGGTCAGGATCGATTTGAAATCTATCATGGATTCAGAGAAATCATACTCCATGGTAAGTTGTTCTTGTAGAATGTTGAACGACTACCCCAACTAAAATCTATCCACTCAACAAAAATTATTTCAGAGAAATCATACTCCATGGTAAGTTGTTTTTGTAGAATGTTGAACGACTACCCCAACTAAAATCTATCCACTCAACAAAAATTATTTCACACCACAGACTCATCTTGGTCAGGATCGATTTGAAATCTATCATGGTTTCAGAGAAATCATAGTCCATGGTAAGTTGTTCTTGTAGAATGTTGAACGACTAATCCAACTAAAATCTATCCACTCAACAAAAATTATTTCAGAGAAATCATACTCCATGGTAATTTGTTCTTGTAGAATGTTGAACGACTACCCCAACTAAAATCTATCCACTCAACAAAAATTATTTCAGAGAAATCGTACTCCATGGTTCGTTGTTCTTGTAGAATGTTGAACGACTACCCCAACTAAAATCTATCCACTCAACAAAAATTATTTCAGAGAAATCATACTCCATGGTTCGTTGTTCTTGAAGGATGTTGAACGACTACCCCAACTAAAATCTATCCACTCAACAAAAATTATTTCACACCACAGACTCATCTTGGTCAGGATCGATTTGAAATCTATCGTGGTTTCAGAGAAATCATACTCCATGGTTCGTTGTTCTTGTAGAATGTTGAACGACTATCCCAACTAAAATCTATCCACTCAACAAAAATTATTTCACACCACAGACTCATCTTGGTCAGGATCGATTTGAAATCTATCATGGTTTCAGAGAAATCATAGTCCATGGTAAGTTGTTCTTGTAAAATGTTGAACGAATATCCCAACTAAAATCTATCCACTCAACAAAAATTATTTCAGAGAAATCATACTCCATGGTAAGTTGTTCTTGTAGAATGTTGAACGACTACCCCTAACTAAAATCTATCCACTCAACAAAAATTATTTCACACCACAGACTCATCTTGGTCAGGATCGATTTGAAATCTATCATGGTTTCAGAGAAATCATAGTCCATGGTAAGTTGAATCTATCCACTCAACAAAAATTATTTCACACCACAGACTCATTTTGGTCAGGATCGATTTGAAATCTATCATGGTTTCAGAGAAATCATAGTCCATGGTAAGTTGTTCTTGTAGAATGTTGAACGACTATCCCAACTAAAATCTATCCACTCAACAAAAATTATTTCAGAGAAATCATACTCCATGGTAAGTTGTTCTTGTAGAATGTTGAACGACTATCCCAACTAAAATCTATCCACTCAGCAAAAATTATTTCACACCACAGACTCATCTTGGTCAGGATCGATTTGAAATCTATCATGGTTTCAGAGAAATCATACTCCATGGTAAGTTGTTCTTGTAGAATGTTGAACGACTACCCCAACTAAAATCTATCCACTCAACAAAAATTATTTCACACCACAGACTCATCTTGGTCAGGATCGATTGGAAATCTATCATGGTTTCAGAGAAATCATACTCCATGGTAAGTTGTTCTTGTAGAATGTTGAACGACTACCCCAACTAAAATCTATCCACTCAACAAAAATTATTTCACACCACAGACTCATCTTGGTCAGTATCGATTTGAAATCTATCATGGTTTCAGAGAAATCATACTCCATGGTTCGTTGTTCTTGCAAAATGTTGAACGACTATCCCAACTAAAATCTATCCACTCAACAAAAATTATTTCAGAGAAATCATACTCCAAGGTTCGTTGTTCTTGTAGAATGTTGAACGACTACCCCAACTAAAATCTATCCACTCAACAAAAATTATTTCACACCACAGACTCATCTTGGTCAGGATCGATTTGAAATCTATCATGGTTTCAGAGAAATCATACTCCATGGTTCGTTGTTCTTGCAAAATGTTGAACGAGTATCCCAACTAAAATCAATCCACTCAACAAAAATTATTTCACACAACAGACTCATCTTGGTCAGGATCGATTTGAAATCTATCATGGTTTCAGAGAAATCATAGTCCATGGTAAGTTGTTCTTGTAGAATGTTGAACGACTACCCCTAACTAAAATCTATCCACTCAACAAAAATTATTTCACCCCACAGACTCATCTTGGTCAGGATCGATTTGAAATCTATCATGGTTTCAGAGAAATCATAGTCCATGGTAAGTTGTTCTTGTAAAATGTTGAACGACTATCCCAACTAAAATCTATCCACTCAACAAAAATTATTTCAGAGAAATCATACTCCATGGTAAGTTGTTCTTGTAGAATGTTGAACGACTACCCCAACTAAAATCTATCCACTCAACAAAAATTATTTCACACCACAGACTCATCTTGGTCAGGATCGATTTGAAATCTATCATGGTTTCAGAGAAATCATAGTCCATGGTAAGTTGAATCTATCCACTCAACAAAAATTATTTCACACCACAGACTCATCTTGGTCAGGATCGATTTGAAATCTATCATGGTTTCAGAGAAATCATAGTCCATGGTAAGTTGAATCTATCCACTCAACAAAAATTATTTCACACCACAGACTCATCTTGGTCAGGATCGATTTGAAATCTATCATGGTTTCAGAGAAATCATAGTCCATGGTAAGTTGTTCTTGTAGAATGTTGAACGACTACCCCAACTAAAATCTATCCACTCAACAAAAATTATTTCACACCACAGACTCATCTTGGTCAGGATCGATTTGAAATCTATCATGGTTTCAGAGAAATCATAGTCCATTGTAAGTTGAATCTATCCACTCAACAAAAATTATTTCACACCACAGACTCATCTTGGTCAGGATCGATTTGAAATCTATCATGGTTTCAGAGAAATCATAGTCCATGGTAAGTTGTTCTTGTAGAATGTTGAACGACTATCAAAATTAAAATCCATCCACTCAACAAAAATTATTTCAGAGAAATCATACTCCATGGTAAGTTGTTCTTGTAGAATGTTGAACGACTATCCCAACTAAAATCTATCCACTCAACAAAAATTATTTCAGAGAAATCATACTCCATGGTAAGTTGTTCTTGTAGAATGTTGAACGACTACCCCTAACTAAAATCTATCCACTCAACAAAAATTATTTCACACCACAGACTCATCTTGGTCAGGATCGATTTGAAATCTATCATGGTTTCAGAGAAATCATAGTCCATGGTAAGTTGAATCTATCCACTCAACAAAAATTATTTCACACCACAGACTCATCTTGGTCAGGATCGATTTGAAATCTATCATGGTTTCAGAGAAATCATAGTCCATGGTAAGTTGTTCTTGTAGAATGTTGAACGACTATCCCAACTAAAATCTATCCACTCAACAAAAATTATTTCAGAGAAATCATACTCCATGGTAAGTTGTTCTTGTAGAATGTTGAACGACTATCCCAACTAAAATCTATCCACTCAACAAAAATTATTTCACACCACAGACTCATCTTGGTCAGCATCGATTTGAAATCTATCATGGTTTCAGAGAAATCATACTCCATGGTAAGTTGTTCTTGTAGAATGTTGAACGACTACCCCAACTAAAATCTATCCACTCAACAAAAATTATTTCACACCACAGACTCATCTTGGTCAGGATCGATTGGAAATCTATCATGGTTTCAGAGAAATCATACTCCATGGTAAGTTGTTCTTGTAGAATGTTGAACGACTACCCCAACTAAAATCTATCCACTCAACAAAAATTATTTCACACCACAGACTCATCTTGGTCAGGATCGATTTGAAATCTATCATGGTTTCAGAGAAATCATACTCCATGGTTCGTTGTCCTTGCAAAATGTTGAACGACTATCCCAACTAAAATCTATCCACTCAACAAAAATTATTTCAGAGAAATCATACTCCATGGTTCGTTGTTCTTGTAGAATGTTGAACGACTACCCCAACTAAAATCTATCCACTCAACAAAAATTATTTCACACCACAGACTCATCTTGGTCAGGATCGATTTGAAATCTATCATGGTTTCAGAGAAATCATACTCCATGGTTCGTTGTTCTTGCAAAATGTTGAACGAGTATCCCAACTAAAATCTATCCACTCAACAAAAATTATTTCACACAACAGACTCATCTTGGTCAGGATCGATTTGAAATCTATCATGGTTTCAGAGAAATCATAGTCCATGGTAAGTTGTTCTTGTAGAATGTTGAACGACTACCCCTAACTAAAATCTATCCACTCAACAAAAATTATTTCACACCACAGACTCATCTTGGTCAGGATCGATTTGAAATCTATCATGGTTTCAGAGAAATCATAGTCCATGGTAAGTTGTTCTTGTAAAATGTTGAACGACTATCCCAACTAAAATCTATCCACTCAACAAAAATTATTTCAGAGAAATCATACTCCATGGTAAGTTGTTCTTGTAGAATGTTGAACGACTACCCCAACTAAAATCTATCCACTCAACAAAAATTATTTCACACCACAGACTCATCTTGGTCAGGATCGATTTGAAATCTATCATGGTTTCAGAGAAATCATAGTCCATGGTAAGTTGTTCTTGTAGAATGTTGAACGACTACCCCTAACTAAAATCTAACCACTCAACAAAAATTATTTCACACCACAGACTCATCTTGGTCTTGATCGATTTGAAATCTATCATGGTTTCAGAGAAATCATAGTAGATGGTAAGTTGTTCTTGTAGAATGTTGAACGACTACCCCTAACTAAAATCTATCCACTCAACAAAAATTATTTCACAGCACAGACTCATCTTGGTCAGGATCGATTTGAAATCTATCATGGTTTCAGAGAAATCATAGTCCATGGTAAGTTGTTCTTGTAGAATGTTGAACGACTACCCCTAACTAAAATCTATCCACTCAACAAAAATTATTTCACAGCACAGACTTATCTTGGTCAGGATCGATTTGAAATCTATCATGGTTTCAGAGAAATCATAGTCCATGGTAAGTTGTTCTTGTAGAATGTTGAACGACTACCCCTAACTAAAATCTATCCACTCAACAAAAATTATTTCACAGCACAGACTCATCTTGGTCAGGATCGATTTGAAATCTATCATGGTTTCAGAGAAATCATAGTCCATGGTAAGTTGTTCTTGTAGAATGTTGAACGACTACCCCTAACTAAAATCTATCCACTCAACAAAAATTATTTCACACCACAGACTCATCTTGGTCAGGATCGATTTGAAATCTATCATGGTTTCAGAGAAATCATAGTCCATGGTAAGTTGTTCTTGTAGAATGATGAACGACTACCCCTAACTAAAATCTATCCACTCAACAAAAATTATTTCACACCACAGACTCATCTTGGTCAGGATCGATTTGAAATCTATCATGGTTTCAGAGAAATCATGGTCCATGGTAAGTTGTTCTTGTAAAATGTTGAACGACTATCCCAACTAAAATCTATCCACTCAACAAAAATTATTTCAGAGAAATCATACTCCATGGTAAGTTGTTCTTGTAGAATGTTGAACGACTACCCCAACTAAAATCTATCCACTCAACAAAAATTATTTCACACCACAGACTCATCTTGGTCAGGATCGATTTGAAATCTATCATGGTTTCAGAGAAATCATAGTCCATGGTAAGTTGTTCTTGTAGAATGTTGAACGACTACCCCTAACTAAAATCTATCCACTCAACAAAAATTATTTCACACCACAGACTCATCTTGGTCTTGATCGATTTGAAATCTATCATGGTTTCAGAGAAATCATAGTCCATGGTAAGTTGTTCTCGTAGAATGTTGAACGACTACCCCTAACTAAAATCTATCCACTCAACAAAAATTATTTCACAGCACAGACTCATCTTGGTCAGGATCGATTTGAAATCTATCATGGTTTCAGAGAAATCATAGTCCATGGTAAGTTGTTCTTGTAGAATGTTGAACGACTACCCCTAACTAAAATCTATCCACTCAACAAAAATTATTTCACACCACAGACTCATCTTGGTCAGGATCGATTTGAAATCTATCATGGTTTCAGAGAAATCATAGTCCATGGTAAGTTGTTCTTGTAGAATGTTGAACGACTACCCCTAACTAAAATCTATCCACTCAACAAAAATTATTTCACACCACAGACTCATCTTGCTCAGGATCGATTTGAAATCTATCATGGTTTCAGAGAAATCATAGTCCATGGTAAGTTGTTCTTGTAGAATGTTGAACGACTACCCCTAACTAAAATCTATCCACTCAACAAAAATTATTTCACACCACAGACTCATCTTGGTCAGGATCGATTTGAAATCTATCATGGTTTCAGAGAAATCATACTCCATGGTTCGTTGTTCTTGTAAAATGTTGAACGACTACCCCAACTAAAATCTATCCACTCAACAAAAATTATTTCACACCACAGACTCATCTTGGTCAGGATCGATTTGAAATCTATCGTGGTTTCAGAGAAATCATACTCCATGGTTCGTTGTTCTTGTAGAATGTTGAACGACTATCCCAACTAAAATCTATCCACTCAACAAAAATTATTTCACACCACAGACTCATCTTGGTCAGAATGGATTTGAAATCTATCATGGTTTCAGAGAAATCATACTCCATGGTAAGTTGTTCTTGTAGAATGTTGAACGACTACCCCAACTAAAATCTATCCACTCAACAAAAATTATTTCACACCACAGACTCATCTTGGTCAGGATCGATTTGAAATCTATCATGGTTTCAGAGAAATCATAGTCCATGGTAAGTTGTTCTTGTAGAATGTTGAACGACTATAACAACTAAATTCTATCCACTCAACAAAAATTATTTCACACCACAGACTCATCTTGGTCAGGATCGATTTGAAATCTATCATGGTTTCAGAGAAATCATAGTCCATGGTAAGTTGTTCTTGTAGAATGTTGAACGACTATCCCAACTAAAATCTATCCACTCAACAAAAATTATTTCAGAGAAATCATAGTCCATGGTAAGTTGTTCTTGTAGAATGTTGAACGACTACCCCTAACTAAAATCTATCCACTCAACAAAAATTATTTCACACCACAGACTCATCTTGGTCTTGATCGATTTGAAATCTATCATGGTTTCAGAGAAATCATAGTCCATGGTAAGTTGTTCTTGTAGAATGTTGAACGACTACCCCTAACTAAAATCTATCCACTCAACAAAAATTATTTCACAGCACAGACTCATCTTGGTCAGGATCGATTTGAAATCTATCATGGTTTCAGAGAAATCATACTCCATGGTTCGTTGTTCTTGTAGAATGTTGAACGACTACCCCTAACTAAAATCTATCCACTCAACAAAAATTATTTCACACCACAGACTCATCTTGGTCAGGATCGATTTGAAATCTATCATGGTTTCAGAGAAATCATAGTCCATGGTAAGTTGTTCTTGTAGAATGTTGAACGACTACCCCTAACTAAAATCTATCCACTCAACAAAAATTATTTCACACCACAGACTCATCTTGGTCAGGATCGATTTGAAATCTATCATGGTTTCAGAGAAATCATAGTCCATGGTAAGTTGTTCTTGTAGAATGTTGAACGACTATCCCAACTAAAACCTATCCACTCAACAAAAATTATTTTAGAGAAATCATACTCCATGGTTCGTTGTTCTTGTAGAATGTTGAACGACTACCCCAACTAAAATCTATCCACTCAACAAAACTTATTTCACACCACAGACTCATCTTGGTCATAATCGATTTGAAATCTATCATGGTTGCAGAGAAATCATACTCCATGGTTCGTTGTTCTTGTAGAATGTTGAACGACTACCCCAACTAAAATCTATCCACTCTACAAAAATTATTTCACACCACAGACTCATCTTGGTCAGGATCGATTTGAAATCTATCATGGTTTCAGAGAAATCATACTCCATGGTAAGTTGTTCTTGTAGAATGTTGAACGACTACCCCAACTAAAATCTATCCACTCAACAAAACTTATTTCACACCACAGACTCATCTTGGTCAGGATCGATTTGAAATCTATCATGGTTTCAGAGAAATCATACTCCATGGTTCGTTGTTCTTGTAAAATGTTGAACGACTACCCCAACTAAAATCTATCCACTCAACAAAAATTATTTCACACCACAGACTCATCTTGGTCAGGATCGATTTGAAATCTATCGTGGTTTCAGAGAAATCATACTCCATGGTTCGTTGTTCTTGTAGAATGTTGAACGACTATCCCAACTAAAATCTATCCACTCAACAAAAATTATTTCACACCACAGACTCATCTTGGTCAGAATCGATTTGAAATCTATCATGGTTTTAGAGAAATCATACTCCATGGTAAGTTGTTCTTGTAGAATGTTGAACGACTACCCCAACTAAAATCTATCCACTCAACAAAAATTATTTCACACCACAGACTCATCTTGGTCAGGATCGATTTGAAATCTATCATGGTTTCAGAGAAATCATAGTCCATGGTAAGTTGTTCTAGTAGAATGTTGAACGACTATAACAACTAAATTCTATCCACTCAACAAAAATTATTTCACACCACAGACTCATCTTGGTCAGGATCGATTTGAAATCTATCATGGTTTCAGAGAAATCATAGTCCATGGTAAGTTGTTCTTGTAGAATGTTGAACGACTATCCCAACTAAAATCTATCCACTCAACAAAAATTATTTCAGAGAAATCATACTCCATGGTAAGTTGTTCTTGTAGAATGTTGAACGACTATCCCAACTAAAATCTATCCACTCAACAAAACTTATTTCACACCACAGACTCATCTTGGTCAGGATCGATTTGAAATCTATCATGGTTTCAGAGAAATCATAGTCCATGGTAAGTTGTTCTTGTAGAATGTTGAACGACTACCCCTAACTAAAATCTATCCACTCAACAAAAATTATTTCACTCCACAGACTCATCTTGGTCAGGATCGATTTGAAATCTATCATGGTTTCAGAGAAATCATACTCCATGGTTCGTTGTTCTTGTAAAATGTTGAACGACTACCCCAACTAAAATCTATCCACTCAACAAAAATTATTTCACACCACAGACTCATCTTGGTCAGGATCAATTTGAAATCTATCGTGGTTTCAGAGAAATCATACTCCATGGTTCGTTGTTCTTGTAGAATGTTGAACGACTATCCCAACTAAAATCTATCCACTCAACAAAAATTATTTCACACCACAGACTCATCTTGGTCAGAATCGATTTGAAATCTATCATGGTTTCAGAGAAATCATACTCCATGGTAAGTTGTTCTTGTAGAATGTTGAACGGCTACCCCAACTAAAATCTATCCACTCAACAAAAATTATTTCACACCACAGACTCATCTTGGTCAGGATCGATTTGAAATCTATCATGGTTTCAGAGAAATCATAGTCCATGGTAAGTTGTTCTTGTAGAATGTTGAACGACTATAACAACTAAATTCTATCCACTCAACAAAAATTATTTCACACCACAGACTCATCTTGGTCAGGATCGATTTGAAATCTATCATGGTTTCAGAGAAATCATAGTCCATGGTAAGTTGTTCTTGTAGAATGTTGAACGACTATCCCAACTAAAATCTATCCACTCAACAAAAATTATTTCAGAGAAATCATACTCCATGGTAAGTTGTTCTTGTAGAATGTTGAACGACTATCCCAACTAAAATCTATCCACTCAACAAAAATTATTTCACACCACAGACTCATCTTGGTCAGGATCGATTTGAAATCTATCATGGTTTCAGAGAAATCATACTCCATGGTAAGTTGTTCTTGTAGAATGTTGAACGACTACCCGAACTAAAATCTATCCACTCAACAAAAATTATTTCACACCACAGACTCATCTTGGTCAGGATCGATTTGAAATCTATCATGGTTTCAGAGAAATCATACTCCATGGTAAGTTGTTCTTGTAGAATGTTGAACGACTACCCTAACTAAAATCTATTAACTCAACAAAAATTATTTCACACCACAGACTCATCTTGGTCAGGATCGATTTGAAATCTATCATGGTTTCAGAGAAATCATACTCCATGGTTCGTTGTTCTTGTAAAATGTTGAACGACTATCCCAACTAAAATCTATCCACTCAACAAAAATTATTTCAGAGAAATCATACTCCATGGTTCGTTGTTCTTGTAGAATGTTGAACGACTACCCCAACTAAAATCTATCCACTCAACAAAAATTATTTCACACCACAGACTCATCTTGGTCAGGATCGATTTGAAATCTATCATGGTTTCAGAGAAATCATACTCCATGGTTCGTTGTTCTTGTAAAATGTTGAACGACTATCCCAACTAAAATCTATCCACTCAACAAAAATTATTTCACACCACAGACTCATCTTGGTCAGGATCGATTTGAAATCTATCATGGTTTCAGAGAAATCATAGTCCATGGTAAGTTGTTCTTGTAGAATGTTGAACGACTACCCCTAACTAAAATTTATCCACTCTACAAAAATTATTTCACACCACAGACTCATCTTGGTCAGGATCGATTTGAAATCTATCATGGTTTCAGAGAAATCATAGTCCATGGTAAGTGGTTCTTGTAAAATGTTGAACGACTATCCCAACTAAAATCTATCCACTCAACAAAAATTATTTCAGAGAAATCATACTCCATGGTAAGTTGTTCTTGTAGAATGTTGAACGACTACCCCAACTAAAATCTATCCACTCAACAAAAATTATTTCACACCACATACTCATCTTGGTCAGGATCGATTTGAAATCTATCATGGTTTCAGAGAAATCATAGTCCATGTTAAGTTGTTCTTGTAGAATGTTGAACGACTACCCCTAACTAAAATCTATCCACTCAACAAAAATTATTTCACACCACAGACTCATCTTGGTCAGGATCGATTTGAAATCTATCATGGTTTCAGAGAAATCATAGTCCATGGTAAGTTGTTCTTGTAAAATGTTGAACGACTATCCCAACTAAAATCTATCCACTCAACAAAAATTATTTCAGAGAAATCATACTCCAAGGTAAGTTGTTCTTGTAGAATGTTGAACGACTACCCCAACTAAAATCTATCCACTCAACAAAAATTATTTCACACCACAGACTCATCTTGGTCAGGATCGATTTGAAATCTATCATATTTTCAGAGAAATCATAGTCCATGGTAAGTTGTTCTTGTAGAATGTTGAACGACTACCCCAACTAAAATCTATCCACTCAACAAAAATTATTTCACACCACAGACTCATCTTGGTCAGGATCGATTTGAAATCTATCATGGTTTCAGAGAAATCATACTCCATGGTAAGTTGTTCTTGTAGAATGTTGAACGACTACCCCAACTAAAATCTATCCACTCAACAAAAATTATTTCACACCACAGACTCATCTTGGGCAGGATCGATTTGAAATCTATCATGGTTTCAGAGAAATCATACTCCATGGTAAGTTGTTCTTGTAGAATGTTGAACGACTACCCCAACTAAAATCTATCCACTCAACAAAAATTATTTCACACCACAGACTCATCTTGGTCAGGATCGATTTGAAATCTATCATGGTTTCAGAGAAATCATACTCCATGGTAAGTTGTTCTTGTAGAATGTTGAACGACTACCCCAACTAAAATCTATCCACTCAACAAAAATTATTTCACACCACAGACTCATCTTGGTCAGGATCGATTTGAAATCTATCATGGTTTCAGAGAAATCATACTCCATGGTAAGTTGTTCTTGTAGAATGTTGAACAACCACCCCAACTAAAATCTATCCACTCAACAAAAATTATTTCACACCGCAGACTCATCTTGGTCAGGATCGATTTGAAATCTATCATGGTTTCAGAGAAATCATACTCCATGGTAAGTTGTTCTTGTAGAATGTTGAACGACTACCCCAACTAAAATCTATCCACTCAACAAAAATTATTTCACATCACAGACTCATCTTGGTCAGGATCGATTTGAAATCTATCATGGTTTCAGAGAAATCATAGTCCATGGTAAGTTGTTCTTGTAGAATGTTGAACGACTACCCCAACTAAAATCTATCCACTCAACAAAAATTATTTCACACCACAGACTCATCTTGGTCAGGATCGATTTGAAATCTATCATGGTTTCAGAGAAATCATACTCCATGGTTCGTTGTTCTTGCAGAATGTTGAACAACTACCCCAACTAAAATCTATCCACTCAAGAAAAATTATTTCAGAGAAATCATACTCCATGGTTCGTTGTTCTTGTAGAATGTTGAACGACTACCCCAACTAAAATCTATCCACTCAACAAAAATTATTTCAGAGAAATCATACTCCATGGTTCGTTGTTCTTGTAGAATGTTGAACGACTATGCCAACTAAAATCTATCCACTCAACAAAAATTATTTCAGAGAAATCATACTCCATGGTTCGTTGTTCTTGTAGAATGTTGAACGACTACCCCAACTAAAATCTATCCACTCAACAAAAATTATTTCAGAGAAGTCATACTCCACGGTTCGTTGTTCTTGAAGGATGTTGAACGACTACCCCAACTAAAATCTATCCACTCAACAAAAATTATTTCACACCACAGACTCATCTTGGTCAGGATCGATTTGAAATCTATCATGGTTTCAGAGAAATCATACTCCATGGTTCGTTGTTCTTGTAAAATGTTGAACGACTACCCCAACTAAAATCTATTCACTCAACAAAAATTATTTCACACCACAGACTCATCTTGGTCAGGATCGATTTGAAATCTATCGTGGTTTCAGAGAAATCATACTCCATGGTTCGTTGTTCTTGTAGATTGTTGAACGACTATCCCAACTAAAATCTATCCACTCAACAAAAATTATTTCACACCACAGACTCATCTTGGTCAGGATCGATTTGAAATCTATCATGGTTTCAGAGAAATCATACTCCATGGTAAGTTGTTCTTGTAGAATGTTGAACGACTACCCCTAACTAAAATCTATCCACTCAACAAAAATTATTTCACACCACAGACTCATCTTGGTCAGGATCGATTTGAAATCTATCATGGTTTCAGAGAAATCATAGTCCATGGTAAGTTGTTCTTGTAGAATGTTGAACGACTATCCCAACTAAAATCTATCCACTCAACAAAAATTATTTCACACCACAGACTCATCTTGGTCAGGATCGATTTGAAATCTATCATGGTTTCAGAGAAATCATAGTCCATGGTAAGTTGTTCTTGTAGAATGTTGAACGACTATCCCAACTAAAATCTATCCACTCAACAAAAATTATTTCAGAGAAATCATAGTCCATGGTTCGTTGTTCTTGTAGAATGTTGAACGACTATCCCAACTAAAATCTATCCACTCAACAAAAATTATTTCAGAGAAATCATACTCCATGGTAAGTTGTTCTTGTAGAATGTTGAACGACTACCCCAACTAAAATCTATCCACTCAACAAAAATTATTTCACACCACAGACTCATCTTGGTCAGGATCGATTTGAAATCTATCATGGTTTCAGAGAAATCATAGTCCATGGTAAGTTGTTCTTGTAGAATGTTGAACGACTACCCCAACTAAAATCTATCCACTCAACAAAAATTATTTCACACCACAGACTCATCTTGGTCAGGATCGATTTCAAATCTATCATGGTTTCAGAGAAATCATACTCCATGGTAAGTTGTTCTTATAGAATGTTGAACGACTACCCCAACTAAAATCTATCCACTCAACAAAAATTATTTCACACCACAGACTCATCTTGGTCAGGATCGATTTGAAATCTATCATGGTTTCAGAGAAATCATACTCCATGGTAAGTTGTTCTTGTAGAATGTTGAACGACTACCCCAACTAAAATCTATCCACTCAACAAAAATTATTTCACACCACAGACTCATCTTGGTCAGGATCGATTTGAAATCTATCATGGTTTCAGAGAAATCATACTCCATATTAAGTTGTTCTTGTAGAATGTTGAACGACTACCCCAACTAAAATCTATCCACTCAACAAAAATTATTTCACACCACAGACTCATCTTGGTCAGGATCGATTTGAAATCTATCATGGTTTCAGAGAAATCATACTCCATGGTAAGTTGTTCTTGTAGAATGTTGAACGACTACCCCAACTAAAATCTATCCACTCAACAAAAATTATTTCACACCACAGACTCATCTTGGTCAGGATCGATTTGAAATCTATCATGGTTTCAGAGAAATCATACTCCATGGTAAGTTGTTCTTGTAGAATGTTGAACGACTACCCGAACTAAAATCTATCCACTCAACAAAAATTATTTCACACCACAGACTCATCTTGGTCAGGATCGATTTGAAATCTATCATGGTTTCAGAGAAATCATAGTCCATGGTAAGTTGTTCTTGTAGAATGTTGAACGACTACCCCAACTAAAATCTATCCACTCAACAAAAATTATTTCACACCACAGACTCATCTTGGTCAGGATCGATTTGAAATCTATCATGGTTTCAGAGAAATCATACTCCATGATTCGTTGTTCTTGCAGAATGTTGAACGACTACCCCAACTAAAATCTATCCACTCAACAAAAATTATTTCAGAGAAATCATATTCCATGGTTCGTTGTTCTTGTAGAATGTTGAACGACTATCCCAACTAAAATCTATCCACTCAACAAAAATTATTTCAGAGAAATCATACTCCATGGTTCGTTGTTCTTGTAGAATGTTGAACGACTATGCCAACTAAAATCTATCCACTCAACAAAAATTATTTCAGAGAAATCATACTCCAATGTAAGTTGTTCTTGTAGAATGTTGAACGACTACCCCAACTAAAATCTATCCACTCAACAAAAATTATTTCAGAGAAATCGTAGTCCATGGTTCGTTGTTCTTGTAGAATGTTGAACGACTACCCCAACTAAAATCTATCCACTCAACAAAAATTATTTCAGAGAAATCATACTCCATGGTTCGTTGTTCTTGAAGGATGTTGAACGACTACCCCAACTAAAATCTATCCACTCAACAAAAATTATTTCACACCACAGACTCATCTTGGTCAGGATCGATTTGAAATCTATCATGGTTTCAGAGAAATCATACTCCATGGTTCGTTGTTCTTGTAAAATGTTGAACGACTACCCCAACTAAAATCTATTCACTCAACAAAAATTATTTCACACCACAGACTCATCTTGGTCAGGATCGATTTGAAATCTATCGTGGTTTCAGAGAAATCATACTCCATGATTCGTTGTTCTTGTAGAATGTTGAACGACTATCCCAACTAAAATCTATCCACTCAACACAAACTACTTCACACCACAGACTCATCTTGGTCAGGATCGATTTGAAATCTATCATGGTTTCAGAGAAATCATACTCCATGGTAAGTTGTTCTTGTAGAATGTTGAACGACTACCCCTAACTAAAATCTATCCACTCAACAAAAATTATTTCACACCACAGACTCATCTTGGTCAGGATCGATTTGAAATCTATCATGGTTTCAGAGAAATCATAGTCCATGGTAAGTTGTTCTTGTAGAATGTTGAACGACTATCCCAACTAAAATCTATCCACTCAACAAAAATTATTTCACACCACAGACTCATCTTGGTCAGGATCGATTTGAAATCTATCATGGTTTCAGAGAAATCATAGTCCATGGTAAGTTGTTCTTGTAGAATGTTGAACGACTATCCCAACTAAAATCTATCCACTCAACAAAAATTATTTCAGAGAAATCATACTCCATGGTAAGTTGTTCTTGTAGAATGTTGAACGACTATCCCAACTAAAATCTATCCACTCAACAAAAATTATTTCACACCACAGACTCATCTTGGTCAGGATCGATTTGAAATCTATCATGGTTTCAGAGAAATCATACTCCATGGTAAGTTGTTCTTGTAGAATGTTGAACGACTACCCCAACTAAAATCTATCCACTCAACAAAAATTATTTCACATCACAGACTCATCTTGGTCAGGATCGATTTGAAATCTATCATGGTTTCAGAGAAATCATACTCCATGGTAAGTTGTTCTTGTAGAATGTTGAACGACTACCCCAACTAAAATCTATCCACTCAACAAAAATTATTTCACACCACAGACTCATCTTGGTCAGGATCGATTTGAAATCTATCATGGTTTCAGAGAAATCATAGTCCATGGTAAGTTGTTCTTGTAAAATGTTGAACGACTATCCCAACTAAAATCTATCCACTCAACAAAAATTATTTCAGAGAAATCATAGTCCATGGTTCGTTGTTCTTGTAGAATGTTGAACGACTACCCCAACTAAAATCTATCCACTCAACAAAAATTATTTCACACCACAGACTCATCTTGGTCAGAATCGATTTGAAATCTATCATGGTTTCAGAGAAATCATACTCCATGGTTCGTTGTTCTTGTAAAATGTTGAACGACTATCCCAACTAAAATCTATCCACTCAACAAAAATTATTTCACACCACAGACTCATCTTGGTCAGGATCGATTTGAAATCTATCATGGTTTCAGAGAAATCATAGTCCATGGTAAGTTGTTCTTGTAGAATGTTGAACGACTACCCCTAACTAAAATCTATCCACTCAACAAAAATTATTTCACACCACAGACTCATCTTGGTCAGGATCGATTTGAAATCTATCATGGTTTCAGAGAAATCATAGTCCATGATAAGTTGTTCTTGTAAAATGTTGAACGACTATCCCAACTAAAATCTATCCACTCAACAAAAATTATTTCAGAGAAATCATACTCCATGGTAAGTTGTTCTTGTAGAATGTTGAACGACTACCAGAACTAAAATCTATCCACTCAACAAAAATTATTTCACACCACAGACTCATCTTGGTCAGGATCGATTTGAAATCTGTCATGGTTTCAGAGAAATCATAGTCCATGGTAAGTTGTTCTTGTAGAATGTTGAACGACTACCCCTAACTAAAATCTATCCACTCAACAAAAATTATTTCACAGCACAGACTCATCTTGGTCAGGATCGATTTGAAATCTATCATG
This sequence comes from Xylota sylvarum, assembly GCA_905220385.1. NCBI lineage: Eukaryota > Metazoa > Arthropoda > Insecta > Diptera > Syrphidae > Xylota > Xylota sylvarum. The sequence goes on along the minus strand of CAJMZQ010000068.1, from coordinate 1,123,436 downwards.
GTTTCAGAGAAATCATAGTCCATGGTAAGTTGTTCTTGTAAAATGTTGAACGACTATCCCAACTAAAATCTATCCACTCAACAAAAATTATTTCACACCACAGACTCATCTTGGTCAGGATCGATTTGAAATCTATCATGGTTTCAGAGAAATCATACTCCATTGTAAGTTGTTCTTGTAGAATGTTGAACGACTACCCCAACTAAAATCTATCCACTCAACAAAAATTATTTCACACCACAGATTCATCTTGGTCAGGATCGATTTGAAATCTATCATGGTTTCAGAGAAATCATACTCCATGGTTCGTTGTTCTTGTAAAATGTTGAACGACTATCCCAACTAAAATCTATCCACTCAACAAAAATTATTTCAGAGAAATCATACTCCATGGTAAGTTGTTCTTGTAGAATGTTGAACGACTACCCCAACTAAAATCTATCCACTCAACAAAAATTATTTCACACCACAGACTCATCTTGGTCAGGATCGATTTGAAATCTATCATGGTTTCAGAGAAATCATACTCCATGGTAAGTTGTTCTTGTAGAATGTTGAACGACTACCCCAACTAAAATCTATCCACTCAACAAAAATTATTTCACACCACAGACTCATCTTGGTCAGGATCGATTTGAAATCTATCATGGTTTCAGAGAAATCATACTCCATTGTAAGTTGTTCTTGTAGAATGTTGAACGACTACCCCAACTAAAATCTATCCACTCAACAAAAATTATTTCACACCACAGACTCATCTTGGTCAGGATCGATTTGAAATCTATCATGGTTTCAGAGAAATCATATTCCATGGTTCGTTGTTCTTGTAAAATGTTGAACGACTATCCCAACTAAAATCTATCCACTCAACAAAAATTATTTCAGAGAAATCATACTCCATGGTTCGTTGTTCTTGTAGAATGTTGAACGACTACCCCAACTAAAATCTATCCACTCAACAAAAATTATTTCACACCACAGACTCATCTTGGTCAGGATCGATTTGAAATCTATCATGGTTTCAGAGAAATCATACTCCATGGTAAGTTGTTCTTGTAGAATGTTGAACGACTACCCCAACTAAAATCTATCCACTCAACAAAAATTATTTCACACCACAGACTCATCTTGGTCAGGATCGATTTGAAATCTATCATGGTTTCAGAGAAATCATACTCCATTGTAAGTTGTTCTTGTAGAATGTTGAACGACTACCCCAACTAAAATCTATCCACTCAACAAAAATTATTTCACACCACAGACTAATCTTGGTCAGGATCGATTTGAAATCTATCATGGTTTCAGAGAAATCATACTCCATGATTCGTTGTTCTTGTAAAATGTTGAACGACTATCCCAACTAAAATCTATCCACTCAACAAAAATTATTTCAGAGAAATCATACTCCATGGTAAGTTGTTCTTGTAGAATGTTGAACGACTACCCCAACTAAAATCTATCCACTCAACAAAAATTATTTCACACCACAGACTCATCTTGGTCAGAATCGATTTGAAATCTATCATGGTTTCAGAGAAATCATACTCCATGGTTCGTTGTTCTTGTAAAATGTTGAGCGACTATCCCAACTAAAATCTATCCACTCAACAAAAATTATTTCACACCACAGACTCATCTTGGTCAGGATCGATTTGAAATCTATCATGGTTTCAGAGAAATCATACTCCATGGTTCGTTGTTCTTGTAAAATGTTGAGCGACTATCCCAACTAAAATCTATCCACTCAACAAAAATTATTTCACACCACAGACTCATCTTGGTCAGAATCGATTTGAAATCTATCATGGTTTCAGAGAAATCATACTCCATGGTTCGTTGTTCTTGTAAAATGTTGAGCGACTATCCCAACTAAAATCTATCCACTCAACAAAAATTATTTCACACCACAGACTAATCTTGGTCAGGATCGATTTGAAATCTATCATGGTTTCAGAGAAATCATACTCCATGGTTCGTTGTTCTTGTAAAATGTTGAGCGACTATCCCAACTAAAATCTATCCACTCAACAAAAATTATTTCACACCACAGACTCATCTTGGTCAGAATCGATTTGAAATCTATCATGGTTTCAGAGAAATCATACTCCATGGTTCGTTGTTCTTGTAAAATGTTGAGCGACTATCCCAACTAAAATCTATTCACTCAACAAAAATTATTTTACACCACAGACTCATCTTGGTCAGGATCGATTTGAAATCTATCGTGGTTTCAGAGAAATCATACTCCATGATTCGTTGTTCTTGTAGAATGTTGAACGACTATCCCAACTAAAATCTATCCACTCAACACAAACTATTTCACACCACAGACTCATCTTGGTCAGGATCGATTTGAAATCTATCATGGTTTCAGAGAAATCATACTCCATGGTAAGTTGTTCTTGTAGAATGTTGAACGACTACCCCTAACTAAAATCTATCCACTCAACAAAAATTATTTCACACCACAGACTCATCTTGGTCAGGATCGATTTGAAATCTATCATGGTTTCAGAGAAATCATAGTCCATGGTAAGTTGTTCTTGTAGAATGTTGAACGACTATCCCAACTAAAATCTATCCACTCAACAAAAATTATTTCACACCACAGACTCATCTTGGTCAGGATCGATTTGAAATCTATCATGGTTTCAGAGAAATCATAGTCCATGGTAAGTTGTTCTTGTAGAATGTTGAACGACTATCCCAACTAAAATCTATCCACTCAACAAAAATTATTTCAGAGAAATCATACTCCATGGTAAGTTGTTCTTGTAGAATGTTGAACGACTATCCCAACTAAAATCTATCCACTCAACAAAAATTATTTCACACCACAGACTCATCTTGGTCAGGATCGATTTGAAATCTATCATGGTTTCAGAGAAATCAGACTCCATGGTAAGTTGTTCTTGTAGAATGTTGAACGACTACCCCAACTAAAATCTATCCACTCAACAAAAATTATTTCACATCACAGACTCATCTTGGTCAGGATCGATTTGAAATCTATCATGGTTTCAGAGAAATCATACTCCATGGTAAGTTGTTCTTGTAGAATGTTGAACGACTACCCCAACTAAAATCTATCCACTCAACAAAAATTATTTCACACCACAGACTCATCTTGGTCAGGATCGATTTGAAATCTATCATGGTTTCAGAGAAATCATAGTCCATGGTAAGTTGTTCTTGTAAAATGTTGAACGACTATCCCAACTAAAATCTATCCACTCAACAAAAATTATTTCAGAGAAATCATAGTCCATGGTTCGTTGTTCTTGTAGAATGTTGAACGACTACCCCAACTAAAATCTATCCACTCAACAAAAATTATTTCACACCACAGACTCATCTTGGTCAGAATCGATTTGAAATCTATCATGGTTTCAGAGAAATCATACTCCATGGTTCGTTGTTCTTGTAAAATGTTGAACGACTATCCCAACTAAAATCTATCCACTCAACAAAAATTATTTCACACCACAGACTCATCTTGGTCAGGATCGATTTGAAATCTATCATGGTTTCAGAGAAATCATAGTCCATGGTAAGTTGTTCTTGTAGAATGTTGAACGACTACCCCTAACTAAAATCTATCCACTCAACAAAAATTATTTCACACCACAGACTCATCTTGGTCAGGATCGATTTGAAATCTATCATGGTTTCAGAGAAATCATAGTCCATGATAAGTTGTTCTTGTAAAATGTTGAACGACTATCCCAACTAAAATCTATCCACTCAACAAAAATTATTTCAGAGAAATCATACTCCATGGTAAGTTGTTCTTGTAGAATGTTGAACGACTACCCCAACTAAAATCTATCCACTCAACAAAAATTATTTCACACCACAGACTCATCTTGGTCAGGATCGATTTGAAATCTGTCATGGTTTCAGAGAAATCATAGTCCATGGTAAGTTGTTCTTGTAGAATGTTGAACGACTACCCCTAACTAAAATCTATCCACTCAACAAAAATTATTTCACAGCACAGACTCATCTTGGTCAGGATCGATTTGAAATCTATCATGGTTTCAGAGAAATCATAGTCCATGGTAAGTTGTTCTTGTAAAATGTTGAACGACTATCCCAACTAAAATCTATCCACTCAACAAAAATTATTTCACACCACAGACTCATCTTGGTCAGGATCGATTTGAAATCTATCATGGTTTCAGAGAAATCATACTCCATTGTAAGTTGTTCTTGTAGAATGTTGAACGACTACCCCAACTAAAATCTATCCACTCAACAAAAATTATTTCACACCACAGACTCATCTTGGTCAGGATCGATTTGAAATCTATCATGGTTTCAGAGAAATCATACTCCATGGTTCGTTGTTCTTGTAAAATGTTGAACGACTATCCCAACTAAAATCTATCCACTCAACAAAAATTATTTCAGAGAAATCATACTCCATGGTAAGTTGTTCTTGTAGAATGTTGAACGACTACCCCAACTAAAATCTATCCACTCAACAAAAATTATTTCACACCACAGACTCATCTTGGTCAGGATCGATTTGAAATCTATCATGGTTTCAGAGAAATCATACTCCATGGTTCGTTGTTCTTGTAAAATGTTGAGCGACTATCCCAACTAAAATCTATCCACTCAACAAAAATTATTTCACACCACAGACTAATCTTGGTCAGGATCGATTTGAAATCTATCATGGTTTCAGAGAAATCATACTCCATGGTTCGTTGTTCTTGTAAAATGTTGAGCGACTATCCCAACTAAAATCTATCCACTCAACAAAAATTATTTCACACCACAGACTCATCTTGGTCAGGATCGATTTCAAATCTATCATGGTTTCAGAGAAATCATACTCCATGGTAAGTTGTTCTTATAGAATGTTGAACGACTACCCCAACTAAAATCTATCCACTCAACAAAAATTATTTCACACCACAGACTCATCTTGGTCAGGATCGATTTGAAATCTATCATGGTTTCAGAGAAATCATACTCCATGGTAAGTTGTTCTTGTAGAATGTTGAACGACTACCCCAACTAAAATCTATCCACTCAACAAAAATTATTTCACACCACAGACTCATCTTGGTCAGGATCGATTTGAAATCTATCATGGTTTCAGAGAAATCATACTCCATATTAAGTTGTTCTTGTAGAATGTTGAACGACTACCCCAACTAAAATCTATCCACTCAACAAAAATTATTTCACACCACAGACTCATCTTGGTCAGAATCGATTTGAAATCTATCATGGTTTCAGAGAAATCATACTCCATGGTTCGTTGTTCTTGTAAAATGTTGAGCGACTATCCCAACTAAAATCTATCCACTCAACAAAAATTATTTCACACCACAGACTAATCTTGGTCAGGATCGATTTGAAATCTATCATGGTTTCAGAGAAATCATACTCCATGGTTCGTTGTTCTTGTAAAATGTTGAGCGACTATCCCAACTAAAATCTATCCACTCAACAAAAATTATTTCAGAGAAATCATACTCCATGGTTCGTTGTTCTTGTAGAATGTTGAACGACTACCCCAACTAAAATCTATCCACTCAACAAAAATTATTTCACACCACAGACTCATCTTGGTCAGAATCGATTTGAAATCTATCATGGTTTCAGAGAAATCATACTCCATGGTTCGTTGTTCTTGTAAAATGTTGAGCGACTATCCCAACTAAAATCTATCCACTCAACAAAAATTATTTCACACCACAGACTCATCTTGGTCAGGATCGATTTGAAATCTATCATGGTTTCAGAGAAATCATACTCCATGGTAAGTTGTTCTTGTAGAATGTTGAACGACTACCCCAACTAAAATCTATCCACTCAACAAAAATTATTTCACACCACAGACTCATCTTGGTCAGGATCGATTTGAAATCTATCATGGTTTCAGAGAAATCATACTCCATTGTAAGTTGTTCTTGTAGAATGTTGAACGACTACCCCAACTAAAATCTATCCACTCAACAAAAATTATTTCACACCACAGACTTATCTTGGTCAGGATCGATTTGAAATCTATCATGGTTTCAGAGAAATCATACTCCATGATTCGTTGTTCTTGTAAAATGTTGAACGACTATCCCAACTAAAATCTATCCACTCAACAAAAATTATTTCAGAGAAATCATACTCCATGGTTCGTTGTTCTTGTAGAATGTTGAACGACTACCCCAACTAAAATCTATCCACTCAACAAAAATTATTTCACACCACAGACTCATCTTGGTCAGAATCGATTTGAAATCTATCATGGTTTCAGAGAAATCATACTCCATGGTTCGTTGTTCTTGTAAAATGTTGAGCGACTATCCCAACTAAAATCTATCCACTCAACAAAAATTATTTCACACCACAGACTCATCTTGGTCAGGATCGATTTGAAATCTATCATGGTTTCAGAGAAATCATACTCCATGGTAAGTTGTTCTTGTAGAATGTTGAACGACTACCCCAACTAAAATCTATCCACTCAACAAAAATTATTTCACACCACAGACTCATCTTGGTCAGGATCGATTTGAAATCTATCATGGTTTCAGAGAAATCATACTCCATGGTAAGTTGTTCTTGTAAAATGTTGAACGACTATCCCAACTAAAATCTATCCACTCAACAAAAATTATTTCAGAGAAATCATAGTCCATGGTAAGTTGTTCTTGTAGAATGTTGAACGACTACCCAACTAAAATCTATCCACTCAACAAAAATTATTTCACACCACAGACTCATCTTGGTCAGGATCGATTTGAAATCTATCATGGTTTCAGAGAAATCATAGTCCATGTTAAGTTGTTCTTGTAAAATGTTGAACGACTATCCCAACTAAAATCTATCCACTCAACAAAAATTATTTCACACCACAGACTCATCTTGGTCAGGATCGATTTGAAATCTATCATGGTTTCAGAGAAATCATAGTCCATGGTAAGTTGTTCTTGTAGAATGTTGAACGACTACCCCTAACTAAAATCTATCCACTCAACAAAAATTATTTCACAGCACAGACTCATCTTGGTCAGGATCGATTTGAAATCTATCATGGTTTCAGAGAAATCATACTCCATGGTTCGTTGTTCTTGTAGAATGTTGAACGACTATCCCAACTAAAATCTATCCACTCAACAAAAATTATTTCAGAGAAATCATACTCCATGGTTCGTTGTTCTTGTAGAATGTTGAACGACTATCCCAACTAAAATCTATCCACTCAACAAAAATTATTTCACACCACAGACTCATCTTGGTCAGAATCGATTTGAAATCTATCATGGTTTCAGAGAAATCATACTCCATGGTTCGTTGTTCTTGTAGAATGTTGAACGACTATCCCAACTAAAATCTATCCACTCAACAAAAATTATTTCAGAGAAATCATACTCCATGGTTCGTTGTTCTTGTAGAATGTTGAACGACTATCCCAACTAAAATCTATCCACTCAACAAAAATTATTTCACACCACAGACTCATCTTGTTCAGGACCGATTTGAAATCTATCATGGTTTCAGAGAAATCATACTCCATGGTAAGTTGTTCTTGTAGAATGTTGAACGACTATTCCAACTAAAATCTATCCACTCAACAAAAATTATTTCACACCACAGACTCATCTTGGTCAGGATCGATTTGAAATCTATCATGGTTTCAGAGAAATCATACTCCATGGTTCGTTGTTCTTGTAGAATGTTGAACGACTACCCCAACTAAAATCTATCCACTCAACAAAAATTATTTCACACCACAGACTCATCTTGGTCAGGATCGATTTGAAATCTATCATGGTTTCAGAGAAATCATAGTCCATGGTAAGTTGTTCTTGTAGAATGTTGAACGACTACCCCAACTAAAATCTATCCACTCAACAAAAATTATTTCACACCACAGACTCATCTTGGTCAGGATCGATTTGAAATCTATCATGGTTTCAGAAAAATCATAGTCCATGGTAAGTTGTTCTTGTAGAATGTTGAACGACTATCCCAACTAAAATCTATCCACTCAACAAAAATTATTTCAGAGAAATCATACTCCATGGTAAGTTGTTCTTGTAGAATGTTGAACGACTACCCCAACTAAAATCTATCCACTCAACAAAAATTATTTCACACCACAGACTCATCTTGGTCAGGATCGATTTGAAATCTATCATGGTTTCAGAGAAATCATAGTCCATGGTAAGTTGTTCTTGTAGAATGTTGAACGACTATCCCAACTAAAATCTATCCACTCAACAAAAATTATTTCACACCACAGACTCATCTTGGTCAGGATCGATTTGAAATCTATCATGGTTTCAGAGAAATCATACTCCATGGTAAGCTGTTCTTGTAGAATGTTGAACGACTATCCCAACTAAAATCTATCCACTCAACAAAAATTATTTCACACCACAGACTCATCTTGGTCAGGATCGATTTGAAATCTATCATGGTTTCAGAGAAATCATAGTCCATGGTAAGTTGTTCTTGTAGAATGTTGAACGACTAGCCCAACTAAAATCTATCCACTCAACAAAAAATTGTTTCACACCACAGACTCATCTTGGTCAGGATCGATTTGAAATCTATCATGGTTTCAGAGAAATCATACTCCATGGTAAGTTGTTCTTGTAGAATGTTGAACGACTACCCCAACTAAAATCTATCCACTCAACAAAAATTATTTCACACCACAGACTCATCTTGGTCAGGATCGATTTGAAATCTATCATGGTTTCAGAGAAATCATAGTCCATGGTAAGTTGTTCTTGTAAAATGTTGAACGACTATCCCAACTAAAATCTATCCACTCAACAAAAATTATTTCACACCACAGACTCATCTTGGTCAGGATCGATTTGAAATCTATCATGGTTTCAGAGAAATCATAGTCCATGGTAAGTTGTTCTTGTAGAATGTTGAACGACTACCCCTAACTAAAATCTATCCACTCAACAAAAATTATTTCACAGCACAGACTCATCTTGGTCAGGATCGATTTGAAATCTATCATGGTTTCAGAGAAATCATAGTCCATGGTAAGTTGTTCTTGTAGAATGTTGAACGACTATCCCAACTAAAATCTATCCACTCAACAAAAATTATTTCACACCACAGACTCATCTTGGTCAGGATCGATTTGAAATCTATCATGGTTTCAGAGAAATCATAGTCCATGGTAAGTTGTTCTTGTAGAATGTTGAACGACTAGCCCAACTAAAATCTATCCACTCAACAAAAAATTATTTCACACCACAGAATCATCTTGGTCAGGATCGATTTGAAATCTATCATGGTTTCAGAGAAATCATACTCCATGGTAAGTTGTTCTTGTAGAATGTTGAACGACTACCCCAACTAAAATCTATCCACTCAACAAAAATTATTTCACACCACAGACTCATCTTGGTCAGGATCGATTTGAAATCTATCATGGTTTCAGAGAAATCATACTCCATTTTAAGTTGTTCTTGTAGAATGTTGAACGACTACCCCTAACTAAAATCTATCCACTCAACAAAAATTATTTCACACCACAGACTCATCTTGGTCAGGATCGATTTGAAATCTATCATGGTTTCAGAGAAATCATAGTCCATGGTAAGTTGTTCTTGTAGAATGTTGAAGGACTAGCCCAACTAAAATCTATCCACTCAACAAAAAATTATTTCACACCACAGAATCATCTTGGTCAGGATCGATTTGAAATCTATCATGGTTTCAGAGAAATCATACTCCATGGTAAGTTGTTCTTGTAGAATGTTGAACGACTACCCCAACTAAAATCTATCCACTCAACAAAAATTATTTCACACCACAGACTCATCTTGGTCAGGATCGATTTGAAATCTATCATGGTTTCAGAGAAATCATACTCCATTTTAAGTTGTTCTTGTAGAATGTTGAACGACTACCCCTAACTAAAATCTATCCACTCAACAAAAATTATTTCACACCACAGACTCATCTTGGTCAGGATCGATTTGAAATCTATCATGGTTTCAGAGAAATCATACTCCATGGTAAGTTGTTCTTGTAGAATGTTGAACGACTACCCCAACTAAAATCTATCCACTCAACAAAAATTATTTCACACCACAGACTCATCTTGGTCAGGATCGATTTGAAATCTATCATGGTTTCAGAGAAATCATAGTCCATGGTAAGTTGTTCTTGTAGAATGTTGAACGACTAGCCCAACTAAAATCTATCCACTCAACAAAAAATTATTTCACACCACAGACTCATCTTGGTCAGGATCGATTTGAAATCTATCATGGTTTCAGAGAAATCATACTCCATGGTAAGTTGTTCTTGTAGAATGTTGAACGACTACCCCAACTAAAATCTATCCACTCAACAAAAATTATTTCACACCACAGACTCATCTTGGTCAGGATCGATTTGAAATCTATCATGGTTTCAGAGAAATCATACTCCATTTTAAGTTGTTCTTGTAGAATGTTGAACGACTATCCCAACTAAAATCTATCCACTCAACAAAAATTATTTCAGAGAAATCATACTCCATGGTAAGTTGTTCTTGTAGAATGTTGAACGACTACCCCAACTAAAATCTATCCACTCAACAAAAATTATTTCACACCACAGACTCATCTTGGTCAGGATCGATTTGAAATCTATCATGGTTTCAGAGAAATCATAGTCCATGGTAAGTTGTTCTTGTAGAATGTTGAACGACTAGCCCAACTAAAATCTATCCACTCAACAAAAAATTATTTCACACCACAGACTCATCTTGGTCAGGATCGATTTGAAATCTATCATGGTTTCAGAGAAATCATACTCCATGGTAAGTTGTTCTTGTAGAATGTTGAACGACTACCCCAACTAAAATCTATCCACTCAACAAAAATTATTTCACACCACAGACTCATCTTGGTCAGGATCGATTTGAAATCTATCATGGTTTCAGAGAAATCATAGTCCATGGTAAGTTGTTCTTGTAAAATGTTGAACGACTATCCCAACTAAAATCTATCCACTCAACAAAAATTATTTCACACCACAGACTCATCTTGGTCAGGATCGATTTGAAATCTATCATGGTTTCAGAGAAATCATAGTCCATGGTAAGTTGTTCTTGTAGAATGTTGAACGACTATCCCAACTAAAATCTATCCACTCAACAAAAATTATTTCAGAGAAATCATACTCCATGGTAAGTTGTTCTTGTAGAATGTTGAACGACTACCCCAACTAAAATCTATCCACTCAACCAAAATTATTTCACACCACAGACTCATCTTGGTCAGGATCGATTTGAAATCTATCATGGTTTCAGAGAAATCATAGTCCATGGTAAGTTGTTCTTGTAGAATGTTGAACGACTATCCCAACTAAAATCTATCCACTCAACAAAAATTATTTCACACCACAGACTCATCTTGGTCAGGATCGATTTGAAATCTATCATGGTTTCAGAGAAATCATACTCCATGGTAAGTTGTTCTTGTGGAATGTTGAACGACTACCCCAACTAAAATCTATCCACTCAACAAAAATTATTTCACAGCACAGACTCATCTTGGTCAGGATCGATTTGAAATCTATCATGGTTTCAGAGAAATCATAGTCCATGGTAAGTTGTTCTTGTAGAATGTTGAACGACTAGCCCAACTAAAATCTATCCACTCAACAAAAAATTATTTCACACCACAGACTCATCTTGGTCAGGATCGATTTGAAATCTATCATGGTTTCAGAGAAATCATACTCCATGGTAAGTTGTTCTTGTAGAATGTTGAACGACTACCCCAACTAAAATCTATCCACTCAACAAAAATTATTTCACACCACAGACTCATCTTGGTCAGGATCGATTTGAAATCTATCATGGTTTCAGAGAAATCATAGTCCATGGTAAGTTGTTCTTGTAGAATGTTGAACGACTATCCCAACTAAAATCTATCCACTCAACAAAAATTATTTCACACCACAGACTCATCTTGGTCAGGATCGATTTGAAATCTATCATGGTTTCAGAGAAATCATAGTCCATGGTAAGTTGTTCTTGTAGAATGTTGAACGACTAGCCCAACTAAAATCTATCCACTCAACAAAAAATTATTTCACACCACAGACTCATCTTGGTCAGGATCGATTTGAAATCTATCATGGTTTCAGAGAAATCATACTCCATGGTAAGTTGTTCTTGTAGAATGTTGAACGACTACCCCAACTAAAATCTATCCACTCAACAAAAATTATTTCACACCACAGACTCATCTTGGTCAGGATCGATTTGAAATCTATCATGGTTTCAGAGAAATCATACTCCATGGTTCGTTGTTCTTGTAAAATGTTGAACGACTATCCCAACTAAAATCTATCCACTCAACAAAAATTATTTCAGAGAAATCATACTCCATGGTTCGTTGTTCTTGTAGAATGTTGAACGACTACCCCAACTAAAATCTATCCACTCAACAAAAATTATTTCACACCACAGACTCATCTTGGTCAGGATCGATTTGAAATCTATCATGGTTTCAGAGAAATCATACTCCATGGTTCGTTGTTCTTGTAAAATGTTGAACGACTATCCGAACTAAAATCTATCCACTCAACAAAAATTATTTCACACCACAGACTCATCTTGGTCAGGATCGATTTGAAATCTATCATGGTTTCAGAGAAATCATAGTCCATGGTAAGTTGTTCTTGTAGAATGTTGAACGACTACCAATAACTAAAATCTATCCACTCAACAAAAATTATTTCACACCACAGACTCATCTTGATCAGGATCGATTTGAAGTCTATCATGGTTTCAGAGAAATCATAGTCCATGGTAAGTTGTTCTTGTAAAATGTTGAACGCCTATCCCAACTAAAATCTATCCACTCAACAAAAATTATTTCAGAGAAATCATACTCCATGGTAAGTTGTTCTTGTAGAATGTTGAACGACTACCCCAACTAAAATCTATCCACTCAACAAAAATTATTTCACACCACAGACTCATCTTGGTCAGGATCGATTTGAAATCTATCATGGTTTCAGAGATATCATACTCCATGGTAAGTTGTTCTTGTAGAATGTTGAACGACTACCCCTAACTAAAATCTATCCACTCAACAAAAATTATTTCACACCACAGACTCATCTTGGTCAGGATCGATTTGAAATCTATCATGGTTTCAGAGAAATCATAGTCCATGGTAAGTTGTTCTTGTAAAATGTTGAACGACTATCCCAACTAAAATCTATCCACTCAACAACAACTATTTCAGAGAAATCATACTCCATGGTAAGTTGTTCTTGTAGAATGTTGAACGACTACCCCAACTAAAATCTATCCACTCAACAAAAATTATTTCACACCACAGACTCATCTTGGTCAGGATCGATTTGAAATCTATCATGGTTTCAGAGAAATCATAGTCCATGGTAAGTTGTTCTTGCAGAATGTTGAACGACTATCCCAACTAAAATCTATCCACTCAACAAAAATTATTTCACACCACAGACTCATCTTGGTCAGGATCGATTTGAAATCTATCATGGTTTCAGAGAAATCATAGTCCATGGTAAGTTGTTCTTGTAGAATGTTGAACGACTATCCCAACTAAAATCTATCCACTCAACAAAAATTATTTCAGAGAAATCATACTCCATGGTAAGTTGTTCTTGTAGAATGTTGAACGACTATCCCAACTAAAATCTATCCACTCAACAAAAATTATTTGACACCACAGACTCATCTTGGTCAGGATCGATTTGAAATCTATCATGGTTTCAGAGAAATCATACTCCATGGTAAGTTGTTCTTGTAGAATGTTGAACGACTACCCCAACTAAAATCTATCCACTCAACAAAAATTATTTCACACCACAGACTCATCTTGGTCAGGATCGATTTGAAATCTATCATGGTTTCAGAGAAATCATAGTCCATGGTAAGTTGTTCATGTAAAATGTTGAACGACTATCCCAACTAAAATCTATCCACTCAACAAAAATTATTTCACACCACAGACTCATCTTGGTCAGGATCGATTTGAAATCTATCATGGTTTCAGAGAAATCATAGTCCATGGTAAGTTGTTCTTGTAAAATGTTGAACGACTATCCCAACTAAAATCTATCCACTCAACAAAAATTATTTCAGAGAAATCATACTCCATGGTTCGTTGTTCTTGTAGAATGTTGAACGACTACCCCAACTAAAATCTATCCACTCAACAAAAATTATTTCACACCACAGACTCATCTTGGTCAGGATCGATTTGAAATCTATCATGGTTTCAGAGAAATCATACTCCATGGTTCGTTGTTCTTGTAAAATGTTGAACGACTATCCCAACTAAAATCTATCCACTCAACAAAAATTATTTCACACCACAGACTCATCTTGGTCAGGATCGATTTGAAATCTATCATGGTTTCAGAGAAATCATAGTCCATGTTAAGTTGTTCTTGTAGAATGTTGAACGACTACCCCTAACTAAAATCTATCCACTCAACAAAAATTATTTCACACCACAGACTCATCTTGGTCAGGATCGATTTGAAATCTATCATGGTTTCAGAGAAATCATAGTCCATGGTAAGTTGTTCTTGTAAAATGTTGAACGACTATCCCAACTAAAATCTATCCACTCAACAAAAATTATGTCAGAGAAATCATACTCCATGGTTCGTTGTTCTTGTAGAATGTTGAACGACTACCCCAACTAAAATCTATCCACTCAACAAAAATTATTTCACACCAGAGACTCATCTTGGTCAGGATCGATTTGAAATCTATCATGGTTTCAGAGAAATCATACTCCATGGTTCGTTGTTCTTGTAAAATGTTGAGCGACTATCCCAACTAAAATTTATCCACTCAACAAAAATTATTTCAGAGAAATCATACTCCATGGTAAGTTGTTCTTGTAGAATGTTGAACGACTACCCCAACTAAAATCTATCCACTCAACAAAAATTATTTCACACCACAGACTCATCTTGGTCAGGATCGATTTGAAATCTATCATGGTTTCAGAGAAATCATAGTCCATGGTAAGTTGTTCTTGTAGAATGTTGAACGACTATCCCAACTAAAATCTATCCACTCAACAAAAATTATTTCACACAACAGACTCATCTTGGTCAGGATCGATTTGAAATCTATCATGGTTTCAGAGAAATAATACTCCATGGTTCGTTGTTCTTGTAAAATGTTGAACGACTATCCCAACTAAAATCTATCCACTCAACAAAAATTATTTCACACCACAGACTCATCTTGGTCAGGATCGATTTGAAATCTATCATGGTTTCAGAGAAATCATAGTCCATGGTAAGTTGTTCTTGTAGAATGTTGAACGACTATCCCAACTAAAATCTATCCACTCAACAAAAATTATTTCACACCACAGACTCATCTTGGTCAGGATCGATTTGAAATCTATCGTGGTTTCAGAGAAAACATACTCCATGGTTCGTTGTTTTTGTAGAATGTTGAACGACTATCCCAACTAAAATCTATCCACTCAACAAAACTTATTTCACACCACAGACTCATCTTGGTCAGGATCGATTTGAAATCTATCATGGTTTCAGAGAAATCATACTCCATGGTAAGTTGTTCTTGTAGAATGTTGAACGACTACCCCTAACTAAAATCTATCCACTCAACAAAAATTATTTCACACCACAGACTCATCTTGGTCAGGATCGATTTGAAATCTATCATGGTTTCAGAGAAATCATACTCCATGGTTCGTTGTTCTTGTAAAATGTTGTACGACTATCCCAACTAAAATCTATCCACTCAACAAAAATTATTTCACACCACAGACTCATCTTGGTCAGGATCGATTTGAAATCTATCATGGTTTCAGAGAAATCATAGTCCATGGTAAGTTGTTCTTGTAGAATGTTGAACGACTATGCCAACTAAAATCTATCCACTCAACAAAAATTATTTCAGAGAAATCGTACTCCATGGTTCGTTGTTCTTGTAGAATGTTGAACGACTACCCCAACTAAAATCTATCCACTCAACAAAAATTATTTCAGAGAAATCATTCTCCATGGTTCGTTGTTCTTTAAGGATGTTGAACGACTACCCCAACTAAAATCTATCCACTCAACAAAAATTATTTCACACCACAGACTCATCTTGGTCAGGATCGATTTGAAATCTATCATGGTTTCAGAGAAATCATACTCCATGGTTCGTTGTTCTTGTAAAATGTTGAACGACTATCCCAACTAAAATCTATTCACTCAACAAAAATTATTTCACACCACAGACTCATCTTGGTCAGGATCGATTTGAAATCTATCGTGGTTTCAGAGAAATCATACTCCATGGTTCGTTGTTCTAGTAGAATGTTGAACGACTATCCCAACTAAAATCTATCCACTCAACAAAAATTATTTCACACCACAGACTCATCTTGGTCAGGATCGATTTGAAATCTATCATGGTTTCAGAGAAATCATACTCCATGGTAAGTTGTTCTTGTAGAATGTTGAACGACTACCCCAACTAAAATCTATCCACTCAACAAAAATTATTTCACACCACAGACTCATCTTGGTCAGGATCGATTTGAAATCTATCATGGTTTCAGAGAAATCATAGTCCATGTTAAGTTGTTCTTGTAGAATGTTGAACGACTATCCCAACTAAAATCTATTAACTCAACAAAAATTATTTCAGAGAAATCATACTCCACGGTAAGTTGTTCTTGTAGAATGTTGAACGACTATCCCAACTAAAATCTATCCACTCAACAAAAATTATTTCACACCACAGACTCATCTTGGTCAGGATCGATTTGAAATCTATCATGGTTTCAGAGAAATCATAGTCCATGGTAAGTTGTTCTTGTAGAATGTTGAACGACTATCCCAACTAAAATCTATCCACTCAACAAAAATTATTTCACACCACAGACTCATCTTGGTCAGGATCGATTTGAAACCTATCATTGTTTCCGAGAAATCATACTCCATGATAAGTTGTTCTTGTAGAATGTTGAACGACTATCCCAACTAAAATCTATCCACTCAACAAAAATTATTTCAGAGAAATCATACTCCATGGTAAGTTGTTCTTGTAGAATGTTGAACGACTATCCCAACTAAAATCTATCCACTCAACAAAAATTATTTCACACCACAGACTCATCTTGGTCAGGATCGATTTGAAATCTATCATGGTTTCAGAGAAATCATACTCCATGATAAGTTGTTCTTGTAGAATGTTGAACGACTACCCCAACTAAAATCTATCCACTCAACAAAAATTATTTCACACCACAGACTCATCTTGGTCAGGATCGATTTGAAATCTATCATGGTTTCAGAGAAATCATACTCCATGGTAAGTTGTTCTTGTAGAATGTTGAACGACTACCCCAACTAAAATCTATCCACTCAACAAAAATTATTTCACACCACAGACTCATCTTGGTCAGGATCGATTTGAAATCTATCATGGTTTCAGAGAAATCATACTCCATGGTTCGTTGTTCTAGTAAAATGTTGAACGACTATCCCAACTAAAATCTATCCACTCAACAAAAATTATTTCAGAGAAATCATACTCCATGGTTCGTTGTTCTTGTAGAATGTTGAACGACTACCCCAACTAAAATCTATCCACTCAACAAAAATTATTTCACACCACAGACTCATCTTGGTCAGGATCGATTTGAAATCTCTCATGGTTTCAGAGAAATCATACTCCATGGTTCGTTGTTCTTGTAAAATGTTGAACGACTATCCCAACTAAAATCTATCCACTCAACAAAAAATATTTCAGAGAAATCATACTCCATGGTAAGTTGTTCTTGTAGAATGTTGAACGACTACCCCAACTAAAATCTATCCACTCAACAAAAATTATTTCACACCACAGACTCATCTTGGTCAGGATCGATTTGAAATCTATCATGGTTTCAGAGAAATCATACTCCATGGTTCGTTGTTCTTGTAGAATGTTGAACGACTACCCCAACTAAAATCTATATACTCAACAAAAATTATTTCAGAGAAATCATACTCCATGGTAAGTTGTTCTTGTAGAATGTTGAACGACTACCCCTAACTAAAATCTATCCACTCAACAAAAATTATTTCACACCACAGACTCATCTTGGTCAGGATCGATTTGAAATCTATCATGGTTTCAGAGAAATCATACTCCATGGTAAGTTGTTCTTGTAGAATGTTGAACGACTACCCCAACTAAAATCTATCCACTCAACAAAAATTATTTCAGAGAAATCATACTCCATGGTAAGTTGTTCTTGTAGAATGTTGAACGACTACCCCAACTAAAATCTATCCACTCAACAAAAATTATTTCACACCACAGACTCATCTTGGTCAGGATCGATTTCAAATCTATCATGGTTTCAGAGAAATCATAGTCCATGGTAAGTTGTTCTTGTAGAATGTTGAACGACTATCCCAACTAAAATCTATCCACTCAACAAAAATTATTTCAGTGAAATCATACTCCATGGTTCGTTGTTCTTGTAGAATGTTGAACGACTACCCCAACTAAAATCTATCCACTCAACAAAAATTATTTCACACCACAGACTCATCTTGGTCAGGATCGATTTGAAATCTATCATGGTTTCAGAGAAATCATAGTCCATGGTAAGTTGTTCTTGTAGAATGTTGAACGACTATCCCAACTAAAATCTATCCACTCAACAAAAATTATTTCACACCACAGACTCATCTTGGTCAGGATCGATTTGAAATCTATCATGGTTTCAGAGAAATCATACTCCATGGTAAGTTGTTCTTGTAGAATGTTGAACGACTACCCCTAACTAAAATCTATCCACTCAACAAAAATTATTTCACACCACAGACTCATCTTGGTCAGGATCGATTTGAAATCTATCATGGTTTCAGAGAAATCATAGTCCATGGTAAGTTGTTCTTGTAGAATGTTGAACGACTATCCCAACTAAAATCTATCCACTCAACAAAAATTATTTCAGAGAAATCATACTCCATGGTAAGTTGTTCTTGTAGAATGTTGAACGACTACCCCAACTAAAATCTATCCACTCAACAAAAATTATTTCACACCACAGACTCATCTTGGTCAGGATCGATTTGAAATCTATCATGGTTTCAGAGAAATCATAGTCCATGGTAAGTTGTTCTTGTAGAATGTTGAACGACTATCCCATCTAAAATCTATCCACTCAACAAAAATTATTTCACACCACAGACTCATCTTGGTCAGGATCGATTTGAAATCTATCATGGTTTCAGAGAAATCATAGTCCATGGTAAGTTGTTCTTGCAGAATGTTGAACGACTATCCCAACTAAAATCTATCCACTCAACAAAAATTATTCAGAGAAATCATACTCCATGGTAAGTTGTTCTTGTAGAATGTTGAACGACTATCCCAACTAAAATCTATCCACTCAACAAAAATTATTTCACACCACAGACTCATCTTGGTCAGGATCGATTTGAAATCTATCATGGTTTCAGAGAAATCATACTCCATGGTAAGTTGTTCTTGTAGAATGTTGAACGACTACCCCAACTAAAATCTATCCACTCAACAAAAATTATTTCAGAGAAATCATACTCCATGGTAAGTTGTTCTTGTAGAATGTTGAACGACTATCCCAACTAAAATCTATCCACTCAACAAAAATTATTTCACACCACAGACTCATCTTGGTCAGGATCGATTTGAAATCTATCATGGTTTCAGAGAAATCATACTCCATGGTAAGTTGTTCTTGTAGAATGTTGAACGACTACCCCAACTAAAATCTATCCACTCAACAAAAATTATTTCAGAGAAATCATACTCCATGGTAAGTTGTTCTTGTAGAATGTTGAACGACTACCCCAACTAAAATCTATCCACTCAACAAAAATTATTTCACACCACAGACTCATCTTGGTCAGGATCGATTTGAAATCTATCATGGTTTCAGAGAAATCATAGTCCATGGTAAGTTGTTCTTGTAGAATGTTGAACGTCTATCCCAACTAAAATCTATCCACTCAACAAAAATTATTTCAGAGAAATCATACTCCATGGTTCGTTGTTCTTGTAAAATGTTGAACGACTACCCCAACTAAAATCTATCCACTCAACAAAAATTATTTCACACCACAGACTCATCTTGGTCAGGATCGATTTGAAATCTATCATGGTTTCAGAGAAATCATAGTCCATGGTAAGTTGTTCTTGTAGAATGTTGAACGACTATCCCAACTAAAATCTATCCACTCAACAAAAATTATTTCACACCACAGACTCATCTTGGTCAGGATCGATTTGAAATCTATCATGGTTTCAGAGAAATCATACTCCATGGTAAGTTGTTCTTGTAGAATGTTGAACGACTACCCCTAACTAAAATCTATCCACTCAACAAAAATTATTTCACACCACAGACTCATCTTGGTCAGGATCGATTTGAAATCTATCATGGTTTCAGAGAAATCATAGTCCATGGTAAGTTGTTCTTGTAGAATGTTGAACGACTATCCCAACTAAAATCTATCCACTCAACAAAAATTATTTCAGAGAAATCATACTCCATGGTTCGTTGTTCTTGTAGAATGTTGAACGACTACCCCAACTAAAATCTATCCACTCAACAAAAATTATTTCACACCACAGACTCATCTTGGTCAGGATCGATTTGAAATCTATCATGGTTTCAGAGAAATCATAGTCCATGGTAAGTTGTTCTTGTAGAATGTTGAACAACTATCCCAACTAAAATCTATCCACTCAACAAAAATTATTTCACACCACAGACTCATCTTGGTCAGGATCGATTTGAAATCTATCATGGTTTCAGAGAAATCATAGTCCATGGTAAGTTGTTCTTGTAGAATGTTGAACCACTATCCCAACCAAAATCTATGCACTCAACAAAAATTATTTCAGAGAAATCATACTCCATGGTAAGTTGTTCTTGTAGAATGTTGAACGACTATCCCAACTAAAATCTATCCACTCAACAAAAATTATTTCACACCACAGACTCATCTTATTCAGGATCGATTTGAAATCTATCATGGTTTCAGAGAAATCATACTCCATGGTAAGTTGTTCTTGTAGAATGTTGAACGACTACCCCAACTAAAATCTATCCACTCAACAAAAATTATTTCACACCACAGACTCATCTTGGTCAGGATCGATTTGAAATCTATCATGGTTTCAGAGAAATCATACTCCATGGTAAGTTGTTCTTGTAGAATGTTGAACGACTACCCCAACTAAAATCTATCCACTCAACAAAAATTATTTCACACCACAGACTCATCTTGGTTAGGATCGATTTGAAATCTCTCATTTTTTCAGAGAAATCATACTCCATGGTTCGTTGTTCTTGTAAAATGTTGAACGACTATCCCAACTAATATCTATCCACTCAACAAAAATTATTTCAGAGAAATCATACTCTATGGTAAGTTGTTCTTGTAGAATGTTGAACGACTACCCCAACTAAAATCTATCCACTCAACAAAAATTATTTCAGAGAAATCATACTCCATGGTAAGTTGTTCTTGTAGAATGTTGAACGACTACCCCTAACTAAAATCTATCCACTCAACAAAAATTATTTCACAGCACAGACTCATCTTGGTCATAATCGGTTTGAAATCTATCATGGTTTCAGAGAAATCATAGTCCATGGTAAGTTGTTCTTGTAGAATGTTGAACGACTATCCCAACTAAAATCTATCCACACAACAAAAATTATTTCAGAGAAATCATACTCCATGGTAAGTTGTTCTTGTAGAATGTTAAACGACTATCCAAACTAAAATCTATCCACTCAACAAAAATTATTTCAGAGAAATCATACTCCATGCTAAGTTGTTCTTGTAGAATGTTGAACGACTACCCCAACTAAAATCTATCCACTCAACAAAAATTATTTCACACCACAGACTCATCTTGGTCAGGATCGATTTGAAATCTATCATGGTTTCAGAGAAATCATAGTCCATTATAAGTTGTTCTTGTAGAATGTTGAACGACTATCCCAACTAAAATCTATCCACTCAACAAAAATTATTTCAGAGAAATCATACTCCATGGTAAGTTGTTCTTGTAGAATGTTGAACGACTACCCCAACTAAAATCGATCCACTCAACAAAAATTATTTCAGAGAAATCATACTCCATGGTAAGTTGTTCTTGTAGAATGTTGAACGACTACCCCAACTAAAATCTATCCACTCAACAAAAATTATTTCAGGGAAATCATACTCCATGGTTCGTTGTTCTTGTAAAATGTTGAACGACTACCCCAACTAAAATCTATCCACTCAACAAAAATTATTTCACACCACAGACTCATCTTGGTCAGGATCGATTTGAAATCTATCATGGTTTCAGAGAAATCATAGTCCATGGTAAGTTGTTCTTGTAGAATGTTGAACGACTATCCCAACTAAAATCTATCCACTCAACAAAAATTATTTCAGAGAAATGATACTCCATGGTAAGTTGTTCTTTTAGAATGTTGAACGACTATCCAAACTAAAATCTATCCACTCAACAAAAATTATTTCAAAGAAATCATACTCCATGGTAAGTTGTTCTTGTAGAATGTTGAACGACTACCCCAACTAAAATCTATCCACTCAACAAAAATTATTTCACAGCACAGACTCATCTTGGTCAGGATCGATTTGAAATCTATCATGGTTTCAGGGAAATCATAGTCCATTTTAAGTTGTTCTTGTAGAATGTTGAACGACTATCCCAACTAAAATCTATCCACTCAACAAAAATTATTTCACACCACAGACTCATCTTGGTCAGGATCGATTTGAAATCTATCATGGTTTCAGAGAAATCATAGTCCATGGTAAGTTGTTCTTGTAGAATGTTGAACGACTATCCCAACTAAAATCTATCCACTCAACAAAAATTATTCCAGAGAAATCATACTCCATGGTAAGTTGTTCTTTTAGAATGTTGAACGACTATCCAAACTAAAATCTATCCACTCAACAAAAATTATTTCAGAGAAATCATACTCCATGGAAAGTTGTTCTTGTAGAATGTTGAACGACTACCCCTAACTAAAATCTATCCACTCAACAAAAATTATTTCACAGCACAGACTCATCTTGGTCAGGATCGATTTGAAATCTATCATGGTTTCAGAGAAATCATAGTCCATGGTTCGTTGTTCTTGTAGAATGTTGAACGACTACCCCTAACTAAAACCTATCCACTCAACAAAAATTATTTCACACCACAGACTCATCTTGGTCAGGATCGATTTGAAATCTATCATGGTTTCAGAGAAATCATAGTCCATGGTAAGTTGTTCTTGCAGAATGTTGAACGACTACCCCTAACTAAAATCTATCCACTCAACAAAAATTATTTCACAGCACAGACTCATCTTGGTCAGGATCGATTTGAAATCTATCATGGTTTCAGAGAAATCATAGTCCATGGTAAGTTGTTCTTGTAGAATGTTGGACGACTATCCCAACTAAAATCTATTAACTCAACAAAAATTATTTCAGAGAAATCATACTCCATGGTAAGTTGTTCTTGTAGAATGTTGAACGACTACCCCAACTAAAATCTATCCACTCAACAAAATTTATTTCACACCACAGACTCATCTTGGTCAGGATCGATTTGAAATCTATCATGGTTTCAGAGAAATCATAGTCCATGGTAAGTTGTTCTTGTAAAATGTTGAACGACTATCCCAACTAAAATCTATCCACTCAACAAAAATTATTTCAGAGAAATCATACTCCATGGTAAGTTGTTCTTGTAGAATGTTGAACGACTACCCCAACTAAAATCTATCCACTCAACAAAAATTATTTCACACCACAGACTCATCTTGGTCAGGATCGATTTGAAATCTATCATGGTTTCAGAGAAATCATAGTCCATGGTTCGTTGTTCTTGTAGAATGTTGAACGACTACCCCTAACTAAAACCTATCCACTCAACAAAAATTATTTCACACCACAGACTCATCTTGGTCAGGATCGATTTGAAATCTATCATGGTTTCAGAGAAATCATAGTCCATGGTAAGTTGTTCTTGCAGAATGTTGAACGACTACCCCTAACTAAAATCTATCCACTCAACAAAAATTATTTCACAGCACAGACTCATCTTGGTCAGGATCGATTTGAAATCTATCATGGTTTCAGAGAAATCATAGTCCATGGTAAGTTGTTCTTGTAGAATGTTGAACGACTATCCCAACTAAAATCTATTAACTCAACAAAAATTATTTCAGAGAAATCATACTCCATGGTAAGTTGTTCTTGTAGAATGTTGAACGACTACCCCAACTAAAATCTATCCACTCAACAAAATTTATTTCACACCACAGACTCATCTTGGTCAGGATCGATTTGAAATCTATCATGGTTTCAGAGAAATCATAGTCCATGGTAAGTTGTTCTTGTAAAATGTTGAACGACTATCCCAACTAAAATCTATCCACTCAACAAAAATTATTTCAGAGAAATCATACTCCATGGTTCGTTGTTCTTGTAGAATGTTGAACGACTACCCCAACTAAAATCTATCCACTCAACAAAAATTATTTCACACCACAGACTCATCTTGGTCAGGATCGATTTGAAATCTATCATGGTTTCAGAGAAATCATAGTCCATGGTAAGTTGTTCTTGTAGAATGTTGAACGACTATCCCAACTAAAATCTATCCACTCAACAAAAATTATTTCACACCACAGACTCATCTTGGTCAGGGTCGATTCGAAATCTATCATGGTTTCAGAGAAATCATAGTCCATGGTAAGTTGTTCTTGTAGAATGTTGAACGACTATCCCAACTAAAATCTATCCACTCAACAAAAATTATTTCAGAGAAATCGTACTCCATGGTAAGTTGTTCTTGTAGAATGTTGAACGACTATCCCAACTAAAATCTATCCACTCAACAAAAATTATTTCACACCACAGACTCATCTTATTCAGGATCGATTTGAAATCTATCATGGTTTCAGAGAAATCATACTCCATGGTAAGTTGTTCTTGTAGAATGTTGAACGACTACCCCAACTAAAATCTATCCACTCAACAAAAATTATTTCACACCACAGACTCATCTTGGTCAGGATCGATTTGAAATCTATCATGGTTTCAGAGAAATCATACTCCATGGTAAGTTGTTCTTGTAGAATGTTGAACGACTACCCCAACTAAAATCTATCCACTCAACAAAAATTATTTCACACCACAGACTCATCTTGGTTAGGATCGATTTGAAATCTCTCATTTTTTCAGAGAAATCATACTCCATGGTTCGTTGTTCTTGTAAAATGTTGAACGACTATCCCAACTAATATCTATCCACTCAACAAAAATTATTTCAGAGAAATCATACTCTATGGTAAGTTGTTCTTGTAGAATGTTGAACGACTACCCCAACTAAAATCTATCCACTCAACAAAAATTATTTCAGAGAAATCATACTCCATGGTAAGTTGTTCTTGTAGAATGTTGAACGACTACCCCTAACTAAAATCTATCCACTCAACAAAAATTATTTCACAGCACAGACTCATCTTGGTCATAATCGATTTGAAATCTATCATGGTTTCAGAGAAATCATAGTCCATGGTAAGTTGTTCTTGTAGAATGTTGAACGACTATCCCAACTAAAATCTATCCACACAACAAAAATTATTTCAGAGAAATCATACTCCATGGTAAGTTGTTCTTGTAGAATGTTAAACGACTATCCAAACTAAAATCTATCCACTCAACAAAAATTATTTCAGAGAAATCATACTCCATGCTAAGTTGTTCTTGTAGAATGTTGAACGACTACCCCAACTAAAATCTATCCACTCAACAAAAATTATTTCACACCACAGACTCATCTTGGTCAGGATCGATTTGAAATCTATCATGGTTTCAGAGAAATCATAGTCCATTATAAGTTGTTCTTGTAGAATGTTGAACGACTATCCCAACTAAAATCTATCCACTCAACAAAAATTATTTCAGAGAAATCATACTCCATGGTTCGTTGTTCTTGTAGAATGTTGAACGACTATCCCAACTAAAATCTATCCACTCAACAAAAATTATTTCAGAGAAATCATACTCCATGGTAAGTTGTTCTTGTAGAATGTTGAACGACTACCCCAACTATAATCTATCCACTCAACAAAAATTATTTCAGGGAAATCATACTCCATGGTTCGTTGTTCTTGTAAAATGTTGAACGACTACCCCAACTAAAATCTATCCACTCAACAAAAATTATTTCACACCACAGACTCATCTTGGTCAGGATCGATTTGAAATCTATCATGGTTTCAGAGAAATCATAGTCCATGCTAAGTTGTTCTTGTAGAAAGTTGAACGACTATCCCAACTAAAATCTATCCACTCAACAAAAATTATTTCAGAGAAATGATACTCCATGGTAAGTTGTTCTTGTAGAATGTTGAACGACTACCCCAACTAAAATCTATCCACTCAACAAAATTTATTTCACACCACAGACTCATCTTGGTCAGGATCGATTTGAAATCTATCATGGTTTCAGAGAAATCATAGTCCATGGTAAGTTGTTCTTGTAAAATGTTGAACGACTATCCCAACTAAAATCTATCCACTCAACAAAAATTATTTCAGAGAAATCATACTCCATGGTAAGTTGTTCTTGTAGAATGTTGAACGACTACCCCAACTAAAATCTATCCACTCAACAAAAATTATTTCACACCACAGACTCATCTTGGTCAGGATCGATTTGAAATCTATCATGGTTTCAGAGAAATCATAGTCCATGGTTCGTTGTTCTTGTAGAATGTTGAACGACTACCCCTAACTAAAACCTATCCGCTCAACAAAAATTATTTCACACCACAGACTCATCTTGGTCAGGATCGATTTGAAATCTATCATGGTTTCAGAGAAATCATAGTCCATGGTAAGTTGTTCTTGCAGAATGTTGAACGACTACCCCTAACTAAAATCTATCTACTCAACAAAAATTATTTCACAGCACAGACTCATCTTGGTCAGGATCGATTTGAAATCTATCATGGTTTCAGAGAAATCATAGTCCATGGTAAGTTGTTCTTGTAGAATGTTGAACGACTATCCCAACTAAAATCTATTAACTCAACAAAAATTATTTCAGAGAAATCATACTGCATGGTAAGTTGTTCTTGTAGAATGTTGAACGACTACCCCAACTAAAATCTATCCACTCAACAAAATTTATTTCACACCACAGACTCATCTTGGTCAGGATCGATTTGAAATCTATCATGGTTTCAGAGAAATCATAGTCCATGGTAAGTTGTTCTTGTAAAATGTTGAACGACTATCCCAACTAAAATCTATCCACTCAACAAAAATTATTTCAGAGAAATCATACTCCATGGTAAGTTGTTCTTGTAGAATGTTGAACGACTACCCCAACTAAAATCTATCCACTCAACAAAAATTATTTCACACCACAGACTCATCTTGGTCAGGATCGATTTGAAATCTATCATGGTTTCAGAGAAATCATAGTCCATGGTAAGTTGTTCTTGTAGAATGTTGAACGACTATCCCAACTAAAATCTATCCACTCAACAAAAATTATTTCACACCACAGACTCATCTTGGTCAGGGTCGATTTGAAATCTATCATGGTTTCAGAGAAATCATAGTCCATGGTAAGTTGTTCTTGTAGAATGTTGAACGACTATCCCAACTAAAATCTATCCACTCAACAAAAATTATTTCAGAGAAATCGTACTCCATGGTAAGTTGTTCTTGTAGAATGTTGAACGACTATCCCAACTAAAATCTATCCACTCAACAAAAATTATTTCAGAGAAATCATACTCCATGGTTCGTTGGTCTTGTAGAATGTTGAACGACTAAACCAACTAAAATCTATCCACTCAACAAAAATTATTTCAGAGAAATCATACTCCATGGTTCGTTTGTCTTGTAGAATGTTGAACGACTACCCCAACTAAAATCTATCCGCTCAACAAAAATTATTTCACACCACAGACTCATCTTGGTCAGGATCGATTTGAAATCTATCATGGTTTCAGAGAAATCATAGTCCATATTAAGTTGTTCTTGTAGAATGTTGAACGACTATCCCAACTAAAATCTATCCACTCAACAAAAATTATTTCACACCACAGAGTCATCTTGGTCAGGATCGATTTGAAATCTATCATGGTTTCAGAGAAATCATAGTCCATGGTAAGTTGTTCTTGTAGAATGTTGAACGACTATCAAAACTAAAATCTATCCACTCAACAAAAATTATTTCAGAGAAATCATACTCCATGGTAAGTTGTTCTTGTAGAATGTTGAACGACTATCCCAACTAAAATCTATCCACTCAACAAAAATTATTTCACACCACAGACTCATCTTGGTCAGGATCGATTTGAAATCTATCATGGTTTCAGAGAAATCATACTCCATGGTAAGTTGTTCTTGTAGAATGTTGAACGACTACCCCAACTAAAATCTATCCACTCAACAAAAATTATTTCACACCACAGACTCATCTTGGTCAGGATCGATTTGAAATCTATCATGGTTTCAGAGAAATCATACTCCATGGTAAGCTGTTCTTGTAGAATGTTGAACGACTACCCCAACCAAAATCTATCCACTCAACAAAAATTATTTCACACCACAGACTCATCTTGGTCAGGATCGATTTGAAATCTATCATGGTTTCAGAGAAATCATACTCCATGGTTCGTTGTTCTTGTAAAATGTTGAACGACTATCCCAACTAAAATCTATCCACTCAACAAAAATTATTTCAGAGAAATCATACTCCATGGTTCGTTGTTCTTGTAGAATGTTGAACGACTACCCCAACTAAAATCTATCCACTCAACAAAAATTATTTCACACCACAGACTCATCTTGGTCAGGATCGATTTGAAATCTATCATGGTTTCAGAGAAATCATTCTCCATGGTTCGTTGTTCTTGTAAAATGTTGAACGACTATCCCAACTAAAATCTATCCACTCAACAAAAATTATTTCAGAGAAATCATACTCCATGGTAAGTTGTTCTTGTAGAATGTTGAACGACTACCCCAACTAAAATCTATCCACTCAACAAAAATTATTTCACACCACAGACTCATCTTGGTCAGGATCGATTTGAAATCTATCATGGTTTCAGAGAAATCATACTCCATGGTAAGTTGTTCTTGTAGAATGTTGAACGACTACCCCAACTAAAATCTATCCACTCAACAAAAATTATTTCACACCACAGACTCATCTTGGTCAGGATCGATTTGAAATCTATCATGGTTTCAGAGAAATCATAGTCCATGGTAAGTTGTTCTTGTAGAATGTTGAACGACTACCCCAACTAAAATCTATCCACTCAACAAAAATTATTTCACACCACAGACTCATCTTGGTCAGGATCGATTTGAAATCTATCATGATTTCAGAGAAATCATACTCCATGGTTCGTTGTTCTTGTAGAATGTTGAACGACTACCCCAACTAAAATCTATCCACTCAACAAAAATTATTTCAGAGAAATCATACTCCATGGTTCGTTCTTCTTGTAGAATGTTGAACGACTACCCCAACTAAAATCTATCCACTCAACAAAAATTATTTCGCACCACAGACTCATCTTGGTCAGGATCGATTTCAAATCTATCATGGTTTCAGAGAAATCATACTCCATGGTTCGTTGTTCTTGTAGAATGTTGAACGACTACCCTTACTAAAATCTATCCACTCAACAAAAATTATTTCACACCACAGACTCATCTTGGTCAGGATCGATTTGAAATCTATCATGGTTTCAGAGAAATCATAGTCCATGGTAAGTTGTTCTTGTAAAATGTTGAACGACTATCCCAACTAAAATCTATCCACTCAACAAAAATTATTTCAGAGAAATCATACTCCATGGTTCGTTGTTCTTGTAGAATGTTGAACGACTACCCCAACTAAAATCTATCCACTCAACAAAAATTATTTCACACCACAGACTCATCTTGGTCAGGATCGATTTGAAATCTATCATGGTTTCAGAGAAATCATAGTCCATGGTAAGTTGTTCTTGTAGAATGTTGAACGACTACCCCTAACTAAAATCTATCCACTCAACAAAAATTATTTCACACCACAGACTCATCTTGGTCAGGATCGATTTGAAATCTATCATGGTTTCAGAGAAGTCATAGTCCATGGTAAGTTGTTCTTGTAGAATGTTGAACGACTATCCCAACTAAAATCTATCCACTCAACAAAAATTATTTCACACCACAGACTCATCTTGGTCAGGATCGATTTGAAATCTATCATGGTTTCAGAGAAATCATACTCCATGGTAAGTTGTTCTTGTAGAATGTTGAACGACTATCCCAACTAAAATCTATCCACTCAACAAAAATTATTTCACACCACAGACTCATCTTGGTCAGGATCGATTTGAAATCTATCATGGTTTCAGAGAAATCATACTCCATGGTAAGTTGTTCTTGTAGAATGTTGAACGACTATCCCAACTAAAATCTATCCACTCAACAAAAATTATTTCACACCACAGACTCATCTTGGTCAGGATCGATTTGAAATCTATCATGGTTTCAGAGAAATCATACTCCATGGTAAGTTGTTCTTGTAGAATGTTGAACGACTATCCCAACTAAAATCTATCCACTCAACAAAAATTATTTCAGAGAAATCATACTCCATGGTTCGTTGTTCTTGTAGAATGTTGAACGACTACCCCAACTAAAATCTATCCACTTAACAAAAATTATTTCACACCACAGACTCATCTTGGTCAGGATCGATTTGAAATCTATAATGGTTTCAGAGAAATCATACTCCATGGTTCGTTGTTCTTGTAGAATGTTGAACGACTATCCCAACTAAAATCTATCCACTCAACAAAAATTATTTCAGAGAAATCATACTCCATGGTAAGTTGGTCTTGTAGAATGTTGAACGACTAAACCAACTAAAATCTATCCACTCAACAAAAATTATTTCAGAGAAATCATACTCCATGGTTCGTTGTTCTTGTAGAATGTTGAACGACTACCCCAACTAAAATCTATCCACTCAACAAAAATTATTTCACACCACAGACTCATCTTGGTCAGGATCGATTTGAAATCTATCATGGTTTCAGAGAAATCATACTCCATGGTTCGTTGTTCTTGTAGAATGTTGAACGACTACCCTAACTAAAATCTATCCACTCAACAAAAATTATTTCACACCACAGACTCATCTTGGTCAGGATCGATTTGAAATCTATCATGGTTTCAGAGAAATCATAGTCCATGGTAAGTTGTTCTTGTAAAATGTTGAACGACTATCCCAACTAAAATCTATCCACTCAACAAAAATTATTTCAGAGAAATCATACTCCATGGTAAGTTGTTCTTGTAGAATGTTGAACGACTACCCCAACTAAAATCTATCCACTCAACAAAAATTATTTCACACCACAGACTCATCTTGGTCAGGATCGATTTGAAATCTATCATGGTTTCAGAGAAATCATAGTCCATGGTAAGTTGTTCTTGTAGAATGTTGAACGACTACCCCTAACTAAAATCTATCCACTCAACAAAAATTATTTCACACCACAGACTCATCTTGGTCAGGATCGATTTGAAATCTATCATGGTTTCAGAGAAATCATAGTCCATGGTAAGTTGTTCTTGTAGAATGTTGAACGACTATCCCAACTAAAATCTATCCACTCAACAAAAATTATTTCACACCACAGACTCATCTTGGTCAGGATCGATTTGAAATCTATCATGGTTTCAGAGAAATCATAGTCCATGGTAAGTTGTTCTTGTAGAATGTTGAACGACTATCCCAACTAAAATCTATCCACTCAACAAAAATTATTTCAGAGAAATCATACTCCATGGTTCGTTGTTCTTGTAGAATGTTGAACGACTACCCCAACTAAAATCTATCCACTCAACAAAAATTATTTCAGAGAAATCATACTCCATGGTAAGTTGTTCTTGTAGAATATTGAACGACTACCCCAACCAAAATCTATCCACTCAACAAAAATTATTTCACACCACAGACTCATCTTGGTCAGGATCGATTTGAAATCTATCATGGTTTCAGAGAAATCATACTCCATGGTTCGTTGTTCTTGTAGAATGTTGAACGACTATCCCAACTAAAATCTATCCACTCAACAAAAATTATTTCAGAGAAATCATACTCCATGGTTCGTTGTTCTTGTAGAATGTTGAACGACTACCCCAACCAAAATCTATCCCCTCAACAAAAATTATTTCACACCACAGACTCATCTTGGTCAGGATCGATTTGAAATCTATCATGGTTTCAGAGGAATCATACTCCATGGTAAGTTGTTCTTGTAGAATGTTGAACGACTATCCCAACTAAAATCTATCCACTCAACGAAAATTATTTCAGAGAAATCATACTCCATGGTAAGTTGTTCTTGTAGAATGTTGAACGACTACCCCAACTAAAATCTATCCACTCAACAAAAATTATTTCACACCACAGACTCATCTTGGTCAGGATCGATTTGAAATCTATCATGGTTTCAGAGAAATCATACTCCATGGTTCGTTGTTCTTGTAGAATGTTGAACGACTATCCCAACTAAAATCTATCCACTCAACAAAAATTATTTCACACCACAGACTCATCTTGGTCAGGATCGATTTGAAATCTATCATGGTTTCAGAGAAATCATAGTCCATGGTAAGTTGTTCTTGTAGAATGTTGAACGACTATCCAAACTAAAATCTATCCACTCAACAAAAATTATTTCAGAGAAATCATACTCCATGGTAATTTGTTCTTGTAGAATGTTGAACGACTACCCCTAACTAAAATCTATCCACTCAACAAAAATTATTTCACACCACAGACTCATCTTGGTCAGGATCGATTTGAAATCTATCATGGTTTCAGAGAAATCATAGTCCATGGTAAGTTGTTCTTGTAGAATGTTGAACGACTATCCCAACTAAAATCTATCCACTCAACAAAAATTATTTCACACCACAGACTCATCTTGGTCAGGATCGATTTTAAATCTATCATGGTTTCAGAGAAATCATACTCCATGGTAAGTTGTTCTTGTAGAATGTTGAACGACTATCCCAACTAAAATCTATCCACTCAACAAAAATTATTTCACACCACAGACTCATCTTGGTCAGGATCGATTTGAAATCTATCATGGTTTCAGAGAAATCATACTCCATGGTAAGTTGTTCTTGTAGAATGTTGAACGACTATCCCAACTAAAATCTATCCACTCAACAAAAATTATTTCAGAGAAATCATACTCCATGGTTCGTTGTTCTTGTAGAATGTTGAACGACTACCCCAACTAAAATCTATCCACTTAACAAAAATTATTTCACACCACAGACTCATCTTGGTCAGGATCGATTTGAAATCTATAATGGTTTCAGAGAAATCATACTCCATGGTTCGTTGTTCTTGTAGAATGTTGAACGACTATCCCAACTAAAATCTATCCACTCAACAAAAATTATTTCAGAGAAATCATACTCCATGGTAAGATGGTCTTGTAGAATGTTGAACGACTAAACCAACTAAAATCTATCCACTCAACAAAAATTATTTCAGAGAAATCATACTCCATGGTTCGTTGTTCTTGTAGAATGTTGAACGACTACCCCAACTAAAATCTATCCACTCAACAAAAATTATTTCACACCACAGACTCATCTTGGTCAGGATCGATTTGAAATCTATCATGGTTTCAGAGAAATCATACTCCATGGTTCGTTGTTCTTGTAGAATGTTGAACGACTACCCTAACTAAAATCTATCCACTCAACAAAAATTATTTCACACCACAGACTCATCTTGGTCAGGATCGATTTGAAATCTATCATGGTTTCAGAGAAATCATAGTCCATGGTAAGTTGTTCTTGTAAAATGTTGAACGACTATCCCAACTAAAATCTATCCACTCAACAAAAATTATTTCAGAGAAATCATACTCCATGGTAAGTTGTTCTTGTAGAATGTTGAACGACTACCCCAACTAAAATCTATCCACTCAACAAAAATTATTTCACACCACAGACTCATCTTGGTCAGGATCGATTTGAAATCTATCATGGTTTCAGAGAAATCATAGTCCATGGTAAGT
Organism: Xylota sylvarum; assembly: GCA_905220385.1. Lineage (NCBI taxonomy): Eukaryota > Metazoa > Arthropoda > Insecta > Diptera > Syrphidae > Xylota > Xylota sylvarum. The sequence goes on along the minus strand of CAJMZQ010000068.1, from coordinate 1,089,261 downwards.
TGTTCTTGTAGAATGTTGAACGACTACCCCTAACTAAAATCTATCCACTCAACAAAAATTATTTCACACCACAGACTCATCTTGGTCAGGATCGATTTGAAATCTATCATGGTTTCAGAGAAATCATAGTCCATGGTAAGTTGTTCTTGTAGAATGTTGAACGACTATCCCAACTAAAATCTATCCACTCAACAAAAATTATTTCACACCACAGACTCATCTTGGTCAGGATCGATTTGAAATCTATCATGGTTTCAGAGAAATCATAGTCCATGGTAAGTTGTTCTTGTAGAATGTTGAACGACTATCCCAACTAAAATCTATCCACTCAACAAAAATTATTTCAGAGAAATCATACTCCATGGTTCGTTGTTCTTGTAGAATGTTGAACGACTACCCCAACTAAAATCTATCCACTCAACAAAAATTATTTCAGAGAAATCATACTCCATGGTAAGTTGTTCTTGTAGAATATTGAACGACTACCCCAACCAAAATCTATCCACTCAACAAAAATTATTTCACACCACAGACTCATCTTGGTCAGGATCGATTTGAAATCTATCATGGTTTCAGAGAAATCATACTCCATGGTTCGTTGTTCTTGTAGAATGTTGAACGACTATCCCAACTAAAATCTATCCACTCAACAAAAATTATTTCAGAGAAATCATACTCCATGGTTCGTTGTTCTTGTAGAATGTTGAACGACTACCCCAACCAAAATCTATCCCCTCAACAAAAATTATTTCACACCACAGACTCATCTTGGTCAGGATCGATTTGAAATCTATCATGGTTTCAGAGAAATCATACTCCATGGTTCGTTGTTCTTGTAGAATGTTGAACGACTATCCCAACTAAAATCTATCCACTCAACAAAAATTATTTCAGAGAAATCATACTCCATGGTTCGTTGTTCTTGTAGAATGTTGAACGACTACCCCAACTAAAATCTATCCACTCAACAAAAATTATTTCAGAGAAATCATACTCCATGGTAAGTTGTTCTTGTAGAATGTTGAACGACTACCCCTAACTAAAATCTATCCACTCAACAAAAATTATATCACACCACAAACTCATCTTGGTCAGGATCGATTTGAAATCTATCATGGTTTCAGAGAAATCATAGTCCATGGTAAGTTGTTCTTGTAGAATGTTGAACGACTACCCCTAACTAAAATCTATCCACTCAACAAAAATTATTTCACACCACAGACTCATCTTGGTCAGGATCGATTTGAAATCTATGATGGTTTCAGAGAAATCATAGTCCATGATAAGTTGTTCTTGTAGAATGTTGAACGACTATCCCAACTAAAATCTATCCACTCAACAAAAATTATTTCACACCACAGAGTCATCTTGGTCAGGATCGATTTGAAATCTATCATGGTTTCAGAGAAATCATAGTCCATGGTAAGTTGTTCTTGTAGAATGTTGAACGACTATCAAAACTAAAATCTATCCACTCAACAAAAATTATTTCAGAGAAATCATACTCTATGGTAAGTTGTTCTTGTAGAATGTTGTACGACTATCCCAACTAAAATCTATCCACTCAACAAAAATTATTTCACACCACAGACTCATCTTGGTCAGGATCGATTTGAAATCTATCATGGTTTCAGAGAAATCATACTCCATGGTAAGTTGTTCTTGTAGAATGTTGAACGACTACCCCAACTAAAATCTATCCACTCAACAAAAATTATTTCACACCACAGACTCATCTTGGTCAGGATCGATTTGAAATCTATCATGGTTTCAGAGAAATCATACTCCATGGTAAGCTGTTCTTGTAGAATGTTGAACGACTACCCCAACCAAAATCTATCCGCTCAACAAAAATTATTTCACACCACAGACTCATCTTGGTCAGGATCGATTTGAAATCTATCATGGTTTCAGAGAAATCATAGTCCATATTAAGTTGTTCTTGTAGAATGTTGAACGACTATCCCAACTAAAATCTATCCACTCAACAAAAATTATTTCACACCACAGAGTCATCTTGGTCAGGATCGATTTGAAATCTATCATGGTTTCAGAGAAATCATAGTCCATGGTAAGTTGTTCTTGTAGAATGTTGAACGACTATCAAAACTAAAATCTATCCACTCAACAAAAATTATTTCAGAGAAATCATACTCCATGGTAAGTTGTTCTTGTAGAATGTTGAACGACTATCCCAACTAAAATCTATCCACTCAACAAAAATTATTTCACACCACAGACTCATCTTGGTCAGGATCGATTTGAAATCTATCATGGTTTCAGAGAAATCATAGTCCATATTAAGTTGTTCTTGTAGAATGTTGAACGACTATCCCAACTAAAATCTATCCACTCAACAAAAATTATTTCACACCACAGACTCATCTTGGTCAGGATCGATTTGAAATCTATCATGGTTTCAGAGAAATCATAGTCCATGGTAAGTTGTTCTTGTAGAATGTTGAACGACTATCCCAACTAAAATCTATCCACTCAACAAAAATTATTTCACACCACAGACTCATCTTGGTCAGGATCGATTTGAAATCTATCATGGTTTCAGAGAAATCATACTCCATGGTAAGTTGTTCTTGTAGAATGTTGAACGACTATCCCAACTAAAATCTATCCACTCAACAAAAATTATTTCACACCACAGACTCATCTTGGTCAGGATCGATTTGAAATCTATCATGGTTTCAGAGAAATCATAGTCCATGGTAAGTGGTTCTTGTAGAATGTTGAACGACTATCCCAACTAAAATCTATCCACTCAACAAAAATTATTTCAGAGAAATCATACTCCATGGTAAGTTGTTCTTGTAGAATGTTGAACGACTACCCCAACTAAAATCTATCCACTTAACAAAAATTATTTCAGAGAAATCATACTCCATGGTTCGTTGTTCTTGTAGAATGTTGAACGACTACCCCAACTAAAATCTATCCACTCAACAAAAATTATTTCACACCACAGACTCATCTTGGTCAGGATCGATTTGAAATCTATCATGGTTTCAGAGAAATCATACTCCATGGTTCGTTGTTCTTGTAGAATGTTGAACGACTATCCCAACTAAAATCTATCCACTCAACAAAAATTATTTCACACCACAGACTCATCTTGGTCAGGATCGATTTGAAATCTATCATGGTTTCAGAGAAATCATACTCCATGGTTCGTTGTTCTTGTAAAATGTTGAACGACTATCCCAACTAAAATCTATCCACTCAACAAAAATTATTTCAGAGAAATCATACTCCATGGTTCGTTGTTCTTGCAGAATGTTGAACGACTACCCCTAACTAAAATCTATCCACTCAACAAAAATTATTTCACACCACAGACTCATCTTGGTCAGGATCGATTTGAAATCTATCATGGTTTCAGAGAAATCATACTCCATGGTAAGCTGTTCTTGTAGAATGTTGAACGACTACCCCAACCAAAATCTATCCACTCAACAAAAATTATTTCACACCACAGACTCATCTTGGTCAGGATCGATTTGAAATCTATCATGGTTTCAGAGAAATCATTCTCCATGGTTCGTTGTTCTTGTAAAATGTTGAACGACTATCCCAACTAAAATCTATCCACTCAACAAAAATTATTTCAGAGAAATCATACTCCATGGTAAGTTGTTCTTGTAGAATGTTGAACGACTATCCCAACTAAAATCTATCCACTCAACAAAAATTATTTCACACCACAGACTCATCTTGGTCAGGATCGATTTGAAATCTATCATGGTTTCAGAGAAATCATACTCCATGGTAAGTTGTTCTTGTAGAATGTTGAACGACTACCCCAACTAAAATCTATCCACTCAACAAAAATTATTTCACACCACAGACTCATCTTGGTCAGGATCGATTTGAAATCTATCATGGTTTCAGAGAAATCATACTCCATGGTAAGCTGTTCTTGTAGAATGTTGAACGACTACCCCAACCCAAATCTATCCACTCAACAAAAATTATTTCACACCACAGACTCATCTTGGTCAGGATCGATTTGAAATCTATCATGGTTTCAGAGAAATCATACTCCATGGTTCGTTGTTCTTGTAAAATGTTGAACGACTATCCCAACTAAAATCTATCCACTCAACAAAAATTATTTCAGAGAAATCATACTCCATGGTTCGTTGTTCTTGTAGAATGTTGAACGACTACCCCAACTAAAATCTATCCACTCAACAAAAATTATTTCACACCACAGACTCATCTTGGTCAGGATCGATTTGAAATCTATCATGGTTTCAGAGAAATCATTCTCCATGGTTCGTTGTTCTTGTAAAAAGTTGAACGACTATCCCAACTAAAATCTATCCACTCAACAAAACTTATTTCAGAGAAATCATACTCCATGGTAAGTTGTTCTTGTAGAATGTTGAACGACTACCCCAACTAAAATCTATCCACTCAACAAAAATTATTTCACACCACAGACTCATCTTGGTCAGGATCGATTTGAAATCTATCATGGTTTCAGAGAAATCATACTCCATGGTAAGTTGTTCTTGTAGAATGTTGAACGACTACCCCAACTAAAATCTATCCACTCAACAAAAATTATTTCACACCACAGACTCATCTTGGTCAGGATCGATTTGAAATCTATCATGGTTTCAGAGAAATCATAGTCCATGGTAAGTTGTTCTTGTAGAATGTTGAACGACTACCCCAACTAAAATCTATCCACTCAACAAAAATTATTTCACACCACAGACTCATCTTGGTCAGGATCGATTTGAAATCTATCATGATTTCAGAGAAATCATACTCCATGGTTCGTTGTTCTTGTAGAATGTTGAACGACTACCCCAACTAAAATCTATCCACTCAACAAAAATTATTTCAGAGAAATCATACTCCATGGTTCGTTGTTCTTGTAGAATGTTGAACGACTACCCCAACTAAAATCTATCCACTCAACAAAAATTATTTCGCACCACAGACTCATCTTGGTCAGGATCGATTTCAAATCTATCATGGTTTCAGAGAAATCATACTCCATGGTTCGTTGTTCTTGTAGAATGTTGAACGGCTACCCTTACTAAAATCTATCCACTCAACAAAAATTATTTCACACCACAGACTCATCTTGGTCAGGATCGATTTGAAATCTATCATGGTTTCAGAGAAATCATAGTCCATGGTAAGTTGTTCTTGTAAAATGTTGAACGACTATCCTAACTAAAATCTATCCACTCAACAAAAATTATTTCAGAGAAATCATACTCCATGGTAAGTTGTTCTTGTAGAATGTTGAACGACTACCCCAACTAAAATCTATCCACTCAACAAAAATTATTTCACACCACAGACTCATCTTGGTCAGGGTCGATTTGAAATCTATCATGGTTTCAGAGAAATCATAGTCCATGGTAAGTTGTTCTTGTAGAATGTTGAACGACTACCCCTAACTAAAATCTATCCACTCAACAAAAATTATTTCACACCACAGACTCATCTTGGTCAGGATCGATTTGAAATCTATCATGGTTTCAGAGAAGTCATAGTCCATGGTAAGTTGTTCTTGTAGAATGTTGAACGACTATCCCAACTAAAATCTATCCACTCAACAAAAATTATTTCACACCACAGACTCATCTTGGTCAGGATCGATTTGAAATCTATCATGATTTCAGAGAAATCATACTCCATGGTAAGTTGTTCTTGTAGAATGTTGAACGACTATCCCAACTAAAATCTATCCACTCAACAAAAATTATTTCAGAGAAATCATACTCCATGGTAAGTTGTTCTTGTAGAATGTTGAACGACTACCCCAACTAAAATCTATCCACTCAACAAAAATTATTTCACACCACAGACTCATCTTGGTCAGGATCGATTTGAAATCTATCATGGTTTCAGAGAAATCATACTCCATGGTTCGTTGTTCTTGTAGAATGTTGAACGACTATCCCAACTAAAATCTATCCACTCAACAAAAATTATTTCACACCACAGACTCATCTTGGTCAGGATCGATTTGAAATCTATCATGGTTTCAGAGAAATCATAGTCCATGGTAAGTTGTTCTTGTAGAATGTTGAACGACTATCCAAACTAAAATCTATCCACTCAACAAAAATTATTTCAGAGAAATCATACTCCATGGTAAGTTGTTCTTGTAGAATGTTGAACGACTACCCCTAACTAAAATCTATCCACTCAACAAAAATTATTTCACACCACAGACTCATCTTGGTCAGGATCGATTTGAAATCTATCATGGTTTCAGAGAAATCATAGTCCATGGTAAGTTGTTCTTGTAGAATGTTGAACGACTATCCCAACTAAAATCTATCCACTCAACAAAAATTATTTTACACCACAGACTCATCTTGGTCAGGATCGATTTGAAATCTATCATGGTTTCAGAGAAATCATACTCCATGGTAAGTTGTTCTTGTAGAATGTTGAACGACTATCCCAACTAAAATCTATCCACTCAACAAAAATTATTTCACACCACAGACTCATCTTGGTCAGGATCGATTTGAAATCTATCATGGTTTCAGAGAAATCATACTCCATGGTAAGTTGTTCTTGTAGAATGTTGAACGACTATCCCAACTAAAATCTATCCACTCAACAAAAATTATTTCACACCACAGACTCATCTTGGTCAGGATCGATTTGAAATCTATCATGGTTTCAGAGAAATCATACTCCATGGTAAGTTGTTCTTGTAGAATGTTGAACGACTACCCCAACTAAAATCTATCCACTTAACAAAAATTATTTCAGAGAAATCATACTCCATGGTTCGTTGTTCTTGTAGAATGTTGAACGACTACCCCAACTAAAATCTATCCACTCAACAAAAATTATTTCAACCACAGACTCATCTTGGTCAGGATCGATTTGAAATCTATCATGGTTTCAGAGAAATCATACTCCATGGTTCGTTGTTCTTGTAGAATGTTGAACGACTATCCCAACTAAAATCTATCCACTCAACAAAAATTATTTCACACCACAGACTCATCTTGGTCAGGATCGATTTGAAATCTATCATGGTTTCAGAGAAATCATACTCCATGGTTCGTTGTTCTTGTAAAATGTTGAACGACTATCCCAACTAAAATCTATCCACTCAACAAAACTTATTTCAGAGAAATCATACTCCATGGTTCGATGTTCTTGTAGAATGTTGAACGACTACCCCTAACTAAAATCTATCCACTCAACAAAAATTATTTCACACCACAGACTCATCTTGGTCAAAATCGATTTGAAATCTATCATGGTTTCAGAGAAATCATACTCCATGGTAAGCTGTTCTTGTAGAATGTTGAACGACTACCCCAACCAAAATCTACCCACTCAACAAAAATTATTTCACACCACAGACTCATCTTGGTCAGGATCGATTTGAAATCTATCATGGTTTCAGAGAAATCATTCTCCATGGTTCGTTGTTCTTGTAAAATGTTGAACGACTATCCCAACTAAAATCTATCCACTCAACAAAAATTATTTCAGAGAAATCATACTCCATGTTAAGTTGTTCTTGTAGAATGTTGAACGACTATCCCAACTAAAATCTATCCACTCAACAAAAATTATTTCACACCACAGACTCATCTTGGTCAGGATCGATTTGAAATCTATCATGGTTTCAGAGAAATCATACTCCATGGTAAGTTGTTCTTGTAGAATGTTGAACGACTACCCCAACTAAAATCTATCCACGCAACAAAAATTATTTCACACCACAGACTCATCTTGGTCAGGATCGATTTGAAATCTATCATGGTTTCAGAGAAATCATACTCCATGGTAAGCTGTTCTTGTAGAATGTTGAACGACTACCCCAACCAAAATCTATCCACTCAACAAAAATTATTTCACACCACAGACTCATCTTGGTCAGGATCGATTTGAAATCTATCATGGTTTCAGAGAAATCATACTCCATGGTTCGTTGTTCTTGTAAAATGTTGAACGACTATCCCAACTAAAATCTATCCACTCAACAAAAATTATTTCAGAGAAATCATACTCCATGGTTCGTTGTTCTTGTAGGATCGATTTGAAATCTATCATGGTTTCAGAGAAATCATAGTCCATGGTAAGTTGTTCTTGTAGAATGTTGAACGACTACCCCTAACTAAAATCTATCCACTCAACAAAAATTATTTCACACCACAGACTCATCTTGGTCAGGATCGATTTGAAATCTATCATGGTTTCAGAGAAGTCATAGTCCATGGTAAGTTGTTCTTGTAGAATGTTGAACGACTATCCCAACTAAAATCTATCCACTCAACAAAAATTATTTCACACCACAGACTCATCTTGGTCAGGATCGATTTGAAATCTATCATGGTTTCAGAGAAATCATACTCCATGGTAAGTTGTTCTTGTAGAATGTTGAACGACTATCCCAACTAAAATCTATCCACTCAACAAAAATTATTTCAGAGAAATCATACTCCATGGTAAGTTGTTCTTGTAGAATGTTGAACGACTACCCCAACTAAAATCTATCCACTCAACAAAAATTATTTCACACCACAGACTCATCTTGGTCAGGATCGATTTGAAATCTATCATGGTTTCAGAGAAATCATACTCCATGGTTCGTTGTTCTTGTAGAATGTTGAACGACTATCCCAACTAAAATCTATCCACTCAACAAAAATTATTTCACACCACAGACTCATCTTGGTCAGGATCGATTTGAAATCTATCATGGTTTCAGAGAAATCATAGTCCATGGTAAGTTGTTCTTGTAGAATGTTGAACGACTATCCAAACTAAAATCTATCCACTCAACAAAAATTATTTCAGAGAAATCATACTCCATGGTAAGTTGTTCTTGTAGAATGTTGAACGACTACCCCTAACTAAAATCTATCCACTCAACAAAAATTATTTCACACCACAGACTCATCTTGGTCAGGATCGATTTGAAATCTATCATGGTTTCAGAGAAATCATAGTCCATGGTAAGTTGTTCTTGTAGAATGTTGAACGACTATCCCAACTAAAATCTATCCACTCAACAAAAATTATTTCACACCACAGACTCATCTTGGTCAGGATCGATTTGAAATCTATCATGGTTTCAGGGAAATCATACTCCATGGTAAGTTGTTCTTGTAGAATGTTGAACGACTATCCCAACTAAAATCTATCCACTCAACAAAAATTATTTCACACCACAGACTCATCTTGGTCAGGATCGATTTGAAATCTATCATGGTTTCAGAGAAATCATACTCCATGGTAAGTTGTTCTTGTAGAATGTTGAACGACTATCCCAACTAAAATCTATCCACTCAACAAAAATTATTTCAGAGAAATCATACTCCATGGTAAGTTGTTCTTGTAGAATGTTGAACGACTACCCCAACTAAAATCTATCCACTTAACAAAAATTATTTCACACCACAGACTCATCTTGGTCAGGATCGATTTGAAATCTATAATGGTTTCAGAGAAATCATACTCCATGGTTCGTTGTTCTTGTAGAATGTTTAACGACTATCCCAACTAAAATCTATCCACTCAACAAAAATTATTTCAGAGAAATCATACTCCATGGTAAGTTGGTCTTGTAGAATGTTGAACGACTAAACCAACTAAAATCTATCCACTCAACAAAAATTATTTCAGAGAAATCATACTCCATGGTTCGTTGTTCTTGTAGAATGTTGAACGACTACCCCAACTAAAATCTATCCACTCAACAAAAATTATTTCACACCACAGACTCATCTTGGTCAGGATCGATTTGAAATCTATCATGGTTTCAGAGAAATCATAGTCCATGGTAAGTTGTTCTTGTAAAATGTTGAACGACTATCCCAACTAAAATCTATCCACTCAACAAAAATTATTTCAGAGAAATCATACTCCATGGTAAGTTGTTCTTGTAGAATGTTGAACGACTACCCCAACTAAAATCTATCCACTCAACAAAAATTATTTCACACCACAGACTCATCTTGGTCAGGATCGATTTGAAATCTATCATGGTTTCAGAGAAATCATAGTCCATGGTAAGTTGTTCTTGTAGAATGTTGAACGACTACCCCTAACTAAAATCTATCCACTCAACAAAAATTATTTCACACCACAGACTCATCTTGGTCAGGATCGATTTGAAATCTATCATGGTTTCAGAGAAATCATACTCCATGGTAAGTTGTTCTTGTAGAATGTTGAACGACTATCCCAACTAAAATCTATCCACTCAACAAAAATTATTTCACACCACAGACTCATCTTGGTCAGGATCGATTTGAAATCTATCATGGTTTCAGAGAAATCATAGTCCATGGTAAGTTGTTCTTGTAGAATGTTGAACGACTATCCCAACTAAAATCTATCCACTCAACAAAAATTATTTCAGAGAAATCATACTCCATGGTTCGTTGTTCTTGTAGAATGTTGAACGACTACCCCAACTAAAATCTATCCACTCAACAAAAATTATTTCAGAGAAATCATACTCCATGGTAAGTTGTTCTTGTAGAATATTGAACGACTACCCCAACCAAAATCTATCCACTCAACAAAAATTATTTCACACCACAGACTCATCTTGGTCAGGATCGATTTGAAATCTATCATGGTTTCAGAGAAATCATACTCCATGGTTCGTTGTTCTTGTAGAATGTTGAACGACTATAACAACTAAAATCTATCCACTCAACAAAAATTATTTCAGAGAAATCATACTCCATGGTTCGTTGTTCTTGTAGAATGTTGAACGACTACCCCAACCAAAATCTATCCCCTCAACAAAAATTATTTCACACCACAGACTCATCTTGGTCAGGATCGATTTGAAATCTATCATGGTTTCAGAGAAATCATACTCCATGGTTCGTTGTTCTTGTAGAATGTTGAACGACTATCCCAACTAAAATCTATCCACTCAACAAAAATTATTTCAGAGAAATCATACTCCATGGTTCGTTGTTCTTGTAGAATGTTGAACGACTACCCCAACTAAAATCTATCCACTCAACAAAAATTATTTCAGAGAAATCATACTCCATGGTAAGTTGTTCTTGTAGAATGTTGAACGACTACCCCTAACTAAAATCTATCCACTCAACAAAAATTATTTTACACCACAGACTCATCTTGGTCAGGATCGATTTGAAATCTATAATGGTTTCAGAGAAATCATAGTCCATGGTAAGTTGTTCTTGTAGAATGTTGAACGACTACCCCAACTAAAATCTATCCACTCAACAAAAATTATTTCACACCACAGACTCATCTTGGTCAGGATCGATTTGAAATCTATCATGGTTTCAGAGAAATCATAGTCCATGATAAGTTGTTCTTGTAGAATGTTGAACGACTATCCCAACTAAAATCTATCCACTCAACAAAAATTATTTCACACCACAGACTCATCTTGGTCAGGATCGATTTGAAATCTATCATGGTTTCAGAGAAATCATAGTCCATGGTAAGTTTTCTTGTAGAATGTTGAACGACTATCCCAACTAAAATCTATCCACTCAACAAAAATTATTTCAGAGAAATCATACTCCATGGAAAGTTGTTCTTGTAGAATGTTGAACGACTACCCCAACTAAAATCTATCCACTCAACAAAAATTATTTCAGAGAAATAATACTCCATGGTAAGTTGTTTCAGAGAAATCATAGTCCATGGTAAGTTTTCTTGTAGAATGTTGAACGACTATCCCAACTAAAATCTATCCACTCAACAAAAATTATTTCAGAGAAATCATACTCCATGGTAAGTTGTTCTTGTAGAATGTTGAACGACTACCCCAACTAAAATCTATCCACTCAACAAAAATTATTTCAGAGAAATAATACTCCATGGTAAGTTGTTCTTGTAGAATGTTGAACGACTACCCCTAACTAAAATCTATCCACTCAACAAAAATTATTTCACACCACAGACTCATCTTTTTCAGGATCGATTTGAAATCTATCATGGTTTCAGAGAAATCATAGTCCATGGTAAGTTGTTCTTGTAGAATGTTGAACGACTATAACAACTAAAATCTATCCACTCAACAAAAATTATTTCAGAGAAATCATACTCCATGGTAAGTTGTTCTTGTAGAATGTTGAACGACTACCCCAACTAAAATCTATCCCCTCAACAAAAATTATTTCACACCACAGACTCATCTTGGTCAGGATCGATTTGAAATCTATCATGGTTTCAGAGAAATCATACTCCATGGTTCGTTGTTCTTGTAGAATGTTGAACGACTATCCCAACTAAAATCTATCCACTTAACAAAAATTATTTCAGAGAAATCATACTCCATGGTTCGTTGTTCTTGTAGAATGTTGAACGACTACCCCAACTAAAATCTATCCACTCAACAAAAATTATTTCACACCACAGACTCATCTTGGTCAGGATCGATTTGAAATCTATCATGGTTTCAGAGAAATCATAGTCCATGGTAAGTTTTCTTGTAGAATGTTGAACGACTACCCCAAATAAAATCTATCCACTCAACAAAAATTATTTCACACCACAGACTCATCTTTTTCAGGATCGATTTGAAATCTATCATGGTTTCAGAGAAATCATAGTCCATGGTAAGTTGTTCTTGTAAAATGTTGAACGACTATCCCAACTAAAATCTATCCACTCAACAAAAATTATTTCAGAGAAATCATACTCCCTGGTAAGTTGTTCTTGTAGAATGTTGAACGACTACCCCAACTAAAATCTATCCACTCAACAAAAATTATTTCACACCACAGACTCATCTTGGTCAGGATCGATTTGAAATCTATCATGGTTTCAGAGAAATCATAGTCCATGGTAAGTAGTTCTTGTAGAATGTTGAACGACTACCCCTAACTAAAATCTATCCACTCAACAAAAATTATTTCACACCACAGACTCATCTTGGTCAGGATCGATTTGAAATCTATCATGGTTTCAGAGAAATCATAGTCCATGGTAAGTTGTTCTTGTAGAATGTTGAACGACTATCCCAACTAAAATCTATCCACTCAACAAAAATTATTTCACACCACAGACTCATCTTGGTCAGGATCGATTTGAAATCTATCATGGTTTCAGAGAAATCATAGTCCATGGTAAGTTTTCTTGTAGAATGTTGAACGACTATCCCAACTAAAATCTATCCACTCAACAAAAATTATTTCAGAGAAATCATACTCCATGGTAAGTTGTTCTTGTAGAATGTTGAACGACTACCCCAACTAAAATCTATCCACTCAACAAAAATTATTTCACACCACAGACTCATCTTGGTCAGGATCGATTTGACATCTATCATGGTTTCAGAGAAATCATACTCCATGGTTCGTTGTTCTTGTAGAATGTTGAACGACTATCCCAACTAAAATCTATCCACTCAACAAAAATTATTTCACACCACAGACTCATCTTGATCAGGATCGATTTGAAATCTATCATGGTTTCAGAGAAATCATAGTCCATGGTAAGTTGTTCTTGTAGAATGTTGAACGACTACCCCTAACTAAAATCTATCCACTCAACAAAAATTATTTCACACCACAGACTCATCTTGGTCAGGATCGATTTGAAATCTATCATGGTTTCAGAGAAATCATAGTCCATGGTAAGTTGTTCTTGTAGAATGTTGAACGACTACCCCCAACTAAAATCTATCCACTCAACAAAAATTATTTCAGAGAAATCATACTCCATGGTAAGTTGTTCTTGTAGAATGTTGAACGACTACCCCTAACTAAAATCTATCCACTCAACAAAAATTATTTCAGAGAAATCATACTCCATGGTAAGTTGTTCTTGTAGAATGTTGAACGACTACCCCAACTAAAATCTATCCACTCAACAAAAATTATTTCACACCACAGACTCATCTTGATCAGGATCGATTTGAAATCTATCATGGTTTCAGAGAAATCATAGTCCATGGTAAGTTGTTCTTGTAGAATGTTGAACGACTACCCCCAACTAAAATCTATCCACTCAACAAAAATTATTTCAGAGAAATCATACTCCATGGTAAGTTGTTCTTGTAGAATGTTGAACGACTACCCCTAACTAAAATCTATCCACTCAACAAAAATTATTTCACACCACAGACTCATCTTGGTCAGGATCGATTTGAAATCTATCATGGTTTCAGAGAAATCATAGTCCATGGTAAGTTGTTCTTGTAGAATCTTGAACGACTATCCCAACTAAAATCTATCCACTCAACAAAAATTATTTCAGAGAAATCATACTCCATGGTAAGTTGTTCTTGTAGAATGTTGAACGACTACCCCAACTAAAATCTATCCACTCAACAAAAATTATTTCACACCACAGACTCATCTTGGTCAGGATCGATTTGAAATCTATCATGGTTTCAGAGAAATCATACTCCATGGTAAGTTGTTCTTGTAGAATGTTGAACGACTACCCCTAACTAAAATCTATCCACTCAACAAAAATTATTTCACACCACAGACTCATCTTGGTCAGGATCGATTTGAAATCTATCATGGTTTCAGAGAAATCATACTCCATGGTAAGTTGTTCTTGTAAAATGTTGAACGACTATCCCAACTAAAATCTATCCACTCAACAAAAATTATTTCAGAGAAATCATACTCCATGGTAAGTTGTTCTTGTAGAATGTTGAACGACTACCCCAACTAAAATCTATCCACTCAACAAAAATTATTTCAGAGAAATCATACTCCATGGTAAGTTGTTCTTGTAGAATGTTGAACGACTACCCCAACTAAAATCTATCCACTCAACAAAAATTATTTCACACCACAGACTCATCTTGGTCAGGATCGATTTGAAATCTATCATGGTTTCAGAGAAATCGTACTCCATGGTTCGTTGTTCTTGTAGAATGTTGAACGACTATCCCAACTAAAATCTATCCACTCAACAAAAATTATTTCACACCACAGACTCATCTTGGTCAGGATCGATTTGAAATCTATGATGGTTTCAGAGAAATCATAGTCCATGGTAAGTTGTTCTTGTAGAATGTTGAACGACTATGCCAACTAAAATCTATCCACTCAACAAAAATTATTTCAGAGAAATCATACTCCATGGTAAGTTATTCTTGTAGAATGTTGAACGACTACCCCTAACTAAAATCTATCCACTCAACAAAAATTATTTCACACCACAGACTCATCTTGGTCAGGATCGATTTGAAATCTATCATGGTTTCAGAGAAATCATACTCCATGGTAAGTTGTTCTTGTAGAATGTTGAACGACTATCCCTAACTAAAATCTATCCACTCAACAAAAATTATTTCACACCACAGACTCATCTTGGTCAGGATCGATTTGAAATCTATCATGGTTTCAGAGAAATCATACTCCATGGTTCGTTGTTCTTGTAGAATGTTGAACGACTATCCCAACTAAAATCTATCCACTCAACAAAAATTATTTCAGAGAAATCATACTCCATGGTAAGTTGTTCTTGTAGAATGTTGAACGACTACCCCAACTAAAATCTATCCACTCAACAAAAATTATTTCAGAGAAATCATACTCCATGGTAAGTTGTTCTTGTAGAATGTTGAACGACTACCCCAACTAAAATCTATCCACTCAACAAAAATTATTTCACACCACAGACTCATCTTGGTCAGGATCGATTTGAAATCTATCATGGTTTCAGAGAAATCATAGTCCATGGTAAGTTGTTCTTGTAGAATGTTGAACGACTACCCCTAACTAAAATCTATCCACTCAACAAAAATTATTTCACACCACAGACTCATCTTGGTCAGGATCGATTTGAAATCTATCATGGTTTCAGAGAAATCATAGTCCATGATAAGTTGTTCTTGTAGAATGTTGAACGACTACTCCTCCAACTAAAATCTATCCACTCAACAAAAATTATTTCACACCACAGACTCATCTTGGTCAGGATCGATTTGAAATCTATCATGGTTTCAGAGAAATCATACTCCATGGTTCGTTGTTCTTGTAGAATGTTGAACGACTATCCCAACTAAAATCTATCCACTCAACAAAAATTATTTCACACCACAGACTCATCTTGGTCAGGATCGATTTGAAATCTATCATGGTTTCAGAGAAATCATAGTCCATGGTAAGTTGTTCTTGTAGAATGTTGAACGACTATCCCAACTAAAATCTATCCACTCAACAAAAATTATTTCAGAGAAATCATACTCCATGATAAGTTGTTCTTGTAGAATGTTGAACGACTACTCCTAACTAAAATCTATCCACTCAACAAAAATTATTTCACACCACAGACTCATCTTGGTCAGGATCGATTTGAAATCTATCATGGTTTCAGAGAAATCATAGTCCATGGTAAGTTGTTCTTGTAGAATCTTGAACGACTATCCCAACTAAAATCTATCCACTCAACAAAAATTATTTCAGAAAAATCATACTCCATGGTAAGTTGTTCTTGTAGAATGTTGAACGACTACCCCAACTAAAATCTATCCACTCAACAAAAATAATTTCACACCACAGACTCATCTTGGTCAGGATCGATTTGAAATCTATCATGGTTTCAGAGAAATCATGCTCCATGGTTAGTTGTTCTTGTAGAATGTTGAACGACTACCCCTAACTAAAATCTATCCACTCAACAAAAATTATTTCACACCACAGACTCATCTTGGTCAGGATCGATTTGAAATCTATCATGGTTTCAGAGAAATCATACTCCATGGTAAGTTGTTCTTGTAGAATGTTGAACGAATACCCCTAACTAAAATCTATCCACTCAACAAAAATTATTTCACACCACAGACTCATCTTGGTCAGGATCGATTTGAAATCTATCATGGTTTCAGAGAAATCATAGTCCATGGTAAGTTGTTCTTGTAGAATGTTGAACGACTATCCCAACTAAAATCTATCCACTCAACAAAAATTATTTCACACCACAGACTCATCTTGGTCAGGATCGATTTGAAATCTATCATGGTTTCAGAGAAATCATAGTCCATTGTAAGTTGTTCTTGTAGAATGTTGAACGACTATCCCAACTAAAATCTATCCACTCAACAAAAATTATTTCAGAGAAATCATACTCCATGGTAAGTTGTTCTTGTAGAATGTTGAACGACTACCCCAACTAAAATCTATTAACTCCACAAAAATTATTTCACACCACAGACTCATCTTGGTCAGGATCGATTTGAAATCTATCATGGTTTCAGAGAAATCATACTCCATGGTTCGTTGTTCTTGTAGAATGTTGAACGACTATCCCAACTAAAATCTATCCACTCAACAAAAATTATTTCACACCACAGACTCATCTTGGTCAGGATTGATTTGAAATCTATCATGGTTTCAGAGAAATCATACTCCATGGTAAGTTGTTCTTGTAGAATGTTGAACGACTATCCCAACTAAAATCTATCCACTCAACAAAAATTATTTCAGAGAAATCATACTCCATGGTAAGTTATTCTTGTAGAATGTTGAACGACTACCCCTAACTAAAATCTATCCACTCAACAAAAATTATTTCACACCACAGACTCATCTTGGTCAGGATCGATTTGAAATCTATCATGGTTTCAGAGAAATCATACTCCATGGTAAGTTGTTCTTGTAGAATGTTGAACGACTATCCCAACTAAAATCTATCCACTCAACAAAAATTATTTCACACCACAGACTCATCTTGGTCAGGATCGATTTGAAATCTATCATGGTTTCAGAGAAATCATACTCCATGGTAAGTTGTTCTTGTAGAATGTTGAACGACTATCCCAACTAAAATCTATCCACTCAACAAAAATTATTTCAGAGAAATCATACTCCATGGTAAGTTGTTCTTGTAGAATGTTGAACGACTACCCCAACTAAAATCTATCCACTCAACAAAAATTATTTCAGAGAAATCATACTCCATGGTTCGTTGTTCTTGTAGAATGTTGAACGACTACCCCAACTAAAATCTATCCACTCAACAAAAATTATTTCACACCACAGACTCATCTTGGTCAGGATCGATTTGAAATCTATCATGGTTTCAGAGAAATCATACTCCATGGTTCGTTGTTCTTGTAGAATGTTGAACGACTATCCCAACTAAAATCTATCCACTCAACAAAAATTATTTCAGAGAAATCATACTCCATGGTAAGTTGTTCTTGTAGAATGTTGAACGACTACCCCAACTAAAATCTATCCACTCAACAAAAATTATTTCACACCACAGACTCATCTTGGTCAGGATCGATTTGAAATCTATCATGGTTTCAGAGAAATCATAGTCCATGGTAAGTTGTTCTTGTAGAATGTTGAACGACTATCCCTAACTAAAATCAATCCACTCAACAAAAATTATTTCACACCACAGACTCATCTTGGTCAGGATCGATTTGAAATCTATCATGGTTTCAGAGAAATCATACTCCATGGTAAGTTGTTCTTGTAGAATGTTGAACGACTATCCCAACTAAAATCTATCCACTCAACAAAAATTATTTCAGAGAAATCATACTCCATGGTAAGTTGTTCTTGTAGAATGTTGAACGACTACCCCAACTAAAATCTATCCACTCAACAAAAATTATTTCAGAGAAATCATACTCCATGGTTCGTTGTTCTTGTAGAATGTTGAACGACTACCCCAACTAAAATCTATCCACTCAACAAAAATTATTTCACACCACAGACTCATCTTGGTCAGGATCGATTTGAAATCTATCATGGTTTCAGAGAAATCATACTCCATGGTTCGTTGTTCTTGTAGAATGTTGAACGACTATCCCAACTAAAATCTATCCACTCAACAAAAATTATTTCAGAGAAATCATACTCCATGGTAAGTTGTTCTTGTAGAATGTTGAACGACTACCCCAACTAAAATCTATCCACTCAACAAAAATTATTTCACACCACAGACTCATCTTGGTCAGGATCGATTTGAAATCTATCATGGTTTCAGAGAAATCATAGTCCATGGTAAGTTGTTCTTGTAGAATGTTGAACGACTATGCCAACTAAAATCTATCCACTCAACAAAAATTATTTCACACCACAGACTCATCTTGGTCAGGATCGATTTGAAATCTATCATGGTTTCAGAGAAATCATAGTCCATGGTAAGTTGTTCTTGTAGAATGTTGAACGACTACTCCTCCAACTAAAATCTATCCACTCAACAAAAATTATTTCACACCACAGACTCATCTTGGTCAGGATCGATTTGAAATCTATCATGGTTTCAGAGAAATCATACTCCATGGTTCGTTGTTCTTGTAGAATGTTGAACGACTACCCCAACTAAAATCTATCCACTCAACAAAAATTATTTCAGAGAAATCATACTCCATGTTTCGTTGTTCTTGTAGAATGTTGAACGACTACCCCAACTAAAATCTATCCACTCAACAAAAATTATTTCACACCACAGACTCATCTTGGTCAGGATCGATTTGAAATCTATCATGGTTTCAGAGAAATCATACCCCATGGTTTGTTGTTCTTGTGGAATGTTGAACGACTATCCCAACTAAAATCTATCCACTCAACAAAAATTATTTCAGAGAAATCATACTCCATGGTTCGTTGTTCTTGTAAAATGTTGAACGACTACCCCAACTAAAATCTATCCACTCAACAAAAATTATTTCACACCACAGACTCATCTTGGTCAGGATCGATTTGAAATCTATCATGGTTTCAGAGAAATCATAGTCCATGGTAAGTTGTTCTTGTAAAATGTTGAACGACTATCCCAACTAAAATCTATCCACTCAACAAAAATTATTTCAGAGAAATCATACTCCATGGTAAGTTGTTCTTGTAGAATGTTGAACGACTACCCCAACTAAAATCTATCCACTCAACAAAAATTATTTCACACCACAGACTCCTCTTGGTCAGGATCGATTTGAAATCTATCATGGTTTCAGAGAAATCATAGTCCATGGTAAGTTGTTCTTGTAGAATGTTGAACGACTACCCCTAACTAAAATCTATCCACTCAACAAAAATTATTTCACACCACAGACTCATCTTGGTCAGGATCGATTTGAAATCTATCATGGTTTCAGAGAAATCATACTCCATGGTTCGTTGTTCTTGTAGAATGTTGAACGACTAAACCTACCTGAAATCTATCCACTCAACAAAAATTATTTCACACCACAGACTCATCTTGGTCAGGATCGATTTGAAATCTATCATGGTTTCAGAGAAATCATAGTCCATGGTAAGTTGTTCTTGTAAAATGTTGAACGACTATCCCAACTAAAATCTATCCACTCAACAAAAATTATTTCAGAGAAATCATACTCCATGGTAAGTTGTTCTTGTAGAATGTTGAACGACTACCCCAACTAAAATCTATCCACTCAACAAAAATTATTTCACACCACAGACTCCTCTTGGTCAGGATCGATTTGAAATCTATCATGGTTTCAGAGAAATCATAGTCCATGGTAAGTTGTTCTTGTAGAATGTTGAACGACTACCCCTAACTAAAATCTATAAACTCAACAAAAATTATTTCACACCACAGACTCATCTCGGCCAGGATCGATTTGAAATCTATCATGGTTTCAGAGAAATTATACTCCATGGTTCGTTGTTCTTGTAAAATGTTGAATGACTATCCCAACTAAAATCTATCCACTCAACAAAAATTATTTCACACCACAGACACATCTTGGTCAGGATCGATTTGAAATCTTTCATGGTTTCAGAGAAATCATACTCCATGGTAAGTTGTTCCTGTAGAATGTTGAACGACTACCCCAATTAAAATCTATCCACTCAACAAAAATTATTTCACACCACAGACTCATCTTGGTCAGGATCGATTTGAAATCTATCATGGTTTCAGAGAAATCATACTCCATGGTAAGTTGTTCTTGTAGAATGTTGAACGACTACCCCTAACTAAAATCTATCCACTCAACAAAAATTATTTCAGAGAAATCATACTAAATGGTTCGTTGTTCTTGTAAAATGTTGAACGACTACCCCAACTAAAATCTATCCACTCAACAAAAATTATTTCACACCACAGACTCATCTTGGTCAGGATCGATTTGAAATCTATCATGGTTTCAGAGAAATCATACTCCATGGTTCGTTGTTCTTGTAGAATGTTGAACGACTACCCCAACTAAAATCTATCCACTCAACAAAAATTATTTCAGAGAAATCATACTCCATGTTTCGTTGTTCTTGTAGAATGTTGAACGACTACCCCAACTAAAATCTATCCACTCAACAAAAATTATTTCACACCACAGACTCATCTTGGTCAGGATCGATTTGAAATCTATCATGGTTTCAGAGAAATCATACCCCATGGTTCGTTGTTCTTGTGGAATGTTGAACGACTATCCCAACTAAAATCTATCCACTCAACAAAAATTATTTCAGAGAAATCATACTCCATGGTTCGTTGTTCTTGTAAAATGTTGAACGACTACCCCAACTAAAATCTATCCACTCAACAAAAATTATTTCACAGCACAGACTCATCTTGGTCAGGATCGATTTGAAATCTATCATGGTTTCAGAGAAATCATACTCCATGGTTCGTTGTTCTTGTAGAATGTTGAACGACTACCCCAACTAAAATCTATCCACTCAACAAAAATTATTTCAGAGAAATCATACTCCATGTTTCGTTGTTCTTGTAGAATGTTGAACGACTACCCCAACTAAAATCTATCCACTCAACAAAAATTATTTCACACCACAGACACATCTTGGTCAGGATCGATTTGAAATCTTTCATGGTTTCAGAGAAATCATACTCCATGGTTCGTTGTTCTTGTAAACTGTTGAATGACTATCCCAACTAAAATCTATCCACTCAACAAAAATTATTTCACACCACAGACACATCTTGGTCAGGATCGATTTGAAATCTTTCATGGTTTCAGAGAAATCATACTCCATGGTTCGTTGTTATTGTAAAATGTTGAATGACTATCCCAACTAAAATCTATCCACTCAACAAAAATTATTTCACACCACAGACTCATCTTGGTCAGGATCGATTTGAAATCTATCATGGTTTCAGAGAAATCATACTCCATGGTTCGTTGTTCTTGTAGAATGTTGAACGACTACCCCAACTAAAATCTATCCACTCAACAAAAATTATTTCAGAGAAATCATACTCCATGTTTCGTTGTTCTTGTAGAATGTTGAACGACTACCCCAACTAAAATCTATCCACTCAACAAAAATTATTTCACACCACAGACTCAACTTGGTCAGGATCGATTTGAAATCTATCATGGTTTCAGAGAAATCATACTCCATGGTTCGTTGTTCTTGTAAAATGTTGAATGACTATCCCAACTAAAATCTATCCACTCAACAAAAATTATTTCACACCACAGACACATCTTGGTCAGGATCGATTTGAAATCTTTCATGGTTTCAGAGAAATCATACTCCATGGTAAGTTGTTCCTGTAGAATGTTGAACGACTACCCCAATTAAAATCTATCCACTCAACAAAAATTATTTCACACCACAGACTCATCTTGGTCAGGATCGATTTGAAATCTATCATGGTTTCAGAGAAATCATACTCCATGGTTCGTTGTTCTTGTAGAATGTTGAACGACTACCCCAACTAAAATCTATCCACTCAACAAAAATTATTTCAGAGAAATCATACTCCATGTTTCGTTGTTCTTGTAGAATGTTGAACGACTACCCCAACTAAAATCTATCCACTCAACAAAAATTATTTCACACCACAGACTCATCTTGGTCAGGATCGATTTGAAATCTATCATGGTTTCAGAGAAATCATACCCCATGGTTCGTTGTTCTTGTGGAATGTTGAACGACTATCCCAACTAAAATCTATCCACTCAACAAAAATTATTTCAGAGAAATCATACTCCATGGTAAGTTGTTCTTGTAGAATGTTGAACGACTACCCCAACTAAAATCTATCCACTCAACAAAAATTATTTCAGAGAAATCATACTCCATGGTAAGTTGTTCTTGTAGAATATTGAACGACTACCCCAACTAAAATCTATCCACTCAACAATAATTATTTCACACCACAGACTCATCTTGGTCAGGATCGATTTGAAATCTATCATGGTTTCAGAGAAATCATACTCCATGGTAAGTTGTTCTTGTAGAATGTTGAACGACTACCCCAACTAAAATCTATCCACTCAACAAAAATTATTTCACACCACAGACTCATCTTGGTCAGGATCGATTTGAAATCTATCATGGTTTCAGAGAAATCATAGTCCATGGTAAGTTGTTCTTGTAGAATGTTGAACGACTACCCCAACTAAAATCTATCCACTCAACAAAAATGATTTCACACCACAGACTCATCTTGGTCAGGATCGATTTGAAATTTATCATGGTTTCAGAGAAATCATACTCCATGGTTCGTTGTTCTTGTAGAATGTTGAACGACTATCCCAAATAAAATCTATCCACTCAACAATAATTATTTCACACCACAGACTCATCTTGGTCAGGATCGATTTGAAATCTATCATGGTTTCAGAGAAATCATACTCCATGGTTCGTTGTTCTTGTAGAATGTTGAACGACTACCCCAAATAAAATCTATCCACTCAACAAAAATTATTTCAGAGAAATCATACTCCATGTTTCGTTGTTCTTGTAGAATGTTGAACCACTATCCCAACTAAAATCTATCCACTCAACAAAAATTATTTCAGAGAAATCATAGTCCATGGTAAGTTGATCTTGTAGAATGTTGAACGACTACCCCAACTAAAATCTATCCACTCAACAAAAATTATTTCACAACACAGACTCATCTTGGTCAGGATCGATTTGAAATTTATCATGGTTTCAGAGAAATCATACTCCATGGTTCGTTGTTCTTGTAGAATGTTGAACGACTATCTCAAATAAAATCTATCCACTCAACAATAATTATTTCACACCACAGACTCATCTTGGTCAGGATCGATTTGAAATCTATCATGGTTTCAGAGAAATCATACTCCATGGTAAGTTGTTCTTGTAGAATGTTGAACGACTACCCCAACTAAAATCTATCCACTCAACAAAAATTATTTCACAATACAGACTCATCTTGGTCAGGATCGATTTGAAATCTATCATGGTTTCAGAGAAATCATAGTCCATGGTAAGTTGTTCTTGTAGAATGTTGAACGACTACCCCAACTAAAATCTATCCACTCAACAAAAATGATTTCACACCACAGACTCATCTTGGTCAGGATCGATTTGAAATCTATCATGGTTTCAGAGAAATCATACTCCATGGTTCGTTGTTCTTGTAGAATGTTGAACGACTATCCCAACTAAAATCTATCCACTCAACAAAAATTATTTCACACCACAGACTCATCTTGGTCAGGATCGATTTGAAATCTATCATGGTTTCAGAGAAATCATACTCCATGGTTCGTTGTTCTTGTAAAATGTTGAACGACTACCCCAACTAAAATCTATCCACTCAACAAAAATGATTTCACACTCATCTTGGTCAGGATCGATTTGAAATCTATCATGGTTTCAGAGAAATCATAGTAAATGGTAAGTTGTTCTTGTAGAATGTTGAACGACTACCCCAACTAAAATCTATCCACTCAACAAAAATGGTTTCACACCACAGACTCATCTTGATCAGGATCGATTTGAAATCTATCATGGTTTCAGAGAAATCATACTCCATGGTTCGTTGTTCTTGTAGAATGTTGAACGACTATCCCAACTAAAATCTATCCACTCAACAAAAATTATTTCACACCACAGACTCATCTTGGTCAGGATCGATTTGAAATCTATCATGGTTTCAGAGAAATCATACTCCATGGTTCGCTGTTCTTGTAGAATGTTGAACGACTATCCCAACTAAAATCTATCCACTCAACAAAAATTATTTCAGAGAAATCATACTCCATGGTTCGTTGTTCTTGTAGAATGTTGAACGACTACCCCAACTAAAATCTATCCATTCAACAAAAATTATTTCACACCACAGACTCATCTTGGTCAGGATCGATTTGAAATCTATCATGGTTTCAGAGAAATCATAGTCCATGGTAAGTTGTTCTTGTAGAATGTTGAACGACTATACCAACTAAAATCTATCCACTCAACAAAAATTATTTCAGAGAAATCATACTCCATGGTAAGTTGTTCTTGTAGAATGTGGAACGACTACCCCAACTAAAATCTATCCACTCAACAAAAATTATTTCACACCACAGACTCATCTTGGTCAGGATCGATTTGAAATCTATCATGGTTTCAGAGAAATCATACTCCATGGTTTGTTGTTCTTGTAGAATGTTGAACGACTACCCCAACTAAAATCTATTTACTCAACAAAAATTATTTCAGAGAAATCATACTCCATGGTAAGTTGTTCTTGTAGAATGTTGAACGACTACCCCAACTAAAATCTATCCGCTCAACAAAAATTATTTCAGAGAAATCATACTCCATGGTTCGTTGTTCTTGTAGAATGTTGAACGACTACCCCAACTAAAATCTATCCACTCAATAAAAATTATTTCAGAGAAATCATACTCCATGGTTCGTTGTTCTTGTAGAATGTTGAACGACTACCCCAACTAAAATCTATCCACTCAACAAAAATTATTTCAGAGAAATCATACTCCATGGTTCGTTGTTCTTGTAGAATGTTGAACGACTACCCCAACTAAAATCTATCCACTCAACAAAAATTATTTCACACCACAGACTCATCTTGGTCAGGATCGATTTGAAATCTATCATGGTTTCAGAGATATCATAGTCCATGGTACGTTGTTCTTGTAGAATGTTGAACGACTACCCCAACTAAAATCTATCCACTCAACAAAAATTATTTCAGAGAAATCATGCTCCATGATAAGTTGTTCTTGTAGAATATTGAACGACTATCCCAACTAAAATCTATCCACTCAACAAAAATTATTTCAGAGAAATCATACTCCATGGTTCGTTGTTCTTGTAGAATGTTGAACGACTATCCCAACTAAAATCTATCCACTCAACAAATATTATTTCAGAGAAATCATACTCCATGGTTCGTTGTTCTTGTAGAATGTTGAACGACTACCCCAACTAAAATCTATCCACTCAACAAAAATTATTTCACACCACAGACTCATCTTGGTCAGGATCGATTTGAAATCTATCATGGTTTCAGAGAAATCATACTCCATGGTTCGTTGTTCTTGTAGAATGTTGAACGACTACCCCAACTAAAATCTATCCACTCAACAAAAATTATTTCACACCACAGACTCATCTTGGTCAGGATCGATTTGAAATCTATCATGGTTTCAGAGAAATCATAGTCCATGGGAAGTTGTTCTTGTAGAATGTTGAACGACTACCCCACCTAAAATCTATCCACTCAACAAAAATTATTTCACACCACACACTCATCTTGGTCAGGATCGATTTGAAATCTATCATGGTTTCAGAGAAATCATAGTCCATGGAAAGTTGTTCTTGTAGAATGTTGAACGACTACCCCAACTAAAATCTATCCACTCAACAAAAATTATTTCAGAGAAATCATACTCCATGGTAAGTTGTTCTTGTAGAATGTTGAACGACTATCCCAACTAAAATCTATCCACTCAACAAAAATTATTTCAGAGAAATCATACTCCATGGTAAGTTGTTCTTGTAGAATGTTGAACGACTACCCCAACTAAAATCTATCCACTCAACAAAAATTATTTCACACCACAGACTCATCTTGGTCAGGATCGATTTGAAATCTATCATGGTTTCAGAGAAATCATACTCCATGGTTCGTTGTTCTTGTAAAATGTTGAACGACTATCCCAACTAAAATCTATCCACTCAACAAAAATTATTTCAGAGAAATCATACTCCATGGTTCGTTGTTCTTGTAGAATGTTGAACGACTACCCCAACTGAAATCTATCCACTCAACAAAAATTATTTCACACCACAGACTCATCTTGGTCAGGATCGATTTGAAATCTATCATGGTTTCAGAGAAATCATACTCCATGGTTTGTTGTTCTTGTAGAATGTTGAACGACTACCCCAACTAAAATCTATCCACTCAACAAAAATTATTTCAGAGGAATCATACTCTATGGTAAGTTGTTCTTGTAGAATGTTGAACGACTACCCCAACTAAAATCTATCCACTCAACAAAAATTATTTCAGAGAAATCATACTCCATGGTAAGTTGTTCTTGTAGAATGTTGAACGACTACCCCAACTAAAATCTATCCACTCAACAAAAATTATTTCACACCACAGACTCATCTTGGTCAGGATCGATTTGAAATCTATCATGGTTGCAGAGAAATCATACTCCATGGTTCGTTGTTCTTGTAGAATGTTGAACGACTATCCCAACTAAAATCTATCCACTCAACAAAAATTATTTCAGAGAAATCATACTCCATGGTTCGTTGTTCTTGTAGAATGTTGAACGATTACCCCAACTAAAATCTATCCACTCAACAAAATTATTTCAGAGAAATCATACTCCATGGTTCGTTGTTCTTGTAGAATGTTGAACGACTATCCCAACTAAAATCTATCCACTCAACAAAAATTATTTCTCACCACAGACTCATCTTGGTCAGGATCGATTTGAAATCTATCATGGTTTCAAAGAAATCATAGTCCATGGTAAGTTGTTCTTGTAGAATGTTGAACGACTATCCCAACTAAAATCTATCCACTCAACAAAAATTATTTCAGAGAAATCATACTCCATGGTTCGTTGTTCTTGTAGAATGTTGAACGACTACCCCAACTAAAATCTATCCACTCAACAAAAATTATTTCAGAGAAATCATACTCCATGGTAAGTTGTTCTTGTAGAATGTTGAACGACTACCCCAACTAAAATCTATCCACTCAACAAAAATTATTTCACACCACAGACTCATCTTGGTCAGGATCGATTTGAAATCTATCATGGTTTCAGAGAAATCATACTCCATGGTAAGTTGTTCTTGTAGAATGTTGAACGACTACCCCAACTAAAATCTATCCACTCAACAAAAATTATTTCACACCACAGACTCATCTTGGTCAGGATCGATTTGAAATCTATCATGGTTTCAGAGAAATCATACTCCATGGTAAGTTGTTCTTGTAGAATGTTGAACGACTACCCCAACTAAAATCTATCCACTCAACAAAAATTATTTCAGAGAAATCATACTCCATGGTTCGTTGTTCTTGTAGAATGTTGAACGACTACCCCAACTAAAATCTATCCACTCAACAAAAATTATTTCAGAGAAATCATACTCCATGGTTCGTTGTTCTTGTAGAATGTTGAACGACTATCCCAACTAAAATCTATCCACTCAACAAAAATTATTTCACACCACAGATTCATCTTGGTCAGGATCGATTTGAAATCTATCATGGTTTCAGAGAAATCATACTCCATGGTTCGTTGTTCTTGTAGGATGTTGAACGACTACCCCAACTAAAATCTATCCACTCAACAAAAATTATTTCACACCACAGACTCATCTTGGTCAGGATCGATTTGAAATCTATCATGGTTTCAAAGAAATCATAGTCCATGGTAAGTTGTTCTTGTAGAATGTTGAACGGCTAAACCAACTAAAATCTATCCACTCAACAAAAATTATTTCACACCACAGACTCATCTTGGTCAGGATCGATTTGAAATCTATCATGGTTTCAGAGAAATCATACTCCATGGTTCGTTGTTCTTGTAGAATGTCGAACGACTACCCCTAACTAAAATCTATCCACTCAACAAAAATTATTTCACACCACAGACTCATCTTGGTCAGGATCGATTTGAAATCTATCATGGTTTCAGAGAAATCATACTCCATGGTTCGTTATTCTTGTAAAATGTTGAACGACTACCCCAACTAAAATCTATCCACTCAACAAAAATTATTTCACACCACAGATTCATCTTGGTCAGGATCGATTTGAAATCTATCATGGTTTCAGAGAAATCATACTCCATGGTTCGTTGTTCTTGTAGGATGTTGAACGACTACCCCAAATAAAATCTATCCACTCAACAAAAATTATTTCACACCACAGACTCATCTTGGTCAGGATCGATTTGAAATCTATCATGGTTGGAGAGAAGTCACACTCCATGGTTCGTTGTTCTTGTAGAATGTTGAACGACTACCCCAACTAAAATCTATCCACTCAACAAAAATTATTTCACACTACAGACTCATCTTGGTCAGGATCGATTTGAAATCAATCATGGTTTCAGAGAAATCATACTCCATGGTTCGTTGTTCTTGTAGAATGTTGAACGACTATCCCAAATAAAATCTATCCACTCAACAAAAATTATTTCAGAGAAATCATACTCCATGGTAAGTTGTTCTTGTAGAATGTTGAACGACTACCCCAACTAAAATCTATCCACTCAACAAAAATTATTTCACACCACAGACTCATCTTGGTCAGAATCGATTTGAAATCTATCATGGTTTCAGAGAAATCATACTCCATGGTAAGTTGTTCTTGTAGAATGTTGAACGACTACCCCAACTAAAATCTATCCACTCAACAAAAATTATTTCACACCACAGACTCATCTTGGTCAGGATCGATTTGAAATCTATCATGGTTTCAGAGAAATCATACTCCATGGTAAGTTGTTCTTGTAGAATGTTGAACGACTACCCCAACTAAAATCTGTCCACTCAACAAAAATTATTTCAGAGAAATCATACTCCATGGTTCGTTGTTCTTGTAGAATGTTGAACGACTACCCCAACTAAAATCTATCCACTCAACAAAAATTATTTCAGAGAAATCATACTCCATGGTTCGTTGTTCTTGTAGAATGTTGAACGACTATCCCAACTAAAATCTATCCACTCAACAAAAATTATTTCACACCACAGATTCATCTTGGTCAGGATCGATTTGAAATCTATCATGGTTTCAGAGAAATCATACTCCATGGTTCGTTGTTCTTGTAGGATGTTGAACGACTACCCCAACTAAAATCTACCCACTCAACAAAAATTATTTCACACCACAGACTCATCTTGGTCAGGATCGATTTGAAATCTATCATGGTTTCAAAGAAATCATAGTCCATGGTAAGTTGTTCTTGTAGAATGTTGAACGACTAAACCAACTAAAATCTATCCACTCAACAAAAATTATTTCACACCACAGACTCATCTTGGTCAGGATCGATTTGAAATCTATCATGGTTTCCGAGAAATCATACTCCATGGTTCGTTGTTCTTGTAGAATGTTGAACGACTATCCCAACTAAAATCTATCCACTCAACAAAAATTATTTCACACCACAGACTCATCTTGGTCAGGATCGATTTGAAATCTATCATGGTTTCAGAGAAATCATACTCCATGGTTCGTTGTTCTTGTAGAATGTTGAACGACTACCCCTAACTAAAATCTATCCACTCAACAAAAATTATTTCACACCACAGACTCATCTTGGTCAGGATCGATTTGAAATCTATCATGGTTTCAGAGAAATCATACTCCATGGTTCGTTGTTCTTGTAAAATGTTGAACGACTACCCCAACTAAAATCTATCCACGCAACAAAAATTATTTCACACCACAGATTCATCTTGGTCAGGATCGATTTGAAATCTATCATGGTTTCAGAGAAATCATACTCCATGGTTCGTTGTTCTTGTAGGATGTTGAACGACTACCCCAACTAAAATCTATCCACTCAACAAAAATTATTTCACACCACAGACTCATCTTGGTCAGGATCGATTTGAAATCTATCATGGTTGGAGAGAAGTCATACTCCATGGTTCGTTGTTCTTGTAGAATGTTGAACGACTACCCCTAACTAAAATCTATCCACTCAACAAAAATTATTTCACACCACAGACTCATCTTGGTCAGGATCGATTTGAAATCTATCATGGTTTCCGAGAAATCATACTCCATGGTTCGTTGTTCTTGTAGAATGTTGAACGACTATCCCAACTAAAATCTATCCACTCAACAAAAATTATTTCACACCACAGACTCATCTTGGTCAGGATCGATTTGAAATCTATCATGGTTTCAGAGAAATCATACTCCATGGTTCGTTGTTCTTGTAGAATGTTGAACGACTACCCCTAACTAAAATCTATCCACTCAACAAAAATTATTTCACACCACAGACTCATCTTGGTCAGGATCGATTTGAAATCTATCATGGTTTCAGAGAAATCATACTCCATGGTTCGTTGTTCTTGTAAAATGTTGAACGACTACCCCAACTAAAATCTATCCACGCAACAAAAATTATTTCACACCACAGATTCATCTTGGTCAGGATCGATTTGAAATCTATCATGGTTTCAGAGAAATCATACTCCATGGTTCGTTGTTCTTGTAGGATGTTGAACGACTACCCCAACTAAAATCTATCCACTCAACAAAAATTATTTCACACCACAGACTCATCTTGGTCAGGATCGATTTGAAATCTATCATGGTTGGAGAGAAGTCATACTCCATGGTTCGTTGTTCTTGTAGAATGTTGAACGACTACCCCAACTAAAATCTATCCACTCAACAAAAATTATTTCACACTACAGACTCATCTTGGTCAGGATCGATTTGAAATCAATCATGGTTTCAGAGAAATCATACTCCATGGTTGGTTGTTCTTGTAGAATGTTGAACGACTATCCCAACTAAAATCTATCCACTCAACAAAAATTATTTCAGAGAAATCATACTCCATGGTTGGTTGTTCTTGTAGAATGTTGAACGACTACCCCAACTAAAATCTATCCACTCAACAAAAATTATTTCAGAGAAATCATACTCCATGGTTGGTTGTTCTTGTAGAATGTTGAACGACTATCCCAACTAAAATCTCTCCACTCAACAAAAATTATTTCAGAGAAATCATACTCCATGGTTCGTTGTTCTTGCAGAATGTTGAACGACTACCCCAACTAAAATCTATCCACTCAACAAAAATTATTTCACATCACAGACTCATCTTGGTCAGGATCGATTTGAAATCTATCATGGTTTCAGAGAAATCATACTCCATGGTTCGTTGTTCTTGTAGAATGTTGAACGACTACCCAACTAAAATCTATCCACTCAACAAAAATTATTTCACACCACAGACTCATCTTGGTCAGGATCGATTTGAAATCTATCATGGTTTCAGAGAAATCATACTCCATGGTTCGTTGTTCTTGTAGAATGTTGAACGACTACCCCAACTAAAATCTATCCACTCAACAAAAATTATTTCACACCACAGACTCATCTTGGTCAGGATCGATTTGAAATCTATCATGGTTTCAGAGAAATCATACTCCATGGTTCGTTGTTCTTGTAGAATGTTAAACGACTACCCCAACTAAAATCTATCCACTCAACAAAAATTATTTCACACCACAGACTCATCTTGGTCAGGATCGATTTGAAATCTATCATGGTTGCAGAGAAATCATACTCCATGGTAAGTTGTTCTTGTAGAATGTTGAACGACTACCCCAACTAAAATCTATCCACTCAACAAAAATTATTTCACACCACAGACTCATCTTGGTCAGGATCGATTTGAAATCTATCATGGTTTCAGAGAAATCATACTCCATGGTTCGTTGTTCTTGTAGAATGTTGAACGACTATCCCAACTAAAATCTATCCACTCAACAAAAATTATTTCAGAGAAATCATACTCCATGGTTCGTTGTTCTTGTAGAATGTTGAACGACTATCCCAACTAAAATCTATCCACTCAACAAAAATTATTTCAGAGAAATCATACTCCATGGTTCGTTGGAACGACTACCCCAACTAAAATCTATCCACTCAACAAAAATTATTTCACACCACTGACTCATCTTGGTCAGGATCGATTTGAAATCTATCATGGTTTCAGAGAAATCATACTAAATGGTAAGCTGTTCTTGTAGAATGTTGAACGACTACCCCTAACTAAAATCTATCCACTCAACAAAAATTATTTCAGAGAAATCATACTCCATGGTTCGTTGTTCTTGTAGAATGTTGAACGACTATCACAACTAAAATCTATCCACTCAACAAAAATTATTTCACACCACAGACTCATCTTGGTCAGGATCGATTTGAAATCTATCATTGTTTCAGAGAAATCATACTCCATGGTTCGTTGTTCTTGTAGAATGTTGAACGACTATCCCAACTAAAATCTATCCACTCAACAGAAATTATTTCAGAGAAATCATACTCCATGGTAAGTTGTTCTTGTAGAATTTTGAACGACTATCCCAACTAAAATCTATCCACTCAACAAAAATTATTTCAGAGAAATCATACTCCATGGTTCGTTGTTCTTGTAGAATGTTGAACGACTATCCCAACTAAAATCTATCCACTCAACAAAAATTATTTCACACCACAGACTCATCTTGGTCAGGATCGATTTGAAATCTATCATGGTTTCAGAGAAATCATACTCCATGGTTCGTTGTTCTTGTAAAATGTTGAACGACTATCCCAACTAAAATCTATCCACTCAACAGAAATTATTTCAGAGAAATCATACTCCATGGTAAGTTGTTCTTGTAGAATTTTGAACGACTATCCCAACTAAAATCTATCCACTCAACAAAAATTATTTCACACCACAGACTCATCTTGGTCAGGATCGATTTGAAATCTATCATGGTTTCAGAGAAATCATACTCCATGGTTCGTTGTTCTTGTAGGATGTTGAACGACTACCCCAACTAAAATCTATCCACTCAACAAAAATTATTTCACACCACAGACTCATCTTGGTCAGGATCGATTTGAAATCTATCATGGTTTCAGAGAAATCATACTCCATGGTTCGTTGTTCTTGTAGAATGTTGAACGACTATCCCAACTAAAATCTATCCACTCAACAAAAATTATTTCAGAGAAATCATACTCCATGGTTCGTTGGAACGACTACCCCAACTAAAATCTATCCACTCAACAAAAATTATTTCACACCACTGACTCATCTTGGTCAGGATCGATTTGAAATCTATCATGGTTTCAGAGAAATCATACTAAATGGTAAGTTGTTCTTGTAGAATGTTGAACGACTACCCCTAACTAAAATCTATCCACTCAACAAAAATTATTTCAGAGAAATCATACTCCATGGTTCGTTGTTCTTGTAGAATGTTGAACGACTATCCCAACTAAAATCTATCCACTCAACAAAAATTATTTCACACCACAGACTCATCTTGGTCAGGATCGATTTGAAATCTATCATGGTTTCAGAGAAATCATACTCCATGGTTCGTTGTTCTTGTAGAATGTTGAACGACTATCCCAACTAAAATTTATCCACTCAACAAAAATTATTTCAGAGAAATCATACTCCATGGTAAGTTGTTCTTGTAGAATTTTGAACGACTACCCCAACTAAAATCTATCCACTCAACAAAAATTATTTCAGAGAAATCATACTCCATGGTTCGTTGTTCTTGTAGAATGTTGAACGACTACCCCAACTAAAATCTATCCACTCAACAAAAATTATTTCACACCACAGACTCATCTTGGTCAGGATCGATTTGAAATCTATCATGGTTGCAGAGAAATCATACTCCATGGTTCGTTGTTCTTGTAGAATGTTGAACGACTACCCCAACAAAAATCTATCCACTCAACAAAAATTATTTCACACCACAGACTCATCTTGGTCAGGATCGATTTGAAATCTATCATGGTTGCAGGGAAATCATACTCCATGGTTCGTTGTTCTTGTAGAATGTTGAGCGACTACACCAACTAAAATCTATCCACTCAACAACAATTATTTCAGAGAAATCATACTCCATGGTTCGTTGTTCTTGTAGAATGTTGAACGACTACCCCAACTAAAATCTACGCACTCAACAAAAATTATTTCACACCACAGACTGATCTTGGTCAGGATCGATTTGAAATCTATCATGGTTGCAGAGAAATCATACTCCATGGTTCGTTGTTCTTGTAGAATGTTGAACGACTACCCCAACTAAAATCTATCCACTCAACAAAAATTATTTCACACCACAGACTCATCTTGGTCAGGATCGATTTGAAATCTATCATGGTTGCAGAGACATCATGCTCCATGGTTCGTTGTTCTTGTAGAATGTTGAACGACTACCCCAACTAAAATCTATCCACTCAACAAAAATTATTTCAGAGAAATCATACTCCATGGTTCGTTGTTCTTGTAGAATGTTGAACGACTATCCCAACTAAAATCTATCCACTCAACAAAAATTATTTCACACCACAGACTCATCTTGGTCAGGATCGATTTGAAATCTATCATGGTTTCAGAGAAATCATACTCCATGGTTCGTTGTTCTTGTAAAATGTTGAACGACTACCACAACTAAAATCTATCCACGCAACAAAAATTATTTCACACCACAGATTCATCTTGGTCAGGATCGATTTGAAATCTATCATGGTTTCAGAGAAATCATACTCCATGGTTCGTTGTTCTTGTAGGATGTTGAACGACTACCCCAACTAAAATCTATCCACTCAACAAAAATTATTTCACACCACAGACTCATCTTGGTCAGGATCGATTTGAAATCTATCATGGTTGGAGAGAAGTCATACTCCATGGTTCGTTGTTCTTGTAGAATGTTGAACGACTACCCCAACTAAAATCTATCCACTCAACAAAAATTATTTCACACTACAGACTCATCTTGGTCAGGATCGATTTGAAATCAATCATGGTTTCAGAGAAATCATACTCCATGGTTGGTTGTTCTTGTAGAATGTTGAACGACTATCCCAACTAAAATCTATCCACTCAACAAAAATTATTTCAGAGAAATCATACTCCATGGTTCGTTGTTCTTGTAGAATGTTGAACGACTACCCCAACTAAAATCTATCCACTCAACAAAAATTATTTCAGAGAAATCATACTCCATGGTTGGTTGTTCTTGTAGAATGATGAACGACTATCCCAACTAAAATCTCTCCACTCAACAAAAATTATTTCAGAGAAATCATACTCCATGGTTCGTTGTTCTTGCAGAATGTTGAACGACTACCCCAACTAAAATCTATCCACTCAACAAAAATTATTTCACATCACAGACTCATCTTGGTCAGGATCGATTTGAAATCTATCATGGTTTCAGAGAAATCATACTCCATGGTTCGTTGTTCTTGTAGAATGTTGAACGACTACCCAACTAAAATCTATCCACTCAACAAAAATTATTTCACACCACAGACTCATCTTGGTCAGGATCGATTTGAAATCTATCATGGTTTCAGAGAAATCATACTCCATGGTTCGTTGTTCTTGTAGAATGTTGAACGACTACCCCAACTAAAATCTATCCACTCAACAAAAATTATTTCACACCACAGACTCATCTTGGTCAGGATCGATTTGAAATCTATCATGGTTTCAGAGAAATCATACTCCATGGTTCGTTGTTCTTGTAGAATGTTGAACGACTACCCCAACTAAAATCTATTTACTCAACAAAAATTATTTCACAGCACAGACTCATCTTGGTCAGGATCGATTTGAAATCTATCATGGTTGCAGAGAAATCATACTCCATGGTAAGTTGTTCTTGTAGAATGTTGAACGACTACCCCAACTAAAATCTATCCACTCAACAAAAATTATTTCACACCACAGACTCATCTTGGTCAGGATCGATTTGAAATCTATCATGGTTGCAGAGAAATCATACTCCATGGTTCGTTGTTCTTGTAGAATGTTGAACGACTACCATAACTAAAATCTATCCACTCAACAAAAATTATTTCAGAGAAATCATACTCCATGGTTCGTTGGAACGACTACCCCAACTAAAATCTATCCACTCAACAAAAATTATTTCACACCACTGACTCATCTTGGTCAGGATCGATTTGAAATCTATCATGGTTTCAGAGAAATCATACTAAATGGTAAGTTGTTCTTGTAGAATGTTGAACGACTACCCCTAACTAAAATCTATCCACTCAACAAAAATTATTTCAGAGAAATCATACTCCATGGTTCGTTGTTCTTGTAGAATGTTGAACGACTATCCCAACTAAAATCTATCCACTCAACAAAAATTATTTCACACCACAGACTCATCTTGGTCAGGATCGATTTGAAATCTATCATGGTTTCAGAGAAATCATAATCCATGGTTCGTTGTTCTTGTAGAATGTTGAACGACTATCCCAACTAAAATTTATCCACTCAACAAAAATTATTTCAGAGAAATCATACTCCATGGTAAGTTGTTCTTGTAGAATTTTGAACGACTACCCCAACTAAAATCTATCCACTCAACAAAAATTATTTCAGAGAAATCATACTCCATGGTTCGTTGTTCTTGTAGAATGTTGAACGACTACCCCACCTAAAATCTATCCACTCAACAAAAATTATTTCACACCACAGACTCATCTTGGTCAGGATCGATTTGAAATCTATCATGGTTGCAGAGAAATCATACTCCATGGTTCGTTGTTCTTGTAGAATGTTGAACGACTACCCCAACAAAAATCTATCCACTCAACAAAAATTATTTCACACCACAGACTCATCTTGGTCAGGATCGATTTGAAATCTATCATGGTTGCAGGGAAATCATACTCCATGGTTCGTTGTTCTTGTAGAATGTTGAACGACTACCCCAACTAAAATCTATCCACTCAACAACAACTATTTCAGAGAAATCATACTCCATGGTTCGTTGTTCTTGTAGAATGTTGAACGACTACCCCAACTAAAATCTACGCACTCAACAAAAATTATTTCACACCACAGACTGATCTTGGTCAGGATCGATTTGAAATCTATCATGGTTGCAGAGAAATCATACTCCATGGTTCGTTGTTCTTGTAGAATGTTGAACGACTACCCCAACTAAAATCTATCCACTCAACAAAAATTATTTCACACCACAGACTCATCTTGGTCAGTATCGATTTGAAATCTATCATGGTTGCAGAGACATCATGCTCCATGGTTCGTTGTTCTTGTAGAATGTTGAACGACTACCCCAACTAAAATCTATCCACTCAACAAAAATTATTTCAGAGAAATCATACTCCATGGTTCGTTGTTCTTGTAGAATGTTGAACGATTATCCCAACTAAAATCTATCCACTCAACAAAAATTATTTCACACCACAGACTCATCTTGGTCAGGATCGATTTGAAATCTATCATGGTTTCAAAGAAATCATAGTCCATGGTAAGTTGTTCTTGTAGAATGTTGAACGACTAAACCAACTAAAATCTATCCACTCAACAAAAATTATTTCACACCACAGACTCATCTTGGTCAGGATCGATTTGAAATCTATCATGGTTTCCGAGAAATCATACTCCATGGTTCGTTGTTCTTGTAGAATGTTAAACGACTATCCCAACTAAAATCTATTCACTCAACCAAAATTATTTCACACCACAGACTCATCTTGGTCAGGATCGATTTGAAATCTATCATGGTTTCAGAGAAATCATACTCCATGGTTCGTTGTTCTTGTAGAATGTTGAACGACTACCCCTAACTAAAATCTATCCACTCAACAAAAATTATTTCACACCACAGACTCATCTTGGTCAGGATCGATTTGAAATCTATCATGGTTTCAGAGAAATCATACTCCATGGTTCGTTGTTCTTGTAAAATGTTGAACGACTACCCCAACTAAAATCTATCCACTCAACAAAAATTATTTCACACCACAGATTCATCTTGGCCAGGATCGATTTGAAATCTATCATGGTTTCAGAAAAATCATACTCCATGGTAAGTTGTTCTTGTAGAATGTTGAACGACTACCCCAACTAAAATCTATCCACTCAACAAAAATTATTTCACACCACAGACTCATCTTGGTCAGGATCGATTTGAAATCTATCATGGTTGCAGAGAAATCATACTCCATGGTAAGTTGTTCTTGTAGAATGTTGAACGACTACCCCAACTAAAATCTATCCACTCAACAAAAATTATTTCACACCACAGACTCATCTTGGTCAGGATCGATTTGAAATCTATCATGGTTGCAGAGAAATCATACTCCATGGTTCGTTGTTCTTGTAGAATGTTGAACGACTACCATAACTAAAATCTATCCACTCAACAAAAATTATTTCAGAGAAATCATACTCCATGGTTCGTTGGAACGACTACCCCAACTAAAATCTATCCACTCAACAAAAATTATTTCACACCACTGACTCATCTTGGTCAGGATCGATTTGAAATCTATCATGGTTTCAGAGAAATCATACTAAATGGTAAGTTGTTCTTGTAGAATGTTGAACGACTACCCCTAACTAAAATCTATCCACTCAACAAAAATTATTTCAGAGAAATCATACTCCATGGTTCGTTGTTCTTGTAGAATGTTGAACGACTATCCCAACTAAAATCTATCCACTCAACAAAAATTATTTCACACCACAGACTCATCTTGGTCAGGATCGATTTGAAATCTATCATGGTTTCAGAGAAATCATAATCCATGGTTCGTTGTTCTTGTAGAATGTTGAACGACTATCCCAACTAAAATTTATCCACTCAACAAAAATTATTTCAGAGAAATCATACTCCATGGTAAGTTGTTCTTGTAGAATTTTGAACGACTAAACCAACTAAAATCTATCCACTCAACAAAAATTATTTCAGAGAAATCATACTCCATGGTTCGTTGTTCTTGTAGAATGTTGAACGACTACCCCACCTAAAATCTATCCACTCAACAAAAATTATTTCACACCACAGACTCATCTTGGTCAGGATCGATTTGAAATCTATCATGGTTGCAGAGAAATCATACTCCATGGTTCGTTGTTCTTGTAGAATGTTGAACGACTACCCCAACAAAAATCTATCCACTCAACAAAAATTATTTCACACCACAGACTCATCTTGGTCAGGATCGATTTGAAATCTATCATGGTTGCAGGGAAATCATACTCCATGGTTCGTTGTTCTTGTAGAATGTTGAACGACTACCCCAACTAAAATCTATCCACTCAACAACAACTATTTCAGAGAAATCATACTCCATGGTTCGTTGTTCTTGTAGAATGTTGAACGACTACCCCAACTAAAATCTACGCACTCAACAAAAATTATTTCACACCACAGACTGATCTTGGTCAGGATCGATTTGAAATCTATCATGGTTGCAGAGAAATCATACTCCATGGTTCGTTGTTCTTGTAGAATGTTGAACGACTACCCCAACTAAAATCTATCCACTCAACAAAAATTATTTCACACCACAGACTCATCTTGGTCAGTATCGATTTGAAATCTATCATGGTTGCAGAGACATCATGCTCCATGGTTCGTTGTTCTTGTAGAATGTTGAACGACTACCCCAACTAAAATCTATCCACTCAACAAAAATTATTTCAGAGAAATCATACTCCATGGTTCGTTGTTCTTGTAGAATGTTGAACGATTATCCCAACTAAAATCTATCCACTCAACAAAAATTATTTCACACCACAGACTCATCTTGGTCAGGATCGATTTGAAATCTATCATGGTTTCAAAGAAATCATAGTCCATGGTAAGTTGTTCTTGTAGAATGTTGAACGACTAAACCAACTAAAATCTATCCACTCAACAAAAATTATTTCACACCACAGACTCATCTTGGTCAGGATCGATTTGAAATCTATCATGGTTTCCGAGAAATCATACTCCATGGTTCGTTGTTCTTGTAGAATGTTGAACGACTATCCCAACTAAAATCTATTCACTCAACCAAAATTATTTCACACCACAGACTCATCTTGGTCAGGATCGATTTGAAATCTATCATGGTTTCAGAGAAATCATACTCCATGGTTCGTTGTTCTTGTAGAATGTTGAACGACTACCCCTAACTAAAATCTATCCACTCAACAAAAATTATTTCACACCACAGACTCATCTTGGTCAGGATCGATTTGAAATCTATCATGGTTTCAGAGAAATCATACTCCATGGTTCGTTGTTCTTGTAAAATGTTGAACGACTACCCCAACTAAAATCTATCCACTCAACAAAAATTATTTCACACCACAGATTCATCTTGGCCAGGATCGATTTGAAATCTATCATGGTTTCAGAAAAATCATACTCCATGGTTCGTTGTTCTTGTAGGATGTTGAACGACTACCCCAACTAAAATCTATCCACTCAACAAAAATTATTTCACACCACAGACTCATCTTGGTCAGGATCGATTTGAAATCTATCATGGTTGGAGAGAAGTCATACTCCATGGTTCGTTGTTCTTGTAGAATGTTGAACGACTACCCCAACTAAAATCTATCCACTCAACAAAAATTATTTCACACTACAGACTCATCTTGGTCAGGATCGATTTGAAATCAATCATGGTTTCAGAGAAATCATACTCCATGGTTCGTTGTTCTTGTAGAATGTTGAACGACTATCCCAACTAAAATCTATCCACTCAACAAAAATTATTTCAGAGAAATCATACTCCATGGTTCGTTGTTCTTGTAGAATGTTGAACGACTACCCCAACTAAAATCTATCCACTCAACAAAAATTATTTCAGAGAAATCATACTCCATGGTTGGTTGTTCTTGTAGAATGTTGAACGACTATCCCAACTAAAATCTCTCCACTCAACAAAAATTATTTCAGAGAAATCATACTCCATGGTTCGTTGTTCTTGCAGAATGTTGAACGACTACCCCAACTAAAATCTATCCACTCAACAAAAATTATTTCACATCACAGACTCATCTTGGTCAGGATCGATTTGAAATCTATCATGGTTTCAGAGAAATCATACTCCATGGTTCGTTGTTCTTGTAGAATGTTGAACGACTACCCAACTAAAATCTATCCACTCAACAAAAATTATTTCAAACCACAGACTCATCTTGGTCAGGATCGATTTGAAATCTATCATGGTTTCAGAGAAATCATACTCCATGGTTCGTTGTTCTTGTAGAATGTTGAACGACTACCCCAACTAAAATCTATCCACTCAACAAAAATTATTTCACACCACAGACTCATCTCGGTCAGGATCGATTTGAAATCTATCATGGTTTCAGAGAAATCATACTCCATGGTTCGTTGTTCTTGTAGAATGTTGAACGACTACCCCAACTAAAATCTATCCACTCAACAAAAATTATTTCACACCACAGACTCATCTTGGTCAGGATCGATTTGAAATCTATCATGGTTGCAGAGAAATCATACTCCATGGTAAGTTGTTCTTGTAGAATGTTGAACGACTACCCCAACTAAAATCTATCCACTCAACAAAAATGATTTCACACCACAGACTCATCTTGGTCAGGATCGATTTGAAATCTATCATGGTTTCAGAGAAATCATACTCCATGGTTCGTTGTTCTTGTAGAATGTTGAACGACTATCCCAACTAAAATCTATCCACTCAACAAAAATTATTTCACACCACAGACTCATCTTGGTCAGGATCGATTTGAAATCTATCATGGTTTCAGAGAAATCATATTCCATGGTTCGTTGTTCTTGTAGAATGTTGAACGACTATCCCAACTAAAATCTATCCACTCAACAAAAATTATTTCACACCACAGACTCATCTTGGTCAGGATCGATTTGAAATCTATCATGGTTTCAGAGAAATCATACTCCATGGTTCGTTGTTCTTGTAGAATGTTGAACGACTATCCCAACTAAAATCTATCCACTCAACAAAAATTATTTCAGAGAAATCATACTCCATGGTTCGTTGGAACGACTACCCCAACTAAAATCTATCCACTCAACAAAAATTATTTCACACCACTGACTCATCTTGGTCAGGATCGATTTGAAATCTATCATGGTTTCAGAGAAATCATACTCCATGGTAAGTTGTTCTTGTAGAATGTTGAACGACTACCCCTAACTAAAATCTATCCACTCAACAAAAATTATTTCAGAGAAATCATACTCCATGGTTCGTTGTTCTTGTAGAATGTTGAACAACTATCCCAACTAAAATCTATCCACTCAACAAAAATTATTTCACACCACAGACTCATCTTGGTCAGGATCGATTTGAAATCTATCATGGTTTCAGAGAAATCATACTCCATGGTTCGTTGTTCTTGTAGAATGTTGAACGACTATCCCAACTAAAATTTATCCACTCAACAAAAATTATTTCAGAGAAATCATACTCCATGGTAAGTTGTTCTTGTAGAATTTTGAACGACTACCCCAACTAAAATCTATCCACTCAACAAAAATTATTTCAGAGAAATCATACTCCATGGTTCGTTGTTCTTGTAGAATGTTGAACGACTACCCCAACTAAAATCTACGCACTCAACAAAAATTATTTCACACCACAGACTGATCTTGGTCAGGATCGATTTGAAATCTATCATGGTTGCAGAGAAATCATACTCCATGGTTCGTTGTTCTTGTAGAATGTTGAACGACTACCCCAAATAAAATCTATCCACTCAACAAAAATTATTTCACACCACAGACTCATCTTGGTCAGGATCGATTTGAAATCTATCATGGTTGCAGAGAAATCATGCTCCATGGTTCGTTGTTCTTGTAGAATCTTGAACGACTACCCCAACTAAAATCTATCCACTCAACAAAAATTATTTCAGAGAAATCATACTCCATGGTTCGTTGTTCTTGTAGAATGTTGAACGACTACCCCTAACTAAAATCTATCCACTCAACAAAAATTATTTCAGAGAAATCATACTCCATGGTTCGTTGTTCTTGTAGAATGTTGAACGACTATCCCAACTAAAATCTATCCACTCAACAAAAATTATTTCAGAGAAATCATACTCCATGGTTCGTTGTTCTTGTAGAATGTTGAACGACTATCCCAACTAAAATCTATCCACTCAACAAAAATTATTTCAGAGAAATCATACTCCATGGTTCGTTGTTCTTGTAGAATGTTGAACGACTACCCCAACTAAAATCTATCCACTCAACAAAAATTATTTCAGAGAAATCATACTCCATGGTTCGTTGTTCTTGTAGAATGTTGAACGACTATCCCAACTAAAATTTATCCACTCAACAAAAAATATTTCAGAGAAATCATACTCCATGGTTCGTTGTTCTTGTAGAATGTTGAACGACTACCCCAACTAAAATCTATCCACTCAACAAAAATTATTTCACACCACAGACTCATCTTGGTCAGGATCGATTTGAAATCTATCATGGTTTCAGAGAAACCATAGTCCATGGTAAGTTGTTCTTGTAGAATGTTGAACGATTACCCCTAACTAAAATCTATCCACTCAACAAAAATTATTTCAGAGAAATCATACTCCACGGTTCGTTGTTCTTGTAGAATGTTGAACGACTACCCCAACTAAAATCTATCCACTCAACAAAAATTATTTCACACCACAGACCCATCTTGGTCAGGATCGATTTGAAATCTATCATGGTTTCAGAGAAATCATAGTCCATGGTAAGTTGTTCTTGTAGAATGTTG
This sequence comes from Xylota sylvarum, assembly GCA_905220385.1. Classification (NCBI taxonomy): domain Eukaryota; kingdom Metazoa; phylum Arthropoda; class Insecta; order Diptera; family Syrphidae; genus Xylota; species Xylota sylvarum. The sequence goes on along the minus strand of CAJMZQ010000068.1, from coordinate 1,044,810 downwards.
AACGACTACCCCAACTAAAATCTATCCACTCAACAAAAATTATTTCACACCACAGACTCATCTTGGTCAGGATCGATTTGAAATCTATCATGGTTTCAGAGAAACCATAGTCCATGGTAAGTTGTTCTTGTAGAATGTTGAACGATTACCCCTAACTAAAATCTATCCACTCAACAAAAATTATTTCAGAGAAATCATACTCCATGGTTCGTTGTTCTTGTAGAATGTTGAACGACTACCCCAACCAAAATCTATCCACTCAACAAAAATTATTTCACACCACAGACTCATCTTGGTCAGGATCGATTTGAAATCTATCATGGTTTCAGAGAAATCATAGTCCATGGTAAGTTGTTCTTGTAGAATGTTGAACGACTACCCCAACTAAAATCTATCCACTCAACAAAAATTATTTCAGAGAAATCATACTCCATGGTTCGTTGTTCTTGTAGAATGTTGAACGACTATCCCAACTAAAATCTATCCACTCAACAAAAATTATTTCACACCACAGACTCATCTTAGTCAGGATCGATTTGAAATCTATCATGGTTGCAGAGAAATCATACTCCATGGTTCGTTGTTCTTGTAGAATGTTGAACGACTACCCCAACTAAAATCTATCCACTCAACAACAATTATTTCAGAGAAATCATACTCCATGGTTCGTTGTTCTTGTAGAATGTTGAACGACTACCCCAACTAAAAACTATCCACTCAACAAAAATTATTTCAGAGAAATCATACTCCATGGTTCGTTGTTCTTGTAGAATGTTGAACGACTACCCCAACTAAAATCTATCCACTCAACAAAAATTATTTCAGAGAAATCATACTAAATGATTCGTTGTTCTTGTAGAATGTTGAACGACTACCCCAACTAAAATCTATCCACTCAACAAAAATTATTTCACACCACAGACTCATCTTGGTCAGGATCGATTTGAAATCTATCATGGTTGCAGGGAAATCATATTCCATGGTAAGTTGTTCTTGTAGAATGTTGAACGATTACCCCAACTAAAATCTATCCACTCAACAAAAATTATTTCAGAGAAATCATACTCCATGGTTCGTTGTTCTTGTAGAATGTTGAACGACTACCCCAACTAAAATCTATCCACTCAACAAAAATTATTTCACACCACAGACTCATCTTGGTCAGGATCGATTTGAAATCTATCATGGTTGCAGAGAAATCATACTCCATGGTTCGTTGTTCTTGTAGAATGTTGAACGACTACCCCAACTAAAATCTATCCACTCAACAAAAATTATTTCACACCACAGACTCATCTTGGTCAGGATCGATTTGAAATCTATCATGGTTGCAGAGAAATCATACTCCATGGTTCGTTGTTCTTGTAGAATGTTGAACGACTACCCCAACTAAAATCTATCCACTCAACAAAAATTATTTCAGAGAAATCATACTCCATGGTTCGTTGTTCTTGTAGAATGTTGAACGACTACCCCAACTAAAATCTATCCACTCAACAAAAATTATTTCACACCACAGACTCATCTTGGTCAGGATCGATTTGAAATCTATCATGGTTTCAGAGAAACCATAGTCCATGGTAAGTTGTTCTTGTAGAATGTTGAACGATTACCCCTAACTAAAATCTATCCACTCAACAAAAATTATTTCAGAGAAATCATACTCCATGGTTCGTTGTTCTTGTAGAATGTTGAACGACTACCCCAACAAAAATCTATAAACTCAACAAAAATTATTTCACACCACAGACTCATCTTGGTCAGGATTGATTTGAAATCTATCATGGTTGCAGGGAAATCATACTCCATGGTTCGTTGTTCTTGTAGAATGTTGAACGACTACCCCAACTAAAATCTATCCACTCAACAACAATTATTTCAGAAAAATCATACTCCATGGTTCGTTGTTCTTGTAGAATGTTGAACGACTACCCCAACTAAAATCTACGCACTCAACAAAAATTATTTCACACCACAGACTGATCTTGGTCAGGATCGATTTGAAATCTATCATGGTTGCAGAGAAATCATACTCCATGGTTCGTTGTTCTTGTAGAATGTTGAACGACTACCCCAACTAAAATCTATCCACTCAACAAAAATTATTTCACACCACAGACTCATCTTGGTCAGGATCGATTTGAAATCTATCATGGTTGCAGAGAAATCATGCTCCATGGTTCGTTGTTCTTGTAGAATGTTGAACGACTACCCCAACTAAAATCTATCCACTCAACAAAAATTATTTCAGAGAAATCATACTCCATGGTTCGTTGTTCTTGTAGAATATTGAACGATTATCCCAACTAAAATCTATCCACTCAACAAAAATTATTTCAGAGAAATCATACTCCATGGTTCGTTGTTCTTGTAGAATCTTGAACGACTACCCCAACTAAAATCTATCCACTCAACAAAAATTATTTCAGAGAAATCATACTCCATGGTTCGTTGTTCTTGTAGAATGTTGAACGACTACCCGTAACTAAAATCTATCCACTCAACAAAAATTATTTCAGAGAAATCATACTCCATGGTTCGTTGTTCTTGTAGAATGTTGAACGACTATCCCAACTAAAATCTATCCACTCAACAAAAATTATTTCAGAGAAATCATACTCCATGGTTCGTTGTTCTTGTAGAATGTTGAACGACTACCCCAACTAAAATCTATCCACTCAACAAAAATTATTTCAGAGAAATCATACTCCATGGTTCGTTGTTCATGTAGAATGTTGAACGACTATCCCAACTAAAATTTATCCACTCAACAAAAATTATTTCAGAGAAATCATACTCCATGGTTCGTTGTTCTTGTAGAATGTTGAACGACTACCCCAACTAAAATCTATCCACTCAACAAAAATTATTTCACACCACAGACTCATCTTGGTCAGGATCGATTTGAAATCTATCATGGTTTCAGAGAAACCATAGTCCATGGTAAGTTGTTCTTGTAGAATGTTGAACGATTACCCCTAACTAAAATCTATCCACTCAACAAAAATTATTTCAGAGAAATCATACTCCATGGTTCGTTGTTCTTGTAGAATGTTGAACGACTACCCCAACTAAAATCTATCCACTCAACAAAAATTATTTCACACCACAGACCCATCTTGGTCAGGATCGATTTGAAATCTATCATGGTTTCAGAGAAATCATAGTCCATGGTAAGTTGTTCTTGTAGAATGTTGAACGACTACCCCAACTAAAATCTATCCACTCAACAAAAATTATTTCACACCACAGACTCATCTTGGTCAGGATCGATTTGAAATCTATCATGGTTTCAGAGAAACCATAGTCCATGGTAAGTTGTTCTTGTAGAATGTTGAACGATTACCCCTAACTAAAATCTATCCACTCAACAAAAATTATTTCAGAGAAATCATACTCCATGGTTCGTTGTTCTTGTAGAATGTTGAACGACTACCCCAACTAAAATCTATCCACTCAACAAAAATTATTTCACACCACAGACTCATCTTGGTCAGGATCGATTTGAAATCTATCATGGTTTCAGAGAAATCATAGTCCATGGTAAGTTGTTCTTGTAGAATGTTGAACGACTACCCCAACTAAAATCTATCCACTCAACAAAAATTATTTCAGAGAAATCATACTCCATGGTTCGTTGTTCTTGTAGAATGTTGAACGACTATCCCAACTAAAATCTATCCACTCAACAAAAATTATTTTACACCACAGACTCATCTTAGTCAGGATCGATTTGAAATCTATCATGGTTGCAGAGAAATCATACTCCATGGTTCGTTGTTCTTGTAGAATTTTGAACGACTACCCCAACTAAAATCTATCCACTCAACAACAATTATTTCAGAGAAATCATACTCCATGGTTCGTTGTTCTTGTAGAATGTTGAACGACTACCCCAACTAAAAACTATCCACTCAACAAAAATTATTTCAGAGAAATCATACTCCATGGTTCGTTGTTCTTGTAGAATGTTGAACGACTACCCCAACTAAAATCTATCCTCTCAACAAAAATTATTTCAGAGAAATCATACTAAATGATTCGTTGTTCTTGTAGAATGTTGAACGACTACCCCAACTAAAATCTATCCACTCAACAAAAATTATTTCACACCACAGACTCATCTTGGTCAGGATCGATTTGAAATCTATCATGGTTGCAGAGAAATCATACTCCATGGTAAGTTGTTCTTGTAGAATGTTGAACGATTACCCCAACTAAAATCTATCCACTCAACAAAAATTATTTCAGAGAAATCATACTCCATGGTTCGTTGTTCTTGTAGAATGTTGAACGACTACCCAAACTAAAATCTATCCACTCAACAAAAATTATTTCACACCACAGACTCATCTTGGTCAGGATCGATTTGAAATCTATCATGGTTGCAGAGAAATCATACTCCATGGTTCGTTGTTCTTGTAGAATGTTGAACGACTACCCCAACTAAAATCTATCCACTCAACAAAAATTATTTCAGAGAAATCATACTCCATGGTTCGTTGTTCTTGTAGAATGTTGAACGATTATCCCAACTAAAATCTATCCACTCAACAAAAATTATTTCAGAGAAATCATACTCCATGGTTCGTTGTTCTTGTAGAATCTTGAACGACTACCCCAACTAAAATCTATCCACTCAACAAAAATTATTTCAGAGAAATCATACTCCATGGTTCGTTGTTCTTGCAGAATGTTGAACGACTACCCCTAACTAAAATCTATCCACTCAACAAAAATTATTTCAGAGAAATCATACTCCATGGTTCGTTGTTCTTGTAGAATGTTGAACGACTATCCCAACTAAAATCTATCCACTCAACAAAAATTATTTCAGAGAAATCATACTCCATGGTTCGTTGTTCTTGTAGAATGTTGAACGACTACCCCAACTAAAATCTATCCACTCAACAAAAATTATTTCAGAGAAATCATACTCCATGGTTCGTTGTTCTTGTAGAATGTTGAACGACTATCCCAACTAAAATCTATCCACTCAACAAAAATTATTTCAGAGAAATCATACTCCATGGTAAGTTGTTCTTGTAGAATGTTGAACGACTACCCCAACTACAATCTATCCACTCAACAAAAATTATTTCACACCACAGACTCATCTTGGTCAGGATCGATTTGAAATCTATCATGGTTTCAGAGAAACCATAGTCCATGGTAAGTTGTTCTTGTAGAATGTTGAACGACTACCCCAACTAAAATCTATCCACTCAACAAAAATTATTTCAGAGAAATCATACTCCATGGTTCGCTGTTCTTGTAGAATTTTGAACGACTATCCCAACTAAAATCTATCCACTCAACAAAAATTATTTCACACCACAGACTCATCTTGGTCAGGATCGATTTGAAATCTATCATGGTTTCAGAGAAATCATACTCCATGGTTCGTTGTTCTTGTAGAATGTTGAACGACTATCCCAACTAAAATCTATCCACTCAACAAAAATTATTTCAGAGAAATCATACTCCATGGTTCGTTGTTCTTGTAGAATTTTGAACGACTACCCCAACTAAAATCTATCCACTCAACAAAAATTATTTCACACCACAGACTCATCTTGGTCAGGATCGATTTGAAATCTATCATGGTTGCAGAGAAATCATACTCCATGGTTCGTTGTTCTTGTAGAATGTTGAACGACTATCCCAACTAAAATTTATCCACTCAACAAAACTTATTTCAGAGAAATCATACTCCATGGAAAGTTGTTCATGTAGAATGTTGAACGACTACCCCAACTAAAATCTATCCACTCAACAAAAATTATTTCAGAGAAATCATACTCCATGGTTCGTTGTTCTTGTAGAATGTTGAACGACTATCCCAACTAAAATCTATGCACTCAACAAAAATTATTTCACACCACAGACTCATCTTGGTCAGGATCGATTTGAAATCTATCATGGTTGCAGAGAAATCATACTCCATGGTTCGTTGTTCTTGTAGAATGTTGAACGACTACCCCAACTAAAATCTATCCACTCAACAAAAATTATTTCACACCACTGACTCATCTTGGTCAGGATCGATTTGAAATCTATCATGGTTTCAGAGAAATCATACTCCATGATAAGTTGTTCTTGTAGAATGTTGAACGACTACCCCTAACTAAAATCTATCCACTCAACAAAAATTATTTCAGAGAAATCATACTCCATGGTAAGTTGTTCTTGTAGAATGTTGAACGACTATCCCAACTAAAATCTATCCACTCAACAAAAATTATTTCACACCACAGACTCATCTTGGTCAGGATCGATTTGAAATCTATCATGGTTTCAGAGAAATCATACTCCATGGTTCGTTGTTCTTGTAGAATGTTGAACGACTATCCCAACTAAAATTTATCCACTCAACAAAAATTATTTCAGAGAAATCATACTCCATGGTAAGTTGTTCTTGTAGAATTTTGAACGACTACCCCAACTAAAATCTATCCACTCAACAAAAATTATTTCAGAGAAATCATACTCCATGGTTCGTTGTTCTTGTAGAATGTTGAAGGACTACCCCAACTAAAATCTATCCACTCAACAAAAATTATTTCACACCACAGACTCATCTTGGTCAGGATCGATTTGAAATCTATCATGGTTTCAGAGAAATCATACTCCATGGTAAGTTGTTCTTGTAGAATGTTGAACGACTACCCCAACTAAAATCTATCCACTCAACAAAAATTATTTCACACCACAGACTCATCTTGGTCAGGATCGATTTGAAATCTATCATGGTTGCAGGGAAATCATACTCCATGGTTCGTTGTTCTTGTAGAATGTTGAACGACTACCCCAACTAAAATCTATCCACTCAACAAAAATTATTTCGCACCACTGACTCATCTTGGTCAGGATCGATTTGAAATCTATCATGGTTTCAGAGAAATCATACTCCATGGTAAGTTGTTCTTGTAGAATGTTGAACGACTACCCCTAACTAAAATCTATCCACTCAACAAAAATTATTTCAGAGAAATCATACTCCATGGTTCGTTGTTCTTGTAGAATGTTGAACGACTATCCCAACTAAAATCTATCCACTCAACAAAAATTATTTCACACCACAGACTCATCTTGGTCAGGATCGATTTGAAATCTATCATGGTTTCAGAGAAATCATACTCCATGGTTCGTTGTTCTTGTAGAATGTTGAACGACTATCCCAACTAAAATTTATCCACTCAACAAAAATTATTTCAGAGAAATCATACTCCATGGTAAGTTGTTCTTGTAGAATTTTGAACGACTACCCCAACTAAAATCTATCCACTCAACAAAAATTATTTCAGAGAAATCATACTCCATGGTTCGTTGTTCTTGTAGAATGTTGAAGGACTACCCCAACTAAAATCTATCCACTCAACAAAAATTATTTCACACCACAGACTCATCTTGGTCAGGATCGATTTGAAATCTATCATGGTTGCAGAGAAATCATACTCCATGGTTCGTTGTTCTTGTAGAATGTTGAACGACTACCCCAACTAAAATCTATCCACTCAACAAAAATTATTTCACACCACAGACTCATCTTGGTCAGGATCGATTTGAAATCTATCATGGTTGCAGGGAAATCATACTCCATTGTTCGTTGTTCTTGTAGAATGTTGAACGACTACCCCAACTAAAATCTATCCACTCAACAACAATTATTTCAGAGAAATCATACTCCATCTTTCGTTGTTCTTGTAGAATGTTGAACGACTACCCCAACTAAAATCTACGCACTCAACAAAAATTATTTCACACCACAGACTGATCTTGGTCAGGATCGATTTGAAATCTATCATGGTTGCAGAGAAATCATACTTCATTTTTCGTTGTTCTTGTAGAATGTTGAACGACTACCCCAACTAAAATCTATCCACTCAACAAAAATTATTTCACACCACAGACTCATCTTGGTCAGGATCGATTTGAAATCTATCATGGTTTCAGAGAAATCATAGTCCATGGTAAGTTGTTCTTGTAGAATGTTGAACGACTACCCCAACTAAAATCTATCCACTCAACAAAAATTATTTCAGAGAAATCATACTCCATGGTTCGTTGTTCTTGTAGAATGTTGAACGACTACCCCAACTAAAATCTATCCACTCAACAAAAATTATTTCACACCACAGACTCATCTTGGTCAGGATCGATTTGAAATCTATCATGGTTGCAGAGAAATCATACTCCATGGTTCGTTGTTCTTGTAGAATGTTGAACGACTATCCCAACTAAAATTTATCCACTCAACAAAAATTATTTCAGAGAAATCATACTCCATGGTAAGTTGTTCTTGTAGAATGTTGAACGACTACCCCAACTAAAATCTATCCACTCAACAAAAATTATTTCAGAGAAATCATACTCCATGGTTCGTTGTTCTTGTAGAATGTTGAAGGACTACCCCAACTAAAATCTATCCACTCAACAAAAATTATTTCACACCACAGACTCATCTTGGTCAGGATCGATTTGAAATCTATCATGGTTGCAGAGAAATCATACTCCATGGTTCGTTGTTCTTGTAGAATGTTGAACGACTACCCCAACTAAAATCTATCCACTCAACAAAAATTATTTCACACCACAGACTCATCTTGGTCAGGATCGATTTGAAATCTATCATGGTTGCAGGGAAATCATACTCCATTGTTCGTTGTTCTTGTAGAATGTTGAACGACTACCCCAACTAAAATCTATCCACTCAACAACAATTATTTCAGAGAAATCATACTCCATCGTTCGTTGTTCTTGTAGAATGTTGAACGACTACCCCAACTAAAATCTACGCACTCAACAAAAATTATTTCACACCACAGACTGATCTTGGTCAGGATCGATTTGAAATCTATCATGGTTGCAGAGAAATCATACTTCATTTTTCGTTGTTCTTGTAGAATGTTGAACGACTACCCCAACTAAAATCTATCCACTCAACAAAAATTATTTCACACCACAGACTCATCTTGGTCAGGATCGATTTGAAATCTATCATGGTTTCAGAGAAATCATAGTCCATGGTAAGTTGTTCTTGTAGAATGTTGAACGACTACCCCAACTAAAATCTATCCACTCAACAAAAATTATTTCAGAGAAATCATACTCCATGGTTCGTTGTTCTTGTAGAATGTTGAACGACTACCCCAACTAAAATCTATCCACTCAACAAAAATTATTTCACACCACAGACTCATCTTGGTCAGGATCGATTTGAAATCTATCATGGTTGCAGAGAAATCATACTCCATGGTTCGTTGTTCTTGTAGAATGTTGAACGACTATCCCAACTAAAATTTATCCACTCAACAAAAATTATTTCAGAGAAATCATACTCCATGGTAAGTTGTTCTTGTAGAATGTTGAACGACTACCCCAACTAAAATCTATCCACTCAACAAAAATTATTTCAGAGAAATCATACTCCATGGTTCGTTGTTCTTGTAGAATGTTGAAGGACTACCCCAACTAAAATCTATCCACTCAACAAAAATTATTTCACACCACAGACTCATCTTGGTCAGGATCGATTTGAAATCTATCATGGTTGCAGAGAAATCATACTCCATGGTTCGTTGTTCTTGTAGAATGTTGAACGACTACCCCAACTAAAATCTATCCACTCAACAAAAATTATTTCACACCACAGACTCATCTTGGTCAGGATCGATTTGAAATCTATCATGGTTGCAGGGAAATCATACTCCATTGTTCGTTGTTCTTGTAGAATGTTGAACGACTACCCCAACTAAAATCTATCCACTCAACAACAATTATTTCAGAGAAATCATACTCCATCTTTCGTTGTTCTTGTAGAATGTTGAACGACTACCCCAACTAAAATCTACGCACTCAACAAAAATTATTTCACACCACAGACTGATCTTGGTCAGGATCGATTTGAAATCTATCATGGTTGCAGAGAAATCATACTTCATTTTTCGTTGTTCTTGTAGAATGTTGAACGACTACCCCAACTAAAATCTATCCACTCAACAAAAATTATTTCACACCACAGACTCATCTTGGTCAGGATCGATTTGAAATCTATCATGGTTTCAGAGAAATCATAGTCCATGGTAAGTTGTTCTTGTAGAATGTTGAACGACTACCCCAACTAAAATCTATCCACTCAACAAAAATTATTTCAGTGAAATCATACTCCATGGTTCGTTGTTCTTGTAGAATGTTGAACGACTACCCCAACTAAAATCTATCCACTCAACAAAAATTATTTCACACCACAGACTCATCTTGGTCAGGATCGATTTGAAATCTATCATGGTTGCAGAGAAATCATACTCCATGGTTCGTTGTTCTTGTAGAATGTTGAACGACTATCCCAACTAAAATTTATCCACTCAACAAAAATTATTTCAGAGAAATCATACTCCATGGTAAGTTGTTCTTGTAGAATGTTGAACGACTACCCCAACTAAAATCTATCCACTCAACAAAAATTATTTCAGAGAAATCATACTCCATGGTTCGTTGTTCTTGTAGAATGTTGAACGACTACCCCAACTAAAATCTATGCACTCAACAAAAATTATTTCACACCACAGACTCATCTTGGTCAGGATCGATTTGAAATCTATCATGGTTGCAGAGAAATCATACTCCATGGTTCGTTGTTCTTGTAGAATGTTGAACGACTACCCCAACTAAAATCTATCCACTCAACAAAAATTATTTCACACCACAGACTCATCTTGGTCAGGATCGATTTGAAATCTATCATGGTTTCAGAGAAATCATAGTCCATGGTAAGTTGTTCTTGTAGAATGTTGAACGACTACCCCAACTAAAATCTATCCACTCAACAAAAATTATTTCAGAGAAATCATACTCCATGGTTCGTTGTTCTTGTAGAATGTTGAACGACTACCCCAACTAAAATCTATCCACTCAACAAAAATTATTTCACACCACAGACTCATCTTGGTCAGGATCGATTTGAAATCTATCATGGTTTCAGAGAAATCATACTCCATGGTAAGTTGTTCTTGTAGAATGTTGAACGACTACCCCTAACTAAAATCTATCCACTCAACAAAAATTATTTCAGAGAAATCATACTCCATGGTTCGTTGTTCTTGTAGAATGTTGATCGACTATCCCCACTAAAATCTATCCACTCAACAAAAATTATTTCACACCACAGACTCATCTTGGTCAGGATCGATTTGAAATCTATCATGGTTTCAGAGAAATCATACTCCATGGTTCGTTGTTCTTGTAGAATGTTGAACGACTATCCCAACTAAAATTTATCCACTCAACAAAAATTATTTCAGAGAAATCATACTCCATGGTAAGTTGTTCTTGTAGAATGTTGAAGGACTACCCCAACTAAAATCTATCCACTCAACAAAAATTATTTCACACCACAGACTCATCTTGGTCAGGATCGATTTGAAATCTATCATGGTTGCAGAGAAATCATACTCCATGGTTCGTTGTTCTTGTAGAATGTTGAACGACTACCCCAACTAAAATCTATCCACTCAACAAAAATTATTTCACACCACAGACTCATCTTGGTCAGGATCGATTTGAAATCTATCATGGTTGCAGGGAAATCATACTCCATTGTTCGTTGTTCTTGTAGAATGTTGAACGACTACCCCAACTAAAATCTATCCACTCAACAACAATTATTTCAGAGAAATCATACTCCATCTTTCGTTGTTCTTGTAGAATGTTGAACGACTACCCCAACTAAAATCTATCCACTCAACAAAAATTATTTCACACCACAGACTGATCTTGGTCAGGATCGATTTGAAATCTATCATGGTTGCAGAGAAATCATACTTCATTTTTCGTTGTTCTTGTAGAATGTTGAACGACTACCCCAACTAAAATCTATCCACTCAACAAAAATTATTTCACACCACAGACTCATCTTGGTCAGGATCGATTTGAAATCTATCATGGTTTCAGAGAAATCATAGTCCATGGTAAGTTGTTCTTGTAGAATGTTGAACGACTACCCCAACTAAAATCTATCCACTCAACAAAAATTATTTCAGAGAAATCATACTCCATGGTTCGTTGTTCTTGTAGAATGTTGAACGACTACCCCAACTAAAATCTATCCACTCAACAAAAATTATTTCACACCACAGACTCATCTTGGTCAGGATCGATTTGAAATCTATCATGGTTGCAGAGAAATCATACTCCATGGTTCGTTGTTCTTGTAGAATGTTGAACGACTATCCCAACTAAAATTTATCCACTCAACAAAAATTATTTCAGAGAAATCATACTCCATGGTAAGTTGTTCTTGTAGAATGTTGAACGACTACCCCAACTAAAATCTATCCACTCAACAAAAATTATTTCAGAGAAATCATACTCCATGGTTCGTTGTTCTTGTAGAATGTTGAACGACTACCCCAACTAAAATCTATGCACTCAACAAAAATTATTTCACACCACAGACTCATCTTGGTCAGGATCGATTTGAAATCTATCATGGTTGCAGAGAAATCATACTCCATGGTTCGTTGTTCTTGTAGAATGTTGAACGACTACCCCAACTAAAATCTATCCACTCAACAAAAATTATTTCACACCACAGACTCATCTTGGTCAGGATCGATTTGAAATCTATCATGGTTTCAGAGAAATCATAGTCCATGGTAAGTTGTTCTTGTAGAATGTTGAACGACTACCCCAACTAAAATCTATCCACTCAACAAAAATTATTTCAGAGAAATCATACTCCATGGTTCGTTGTTCTTGTAGAATGTTGAACGACTACCCCAACTAAAATCTATCCACTCAACAAAAATTATTTCACACCACAGACTCATCTTGGTCAGGATCGATTTGAAATCTATCATGGTTTCAGAGAAATCATACTCCATGGTAAGTTGTTCTTGTAGAATGTTGAACGACTACCCCTAACTAAAATCTATCCACTCAACAAAAATTATTTCAGAGAAATCATACTCCATGGTTCGTTGTTCTTGTAGAATGTTGATCGACTATCCCCACTAAAATCTATCCACTCAACAAAAATTATTTCACACCACAGACTCATCTTGGTCAGGATCGATTTGAAATCTATCATGGTTTCAGAGAAATCATACTCCATGGTTCGTTGTTCTTGTAGAATGTTGAACGACTATCCCAACTAAAATTTATCCACTCAACAAAAATTATTTCAGAGAAATCATACTCCATGGTAAGTTGTTCTTGTAGAATGTTGAACGATTACCCCAACTAAAATCTATCCACTCAACAAAAATTATTTCAGAGAAATCATACTCCATGGTTCGTTGTTCTTGTAGAATGTTGAACGACTACCCCAACTAAAATCTATCCACTCAACAAAAATTATTTCACACCACAGACTCATCTTGGTCAGGATCGATTTGAAATCTATCATGGTTGCAGGGAAATCATACTCCATGGTTCGTTGTTCTTGTAGAATGTTGAACGACTACCCCAACTAAAATCTATCCACTCAACAAAAATTATTTCACACCACAGACTCATCTTGGTCAGGATCGATTTGAAATCTATCATGGTTGCAGGGAAATCATACTCCATGGTTCGTTGTTCTTGTAGAATGTTGAACGACTACACCAACTAAAATCTATCCACTCAACAACAATTATTTCAGAGAAATCATACTCCATGGTTCGTTGTTCTTGTAGAATGTTGAACGACTACCCCAACTAAAATCTACGCACTCAACAAAAATTATTTCACACCACAGACTGATCTTGGTCAGGATCGATTTGAAATCTATCATGGTTTGAAATCTATCATGGTTTCAGAGAAATCATACTCCATGGTAAGTTGTTCTTGTAGAATGTTGAACGACTAACCCTAACTAAAATTTATCCACTCAACAAAAATTATTTCAGAGAAATCATACTCCATGGTTCGTTGTTCTTGTAGAATGTTGAACGACTATCCCAACTAAAATCTATCCACTCAACAAAAATTATTTCAGAGAAATCATACTCCATGGTAAGTTGTTCTTGTAGAATGTTGAACGACTACCCCAAATAAAATCTATCCACTCAACAAAAATTATTTCAGAGAAATCATACTCGATGGTTCGTTGTTCTTGTAGAATGTTGAACGACTACCCCAACTAAAATCTATCCACTCAACAAAAACTATTTCACACCACAGACTCATCTTGGTCAGGATCGATTTGAAATCTATCATGGTTTCAGAGAAATCATACTCCATGGTAAGTTGTTCTTGTAGAATGTTGAACGACTGCCCCAACTAAAATCTATCCACTCCACAAAAATTATTTCAGAGAAATCATACTCCATGGTTCGTTGTTCTTGTAGAATGTTGAACGACTACCAAAACAAAAATCTATCCACTCAACAAAAATTATTTCAGAGAAATCATACTCCATGGTAAGTTGTTCTTGTAGAATGTTGAACGACTACCCCAACTAAAATCTATCCACTCAACAAAAATTATTTCAGAGAAATCATACTCCATGGTTCGTTGTTCTTGTAGAATGTTGAACGACTATCCCAACTAAAATCTATCCACTCAACAAAAATTATTTCACACCACAGACTCATCTTGGTCAGGATCGATTTGAAATCTATCATGGTTGCAGAGAAATCATACTCCATATTTCGTTGTTCTTGTAGAATGTTGAACGACTACCCCAACTAAAATCTATCCACTCAACAAAAATTATTTCACACCACAGACTCATCTTGGTCAGGATGGATTTGAAATCTATCATGGTTTCAGAGAAATCATAGTCCATGGTAAGTTGTTCTTGTAGAATGTTGAACGACTATCCCAACTAAAATCTATCCACTCAACAAAAATTATTTCAGAGAAATCATACTCCATGGTAAGTTGTTCTTGTAGAATGTTGAACGACTACCCCTAACTAAAATCTATCCACTCAACAAAAATTATTTCAGAGAAATCATAATCTATGGTTCGTTGTTCTTGTAGAATGCTGAACGACTACCCCAACTAAAATCTATCCACTCAACAAAAATTATTTCACACCACAGACTCATCTTGGTCAGGATCGATTTGAAATCTATCATGGTTTCAGAGAAATCGTACTCCATGGTTCGTTGTTCTTGTAGAATGTTGAACGACTACCCCAACTAAAATCTATCCACTCAATAAAAATTATTTCAGAGAAATCATACTCCAATGGTAAGTTGTTCTTGTAGAATGTTGAACGACTACCCCAACTAAAATCTATCCACTCAACAAAAATTATTTCAGAGAAATCATACTCCATGGTTCGTTGTTCTTGTAGAATGTTGAACGACTACCCCAACTAAAATCTATCCACTCAACAAAAATTATTTCACACCACAGACTCATCTTGGTCAGGATCGATTTGAAATCTATCATGGTTTCAGAGAAATCATACTCCATGGTTCGTTGTTCTTGTAGAATGTTGAACGACTACCCCAACTAGAATCTATCCACTCAACAAAAATTATTTCAGAGAAATCATACTCCATAGTTCGTTGTTCTTGTAGAATGTTGAACGACTACCCCAACTAAAATCTATCCACTCAACAAAAATTATTTCAGAGAAATCATACTCCATGGTTCGTTGTTCTTGTAGAATGTTGAACGACTAATCCAACTAAACTCTATCCACTCAACAAAAATTATTTCACACCACAGACTCATCTTGGTCAGGATCGATTTGAAATCTATCATGGTTTCAGAGAAATCATACTCCATGGTTCGTTGTTCTTGTAGAATGTTGAACGACTACCCCAACTAAAATCTATCCACTCAACAAAGCTTATTTCAGAGAAATCATACTCCATGATAAGTTGTTCTTGTAGAATGTTGAACGACTACCCCAACTAAAATCTATCCACTCAACAAAAATTATTTCAGAGAAATCATACTCCATGGTAAGTTGTTCTTGTAGAATGTTGAACGACTATCCCAACTAAAATCTATCCACTCAATAAAAATTATTTCAGAGAAATCATACTCCATGGTAAGTTGTTCTTGTAGAATGTTGAACGACTACCCCAACTAAAATCTATCCACTCAAGAAAAATTATTTCACACCACAGACTCATCTTGGTCAGGATGGATTTGAAATCTATCATGGTTTCAGAGAAATCATAGTCCATGGTAAGTTGTTCTTGTAGAATGTTGAACGACTACCCCAACTAAAATCTATCCACTCAACAAAAATTATTTCAGAGAAATCATACTCCATGGTAAGTTGTTCTTGTAGAATGTTGAACGACTACCCCTAACTAAAATCTATTAACTCAACAAAAATTATTTCAGAGAAATCATAATCCATGGTTCGTTGTTCTTGTAGAATGTTGAACGACTACCCCAACTAAAATCTATCCACTCAACAAAAATTATTTCACACCACAGACTCATCTTGGTCAGGATCGATTTGAAATCTATCATGGTTTCAGAGAAATCATACTCCATGGTTCGTTGTTCTTGTAGAATGTTGAACGACTACCCCAACTAAAATCTATCCACTCAACAAAAATTATTTCACACCACAGACTCATCTTGGTCAGGATCGATTTGAAATCTATCATGGTTTCAGAGAAATCATACTCCATGGTTCGTTGTTCTTGTAGAATGTTGAACGACTACCCCAACTAAAATCTATCCACTCAATAAAAATTATTTCAGAGAAATCATACTCCATGGTAAGTTGTTCTTGTAGAATGTTGAACGACTACCCCAACTAAAATCTATCCACTCAACAAAAATTATTTCAGAGAAATCATACTCCATGGTTCGTTGTTCTTGTAGAATGTTGAACGACTACCCCAACTAAAATCTATCCACTCAACAAAAATTATTTCACACCACAGACTCATCTTGGTCAGGATCGATTTGAAATCTATCATGGTTTCAGCGAAATCATACTCCATGGTTCGTTGTTCTTGTAGAATGTTGAACGACTACCCCAACTAAAATCTATCCACTCAACAAAAATTATTTCAGAGAAATCATACTCCATGGTTCGTTGTTCTTGTAGAATGTTGAACGACTACCCCAACTAAAATCTATCCACTCAACAAAAATTATTTCAGAGAAATCATACTCCATGATTCGCTGTTCTTGTAGAATGTTGAACGACTACCCCAACTAAAATCTATCCACTCAACAAAAATTATTTCACACCACAGACTCATCTTGGTCAGGATCGATTTGAAATCTATCATGGTTGCAGAGAAATCATACTCCATGGTTCGTTGTTCTTGTAGAATGTTGAACGACTACCCCAACTAAAATCTATCCACTCAACAAAAATTATTTCACACCACAGACTCATCTTGGTCAGGATCGATTTGAAATCTATCATGGTTTCAGAGAAATCATAGTCCATGGTAAGTTGTTCTTGTAGAATGTTGAACGACTATCCCAACTAAAATCTATCCACTCAACAAAAATTATTTCAGAGAAATCATACTCCATGGTAAGTTGTTCTTGTAGAATGTTGAACGACTACCCCTAACTAAAATCTATCCACTCAACAAAAATTAATTCAGAGAAATCATAATCCATGGTTCGTTGTTCTTGTAGAATGTTGAACGACTACCCCAACTAAAATCTATCCACTCAACAAAAATTATTTCACACCACAGACTCATCTTGGTCAGGATCGATTTGAAATCTATCATGGTTGCAGGGAAATCATACTCCATGGTTCGTTGTTCTTGTAGAATGTTGAACGACTACCAAAACTAAAATCTATCCACTCAACAAAAATTATTTCAGAGAAATCATACTCCATGGTAAGTTGTTCTTGTAGAATGTTGAACGACTATCCCAACTAAAATCTATCCACTCCACAAAAATTATTTCAGAGAAATCATACTCCATGGTTCGTTGTTCTTGTAGAATGTTGAACGACTACCCCAACTAAAATCTATCCACTCAACAAAAATTATTTCAGAGAAATCATACTCCATGGTTCGTTGTTCTTGTAGAATGTTGAACGACTACCCCAACTAAAATCTATCCACTCAACAAAAATTATTTCAGAGAAATCATACTCCATGGTTCGTTGTTCTTGTAGAATGTTGAACGACTACCCCAACTAAAATCTATCCACTCAACAAAAATTATTTCACACCACAGACTCATCTTGGTCAGGATCGATTTGAAATCTATCATGGTTGCAGAGAAATCATACTCCATGGTTCGTTGTTCTTGTAGAATGTTGAACGACTACCCCAACTAAAATCTATCCACTCAACAAAAATTATTTCAGAGAAATCATACTCCATGGTTCGTTGTTCTTGTAGAATGTTGAACGACTACCCCAACTAAAATCTATCCACTCAACAAAAATTATTTCACACCACAGACTCATCTTGGTCAGGATCGATTTGAAATCTATCATGGTTTCAGAGAAATCATACTCCATGGTTCGTTGTTCTTGTAGAATGTTGAACGACTACCCCAACAAAAATCTATCCACTCAACAAAAATTATTTCAGAGAAATCATACTCCATGGTTCGTTGTTCTTGTAGAATGTTGAACGACTACCCCAACTAAAATCTATCCACTCAACAAAAATTATTTCAGAGAAATCATACTCCATGGTTCGTTGTTCTTGTAGAATGTTGAACGACTACCCCAACTAAAATCTATCCACTCAACAAAAATTATTTCACACCACAGACTCATCTTGGTCAGGATCGATTTGAAATCTATCATGGTTGCAGAGAAATCATACTCCATGGTTCGTTGTTCTTGTAGAATGTTGAACGACTACCCCAACTAAAATCTATCCACTCAACAAAAATTATTTCACACCACAGACTCATCTTGGTCAGGATCGATTTGAAATCTATCATGGTTTCAGAGAAATCATAGTCCATGGTAAGTTGTTCTTGTAGAATGTTGAACGACTATACCAACTAAAATCTATCCACTCAACAAAAATTATTTCAGAGAAATCATAATCCATGGTAAGTTGTTCTTGTAGAATGTTGAACGACTACCCCTAACTAAAATCTATCCACTCAACAAAAATTATTTCAGAGAAATCATAATCCATGGTTCGTTGTTCTTGTAGAATGTTGAACGACTACCCCAACTAAAATCTATCCACTCAACAAAAATTATTTCACACCACAGACTCATCTTGGTCAGGATCGATTTGAAATCTATCATGGTTGCAGGGAAATCATACTCCATGGTTCGTTGTTCTTGTAGAATGTTGAACGACTACCCCAACTAAAATCTATCCACTCAATAAAAATTATTTCAGAGAAATCATACTCCATGGTAAGTTGTTCTTGTAGAATGTTGAACGACTACCAAAACTAAAATCTATCCACTCAACAAAAATTATTTCAGAGAAATCATACTCCATGGTTCGTTGTTCTTGTAGAATGTTGAACGACTACCCCAACTAAAATCTATCCACTCAACAAAAATTATTTCACACCACAGACTCATCTTGGTCAGGATCGATTTGAAATCTATCATGGTTTCAGAGAAATCATACTCCATGGTAAGTTGTTCTTGTAGAATGTTGAACGACTACCCCAACTAAAATCTATCCACTCAACAAAAATTATTTCACACCACAGACTCATCTTGGTCAGGATCGATTTGAAATCTATCATGGTTTCAGAGAAATCATACTCCATGGTAAGTTGTTCTTGTAAAATGTTGAACGACTACCCCAACTAAAATCTATCCACTCAACAAAAATTAGTTCAGAGAAATCATACTCCATGATTCGTTGTTCTTGTAGAATGTTGAACGACTACCCCAACTAAAATCTATCCACTCAACAAAAATTATTTCAGAGAAATCATACTCCATGGTTCGTTGTTCTTGTAGAATGTTGAACGACTACCCCAACTAAAATCTATCCACTCAACAAAAATTATTTCAGAGAAATCATACTCCATGGTTCGTTGTTCTTGTAGAATGTTGAACGACTACCCCAACTAAAATCTATCCACTCAACAAAAATTATTTCACACCACAGACTCATCTTGGTCAGGATCGATTTGAAATCTATCATGGTTTCAGAGAAATCATAGTCCATGGTAAGTTGTTCTTGTAGAATGTTGAACGACTATCCCAACTAAAATCTATCCACTCAACAAAAATTATTTCAGAAAAATCATACTAGATGGTAAGTTGTTTTTGTAGAATGTTGAACGACTACCCCTAACTAGAATCTATCCACTCAACAAAAATTATTTCAGAGAAATCATAATCCATGGTTCGTTGTTCTTGTAGAATGTTGAACGACTACCCCAACTAAAATCTATCCACTCAACAAAAATTTTTTAACACCACAGACTCATCTTGGTCAGGATCGATTTGAAATCTATCATGGTTTCAGAGAAATCATACTCCATGGTTCGTTGTTCTTGTAAAATGTTGAACGACTACCCCGACTAAAATCTATCCACTCAATAAAAATTATTTCAGAGAAATCATACTCCATGGTAAGTTGTTCTTGTAGAATGTTGAACGACTACCCCAACTAAAATCTATCCACTCAACAAAAATTATTTCAGAGAAATCATACTCCATGGTTCGTTGTTCTTGTAGAATGTTGAACGACTACCCCAACTAAAATCTATCCACTCAACAAAAATTATTTCACACCACAGACTCATCTTGGTCAGGATCGATTTGAAATCTATCATGGTTTCAGAGAAATCATAGTCCATGGTAAGTTGTTCTTGTAGAATGTTGAACGACTACCCCAACTAAAATCTATCCACTCAACAAAAATTATTTCACACCACAGACTCATCTTGGTCAGGATCGATTTGAAATCTATCATGGTTTCAGAGAAATCATACTCCATGGTAAGTTGTTCTTGTAAAATGTTGAACGACTATCCCAACTAAAATCTATCCACTCAACAAAAATTATTTCACACCACAGACTCATCTTGGTCAGTATCGATTTGAAATCTATCATGGTTACAGAGAAATCATACTCCATGGTTCGTTGTTCTTGTAGAATGTTGAACGACTACCCCAACTAAAATCTATCCACTCAACAAAAATTATTTCACACCACAGACTCATCTTGGTCAGGATCGATTTGAAATCTATCATGGTTTCAGAGAAATCATACTCAATGGTTCGTTGTTCTTGTAGAATGTTGAACGACTATCCCAACTAAAATCTATCCACTCAACAAAAATTATTTCAGAGAAATCATACTCCATGGTTCGTTGTTCTTGTAGAATGTTGAACGACTATCCCAACTAAAATCTATCCACTCAACAAAAATTATTTCAGAGAAATCATACTCCATGGTTCGTTGTTCTTGTAGAATGTTGAACGACTACCCCAACTAAAATCTATTAACTCAACAAAAATTATTTCACACCACAGACTCATCTTGGTCAGGATCGATTTGAAATCTATCATGGTTTCAGAGAAATCATACTCCATGGTAAGTTGTTCTTGTAGAATGTTGAACGACTATCCCAACTAAAATCTATCCACTCAACAAAAATTATTTCAGAGAAATCATACTCCATGGCAAGTTGTTCTTGTAGAATGTTGAACGACTACCCCAACTAAAATCTATCCACTCAACAAAAATTATTTCACACCACAGACTCATCTTGGTCAGGATCGATTTGAAATCTATCATGGTTTCAGAGAAATCATACTCCATGGTAAGTTGTTCTTGTAGAATGTTGAACGACTATCCCAACTAAAATCTATCCACTCAACAAAAATTATTTCAGAGAAATCATACTCCATGGTTCGTTGTTCTTGTAGAATGTTGAACGACTACCCCAACTAAAATCTATCCACTCAACAAAAATTATTTCACACCACAGACTCATCTTGGTCAGGATCGATTTGAAATTTATCATGGTTGCAGAGAAATCATACTCCATGGTTCGTTGTTCTTGTAGAATGTTGAACGACTATCACAACTAAAATCTATCCACTCAACAAAAATTATTTCAGAGAAATCATACTCCATGGTAAGTTGTTTTTGTTGAATGTTGAACGACTACCCCTAACTAAAATCTATCCACTCAACAAAAATTATTTCAGAGAAATCATAATCCATGGTTCGTTGTTCTTGTAGAATGTTGAACGACTACCCCAACTAAAATCTATCCACTCAACAAAAATTATTTCACACCACAGACTCATCTTGGTCAGGATCGATTTGAAATCTATCATGGTTTCAGAGAAATCATACTCCATGGTTCGTTGTTCTTGTAGAATGTTGAACGACTACCCCAACTAAAATCTATCCACTCAATAAAAATTATTTCAGAGAAATCATACTCCATGGTAAGTTGTTCTTGTAGAATGCTGAACGACTATCCCAACTAAAATCTATCCACTCAACAAAAATTATTTCACACCACAGACTCATCTTGGTCAGGATCGATTTGAAATCTATCATGGTTTCAGAGAAATCATACTCCATGGTAAGTTGTTCTTGTAGAATGTTGAACGACTATCCCAACTAAAATCTATCCACTCAACAAAAATTATTTCAGAGAAATCATACTCCATGGTTCGTTGTTCTTGTAGAATGTTGAACGACTACCCCAACTAAAATCTATCCACTCAACAAAAATTATTTCAGAGAAATCATACTCCATGGCAAGTTGTTCTTGTAGAATGTTGAACGACTACCCCAACTAAAATATATCCACTCAACAAAAATTATTTCACACCACAGACTCATCTTGGTCAGGATCGATTTGAAATCTATCATGGTTTCAGAGAAATCATACTCCATGGTAAGTTGTTCTTGTAGAATGCTGAACGACTATCCCAACTAAAATCTATCCACTCAACAAAAATTATTTCAGAGAAATCATACTCCATGGTTCGTTGTTCTTGTAGAATGTTGAACGACTACCCCAACTAAAATCTATCCACTCAACAAAAATTATTTCACACCACAGACTCATCTTGGTCAGGATCGATTTGAAATTTATCATGGTTGCAGAGAAATCATACTCCATGGTTCGTTGTTCTTGTAGAATGTTGAACGACTATCACAACTAAAATCTATCCACTCAACAAAAATTATTTCAGAGAAATCATACTCCATGGTAAGTTGTTTTTGTTGAATGTTGAACGACTACCCCTAACTAAAATCTATCCACTCAACAAAAATTATTTCAGAGAAATCATAATCCATGGTTCGTTGTTCTTGTAGAATGTTGAACGACTACCCCAACTAAAATCTATCCACTCAACAAAAATTATTTCACACCACAGACTCATCTTGGTCAGGATCGATTTGAAATCTATCATGGTTTCAGAGAAATCATACTCCATGGTTCGTTGTTCTTGTAGAATGTTGAACGACTACCCCAACTAAAATCTATTAACTCAACAAAAATTATTTCACACCACAGACTCATCTTGGTCAGGATCGATTTGAAATCTATCATGGTTTCAGAGAAATCATACTCCGTGGTAAGTTGTTCTTGTAAAATGTTGAACGACTATCCCAACTAAAATCTATCCACTCAACAAAAATTATTTCAGAGAAATCATACTCCATGGTTCGTTGTTCTTAAAGAATGCTGAACGACTATCCCAACTAAAATCTATCCACTCAACAAAAATTATTTCAGAGAAATCATACTCCATGGTTCGTTGTTCTTGTAGAATGTTGAACGACTACCCCAACTAAAATCTATCCACTCAACAAAAATTATTTCACACCACAGACTCATCTTGGTCAGGATCGATTTGAAATCTATCATGGTTTCAGAGAAATCATACTCCATGGTTCGTTGTTCTTGTAGAATGTTGAACGACTATCCCAACTAAAATCTATCCACTCAACAAAAATTATTTCAGAGAAATCATACTCCATGGTTCGTTGTTCTTGTAGAATGCTGAACGACTATCCCAACTAAAATCTATCCACTCAACAAAAATTATTTCAGAGAAATCATACTCCATGGTTCGTTGTTCTTGTAGAATGTTGAACGACTACCCCAACTAAAATCTATCCACTCAACAAAAATTATTTCACACCACAGACTCATCTTGGTCAGGATCGATCTGAAATTTATCATGGTTGCAGAGAAATCATACTCTATGGTTCGTTGTTCTTGTAGAATGTTGAACGACTACCCCAACTAAAATCTATCCACTCAACAAAAATTATTTCACACCACAGACTCATCTTGGTCAGGATCGATTTGAAATCTATCATGGTTTCAGAGAAATCATACTCCATGGTTCGTTGTTCTTGTAGAATGTTGAACGACTACCCCAACTAAAATCTATCCACTCAACAAAAATTATTTCACACCACAGACTCATCTTGGTCAGGATCGATTTGAAATCTATCATGGTTTCAGAGAAATCATACTCCATGGTTCGTTGTTCTTGTAGAATGTTGAACGACTACCCCAACTAAAATCTATCCACTCAACAAAAATTATTTCACACCACAGACTCATCTTGGTCAGTATCGATTTGAAATCTATCATGGTTTCAGAGAAACCATACTCCATGGTAAGTTGTTCTTGTAAAATGTTGAACGACTATCCCAACTAAAATCTATCCACTCAACAAAAATTATTTCACACCACAGACTCATCTTGGTCAGTATCGATTTGAAATCTATCATGGTTTCAGAGAAATCATACTCAATGATTCGTTGTTCTTGTAGAATGTTGAACGACTACCCCAACTAAAATCTATCCACTCAACAAAAATTATTTCAGAGAAATCATACTCCATGGTTCGTTGTTCTTGTAGAATGTTGAACGACTACCCCAACTAAAATCTATCCACTCAACAAAAATTATTTCACACCACAGACTCATCTTGGTCAGGATCGATTTGAAATCTATCATGGTTTCAGAGAAATCATACTCCATGGTTCGTTGTTCTTGTAGAATGTTGAACGACTATCCCAACTAAAATCTATCCACTCAACAAAAATTATTTCAGAGAAATCATACTCCATGGTTCGTTGTTCTTGTAGAATGCTGAACGACTATCCCAACTAAAATCTATCCACTCAACAAAAATTATTTCAGAGAAATCATACTCCATGGTTCGTTGTTCTTGTAGAATGTTGAACGACTACCCCAACTAAAATCTATCCACTCAACAAAAATTATTTCACACCACAGACTCATCTTGGTCAGGATCGATCTGAAATTTATCATGGTTGCAGAGAAATCATACTCTATGGTTCGTTGTTCTTGTAGAATGTTGAACGACTACCCCAACTAAAATCTATCCACTCAACAAAAATTATTTCACACCACAGACTCATCTTGGTCAGGATCGATTTGAAATCTATCATGGTTTCAGAGAAATCATACTCCATGGTTCGTTGTTCTTGTAGAATGTTGAACGACTACCCCAACTAAAATCTATCCACTCAACAAAAATTATTTCACACCACAGACTCATCTTGGTCAGGATCGATTTGAAATCTATCATGGTTTCAGAGAAATCATACTCCATGGTTCGTTGTTCTTGTAGAATGTTGAACGACTACCCCAACTAAAATCTATCCACTCAACAAAAATTATTTCACACCACAGACTCATCTTGGTCAGTATCGATTTGAAATCTATCATGGTTACAGAGAAATCATACTCCATGGTTCGTTGTTCTTGTAGAATGTTGAACGACTACCCCAACTAAAATCTATCCACTCAACAAAAATTATTTCACACCACAGACTCATCTTGGTCAGGATCGATTTGAAATCTATCATGGTTTCAGAGAAATCATACTCAATGGTTCGTTGTTCTTGTAGAATGTTGAACGACTACCCCAACTAAAATCTATCCACTCAACAAAAATTATTTCAGAGAAATCATACTCCATGGTTCGTTGTTCTTGTAGAATGTTGAACGACTACCCCAACTAAAATCTATCCACTCAACAAAAATTATTTCACACCACAGACTCATCTTGGTCAGGATCGATTTGAAATCTATCATGGTTTCAGAGAAATCATACTCCATGGTAAGTTGTTCTTGTAGAATGTTGAACGACTATCCCAACTAAAATCTATCCACTCAACAAAAATTATTTCAGAGAAATCATACTCCACGGCAAGTTGTTCTTGTAGAATGTTGAACGACTACCCCAACTAAAATCTATCCACTCAACAAAAATTATTTCACACCACAGACTCATCTTGGTCAGGATCGATTTGAAATCTATCATGGTTTCAGAGAAATCATACTCCATGGTAAGTTGTTCTTGTAGAATGTTGAACGACTATCCCAACTAAAATCTATCCACTCAACAAAAATTATTTCAGAGAAATCATACTCCATGGTTCGTTGTTCTTGTAGAATGCTGAACGACTATCCCAACTAAAATCTATTAACACAACAAAATTATTTCAGAGAAATCATACTCCATGTTTCGTTGTTCTTGTAGAATGTTGAACGACTACAACAACTAAAATCTATCCACTCAACAAAAATTATTTCACACCACAGACTCATCTTGGTCAGAATCGATTTGAAATCTATCATGGTTACAGAGAAATCATACTCCATGGTTCGTTGTTCTTGTAGAATGTTGAACGACTATCCCAACTAAAATCTATCCACTCAACAAAAATTATTTCAGAGAAATCATACTCCATGGTTCGTTGTTCTTGTAGAATGTTGAACGACTACCCCAACTAAAATCTATCCACTCAACAAAAATTATTTCACACCACAGACTCATCTTGGTCAGGATCGATTTGAAATTTATCATGGTTGCAGAGAAATCATACTCCATGGTTCGTTGTTCTTGTAGAATGTTGAACGACTATCACAACTAAAATCTATCCACTCAACAAAAATTATTTCAGAGAAATCATACTCCATGGTAAGTTGTTTTTGTTGAATGTTGAACGACTACCCCTAACTAAAATCTATCCACTCAACAAAAATTATTTCAGAGAAATCATAATCCATGGTTCGTTGTTCTTGTAGAATGTTGAACGACTACCCCAACTAAAATCTATCCACTCAACAAAAATTATTTCACACCACAGACTCATCTTGGTCAGGATCGATTTGAAATCTATCATGGTTTCAGAGAAATCATACTCCATGGTTCGTTGTTCTTGTAGAATGTTGAACGACTACCCCAACTAAAATCTATCCACTCAATAAAAATTATTTCAGAGAAATCATACTCCATGGTAAGTTGTTCTTGTAGAATGTTGAACGACTACCCCAACTAAAATCTATCCACTCAACAAAAATTATTTCAGAGAAATCATACTCCATGGTAAGTTGTTCTTGTAGAATGTTGAACGACTACCCCAACTAAAATCTATACACTCAACAAAAATTATTTCACACCACAGACTCATCTTGGTCAGGATCGATTTGAAATCTATCATGGTTTCAGAGAAATCATACTCCATGGTTCGTTGTTCTTGTAGAATGTTGAACGACTACCCCAACTAAAATCTATTAACTCAACAAAAATTATTTCACACCACAGACTCATCTTGGTCAGGATCGATTTGAAATCTATCATGGTTTCAGAGAAATCATACTCCGTGGTAAGTTGATCTTGTAAAATGTTGAACGACTATCCCAACTAAAATCTATCCACTCAACAAAAATTATTTCAGAGAAATCATACTCCATGGTTCGTTGTTCTTAAAGAATGCTGAACGACTATCCCAGCTAAAATCTATCCACTCAACAAAAATTATTTCAGAGAAATCATACTCCATGGTTCGTTGTTCTTGCAGAATGTTGAACGACTATCCCAACTAAAATCTATCCACTCAACAAAAATTATTTCACACCACAGACTCATCTTGGTCAGGATCGATTTGAAATCTATCATGGTTTCAGAGAAATCATACTCCATGGTTCGTTGTTCTTGTAGAATGTTGAACGACTATCCCAACTAAAATCTATCCACTCAACAAAAATTATTTCAGAGAAATCATACTCCATGGTTCGTTGTTCTTGTAGAATGCTGAACGACTATCCCAACTAAAATCTATCCACTCAACAAAAATTATTTCAGAGAAATCATACTCCATGGTTCGTTGTTCTTGTAGAATGTTGAACGACTACCCCAACTAAAATCTATCCACTCAACAAAAATTATTTCACACCACAGACTCATCTTGGTCAGGATCGATTTGAAATTTATCATGGTTGCAGAGAAATCATACTCCATGGTTCGTTGTTCTTGTAGAATGTTGAACGACTACCCCAACTAAAATCTATCCACTCAACAAAAATTATTTCACACCATAGACTCATCTTGGTCAGGATCGATTTGAAATCTATCATGGTTTCAGAGAAATCATACTCCATGGTTCGTTGTTCTTGTAGAATGTTGAACGACTACCCCAACTAAAATCTATCCACTCAACAAAAATTATTTCAGAGAAATCATACTCCATGGTTCGTTGTTCTTGTAGAATGTTGAACGACTATCCCAACTAAAATCTATCCACTCAACAAAAATTATTTCAGAGAAATCATACTCCATGGTTCGTTGTTCTTGTAGAATGTTGAACGACTATCCCAACTAAAATCTATCCACTCAACAAAAATTATTTCAGAGAAATCATACTCCATGGTTCGTTGTTCTTGTAGAATGTTGAACGACTACCCCAACTAAAATCTATCCAGTCAACAAAAATTATTTCACACCACAGACTCATCTTGGTCAGGATCGATTTGAAATTTATCATGGTTGCAGAGAAATCATACTCCATGGTTCGTTGTTCTTGTAGAATGTTGAACGACTACCCCAACTAAAATCTATCCACTCAACAAAAATTATTTCACACCACAGACTCATCTTGGTCAGGATCGATTTGAAATCTATCATGGTTTCAGAGAAATCATACCCCATGGTAAGTTGTTCTTGTAGAATGTTGAACGACTATCCCAACTAAAATCTATCCACTCAACAAAAATTATTTCAGAGAAATCATACTCCATGGTTCGTTGTTCTTGTAGAATGCTGAACGACTATCCCAACTAAAATCTATCCACACAACAAAAATTATTTCAGAGAAATCATACTCCATGTTTCGTTGTTCTTGTAGAATGTTGAACGACTACAACAACTAAAATCTATCCACTCAACAAAAATTATTTCACACCACAGACTCATCTTGGTCAGAATCGATTTGAAATCTATCATGGTTTCAGAGAAATCATACTCCATGGTTCGTTGTTCTTGTAGAATGTTGAACGACTATCCCAACTAAAATCTATCCACTCAACAAAAATTATTTCAGAGAAATCATACTCCATGGTTCGTTGTTCTTGTAGAATGTTGAACGACTACCCCAACTAAAATCTATCCACTCAACAAAAATTATTTCACACCACAGACACATCTTGGTCAGGATCGATTTGAAATTTATCATGGTTGCAGAGAAATCATACTCCATTGTTCGTTGTTCTTGTAGAATGTTGAACGACTATCACAACTAAAATCTATCCACTCAACAAAAATTATTTCAGAGAAATCATACTCCATGGTAAGTTGTTTTTGTTGAATGTTGAACGACTACCCCTAACTAAAATCTATGCACTCAACAAAAATTATTTCAGAGAAATCATAATCCATGGTTCGTTGTTCTTGTAGAATGTTGAACGACTACCCCAACTAAAATCTATCCACTCAACAAAAATTATTTCACACCACAGACTCATCTTGGTCAGGATGGATTTGAAATCTATCATGGTTTCAGAGAAATCATACTCCATGGTTCGTTGTTCTTGTAGAATGTTGAACGACTACCCCAACTAAAATCTATCCACTCAATAAAAATTATTTCAGAGAAATCATACTCCATGGTAAGTTGTTCTTGTAGAATGTTGAACGACTACCCCAACTAAAATCTATCCACTCAACAAAAATTATTTCAGAGAAATCATACTCCATGGTTCGTTGTTCTTGTAGAATGTTGAACGACTACCCCAACTAAAATCTATCCACTCAACAAAAATTATTTCACACCACAGACTCATCTTGGTCAGGATCGATTTGAAATCTATCATGGTTTCAGAGAAATCATACTCCATGGTTCGTTGTTCTTGTAGAATGTTGAACGACTACCCCAACTAAAATCTATCCACTCAACAAAAATTATTTCACACCACAGACTCATCTTGGTCAGGATCGATTTGAAATCTATCATGGTTTCAGAGAAATCATACTCCATGGTTCGTTGTTCTTGTAGAATGTTGAACGACTACCCCAACTAAAATCTATCCACTCAACAAAAATTATTTCACACCACAGACTCATCTTGGTCAGGATCGATTTGAAATCTATCATGGTTTCAGAGAAATCATACTCCATGGTTCGTTGGTCTTGTAGAATGTTGAACGACTACCCCAACTAAAATCTATCCACTCAACAAAAATTATTTCACACCACAGACTCATCTTGGTCAGGATCGATTTGAAATCTATCATGGTTTCAGAGAAATCATACTCCATGGTTCGTTGTTCTTGTAGAATGTTGAACGACTACCCCAACTAAAATCTATCCACTCAACAAAAATTATTTCACACCACAGACTCATCTTGGTCAGGATCGATTTGAAATCTATCATGGTTTCAGAGAAATCATACTCCATGGTTCGTTGTTCTTGTAGAATGTTGAACGACTATCCCAACTAAAATCTATCCACTCAACAAAAATTATTTCAGAGAAATCATACTCCATGGTTCGTTGTTCTTGTAGAATGCTGAACGACTATCCCAACTAAAATCTATCCACTCAACAAAAATTATTTCAGAGAAATCATACTCCATGGTTCGTTGTTCTTGTAGAATGTTGAACGACTACCCCAACTAAAATCTATCCACTCAACAAAAATTATTTCACACCACAGACTCATCTTGGTCAGGATCGATTTGAAATTTATCATGGTTGCAGAGAAATCATACTCCATGGTTCGTTGTTCTTGTAGAATGTTGAACGACTACCCCAACTAAAATCTATCCACTCAACAAAAATTATTTCACACCATAGACTCATCTTGGTCAGGATCGATTTGAAATCTATCATGGTTTCAGAGAAATCATACTCCATGGTTCGTTGTTCTTGTAGAATGTTGAACGACTACCCCAACTAAAATCTATCCACTCAACAAAAATTATTTCAGAGAAATCATACTCCATGGTTCGTTGTTCTTGTAGAATGTTGAACGACTATCCCAACTAAAATCTATCCACTCAACAAAAATTATTTCAGAGAAATCATACTCCATGGTTCGTTGTTCTTGTAGAATGTTGAACGACTATCCCAACTAAAATCTATCCACTCAACAAAAATTATTTCACACCACAGACTCATCTTGGTCAGGATGGATTTGAAATCTATCATGGTTTCAGAGAAATCATACTCCATGGTTCGTTGTTCTTGTAGAATGTTGAACGACTACCCCAACTAAAATCTATCCACTCAATAAAAATTATTTCAGAGAAATCATACTCCATGGTAAGTTGTTCTTGTAGAATGTTGAACGACTACCCCAACTAAAATCTATCCACTCAACAAAAATTATTTCAGAGAAATCATACTCCATGGTTCGTTGTTCTTGTAGAATGTTGAACGACTACCCCAACTAAAATCTATCCACTCAACAAAAATTATTTCACACCACAGACTCATCTTGGTCAGGATCGATTTGAAATCTATCATGGTTTCAGAGAAATCATACTCCATGGTTCGTTGTTCTTGTAGAATGTTGAACGACTACCCCAACTAAAATCTATCCACTCAACAAAAATTATTTCACACCACAGACTCATCTTGGTCAGGATCGATTTGAAATCTATCATGGTTTCAGAGAAATCATACTCCATGGTTCGTTGTTCTTGTAGAATGTTGAACGACTACCCCAACTAAAATCTATCCACTCAACAAAAATTATTTCACACCACAGACTCATCTTGGTCAGGATCGATTTGAAATCTATCATGGTTTCAGAGAAATCATACTCCATGGTTCGTTGTTCTTGTAGAATGTTGAACGACTACCCCAACTAAAATCTATCCACTCAACAAAAATTATTTCACACCACAGACTCATCTTGGTCAGGATCGATTTGAAATCTATCATGGTTTCAGAGAAATCATACTCCATGGTTCGTTGTTCTTGTAGAATGTTGAACGACTACCCCAACTAAAATCTATCCACTCAACAAAAATTATTTCACACCACAGACTCATCTTGGTCAGGATCGATTTGAAATCTATCATGGTTTCAGAGAAATCATACTCCATGGTTCGTTGTTCTTGTAGAATGTTGAACGACTATCCCAACTAAAATCTATCCACTCAACAAAAATTATTTCAGAGAAATCATACTCCATGGTTCGTTGTTCTTGTAGAATGCTGAACGACTATCCCAACTAAAATCTATCCACTCAACAAAAATTATTTCAGAGAAATCATACTCCATGGTTCGTTGTTCTTGTAGAATGTTGAACGACTACCCCAACTAAAATCTATCCACTCAACAAAAATTATTTCACACCACAGACTCATCTTGGTCAGGATCGATTTGAAATTTATCATGGTTGCAGAGAAATCATACTCCATGGTTCGTTGTTCTTGTAGAATGTTGAACGACTACCCCAACTAAAATCTATCCACTCAACAAAAATTATTTCACACCATAGACTCATCTTGGTCAGGATCGATTTGAAATCTATCATGGTTTCAGAGAAATCATACTCCATGGTTCGTTGTTCTTGTAGAATGTTGAACGACTACCCCAACTAAAATCTATCCACTCAACAAAAATTATTTCAGAGAAATCATACTCCATGGTTCGTTGTTCTTGTAGAATGTTGAACGACTATCCCAACTAAAATCTATCCACTCAACAAAAATTATTTCAGAGAAATCATACTCCATGGTTCGTTGTTCTTGTAGAATGTTGAACGACTATCCCAACTAAAATCTATCCACTCAACAAAAATTATTTCAGAGAAATCATACTCCATGGTTCGTTGTTCTTGTAGAATGTTGAACGACTACCCCAACTAAAATCTATCCAGTCAACAAAAATTATTTCACACCACTGACTCATCTTGGTCAGGATCGATTTGAAATTTATCATGGTTGCAGAGAAATCATACTCCATTGTTCGTTGTTCTTGTAGAATGTTGAACGACTACCCCAACTAAAATCTATCCACTCAACAAAAATTATTTCACACCACAGACTCATCTTGGTCATAATCGATTTCAAATCTATCATGGTTTCAGAGAAATCATAGTCCATGGTAAGTTGTTCTTGTAGAATGTTGAACGACTACCCCAACTAAAATCTATCCACTCAACAAAAATTATTTCACACCACAGACTCATCTTGGTCAGGATCGATTTGAAATCTATTATGGTTTCAGAGAAATCATAGTCCATGGTAAGTTGTTCTTGTAGAATGTTGAACGACTACCCCAACTAAAATCTATCCACTCAACAAAAATTATTTCACACCACAGACTCATCTTGGTCAGGATCGATTTGAAATCTATCATGGTTTCAGAGAAATCATACTCCATGGTTCGTTGTTCTTGTAGAATGTTGAACGACTACCCCAACTAAAATCTATCCACTCAACAAAAATTATTTCACACCACAGACTCATCTTGGTCAGGATCGATTTGAAATCTATCATGGTTTCAGAGAAATCATACTCCATGGTAAGTTGTTCTTGTAAAATGTTGAACGACTATCCCAACTAAAATCTATCCACTCAACAAAAATTATTTCAGAGAAATCATACTATATGCTTCGTTGTTCTTGTAGAATGTTGAACGACTATCCCAACTAAAATCTATCCACTCAACAAAAATTATTTCAGAGAAATCATACTCCATGGTTCGTTGTTCTTGTAGAATGTTGAACGACTACCCCAACTAAAATCTATCCACTCAACAAAAATTATTTCACACCACAGACTCATCTTGGTCAGGATCGATTTGAAATCTATCATGGTTTCAGAGAAATCATACTCCATGGTAAGTTGTTCTTGTAGAATGTTGAACGACTATCCCAACTAAAATCTATCCACTCAACAAAAATTATTTCAGAGAAATCATACTCCAGGGTAAGTTGTTCTTGTAGAATGTTGAACGACTACCCCAACTAAAATCTATCCACTCAACAAAAATTATTTCAGAGAAATCATACTCCATGGTAAGTTGTTTTTGTAGAATGTTGAACGACTACCCCTAACTAAAATCTATCCACTCAACAAAAATTATTTCAGAGAAATCATACTCCATGGTAAGTTGTTCTTGTAGAATGTTGAACGACTACCCCTAACTAAAATCTATCCACTCAACAAAAATTATTTCACACCACAGACTCATCTTGGTCAGGATCGATTTGAAATCTATTATGGTTTCAGAGAAATCATACTCCATGGTTCGTTGTTCTTGTAGAATGTTGAGCGACTACCCCAACTAAAATCTATCCACTCAATAAAAATTATTTCACACCACAGACTCATCTTGGTCAGGATCGATTTGAAATCTATCATGGTTTCAGAGAAATCATACTCCATGGTAAGTTGTTCTTGTAGAATGTTGAACGACTACCCCAACTAAAATCTATCCACTCAACAAAAATTATTTCACACCACAGACTCATCTTGGTCAGGATCGATTTGAAATCTATCATGGTTTCAGAGAAATCATACTCCATGGTTCGTTGTTCTTGTAGAATGTAGAACTACTATCCCAACTAAAATCTATCCACTCAACAAAAATTATTTCAGAGAAATCATACTCCATGGTAAGTTGTTCTTGTAGAATGTTGAACGACTATCCCAACTAAAATCTATCCACTCAACAAAAATTATTTCAGAGAAATCATACTCCATGGTTCGTTGTTCTTGTAGAATGTTGAACGACTACCCCAACTAAAATCTATCCACTCAACAAAAATTATTTCACACCACAGACTCATCTTGGTCAGGATCGATTTGAAATCTATCATGGTTTCAGAGAAATCATACTCCATGGTAAGTTGTTCTTGTAGAATGTTGAACGACTATCCCAACTAAAATCTATCCACTCAACAAAAATTATTTCAGAGAAATCATACTCCAGGGTAAGTTGTTCTTGTAGAATGTTGAACGACTACCCCAACTAAAATCTATCCACTCAACAAAAATTATTTCAGAGAAATCATACTCCATGGTAAGTTGTTTTTGTAGAATGTTGAACGACTACCCCTAACTAAAATCTATCCACTCAACAAAAATTATTTCAGAGAAATCATACTCCATGGTAAGTTGTTCTTGTAGAATGTTGAACGACTATCCCAACTAAAATCTATCCACTCAACAAAAATTATTTCAGAGAAATCATACTCCATGGTTCGTTGTTCTTGTAGAATGTTGAACGACTACCCCAACTAAAATCTATCCACTCAACAAAAATTATTTCAGAGAAATCATACTCCATGGTAAGTTGTTTTTGTAGAATGTTGAACGACTACCCCTAACTAAAATCTATCCACTCAACAAAAATTATTTCAGAGAAATCATAATCCATTGTTCGTTGTTCTTGTAGAATGTTGAACGACTACCCCAACTAAAATCTATCCACTCAACAAAAATTATTTCACACCACAGACTCATCTTGGTCAGGATCGATTTGAAATCTATTATGGTTTCAGAGAAATCATACTCCATGGTTCGTTGTTCTTGTAGAATGTTGAGCGACTACCCCAACTAAAATCTATCCACTCAATAAAAATTATTTCAGAGAAATCATACTCCATGGTAAGTTGTTCTTGTAGAATGTTGAACGACTACCCCAACTAAAATCTATCCACTCAACAAAAACTATTTCAGAGAAATCATACTCCATGGTTCGTTGTTCTTGTAGAATGTTGAACGACTACCCCAACTAAAATCTATCCACTCAACAAAAATTATTTCACACCACAGACTCATCTTGGTCAGGATCGATTTGAAATCTATCATGGTTTCAGAGAAATCATACTCCATGGTAAGTTGTTCTTGTAAAATGTTGAACGACTATCCCAACTAAAATCTATCCACTCAACAAAAATTATTTCAGAGAAATCATACTCCATGGTTCGTTGTTCTTGTAGAATGTTGAACGACTACCATAACTAAAATCTATCCACTCAACAAAAATTATTTCACACCACAGACTCATCTTGGTCAGGATCGATTTGAAATCTATCATGGTTTCAGAGAAATCATACTCCATGGTTCGTTGTTCTTGTAGAATGTTGAACGACTATCCCAACTAAAATCTATCCACTCAACAAAAATTATTTCAGAGAAATCATACTCCATGGTTCGTTGTTCTTGTAGAATGATGAACGACTATCAAAACTAAAATCTATCCACTCAACAAAAGTTATTTCAGAGAAATCATACTCCATGGTTCGTTGTTCTTGTAGAATGTTGAACGACTACCCCAACTAAAATCTATCCACTCAACAAAAATTATTTCACACCACAGACTCATCTTGGTCAGGATCGATTTGAAATCTATCATGGTTTCAGAGAAATCATACTCCATGGTAAGTTGTTCTTGTAGAATGTTGAACGACTATCCCAACTAAAATCTATCCACTCAACAAAAATTATTTCACACCACAGACTCATCTTGGTCAGGACCGATTTGAAATCTATCATGGTTTCAGAGAAATCGTACTCCATGGTAAGTTGTTCTTGTAGAATGTTGAACGACTACCCCAACTAAAATCTATCCACTCAACAAAAATTATTTCACACCACAGACTCATCTTGGTCAGGATCGATTTGAAATCTATCATGGTTTCAGAGAAATCATACTCCATGGTTCGTTGTTCTTGTAGAATGTTGAACGACTACCCCAACTAAAATCTATCCACTCAACAAAAATTATTTCAGAGAAATCATACTCCATGGTAAGTTGTTTTTGTAGAATGTTGAACGACTACCCCTAACTAAAATCTATCCACTCAACAAAAATTATTTCAGAGAAATCATAATCCATGGTTCGTTGTTCTTGTAGAATGTTGAACGACTACCCCAACTAAAATCTATCCACTCAACAAAAATTATTTCACACCACAGACTCATCTTGGTCAGGATCGATTTGAAATCTATCATGGTTTCAGAGAAATCATACTCCATGGTTCGTTGTTCTTGTAGAATGTTGAGCGACTACCCCAACTAAAATCTATCCACTCAATAAAAATTATTTCAGAGAAATCATACTCCATGGTTCGTTGTTCTTGTAGAATGCTGAACGACTACCCCAACTAAAATCTATCCACTCAACAAAAACTATTTCAGAGAAATCATACTCCATGGTTCGTTGTTCTTGTAGAATGTTGAACAACTACCCCAACTAAAATCTATCCACTCAACAAAAATTATTTCACACCACAGACTCATCTTGGTCAGGATCGATTTGAAATCTATCATGGTTTCAGAGAAATCATACTCCATGGTTCGTTGTTCTTGTAGAATGTTGAACGACTACCCCAACTAAAATCTGTCCACTCAACAAAAATTATTTCACACCACAGACTCATCTTGGTCAGGATCGATTTGAAATCTATCATGGTTTCAGAGAAATCATACTCCATGGTAAGTTGTTCTTGTAAAATGTTGAACGACTATCCCAACTAAAATCTATCCACTCAACAAAAATTATTTCAGAGAAATCATACTCCATGGTTCGTTGTTCTTGTAGAATGTTGAACGACTACCATAACTAAAATCTATCCACTCAACAAAAATTATTTCACACCACAGACTCATCTTGGTCAGGATCGATTTGAAATCTATCATGGTTGCAGGGAAATCATACTCCATGGTTCGTTGTTCTTGTAGAATGTTGAACGACTACCCCAACTAAAATCTATCCACTCAACAAAAATTATTTCAGAGAAATCATACTCCATGGTAAGTTGTTCTTGTAGAATGTTGAACGACTATCCCAACTAAAATCTATCCACTCAACAAAAATTATTTCAGAGAAATCATACTCCATGGTTCGTTGTTCTTGTAGAATGTTGAACGACTACCCCAACTAAAATCTGTCCACTCAACAAAAATTATTTCACACCACAGACTCATCTTGGTCAGGATCGATTTGAAATCTATCATGGTTTCAGAGAAATCATACTCCATGGTTCGTTGTTCTTGTAGAATGTTGAACGACTATCCCAACTAAAATCTATCCACTCAACAAAAATTATTTCAGAGAAATCATACTCCATGGTTCGTTGTTCTTGTAGAATGTTGAACGACTATCAAAACTAAAATCTATCCACTCAACAAAAGTTATTTCAGAGAAATCATACTCCTTGGTTCGTTGTTCTTGTAGAATGTTGAACGACTATCAAAACTAAAATCTATCCACTCAACAAAAGTTATTTCAGAGAAATCATACTCCATGGTTCGTTGTTCTTGTAGAATGTTGAACGACTATCAAAACTAAAATCTATCCACTCAACAAAAATTATTTCACACCACAGACTCATCTTGGTCAGGATCGATTTGAAATCTATCATGGTTTCAGAGAAATCATACTCCATGGTAAGTTGTTCTTGTAGAATGTTGAACGACTATCCCAACTAAAATCTATCCACTCAACAAAAATTATTTCACACCACAGACTCATCTTGGTCAGGATCGATTTGAAATCTATCATGGTTTCAGAGAAATCGTACTCCATGGTAAGTTGTTCTTGTAGAATGTTGAACGACTACCCCAACTAAAATCTATCCACTCAACAAAAATTATTTCACACCACAGACTCATCTTGGTCAGGATCGATTTGAAATCTATCATGGTTTCAGAGAAATCATACTCCATGGTAAGTTGTTCTTGTAGAATGTTGAACGACTATCCCAACTAAAATCTATCCACTCAACAAAAATTATTTCAGAGAAATCATACTCCAAGGTTCGTTGTTCTTGTAGAATGCTGAACGACTATCCCAACTAAAATCTATCCACTCAACAAAAATTATTTCAGAGAAATCATACTCCATGGTTCGTTGTTCTTGTAGAATGTTGAACGACTACCCCAACCAAAATCTATCCACTCAACAAAAATTATTTCAGAGAAATCATACTCCATGGTTCGTTGTTCTTGTAGAATGTTGAACGACTACCCCAACTAAAATCTATCCACTCAACAAAAATTATTTCACACCACAGACTCATCTTGGTCAGGATCGATTTGAAATCTATCATGGTTGCAGAGAAATCATACTCCATGGTTGGTTGTTCTTGTAGAATGTTGAACGACTACCCCAACTAAAATCTATCCACTCAACAAAAATTATTTCAGAGAAATCATACTCCATGGTTCGTTGTTCTTGTAGAATGTTGAACGACTATATCAACTAAAATCTATCCACTCAACAAAAATTATTTCACACCACAGACTCATTTTGGTCAGGATCGATTTGAAATCTATCATGGTTTCAGAGAAATCATAGTCCATGGTAAGTTGTTCTTGTAGAATGTTGAACGGCTACCCCAACTAAAATCTATCCACTCAACAAAAATTATTTCACACCACAGACTCATCTTGGTCAGGATCGATTTGAAATCTATCATG
Organism: Xylota sylvarum; assembly: GCA_905220385.1. Classification (NCBI taxonomy): domain Eukaryota; kingdom Metazoa; phylum Arthropoda; class Insecta; order Diptera; family Syrphidae; genus Xylota; species Xylota sylvarum. Next base: position 1,005,226 of record CAJMZQ010000068.1, on the reverse strand, counting down.
GTTTCAGAGAAATCATACTCCATGGTTCGTTGTTCTTGTAGAATGTTGAACGACTATCCCAACTAAAATCTATCCACTCAACAAAAATTATTTCAGAGAAATCATACTCCATGGTAAGTTGTTCTTTTAGAATGTTGAACGACTACCCCAACTAAAATCTATCCAGTCAACAAGAATTATTTCACACCACAGACTCATCTTGGTCAGGATCGATTTGAAATCTATCATGGTTTCAGAGAAATCATACTCCATGGTTCGTTGTTCTTGTAGAATGTTGAACGACTACCCCAACTAAAATCTATCCACTCAACAAAAATTATTTCACACCACAGACTCATCTTGGTCAGGATCGATTTGAAATCTATCATGGTTTCAGAGAAATCATACTCCATGGTTCGTTGTTCTTGTAGAATGTTGAACGACTACCCCAACTAAAATCTATCCACTCAACAAAAATTATTTCAGAGAAATCATACTCCATGGTTCGTTGTTCTTGTAGAATGTTGAACGACTACCCCAACTAAAATCTATCCACTCAACAAAAATTATTTCACACCACAGACTCATCTTGGTCAGGATCGATTTGAAATCTATCATGGTTTCAGAGAAATCATACTCCATGGTTCGTTGTTCTTGTAGAATGTTGAACGACTACCCCAACTAAAATCTATCCACTCAACAAAAATTATTTCAGAGAAATCATACTCCATGGTTCGTTGTTCTTGTAGAATGTTGAACGGCTACCCCAACTAAAATCTATCCACTCAACAAAAATTATTTCACACCACAGACTCATCTTGGTCAGGATCGATTTGAAATCTATCATGGTTTCAGAGAAATCATACTCCATGGTTCGTTGTTCTTGTAGAATGTTGAACGACTATCCCAACTAAAATCTATCCACTCAACAAAAATTATTTCAGAGAAATCATACTCCATGGTAAGTTGTTCTTTTAGAATGTTGAACGACTACCCCAACTAAAATCTATCCAGTCAACAAGAATTATTTCACACCACAGACTCATCTTGGTCAGGATCGATTTGAAATCTATCATGGTTTCAGAGAAATCATACTCCATGGTTCGTTGTTCTTGTAGAATGTTGAACGACTACCCCAACTAAAATCTATCCACTCAACAAAAATTATTTCACACCACAGACTCATCTTGGTCAGGATCGATTTGAAATCTATCATGGTTTCAGAGAAATCATACTCCATGGTTCGTTGTTCTTGTAGAATGTTGAACGACTACCCCAACTAAAATCTATCCACTCAACAAAAATTATTTCAGAGAAATCATACTCCATGGTTCGTTGTTCTTGTAGAATGTTGAACGACTACCCCAACTAAAATCTATCCACTCAACAAAAATTATTTCACACCACAGACTCATCTTGGTCAGGATCGATTTGAAATCTATCATGGTTTCAGAGAAATCATACTCCATGGTTCGTTGTTCTTGTAGAATGTTGAACGACTACCCCAACTAAAATCTATCCACTCAACAAAAATTATTTCACACCACAGACTCATCTTGGTCAGGATCGATTTGAAATCTATCATGGTTTCAGAGAAATCATACTCCATGGTAAGTTGTTCTTGTAAAATGTTGAACGACTATCCCAACTAAAATCTATCCACTCAACAAAAATTATTTCAGAGAAATTATACTCCATGGTTCGTTGTTCTTGTAGAATGTTGAACGACTACCATAACTAAAATCTATCCACTCAACAAAAATTATTTCACACCACAGACTCATCTTGGTCAGGATCGATTTGAAATCTATCATGGTTTCAGAGAAATCATACTCCATGGTTCGTTGTTCTTTTAGAATGTTGAACGACTATCCCAACTAAAATCTATCCACTCAACAAAAATTATTTCAGAGAAATCATACTCCATGGTTCGTTGTTCTTGTAGGATGTTGAACGACTATCCCAACTAAAATCTATCCACTCAACAAAAATTATTTCAGAGAAATCATACTCCATGGTTCGTTGTTCTTGTAGAATGTTGAACGACTACCCCAACTAAAATCTATCCACTCAACAAAAATTATTTCACACCACAGACTCATCTTGGTCAGAATCGATTTGAAATCTATCATGGTTTCAGAGAAATCATACTCCATGGTAAGTTGTTCTTGTAGAATGTTGAACGACTATCCCAACTAAAATCTATCCACTCAACAAAAATTATTTCACACCACAGACTCATCTTGGTCAGGACCGATTTGAAATCTATCATGGTTTCAGAGAAATCGTACTCCATGGTAAGTTGTTCTTGTAGAATGTTGAACGACTACCCCAACTAAAATCTATCCACTCAACAAAAATTATTTCACACCACAGACTCATCTTGGTCAGGATCGATTTGAAATCTATCATGGTTTCAGAGAAATCATACTCCATGGTAAGTTGTTCTTCTAGAATGTTGAACGACTATCCCAACTAAAATCTATCCACTCAACAAAAATTATTTCAGAGAAATCATACTCCAAGGTTCGTTGTTCTTGTAGAATGCTGAACGACTATCCCAACTAAAATCTATCCACTCAACAAAAATTATTTCAGAGAAATCATACTCCATGGTTCGTTGTTCTTGTAGAATGTTGAACGACTACCCCAACTAAAATCTATCCACTCAACAAAAAATATTTCACACCATAGACTCATCTTGGTCAGGATCGATTTGAAATCTATCATGGTTTCAGAGAAATCATACTCCATGGTTCGTTGTTCTTGTAGAATGTTGAACGACTATCCCCACTAAAATCTATCCACTCAACAAAAATTATTTCAGAGAAATCATACTCCATGGTTCGTTGTTCTTGTAGAATGTTGAACGACTACCCCAACTAAAATCTATCCACTCAACAAAAATTATTTCAGAGAAATCATACTCCATGGTTCGTTGTTCTTGTAGAATGTTGAACGACTATCCCAACTAAAATCTATCCACTCAACAAAAATTATTTCACACCACAGACTCATTTTGGTCAGGATCGATTTGAAATCTATCATGGTTTCAGAGAAATCATAGTCCATGGTAAGTTGTTCTTGTAGAATGTTGAACGACTACCCCAACTAAAATCTATCCAGTCAACAAAAATTATTTCACACCACAGACTCATCTTGGTCAGGATCGATTTGAAATCTATCATGGTTGCAGAGAAATCATACTCCATGGTTCGTTGTTCTTGTAGAATGTTGAACGACTACCCCAACTAAAATCTATCCACTCAACAAAAATTATTTCACACCACAGACTCATCTTGGTCAGGATCGATTTGAAATCTATCATGGTTTCAGAGAAATCATACTCCATGGTTCGTTGTTCTTGTAGAATGTTGAACGACTATCCCAACTAAAATCTATCCACTCAACAAAAATTATTTCAGAGAAATCATACTCCATGGTAAGTTGTTCTTTTAGAATGTTGAACGACTACCCCAACTAAAATCTATCCAGTCAACAAGAATTATTTCACACCACAGACTCATCTTGGTCAGGATCGATTTGAAATATATCATGGTTTCAGAGAAATCATACTCCATGGTTCGTTGTTCTTGTAGAATGTTGAACGACTACCCCAACTAAAATCTATCCACTCAACAAAAATTATTTCAGACAAATCATACTCTATGGTAAGTTGTTCTTGTAGAATGTTGAACGACTACCCCAACTAAAATCTATCCAGTCAACAAAAATTATTTCACACCACAGACTCATCTTGGTCAGGATCGATTTGAAATCTATCATGGTTGCAGAGAAATCATACTCCATGGTTCGTTGTTCTTGTAGAATGTTGAACGACTATCCCAACTAAAATCTATCCACTCAACAAAAATTATTTCAGAGAAATTATACTCCATGGTAAGTTGTTTTTGTAGAATGTTGAACGACTACCCCTAACTAAAATCTATCCACTCAACAAAAATTATTTCAGAGAAATCATAATCCATGGTTCGTTGTTCGTGTAGAATATTGAACGGCTACCCCAACTAAAATCTATCCACTCAATAAAAATTATTTCACACCACAGACTCATCTTGGTCAGGATCGATTTGAAATCTATCATGGTTTCAGAGAAATCATACTCCATGGTTCGTTGTTCTTGTAGAATGTTGAACGACTACCCCAACTAAAAACTATCCACTCAATAAAAATTATTTCAGTGAAATCATACTCCATGGTAAGTTGTTCTTGTAGAATGTTGAACGACTACCCCAACTAAAATCTATCCACTCAACAAAAATTATTTCAGAGAAATCATACTCCATGGTTCGTTGTTCTTGTAGAATGTTGAACGACTACCCCAACTAAAATCTATCCACTCAACAAAAATTATTTCACACCACAGACTCATCTTGGTCAGGATCGATTTGAAATCTATCATGGTTTCAGAGAAATCATACTCCATGGTTCGTTGTTCTTGTAGAATGTTGAACGACTACCCCAACTAAAATCTATCCACTCAACAAAAATTATTTCACACCACAGACTCATCTTGGTCAGGATCGATTTGAAATCTATCATGGTTTCAGAGAAATCATACTCCATGGTAAGTTGTTCTTGTAGAATGTTGAACGACTATCCCAACTAAAATCTATCCACTCAGCAAAAATTATTTCAGAGAAATCATACTCCATGGTTCGTTGTTCTTGTAGAATGCTGAACGACTATCCCAACTAAAATCTATCCACTCAACAAAAATTATTTCAGAGAAATCATACTCCATGGTTCGTTGTTCTTGTAGAATGTTAAACGACTACCCCAACTAAAATCTATCCACTCAACAAAAATTATTTCACACCATAGACTCATCTTGGTCAGGATCGATTTGAAATCTATCATGGTTTCAGAGAAATCATACTCCATGGTTCGTTGTTCTTGTAGAATGTTGAACGACTATCCCAACTAAAATCTATCCACTCAACAAAAATTATTTCAGAGAAATCATACTCCATGGTTCGTTGTTCTTGTAGAATGTTGAACGACTACCCCAACTAAAATCTATCCACTCAACAAAAATTATTTCACACCACAGACTCATCTTGGTCAGGATCGATTTGAAATCTATCATGGTTTCAGAGAAATCATACTCCATGGTTCGTTGTTCTTGTAGAATGTTGAACGACTATCCCAACTAAAATCTATCCACTCAACAAAAATTATTTCAGAGAAATCATACTCCATGGTTCGTTGTTCTTGTAGAATGTTGAACGACTATCCCAACTAAAATCTATCCACTCAACAAAAATTATTTCAGAGAAATCATACTCCATGGTTCGTTGTTCTTGTAGAATGTTGAACGACTACCCCAACTAAAATCTATCCACTCAACAAAAATTATTTCACACCACAGACTCATCTTGGTCAGGATCGATTTGAAATCTATCATGGTTTCAGAGAAATCATACTCCATGGTAAGTTGTTCTTGTAGAATGTTGAACGACTATCCCAACTAAAATCTATCCACTCAACAAAAATTATTTCAGAGAAATCATACTCCATGGTAAGTTGTTCTTGTAGAATGTTGAACGACTACCCCAACTAAAATCTATCCAATCAACAAAATTTATTTCAGAGAAATCATACTCCATGGTAAGTTGTTCTTGTAGAATGTTGAACGACTATCCCAACTAAAATCTATCCACTCAACAAAAATTATTTCAGAGAAATCATACTCCATGGTAAGTTGTTCTTGTAGAATGTTGAACGACTATCCCAACTAAAATCTATCCACTCAACGAAAATTATTTCACACCACAGACTCAACTTGGTCAAGATCGATTTGAAATCTATCATGGTTTCAGAGAAATCATACTCCATGGTTCGTTGTTCTTGTAGAATGTTGAACGACTACCCCAACTAAAATCTATCCACTCAATAAAAATTATTTCAGAGAAATCATACTCCATGGTAAGTTGTTCTTGTAGAATGTTGAACGACTATCCCAACTAAAATCTATCCACTCAACAAAAATTATTTCAGAGAAATCATACTCCATGGTTCGTTGTTCTTGTAGAATGTTGAACGACTACCCCAACTAAAATCTATCCACTCAACAAAAATTATTTCACACGACAGACTCATCTTGGTCAGGATCGATTTGAAATCTATCATGGTTTCAGAGAAATCATACTCCATGGTTCGTTGTTCTTGTAAAATGTTGAACGACTACCCCAACTAAAATCTATCCACTCAACAAAAATTATTTCACACCACAGACTCATCTTGGTCAGGATCGATTTGAAATCTATCATGGTTTCAGAGAAACCATACTCCATGGTAAGTTGTTCTTGTAAAATGTTGAACGACTATCCCAACTAAAATCTATCCACTCAACAAAAATTATTTCAGAGAAATCATACTCCATGGTTCGTTGTTCTTGTAGAATGTTGAACGACTACCCCAACTAAAATCTATCCACTCAACAAAAATTATTTCACACCACAGACTCATCTTGGTCAGGATCGATTTGAAATCTATCATGGTTTCAGAGAAATCATACTCCATGGTTCGTTGTTCTTGTAGAATGTTGAACGACTATCCCAACTAAAATCTATCCACTCAACAAAAATTATTTCAGAGAAATCATACTCCATGGTTCGTTGTTCTTGTAGAATGTTGAACGACTATCAAAACTAAAATCTATCCAGTCAACAAAAATTATTTCAGAGAAATCATACTCCATGGTTCGTTGTTCTTGTAGAATGTTGAACGACTACCCCAACTAAAATCTATCCACTCAACAAAAATTATTTCACACCACAGACTCATCTTGGTCAGGATCGATTTGAAATCTATCATGGTTTCAGAGAAATCATACTCAATGGTAAGTTGTTCTTGTAGAATGTTGAACGACTATCCCAACTAAAATATATCCACTCAACAAAAATTATTTCAGAGAAATCATACTCCATGGTAAGTTGTTCTTGTAGAATGTTGAACGACTACCCCAACTAAAATCTATCCAGTCAACAAAAATTATTTCACACCACAGACTCATCTTGGTCAGGATCGATTTGAAATCTATCATGGTTTCAGAGAAATCATACTCCATGGTTCGTTGTTCTTGTAAAATGTTGAACGACTACCCCAACTAAAATCTATCCACTCAACAAAAATTATTTCACACCACAGACTCATCTTGGTCAGGATCGATTTGAAATCTATCATGGTTTCAGAGAAATCATACTCCATGGTAAGTTGTTCTTGTAAAATGTTGAACGACTATCCCAACTAAAATCTATCCACTCAACAAAAATTATTTCAGAGAAATCATACTCCATGGTTCGTTGTTCTTGTAGAATGTTGAACGACTACCCCAACTAAAATCTATCCACTCAACAAAAATTATTTCACACCACAGACTCAGCTTGGTCAGGATCGATTTGAAATCTATCATGGTTTCAGAGAAATCATACTCCATGGTTCGTTGTTCTTGTAGAATGTTGAACGACTATCCCAACTAAAATCTATCCACTCAACAAAAATTATTTCAGAGAAATCATTCTCCATGGTTCGTTGTTCTTGTAGAATGTTGAACGACTATCAAAACTAAAATCTATCCAGTCAACAAAAATTATTTCAGAGAAATCATACTCCATGGTTCGTTGTTCTTGTAGAATGTTGAACGACTACCCCAACTAAAATCTATCCACACAACAAAAATTATTTCACACCACGGACTCATCTTGGTCAGGATCGATTTGAAATCTATCATGGTTTCAGAGAAATCATACTCCATGGTTCGTTGTTCTTGTAGAATGTTGAACGACTATCCCAACTAAAATCTATCCACTCAACAAAAATTATTTCAGAGAAATCATACTCCATGGTTCGTTGTTCTTGTAGAATGTTGAACGACTATCAAAACTAAAATCTATTTAGTCAACAAAAATTATTTCAGAGAAATCATACTCCATGGTTCGTTGTTCTTGTAGAATGTTGAACGACTACCCCAACTAAAATCTATCCACTCAACAAAAATTATTTCACACCACAGACTCATCTTGGTCAGGATCGATTTGAAATCTATCATGGTTTCAGAGAAATCATACTCCATGGTAAGTTGTTCTTGTAGAATGTTGAACGACTATCCCAACTAAAATATATCCACTCAACAAAAATTATTTCAGAGAAATCATACTCCATGGTAAGTTGTTCTTGTAGAATGTTGAACGACTACCCCAACTAAAATCTATCCACTCAACAAAAATTATTTCACACCACAGACTCATCTTGGTCAGGATCGATTTGAAATCTATCATATTTTCAGAGAAATCATACTCCATGGTAATTTGTTCTTGTAGAATGTTGAACGACTATCCCAACTAAAATCTATCCACTCAACAAAAATTATTTCAGAGAAATCATACTCCATGTTTCGTTGTTCTTGTAGAATGCTGAACGACTATCCCAACTAAAATCTATCCACTCAACAAAAGTTATTTCAGAGAAATCATACTCCATGGTTCGTTGTTCTTGTAGAATGTTGAGCGACTACCCCAACTAAAATCTATCCACTCAACAAAAATTATTTCACACCACAGACTCATCTTGGTCAGGATCGATTTGAAATCTATCATGGTTTCAGAGAAATCATACTCCATGGTTCGTTGTTCTTGTAGAATGTTGAACGACTATCCCAACTAAAATTTATCCACTCAACAAAAATTATTTCAGAGAAATCATACTCCATGGTTCGTTGTTCTTGTAGAATGTTGAACGACTACCCCAACTAAAATCTATCCACTCAACAAAAATTATTTCAGAGAAATCATACTCCATGGTTCGTTGTCCTTGTAGAATGTTGAACGACTACCCCAACTAAAATCTATCCACTCAACAAAAATTATTTCACACCACAGACTCATCTTGGTCAGGATCGATTTGAAATCTATAATGGTTGCAGAGAAATCATACTCCATGGTTCGTTGTTCTTGTAGAATGTTGAACGACTATCCCAACTAAAATCTATCCACTCAACAAAAATTATTTCAGAGAAATCATACTCCATGGGTCGTTGTTCTTGTAGAATGTTGAACGACTACCCCAACTAAAATCTATCCACTCAACAAAAATTATTTCACACCACAGACTCATCTTGGTCAGGATCGATTTGAAATCTATCATGGTTTCAGAGAAATCATACTCTATGGTTCGTTGTTCTTGTAGAATGTTGAACGACTAGCCCAACTAAAATCTATCCACTCAACAAAAATTATTTCAGAGAAATCATACTCCATGGTTCGTTGTTCTTGTAGAATGTTGAACGACTACCCCAACTAAAATCTATCCACTCAACAAAAATTATTTCACACCACAGACTCATCTTGGTCAGGATCGATTTGAAATCTATCATGGTTGCAGAGAAATCATACTCCATGGTTCGTTGTTCTTGTAGAATGTTGAACGACTACCCCAACTAAAATCTATCCACTCAACAAAAATTATTTCACACCACAGACTCATCTTGGTCAGGATCGATTTGAAATCTATCATGGTTGCAGAGAAATCATACTCCATGGTTCGTTGTTCTTGTAGAATGTTGAACGACTATCGCAACTAAAATCTATCCACTCAACAAAAATTATTTCAGAGAATTCATACTCCATGGTAAGTTGTTCTTGTAGACTGTTGAACGACTACCCCAACTAAAATCTATCCAGTCAACAAAAATTATTTCACACCACAGACTCATCTTGGTCAGGATCGATTTGAAATCTATCATGGTTTCAGAGAAATCATACTCCATGGTTCGTTGTTCTTGTAGAATGTTGAACGACTACCCCAACTAAAATCTATCCACTCAACAAAAATTATTTCAGAGAAATCATACTCCATGGTTCGTTGTTCTTGTAGAATGTTGAACGACTACCCCAACTAAAACCTATCCACTCAACAAAAATTATTTCACAGCACAGACTCATCTTGGTCAGGATCGATTTGAAATCTATCATGGTTGCAGAGAAATCATACTCCATGGTTCGTTGTTCTTGTAAAATGTTGAACGACTACCCCAACTAAAATCTATCCACTCAACAAAAATTATTTCAGAGAAATCATACTCCATGGTTCGTTGTTCTTGTAGAATGTTGAACGACTATCGCAACTAAAATCTATCCACTCAACAAAAATTGTTTCAGAGAATTCATACTCCATGGTAAGTTGTTCTTGTAGACTGTTGAACGACTACCCCAACTAAAATCTATCCAGTCAACAAAAATTATTTCACACCACAGACTCATCTTGGTCAGGATCGATTTGAAATCTATCATGGTTTCAGAGAAATCATAGTCCATGGTTCGTTGTTCTTGTAGAATGTTGAACGACTATCCCAACTAAAATCTATCCACTCAACAAAAATTATTTCAGAGAAATCATACTCCATGGTAAGTTGTTCTTGTAGAATGTTGAACGACTATCCCAACTAAAATCTATCCACTCAACAAAAATTATTTCACACCACAGACTCATCTTTTTCAGGATCGATTTGAAATCTCTCATGGTTTCAGAGAAATCATACTCCATGGTTCGTTGTTCTTGTAGAATGTTGAACGACTACCCCAACTAAAATCTATCCACTCAACAAAAATTATTTCACACCACAGACTCATCTTGGTCAGGATCGATTTGAAATCTATCATGGTTTCAGAGAAATCATACTCCATGGTAAGTTGTTCTTGTAAAATGTTGAACGACTATCCCAACTAAAATCTATACACTCAACAAAAATTATTTCAGAGAAATCATACTCCATGGTTCGTTGTTCTTGTAGAATGTTGAACGACTACCCCAACTAAAATCTATCCACTCAACAAAAATTATTTCAGAGAAATCATACTCCATGGTTCGTTGTTCTTGTAGAATGTTGAACGACTACCCCAACTAAAATCTATCCACTCAACAAAAATTATTTCACACCACAGACTCATCTTGGTCAGGATCGATTTGAAATCTATCATGGTTGCAGAGAAATCATACTCCATGGTTCGTTGTTCTTGTAGAATGTTGAACGACTACCCCAACTAAAATCTATCCACTCAACAAAAATTATTTCACACCACAGACTCATCTTGGTCAGGATCGATTTGAAATCTATCATGGTTTCAGAGAAATCATACTCCATGGTAAGCTGTTCTTGTAGAATGTTGAACGACTACCCCAACTAAAATCTATCCACTCAACAAAAATTATTTCAGAGAAATCATACTCTATGGTAAGTTGTTCTTGTAGAATGTTGAACTACTATCCCAACTAAAATCTATCTACTCAACAAAAATTATTTCACACCACAGACTCATCTTGGTCAGGATCGATTTGAAATCTATCATGGTTTCAGAGAAATCATACTCCATGGTTCGTTGTTCTTGTAGAATGTTGAACGTCTACCCCAACTAAAATCTATCCACTCAACAAAAATTATTTCACACCACAGACTCATCTTGGTCAGGATCGATTTGAAATCTATCATGGTTTCAGAGAAATCATACTCCATGGTAAGTTGTTCTTGTAAAATGTTGAACGACTATCCCAACTAAAATCTATCCACTCAACAAAAATTATTTCAGAGAAATCATACTCCATGGTTCGTTGTTCTTGTAGAATGTTGAACTAAAATCTATCCACTCAACAAAAATTATTTCAGAGAAATCATACTCCATGGTTCGTTGTTCTTGTAGAATGTTGAACGACTACCCCAACTAAAATCTATCCACTCAACAAAAATTATTTCACACCACAGACTCATCTTGGTCAGGATCGATTTGAAATCTATCATGGTTGCAGAGAAATCATACTCCATGGTTCGTTGTTCTTGTAGAATGTTGAACGACTACCCCAACTAAAATCTATCCACTCAACAAAAATTATTTCAGACCACAGACTCATCTTGGTCAGGATCGATTTGAAATCTATCATGGTTGCAGAGAAATCATACTCCATGGTTCGTTGTTCTTGTAGAATGTTGAACGACTATCCCAACTAAAATCTATCCACTCAACAAAAATTATTTCAGTGAAATCATACTCCATGGTAAGTTGTTCTTGTAGAATGTCGAACGACTACCCCAACTAAAATCTATCCACTTAACAAAAATTATTTCACACCACAGACTCATCTTGGTCAGGATCGATTTGAAATCTATCATGGTTTCAGAAAAATCATACTCCATGGTTCGTTGTTCTTGTAGAATGTTGAACGACTACCATAACTAAAATCTATCCACTCAACAAAAATTATTTCACACCACAGACTCATCTTGGTCAGGATCGATTTGAAATCTATCATGGTTTCAGAGAAATCATACTCCATGGTTCGTTGTTCTTGTAGAATGTTGAATGACTATCCCAACTAAAATCTATCCACTCAACAAAAATTATTTCACACCACAGACTTATCTTGGTCAGGATCGATTTGGAATCTATCATGGTTTCAGAGAAATCATACTCCATGGTAAGTTGTTCTTGTAGAATGTTGAACGACTACCCCTAACTAAAATCTATCCACTCAACAAAAATTATTTCAGAGATATCATACTCCATTGTTCGTTGTTCTTGTAGAATGTTGAACGACTATCCCAACTAAAATCTATTAACTCAACAAAAATTATTTCAGAGAAATCATACTTCATGGTTCGTTGTTCTTGTAAAATGTTGAACGATTACCCCAACTAAAATCTATCCACTCAACAAGAATTATTTCAGAGAAATCATACTGCATGGTAAGTTGTTCTTGTAGAATGTTGAACGACTATCCCAACTAAAATCTATCCACTCAACAAAAATTATTTCACACCACAGACTCATCTTGGTCAGGATCGATTTGAAATCTATCATGGTTTCAGAGAAATCATACTCCATGGTTCGTTGTTCTTGTAGAATGTTGAACGACTACCCCAACTAAAATCTATCCACTCAACAAAAATTATTTCACACCACAGACTCATCTTGGCCAGGATCGATTTGAAATCTATCATGGTTTCAGAGAAATCATACTCCATGGTAAGTTGTTCTTGTAAAATGTTGAACGACTATCCCAACTAAAATCTATACACTCAACAAAAATTATTTCAGAGAAATCATACTCCATGGTTCGTTGTTCTTGTAGAATGTTGAACGACTACCCCAACTAAAATCTATCCACTCAACAAAAATTATTTCAGAGAAATCATACTAAATGGTTCGTTGTTCTTGTAGAATGTTGAACGACTACCCCAACTAAAATCTATCCACTCAACAAAAATTATTTCACACCACAGACTCATCTTGGTCAGGATCGATTTGAAATCTATCATGGTTGCAGAGAAATCATACTCCATGGTTCGTTGTTCTTGTAGAATGTTGAACGACTACCCCAACTAAAATCTATCCACTCAACAAAAATTATTTCACACCGCAGACTCATCTTGGTCAGGATCGATTTGAAATCTATCATGGTTTCAGAGAAATCATACTCCATGGTAAGCTGTTCTTGTAGAATGTTGAACGACTAGCCCTAACTAAAATCTATCCACTCAACAAAAATTATTTCAGAGAAATCATACTCCATGGTTCGTTGTTCTTGTAGAATGTTGAACGACTATCCCAACTAAAATCTATCCACTCAACAAAAATTATTTCACACCACAGACTCATCTTGGTCAGGATCGATTTGAAATCTATCATGGTTTCAGAGAAATCATACTCCATGGTTCGTTGTTCTTGTAGAATGTTGAACGACTACCCCAACTAAAATCTATCCACTCAACAAAAATTATTTCACACCACAGACTCATCTTGGTCAGGATCGATTTGAAATCTATCATGGTTTCAGAGAAATCATACTCCATGGTTCGTTGTTCTTGTAGAATGTTGAACGACTACCCCAACTAAAATCTATCCACTCAACAAAAATTATTTCAGAGAAATCATACTCCATGGTAAGTTGTTCTTGTAGAATGTTGAACGACTACCCCAACTAAAATCTATCCATTTAACAAAAATTATTTCACACCACTTGGTCAGGATCGATTTGAAATCTATCATGGTTTCAGAGAAATCATACTCCATGGTTCGTTGTTCTTGTAGAATGTTGAACGACTACCCCAACTAAAATCTATCCACTCAACAAAAATTATTTCACACCACAGACTCATCTTGGTCAGGATCGATTTGAAATCTATCATGGTTTCAGAGAAATCATACTCCATGGTTCGTTGTTCTTGTAGAATGTTGAACGACTATCCCAACTAAAATCTATCCACTCAACAAAAATTATTTCCGAGAAATCATACTCCATGGTAAGTTATTCTTGTAGAATGTTGAACGACTATCCCAACTAAAATCTATCCACTCAACAAAAATTATTTCAGAGAAATCATAATCCATGGTAAGTTGTTCTTGTAGAATGTTGAACGACTACCCCTAACTAAAATCTATCCACTCAACAAAAATTATTTCAGAGAAATCATACTCCATGGTTCGTTGTTCTTGTAGAATGTTGAACGACTATCCCAACTAAAATCTATCCACTCAACAAAAATTATTTCAGAGAAATCATACTCCATGGTTCGTTGTTCTTGTAAAATGTTGAACGACTACCCCAACTAAAATCTATCCACTCAACAAAAATTATTTCAGAGAAATCATACTCTATGGTAAGTTGTTCTTGTAGAATGTTGAACTACTATCCCAACTAAAATCTATCCACTCAACAAAAATTATTTCACACCACAGACTCATCTTGGTCAGGATCGATTTGAAATCTATCATGGTTTCAGAGAAATCATACTCCATGGTTCGTTGTTCTTGTAGAATGTTGAACGACTACCCCAACTAAAATCTATCCACTCAACAAAAATTATTTCACACCACAGACTCATCTTGGTCAGGATCGATTTGAAATCTATCATGGTTTCAGAGAAATCATACTCCATGGTAAGTTGTTCTTGTAAAATGTTGAACGACTATCCCAACTAAAATCTATCCACTCAACAAAAATTATTTCAGAGAAATCATACTCCATGGTTCGTTGTTCTTGTAGAATGTTGAACGACTACCCCAACTAAAATCTATCCACTCAACAAAAATTATTTCAGAGAAATCATACTCCATGGTTCGTTGTTCTTGTAGAATGTTGAACGACTACCCCAACTAAAATCTATCCACTCAACAAAAATTATTTCACACCACAGACTCATCTTGGTCAGGATCGATTTGAAATCTATCATGGTTGCAGAGAAATCATACTCCATGGTTCGTTGTTCTTGCAGAATGTTGAACGACTACCCCAACTAAAATCTATCCACTCAACAAAAATTATTTCACACCACAGACTCATCTTGGTCAGGATCGATTTGAAATCTATCATGGTTTCAGAGAAATCATACTCCATGGTAAGTTGTTCTTGTAGAATGTTGAACGACTATCCCAACTAAAATCTATCCACTCAACAAAAATTATTTCAGAGAAATCATACTCCATGGTTCGTTGTTCTTGTAGAATGTTGAACGACTACCCCAACTAAAATCTATCCACTCAACAAAAATTATTTCACACCACAGACTCATCTTGGCCAGGATCGATTTGAAATCTATCATGGTTTCAGAGAAATCATACTCCATGGTAAGTTGTTCTTGTAAAATGTTGAACGACTATCCCAACTAAAATCTATACACTCAACAAAAATTATTTCAGAGAAATCATACTCCATGGTTCGTTGTTCTTGTAGAATGTTGAACGACTACCCCAACTAAAATCTATCCACTCAACAAAAATTATTTCAGAGAAATCATACTAAATGGTTCGTTGTTCTTGTAGAATGTTGAACGACTACCCCAACTAAAATCTATCCACTCAACAAAAATTATTTCACACCACAGACTCATCTTGGTCAGGATCGATTTGAAATCTATCATGGTTGCAGAGAAATCATACTCCATGGTTCGTTGTTCTTGTAGAATGTTGAACGACTACCCCAACTAAAATCTATCCACTCAACAAAAATTATTTCACACCGCAGACTCATCTTGGTCAGGATCGATTTGAAATCTATCATGGTTTCAGAGAAATCATACTCCATGGTAAGCTGTTCTTGTAGAATGTTGAACGACTAGCCCTAACTAAAATCTATCCACTCAACAAAAATTATTTCAGAGAAATCATACTCCATGGTTCGTTGTTCTTGTAGAATGTTGAACGACTATCCCAACTAAAATCTATCCACTCAACAAAAATTATTTCACACCACAGACTCATCTTGGTCAGGATCGATTTGAAATCTATCATGGTTTCAGAGAAATCATACTCCATGGTTCGTTGTTCTTGTAGAATGTTGAACGACTACCCCAACTAAAATCTATCCACTCAACAAAAATTATTTCACACCACAGACTCATCTTGGTCAGGATCGATTTGAAATCTATCATGGTTTCAGAGAAATCATACTCCATGGTTCGTTGTTCTTGTAGAATGTTGAACGACTACCCCAACTAAAATCTATCCACTCAACAAAAATTATTTCAGAGAAATCATACTCCATGGTAAGTTGTTCTTGTAGAATGTTGAACGACTACCCCAACTAAAATCTATCCATTTAACAAAAATTATTTCACACCACTTGGTCAGGATCGATTTGAAATCTATCATGGTTTCAGAGAAATCATACTCCATGGTTCGTTGTTCTTGTAGAATGTTGAACGACTACCCCAACTAAAATCTATCCACTCAACAAAAATTATTTCACACCACAGACTCATCTTGGTCAGGATCGATTTGAAATCTATCATGGTTTCAGAGAAATCATACTCCATGGTTCGTTGTTCTTGTAGAATGTTGAACGACTATCCCAACTAAAATCTATCCACTCAACAAAAATTATTTCCGAGAAATCATACTCCATGGTAAGTTATTCTTGTAGAATGTTGAACGACTATCCCAACTAAAATCTATCCACTCAACAAAAATTATTTCAGAGAAATCATAATCCATGGTAAGTTGTTCTTGTAGAATGTTGAACGACTACCCCTAACTAAAATCTATCCACTCAACAAAAATTATTTCAGAGAAATCATACTCCATGGTTCGTTGTTCTTGTAGAATGTTGAACGACTATCCCAACTAAAATCTATCCACTCAACAAAAATTATTTCAGAGAAATCATACTCCATGGTTCGTTGTTCTTGTAAAATGTTGAACGACTACCCCAACTAAAATCTATCCACTCAACAAAAATTATTTCAGAGAAATCATACTCTATGGTAAGTTGTTCTTGTAGAATGTTGAACTACTATCCCAACTAAAATCTATCCACTCAACAAAAATTATTTCACACCACAGACTCATCTTGGTCAGGATCGATTTGAAATCTATCATGGTTTCAGAGAAATCATACTCCATGGTTCGTTGTTCTTGTAGAATGTTGAACGACTACCCCAACTAAAATCTATCCACTCAACAAAAATTATTTCACACCACAGACTCATCTTGGTCAGGATCGATTTGAAATCTATCATGGTTTCAGAGAAATCATACTCCATGGTAAGTTGTTCTTGTAAAATGTTGAACGACTATCCCAACTAAAATCTATCCACTCAACAAAAATTATTTCAGAGAAATCATACTCCATGGTTCGTTGTTCTTGTAGAATGTTGAACGACTACCCCAACTAAAATCTATCCACTCAACAAAAATTATTTCAGAGAAATCATACTCCATGGTTCGTTGTTCTTGTAGAATGTTGAACGACTACCCCAACTAAAATCTATCCACTCAACAAAAATTATTTCACACCACAGACTCATCTTGGTCAGGATCGATTTGAAATCTATCATGGTTGCAGAGAAATCATACTCCATGGTTCGTTGTTCTTGCAGAATGTTGAACGACTACCCCAACTAAAATCTATCCACTCAACAAAAATTATTTCACACCACAGACTCATCTTGGTCAGGATCGATTTGAAATCTATCATGGTTTCAGAGAAATCATACTCCATGGTAAGTTGTTCTTGTAGAATGTTGAACGACTATCCCAACTAAAATCTATCCACTCAACAAAAATTATTTCAGAGAAATCATACTCCATGGTTCGTTGTTCTTGTAGAATGTTGAACGACTATCCCAACTAAAATCTATCCACTCAACAAAAATTATTTCACACCACAGACTCATCTTGGTCAGGATCGATTTGAAATCTATCATGGTTTCAGAGAAATCATACTCCATGGTTCTAAAATCTATCCACTCAACAAAAATTATTTCACACCACAGACTCATCTTGGTCAGGATCGATTTGAAATCTATCATGGTTTCAGAGAAATCATAGTCCATGGTAAGTTGTTCTTGTAGAATGTTGAACGACAACCCCAACTAAAATCTATCCACTCAACAAAAATTATTTCAGAGAAATCATACTCCATGGTAAGTTGTTCTTGTAGAATGTTGAACGACTACCCCAACTAAAATCTATCCACTCAACAAAAATTATTTCAGAGAAATCATACTCCATGGATCGTTGTTCTTGTAGACTGTTGAACGACTACCCCAACTAAAATCTATCCACTCAACAAAAATTATTTCACACCACAGACTCATCTTGGTCAGAATCGATTTGAAATCTATCATGGTTTCAGAGAAATCATACTCCATGGTAAGTTGTTCTTGTAGAATGTTGAACGACTATCCCAACTAAAATCTATCCACTCAACAAAAATTATTTCACACCACAGACTCATCTTGGTCAGGATCGATTTGAAATCTATCATGGTTTCAGAGAAATCATACTCCATGGTAAGATGTTCTTGTAGAATGTTGAACGACTACCCCAACTAAAATCTATCCACTCAACAAAAATTATTTCAGAGAAATCATACTCCATGGTTCGTTGTTCTTGTAGAATGTTGAACGACTATCCGAACTAAGATCTATCCACTCAACAAAAATTATTTCACACCACACACTCATCTTGGTCAGGATCGATTTGAAATCTATCATGGTTTCAGAGAAATCATACTCCATGGTTCGTTGTTCTTGTAGACTGTTGAACGACTACCCCAACTAAAATCTATCCACTCAACAAAAATTATTTCACACCACAGACTCATCTTGGTCAGGATCGATTTGAAATCTATCATGATTTCAGAGAAATCATAGTCCATGGTAAGTTGTTCTTGTAGAATGTTGAACGACTACCCCTAACTAAAATCTATAAACTCAACAAAAATTATTTCACACCACAGACTCATCTTGGTCAGGATCGATTTGAAATCTATCATGGTTTCAGAGAAATCATACTCCATGGTTCGTTGTTCTTGTAGACTGTTGAACGACTACCCCAACTAAAATCTATCCACTCAACAAAAATTATTTCACACCACAGACTCATCTTGGTCAGGATCGATTTGAAATCTATCATGGTTTCAGAGAAATCATACTCCATGGTTCGTTGTTCTTGTAGACTGTTGAACGACTACCCCTAACTAAAATCTATAAACTCAACAAAAATTATTTCACACCACAGACTCATCTTGGTCAGGATCGATTTGAAATCTATCATGGTTTCAGAGAAATCATACTCCATGGTTCGTTGTTCTTGTAGAATGTTGAACGACTACCCCAACTAAAATCTATCCACTCAACAAAAATTATTTCACACCACAGACTCATCTTGGTCAGGATCGATTTGAAATCTATCATGGTTTCAGAGAAATCATACTCCATGGTTCGTTGTTCTTGTAGACTGTTGAACGATTACCCAACTAAAATCTATCCACTCAACAAAAATTATTTCACACCACAGACTCATCTTGGTCAGGATCGATTTGAAATCTATCATGGTTTCAGAGAAATCATACTCCATGGTTCGTTGTTCTTGTAGACGGTTGAACGACTACCCCAACTAAAATCTATCCACTCAACAAAAATTATTTCACACCACAGACTCATCTTGGTCAGGATCGATTTGAAATCTATCATGGTTTCAGAGAAATCATAGTCCATGGTAAGTTGTTCTTGTAGAATGTTGAACGACTAATCCTAACTAAAATCTATAAACTCAACAAAAATTATTTCACACCACAGACTCATCTTGGTCAGAATCGATTTGAAATCTATCATGGTTTCAGAGAAATCATACTCCATGGTAAGTTGTTCTTGTAGAATGTTGAACGACTACCCCAACTAAAATCTATCCACTCAACAAAAATTATTTCAGAGAAATCATACTCCATGTTTCGTTGTTCTTGTAGAATGTTGAACGACTATCCCAACTAAAATCTATTAACTCAACAAAAATTATTTCAGAGAAATCATACTCCATGTTAAGTTGTTCTTGTAGAATGTTGAACGACTACCCCAACTAAAATCTATAAACTCAACAAAAATTATTTCACACCACAGACTCATCTTGGTCAGGATCGATTTAAAATCTATCATGGTTTCAGAGAAATCATACCCCATGGTAAGTTGTTCTTGTAGAATGTTGAACGACTACCCCAACTAAAATCTATCCACTCAACAAAAATTATTTCAGAGAAATCATACTCCATGTTTCGTTGTTCTTGTAGAATGTTGAACGACTACACCAACTAAAATCTATCCACTCAACAAAAATTATTTCAGAGAAATCATACTCCATGGTTCGTTGTTCAACTAAAATCTATCCACTCAACAAAAATTACTTCAGAGAAATCATACTCCATGTTAAGTTGTTCTTGTAGAATGTTGAACGACTACCCCAACTAAAATCTATCCACTCAACAAAAATTATTTCAGAGAAATCATACTCCATGGTTCATTGTTCTTGTAGAATGTTGAACGACTACCCCAACTAAAATCTATCCACTCAACAAAAATTATTTCAGAGAAATCATACTCCATGGTTCGTTGTTCAACTAAAATCTATCCACTCAACAAAAATTATTTCAGAGAAATCATACTCCATGTTAAGTTGTTCTTGTAGAATGTTGAACGACTACCCCAACTAAAATCTATCCACTCAACAAAAATTATTTCACACCACAGACTCATCTTGGTCAGGATCGATTTGAAATCTATCATGGTTGCAGAGAAATCATACTCCATGGTTCGTTGTTCTTGTAGTATGTTGAACGACTATCCCAACTAAAATCTATCCACTCAACAAAAATTATTTCAGAGAAATCATACTCTATGGTAAGTTGTACTTGTAGAATGTTGAACGACTACCCCAACTAAAATCTATCCACTCAACAAAAATTATTTCAGAGAAATCATACTCCATGGTAAGTTGTTCTTGTAGAATGTTGAACGACTATCCCAACTAAAATCTATCCACTCAACAAAAATTATTTCAGAGAAATCATACTCCATGGTTCGTTGCTCTTGTAGAATGTTGAACGATAATCCCAACTAAAATCTATCCACTCAAAAAAAATTATTTCAGAGAAATCATACTCCATGCTTCGTTGTTCTTGTAGAATGTTGAACGACTATCCCAACTAAAATCTATCCACTCAACAAAAATTATTTCACACCACAGACTCATCTTGGTCAGGATCGATTTGAAATCTATCATGGTTTCAGAGAAATCATAGTCCATGGTAAGTTGTTCTTGTAGAATGTTGAACGACTACCCCAACTAAAATCTATCCACTCAACAAAAATTATTTCACACCACAGACTCATCTTGGTCAGGATCGATTTGAAATCTATCATGGTTGCAGAGAAATCATACTCCATGGTTCGTTGTTCTTGTAGAATGTTGAACGACTACCCCAACTAAAATCTATCCACTCAACAAAAATTATTTCACACCACAGACTCATCTTGGTCAGGATCGATTTGAAATCTATCATGGTTTCAGAGAAATCATACTCCATGGTTCGTTGTTCTTGTAGAATGTTGAACGACTATCCCAACTAAAATCTATCCACTCAACAAAAATTATTTCACACCACAGACTCATCTTGGTCAGGATCGATTTGAAAACTATCATGGTTTCAGAGAAATCATAGTCCATGGTAAGTTGCTCTTGTAGAATGGTGAACGACTATCCCAACTAAAATCTATCCACTCAACAAAAATTATTTCACACCACAGACTCATCTTGGTCAGGATCGATTTGAAATCTATCATGGTTTCAGAGAAATCATACTCCATGGTTCGTTGTTCTTGTAGAATGTTGAACGACTACCCCAACTAAAATCTATCCACTCAACAAAAATTATTTCACACCACAGACTCATCTTGGTCAGGATCGATTTGAAATCTATCATGGTTTCAGAGAAATCATACTCCATGGTTCGTTGTTCTTGTAAAATGTTGAACGACTACCCCAACTAAAATCTATCCACTCAACAAAAATTATTTCACACCACAGACTCATCTTGGTCAGGATCGATTTGAAATCTATCATGGTTTCAGAGAAATCATACTCCATGGTTCGTTGTTCTTGTAGAATGTTGAACGACTATCCCAACTAAAATCTATCCACTCAACAAAAATTATTTCACACCACAGACTCATCTTGGTCAGGATCGTCTTGAAATCTATCATGGTTTCAGAGAAATCATACTCCATGGTTCGTTGTTCTTGTAAAATGTTGAACGACTACCCCAACTAAAATCTATCCACTCAACAAAAATTATTTCAGAGAAATCATACTCCATGGTAAGTTGTTCTTGTAGAATGTTGAACGACTACCCCAACTAAAATCTATCCACTCAACAAAAATTATTTCACACCACAGACTCATCTTGGTCAGGATCGATTTGAAATCTATCATGGTTTCAGAGAAATCATACTCTATGGTAAGTTGTTCTTGTAGAATGTTGAACGACTATCCCAACTAAAATCTATCCACTCAACAAAAATTATTTCAGAGAAATCATACTCCATGGTAAGTTGTTCTTGTAGAATGTTGAACGACTATCCCAACTAAAATCTATCCACTCAACAAAAATTATTTCAGAGAAATCATACTCCATGGTTCGTTGTTCTTGTAGAATGTTGAACGATAATCCCAACTAAAATCTATCCACTCAAAAAAAATTATTTCAGAGAAATCATACTCCATGCTTCGTTGTTCTGGTAGAATGTTGAACGACTATCCCAACTAAAATCTATCCACTCAACAAAAATTATTTCACACCACAGACTCATCTTGGTCAGGATCGATTTGAAATCTATCATGGTTTCAGAGAAATCATAGTCCATGGTAAGTTGTTCTTGTAGAATGTTGAACGACTACCCCAACTAAAATCTATCCACTCAACAAAAATTATTTCACACCACAGACTCATCTTGGTCAGGATCGATTTGAAATCTATCATGGTTGCAGAGAAATCATACTCCATGGTTCGTTGTTCTTGTAGAATGTTGAACGACTACCCCAACTAAAATCTATCCACTCAACAAAAATTATTTCACACCACAGACTCATCTTGGTCAGGATCGATTTGAAATCTACCATGGTTTCAGAGAAATCATACTCCATGGTTCGTTGTTCTTGTAGAATGTTGAACGACTATCCCAACTAAAATCTATCCACTCAACAAAAATTATTTCACACCACAGACTCATCTTGGTCAGGATCGATTTGAAATCTATCATGGTTTCAGAGAAATCATAGTCCATGGTAAGTTGTTCTTGTAGAATGGTGAACGACTATCCCAACTAAAATCTATCCACTCAACAAAAATTATTTCACACCACAGACTCATCTTGGTCAGGATCGATTTGAAATCTATCATGGTTTCAGAGAAATCATACTCCATGGTTCGTTGCTCTTGTAGAATGTTGAACGACTACCCCAACTAAAATCTATCCACTCAACAAAAATTATTTCACACCACAGACTCATCTTGGTCAGGATCGATTTGAAATCTATCATGGTTTCAGAGAAATCATACTCCATGGTTCGTTGTTCTTGTAAAATGTTGAACGACTACCCCAACTAAAATCTATCCACTCAACAAAAATTATTTCACACCACAGACTCATCTTGGTCAGGATCGATTTGAAATCTATCATGGTTTCAGAGAAATCATACTCCATGGTTCGTTGTTCTTGTAGAATGTTGAACGACTATCCCAACTAAAATCTATCCACTCAACAAAAATTATTTCACACCACAGACTCATCTTGGTCAGGATCGTCTTGAAATCTATCATGGTTTCAGAGAAATCATACTCCATGGTTCGTTGTTCTTGTAAAATGTTGAACGACTACCCCAACTAAAATCTATCCACTCAACAAAAATTATTTCAGAGAAATCATACTCCATGGTAAGTTGTTCTTGTAGAATGTTGAACGACTACCCCAACTAAAATCTATCCACTCAACAAAAATTATTTCACACCACAGACTCATCTTGGTCAGGATCGATTTAAAATCTATCATGGTTTCAGAGAAATCATACTCCATGGTTCGTTGTTCTTGTAAAATGTTGAACGACTACCCCAACTAAAATCTATCCACTCAACAAAAATTATTTCACACCACAGACTCATCTTGGTCAGGATCGATTTGAAATCTATCATGGTTTCAGAGAAATCATACTCCATGGTTCGTTGTTCTTGTAGAATGTTGAACGACTATCCCAAATACAATCTATCCACTCATCAAAAATTATTTCACACCACAGACTCATCTTGGTCAGGATCGATTTGAAATCTATCATGGTTTCAGAGAAATCATAATCCATGGTTCGTTGTTCTTGTGGAATGTTGAACGACTACCCCAACTAAAATCTATCCACTCAACAAAAATTATTTCAGAGAAATCATACTCTATTGTTCGTTGTTCTTGTAGAATGTTGAACGACTACCCCAACTAAAATCTATCCACTCAACAAAAATTATTTCACAATACAGACTCATCTTGGTCAGGATCGATTTGAAATCTATCATGGTTTCAGAGAAATCATACTCCATGGTTCGTTGTTCTTGTAAAATGTTGAACGACTACCCCAACTAAAATCTATCCACTCAACAAAAATTATTTCAGAGAAATCATACTCCATGGTAAGTTGTTCTTGTAGAATGTTGAACGACTACCCCAACTAAAATCTATCCACTCAACAAAAATTATTTCACACCACAGACTCATCTTGGTCAGGATCGATTTGAAATCTATCATGGTTTCAGAGAAATCATACTCCATGGTTCGTTGTTCTTGTAAAATGTTGAACGACTACCCCAACTAAAATCTATCCACTCAACAAAAATTATTTCAGAGAAATCATACTCCATTGTTCGTTGTTCTTGTAGAATGTTGAACGACTACCCCAACTAAAATCTATCCACTCAACAAAAATTATTTCACACCACAGACTCATCTTGGTCAGGATCGTCTTGAAATCTATCATGGTTTCAGAGAAATCATACTCCATGGTTCGTTGTTCTTGTAAAATGTTGAACGACTACCCCAACTAAAATCTATCCACTCAACAAAAATTATTTCACACCACAGACTCATCTTGGTCAGGATCGATTTGAAATCTATCATGGTTTCAGAGAAATCATACTCCATGGTTCGTTGTTCTTGTAAAATGTTGAACGACTACCCCAACTAAAATCTATCCACTCAACAAAAATTATTTCACACCACAGACTCATCTTGGTCAGGATCGATTTGAAATCTATCATGGTTTCAGAGAAATCATACTCCATGGTTCGTTGCTCTTGTAGAATGTTGAACGACTATCCCAAATACAATCTATCCACTCATCAAAAA
Organism: Xylota sylvarum; assembly: GCA_905220385.1. Lineage (NCBI taxonomy): Eukaryota > Metazoa > Arthropoda > Insecta > Diptera > Syrphidae > Xylota > Xylota sylvarum. The sequence continues at coordinate 979,521 of CAJMZQ010000068.1, read as the reverse complement.
TTATTTCACACCACAGACTCATCTTGGTCAGGATCGATTTGAAATCTATCATGGTTTCAGAGAAATCATAATCCATGGTTCGTTGTTCTTGTAGAATGTTGAACGACTACCCGAACTAAAATCTATCCACTCAACAAAAATTATTTCAGAGAAATCATACTCCATTGTTCGTTGTTCTTGTAGAATGTTGAACGACTACCCCAACTAAAATCTATCCACTCAACAAAAATTATTTCACAATACAGACTCATCTTGGTCAGAATCGATTTGAAATCTATCATGGTTTCAGAGAAATCATACTCCATGGTTCGTTGTTCTTGTAGAATGTTGAACGACTATCCCAACTAAAATCTATCCACTCAACAAAAATTATTTCACACCACAGACTCATCTTGGTCAGGATCGATTTGAAATCTATCATGGTTTCAGAGAAATCATACTCCACGGTTCGTTGTTCTTGTAGAATGTTGAACGACTATCCCAACTAAAATATATCCACTCAACAAAAATTATTTCAGAGAAATCATACTCCATGGTTCGTTGTTCTTGTAGAATGTTGAACGACTATCCCAACTAAAATCTATCCACTCAACAAAAATTATTTCACACCACAGACTCATCTTGGTCAGGATCGATTTGAAATCTATCATGGTTTCAGAGAAATCATACTCCACGGTTCGTTGTTCTTGTAGAATGTTGAACGACTATCCCAACTAAAATATATCCACTCAACAAAAATTATTTCAGAGAAATCATAATCCATGGTTCGTTGTTCTTGTAGAATGTTGAACGACTATCCCAACTAAAATCTATCCACTCAAGAAAAATTATTTCAGAGAAATCATACTCCATGGTTCGTTGTTCTTGTAGAATGTTGAACGACTACCCCAACTAAAATCTATCCACTCAACAAAAATTATTTCAGAGAAATCATACTCCATGGTTCGTTGTTCTTGTAGAATGTTGAACGACTATCCCAACTAAAATCTATCCACTCAACAAAAATTATTTCACACCCCAGACTCATCTTGGTCAGGATCGATTTGAAATCTATCATGGTTTCAGAGAAATCATACTCCACGGTTCGTTGTTCTTGTAGAATGTTGAACGACTATCCCAACTAAAATATATCCACTCAACAAAAATTATTTCAGAGAAATCATACTCCGTGGTTCGTTGTTCTTGTAGAATGTTGAACGACTACCCCAACTAAAATCTATCCACTCAACAAAAATTATTTCACACCACAGACTCATCTTGGTCAGGATCGATTTGAAATCTATCATGGTTTCAGAGAAATCATACTCCATGGTAAGTTGTTCTTGTAGAATGTTGAACGACTACCCCAACTAAAATCTATCCACTCAACAAAAATTATTTCACACCACAGACTCATCTTGGTCAGGATCGATTTGAAATCTATCATGGTTTCAGAGAAATCATACTCCATGGTAAGTTGTTCTTGTAGAATGTTGAACGACTATCCCAACTAAAATCTATCCACTCAACAAAAATTATTTCAGAGAAATCATACTCCATGGTTCGTTGTTCTTGTAGAATGTTGAACGACTACCCCAACTAAAATCTATCCACTCAACAAAAATTATTTCAGAGAAATCATACTCCATGGTTCGTTGTTCTTGTAGAATGTTGAACGACTACCCCAATTAAAATCTATCCACTCAACAAATATTATTTCACACCACAGACTCATCTTGGTCAGGATCGATTTGAAATCTATCATGGTTTCAGAGAAATCATAATCCATGGTTCGCTGTTCTTGTGAAATGTTGAACGACTACCCCAACTAAAATCTATCCACTCAACAAAAATCATTTCAGAGAAATCATACTCCATTGTTCGTTGTTCTTGTAGAATGTTGAACGACTACCCCAACTAAAATCTATCCACTCAACAAAAATTATTTCACACCACAGACTCATCTTGGTCAGGATCGATTTGAAATCTATCATGGTTTCAGAGAAATCATACTCCATGGTAAGTTGTTCTTGTAGAATGTTGAACGACTACCCCAACTAAAATCTATCCACTCAACAAAAATTATTTCAGAGAAATCATACTCCATGGTTCGTTGTTCTTGTAGAGTGTTGAACGACTACCCCAACTAAAATCTATCCACTCAACAAAAATTATTTCACACCACAGACTCATCTTGGTCAGGATCGATTTGAAATCTATCATGGTTTCAGAGAAATCATACTCCATGGTTCGTTGTTCTTGTAAAATGTTGAACGACTACCCCAACTAAAATCTATCCACTCAACAAAAATTATTTCAGAGAAATCATACTGCATGGTAAGTTGTTCTTGTAGAATGTTGAACGACTATCCCAACTAAAATCTATCCACTCAACAAAATTTATTTCAGAGAAATCATACTCCATGGTTCGTTGTTCTTGTAGAATGTTGAACGACTATCCCAACTAAAATCTATCCACTCAACAAATATTATTTCAGAAAAATCATACTCCATGGTAAGTTGTTCTTGTAGAATGTTGAACGACTACCCCAACTAAAATCTATCCACTCAACAAAAATTATTTCAGAGAAATCATACTCCATGGTTCGTTGTTCTTGTAGAATGTTGAACGACTATCCCAACTAAAATCTATCCACTCAACAAAAATTATTTCAGAGAAATCATACTCCATGGTTCGTTGTTCTTGTAGAATGTTGAACGACTACCCCAACTAACATCTATCCACTCAACAAAAATTATTTCACACCACAGACTCATCTTGGTCGGGATCGATTTGAAATCTATCATGGTTTCAGAGAAATCATAGTCCATATTAAGTTGTTCTTGTAGAATGTTGAACGACTACCCCAACTAAAATCTATCCACTCAACAAAAATTATTTCACACCACAGACCCATCTTGGTCAGGATCGATTTGAAATCTATCATGGTTTCAGAGAAATCATACTCCATGGTAAGTTGTTCTTGTAGAATGTTGAACGACTACCCCAACTAAAATCTATCCACTCAACAAAAATTATTTCACACCACAGACTCATCTTGGTCAGGATCGATTTGAAATCTATCATGGTTGCAGAGAAATCATACTCCATGGTTCGTTGTTCTTGTAGAATGTTGAACGACTATCCCAACTAAAATCTATCCACTCAACAAAAATTATTTCAGAGAAATCATACTCCATGGTTCGTTGTTCTTGTAGAATGTTGAACGACTATCCCAACTAAAATCTATCCACTCAACAAAAATTATTTCAGAGAAATCATACTCCATGGTAAGTTGTTCTTGTAGAATGTTGAACGACTACCCCTAACTAAAATCTATCCACTCAACAAAAATTATTTCAGAGAAATCATACTCCATGGTTGGTTGTTCTTGTAGAAAGTTGAACGACTATCCCAACTAAAATCTATCCACTCAACAAGAATTATTTCAGAGAAATCATACTCCATGGTTCGTTGTTCTTGTAGAATGTTGAACGACTATCCCAACTAAAATCTATCCACTCAACAAAAATTATTTCACACCACAGACTCATCTTGGTCAGGATCGATTTGAAATCTATCATGGTTTCAGAGAAATCATACTCCATGGTTCGTTGTTCTTGTAGAATGTTGAACGACTATCCCAACTAAAATCTATCCACTCAACAAAAATTATTTCACACCACAGACTCATCTTGGTCAGGATCGATTTGAAATCTATCATGGTTTCAGAGAAATCATACTCCATGGTTCGTTGTTCTTGTAAAATGTTGAACGACTACCCCAACTAAAATCTATCCACTCAACAAAAATTATTTCACACCACAGACTCATCTTGGTCAGGATCGATTTGAAATCTATCATGGTTTCAGAGAAATCATACTCCATGGTTCGTTGTTCTTGTAGAATGTTGAACGACTATCCCAACTAAAATCTATCCACTCAACAAAAATTATTTCAGAGAAATCATACTCCATGGTTCGTTGTTCTTGTAGAATGTTGAACGACTACCCCAACTAAAATCTATCCACTCAACAAAAATTATTTCAGAGAAATCATACTCCATTGTTCGTTGTTCTTGTAGAATGTTGAACGACTACCCCAACTAAAATCTATCCACTCAACAAAAATTATTTCACAATACAGACTCATCTTGGTCAGGATCGATTTGATCTCTATCATGGCTTCAGAGAAATCATACTCCATGGTTCGTTGTTCTTGTAAAATGTTGAACGACTACCCCAACTAAAATCTATCCACTCAACAAAAATTATTTCAGAGAAATCATACTCCATGTTTCGTTGTTCTTGTAGAATGTTGAACGACTACCCCAACTAAAATCTATCCACTCAACAAAAATTATTTCACACCACAGACTCATCTTGGTCAGGATCGATTTGAAATCTATCATGGTTTCAGAGAAATCATACTCCATGGTTCGTTGTTCTTGTAAAATGTTGAACGACTACCCCAACTAAAATCTATCCACTCAACAAAAATTATTTCAGAGAAATCATACTCCATTGTTCGTTGTTCTTGTAGAATGTTGAACGACTACCCCAACTAAAATCTATCCACTCAACAAAAATTATTTCACACCACAGACTCATCTTGGTCAGGATCGTCTTGAAATCTATCATGGTTTCAGAGAAATCATACTCCATGGTTCGTTGTTCTTGTAAAATGTTGAACGACTACCCCAACTAAAATCTATCCACTCAACAAAAATTATTTCAGAGAAATCATACTCCATGGTAAGTTGTTCTTGTAGAATGTTGAACGACTACCCCAACTAAAATCTATCCACTCAACAAAAATTATTTCACACCACAGACTCATCTTGGTCAGGATCGATTTGAAATCTATCATGGTTTCAGAGAAATCATACTCCATGGTTCGTTGTTCTTGTAAAATGTTGAACGACTACCCCAACTAAAATCTATCCACTCAACAAAAATTATTTCACACCACAGACTCATCTTGGTCAGGATCGATTTGAAATCTATCATGGTTTCAGAGAAATCATACTCCATGGTTCGTTGCTCTTGTAGAATGTTGAACGACTATCCCAAATACAATCTATCCACTCATCAAAAATTATTTCACACCACAGACTCATCTTGGTCAGGATCGATTTGAAATCTATCATGGTTTCAGAGAAATCATAATCCATGGTTCGTTGTTCTTGTGGAATGTTGAACGACTACCCCAACTAAAATCTATCCACTCAACAAAAATTATTTCAGAGAAATCATACTCCATTGTTCGTTGTTCTTGTAGAATGTTGAACGACTACCCCAACTAAAATCTATCCACTCAACAAAAATTATTTCACAATACAGACTCATCTTGGTCAGGATCGATTTGAAATCTATCATGGTTTCAGAGAAATCATACTCCATGGTTCGTTGTTCTTGTAGAATGTTGAACGACTATCCCAACTAAAATCTATCCACTCAACAAAAATTATTTCAGAGAAATCATACTCCATGGTTCGTTGTTCTTGTAGAATGTTGAACGACTACCCCAACTAAAATCTATCCACTCAACAAAAATTATTTCAGAGAAATCATACTCCATGGTAAGTTGTTCTTGTAGAATGTTGAACGACTACCCCAACTAAAATCTATCCACTCAACAAAAATTATTTCACACCACAGACTCATCTTGGTCAGGATCGATTTGAAATCTATCATGGTTTCAGAGAAATCATACTCCATGGTTCGTTGTTCTTGTAAAATGTTGAACGACTACCCCAACTAAAATCTATCCACTCAACAAAAATTATTTCACAATACAGACTCATCTTGGTCAGGATCGATTTGAAATCTATCATGGTTTCAGAGAAATCATACTCCATGGTTCGTTGCTCTTGTAGAATGTTGAACGACTATCCCAAATACAATCTATCCACTCATCAAAAATTATTTCACACCACAGACTCATCTTGGTCAGGATCGATTTGAAATCTATCATGGTTTCAGAGAAATCATAATCCATGGTTCGTTGTTCTTGTGGAATGTTGAACGACTACCCCAACTAAAATCTATCCACTCAACAAAAATTATTTCAGAGAAATCATACTCCATTGTTCGTTGTTCTTGTAGAATGTTGAACGACTACCCCAACTAAAATCTATCCACTCAACAAAAATTATTTCACAATACAGACTCATCTTGGTCAGGATCGATTTGAAATCTATCATGGTTTCAGAGAAATCATACTCCATGGTTCGTTGTTCTTGTAGAATGTTGAACGACTATCCCAACTAAAATCTATCCACTCAACAAAAATTATTTCAGAGAAATCATACTCCATGGTAAGTTGTTCTTGTAGAATGTTGAACGACTATCCCAAATACAATCTATCCACTCATCAAAAATTATTTCGCACCACAGACTCATCTTGGTCAGGATCGATTTGAAATCTATCATGGTTTCAGAGAAATCATACTCCATGGTTCGTTGTTCTTGTAAAATGTTGAACGACTACCCCAACTAAAATCTATCCACTCAACAAAAATTATTTCAGAGAAATCATACTCCATTGTTCGTTGTTCTTGTAGAATGTTGAACGACTACCCCAACTAAAATCTATCCACTCAACAAAAATTATTTCACACCACAGACTCATCTTGGTCAGGATCGTCTTGAAATCTATCATGGTTTCAGAGAAATCATACTCCATGGTTCGTTGTTCTTGTAAAATGTTGAACGACTACCCCAACTAAAATCTATCCACTCAACAAAAATTATTTCAGAGAAATCATACTCCATGGTAAGTTGTTCTTGTAGAATGTTGAACGACTACCCCAACTAAAATCTATCCACTCAACAAAAATTATTTCACACCACAGACTCATCTTGGTCAGGATCGATTGGAAATCTATCATGGTTTCAGAGAAATCATACTCCATGGTTCGTTGTTCTTGTAAAATGTTGAACGACTACCCCAACTAAAATCTATCCACTCAACAAAAATTATTTCACACCACAGACTCATCTTGGTCAGGATCGATTTGAAATCTATCATGGTTTCAGAGAAATCATACTCCATGGTTCGTTGCTCTTGTAGAATGTTGAACGACTATCCCAAATACAATCTATCCACTCATCAAAAATTATTTCACACCACAGACTCATCTTGGTCAGGATCGATTTGAAATCTATCATGGTTTCAGAGAAATCATAATCCATGGTTCGTTGTTCTTGTGGAATGTTGAACGACTACCCCAACTAAAATCTATCCACTCAACAAAAATTATTTCAGAGAAATCATACTCCATTGTTCGTTGTTCTTGTAGAATGTTGAACGACTACCCCAACTAAAATCTATCCACTCAACAAAAATTATTTCACAATACAGACTCATCTTGGTCAGGATCAATTTGAAATCTATCATGGTTTCAGAGAAATCATACTCCATGGTTCGTTGTTCTTGTAGAATGTTGAACGACTATCCCAACTAAAATCTATCCACTCAACAAAAATTATTTCAGAGAAATCATACTCCATGGTAAGTTGTTCTTGTAGAATGTTGAACGACTACCCCAACTAAAATCTATCCACTCAACAAAAATTATTTCACACCACAGACTCATCTTGGTCAGGATCGATTTGAAATCTATCATGGTTTCAGAGAAATCATACTCCATGGTTCGTTGTTCTTGTAAAATGTTGAACGACTACCCCAACTAAAATCTATCCACTCAACAAAAATTATTTCACACCACAGACTCATCTTGGTCAGGATCGATTTGAAATCTATCATGGTTTCAGAGAAATCATACTCCATGGTTCGTTGCTCTTGTAGAATGTTGAACGACTATCCCAAATACAATCTATCCACTCATCAAAAATTATTTCACACCACAGACTCATCTTGGTCAGGATCGATTTGAAATCTATCATGGTTTCAGAGAAATCATAATCCATGGTTCGTTGTTCTTGTGGAATGTTGAACGACTACCCCAACTAAAATCTATCCACTCAACAAAAATTATTTCAGAGAAATCATACTCCATTGTTCGTTGTTCTTGTAGAATGTTGAACGACTACCCCAACTAAAATCTATCCACTCAACAAAAATTATTTCAGAGAAATCATACTCCATGGTAAGTTGTTCTTGTAGAATGTTGAACGACTACCCCAACTAAAATCTATCCACTCAACAAAAATTATTTCACACCACAGACTCATCTTGGTCAGGATCGATTTGAAATCTATCATGGTTTCAGAGAAATCATACTCCATGGTTCGTTGTTCTTGTAAAATGTTGAACGACTACCCCAACTAAAATCTATCCACTCAACAAAAATTATTTCACACCACAGACTCATCTTGGTCAGGATCGATTTGAAATCTATCATGGTTTCAGAGAAATCATACTCCATGGTTCGTTGCTCTTGTAGAATGTTGAACGACTATCCCAAATACAATCTATCCACTCATCAAAAATTATTTCACACCACAGACTCATCTTGGTCAGGATCGATTTGAAATCTATCATGGTTTCAGAGAAATCATAATCCATGGTTCGTTGTTCTTGTGGAATGTTGAACGACTACCCCAACTAAAATCTATCCACTCAACAAAAATTATTTCAGAGAAATCATACTCCATTGTTCGTTGTTCTTGTAGAATGTTGAACGACTACCCCAACTAAAATCTATCCACTCAACAAAAATTATTTCACACCACAGACTCATCTTGGTCAGGATCGATTTGAAATCTATCATGGTTTCAGAGAAATCATACTCCATGGTTCGTTGTTCTTGTAAAATGTTGAACGACTACCCCAACTAAAATCTATCCACTCAACAAAAATTATTTCACACCACAGACTCATCTTGGTCAGGATCGATTTGAAATCTATCATGGTTTCAGAGAAATCATACTCCATGGTTCGTTGCTCTTGTAGAATGTTGAACGACTATCCCAAATACAATCTATCCACTCATCAAAAATTATTTCACACCACAGACTCATCTTGGTCAGGATCGATTTGAAATCTATCATGGTTTCAGAGAAATCATAATCCATGGTTCGTTGTTCTTGTGGAATGTTGAACGACTACCCCAACTAAAATCTATCCACTCAACAAAAATTATTTCAGAGAAATCATACTCCATTGTTCGTTGTTCTTGTAGAATGTTGAACGACTACCCCAACTAAAATCTATCCACTCAACAAAAATTATTTCACAATACAGACTCATCTTGGTCAGGATCGATTTGAAATCTATCATGGTTTCAGAGAAATCATACTCCATGGTTCGTTGTTCTTGTAGAATGTTGAACGACTATCCCAACTAAAATCTATCCACTCAACAAAAATTATTTCACACCACAGACTCATCTTGGTCAGGATCGATTTGAAATCTATCATGGTTTCAGAGAAATCATACTCCACGGTTCGTTGTTCTTGTAGAATGTTGAACGACTATCCCAACTAAAATATATCCACTCAACAAAAATTATTTCAGAGAAATCATACTCCATGGTAAGTTGTTCTTGTAGAATGTTGAACGACTACCCCAACTAAAATCTATCCACTCAACAAAAATTATTTCACACCACAGACTCATCTTGGTCAGGATCGATTTGAAATCTATCATGGTTTCAGAGAAATCATACTCCATGGTTCGTTGCTCTTGTAGAATGTTGAACGACTATCCCAACTAAAATCTATCCACTCAACAAAAATTATTTCAGAGAAATCATACTCCATGGTTCGTTGTTCTTGTGGAATGTTGAACGACTACCCCAACTAAAATCTATCCACTCAACAAAAATTATTTCAGAGAAATCATACTCCATTGTTCGTTGTTCTTGTAGAATGTTGAACGACTACCCCAACTAAAATCTATCCACTCAACAAAAATTATTTCACAATACAGACTCATCTTGGTCAGGATCGATTTGAAATCTATCATGGTTTCAGAGAAATCATACTCCATGGTTCGTTGTTCTTGTAGAATGTTGAACGACTATCCCAACTAAAATCTATCCACTCAACAAAAATTATTTCAGAGAAATCATACTCCATGGTAAGTTGTTCTTGTAGAATGTTGAACGACTATCCCAAATACAATCTATCCACTCATCAAAAATTATTTCGCACCACAGACTCATCTTGGTCAGGATCGATTTGAAATCTATCATGGTTTCAGAGAAATCATACTCCATGGTTCGTTGTTCTTGTAAAATGTTGAACGACTACCCCAACTAAAATCTATCCACTCAACAAAAATTATTTCAGAGAAATCATACTCCATTGTTCGTTGTTCTTGTAGAATGTTGAACGACTACCCCAACTAAAATCTATCCACTCAACAAAAATTATTTCACACCACAGACTCATCTTGGTCAGGATCGTCTTGAAATCTATCATGGTTTCAGAGAAATCATACTCCATGGTTCGTTGTTCTTGTAAAATGTTGAACGACTACCCCAACTAAAATCTATCCACTCAACAAAAATTATTTCAGAGAAATCATACTCCATGGTAAGTTGTTCTTGTAGAATGTTGAACGACTACCCCAACTAAAATCTATCCACTCAACAAAAATTATTTCACACCACAGACTCATCTTGGTCAGGATCGATTTGAAATCTATCATGGTTTCAGAGAAATCATACTCCATGGTTCGTTGTTCTTGTAAAATGTTGAACGACTACCCCAACTAAAATCTATCCACTCAACAAAAATTATTTCACACCACAGACTCATCTTGGTCAGGATCGATTTGAAATCTATCATGGTTTCAGAGAAATCATACTCCATGGTTCGTTGCTCTTGTAGAATGTTGAACGACTATCCCAAATACAATCTATCCACTCATCAAAAATTATTTCACACCACAGACTCATCTTGGTCAGGATCGATTTGAAATCTATCATGGTTTCAGAGAAATCATAATCCATGGTTCGTTGTTCTTGTGGAATGTTGAACGACTACCCCAACTAAAATCTATCCACTCAACAAAAATTATTTCAGAGAAATCATACTCCATTGTTCGTTGTTCTTGTAGAATGTTGAACGACTACCCCAACTAAAATCTATCCACTCAACAAAAATTATTTCACAATACAGACTCATCTTGGTCAGGATCAATTTGAAATCTATCATGGTTTCAGAGAAATCATACTCCATGGTTCGTTGTTCTTGTAGAATGTTGAACGACTATCCCAACTAAAATCTATCCACTCAACAAAAATTATTTCAGAGAAATCATACTCCATGGTAAGTTGTTCTTGTAGAATGTTGAACGACTACCCCAACTAAAATCTATCCACTCAACAAAAATTATTTCACACCACAGACTCATCTTGGTCAGGATCGATTTGAAATCTATCATGGTTTCAGAGAAATCATACTCCATGGTTCGTTGTTCTTGTAAAATGTTGAACGACTACCCCAACTAAAATCTATCCACTCAACAAAAATTATTTCACACCACAGACTCATCTTGGTCAGGATCGATTTGAAATCTATCATGGTTTCAGAGAAATCATACTCCATGGTTCGTTGCTCTTGTAGAATGTTGAACGACTATCCCAAATACAATCTATCCACTCATCAAAAATTATTTCACACCACAGACTCATCTTGGTCAGGATCGATTTGAAATCTATCATGGTTTCAGAGAAATCATAATCCATGGTTCGTTGTTCTTGTGGAATGTTGAACGACTACCCCAACTAAAATCTATCCACTCAACAAAAATTATTTCAGAGAAATCATACTCCATTGTTCGTTGTTCTTGTAGAATGTTGAACGACTACCCCAACTAAAATCTATCCACTCAACAAAAATTATTTCAGAGAAATCATACTCCATGGTAAGTTGTTCTTGTAGAATGTTGAACGACTATCCCAACTAAAATCTATCCACTCAACAAAAATTATTTCACACCACAGACTCATCTTGGTCAGGATCGATTTGAAATCTATCATGGTTTCAGAGAAATCATACTCCATGGTTCGTTGTTCTTGTAAAATGTTGAACGACTACCCCAACTAAAATCTATCCACTCAACAAAAATTATTTCACACCACAGACTCATCTTGGTCAGGATCGATTTGAAATCTATCATGGTTTCAGAGAAATCATACTCCATGGTTCGTTGCTCTTGTAGAATGTTGAACGACTATCCCAAATACAATCTATCCACTCATCAAAAATTATTTCACACCACAGACTCATCTTGGTCAGGATCGATTTGAAATCTATCATGGTTTCAGAGAAATCATAATCCATGGTTCGTTGTTCTTGTGGAATGTTGAACGACTACCCCAACTAAAATCTATCCACTCAACAAAAATTATTTCAGAGAAATCATACTCCATTGTTCGTTGTTCTTGTAGAATGTTGAACGACTACCCTAACTAAAATCTATCCACTCAACAAAAATTATTTCACACCACAGACTCATCTTGGTCAGGATCGATTTGAAATCTATCATGGTTTCAGAGAAATCATACTCCATGGTTCGTTGTTCTTGTAAAATGTTGAACGACTACCCCAACTAAAATCTATCCACTCAACAAAAATTATTTCACACCACAGACTCATCTTGGTCAGGATCGATTTGAAATCTATCATGGTTTCAGAGAAATCATACTCCATGGTTCGTTGCTCTTGTAGAATGTTGAACGACTATCCCAAATACAATCTATCCACTCATCAAAAATTATTTCACACCACAGACTCATCTTGGTCAGGATCGATTTGAAATCTATCATGGTTTCAGAGAAATCATAATCCATGGTTCGTTGTTCTTGTGGAATGTTGAACGACTACCCCAACTAAAATCTATCCACTCAACAAAAATTATTTCAGAGAAATCATACTCCATTGTTCGTTGTTCTTGTAGAATGTTGAACGACTACCCCAACTAAAATCTATCCACTCAACAAAAATTATTTCACAATACAGACTCATCTTGGTCAGGATCGATTTGAAATCTATCATGGTTTCAGAGAAATCATACTCCATGGTTCGTTGTTCTTGTAGAATGTTGAACGACTATCCCAACTAAAATCTATCCACTCAACAAAAATTATTTCACACCACAGACTCATCTTGGTCAGGATCGATTTGAAATCTATCATGGTTTCAGAGAAATCATACTCCACGGTTCGTTGTTCTTGTAGAATGTTGAACGACTATCCCAACTAAAATATATCCACTCAACAAAAATTATTTCAGAGAAATCATACTCCATGGTTCGTTGTTCTTGTAGAATGTTGAACGACTACCCCAACTAAAATCTATCCACTCAACAAAAATTATTTCACACCACAGACTCATCTTGGTCAGGATCGATTTGAAATCTATCATGGTTTCAGAGAAATCATACTCCATGGTAAGTTGTTCTTGTAGAATGTTGAACGACTACCCCAACTAAAATCTATCCACTCAACAAAAATTATTTCACACCACAGACTCATCTTGGTCAGGATCGATTTGAAATCTATCATGGTTTCAGAGAAATCATACTCCACGGTTCGTTGTTCTTGTAGAATGTTGAACGACTATCCCAACTAAAATATATCCACTCAACAAAAATTATTTCAGAGAAATCATAATCCATGGTTCGTTGTTCTTGTAGAATGTTGAACGACTATCCCAACTAAAATCTATCCACTCAAGAAAAATTATTTCAGAGAAATCATACTCCATGGTTCGTTGTTCTTGTAGAATGTTGAACGACTACCCCAACTAAAATCTATCCACTCAACAAAAATTATTTCAGAGAAATCATACTCCATGGTTCGTTGTTCTTGTAGAATGTTGAACGACTATCCCAACTAAAATCTATCCACTCAACAAAAATTATTTCACAATACAGACTCATCTTGGTCAGGATCGATTTGAAATCTATCATGGTTTCAGAGAAATCATACTCCACGGTTCGTTGTTCTTGTAGAATGTTGAACGACTATCCCAACTAAAATATATCCACTCAACAAAAATTATTTCAGAGAAATCATACTCCGTGGTTCGTTGTTCTTGTAGAATGTTGAACGACTACCCCAACTAAAATCTATCCACTCAACAAAAATTATTTCACACCACAGACTCATCTTGGTCAGGATCGATTTGAAATCTATCATGGTTTCAGAGAAATCATACTCCATGGTAAGTTGTTCTTGTAGAATGTTGAACGACTACCCCAACTAAAATCTATCCACTCAACAAAAATTATTTCACACCACAGACTCATCTTGGTCAGGATCGATTTGAAATCTATCATGGTTTCAGAGAAATCATACTCCATGGTAAGTTGTTCTTGTAGAATGTTGAACGACTATCCCAACTAAAATCTATCCACTCAACAAAAATTATTTCAGAGAAATCATACTCCATGGTTCGTTGTTCTTGTAGAATGTTGAACGACTACCCCAACTAAAATCTATCCACTCAACAAAAATTATTTCAGAGAAATCATACTCCATGGTTCGTTGTTCTTGTAGAATGTTGAACGACTACCCCAATTAAAATCTATCCACTCAACAAATATTATTTCACACCACAGACTCATCTTGGTCAGGATCGATTTGAAATCTATCATGGTTTCAGAGAAATCATAATCCATGGTTCGCTGTTCTTGTGAAATGTTGAACGACTACCCCAACTAAAATCTATCCACTCAACAAAAATCATTTCAGAGAAATCATACTCCATTGTTCGTTGTTCTTGTAGAATGTTGAACGACTACCCCAACTAAAATCTATCCACTCAACAAAAATTATTTCACACCACAGACTCATCTTGGTCAGGATCGATTTGAAATCTATCATGGTTTCAGAGAAATCATACTCCATGGTAAGTTGTTCTTGTAGAATGTTGAACGACTACCCCAACTAAAATCTATCCACTCAACAAAAATTATTTCAGAGAAATCATACTCCATGGTTCGTTGTTCTTGTAGAGTGTTGAACGACTACCCCAACTAAAATCTATCCACTCAACAAAAATTATTTCACACCACAGACTCATCTTGGTCAGGATCGATTTGAAATCTATCATGGTTTCAGAGAAATCATACTCCATGGTTCGTTGTTCTTGTAAAATGTTGAACGACTACCCCAACTAAAATCTATCCACTCAACAAAAATTATTTCAGAGAAATCATACTGCATGGTAAGTTGTTCTTGTAGAATGTTGAACGACTATCCCAACTAAAATCTATCCACTCAACAAAATTTATTTCAGAGAAATCATACTCCATGGTTCGTTGTTCTTGTAGAATGTTGATCACAATGTTGTCAACAAATATTATTTCAGAAAAATCATACTCCATGGTAAGTTGTTCTTGTAGAATGTTGAACGACTACCCCAACTAAAATCTATCCACTCAACAAAAATTATTTCAGAGAAATCATACTCCATGGTTCGTTGTTCTTGTAGAATGTTGAACGACTATCCCAACTAAAATCTATCCACTCAACAAAAATTATTTCAGAGAAATCATACTCCATGGTTCGTTGTTCTTGTAGAATGTTGAACGACTACCCCAACTAACATCTATCCACTCAACAAAAATTATTTCACACCACAGACTCATCTTGGTCAGGATCGATTTGAAATCTATCATGGTTGCAGAGAAATCATACTCCATGGTTCGTTGTTCTTGTAGAATGTTGAACGACTATCCCAACTAAAATCTATCCACTCAACAAAAATTATTTCAGAGAAATCATACTCCATGGTTCGTTGTTCTTGTAGAATGTTGAACGACTATCCCAACTAACATCTATCCACTCAACAAAAATTATTTCAGAGAAATCATACTCCATGGTTCGTTGTTCTTGTAGAATGTTGAACGACTATCCCAACTAAAATCTATCCACTCAACAAAAATTATTTCAGAGAAATCATACTCCATGGTTCGTTGTTCTTGTAGAATGTTGAACGACTACCCCAACTAACATCTATCCACTCAACAAAAATTATTTCACACCACAGACTCATCTTGGTCAGGATCGATTTGAAATCTATCATGGTTTCAGAGAAATCATAGTCCATATTAAGTTGTTCTTGTAGAATGTTGAACGACTACCCCAACTAAAATCTATTCACTCAACAAAAATTATTTCACACCACAGACCCATCTTGGTCAGGATCGATTTGAAATCTATCATGGTTTCAGAGAAATCATACTCCATGGTAAGTTGTTCTTGTAGAATGTTGAACGACTACCCCAACTAAAATCTATCCACTCAACAAAAATTATTTCACACCACAGACTCATCTTGGTCAGGATCGATTTGAAATCTATCATGGTTGCAGAGAAATCATACTCCATGGTTCGTTGTTCTTGTAGAATGTTGAACGACTATCCCAACTAAAATCTATCCACTCAACAAAAATTATTTCAGAGAAATCATACTCCATGGTTCGTTGTTCTTGTAGAATGTTGAACGACTATCCCAACTAACATCTATCCACTCAACAAAAATTATTTCAGAGAAATCATACTCCATGGTAAGTTGTTCTTGTAGAATGTTGAACGACTACCCCTAACTAAAATCTATCCACTCAACAAAAATTATTTCAGAGAAATCATACTCCATGGTTGGTTGTTCTTGTAGAATGTTGAACGACTATCCCAACTAAAATCTATCCACTCAACAAGAATTATTTCAGAGAAATCATACTCCATGGTTCGTTGTTCTTGTAGAATGTTGAACGACTATCCCAACTAAAATCTATCCACTCAACAAAAATTATTTCACACCACAGACTCATCTTGGTCAGGATCGATTTGAAATCTATCATGGTTTCAGAGAAATCATACTCCATGGTTCGTTGTTCTTGTAAAATGTTGAACGACTACCCCAACTAAAATCTATCCACTCAACAAAAATTATTTCACACCACAGACTCATCTTGGTCAGGATCGATTTGAAATCTATCATGGTTTCAGAGAAATCATACTCCATGGTTCGTTGTTCTTGTAGAATGTTGAACGACTATCCCAACTAAAATCTATCCACTCAACAAAAATTATTTCAGAGAAATCATACTCCATGGTTCGTTGTTCTTGTAGAATGTTGAACGACTACCCCAACTAAAATCTATCCACTCAACAAAAATTATTTCACACCACAGACTCATCTTGGTCAGGATCCATTTGAAATCTATCATGGTTTCAGAGAAATCATACTCCATGGTTCGTTGTTCTTGTAAAATGTTGAACGACTACCCCAACTTAAATCTATCCACTCAACAAAAATTATTTCACACCACAGACTCATCTTGGTCAGGATCGATTTGAAATCTATCATGGTTTCAGAGAAATCATACTCCATGGTTCGTTGTTCTTGTAGAATGTTGAACGACTATCCCAACTAAAATCTATCCACTCAACAAAAATTATTTCAGAGAAATCATACTCCATGGTTCGTTGTTCTTGTAGAATGTTGAACGACTACCCCAACTAAAATCTATCCACTCAACAAAAATTATTTCACACCACAGACTCATCTTGGTCAGGATCGATTTGAAATCTATCATGGTTTCAGAGAAATCATACTCCATGGTAAGTTGTTCTTGTAGAATGTTGAACGACTACCCCAACTAAAATCTATCCACTCAACAAAAATTATTTCAAACCACAGACTCATCTTGGTCAGGATCGATTTGAAATCTATCATGGTTTCAGAGAAATCATACTCCATGGTAAGTTGTTCTTGTAGAATGTTGAACGACTACCCCAACTAAAATCTATCCACTCAACAAAAATTATTTCAGAGAAATCATACTCCATGGTTCGTTGTTCTTGTAGAATGTTGAACGACTACCCCAACTAAAATCTATCGACTCAACAAAAATTATTTCAGAGAAATCATACTCCATGGTTCGTTGTTCTTGTAGAATGTTGAACGACTACCCCAACTAAAATCTATCCACTCAACAAAAATTATTTCACACCACAGACTCATCTTTTTAAGGATCGATTTGAAATCTATCATGGTTTCAGAGATATCATAGTCCATGGTACGTTGTTCTTGTAGAATGTTGAACGACTACCCCAACTAAAATCTATCCACTCAACAAAAATTATTTCAGAGAAACC
The DNA here is from genome assembly GCA_905220385.1 of Xylota sylvarum. Lineage (NCBI taxonomy): Eukaryota > Metazoa > Arthropoda > Insecta > Diptera > Syrphidae > Xylota > Xylota sylvarum. The sequence continues at coordinate 961,454 of CAJMZQ010000068.1, read as the reverse complement.
ATACTCCATGATAAGTTGTTCTTGTAGAATATTGAACGACTATCCCAACTAAAATCTATCCACTCAACAAAAATTATTTCAGAGAAATCATTCTCCATGGTTCGTTGTTCTTGTAGAATGTTGAACGACTATCCCAACTAAAATCTATCCACTCAACAAATATTATTTCAGAGAAATCATACTCCATGGTAAGTTGTTCTTGTAGAATGTTGAACGACTACCCCAACTAAAATCTATCCACTCAACAAAAATTATTTCAGAGAAATCATACTCCATGGTTCGTTGTTCTTGTAGAATGTTGAACGACTACCCCAACTAAAATCTATCCACTCAACAAAAATTATTTCACACCACAGACTCATCTTGGTCAGGATCGATTTGAAATCTATCATGGTTTCAGAGAAATCATAGTCCATGGTAAGTTGTTCTTGTAGAATGTTGAACGACTACCCCAACTAAAATCTATCCACTCAACAAAAATTATTTCACACCACAGACTCATCTTGGTCAGGATCGATTTGAAATCTATCATGGTTTCAGAGAAATCATACTCCATGGTTCGTTGTTCTTGTAGAATGTTGAACGACTATCCCAACTAAAATCTATCCACTCAACAAAAATTATTTCACACCACAGACTCATCTTGGTCATGATCGATTTGAAATCTATCATGGTTTCAGAGAAATCATACTCCATGGTTCGTTGTTCTTGTAGAATGTTGAACGACTATCCCAACTAAATTCTATCCACTCAACAAAAATTATTTCAGAGAAATCATACTCCATGGTTCGTTGTTCTTGTAGAATGTTGAACGACTATCCCAACTAAAATCTATCCACTCAACAAAAATTATTTCACACCACAGACTCATCTTGGTCAGGATCGATTTGAAATCTATCATGGTTTCAGAGAAATCATACTCCATGGTAAGTTGTTCTTGTAGAATGTTGAACGACTATCCCAACTAAAATCTATCCACTCAACAAAAATTATTTCAGAGAAATCATACTCCATGGTTCGTCGTTCTTGTAAAATGTTGAACGACTACCCCAACTAAAATCTATCCACTCAACAAAAATTATTTCAGAGAAATCATACTCCATGGTAAGTTGTTCTTGTAGAATGTTGAACGACTATCCCAACTAAAATCTATCCACTCAACAAAAATTATTTCAGAGAAATCATACTCCATGGTTCGTTGTTCTTGTAGAATGTTGAACGACTACCCCAACTAAAATCTATCCACTCAACAAAAATTATTTCACACCACAGACTCATCTTGGTCATGATCGATTTGAAATCTATCATGGTTTCAGAGAAATCATACTCCATGATTCGTTGTTCTTGTAGAATGTTGAACGACTACCCCAACTAAAATCTATCCACTCAACAAAAATTATTTCACACTACAGACTCATCTTGGTCAGGATCGATTTGAAATCTATCATGGTTGCAGAGAAATCATACTCCATGGTAAGTTGTTCTTGTAGAATGTTGAACGACTACCCCAACTAAAATCTATCCACTCAACAAAAATTATTTCAGAGAAATCATACTCCATGGTTCGTTGTTCTTGTAGAATGTTGAACGACTACCCCAACTAAAATCTATCCACTCAACAAAAATTATTTCACACCACAGACTCATCTTGGTCAGGATCGATTTGAAATCTATCATGGTTGCAGAGAAATCATACTCCATGGTTCGTTGTTCTTGTAGAATGTTGAACGACTACCCCAACTAAAATCTATCCACTCAACAAAAATTATTTCAGAGAAATCATACTCCATGGTTCGTTGTTCTTGTAGAATGTTGAACGACTACCCCAACTAAAATCTATCCACTCAACAAAAATTATTTCAGAGAAATCATACTCCATGGTTCGTTGTTCTTGTAGAATGTTGAACGACTACCCCAACTAAAATCTATCCACTCAACAAAAATTATTTCACACCACAGACTCATCTTGGTCAGGATCGATTTGAAATCTATCATGGTTGCAGAGAAATCATACTCCATGGTTCGTTGTTCTTGTAGAATGTTGAACGACTACCCCAACTAAAATCTATCCACTCAACAAAAATTATTTCACACCATAGACTCATCTTGGTCAGGATCGATTTGAAATCTATCATGGTTTCAGAGAAATCATACTCCATGGTAAGTTGTTCTTGTAGAATGTTGAACGACTACCCCAACTAAAATCTATCCACTCAACAAAAATTATTTCAGAGAAATCATACTCCATGGTTCGTTGTTCTTGTAAAATGTTGAACGACTATCCCAACTAAAATCTATCCACTCAACAAAAATTATTTCACACCACAGACTCATCTTGGTCATGACCGATTTGAAATCTATCATGGTTTCAGAGAAATCATACTCCATGGTTCGTTGTTCTTGTAGAATGTTGAACGACTATCCCAACTAAATTCTATCCACTCAACAAAAATTATTTCAGAGAAATCATACTCCATGGTTCGTTGTTCTTGTAGAATGTTGAACGACTATCCCAACTAAAATCTATCCACTCAACAAAAATTATTTCACACCACAGACTCATCTTGGTCAGGATCGATTTGAAATCTATCATGGTTTCAGAGAAATCATACTCCATGGTAAGTTGTTCTTGTAGAATGTTGAACGACTATCCCAACTAAAATCTATCCACTCAACAAAAATTATTTCAGAGAAATCATACTCCATGGTTCGTCGTTCTTGTAAAATGTTGAACGACTACCCCAACTAAAATCTATCCACTCAACAAAAATTATTTCAGAGAAATCATACTCCATGGTAAGTTGTTCTTGTAGAATGTTGAACGACTATCCCAACTAAAATCTATCCACTCAACAAAAATTATTTCAGAGAAATCATACTCCATGGTTCGTTGTTCTTGTAGAATGTTGAACGACTACCCCAACTAAAATCTATCCACTCAACAAAAATTATTTCACACCACAGACTCATCTTGGTCATGATCGATTTGAAATCTATCATGGTTTCAGAGAAATCATACTCCATGATTCGTTGTTCTTGTAGAATGTTGAACGACTACCCCAACTAAAATCTATCCACTCAACAAAAATTATTTCACACTACAGACTCATCTTGGTCAGGATCGATTTGAAATCTATCATGGTTGCAGAGAAATCATACTCCATGGTAAGTTGTTCTTGTAGAATGTTGAACGACTACCCCAACTAAAATCTATCCACTCAACAAAAATTATTTCAGAGAAATCATACTCCATGGTTCGTTGTTCTTGTAGAATGTTGAACGACTACCCCAACTAAAATCTATCCACTCAACAAAAATTCTTTCACACCACAGACTCATCTTGGTCAGGATCGATTTGAAATCTATCATGGTTGCAGAGAAATCATACTCCATGGTTCGTTGTTCTTGTAGAATGTTGAACGACTACCCCAACTAAAATCTATCCACTCAACAAAAATTATTTCAGAGAAATCATACTCCATGGTTCGTTGTTCTTGTAGAATGTTGAACGACTACCCCAACTAAAATCTATCCACTCAACAAAAATTATTTCAGAGAAATCATACTCCATGGTTCGTTGTTCTTGTAGAATGTTGAACGACTACCCCAACTAAAATCTATCCACTCAACAAAAATTATTTCACACCACAGACTCATCTTGGTCAGGATCGATTTGAAATCTATCATGGTTGCAGAGAAATCATACTCCATGGTTCGTTGTTCTTGTAGAATGTTGAACGACTACCCCAACTAAAATCTATCCACTCAACAAAAATTATTTCACACCATAGACTCATCTTGGTCAGGATCGATTTGAAATCTATCATGGTTTCAGAGAAATCATACTCCATGGTAAGTTGTTCTTGTAGAATGTTGAACGACTACCCCAACTAAAATCTATCCACTCAACAAAAATTATTTCAGAGAAATCATACTCCATGGTTCGTTGTTCTTGTAAAATGTTGAACGACTATCCCAACTAAAATCTATCCACTCAACAAAAATTATTTTAGAGAAATCATACTCCATGGTAAGTTGTTCTTGTAGAATGTTGAACGACTATCCCAACTAAAATCTATCCACTCAACAAAAATTATTTCAGAGAAATCATACTCCATGGTTCGTTGTTCTTGTAGAATGTTGAACGACTACCCCAACTAAAATCTATCCACTCAATAAAAATTATTTCACACCACAGACTCATCTTGGTCAGGATCGATTTGAAATCTATCATGGTTTCAGAGAAATCATACTCCATGATTCGTTGTTCTTGTAGAATGTTGAACGACTACCCCAACTAAAATCTATCCACTCAACAAAAATTATTTCACACCACAGACTCATCTTGGTCAGGATCGATTTGAAATCTATCATGGTTGCAGAGAAATCATACTCCATGGTTCGTTGTTCTTGTAGAATGTTGAACGACTACCCCAACTAAAATCTATTAACTCAACAAAAATTATTTCAGAGAAATCATACTCCATGGTTCGTTGTTCTTGTAGAATGTTGAACGACTACCCCAACTAAAATCTATCCACTCAACAAAAATTATTTCACACCACAGACTCATCTTGGTCAGGATCGATTTCAAATCTATCATGGTTTCAGAGAAATCATACTCCATGGTAAGTTGTTCTTGTAGAATGTTGAACGACTATCCCAACTAAAATCTATCCACTCAACAAAAATTATTTCAGAGAAATCATACTCCATGGTTCGTTGTTCTTGTAGAATGTTGAACGACTACCCCAACTAAAATCTATCCACTCAACAAAAATTATTTCACACCACAGACTCATCTTGGTCATGATCGATTTGAAATCTATCATGGTTTCAGAGAAATCATACTACATGGTTCGTTGTTCTTGTAGAATGTCGAACGACTACCCCAACTAAAATCTATCCACTCAACAAAAATTATTCCACACCACAGACTCATCTTGGTCAGGATCGATTTGAAATCTATCATGGTTGCAGAGAAATCATACTCCATGGTAAGTTGTTCTTGTTGAATGTTGAACGACTACCCCAACTAAAATCTATCCACTCAACAAAAATTATTTCAGAGAAATCATACTCCATGGTTCGTTGTTCTTGTAGAATGTTGAACGACTACCCCAACTAAAATCTATCCACTCAACAAAAATTATTTCACACCACAGACTCATCTTGGTCAGGATCGATTTGAAATCTATCATGGTTTCAGAGAAATCATACTCCATGGTAAGTTGTTCTTGTAGAATGTTGAACGACTATCCCAACTAAAATCTATCCACTCAACAAAAATTATTTCAGAGAAATCATACTCCATGGTTCATTGTTCTTGTAGAATGTTGAACGACTACCCCAAATAAAATCTATCCACTCAACAAAAATTATTTCACACCACAGACTCATCTTGGTCAGGATCGATTTGAAATCTATCATGGTTGCAGAGAAATCATACTCCATGGTTCGTTGTTCTTGTAGAATGTTGAACAACTACCCCAACTAAAATCTATCCACTCAACAAAAATTATTTCAGAGAAATCATACTCCATGGTTCGTTGTTCTTGTAGAATGTTGAACGACTACCCCAACTAAAATCTATCCACTCAACAAAAATTATTTCAGAGAAGTCATACTCCATGGTTCGTTGTTCTTGTAGAATGTTGAACGACTACCCCAACTAAAATCTATCCACTCAACAAAAATTATTTCACACCACAGACTCATCTTGGTCAGGATCGATTTGAAATCTATCATGGTTGCAGAGAAATCATACTCCATGGTTCGTTGTTCTTGTAGAATGTTGAACGACTACCCCAACTAAAATCTATCCACTCAACAAAAATTATTTCACACCATAGACTCATCTTGGTCAGGATCGATTTGAAATCTATCATGGTTGCAGAGAAATCATACTCCATGGTTCGTTGTTCTTGTAGAATGTTGAACGACTACCCCAACTAAAATCTATCCACTCAACAAAAATTATTTCAGAGAAATCATACTCCATGGTTCGTTGTTCTTGTAGAATGTTGAACGACTACCCCAACTAAAATCTATCCACTCAACAAAAATTATTTCACACCACAGACTCATCTTGGTCAGGATCGATTTGAAATCTATCATGGTTTCAGAGAAATCATACTCCATGATAAGTTGTTCTTGTAGAATGTTGAACGACTATCCCAACTAAAATCTATCCACTCAAAAAAATTATTTCAGAGCAATCATACTCCATGGTAAGTTGCTCTTGTAGAATGTTGAACGACTACCAGAACTAAAATCTATCCACTCAACAAAAATTATTTCACACCACAGACTCATCTTGGTCAGGATCGATTTGAAATCTATCATGGTTTTAGAGAAATCATAGTCCATGTTAAGTTGTTCTTGTAGAATGTTGAACGACTATCCCAACTAAAATCTATCCACTCAACAAAAATTATTTCACACCACAGACTCATCTTGGTCAGGATCGATTTGAAATCTATCATGGTTTCAGAGACATCATACTCCATGGTTCGTTGTTCTTGTAGAATGTTGAACGACTACCCCAACTAAAATCTATCCACTCAACAAAAATTATTTCAGAGAAATCATACTCCATGGTTCGGTGTTCTTGTAGAATGTTGAACGACTACCCCAACTAAAATCTATCCACTCAACAAAAATTATGTCACACCACAGACTCATCTTGGTCAGGATCGATTTGAAATCTATCATGGTTTCAGAGAAATCATAATCCATGGTAAGTTGTTCTTGTAGAATGTTGAACGACTATCCCAACTAAAATCTATCCACTCAACAAAAATTATTTCAGAGAAATCATACTCCATGGTTCGTTGTTCTTGTAGAATGTTGAACGACTACCCCAACTAAAATCTATCCACTCAACAAAAATTATTTCACACCACAGACTCATCTTGGTCAGGATCGATTTGAAATCTATCATGGTTTCAGAGAAATCATACTCCATGGTAAGTTGTTCTTGTAGAATGTTGAACGACTACCCCAACTAAAATCTATCCACTCAACAAAAATTATTTCAGAGAAATCATACTCCATGGTAAGTTGTTCTTGTAGAATGTTGAACGACTACCCCAACTAAAATCTATCCACTCAACAAAAATTATTTCACACCACAGACTCATCTTGGTCAGGATCGATTTGAAATCTATCATGGTTTCAGAGAAATCATACTCCATGGTTCGTTGTTCTTGTAGAATGTTGAACGACTATCCCAACTAAAATCTATCCACTCAACAAAAATTATTTCAGAGAAATCATACTCTATGGTAAGTTGTTCTTGTAGAATGTTGAACGACTATAACAACTAAAATCTATCCACTCAACAAAAATTATTTCACACCACAGACTCATCTTGGTCAGGATCGATTTGAAATCTATCATGGTTGCAGAGAAATCATACTCCATGGTTCGTTGTTCTTGTAGAATGTTGAACGACTACCCCAACTAAAATCTATCCACTCAACAAAAATTATTTCACACCACAGACTCATCTTGGTCAGGATCGATTTGAAATCTATCATGGTTTCAGAGAAATCATACTCCATGGTTCGTTGTTCTTGTAGAATGTTGAACGACTACCCCAACTAAAATCTATCCACTCAACAAAAATTATTTCACACCACAGACTCATCTTGGTCAGGATCGATTTGAAATCTATCATGGTTTCAGAGAAATCATACTCCATGGTTCGTTGTTCTTGTAGAATGTTGAACGGGTACCAAAACTAAAATCTATCCACTCAACAAAAATTATTTCACACCACAGACTCATCTTGGTCAGGATCGATTTGAAATCTATCATGGTTTCAGAGAAATCATACTCCATGGTTCGTTGTTCTTGTAGAATGTTGAACGACTACCCCAACTAAAATCTATCCACTCAACAAAAATTATTTCACACCACAGACTCATCTTGGTCGGGATCGATTTGAAAGCTATCATGGTTTCAGAGAAATCATACGCCATGGTTCGTTGTTCTTGTAAAATGTTGAACGACTACCCCAACTAAAATCTATCCACTCAACAAAAATTATTTCAGAGAAATCATACTCCACGGTAAGTTGTTCTTTTAGAATGTTGAACGACTATCCCAACTAAAATCTATCCACTCAACAAAAATTATTTCAGAGAAATCATACTCCATGGTTCGTTGTTCTTGTAGAATGTTGAACGACTATCCCAACTAAAATCTATCCACTCAACAAAAATTATTTCAGAGAAATCATACTCCATGGTAAGTTGTTCTTGTAGAATGTTGAACGACTATCCCAACTAAAATCTATCCACTCAACAAAAATTATTTCAGAGAAATCATACTCCATGGTTCGTTGTTCTTGTAGAATGTTGAACGACTACCCCAAATAAAATCTATCCACTCAACAAAAATTATTTCACACCACAGACTCATCTTGGTCAGGATCGATTTGAAATCTATCATGGCTTCAGAGAAATCATACTCCATGGTTCGTTGTTCTTGTAAAATGTTGAACGACTACCCCAACTAAAATCTATCCACTCAACAAAAATTATTTCAGAGAAATCATACTCCTTGGTAAGTTGTTCTTGTAGAATGTTGAACGACTACCCCAACTAAAATCTATCCACTCCACAAAAATTATTTCAGAGAAGTCATACTCCACTTCGTTGTTCTTGTAGAATGTTGAACGACTACCCCAACTAAAATCTATCCACTCAACAAAAATTATTTCACACCACAGACTCATCTTGGTCGGGATCGATTTGAAAGCTATCATGGTTTCAGAGAAATCATACTCCATGGTTCTTTGTTCTTGTAAAATGTTGAACGACTACCCCAACTAAAATCTACCCACTCAACAAAAATTATTTCAGAGAAATCATACTCCACGGTAAGTTGTTCTTTTAGAATGTTGAACGACTATCCCAACTAAAATCTATCCACTCAACAAAAATTATTTCAGAGAAATCATACTCCATGGTTCGTTGTTCTTGTAGAATGTTGAACGACTATCCCAACTAAAATCTATCCACTCAACAAAAATTATTTCAGAGAAATCATACTCCATGGTAAGTTGTTCTTGTAGAATGTTGAACGACTATCCCAACTAAAATCTATCCACTCAACAAAAATTATTTCAGAGAAATCATACTCCATGGTTCGTTGTTCTTGTAGAATGTTGAACGACTACCCCAAATAAAATCTATCCACTCAACAAAAATTATTTCACACCACAGACTCATCTTGGTCAGGATCGATTTGAAATCTATCATGGTTTCAGAGAAATCATACTCCATGGTAAGTTGTTCTTGTAGAATGTTGAACGACTATCCCAACTAAAATCTATCCACTCAACAAAAATTATTTCAGAGAAATCATACTCCATGGTTCATTGTTCTTGTAGAATGTTGAACGACTACCCCAACTAAAATCTATCCACTCAACAAAAATTATTTCACACCACAGACTCATCTTGGTCAGGATCGATTTGAAATCTATCATGGTTGCAGAGAAATCATACTCCATGGTTCGTTGTTCTTGTAGAATGTTGAACAACTACCCCAACTAAAATCTATCCACTCAACAAAAATTATTTCAGAGAAATCATACTCCATGGTTCGTTGTTCTTGTAGAATGTTGAACGACTACCCCAACTAAAATCTATCCACTCAACAAAAATTATTTCACACCACAGACTCATCTTGGTCAGGATCGATTTGAAATCTATCATGGTTTCAGAGAAATCATAGTCCATGGTAAGTTGTTCTTGTAGAATGTTGAACGACTACCCCAACTAAAATCTATCCACTCAACAAAAATTATTTCAGAGAAATCATACTCCATGGTAAGTTGTTCTTGTAGAATGTTGAACGACTACCCCAACTAAAATCTATCCACTCAACAAAAATTATTTCACACCACAGACTCATCTTGGTCAGGATCGATTTGAAATCTATCATGGTTTCAGAGAAATCATAATCCATGGTAAGTTGTTCTTGTAGAATGTTGAACGACTATCCCAACTAAAATCTATCCACTCAACAAAAATTATTTCAGAGAAATCATACTCTATGGTAAGTTGTTCTTGTAGAATGTTGAACGACTATAACAACTAAAATCTATCCACTCAACAAAAATTATTTCACACCACAGACTCATCTTGGTCAGGATCGATTTGAAATCTATCATGGTTGCAGAGAAATCATACTCCATGGTTCGTTGTTCTTGTAGAATGTTGAACGACTACCCCAACTAAAATCTATCCACTCAACAAAAATTATTTCACACCACAGACTCATCTTGGTCAGGATCGATTTGAAATCTATCATGGTTTCAGAGAAATCATAGTCCATGGTAAGTTGTTCTTGTAGAATGTTGAACGACTACCCCAACTAAAATCTATCCACTCAACAAAAATTATTTCAGAGAAATCATACTCCATGGTAAGTTGTTCTTGTAGAATGTTGAACGACTACCCCAACTAAAATCTATCCACTCAACAAAAATTATTTCACACCACAGACTCATCTTGGTCAGGATCGATTTGAAATCTATCATGGTTTCAGAGAAATCATACTCCATGGTTCGTTGTTCTTGTAGAATGTTGAACGACTATCCCAACTAAAATCTATCCACTCAACAAAAATTATTTCAGAGAAATCATACTCTATGGTAAGTTGTTCTTGTAGAATGTTGAACGACTATAACAACTAAAATCTATCCACTCAACAAAAATTATTTCACACCACAGACTCATCTTGGTCAGGATCGATTTGAAATCTATCATGGTTGCAGAGAAATCATACTCCATGTTTCGTTGTTCTTGTAGAATGTTGAACGACTACCCCAACTAAAATCTATCCACTCAACAAAAATTATTTCACACCACAGACTCATCTTGGTCAGGATCGATTTGAAATCTATCATGGTTTCAGAGAAATCATACTCCATGGTTCGTTGTTCTTGTAGAATGTTGAACGACTACCCCAACTAAAATCTATCCACTCAACAAAAATTATTTCACACCACAGACTCATCTTGGTCAGGATCGATTTGAAATCTATCATGGTTTCAGAGAAATCATACTCCATGGTTCGTTGTTCTTGTAGAATGTTGAACGGGTACCAAAACTAAAATCTATCCACTCAACAAAAATTATTTCACACCACAGACTCATCTTGGTCAGGATCGATTTGAAATCTATCATGGTTTCAGAGAAATCATACTCCATGGTTCGTTGTTCTTGTAGAATGTTGAACGACTACCCCAACTAAAATCTATCCACTCAACAAAAATTATTTCACACCACAGACTCATCTTGGTCGGGATCGATTTGAAAGCTATCATGGTTTCAGAGAAATCATACGCCATGGTTCGTTGTTCTTGTAAAATGTTGAACGACTACCCCAACTAAAATCTATCCACTCAACAAAAATTATTTCAGAGAAATCATACTCCACGGTAAGTTGTTCTTTTAGAATGTTGAACGACTATCCCAACTAAAATCTATCCACTCAACAAAAATTATTTCAGAGAAATCATACTCCATGGTTCGTTGTTCTTGTAGAATGTTGAACGACTATCCCAACTAAAATCTATCCACTCAACAAAAATTATTTCAGAGAAATCATACTCCATGGTAAGTTGTTCTTGTAGAATGTTGAACGACTATCCCAACTAAAATCTATCCACTCAACAAAAATTATTTCAGAGAAATCATACTCCATGGTTCGTTGTTCTTGTAGAATGTTGAACGACTACCCCAAATAAAATCTATCCACTCAACAAAAATTATTTCACACCACAGACTCATCTTGGTCAGGATCGATTTGAAATCTATCATGGTTTCAGAGAAATCATACTCCATGGTTCGTTGTTCTTGTAAAATGTTGAACGACTACCCCAACTAAAATCTATCCACTCAACAAAAATTATTTCAGAGAAATCATACTCCTTGGTAAGTTGTTCTTGTAGAATGTTGAACGACTACCCCAACTAAAATCTATCCACTCCACAAAAATTATTTCAGAGAAATCATACTCCACTTCGTTGTTCTTGTAGAATGTTGAACGACTACCCCAACTAAAATCTATCCACTCAACAAAAATTATTTCACACCACAGACTCATCTTGGTCGGGATCGATTTGAAAGCTATCATGGTTTCAGAGAAATCATACTCCATGGTTCTTTGTTCTTGTAAAATGTTGAACGACTACCCCAACTAAAATCTACCCACTCAACAAAAATTATTTCAGAGAAATCATACTCCACGGTAAGTTGTTCTTTTAGAATGTTGAACGACTATCCCAACTAAAATCTATCCACTCAACAAAAATTATTTCAGAGAAATCATACTCCATGGTTCGTTGTTCTTGTAGAATGTTGAACGACTATCCCAACTAAAATCTATCCACTCAACAAAAATTATTTCAGAGAAATCATACTCCATGGTAAGTTGTTCTTGTAGAATGTTGAACGACTATCCCAACTAAAATCTATCCACTCAACAAAAATTATTTCAGAGAAATCATACTCCATGGTTCGTTGTTCTTGTAGAATGTTGAACGACTACCCCAAATAAAATCTATCCACTCAACAAAAATTATTTCACACCACAGACTCATCTTGGTCAGGATCGATTTGAAATCTATCATGGTTTCAGAGAAATCATACTCCATGGTAAGTTGTTCTTGTAGAATGTTGAACGACTATCCCAACTAAAATCTATCCACTCAACAAAAATTATTTCAGAGAAATCATACTCCATGGTTCATTGTTCTTGTAGAATGTTGAACGACTACCCCAACTAAAATCTATCCACTCAACAAAAATTATTTCACACCACAGACTCATCTTGGTCAGGATCGATTTGAAATCTATCATGGTTGCAGAGAAATCATACTCCATGGTTCGTTGTTCTTGTAGAATGTTGAACAACTACCCCAACTAAAATCTATCCACTCAACAAAAATTATTTCAGAGAAATCATACTCCATGGTTCGTTGTTCTTGTAGAATGTTGAACGACTACCCCAACTAAAATCTATCCACTCAACAAAAATTATTTCAGAGAAATCATACTCCATGGTTCGTTGTTCTTGTAGAATGTTGAACGACTACCCCAACTAAAATCTATCCACTCAACAAAAATTATTTCACACCACAGACTCATCTTGGTCAGGATCGATTTGAAATCTATCATGGTTGCAGAGAAATCATACTCCATGGTTCGTTGTTCTTGTAGAATGTTGAACGACTACCCCAACTAAAATCTATCCACTCAACAAAAATTATTTCACACCATAGACTCATCTTGGTCAGGATCGATTTAAAATCTATCATGGTTGCAGAGAAATCATACTCCATGGTTCGTTGTTCTTGTAGAATGTTGAACGACTATCCCAACTAAAATCTATCCACTCAACAAAAATTATTTCAGAGAAATCATACTCCATGGTTCGTTGTGCTTGTAGAATGTTGAACGACTACCCCAACTAAAATCTATCCACTCAACAAAAATTATTCACACCACAGACTCATCTTGGTCAGGATCGATTTGAAATCTATCATGGTTTCAGAGAAATCATACTCCATGATAAGTTGTTCTTGTAGAATGTTGAACGACTATCCCAACTAAAATCTATCCACTCAACAAAAATTATTTCAGAGCAATCATACTCCATGGTAAGTTGTTCTTGTAGAATGTTGAACGACAACCAGAACTAAAATCTATCCACTCAACAAAAATTATTTCACACCACAGACTCATCTTGGTCAGGATCGATTTGAAATCTATCATGGTTTCAGAGAAATCATAGTCCATGGTAAGTTGTTCTTGTAGAATGTTGAACGACTATCCCAACTAAAATCTATCCACTCAACAAAAATTATTTCACACCACAGACTCATCTTGGTCAGGATCGATTTGAAATCTATCATGGTTTCAGAGACATCATACTCCATGGTTCGTTGTTCTTGTAGAATGTTGAACGACTACCCCAACTAAAATCTATCCACTCAACAAAAATTATTTCAGAGAAATCATACTCCATGGTTCGGTGTTCTTGTAGAATGTTGAACGACTACCCCAACGAAAATCTATCCACTCAACAACAATTATTTCACACCACAGACTCATCTTGGTCAGGATCGATTTGAAATCTATCATGGTTTCAGAGAAATCATAATCCATGGTAACTTGTTCTTGTAGAATGTTGAACGACTATCCCAACTAAAATCTATCCACTCAACAAAAATTATATCAGAGAAATCATACTCCATGGTTCGTTGTTCTTGTAGAATGTTGAACGACTACCCCAACTAAAATCTATCCACTCAACAAAAATTATTTCACACCACAGACTCATCTTGGTCAGGATCGATTTGAAATCTATCATGGTTTCAGAGAAATCATAGTCCATGGTAAGTTGTTCTTGTAGAATGTTGAACGACTACCCCAACTAAAATCTATCCACTCAACAAAAATTATTTCACACCACAGACTCATCTTGGTCAGGATCGATTTGAAATCTATCATGGTTTCAGAGAAATCATACTCCATGGTTCGTTGTTCTTGTAGAATGTTGAACGACTATCCCAACTAAAATCTATCCACTCAACAAAAATTATTTCAGAGAAATCATACTCCATGGTAAGTTGTTCTTGTAGAATGTTGAACGACTATCCCAACTAAAATCTATCCACTCAACAAAAATTATTTCACACCACAGACTCATCTTGGTCAGGATCGATTTGAAATCTATCATGGTTGCAGAGAAATCATACTCCATGGTTCGTTGTTCTTGTAGAATGTTGAACGACTACCCCAACTAAAATCTATCCACTCAACAAAAATTATTTCACACCGCAAACTCATCTTGGTCAGGATCGATTTGAAATCTATCATTGTTTCAGAGAAATCATACTCCATGGTTCGTTGTTCTTGTAGAATGTTGAACGACTACCCCAACTAAAATCTATCCACTCAACAAAAATTAATTCACACCACAGACTCATCTTGGTCAGGATCGATTTGAAATCTATCATGGTTTCAGAGAAATCATACTCCATGGTTCGTTGTTCTTGTAGAATGTTGAACGGGTACCAAAACTAAAATCTATCCACTCAACAAAAATTATTTCACACCACAGACTCATCTTGGTCAGGATCGATTTGATCATGGATTGATCATGGTTTCAGAGAAATCATACTCCATGGTTCGTTGTTCTTGTAGAATGTTGAACGACTACCCCAACTAAAATCTATCCACTCAACAAAAATTATTTCAGAGAAATCATACTCCACGGTAAGTTGTTCTTTTAGAATGTTGAACGACTATCCCAACTAAAATCTATCCACTCAACAAAAATTATTTCAGAGAAATCATACTCCATGGTTCGTTGTTCTTGTAGAATGTTGAACGACTATCCCAACTAAAATCTATCCACTCAACAAAAATTATTTCAGAGAAATCATACTCCATGGTAAGTTGTTCTTGTAGAATGTTGAACGACTATCCCAACTAAAATCTATCCACTCAAAAAAAATTATTTCAGAGAAATCATACTCCATGATTCGTTGTTCTTGTAGAATGTTGAACGACTACCCCAAATAAAATCTATCCACTCAACAAAAATTATTTCACCCCACAGACTCATCTTGGTCAGGATCGATTTGAAATCTATCATGGTTTCAGAGAAATCATACTCCATGGTTCGTTGTTCTTGTAAAATGTTGAACGACTAGTCCAACTAAAATCTATCCACTCAACAAAAATTATTTCAGAGAAATCATACTCCTTGGTAAGTTGTTCTTGTAGAATGTTGAACGACTACCCCAACTAAAATCTATCCACTCCACAAAAATTATTTCAGAGAAATCATACTCCATGCTTCGTTGTTCTTGTAGAATGTTGAACGACTACCCCAACTAAAATCTATCCACTCAACAAAAATTATTTCACGCCACAGACTCATCTTGGTCAGGATCGATTTGAAATCTATCATGGTTTCAGAGAAATCATACTCCATGGTTCGTTGTTCTTGTAGAATGGTGAACGACTACCCCAACTAAAATCTATCCACTCAACAAAAATTATTTCACACCACAGACTCATCTTGGTCAGGATCGATTTGAAATCTATCATGGTTTCAGAGAAATCATACTCCATGGTTCGTTGTTCTTGTAGAATGTTGAACGACTATCCCAACTAAAATCTATCCACTCAACAAAAATTATTTCAGAGAAATCATACTCCATGGTTCATTGTTCTTGTAGAATGTTGAACGACTACCCCAACTAAAATCTATCCACTCAACAAAAATTATTTCACACCACAGACTCATCTTGGTCAGGATCGATTTGAAATCTATCATGGTTGCAGAGAAATCATACTCCATGGTTCGTTGTTGTTGTAGAATGTTGAACAACTACCCCAACTAAAATCTATCCACTCAACAAAAATTATTTCAGAGAAATCATACTCCATGGTTCGTTGTTCTTGTAGAATGTTGAACGACTACCCCAACTAAAATCTATCCACTCAACAAAAATTATTTCAGAGAAATCATACTCCATGGTTCGTTGTTCTTGTAGAATGTTGAACGACTACCCCAACTAAAATCTATCCACTCAACAAAAATTATTTCACACCACAGACTCATCTTGGTCAGGATCGATTTGAAATCTATCATGGTTGCAGAGAAATCATACTCCATGGTTCGTTGTTCTTGTAGAATGTTGAACGACTACCCCAACTAAAATCTATCCACTCAACAAAAATTATTTCACACCATAGACTCATCTTGGTCAGGATCGATTTAAAATCTATCATGGTTGCAGAGAAATCAGACTCCATGGTTCGTTGTTCTTGTAGAATGTTGAACGACTATCCCAACTAAAATCTATCCACTCAACAAAAATTATTTCAGAGAAATCATACTCCATGGTTCGTTGTGCTTGTAGAATGTTGAACGACTACCCCAACTAAAATCTATCCACTCAACAAAAATTATTTCACACCACAGACTCATCTTGGTCAGGATCGATTTGAAATCTATCATGGTTTCAGAGAAATCATACTCCATGATAAGTTGTTCTTGTAGAATGTTGAACGACTATCCCAACTAAAATCTATCCACTCAACAAAAATTATTTCAGAGCAATCATACTCCATGGTAAGTTGTTCTTGTAGAATGTTGAACGACAACCAGAACTAAAATCTATCCACTCAACAAAAATTATTTCACACCACAGACTCATCTTGGTCAGGATCGATTTGAAATCTATCATGGTTTCAGAGAAATCATAGTCCATGGTAAGTTGTTCTTGTAGAATGTTGAACGACTATCCCAACTAAAATCTATCCACTCAACAAAAATTATTTCACACCACAGACTCATCTTGGTCAGGATCGATTTGAAATCTATCATGGTTTCAGAGAAATCATACTCCATGGTTCGTTGTTCTTGTAGAATGTTGAACGACTACCCCAACTAAAATCTATCCACTCAACAAAAATTATTTCAGAGAAATCATACTCCATGGTTCGGTGTTCTTGTAGAATGTTGAACGACTACCCCAACGAAAATCTATCCACTCAACAACAATTATTTCACACCACAGACTCATCTTGGTCAGGATCGATTTGAAATCTATCATGGTTTCAGAGAAATCATAATCCATGGTAAGTTGTTCTTGTAGAATGTTGAACGACTATCCCAACTAAAATCTATCCACTCAACAAAAATTATTTCAGAGAAATCATACTCCATGGTTCGTTGTTCTTGTAGAATGTTGAACGACTATCCCAACTAAAATCTATCCACTCAACAAAAATTATTTCACACCACAGACTCATCTTGGTCAGGATCGATTTGAAATCTATCATGGTTTCAGAGAAATCATAGTCCATGGTAAGTTGTTCTTGTAGAATGTTGAACGACTACCCCAACTAAAATCTATCCACTCAACAAAAATTATTTCACACCACAGACTCATCTTGGTCAGGATCGATTTGAAATCTATCATGGTTTCAGAGAAATCATACTCCATGGTTCGTTGTTCTTGTAGAATGTTGAACGACTATCCCAACTAAAATCTATCCACTCAACAAAAATTATTTCAGAGAAATCATACTCCATGGTAAGTTGTTCTTGTAGAATGTTGAACGACTATCCCAACTAAAATCTATCCACTCAACAAAAATTATTTCACACCACAGACTCATCTTGGTCAGGATCGATTTGAAATCTATCATGGTTGCAGAGAAATCATACTCCATGGATCGTTGTTCTTGTAGAATGTTGAACGACTACCCCAACTAAAATCTATCCACTCAACAAAAATTATTTCACACCGCAAACTCATCTTGGTCAGGATCGATTTGAAATCTATCATTGTTTCAGAGAAATCATACTCCATGGTTCGTTGTTCTTGTAGAATGTTGAACGACTACCCCAACTAAAATCTATCCACTCAACAAAAATTAATTCACACCACAGACTCATCTTGGTCAGGATCGATTTGAAATCTATCATGGTTTCAGAGAAATCATACTCCATGGTTCGTTGTTCTTGTAGAATGTTGAACGGGTACCAAAACTAAAATCTATCCACTCAACAAAAATTATTTCACACCACAGACTCATCTTGGTCAGGATCGATTTGATCATGGATTGATCATGGTTTCAGAGAAATCATACTCCATGGTTCGTTGTTCTTGTAGAATGTTGAACGACTACCCCAACTAAAATCTATCCACTCAACAAAAATTATTTCACACCACAGACTCATCTTGGTCGGGATCGATTTGAAAGCTATCATGGTTTCAGAGAAATCATACTCCATGGTTCGTTGTTCTTGTAAAATGTTGAACGACTACCCCAACTAAAATCTATCCACTCAACAAAAATTATTTCAGAGAAATCATACTCCACGGTAAGTTGTTCTTTTAGAATGTTGAACGACTATCCCAACTAAAATCTATCCACTCAACAAAAATTATTTCAGAGAAATCATACTCCATGGTTCGTTGTTCTTGTAGAATGTTGAACGACTATCCCAACTAAAATCTATCCACTCAACAAAAATTATTTCAGAGAAATCATACTCCATGGTAAGTTGTTCTTGTAGAATGTTGAACGACTATCCCAACTAAAATCTATCCACTCAACAAAAATTATTTCAGAGAAATCATACTCCATGGTTCGTTGTTCTTGTAGAATGTTGAACGACTACCCCAAATAAAATCTATCCACTCAACAAAAATTATTTCACACCACAGACTCATCTTGGTCAGGATCGATTTGAAATCTATCATGGTTTCAGAGAAATCATACTCCATGGTTCGTTGTTCTTGTAAAATGTTGAACGACTACCCCAACTAAAATCTATCCACTCAACAAAAATTATTTCAGAGAAATCATACTCCTTGGTAAGTTGTTCTTGTAGAATGTTGAACGACTACCCCAACTAAAATCTATCCACTCCACAAAAATTATTTCAGAGAAATCATACTCCATGCTTCGTTGTTCTTGTAGAATGTTGAACGACTACAGCAACTAAAATCTATCCACTCAATAAAAATTATTTCACACCACAGACTCATCTTGGTCAGGATCGATTTGAAATCTATCATGGTTTCAGAGAAATCATACTCCATGGTAAGTTGTTCTTGTAGAATGTTGAACGACTACCCCAACTAAAATCTATCCACTCAACAAAAATTATTTCACGCCACAGACTCATCTTGGTCAGGATCGATTTGAAATCTATCATGGTTTCAGAGAAATCATACTCCATGGTTCGTTGTTCTTGTAGAATGTTGAACGACTACCCCAACTAAAATCTATCCACTCAACAAAAATTATTTCACACCACAGACTCATCTTGGTCAGGATCGATTTGAAATCTATCATGGTTTCAGAGAAATCATACTCCATGGTTCGTTGTTCTTGTAGAATGTTGAACGACTACCCCAACTAAAATCTATCCACTCAACAAAAATTATTTCAGAGAAATCATACTCCATGGTTCGTTGTTCTTGTAGAATGTTGAACGACTATCCCAACTAAAATCTATCCACTCAACAAAAATTATTTCAGAGAAATCATACTCCATGGTTCGTTGTTCTTGTAGAATATTGAACGACTACCCCAACTAAAATCTATCCACTCAACAAAAATTATTTCAGAGAAATCATACTCCATGGTTCGTTGTTCTTGTAGAATGTTGAACGACTACCCCAACTAAAATCTATCCACTCAACAAAAATTATTTCAGAGAAATCTTTCTCCATGGTAAGTTGTTCTTGTAGAATGCTGAACGACTATCCCAACTAAAATCTATCCACTCAACAAAAATTATTTCAGAGAAATCATACTCCATGGTTCGTTGTTCTTGTAGAATGTTGAACGACTATCCCAACTAAAATCTATCCACTCAACAAAAATTATTTCACACCACAGACTCATCTTGGTCAGTATCGATTTGAAATCTATCATGGTTTCAGAGAAATCATACTCCATGGTTCGTTGTTCTTGTAGAATATTGAACGACTACCCCAACTAAAATCTATCCACTCAACAAAAATTATTTCAGAGAAATCATACTCCATGGTAAGTTGTTCTAGTAGAATGTTGAACGACTATCCCAACTAAAATCTATCCACTCAACAAAAATTATTTCACACCACAGACTCATCTTGGTCAGGATCGATTTGAAATCTATCATGGTTTCAGAGAAATCATACTCCATGGTTCGTCGTTCTTGTAGAATGTTGAACGACTACCCCAACTAAAATCTATCCACTCAACAAAAATTATTTCAGAGAAATCATACTCCATGGTTCGTTGTTCTTGTAGAATGTTGAACGACTACCCCAACTAAAATCTATCCACTCAACAAAAATTATTTCACACCACAGACTCATCTTGGTCAGGATCGATTTGAAATCTATCATGCTTTCAGAGAAATCATAATCCATGGTAAGTTGTTCTTGTAGAATGTTGAACGACTATCCCAACTAAAATCTATTAACTCAACAAAAATTATTTCAGAGAAATCATACTCCATGGTTCGTTGTTCTTGTAGAATGTTGAACGACTACCCCAACTAAAATCTATCCACTCAACAAAAATTATTTCACACCACAGACTCATCTTGGTCAGGATCGATTTGAAATCTATCATGGTTTCAGAGAAATCATAGTCCATGTTAAGTTGTTCTTGTAGAATGTTGAACGACTACTCCAACTAAAATCTATCCACTCAACAAAAATTATTTCACACCACAGACCCATCTTGGTCAGGATCGTTTTGAAATCTATCATGGTTTCAGAGAAATCATACTCCATGGTAAGTTGTTCTTGTAGAATGTTGAACGACTACCCCAACTAAAATCTATCCACTCAACAAAAATTATTTCACACCACAGACTCATCTTGGTCAGGATCGATTTGAAATCTATCATGGTTGCAGAGAAATCATACTCCATGGTTCGTTGTTCTTGTAGAATGTTGAACGACTATCCCAACTAAAATCTATCCACTCAACAAAAATTATTTCACACCACAGACTCATCTTGGTCAGGATCGATTTGAAATCTATCATGGTTTCAGAGAAATCATACTCCATGGTTCGTTGTTCTTGTAGATTTTGAACGACTATCCCAACTAAAATCTATCCACTGAACAAAAATTATTTCAGAGAAATCATACTCCATGGTTCGTTGTTCTTGTAGAATGTTGATCGACTACCCCAACTAAAATCTATCCACTCAACAAAAATTATTTCAGAGAAATCATACTCCTTGGTAAGTTGTGCTTGTAGAATGTTGAACGACTACCCCAACTAAAATCTACCCACTCCACAAAAATTATTTCAGAGAAATCATACTCCATGCTTCGTTGTTCTTGTAGAATGTTGAACGACTACCCCAACTAAAATCTATCCACTCAACAAAAATTATTTCACACCACAGACTCATCTTGGTCAGGATCGATTTGAAATCTATCATGGTTTCAGAGAAATCATACTCCATGGTTCGTTGTTCTTGTAGAATGGTGAACGACTACCACAACTAAAATCTATCCACTCAACAAAAACTATTTCACACCACAGACTCATCTTGGTCAGGATCGATTTGAAATCTATCATGGTTTCAGAGAAATCATACTCCATGATTCGTTGTTCTTGTAGAATGTTGAACGGCTATCAAAACTAAAATCTATCCACTCAACAAAAATTATTTCACACCACAGACTCATCTTGGTCAGGATCGATTTGAAATCTATCATGGTTTCAGAGAAATCATACTCCATGGTTCGTTGTTCTTGTAGAATGTTGAACGACTACCCCAACTAAAATCTATCCACTCAACAAAAATTATTTCAGAGAAATCATACTCCATGGTTCGTAGTTCTTGTAGAATGTTGAACGACTACCCCAACTAAAATCTATCCACTCAACAAAAATTATTTCACACCACAGACTCAACTTGGTCAGGATCGATTTGAAATCTATCATATTTTCAGAGAAATCATACTCCATGGTTCGTTGTTCTTGTAAAATGTTGAACGACTACCCCAACTAAAATCTATCCACTCAACAAAAATTATTTCAGAGAAATCATACTCCATGGTAAGTTGTTCTTGTAGAATGTTGAACGACTATCCCAACTAAAATCTATCCACTCAACAAAAATTATTTCAGAGAAATCATACTCCATGGTTCGTTGTTCTTGTAGAATGTTGAACGACTATCCCAACTAAAATCTATCCACTCAACAAAAATTATTTCAGAGAAATAATACTCCATGGTTCGTTGTTCTTGTAGAATGTTGAACGACTACCCCAACTTAAATCTATCCACTCAACAAAAATTATTTCACACCACAGACTCATCTTGGTCAGGATCGATTTGAAATCTATCATGGTTTCAGAGAAATCATACTCCATGGTTCGTTGTTCTTGTAAAATGTTGAACGACTACCCCAACTAAAATCTATCCACTCAACAAAAACTATTTCACACCACAGACTCATCTTGGTCAGGATCGATTTGAAATCTATCATGGTTTCAGAGAAATCATACTCCATGATTCGTTGTTCTTGTAGAATGTTGAACGGCTATCAAAACTAAAATCTATCCACTCAACAAAAATTATTTCACACCACAGACTCATCTTGGTCATAATCGATTTGAAATCTATCATGGTTTCAGAGAAATCATACTCCATGGTTCGTTGTTCTTGTAGAATGTTGAATGACTACCCCAACTAAAATCTATCCACTCAACAAAAATTATTTCAGAGAAATCATACTCCATGGTTCGTTGTTCTTGTAGAATGTTGAACGACTACCCCAACTAAAATCTATCCACTCAACAAAAATTATTTCACACCACAGACTCATCTTGGTCAGGATCGATTTGAAATCTATCATGGTTTCAGAGAAATCATACTCCATGGTTCGTTGTTCTTGTAAAATGTAGAACGACTACCCCAACTAAAATCTATCCACTCAACAAAAACTATTTCACACCACAGACTCATCTTAGTCAGGATCGATTTGAAATCTATCATGGTTTCAGAGAAATCATACTCCATGATTCGTTGTTCTTGTAGAATGTTGAACGACTATCCCAACTAAAATCTATCCACTCAACAAAAATTATTTCAGAGAAATCATAATCCATGGTAAGTTGTTCTTGTAGAATGTTGAACGACTATCCCAACTAAAATCTATCCACTCAACAAAAATTATTTCACACCACAGACTCATCTTGGTCAGGATCGATTTGAAATCTATCATGGTTTCAGAGAAATCATACTCCATGGTTCGTTGTTCTTGTAGAATGTTGAACGACTATCCCAACTAAAATCTATCCACTGAACAAAAATTATTTCAGAGAAATCATACTCCATGGTTCGTTGTTCTTGTAGAATGTTGATCGACTACCCCAACTAAAATGTATCCACTCAACAAAAATTATTTCAGAGAAATCATACTCCATGGTAAGTTGTTCTTGTAGAATGTTGAACGACTATCCCAACTAAAATCTATCCACTCAACAAAAATTATTTTACACCACAGACTCATCTTGGTCAGGATCGATTTGAAATCTATCATGGTTGCAGAGAAATCATACTCCATGGTTCGTTGTTCTTGTAGAATGTTGAACGACTACCCCAATTAAAATCTATCCACTCAACAAAAATTATTTCACACCACAGACTCATCTTGGTCAGGATCGATTTGAAATCTATCATGGTTTCAGAGAAATCATACTCCATGATTCGTTGTTCTTGTAGAATGTTGAACGGCTATCAAAACTAAAATCTATCCACTCAACAAAAATTATTTCACACCACAGACTCATCTTGGTCAGGATCGATTTGAAATCTATCATGGTTTCAGAGAAATCATACTCCATGGTTCGTTGTTCTTGTAGAATGTTGAACGCCTACCCCAACTAAAATCTATCCACTCAACAAAAATTATTTCAGAGAAATCATACTCCATGGTAAGTTGTTCTTGTAGAATGTTGAACGACTATCCCTACTAAAATCTATCCACTCAACAAAAATTATTTCAGAGAAATCATACTCCATGGTTCGTTGTTCTTGTAGAATGTTGAACGACTATCCCAACTAAAATCTATCCACTCAACAAAAATTATTTCGGAGAAATCATACTCCATGGTTCGTTGTTCTTGTAGAATGTTGAACGACTATCCCAACTAAAATCTATCCACTCAACAAAAATTATTTCTGAGAAATCATACTCCATGGTTCGTTGTTCTTGTAGAATGTTGAACGACTAATCCAACTAAAATCTATCCACTCAACAAAAATTATTTCACACCACAGACTCATCTTGGTCAGGATCGATTTGAAATCTATCATGGTTTCAGAGAAATCATACTCCATGATTCGTTGTTCTTGTAGAATGTTGAACGGCTATCAAAACTAAAATCTATCCACTCAACAAAAATTATTTCACACCACAGACTCATCTTGGTCAGGATCGATTTGAAATCTATCATGGTTTCAGAGAAATCATACTCCATGGTAAGTTGTTCTTGTAGAATGTTGAACGACTACCCCAACTAAAATCTATCCACTCAACAAAAACTATTTCACACCACAGACTCATCTTGGTCAGGATCGATTTGAAATCTATCATGGTTTCAGAGAAATCATACTCCATGATTCGTTGTTCTTGTAGAATGTTGAACGGCTATCAAAACTAAAATCTATTAACTCAACAAAAATTATTTCACACCACAGACTCATCTTATCATAATCGATTTGAAATCTATCATGGTTTCAGAGAAATCATACTCCATGGTTCGTTGTTCTTGTAGAATGTTGAACGACTACCCCAACTAAAATCTATCCACTCAACAAAAATTATTTCAGAGAAATCATACTCCATGGTTCGTTGTTCTTGTAGAATGTTGAACGACTACCCCAACTAAAATCTATCCACTCAACAAAAATTATTTCACACCACAGACTCATCTTGGTCAGGATCGATTTGAAATCTATCATGGTTTTAGAGAAATCATACTCCATGGTTCGTTGTTCTTGTAAAATGTTGAACGACTACCCCAACTAAAATCTATCCACTCAACAAAAATTATTTCAGAGAAATCATACTCCATGGTAAGTTGTTCTTGTAGAATGTTGAACGACTATCCCAACTAAAATCTATCCACTCAACAAAAATTATTTCAGAGAAATCATACTCCATGGTTCGTTGTTCTTGTAGAATGTTGAACGACTATCCCAACTAGAATCTATCCACTCAACAAAAATTATTTCAGAGAAATCATACTCCATGGTTCGTTGTTCTTGTAGAATGTTGAACGACTATCCCAACTAAAATCTATCCACTCAACAAAAATTATTTCAGAGAAATCATACTCCATGGTTCGTTGTTCTTGTAGAATGTTGAACGACTACCCCAACTAAAATCTATCCACTCAACAAAAATTATTTCACACCACAGACTCATCTTGGTCAGGATCGATTTGAAATCTATCATGGTTTCAGAGAAATCATACTCCATGGTTCGTTGTTCTTGTAGAATGTTGAACGACTACCCCAACTAAAATCTATCCACTCAACAAAAATTATTTCACACCACAGACTCATCTTGGTCAGGATCGATTTGAAATCTATCATGGTTTCAGAGAAATCATACTCCATGGTTCGTTGTTCTTGTAAAATGTTGAACGACTACCCCAACTAAAATCTATCCACTCAACAAAAATTATTTCAGAGAAATCATACTCCATGGTTCGTTGTTCTTGTAGAATGTTGAACGACTATCCCAACTAAAATCTATCCACTCAACAAAAATTATTTCAGAGAAATCATACTCCATGGTTCGTTGTTCTTGTAGAATGTTGAACGACTACCCCAACTAAAATCTATCCACTCAACAAAAATTATTTCACACCACAGACTCATCTTGGTCAGGATCGATTTGAAATCTATCATGGTTTCAGAGAAATCATACTCCATGGTTCGTTGTTCTTGTAAAATGTTGAACGACTACCCCAACTAAAATCTATCCACTCAACAAAAATTATTTCAGAGAAATCATACTCCATGGTAAGTTGTTCTTGTAGAATGTTGAACGACTATCCCAACTAAAATCTATCCACTCAACAAAAATTATTTCAGAGAAATCATACTCCATGGTTCGTTGTTCTTGTAGAATGTTGAACGACTATCCCAACTAAAATCTATCCACTCAACAAAAATTATTTCACACCACAGACTCATCTTGGTCAGGATCGATTTGAAATCTATCATGGTTTCAGAGAAATCATACTATATGATTCGTTGCTCTTGTAAAATGTTGAACGACTACCCCAACTAAAATCTATCCACTAAACAAAAATTATTTCAGAGAAATCATACTCCATGGTAAGTTGTTCTTGTAGAATGTTGAACGACTATCCCAACTAAAATCTATCCACTCAACAAAAATTATTTCAGAGAAATCATACTCCATGGTAAGTTGTTCTTGTAGAATGCTGAATGACTATCCCAACTAAAATCTATCCACTCAACAAAAATTATTTCAGAGAAATCATACTCCGTGGTTCGTTGTTCTTGTAGAATGTTGAACGACTATCCCAACTAAAATCTATCCACTCAACAAAAATTATTTCAGAGAAATCATTCTCCATGGTTCGTTGTTCTTGTAGAATATTGAACGACTACCCCAACTAAAATCTATCCACTCAACAAAAATTATTTCAGAGAAATCATACTCCATGTTTCGTTGTTCTTGTAGAATGTTGAACGACTATCCCAACTAAAATCTATCCACTCAACAAAAATTATTTCAGAGAAATCATACTCCATGGTAAGTTGTTCTTGTACAATGTTGAACGACTATCCCAACTAAAATCTATCCACTCAACAGAAATTATTTCACACCACAGACTCATCTTGGTCAGGATCGATTTGAAATCTATCATGGTTTCAGCGAAATCATACTCCATGGTAAGTTGTTCTTGTAGAATGTTGAACGACTACCCCAACTAAAATCTATCCACATAACAAAAATTATTTCACACCACAGACTCATCTTGGTCAGGATGGATTTGAAATCTATCATGGTTTCAGCGAAATCATACTCCATGGTAAGTTGTTCTTGTAGAATGTTGAACGACTACCCCAACTAAAATCTATCCACTCAACAAAAATTATTTCTGAGAAATCATACTCCATGTTTCGTTGTTCTTGTAGAATGTTGAACGACTACCCCAACTAAAATCTATCCACTCAACAAAAATTATTTCACAGAAATCATACTCCATGGTAAGTTGTTCTTGTAGAATGTTGAACGACTATCCCAACTAAAATCTATCCACTCAACAAAAATTATTTCAGAGAAATCATACTCCATGGTTCGTTGTTCTTGTAGAATGTTGAATGACTATCCCAACTAAAATCTATCCACTCAACAAAAATTATTTCAGAGAAATCATACTCCATGGTTCGTTGTTCTTGTAGAATGTTGAACGACTATCCCAAATAAAATCTATCCACTCAACAAAAATTATTTCACACCACAGACTCATCTTGGTCAGGATCGATTTGAAATCTATCATGGTTTCAGAGAAATCATAGTCCATGGTAAGTTGTTCTTGTAGAATGTTGAACGACTACCCCTAAGTAAAATCTATCCACTCAACAAAAATTATTTCAGAGAAATCGTACTCCATGGTTCGTTGTTCTTGTAGAATGTTGAACGACTATCCCAACTAAAATCTATCCACTCAACAAAAATTATTTCAGAGAAATCATACTCCATGATTCGTTGTTCTTGTAGAATGTTGAACGACTATCCCAACTAAAATCTATCCACTCAACAAAAATTATTTCACACCACAGACTTATCTTGGTCGGGATCGATTTGAAATCTATCATGGTTTAAGAGAAATCATACTCCATGGTAAGTTGTTCTTGTAGAATGTTGAACGACTATCCCAACTAAAATCTATCCACTCAACAAAAATTATTTCAGAGAAATCATACTCCATGGATCGTTGTTCTTGTAGAATGTTGAACGACTACCCCAACTAAAATCTATCCACTCAACAAAAATTATTTCACACCACAGACTCATCTTGGTCAGGATCGATTTGAAATCTATCATGGTTTCAGAGAAATCATACTCCATGGTTCGTTGTTCTTGTAAAATGTTGAACGCCTACCCCAACTAAAATCTATCCACTCAACAAAAATTATTTCAGAGAAATCATACTCCATGGTTCGTTGTTCTTGTAGAATGTTGAACGACTATCCCAACTAAAATCTATCCACTCAACAAAAATTATTTCAGAGAAATCATACTCCATGGTTCGTTGTTCTTGTAGAATGTTGAACGACTATCCCAACTAAAATCTATCCACTCAACAAAAATTATTTCACACCACAGACTTATCTTGGTCGGGATCGATTTGAAATCTATCATGGTTTAAGAGAAATCATACTCCATGGTAAGTTGTTTTTGTAGAATGTTGAACGACTACCCCAACTAAAATCTATCCACTCAACAAAAATTATTTCACACCACAGACTCATCTTGGTCAGGATCGATTTGAAATCTATCATGGTTTCAGAGAAATCATACTCCATGGTTCGCTGTTCTTGTAGAATGTTGAACGACTACCCCAACTAAAATCTATCCACTCAACAAAAATTATTTCACACCACAGACTCATCTTGGTCAGGATCGATTAGAAATCTATCATGGTTTCAGCGAAATCATAGTCCATGGTAAGCTGTTCTTGTAGAATGTTGAACGACTACCCCAACTAAAATCTATCCACTCAACAAAAATTATTTCACACCACAGACTCATCTTGGTCAGGATCGATTTGAAATCTATCATGGTTGCAGAGAAATCATAGTCCATGGTAAATTGTTCTTGTAGAATGTTGAACGACTACCCCAACTAAAATCTATCCACTCAACAAAAATTATTTCAGAGAAATCATACTCCATGGTAAGTTGTTCTTGTAGAATGTTGAACGACTACCCCAACGAAAATCTATCCACTCAACAAAAATTATTTCACACCACAGACTCATCTTGGTCAGGATCGATTTGAAATCTATCATGGTTTCAGAGAAATCATACTCCATGGTTCGTTGTTCTTGTAGAATGTTGAACGACTATCCCAACTAAAATCTATCCACTCAACAAAAATTATTTCAGAGAAATCATACTCCATGGTTCGTTGTTCTTGTAGAATGTTGAACGACTACCCCGACTAAAATCTATCCACTCAACAAAAATTATTTCACACCACAGACTCATCTTGGTCAGGATCGATTTGAAATCTATCATGGTTTCAGAGAAATCATACTCCATGGTTCGTTGTTCTTGTAAAATGTTGAACGCCTACCCCAACTAAAATCTATCCACTCAACAAAAATTATTTCACACCACAGACTCATCTTGGTCAGGATCGATTTGAAATCTATCATGGTTTCAGAGAAATCATACTCCATGGTTCGTTGTTCTTGTAGAATGTTGAACGACTATCCCAACTAAAATCTATCCACTCAACAAAAATTATTTCACACCACAGACTCATCTTGGTCAGGATCGATGTGAAATCTATCATGGTTTCAGAGAAATCATACTCCATGGTTCGTTGTTCTTGTAGAATGTTGAACGACTATCCCAACTAAAATCTATCCACTCAACAAAAATTATTTCACACCACAGACTCATCTTGGTCAGGATCGATTTGAAATCTATCATGGTTTCAGAGAAATCATACTCCATGGTTCGTTGTTCTTGTAAAATGTTGAACGCCTACCCCAACTAAAATCTATCCACTCAACAAAAATTATTTCACACCACAGACTCATCTTGGTCAGGATCGATTTGAAATCTATCATGGTTTCAGAGAAATCATACTCCATGGTTCGTTGTTCTTGTAGAATGTTGAACGACTATCCCAACTAAAATCTATCCACTCAACAAAAATTATTTCACACCACAGACTCATCTTGGTCAGGATCGATTTGAAATCTATCATGGTTTCAGAGAAATCATAGTCCATGGTAAGTTGTTCTTGTAGAATGTTGAACGACTACCCCAACTAAAATCTATCCACTCAACAAAAATTATTTCAGAGGAATCATACTCCATGGTAAGATGTTCTTGTAGAATGTTGAACGACTATCCCAACTAAAATCTATCCACTCAACAAAAATTATTTCAGAGAAATCATACTCCATGGTTCGTTGTTCTTGTAGAATGTTGAACGACTACCCCAACTAAAATCTATCCACTCAACAAAAATTATTTCAGAGAAATCATACTCCATGGTAAGTTGTTCTTGTAGAATGTTGAACGACTACCCCAACTAAAATCTATCCACTCAACAAAAATTATTTCACACCACAGACTCATCTTGGTCAGGATCGATTTGAAATCTATCATGGTTTCAGAGAAATCATACTCCATGGTAAGTTGTTCTTGTAGAATGCTGAACGACTACCCCAACTAAAATCTATCCACTCAACAAAAATTATTTCACACCACAGACTCATCTTGGTCAGGATCGATTTGAAATCTATCATGGTTTCAGAGAAATCATACTCCATGGTAAGTTGTTCTTGTAGAATGTTGAACGACTATCCCAACTAAAATCTATCCACTCAACAAAAATTATTTCAGAGAAATCATACTCCATGGTAAGTTGTTCTTGTAGAATGTTGAACGACTACCCCAACTAAAATCTATCCACTCAACAAAAATTATTTCAGAGAAATCATACTCCATGGTAAGTTGTTCTTGTAGAATGTTGAACGACTACCCCAACTAAAATCTATCCACTCAACAAAAATTATTTCACACCACAGACTCATCTTGGTCAGGATCGATTTGAAATCTATCATGGTTTCAGAGAAATCATACTCCATGGTTCGTTGTTCTTGTAGAATGTTGAACGACTACCCCAACTAAAATCTATCCACTCAACAAAAATTATTTCAGAGAAATCATACTCCATGGTAAGTTGTTCTTGTAGAATGTTGAACGACTACCCCAACTAAAATCTATCCACTCAACAAAAATTATTTCACACCACAGACTCATCTTGGTCAGGATCGATTTGAAATCTATCATGGTTTCAGAGAAATCATACTCCATGGTTCGCTGTTCTTGTAGAATGTTGAACGACTACCCCAACTAAAATCTATCCACTCAACAAAAATTATTTCACACCACAGACTCATCTTGGTCAGGATCGATTTGAAATCTATCATGGTTTCAGCGAAATCATAGTCCATGGTAAGTTGTTCTTGTAGAATGTTGAACGACTACCCCAACTAAAATCTATCCACTCAACAAAAATTATTTCACACCACAGACTCATCTTGGTCAGGATCGATTTGAAATCTATCATGGTTGCAGAGAAATCATAGTCCATGGTAAATTGTTCTTGTAGAATGTTGAACGACTACCCCAACTAAAATCTATCCACTCAACAAAAATTATTTCAGAGAAATCATACTCCATGGTAAGTTGTTCTTGTAGAATGTTGAACGACTACCCCAACGAAAATCTATCCTCTCAACAAAAATTATTTCACACCACAGACTCATCTTGGTCAGGATCGATTTGAAATCTATCATGGTTTCAGAGAAATCATACTCCATGGTTCGTTGTTCTTGTAGAATGTTGAACGACTATCCCAACTAAAATCTATCCACTCAACAAAAATTATTTCAGAGAAATCATACTCCATGGTTCGTTGTTCTTGTAGAATGTTGAACGACTACCCCGACTAAAATCTATCCACTCAACAAAAATTATTTCACACCACAGACTCATCTTGGTCAGGATCGATTTGAAATCTATCATGGTTTCAGAGAAATCATACTCCATGGTTCGTTGTTCTTGTAGAATGTTGAACGACTACCCCAACTAAAATCTATCCACTCAACAAAAATTATTTCACACCACAGACTCATCTTGGTCAGGATCGATTTGAAATCTATCATGGTTTCAGAGAAATCATACTCCATGGTTCGTTGTTCTTGTAAAATGTTGAACGCCTACCCCAACTAAAATCTATCCACTCAACAAAAATTATTTCACACCACAGACTCATCTTGGTCAGGATCGATTTGAAATCTATCATGGTTTCAGAGAAATCATACTCCATTTTTCGTTGTTCTTGTAGAATGTTGAACGACTATCCCAACTAAAATCTATCCACTCAACAAAAATTATTTCACACCACAGACTCATCTTGGTCAGGATCGATTTGAAATCTATCATGGTTTCAGAGAAATCATAGTCCATGGTAAGTTGTTCTTGTAGAATGTTGAACGACTACCCCAACTAAAATCTATCCACTCAACAAAAATTATTTCAGAGGAATCATACTCCATGGTAAGATGTTCTTGTAGAATGTTGAACGACTATCCCAACTAAAATCTATCCACTCAACAAAAATTATTTCAGAGAAATCATACTCCATGGTTCGTTGTTCTTGTAGAATGTTGAACGACTACCCCAACTAAAATCTATCCACTCAACAAAAATTATTTCAGAGAAATCATACTCCATGGTAAGTTGTTCTTGTAGAATGTTGAACGACTACCCCAACTAAAATCTATCCACTCAACAAAAATTATTTCACACCACAGACTCATCTTGGTCAGGATCGATTTGAAATCTATCATGGTTTCAGAGAAATCATACTCCATGGTAAGTTGTTCTTGTAGAATGTTGAACGACTACCCCAACTAAAATCTATCCACTCAACAAAAATTATTTCACACCACAGACTCATCTTGGTCAGGATCGATTTGAAATCTATCATGGTTTCAGAGAAATCATACTCCATGGTAAGTTGTTCTTGTAGAATGTTGAACGACTATCCCAACTAAAATCTATCCACTCAACAAAAATTATTTCAGAGAAATCATACTCCATGGTAAGTTGTTCTTGTAGAATGTTGAACGACTACCCCAACTAAAATCTATCCACTCAACAAAAATTATTTCACACCACAGACTCATCTTGGTCAGGATCGATTTGAAATCTATCATGGTTTCAGAGAAATCATACTCCATGGTTCGTTGTTCTTGTAGAATGTTGAACGACTACCCCAACTAAAATCTATCCACTCAACAAAAATTATTTCAGAGAAATCATACTCCATGGTTCGTTGTTCTTGTAGACTGTTGAACGACTATCCCAACTAAAATCTATCCACTCAACAAAAATTATTTCAGAGAAATCATACTCCATGGTTCGTTGATCTTGTAGAATGTTGAACGACTACCCCAACTAAAATCTATCCACTCAACAAAAATTATTTCACAGAAATCATACTCCATGGTTCGTTGTTCTTGTAGAATGTTAAACGACTATCCCAACTAAAATCTATCCACTCAACAAAAATTATTTCAGAGAAATCATACTCCATGGTTCGTTGTTCTTGTAGAATGTTGAACGACTACCCCGACTAAAATCTATCCACTCAACAAAAATTATTTCACACCACAGACTCATCTTGGTCAGGATCGATTTGAAATCTATCATGGTTTCAGAGAAATCATACTCCATGGTTCGTTGTTCTTGTAAAATGTTGAACGACTACCCCAACTAAAATCTATCCACTCAACAAAAATTATTTCACACCACAGACTCATCTTGGTCAGGATCGATTTGAAATCTATCATGGTTTCAGAGAAATCATACTCCATGGTTCGTTGTTCTTGTAAAATGTTGAACGCCTACCCCGACTAAAATCTATCCACTCAACAAAACTTATTTCACACCACAGACTCATCTTGGTCAGGATCGATTTGAAATCTATCATGGTTTCAGAGAAATCATACTCCATGGTTCGTTGTTCTTGTAGAATGTTGAACGACTATCCCAACTAAAATCTATCCACTCAACAAAAATTATTTCACACCACAGACTCATCTTGGTCAGGATCGATTTGAAATCTATCATGGTTTCAGAGAAATCATAGTCCATGGTAAGTTGTTCTTGTAGAATGTTGAACGACTACCCCAACTAAAATCTATCCACTCAACAAAAATTATTTCAGAGGAATCATACTCCATGGTAAGATGTTCTTGTAGAATGTTGAACGACTATCCCAACTAAAATCTATCCACTCAACAAAAATTATTTCAGAGAAATCATACGCCATGGTTCGTTGTTCTTGTAGAATGTTGAACGACTATCCCAACTAAAATCTATCCACTCAACAAAAATTATTTCAGAGAAATCATACTCCATGGTAAGTTGTTCTTGTAGAATGTTGAACGACTACCCCGACTAAAATCTATCCACTCAACAAAAATTATTTCACACCACAGACTCATCTTGGTCAGGATCGATTTGAAATCTATCATGGTTTCAGAGAAATCGTACTCCATGGTAAGTTGTTCTTGTAGAATATTGAACGACTATCCCAACTAAAATCTATCCACTCAACAGAAATTATTTCAGAGAAATCATACTCCATGGTAAGTTGTTCTTGTAGAATGTTGAACGACTACCCCAACTAAAATCTATCCACTCAACAAAAATTATTTCAGAGAAATCATACTCCATGGTAAGTTGTTCTTGTAGAATGTTGAACGACTACCCCAACTAAAATCTATCCACTCAACAAAAATTATTTCACACCACAGACTCATCTTGGTCAGGATCGATTTGAAATCTATCATGGTTTCAGAGAAATCATACTCCATGGTTCATTGTTCTTGTAGAATGTTGAACGACTACCCGAAATAAAATCTATCCACTCAACAAAAATTATTTCAGAGAAATCATACTCCATGGTAAGTTGTTCTTGTAGAATGTTGAACGACTACCCCAACTAAAATCTACCCACTCAACAAAAATTATTTCAGAGAAATCATACTCCATGGTAAGTTGTTCTTGTAGAATGTTGAACGACTACCCCAACTAAAATCTATCCACTCAACAAAAATTATTTCACACCACAGACTCATCTTGGTCAGGATCGATTTGAAATCTATCATGGTTTCAGAGAAATCATACTCCATGGTTCGTTGTTCTTGTAGAATGTTGAACGACTACCCCAACTAAAATCTATCCACTCAACAAAAATTATTTCAGAGAAATCATACTCCATGGTAAGTTGTTCTTGTAGAATGTTGAACGACTATCCCAACTAAAATCTATCCACTCAACAAAAATTATTTCAGAGAAATCATACTCCATGGATCGTTGTTCTTGTAGAATGTTGAACGACTACCCCAACTAAAATCTATCCACTCAACAAAAATTATTTCAGAGAAATCATACTCCATGGTAAGTTGTTCTTGTAGAATGTTGAACGACTACCCCAACTAAAATCTATCCACTCAACAAAAATTATTTCACACCACAGACTCATCTTGGTCAGGATCGATTTGAAATCTATCATGGTTTCAGAGAAATCATACTCCATGGTTCGTTGTTCTTGTAGAATGTTGAACGACTACCCCAACTAAAATCTATCCACTCAACAAAAATTATTTCAGAGAAATCATACTCCATGGTAAGTTGTTCTTGTAGAATGTTGAACGACTACCCCAACTAAAATCTATCCACTAAACAACAATTATTTCACACCACAGGCTCATCTTTTTCAGGATCGATTTGAAATCTATCATGGTTTCAGAGAAATCATAGTCCATGATAAGTTGTTCTTGTAGAATGTTGAACGACTACCCCAACTAAAATCTATTAACTCAACAAAAATTATTTCACACCACAGACTCATCTTGGTCAGGATCGATTTGAAATCTATCATGGTTTCAGAGAAATCATAGTCCATGGTAAGTTGTTCTTGTAGAATGTTGAACGACTACCCCAACTAAAATCTATCCACTCAACAAAAATTATTTCAGAGAAATCATACTCTATGGTTGGTTGTTCTTGTAGAATGTTGAACGACTACCCCAACTAAAATCTATCCACTCAACAAAAATTATTTCAGAGAAATCATACTCCATGGTAAGTTGTTCTTGTAGAATGTTGAACGACTATCCCAACTAAAATCTATCCACTCAACAAAAATTATTTCAGAGAAATCATACTCCATGGTAAGTTGTTCTTGTAGAATGTTGAACGACTACCCCAACTAAAATCTATCCACTCAACAAAAATTATTTCACACCACAGACTCATCTTGGTCAGGATCGATTTGAAATCTATCATGGTTTCAGAGAAATCATACTCCATGGTAAGTTGTTCTTGTAGAATGTTGAACGACTATCCCAACTAAAATCTATCCACTCAACAAAAATTATTTCAGAGAAATCATACTCCATGGTAAGTTGTTCTTGTAGAATGTTGAACGACTACCCCAACTAAAATCTATCCACTCAACAAAAATTATTTCAGAGAAATCATACTCCATGGTAAGTTGTTCTTGTAGAATGTTGAACGACTACCCCAACTAAAATCTATCCACTCAACAAAAATTATTTCACACCACAGACTCATCTTGGTCAGGATCGATTTGAAATCTATCATGGTTTCAGAGAAATCATACTCCATGGTTCGTTGTTCTTGTAGAATGTTGAACGACTACCCCAACTAAAATCTATCCACTCAACAAAAATTATTTCAGAGAAATCATACTCCATGGTTCGTTGTTCTTGTAGAATGTTGAACGACTACCCCAACTAAA
Source organism: Xylota sylvarum (assembly GCA_905220385.1). Classification (NCBI taxonomy): domain Eukaryota; kingdom Metazoa; phylum Arthropoda; class Insecta; order Diptera; family Syrphidae; genus Xylota; species Xylota sylvarum. The sequence goes on along the minus strand of CAJMZQ010000068.1, from coordinate 924,237 downwards.
ATCTATCCACTCAACAAAAATTATTTCAGAGAAATCATACTCCATTGTAAGTTGTTCTTGTAGAATGTTGAACGACTACCCCAACTAAAATCTACCCACTCAACAAAAATTATTTCAGAGAAATCATACTACATGGTTCGTTGTTCTTGTAGAATGTTGAACGACTACCCCAACTAAAATCTATCCACTCAACAAAAATTATTTCACACCACAGACTCATCTTGGTCAGGATCGATTTGAAATCTATCATGGTTTCAGAGAAATCATACTCCATGGTTCGTTGTTCTTGTAGAATGTTGAACGACTACCCCAACTAAAATCTATCCACTCAACAAAAATTACTTCAGAGAAATCATACTCCATGGTTCGTTGTTCTTGTAGAATGTTGAACGACTACCCCAACTAAAATCTATCCACTCAACAAAAATTATTTCAGAGAATTCATACTCCATGGTAAGTTGTTCTTGTAGAATGTTGAACGACTATCCCAACTAAAATCTATCCACTCAACAAAAATTATTTCAGAGAAATCATACTCCATGGTTCGTTGTTCTTGTAGAATGTTGAACGACTACCCCAACTAAAATCTATCCACTCAACAAAAATTATTTCAGAGAAATCATACTCCATGGTAAGTTGTTCTTGTAGAATGTTGAACGACTACCCCAACTAAAATCTATCCACTCAACAACAATTATTTCACACCACAGACTCATCTTTTTCAGGATCGATTTGAAATCTATCATGGTTTCAGAGAAATCATAGTCCATGATAAGTTGTTCTTGTAGAATGTTGAACGACTACCCCAACTAAAATCTATTAACTCAACAAAAATTATTTCACACCACAGACTCATCTTGGTCAGGATCGATTTGAAATCTATCATGGTTTCAGAGAAATCATACTCCATGGTTCGTTGTTCTTGTAGAATGTTGAACGACTACCCCAACTAAAATCTATCCACTCAACAAAAATTATTTCAGAGAAATCATACTCCATGGTTCGTTGTTCTTGTAGAATGTTGAACGACTATCCCAACTAAAATCTATCCACTCAACAAAAATTATTTCACACCACAGACTCATCTTGGTCAGGATCGATTTGAAATCTATTATGGTTGCAGAGAAATCATACTCCATGGTTCGTTGTTCTTGTAGAATGTTGAACGACTATTCCAACTAAAATCTATACACTCAACAAAAATTATTTCAGAGAAATCATACTATATGTTTCGTTGTTCTTGTAGAATGTTGAACGACTATCCCAACTAAAATCTATCCACTCAACAAAAATTATTTCACACCACAGACTCATCTTGGTCAGGATCGATTTGAAATCTATCATGGTTTCAGAGAAATCATACTCCATGGTTCGTTGTTCTTGTAGAATGTTGAACGACTACCCCAACTAAAATCTATCCACTCAACAAAAATTATTTCAGAGAAATCATACTCTATGGTTCGTTGTTCTTGTAGAATGTTGAACGACTACCCCAACTAAAATCTATCCACTCAACAAAAATTATTTCAGAGAAATCATACTCCATGGTTCGTTGTTCTTGTAGAATGTTGAACGACTATCCCAACTAAAATCTATCCACTCAACAAAAATTATTTCACACCACAGACTCATCTTGGTCAGGATCGATTTGAAATCTATTATGGTTGCAGAGAAATCATACTCCATGGTTCGTTGTTCTTGTAGAATGTTGAACGACTATTCCAACTAAAATCTATACACTCAACAAAAATTATTTCAGAGAAATCATACTATATGTTTCGTTGTTCTTGTAGAATGTTGAACGACTATCCCCACTAAAATCTATCCACTCAACAAAAATTATTTCAGAGAAATCATACTCCATGGTTCGTTGTTCTTGTAGAATGTTGAACGACTATCCCAACTAAAATCTATCCACTCAACAAAAATTATTTCACACCACAGACTCATCTTGGTCAGGATCGATTTGAAATCTATTATGGTTGCAGAGAAATCACACTCCATGGTAAGTTGTTCTTGTAGAATGTTGAACGACTACCCCAACTAAAATCTAGCCACTAAACAAAAAATATTTCTGAGAAATCATACTCCATGGTTCGTTTATCTTGTAGAATGTTGAACGACTACCCCAACTAAAATCTATCCACTCAACAAAAATTATTTCAGAGAAATCATACTCCATGGTAAGTTGTTCTTGTAGAATGTTGAACGACTACCCCAACTAAAATCTATCCACTCAACAACAATTATTTCACACCACAGACTCATCTTGGTCAGGATCGATTTGAAATCTATCATGGTTTCAGAGAAATCATAGTCCATGGTAAGTTGTTCTTGTAGAATGTTGAACGACTAACCCAACTAAAATCTATTAACTCAACAAAAATTATTTCACACCACAGACTCATCTTGGTCAGTATCGATTTGAAATCTATCATGGTTTCAGAGAAATCATAGTCCATGGTAAGTTGTTCTTGTAGAATGTTGAACGACTACCCCAACTAAAATCTATCCACTCAACAAAAATTATTTCAGAGAAATCATACTCCATGGTTCGTTGTTCTTGTAGAATGTTGAACGACTACCCCAACTAAAATCTATCCACTCAACAAAAATTATTTCAGAGAAATCATACTCCATGGTTCGTTGTTCTTGTAGAATGTTGAACGACTATCCCAACTAAAATCTATCCACTCAACAAAAATTATTTCACACCACAGACTCATCTTGGTCAGGATCGATTTGAAATCTATCATGGTTGCAGAGAAATCATACTCCATGGTTCGTTGTTCTTGTAGAATTTTGAACGACTATCCCAACTAAAATCTATACACTCAACAAAAATTATTTCAGAGAAATCATACTCCATGTTTCGTTGTTCTTGTAGAATGTTGAACGACTATCCCAACTAAAATCTATCCACTCAACAAAAATTATTTCACACCACAGACTCATCTTGGTCAGGATCGATTTGAAATCTATCATGGTTGCAGAGAAATCATACTCCATGGTAAGTTGTTCTTGTAGAATGTTGAACGACTACCCCAACTAAAATCTATCCACTAAACAAAAATTATTTCTGAGAAATCATACTCCATGGTTCGTTGTTCTTGTAGAATGTTGAACGACTACCCCAACTAAAATCTATCCACTCAACAAAAATTATTTCACACCACAGACTCATCTTGGTCTGGATCGATTTGAAATCTATCATGGTTTCAGAGAAATCATACTCCATGGTTCGTTGTTCTTGTAGAATGTTGAACGACTACCCCAACTAAAATCTATCCACTCAACAAAAATTATTTCAGAGAAATCATAGTCCATGGTAAGTTGTTCTTGTAGAATGTTGAACGACTACCCCAACTAAAATCTATCCACTCAACAAAAATTATTTCAGAGAAATCATAGTCCATGGTAAGTTGTTCTTGTAGAATGTTGAACGACTATCCCAACTAAAATCTATCCACTCAAAAAAATTATTTCAGAGAAATCATACTCCATGGTAAGTTGTTCTTGTAGAATGTTGAACGACTATCCCAACTAAAATCTATTAACTCAACAAAAATTATTACAGAGAAATCATACTTCATGGTTCGTTGTTCTTGTAGAATGTTGAACGACTATCCCAACTAAAATCTATATACTCAACAAAAATTATTTCAGAGAAATCATACTCCATGGTTCGTTGTTCTTGTAGAATGTTGAACGACTATCCCAACTAAAATCTATCCACTCAACAAAAATTATTTCACACCACAGACTCATCTTGGTCAGGATCGATTTGAAATCTATCATTTTTTCAGAGAAATCATAGTCCATGGTAAGTTGTTCTTGTAGAATGTTGAACGACTACCCCAACTAAAATCTATCCACTCAACAAAAATTATTTCAGAGAAATCATACTCCATGGTTCGTTGTTCTTGTAGAATGTTGAACGACTATCCCAACTAAAATCTATCCACTCAACAAAAATTATTTCACACCACAGACTCATCTTGGTCAGGATCGATTTGAAATCTATCATGGTTTCAGAGAAATCATACTCCATGGTTCGTTGTTCTTGTAGAATGTTGAACGACTACCCCAACTAAAATCTGTCCACTCAACAAAAATTATTTCAGAGAAATCATACTCCATGGTAAGTTGTTCTTGTAGAATGTTGAACGACTACCCCAACTAAAATCTATCCACTCAACAAAAATTATTTCACACCACAGACTCATCTTGGTCAGGATCGATTTGAATTCTATCATGGTTTCAGAGAAATCATACTCCATGGTTCGTTGTTCTTGTAGAATGTTGAACGACTACCCCAACTAAAATCTATCCACTCAACAAAAATTATTTCACACCACAGACTCATCTTGGTCAGGATCGATTTGAAATCTATCATGGTTTCAGCGAAATCATAGTCCATGGTAAGTTGTTCTTGTAGAATGTTGAACGACTACCCCAACTAAAATCTATCCACTCAACAAAAATTATTTCACACCACAGACTCATCTTGGTCAGGATCGATTTGAAATCTATCATGGTTGCAGAGAAATCATAGTCCATGGTAAGTTGTTCTTGTAGAATGTTGAACGACTACCCCAACTAAAATCTATCCACTCAACAAAAATTATTTCAGAGAAATCATACTCCATGGTAAGTTGTTCTTGTAGAATGTTGAACGACTACCCCAACGAAAATCTATCCACTCAACAAAAATTATTTCACACCACAGACTCATCTTGGTCAGTATCGATTTGAAATCTATCATGGTTTCAGAGAAATCATACTCCATGGTTCGTTGTTCTTGTAGAATGTTGGACGACTATCCCAACTAAAATCTATCCACTCAACAAAAATTATTTCAGAGAAATCATACTCCATGGTTCGTTGTTCTTGTAGAATGTTGAGCGACTACCCCGACTAAAATCTATCCACGCAACAAAAATTATTTCACACCACAGACTCATCTTGGTCAGGATCGATTTGAAATCTATCATGTTTTCAGAGAAATCATACTCCATGGTTCGTTGTTCTTGTAAAATGTTGAACGACTACCCCAACTAAAATCTATCCACTCAACAAAAATTATTTCACACCACAGACTCATCTTGGTCAGGATCGATTTGAAATCTATCATGGTTTCAGAGAAATCATACTCCATGGTTCGTTGTTCTTGTAAAATGTTGAACGCCTACCCCAACTAAAATCTATCCACTCAACAAAAATTATTTCACACCACAGACTCATCTTGGTCAGGATCGATTTGAAATCTATCATGGTTTCAGAGAAATCATACTCCATGGTTCGTTGTTCTTGTAAAATGTTGAACGACTACCCTAACTAAAATCTATCCACTCAACAAAAATTATTTCACAGAAATCATACTCCATGGTAAGTTGTTCTTGTAGAATGTTGAACGACTATCCCAACTAAAATCTATCCACTCAACAAAAATTATTTCAGAGAAATCATACTCCATGGTTCGTTGTTCTTGTAGAATGTTGAACGACTACCCCTAACTAAAATCTATCCACTCAACAAAAATTATTTCACACCACAGACTCATCTTGGTCAGGATCGATTTGAAATCTATCATGGTTTCAGAGAAATCATACTCCATGGTAAGTTGTTCTTTTAGAATGTTCAACGACTATCCCAACTAAAATCTATCCACTCAACAAAAATTATTTCAGAGAAATCATACTCCATGGTAAGTTGTTCTTGTCGAATGTTGAACGACTACCCCAACTAAAATCTATCCACTCAACAAAAATTATTTCACACCACAGACTCATCTTGGTCAGGATCGATTTGAAATCTATCATGGTTGCAGAGAAATCATACTCCATGGTTCGTTGTTCTTATAGAATGTTGAACGACTACCCCAACTAAAATCTATCCACTCAACAAAAATTATTTCAGAGAAATCATACTCCATGGTTCGTTGTTCTTGTAGAATGTTGAACGACTACCCCAACTAAAATCTATCCACTCAACAAAAATTATTTCAGAGAAATCATATTCCATAGTAAGTTGTTCTTGTAGAATGTTGAACGACTACCCCAACTAAAATCTATCCACTCAACAAAAATTATTTCAGAGAAATCATACTCCATGGTAAGTTGTTCTTGTAGAATGTTGAACGACTATCCCAACTAAAATCTATCCACTCAACAAAAATTATTTCATAGAAATCATACTCCATGGTTCGTTGTTCTTGTAGAATGTTGAACGACTATCCCAACTAAAATCTATCCACTCAACAAAAATTATTTCAGAGAGATCATACTCCATGGTTCGTTGTTCTTGTAGAATGTTGAACGACTATCCCAACTAAAATCTATCCACTCAACAAAAATTATTTCAGAGAAATCATACTCCATGGTTCGTTGTTCTTGTAGAATGTTGAACGACTACCCCAACTAAAATCTATCCACTCAACAAAAATTATTTCAGAGAAATCATACTCCATGGTAAGTTGTTCTTGTAGAATGTTGAACGACTACCCCAACTAAAATCTATCCACTCAACAAAAATTATTTCACAGTCAGACTCATCTTGGTCAGGATCGATTTGAAATCTATCATGGTTTCAGAGAAATCATACTCCATGGTAAGTTGTTCCTGTAGAATGTTGAACGACTACCCCAACTAAAATCTATCCACTCAGCAAAAATTATTTCAGAGAAATCATACTCCATGATTCGTTGTTCTTGTAGAATGTTGAACGACTACCCCAACTAAAATTTATTAACTCAACAAAAATTATTTCACACCACAGACTCATCTTGGTCAGGATCGATTTGAAATCTATCATGGTTTCAGAGAAATCATACTACATGTTTCGTTGTTCTTATAGAATGTTGAACGACTACCCCAACTAAAATCTATCCACTCAACAAAAATTATTTCACACCACAGACTCATCTTGGTCAGGATCGATTTGAAATCTATCATGCTTTCAGCGAAATCATAGTCCATGGTAAGTTGTTCTTGTAGAATGTTGAACGACTACCCCAACTAAAATCTATCCACTCAACAAAAATTATTTCACACCACAGACTCATCTTGGTCAAAATCGATTTGAAATCTATCATGGTTGCAGAGAAATCATAGTCCATGGTAAGTTGTTCTTGTAGAATGTTGAACGACTACCCCAACTAAAATCTATCCACTCAACAAAAATTATTTCACACCACAGACTCATCTTGGTCAGGATCGATTTGAAATCTATCATGCTTTCAGCGAAATCATAGTCCATGGTAAGTTGTTCTTGTAGAATGTTGAACGACTACCCCAACTAAAATCTATCCACTCAACAAAAATTATTTCACACCACAGACTCATCTTGGTCAGATCGATTTCAAATCTATCATGGTTTCAGAGAAATCATACTCCATGGTAAGTTGTTCTTGTAGAATGTTGAACGACTACCCCAACTAAAATCTATCCACTCAACAAAAATTATTTCAGAGAAATCATACTCCATGGTTCGTTGTTCTTGTAGAATGCTGAACGACTACCCCAACTAAAATCTATCCACTCAACAAAAATTATTTCACACCACAGACTCATCTTGGTCAGGATCGATTTGAAATCTATCATGGTTGCAGAGAAATCATAGTCCATGGTAAGTTGTTCTTGTAGAATGTTGAACGACTACCCCAACTAAAATCTATCCACTCAACAAAAATTATTTCACACCACAGACTCATCTTGGTCAGGATCGATTTGAAATCTATCATGCTTTCAGCGAAATCATAGTCCATTATAAGTTGTTCTTGTAGAATGTTGAACGACTACCCCAACTAAATACTATCCACTCAACAAAAATTATTTCACACCACAGACTCATCTTGGTCAGGATCGATTTGAAATCTATCATGGTTGCAGAGAAATCATACTCCATGGTAAGTTGTTCTTGTAGAATGTTGAACGACTACCCCAACGAAAATCTATCCACTCAACTAAAATTATTTCACACCACAGACTCATCTTGGTCAGGATCGATTTGAAATCTATCATGGTTTCAGAGAAATCATACTCCATGGTAAGTTGTTCTTGTAGAATGTTGAACGACTACCCCAACTAAAATCTATCCACTCAACAAAAATTATTTCAGAGAAATCATACTCCATGGTTCGTTGTTCTTGTAGAATGTTGAACGACTACCCCGACTAAAATCTATCCACTCAACAAAAATTATTTCACACCACAGAATCATCTTGGTCAGGATCGATTTGAAATCTATCATGGTTTCAGAGAAATCATACTCCATGGTTCGTTGTTCTTGTAAAATCTATCCACTCAACAAAAATTATTTCACACCACAGAATCATCTTGGTCAGGATCGATTTGAAATCTATCATGGTTTCAGAGAAATCATAGTCCATGGTAAGTTGTTCTTGTAAAATGTTGAACGCCTACCCCAACTAAAATCTATCCACTCAACAAAAATTATTTCACACCACAGACTCATCTTGGTCAGGATCGATTTGAAATCTATCATGGTTTCAGAGAAATCATACTCCATGGTTCGTTGTTCTTGTAAAATGTTGAACGACTACCCTAACTAAAATCTATCCACTCAGCAAAAATTATTTCAGAGAAATCATACTCCATGGTAAGTTGTTCTTGTAGAATGTTGAACGACTATCCCAACTAAAATCTATCCACTCAACAAAAATTATTTCAGAGAAATCATACTCCATGGTAAGTTGTTCTTGTAGAATGTTGAACGACTACCCCAACTAAAATCTATCCACTCAACAAAAATTATTTCACACCACAGACTCATCTTGGTCAGGATCAATCTGAAATCTATCATGGTTTCAGAGAAATCATACTCCATGGTAAGTTGTTCTTGTAGAATGTTGAACGACTATCCCAACTAAAATCTATCCACTCAACAAAAATTATTTCAGAGAAATCATACTCCATGGTTCGTTGTTCTTGTAGAATGTTGAACGACTACCCCAACTAAAATCTATCCACTCAACAAAAATTATGTCAGAGAAATCATACTCCATGGTAAGTTGTTCTTGTAGAATGTTGAACGACTACCCCAACTAAAATCTATCCACTCAACAAAAATTATTTCAGAGAAATCATACTCCATGGTAAGTTGTTCTTGTAGAATGTTGAACGACTATCCCAACTAAAATCTATCCACTCAACAAAAATTATTTCAGAGAAATCATACTCCATGGTAAGTTGTTCTTGTAGAATGTTGAACGACTATCCCAGCTAAAATCTATCCACTCAACAAAAATTATTTCAGAGAAATCATACTCCATGGTTCGTTGTTCTTGTAGAATGTTGAGCGACTATCCCAACTAAAATCTATCCACTCAACAAAAATTATTTCACACCACAGACTCATCTTGGTCAGGATCGATTTGAAATCTATCATGGTTTCAGAGAAATCATAGTCCATGGTAAGTTGTTCTTGTAGAATGTTGAACGACTACCCCTATCTAAAATCTATCCACTCAACAAAAATTATTTCACACCACAGACTCATCTTGGTCATGATCGATTTGAAATCTATCATGGTTTCAGAGAAATCATACTCCATGGTAAGTTGTTCTTGTAGAATGTTGAACGACTACCCCAACTAAAATCTATCCACTCAACAAAAATTATTTCACACCACAGATTCATCTTGGTCAGGATCGATTTGAAATCTATCATGGTTTCAGAGAAATCATAGTCCATGGTAAGTTGTTCTTGTAGAATGTTGAACGACTACCCCTAACTAAAATCTATCCACTCAACAAAAATTATTTCAGAGAAATCATACTCCATGGTTCGTTGTTCTTGTAGAATGTTGAACGACTACCCCAACTAAAATCTATCCACTCAACAAAAATTATTTCACACCACAGACTCATCTTGGTCAGGATCGATTTGAAATCTATCATGGTTTCAGAGAAATCATACTCCATGGTTCGTTGTTCTTGTAGAATGTTGAACGACTACCCGAACTAAAATCTATCCACTCAACAAAAATTATTTCAGAGAAATCATACTCCATGGTTCGTTGTTCTTGTAGAATGTTGAACGACTACCCCAACTAAAATCTATCCACTCAACAAAAATTATTTCAGAGAAATCATACTCCATGGTAAGTTGTTCTTGTAGAATGTTGAACGACTACCCCAACTAAAATCTATCCACTCAACAAAAATTATTTCACACCACAGACTCATCTTGGTCAGGATCGATTTGAAATCTATCATGGTTTCAGAGAAATCATACTCCATGGTTCGTTGTTCTTGTAGAATGTTGAACGACTACCCCAACTAAAATCTATCCACTCAACAAAAATTATTTCAGAGAAATCATACTCCATGGTTCGTTGTTCTTGTAGAATGTTGAACGACTACCCCAACTAAAATCTATCCACTCAACAAAAATTATTTCAGAGAAATCATACTCCATGGTTCGTTGTTCCAACTAAAATCTATCCACTCAACAAAAATTATTTCACACCACAGACTCATCTTGGTCAGGATCGATTTGAAATCTATCATGGTTTCAGAGAAATCATACTCCATGGTAAGTTGTTCTTGTAGAATGTTGAACGACTACCCCAACTAAAATCTATCCACTCAACAAAAATTATTTCACACCACAGACTCATCTTGGTCAGGATCGATTTGAAATCTATCATGCTTTCAGCGAAATCATAGTCCATGGTAAGTTGTTCTTGTAGAATGTTGAACGACTACCCCAACTAAAATCTATCCACTCAACAAAAATTACTTCACACCACAGACTCATCTTGGTCAGGATCGATTTGAAATCTATCATGGTTGCAGAGAAATCATAGTCCATGGATCGTTGTTCTTGTAGAATGTTGAACGACAACCCCAACTAAAATCTATCCACTCAACAAAAATTATTTCAGAGAAATCATACTCCATGGTAAGTTGTTCTTGTAGAATGTTGAACGACTACCCCCACTAAAATCTATCCACTCAACAAAAATTATTTCACACCACGGACTCATCTTGGTCAGGATCGATTTGAGATCTATCATGGTTGCAGAGAAATCATACTCCATGGTTCGTTGTTCTTGTAGAAGGTTGAACGACTATCCCAACTAAAATCTATCCACTCAACAAAAATTATTTCAGAGAAATCATACTCCATGGTAAGTTGTTCTTGTAGAATGTTGAACGACTATCCCAACTAAAATCTATCCACTCAACAAAAATTATTTCAGAGAAATCATACTCCATGGTAAGTTGTTCTTGTAGAATGTTGAACGACTATCCCAACTAAAATCTATCCACTCAACAAAAATTATTTCAGAGACGACTACCCCAACTAAAATCTATCCACTCAACAAAAATTATTTCAGAGAAATCATACTCCATGGTTCGTTGTTCTTGTAGAATATTGAACGACTACCCCAACTAAAATCAATCCACTCAACAAAAATTATTTCAGAGAAATCATATTCCATGGTAAGTTGTTCTTGTAGAATGTTGAACGACTACCCCAACTAAAATCTATCCACTCAACAAAAATTATTTCACACCACAGACTCATCTTGGTCAGGATCGATTTGAAATCTATCATGGTTTCAGAGAAATCATACTCCATGGTTCGTTGTTCTTGTAGAATGTTGAACGACTACCCCAACTAAAATCTATCCACTCAACAAAAATTATTTCAGAGAAATCATACTCCATGGTACGTTGTTCTTGTAGAATGTTGAACGACTACCTCCCCTAAAATCTATCCACTCAACAAAAATTATTTCACACCACGGACTCATCTTGGTCAGGATCGATTTGAAATCTATCATGGTTGCAGAGAAATCATACTCCATGGTTCGTTGTTCTTGTAGAATGTTGAACGACTATCCCAACTAAAATCTATCCACTCAACAAAAATTATTTCAGAGAAATCATACTCCATGGTTCGTTGTTCTTGTAGAATGTTGAACGACTATCCCAACTAAAATCTATCCACTCAACAAAAATTATTTCAGAGAAATCAGACTCCATGGTAAGTTGTTCTTGTAGAATGTTGAACGACTATCCCAACTAAAATCTATCCACTCAACAAAAATTATTTCAGAGACGACTACCCCAACTAAAATCTATCCACTCAACAAAAATTATTTCAGAGAAATCATACTCAATGGTTCGTTGTTCTTGTAGAATGTTGAACGACTACCCCAACTAAAATCTATCCACTCAACAAAAATTATTTCAGAGAAATCATACTCCATGGCTCGTTGTACTTGTAGAATGTTGAACGACTACCCCAACTAAAATCTATCCACTCAACAAAAATTATTTCAGAGAAATCATACTCCATGGTAAGTTGTTCTTGTAGAATGTTGAACGACTACCCCAACTAAAATCTATCCACTAAACAAAAATTATTTCTGAAAAATCATACTCCATGGTTCGTTGTTCTTGTAGAATGTTGAACGACTACCCCAACTAAAATCTATCCACTCAACAAAAATTATTTCACACCACAGACTCATCTTGGTCAGGATCGATTTGAAATCTATCATGGTTTCAGAGAAATCATACTCCATGGTTCGTTGTTCTTATAGAATGTTGAACGACTACCCCAACTAAAATCTATCCACTCAACAAAAATTATTTCAGAGAAATCATAGTCCATGGTAAGTTGTTCTTGTAGAATGTTGAACGACTACCCCAACTAAAATCTATTCACTCAACAAAAATTATTTCAGAGAAATCATAGTCCATGGTAAGTTGTTCTTGTAGAATGTTGAACGACTATCCCAACTAAAATCTATCCACTCAACAAAAATTATTTCAGAGAAATCATACTCCATGGTAAGTTGTTCTTGTAGAATGTTGAACGACTATCCCAACTAAAATCTATCCACTCAACAAAAATTATTTCAGAGAAATCATACTCCATGGTTCGTTGTTCTTGTAGAATGTTGAACGACTACATCAACTAAAATCTATCCACTCAACAAAAATTATTTCAGAGAAATCATACTCAATGGTAAGTTGTTCTTGTAGAATGTTGAACGACTACCCCAACTAAAATCTATCCACTCAACAAAAATTATTTCAGAGAAATCATACTCCATGGTTCGTTGTTCTTGTAGAATGTTGAACGACTACCCCAACTAAAATCTATCCACTCAACAAAAATTATTTCACACCACAGACTCATCTTGGTCAGGATCGATTTGAAATCTATCATGGTTTCAGAGAAATCATACTCCATGGTTCGTTGTTCTTGTAGAATGTTGAACGACTACCCCAACTAAAATCTATCCACTCAACAAAAATTATATCACACCACAGACTCATCTTGGTCAGGATCGATTTGAAATCTATCATGGTTGCAGAGAAATCATACTCCATGGTTCGTTGTTCTTGTAGAATGTTGAACGACTATCCCAACTAAAATCTATCCACTCAACAAAAATTATTTCAGAGAAATCATACTCCATGGTAAGTTGTTCTTGTAGAATGTTGAACGACTATCCCAACTAAAATCTATCCACTCAACAAAAATTATTTCAGAGAAATCATACTCCATGGTAAGTTGTTCTTGTAGAATGTTGAACGACTATCCCAACTAAAATCTATCCACTCAACAAAAATTATTTCAGAGACGACTACCCCAACTAAAATCTATCCACTCAACAAAAATTATTTCAGAGAAATCATACTCCATGGTTCGTTGTTCTTGTAGAATGTTGAACGACTACCCCAACTAAAATCTATCCACTCAACAAAAATTATTTCAGAGAAATCATATTCCATGGTAAGTTGTTCTTGTAGAATGTTGAACGACTACCCCAACTAAAATCTATCCACTCAACAAAAATTATTTCAGAGAAATCATACTCCATGGTTCGTTGTTCTTGTAGAATGTTGAACGACTACCCCAACTAAAATCTATCCACTCAACAAAAATTATTTCACACCACAGACTCATCTTGGTCAGGATCGATTTGAAATCTATCATGGTTTCAGAGAAATCATTTTCCATGGTTCGTTGTTCTTGTAGAATGTTGAACGACTATCCCAACTAAAATCTATCCACTCAACAAAAATTATTTCAGAGAAATCATACTCCATGGTTCGTTGTTCTTGTAGAATGTTGAACGACTACCCCAACTAAAATCTATCCACTCAACAAAAATTATTTCAGAGAAATCAGACTCCATGGTAAGTTGTTCTTGTAGAATGTTGAACGACTACCTCCCCTAAAATCTATCCACTCAACAAAAATTATTTCACACCACGGACTCATCTTGGTCAGGATCGATTTGAAATCTATCATGGTTGCAGAGAAATCATACTCCATGGTTCGTTGTTCTTGTAGAATATTGAACGACTATCCCAACTAAAATCTATCCACTCAACAAAAATTATTTCAGAGAAATCATACTCCATGGTTCGTTGTTCTTGTAGAATGTTGAACGACTATCCCAACTAAAATCTATCCACTCAACAAAAATTATTTCAGAGAAATCAGACTCCATGGTAAGTTGTTCTTGTAGAATGTTGAACGACTATCCCAACTAAAATCTATCCACTCAACAAAAATTATTTCAGAGACGACTACCCCAACTAAAATCTATCCACTCAACAAAAATTATTTCAGAGAAATCATACTCCATGTTTCGTTGTTCTTGTAGAATGTTGAACGACTACCCCAACTAAAATCTATCCACTCAACAAAAATTATTTCAGAGAAATCATACTCCATGGTTCGTTGTCCTTGTAGAATGTTGAACGACTACCCCAACTAAAATCTATCCACTCAACAAAAATTATTTCAGAGAAATCATACTCCATGGTAAGTTGTTCTTGTAGAATGTTGAACGACTACCCCAACTAAAATCTATCCACTAAACAAAAATTATTTCTGAGAAATCATACTCCATGGTTCGTTGTTCTTGTAGAATGTTGAACGACTACCCCAACTAAAATCTATCCACTCAACAAAAATTATTTCACACCACAGACTCATCTTGGTCAGGATCGATTTGAAATCTATCATGGTTTCAGAGAAATCATACTCCATGGTTCGTTGTTCTTATAGAATTTTGAACGACTAAACCAACTAAAATCTATCCACTCAACAAAAATTATTTCAGAGAAATCATAGTCCATGGTAAGTTGTTCTTGTAGAATGTTGAACGACTACCCCAACTAAAATCTATTCACTCAACAAAAATTATTTCAGAGAAATCATAGTCCATGGTAAGTTGTTCTTGTAGAATGTTGAACGACTATCCCAACTAAAATCTATCCACTCAACAAAAATTATTTCAGAGAAATCATACTCCATGGTAAGTTGTTCTTGTAGAATGTTGAACGACTATCCCAACTAAAATCTATCCACTCAACAAAAATTATTTCAGAGAAATCATACTCCATGGTTTGTTGTTCTTGTAGAATGTTGAACGACTATCCCAACTAAAATCTATCCACTCAACAAAAATTATTTCAGAGAAATCATACTCCATGGTTCGTTGTTCTTATAGAATGTTGAACGACTATCCCAACTAAAATCAATCCACTCAACAAAAATTATTTCACACCACAGACTCATCTTGGTGAGGATCGATTTGAAATCTATCATGGTTTCAGAGAAATCATAGTCCATGGTAAGTTGTTCTTGTAGAATGTTGAACGACTACCCCTAACTAAAATCTATTCACTCAACAAAAATTATTTCAGAGAAATCATACTCCATGGTTCGTTGTTCTTGTAGAATGTTGAACGACTATCCCAACTAAAATCTATCCACTCAACAAAAATTATTTCACACCACAGACTCATCTTGGTCAGGATCGATTTGAAATCTATCATGGTTTCAGAGAAATCATACTCCATGGTAAGTTGTTCTTGTAGAATGTTGAACGACTAAACCAACTAAAATCTATCCACTCAACAAAAAATTTTTCAGAGAAATCATACTCCATGGTTCGTTGTTCTTGTAGAATGTTGAACGACTACCCCAACTAAAATCTATCCACTCAACAAAAATTATTTCAGAGAAATCATACTAAATGGTAAGTTGTTCTTGTAGAATGTTGAACGACTACCCCAACTAATATCTATCCACTCAACAAAAATTATTTCACACCACAGACTCATCTTGGTCAGGATCGATTTGAAATCTATCATGGTTTCAGAGAAATCATACTCCATGGTTCGTTGTTCTTGTAGAATATTGAACGACTACCCCAACTAAAATCTATCCACTCAACAAAAATTATTTCACACCACAGACTCATCTTGGTCAGGATCGATTTGAAATCTATCATGGTTTGAGCGAAATCATAGTCCATGGTAAGTTGTTCTTGTAGAATGTTGAACGACTACCCCAACTAAAATCTATCCACTCAACAAAAATTATTTCACACCACAGACTCATCTTGGTCAGGATCGATTTGAAATCTATCATGGTTGCAGAGAAATCATAGTCCATGGTAAGTTGTTCTTGTAGAATGTTGAACGACTACCCCAACTAAAATCTATCCACTCAACAAAAATTATTTCAGAGAAATCATTCTCCTTGGTAAGTTGTTCTTGTAGAATGTTGAACGACTACCCCAACGAAAATCTATCCACTCAACAAAAATTATTTCACACCACAGACTCATCTTGGTCAGGATCGATTTGAAATCTATCATGGTTTCAGAGAAATCATACTCCATGGTTCGTTGTTCTTGTAAAATGTTGAACGCCTACCCCAACTAAAATCTATCCACTCAACAAAAATTATTTCACACCACAGACTCATCTTGGTCAGGATCGATTTGAAATCTATCATGGTTTCAGAGAAATCATACTCCATGGTTCGTTGTTCTTGTAAAATGTTGAACGACTACCCTAACTAAAATCTATCCACTCAACAAAAATTATTTCAGAGAAATCATACTCCATGGTAAGTTGTTCTTGTAGAATGTTGAACGACTATCCCAACTAAAATCTATCCACTCAACAAAAATTATTTCAGAGAAATCATACTCCATGGTAAGTTGTTCTTGTAGAATGTTGAACGACTATCCCAACTAAAATCTATCCACTCAACAAAAATTATTTCAGAGAAATCATACTCCATGGTTCGTTGTTCTTGTAGAATGTTGAACGACTACCCCTAACTAAAATCTATCCACTCAACAAAAATTATTTCACACCACAGACTCATCTTGGTCAGGATCGATTTGAAATCTATCATGGTTTCAGAGAAATCATACTCCATGGTAAGTTGTTCTTGTAAAATATTGAACGACTACCCTAACTAAAATCTATCCACTCAACAAAAATTATTTCAGAGAAATCATACTCCATGGTAAGTTGTTCTTGTAGAATGTTGAACGACTATCCCAACTAAAATCTATCCACTCAACAAAAATTATTTCAGAGAAATCATACTCCATGGTAAGTTGTTCTTGTAGAATGTTGAACGACTACCCCAACTAAAATCTATCCACTCAACAAAAATTATTTCACACCACAGACTCATCTTGGTCAGGATCGATTTGAAATCTATCATGGTTTGAGAGAAATCATACTCCATGGTAAGTTGTTCTTGTAGAATGTTGAACGACTATCCCAACTAAAATCTATCCACTCAACAAAAATTATTTCAGAGAAATCATACTCCATGGTTCGTTGTTCTTGTAGAATGTTGAACGACTACCCCAACTAAAATCTATCCACTCAACAAAAATTATGTCAGAGAAATCATACTCCATGGTAAGTTGTTCTTGTAGAATGTTGAACGACTATCCCAACTAAAATCTATCCACTCAACAAAAATTATTTCAGAGAAATCATACTCCATGGTAAGTTGTTCTTGTAGAATGTTGAACGACTATCCCAACTAAAATCTATCCACTCAACAAAAATTATTTCAGAGAAATCATACTCCATGGTTCGTTGTTCTTGTAGAATGTTGAACGACTACCCCAACTAAAATCTATCCACTCAACAAAAATTATTTCACACCACGGACTCATCTTGGTCAGGATCGATTTGAAATCTATCATGGTTTCAGAGAAATCATACTCCATGGTAAGTTGTTCTTGTAGAATGTTCAACGACTATCCCAACTAAAATCTATCCACTCAACAAAAATTATTTCAGAGAAATCATACTCCATGGTAAGTTGTTCTTGTAGAATGTTGAACGACTACCCCAACTAAAATCTATCCACTCAACAAAAATTATTTCACACCACAGACTCATCTTGGTCAGGATCGATTTGAAATCTATCATAGTTGCAGAGAAATCATACTCCATGGTTCGTTGTACTTATAGAATGTTGAACGACTATCCCAACTAAAATCTATCCACTCAACAAAAATTATTTCAGAGAAATCATACTCCATGGTTCGTTGTTCTTGTAGAATGTTGAACGACTACCCCAACTAAAATCTATCCACTCAACAAAAATTATTTCAGAGAAATCATATTCCATAGTAAGTTGTTCTTGTAGAATGTTGAACGACTACCCCAACTAAAATCTATCCACTCAACAAAAATTATTTCAGAGAAACCATACTCCATGGTAAGTTGTTCTTGTAGAATGTTGAACGACTATCCCAACTAAAATCTATCCACCCAACAAAAATTATTTCAGAGAAATCATACTCCATGGTTCGTTTTTCTTGTAGAATGTTGAACGACTATCCCAACTAAAATCTATCCACTCAACAAAAATTATTTCAGAGAGATCATACTCCATGGTTCGTTGTTCTTGTAGAATGTTGAACGACTATCCCAACTAAAATCTATCCACTCAACAAAAATTATTTCAGAGAAATCATACTCCATGGTTCGTTGTTCTTGTAGAATGTTGAACGACTACCCCAACTAAAATCTATCCACTCAACAAAAATTATTTCAGAGAAATCATACTCGATGATAAGTTGTTCTTGTAGAATGTTGAACGACTACCCCAACTAAAATCTATCCACTCAACAAAAATTATTTCACACCACAGACTCATCTTGGTCAGGATCGATTTGAAATCTATCATGGTTTCAGAGAAATCATACTCCATGGTTCGTTGTTCTTGTAGAATGTTGAACGACTACCCCAACTAAAATCTATCCACTCAACAAAAATTATTTCACACCACAGACTCATCTTGGTCAGGATCGATTTGAAATCTATCATGGTTTCAGAGAAATCATAGTCCATGGTAAGTTGTTCCTGTAGAATGTTGAACGACTACCCCAACTAAAATCTATCCACTCAGCAAAAATTATTTCAGAGAAATCATACTCCATGGTTCGTTGTTCTTGTAGAATGTTGAACGACTACCCCAACTAAAATCTATTCACTCAACAAAAATTATTTCAGAGAAATCATACTCCATGGTAAGTTGTTCTTGTAGAATGTTGAACGACTACCCCAACTAAAATCTATCCACTCAACAAAAATTATTTCACACCACAGACTCATCTTGGTCAGGATCGATTTGAAATCTATCATGGTTTCAGAGAAATCATACTCCATGGTAAGTTGTTCTTGTAGAATGTTGAACGACTACCCCAACTAAAATCTATCCACTCAACAAAAATTATTTCACACCACAGACTCATCTTGGTCAGGATCGATTTGAAATCTATCATGCTTTCAGCGAAATCATAGTCCATGGTAAGTTGTTCTTGTAGAATGTTGAACGACTACCCCAACTAAAATCTATCCACTCAACAAAAATTACTTCACACCACAGACTCATCTTGGTCAGGATCGATTTGAAATCTATCATGGTTGCAGAGAAATCATAGTCCATGGTAAGTTGTTCTTGTAGAATGTTGAACGACTACCCCAACTAAAATCTATCCACTCAACAAAAATTATTTCAGAGAAATCATACTCCATGGTAAGTTGTTCTTGTAGAATGTTGAACGACTACCCCAACGAAAATCTATCCACTAAACAAAAATTATTTCACACCACAGACTCATCTTGGTCAGGATCGATTTGAAATCTATCATGGTTTCAGAGAAATCATACTCCATGGTTCGTTGTTCTTGTAGAATGTTGAACGACTATCCCAACTAAAATCTATCCACTCAACAAAAATTATTTCAGAGAAATCATACTCCATGGTTCGTTGTTCTTGTAGAATGTTGAACGACTACCCCGACTAAAATCTATCCACTCAACAAAAATTATTTCACACCACAGAATCATCTTGGTCAGGATCGATTTGAAATCTATCATGGTTTCAGAGAAATCATACTCCATGGTTCGTTGTTCTTGTAAAATCTATCCACTCAACAAAAATTATTTCACACCACAGACTCATCTTGGTCAGGATCGATTTGAAATCTATCATGGTTTCAGAGAAATCATAGTCCATGGTAAGTTGTTCTTGTAAAATGTTGAACGCCTACCCCAACTAAAATCTATCCACTCAACAAAAATTATTTCACACCACAGACTCATCTTGGTCAGGATCGATTTGAAATCTATCATGGTTTCAGAGAAATCATACTCCATGGTTCGTTGTTCTTGTAAAATGTTGAACGACTACCCTAACTAAAATCTATCCACTCAACAAAAATTATTTCAGAGAAATCATACTCCATGGTAAGTTGTTCTTGTAGAATGTTGAACGACTATCCCAACTAAAATCTATCCACTCAACAAAAATTATTTCAGAGAAATCATACTCCATGGTTCGTTGTTCTTGTAGAATGTTGAACGACTACCCCAACTAAAATCTATCCACTCAACAAAAATTATTTCACACCACAGACTCATCTTGGTCAGGATCGATTTGAAATCTATCATGGTTTCAGAGAAATCATAGTCCATGGTAAGTTGTTCCTGTAGAATGTTGAACGACTACCCCAACTAAAATCTATCCACTCAGCAAAAATTATTTCAGAGAAATCATACTCCATGGTTCGTTGTTCTTGTAGAATGTTGAACGACTACCCCAACTAAAATCTATCCACTCAACAAAAAATTTTTCAGAGAAATCATACTCCATGGTAAGTTGTTCTTGTAGAATGTTGAACGACTACCCCAACTAAAATCTATCCACTCAACAAAAATTATTTCACACCACAGACTCATCTTGGTCAGGATCGATTTGAAATCTATCATGGTTTCAGAGAAATCATACTCCATGGTTCGTTGTTCTTGTAGAATGTTGAACGACTAATCCAACTAAAATCTATCCACTCAACAAAAATTATTTCACACCACAGACTCATCTTGGTCAGGATCGATTTGAAATCTATCATGCTTTCAGCGAAATCATAGTCCATGGTAAGTTGTTCTTGTAGAATGTTGAACGACTACCCCAACTAAAATCTATCCACTCAACAAAAATTACTTCACACCACAGACTCATCTTGGTCAGGATCGATTTGAAATCTATCATGGTTGCAGAGAAATCATAGTAGATGGTAAGTTGTTCTTGTAGAATGTTGAACGACTACCCCAACTAAAATCTATCCACTCAACAAAAATTATTTCAGAGAAATCATACTCCATGGTAAGTTGTTCTTGTAGAATGTTGAACGACTACCCCAACTAAAATCTATCCACTCAACAAAAATTATTTCACACCACAGACTCATCTTGGTCAGGATCGATTTGAAATCTATCATGGTTTCAGAGAAATCATACTCCATGGTTCGTTGTTCTTGTAGAATGTTGAACGACTATCCCAACTAAAATCTATCCACTCAACAAAAATTATTTCCGAGAAATCATACTCCATGGTTCGTTGTTCTTGTAGAATGTTGAACGACTACCCCGACTAAAATCTATCCACTCAACAAAAATTATTTCACACCACAGAATCATCTTGGTCAGGATCGATTTGAAATCTATCATGGTTTCAGAGAAATCATACTCCATGGTTCGTTGTTCTTGTAAAATCTATCCACTCAACAAAAATTATTTCACACCACAGACTCATCTTGGTCAGGATCGATTTGAAATCTATCATGGTTTCAGAGAAATCATAGTCCATGGTAAGTTGTTCTTGTAAAATGTTGAACGCCTACCCCAACTAAAATCTATCCACTCAACAAAAATTATTTCACACCACAGACTCATCTTGGTCAGGATCGATTTGAAATCTATCATGGTTTCAGAGAAATCATACTCCATGGTTCGTTGTTCTTGTAGAATGTTGAACGACTACCCCAACTAAAATCTATCCACTCAACAAAAATTATTTCACACCACAGACTCATCTTGGTCAGGATCGATTTGAAATCTATCATGCTTTCAGCGAAATCATAGTCCATGGTAAGTTGTTCTTGTAGAATGTTGAACGACTACCCCAACTAAAATCTATCCACTCAACAAAAATTACTTCACACCACAGACTCATCTTGGTCAGGATCGATTTGAAATCTATCATGGTTGCAGAGAAATCATAGTCCATGGTAAGTTGTTCTTGTAGAATGTTGAACGACTACCCCAACTAAAATCTATCCACTCAACAAAAATTATTTCAGAGAAATCATACTCCATGGTAAGTTGTTCTTGTAGAATGTTGAACGACTACCCCAACGAAAATCTATCCACTGAACAAAAATTATTTCACACCACAGACTCATCTTGGTCAGGATCGATTTGAAATCTATCATGGTTTCAGAGAAATCATACTCCATGGTTCGTTGTTCTTGTAGAATGTTGAACGACTATCCCAACTAAAATCTATCCACTCAACAAAAATTATTTCAGAGAAATCATACTCCATGGTTCGTTGTTCTTGTAGAATGTTGAACGACTACCCCGACTAAAATCTATCCACTCAACAAAAATAATTTCACACCACAGAATCATCTTGGTCAGGATCGATTTGAAATCTATCATGGTTTCAGAGAAATCATACTCCATGGTTCGTTGTTCTTGTAAAATCTATCCACTCAACAAAAATTATTTCACACCACAGAATCATCTTGGTCAGGATCGATTTGAAATCTATCATGGTTTCAGAGAAATCATAGTCCACGGTAAGTTGTTCTTGTAAAATGTTGAACGCCTACCCCAACTAAAATCTATCCACTCAAGAAAAATTATTTCACACCACAGACTCATCTTGGTCAGGATCGATTTGAAATCTATCATGGTTTCAGAAAAATCATACTCCATGCTTCGTTGTTCTTGTAAAATCTATCCACTCAACAAAAATTATTTCACACCACAGACTCATCTTGGTCAGGATCGATTTGAAATCTATCATGGTTTCAGAGAAATCATAGTCCATGGTAAGTTGTTCTTGTAAAATGTTGAACGACTACCCTAACTAAAATCTATCCACTCAACAAAAATTATTTCAGAGAAATCATACTCCATGGTAAGTTGTTCTTGTAGAATGTTGAACGACTATCCCAACTAAAATCTATCCACTCAACAAAAATTATTTCAGAGAAATCATACTCCATGGTAAGTTGTTCTTGTAGAATGTTGAACGACTACCCCAACTAAAATCTATCCACTCAACAAAAATTATTTCACAGGACAGACTCATCTTGGTCAGGATCGATTTGAAATCTATCATGGTTTGAGAGAAATCATACTCCATGGTAAGTTGTTCTTGTAGAATGTTGAACGACTATCCCAACTAAAATCTATCCACTCAACAAAAATTATTTCAGAGAAATCATACTCCATGGTTCGTTGTTCTTGTAGAATGTTGAACGACTATCCCAACTAAAATCTATCCACTCAACAAAAATTATTTCAGAGAAATCATACTCCATGGTAAGTTGTTCTTGTAGAATGTTGAACGACTATCCCAACTAAAATCTATCCACTCAACAAAAATTATTTCAGAGAAATCATACTCCATGGTAAGTTGTTCTTGTAGAATGTTGAACGACTATCCCAACTAAAATCTATCCACTCAACAAAAATTATTTCACACCACAGACTCATCTTGGTCAGGATCGATTTGAAATCTATCATGGTTTCAGAGAAATCATACTCCATGGTAAGTTGTTCTTGTACAATGTTCAACGACTATCCCAACTAAAATCTATCCACTCAACAAAAATTATTTCACACCACAGACTCATCTTGGTCAGGATCGATTTGAAATCTATCATGGTTTCAGAGAAATCATAGTCCATGGTAAGTTGTTCTTGTAAAATGTTGAACGACTACCCTAACTAAAATCTATCCACTCAACAAAAATTATTTCAGAGAAATCATACTCCATGGTTCGTTGTTCTTGTAGAATGTTGAACGACTACCCCGACTAAAATCTATCCACTCAACAAAAATTATTTCACACCACAGAATCATCTTGGTCAGGATCGATTTGAAATCTATCATGGTTTCAGAGAAATCATACTCCATGGTTCGTTGTTCTTGTAAAATCTATCCACTCAACAAAAATTATTTCACACCACAGACTCATCTTGGTCAGGATCGATTTGAAATCTATCATGGTTTCAGAGAAATCATAGTCCATGGTAAGTTGTTCTTGTAAAATGTTGAACGCCTACCCCAACTAAAATCTATTAACTCAACAAAAATTATTTCACACCACAGACTCATCTTGGTCAGGATCGATTTGAAATCTATCATGGTTTCAGAGAAATCATACTCCATGGTTCGTTGTTCTTGTAAAATCTATCCACTCAACAAAAATTATTTCACACCACAGACTCATCTTGGTCAGGATCGATTTGAAATCTATCATGGTTTCAGAGAAATCATAGTCCATGGTAAGTTGTTCTTGTAAAATGTTGAACGACTACCCTAACTAAAATCTATCCACTCAACAAAAATTATTTCAAAGAAATCATACTCCATGGTAAGTTGTTCTTGTAGAATGTTGAACGACTATCCCAACTAAAATCTATCCACTCAACAAAAATTATTTCAGAGAAATCATACTCCATGGTAAGTTGTTCTTGTAGAATGTTGAACGACTACCCCAACTAAAATCTATCCACTCAACAAAAATTATTTCACAGGACAGACTCATCTTGGTCAGGATCGATTTGAAATCTATCATGGTTTGAGAGAAATCATACTCCATGGTAAGTTGTTCTTGTAGAATGTTGAACGACTATCCCAACTAAAATCTATCCACTCAACAAAAATTATTTCAGAGAAATCATACTCCATGGTTCGTTGTTCTTGTAGAATGTTGAACGACTACCCCAACTAAAATCTATCCACTCAACAAAAATTATGTCAGAGAAATCATACTCCATGGTAAGTTGTTCTTGTAGAATGTTGCACGACTATCCCAACTAAAATCTATCCACTCAATAAAAATTATTTCAGAGAAATCATACTCCATGGTAAGTTGTTCTTGTAGAATGTTGAACGACTATCCCAACTAAAATCTATCCACTCAACAAAAATTATTTCAGAGAAATCATACTCCATGGTTCGTTGTTCTTGTAGAATGTTGAACGACTACCCCTAACTAAAATCTATCCACTCAACAAAAATTATTTCACACCACAGACTCATCTTGGTCAGGATCGATTTGAAATCTATCATGGTTTCAGAGAAATCATACTCCATGGTAAGTTGTTCTTGTAGAATGTTCAACGACTATCCCAACTAAAATCTATCCACTCAACAAAAATTATTTCAGAGAAATCATACTCCATGGTAAGTTGTTCTTGTAGAATGTTGAACGACTACCCCAACTAAAATCTATCCACTCAACAAAAATTATTTCACACCACAGACTCATCTTGGTCAGGATCGATTTGAAATCTATCATAGTTGCAGAGAAATCATACTCCATGGTTCGTTGTTCTTATAGAATGTTGAACGACTATCCCAACTAAAATCTATCCACTCAACAAAAATTAATTCAGAGAAATCATACTCCATGGTTCGTTGTTCTTGTAGAATGTTGAACGACTACCCCAACTAAAATCTATCCACTCAACAAAAATTATTTCAGAGAAATCATATTCCATAGTAAGTTGTTCTTGTAGAATGTTGAACGACTACCCCAACTAAAATCTATCCACTCAACAAAAATTATTTCAGAGAAACCATACTCCATGGTAAGTTGTTCTTGTAGAATGTTGAACGACTATCCCAACTAAAATCTATCCACCCAACAAAAATTATTTCAGAGAAATCATACTCTATGGTTCGTTTTTCTTGTAGAATGTTGAACGACTATCCCAACTAAAATCTATCCACTCAACAAAAATTATTTCAGAGAGATCATACTCCATGGTTCGTTGTTCTTGTAGAATGTTGAACGACTATCCCAACTAAAATCTATCCACTCAACAAAAATTATTTCAGAGAAATCATACTCCATGGTTCGTTGTTCTTGTAGAATGTTGAACGACTACCCCAACTAAAATCTATCCACTCAACAAAAATTATTTCAGAGAAATCATACTCGATGATAAGTTGTTCTTGTAGAATGTTGAACGACTACCCCAACTAAAATCTATCCACTCAACAAAAATTATTTCACACCACAGACTCATCTTGGTCAGGATCGATTTGAAATCTATCATGGTTTCAGAGAAATCATACTCCATGGTTCGTTGTTCTTGTAGAATGTTGAACGACTACCCCAACTAAAATCTATCCACTCAACAAAAATTATTTCACAACACAGACTCATCTTGGTCAGGATCGATTTGAAATCTATCATGGTTTCAGAGAAATCATAGTCCATGGTAAGTTGTTCCTGTAGAATGTTGAACGACTACCCCAACTAAAATCTATCCACTCAGCAAAAATTATTTCAGAGAAATCATACTCCATGGTTCGTTGTTCTTGTAGAATGTTGAACGACTACCCCAACTAAAATCTATCCACTCAACAAAAATTATTTCAGAGAAATCATACTCCATGGTAAGTTGTTCTTGTAGAATGTTGAACGACTACCCCAACTAAAATCTATCCACTCAACAAAAATTATTTCACACCACAGACTCATCTTGGTCAGGATCGATTTGAAATCTATCATGGTTTCAGAGAAATCATACTCCATGGTTCGTTGTTCTCGTAGAATGTTGAACGACTACCCCAACTAAAATCTATCCACTCAACAAAAATTATTTCACACCACAGACTCATCTTGGTCAGAATCGATTTGAAATCTATCATGCTTTCAGCGAAATCATAGTCCATGGTAAGTTGTTCTTGTAGAATGTTGAACGACTACCCCAACTAAAATCTATCCACTCAACAAAAATTACTTCACACCACAGACTCATCTTGGTCAGGATCGATTTGAAATCTATCATGGTTGCAGAGAAATCATAGTCCATGGTAAGTTGTTCTTGTAGAATGTTGAACGACTACCACAACTAAAATCTATCCACTCAACAAAAATTATTTCAGAGAAATCATACTCCATGGTAAGTTGTTCTTGTAGAATGTTGAACGACTACCCCAACGAAAATCTATCCACTAAACAAAAATTATTTCACACTACAGACTCATCTTGGTCAGGATCGATTTGAAATCTATCATGGTTTCAGAGAAATCATACTCCATGGTTCGTTGTTCTTGTAGAATGTTGAACGACTATCCCAACTAAAATCTATCCACTCAACAAAAATTATTTCAGAGAAATCATACTCCATGGTTCGTTGTTCTTGTAGAATGTTGAACGACTACCCCGACTAAAATCTATCCACTCAACAAAAATTATTTCACACCACAGAATCATCTTGGTCAGGATCGATTTGAAATCTATCATGGTTTCAGAGAAATCATACTCCATGGTTCGTTGTTCTTGTAAAATCTATCCACTCAACAAAAATTATTTCACACCACAGAATCATCTTGGTCAGGATCGATTTGAAATCTATCATGGTTTCAGAGAAATCATAGTCCATGGTAAGTTGTTCTTGTAAAATGTTGTACGCCTACCCCAACTAAAATCTATCCACTCAACAAAAATTATTTCACACCACAGACTCATCTTGGTCAGGATCGATTTGAAATCTATCATGGTTTCAGAGAAATCATACTCCATGGTTCGCTGTTCTTGTAAAATGTTGAACGACTACCCTAACTAAAATCTATCCACTCAACAAAAATTATTTCAGAGAAATCATACTCCATATTAAGTTGTTCTTGTAGAATGTTGAACGACTATCCCAACTAAAATCTATCCACTCAACAAAAATTATTTCAGAGAAATCATACTCCATGGTTCGTTGTTCTTGTAGAATGTTGAACGACTACCCCAACTAAAATCTATCCACTCAACAAAAATTATTTCACACCACAGACTCATCTTGGTCAGGATCGATTTGAAATCTATCATGGTTTCAGAGAAATCATACTCCATGGTTCGTTGTTCTTGTAGAATGTTGAACGACTACCCCAACTAAAATCTATCCACTCAACAAAAATTATTTCACACCACAGACTCATCTTGGTCAGGATCGATTTGAAATCTATCATGGTTTCAGAGAAATCATAGTCCATGGTAAGTTGTTCCTGTAGAATGTTGAACGACTACCCCAACTAAAATCTATCCACTCAGCAAAAATTATTTCAGAGAAATCATACTCCATGGTTCGTTGTTCTTGTAGAATGTTGAACGACTACCCCAACTAAAATCTATCCACTCAACAAAAATTATTTCACACCACAGACTCATCTTGGTCAGGATCGATTTGAAATCTATCATGGTTTCAGAGAAATCATACTCCATGGTTCGTTGTTCTTGTAGAATGTTGAACGACTACCCCAACTAAAATCTATCCACTCAACAAAAATTATTTCACACCACAGACTCATCTTGGTCAGGATCGATTTGAAATCTATCATGCTTTCAGCGAAATCATAGTCCATGGTAAGTTGTTCTTGTAGAATGTTGAACGACTACCCCAACTAAAATCTATCCACTCAACAAAAATTACTTCACACCACAGACTCATCTTGGTCAGGATCGATTTGAAATCTATCATGGTTGCAGAGAAATCATAGTCCATGTTAAGTTGTTCTTGTAGAATGTTGAACGACTACCCCAACTAAAATCTATCCACTCAACAAAAATTACTTCACACCACAGACTCATCTTGGTCAGGATCGATTTGAAATCTATAAGTTGTTCTTGTAGAATGTTGAACGACTACCCCAACTAAAATCTATCCACTCAACAAAAATTATTTCAGAGAAATCATACTCCATGGTAAGTTGTTCTTGTAGAATGTTGAACGACTACCCCAACGAAAATCTATCCACTGAACAAAAATTATTTCACACCACAGACTCATCTTGGTCAGGATCGATTTGAAATCTATCATGGTTTCAGAGAAATCATACTCCATGATTCGTTGTTCTTGTAGAATGTTGAACGACTATCCCAACTAAAATCTATCCACTCAACAAAAATTATTTCAGAGAAATCATACTCCATGGTTCGCTGTTCTTGTAGAATGTTGAACGACTACCCCGACTAAAATCTATCCACTCAACAAAAATTATTTCACACCACAGAATCATCTTGGTCAGGATCGATTTGAAATCTATCATGGTTTCAGAGAAATCATACTCCATGGTTCGTTGTTCTTGTAAAATCTATCCACTCAACAAAAATTATTTCACACCACTAACTCATCTTGGTCAGGATCGATTTGAAATCTATCATGGTTTCAGAGAAATCATAGTCCATGGTAAGTTGTTCTTGTAAAATGTTGAACGCCTACCCCAACTAAAATCTATCCACTCAACAAAAATTATTTCACACCACAGACTCATCTTGGTCAGGATCGATTTGAAATCTATCATGGTTTCAGAGAAATCATACTCCATGGTTCGTTGTTCTTGTAAAATGTTGAACGACTACCCTAACTAAAATCTATCCACTCAACAAAAATTATTTCAGAGAAATCATACTCCATGGTTCGTTGTTCTTGTAGAATGTTGAACGACTACCCCAACTAAAATCTATCCACTCAACAAAAATTATTTCAGAGAAATCATACTCCATGGTTCGTTGTTCTTGTAGAATGTTGAACGACTACCCCAACTAAAATCTATCCACTCAACAAAAATTATTTCAGAGAAATCATACTCCATGGTTCGTTGTTCTTGTAGAATGTTGAACGACTACCTCAACTAAAATCTATCCACTCAACAAAAATTATTTCACACCACAGACTCATCTTGGTCAGGATCGATTTGAAATCTATCATGGTTTCAGAGAAATCATACTCCATGGTAAGTTGTTCCTGTAAAATGTTGAACGACTACCCCAACTAAAATCTATCCACTCAGCAAAAATTATTTCAGAGAAATCATACTCCATGGTTCGTTGTTCTTGTAGAATGTTGAACGACTACCCCAACTAAAATCTATCCACTCAACAAAAATTATTTCACACCACAGACTCATCTTGGTCAGGATCGATTTGAAATCTATCATGGTTTCAGAGAAATCATAGTCCATGGTAAGTTGTTCCTGTAAAATGTTGAACGACTACCCCAACTAAAATCTATCCACTCAGCAAAAATTATTTCAGAGAAATCATACTCCATGGTTCGTTGTTCTTGTAGAATGTTGAACGACTACCCCAACTAAAATCTATCCACTCAACAAAAATTATTTCAGAGAAATCATACTCCATGGTAAGTTGTTCTTGTAGAATGTTGAACGACTACCCCAACTAAAATCTATCCACTCAACAAAAATTATTTCACACCACAGACTCATCTTGGTCAGGATCGATTTGAAATCTATCATGGTTTCAGAGAAATCATACTCCATGGTTCGTTGTTCTTGTAGAATGTTGAACGACTACCCCAACTAAAATCTATCCACTCAACAAAAATTATTTCACACCACAGACTCATCTTGGTCAGGATCGATTTGAAATCTATCATGCTTTCAGCGAAATCATAGTCCATGGTAAGTTGTTCTTGTAGAATGTTGAACGACTACCCCAACTAAAATCTATCCACTCAACAAAAATTACTTCACACCACAGACTCATCTTGGTCAGGATCGATTTGAAATCTATCATGGTTGCAGAGAAATCATAGTCCATGGTAAGTTGTTCTTGTAGAATGTTGAACGACTACCCCAACTAAAATCTATCCACTCAACAAAAATTATTTCAGAGAAATCATACTCCATGGTAAGTTGTTCTTGTAGAATGTTGAACGACTACCCCAACTAAAATCTATCCACTGAACAAAAATTATTTCACACCACAGACTCATCTTGGTCAGGATCGATTTGAAATCTATCATGGTTTCAGAGAAATCATACTCCATGGTTCGTTGTTCTTGTAGAATGTTGAACGACTATCAAAACTAAAATCTATCCACTCAACAAAAATTATTTCAGAGAAATCATACTCCATGGTTCGTTGTTCTTGTAGAATGTTGAACGACTACCCCGACTAAAATCTATCCACTCAACAAAAATTATTTCACACCACAGAATCATCTTGGTCAGGATCGATTTGAAATCTATCATGGTTTCAGAGAAATCATACTCCATGGTTCGTTGTTCTTGTAAAATCTATCCACTCAGCAAAAATTATTTCAGAGAAATCATACTCCATGGTTCGTTGTTCTTGTAGAATGTTGAACGACTACCCCAACTAAAATCTATCCACTCAACAAAAATTATTTCAGAGAAATCATACTCCATGGTAAGTTGTTCTTGTAGAATGTTGAACGACTACCCCAACTAAAATCTATCCACTCAACAAAAATTATTTCACAGGACAGACTCATCTTGGTCAGGATCGATTTGAAATCTATCATGGTTTCAGAGAAATCATAGTCCATGGTAAGTTGTTCCTGTAGAATGTTGAACGACTACCCCAACTAAAATCTATCCACTCAGCAAAAATTATTTCAGAGAAATCATACTCCTTGGTTCGTTGTTCTTGTAGAATGTTGAACGACTACCCCAACTAAAATCTATCCACTCAACAAAAATTATTTCAGAGAAATCATACTCCATGGAAAGTTGTTCTTGTAGAATGTTGAACGACTACCCCAACTAAAATCTATCCACTCAACAAAAATTATTTCACACCACAGACTCATCTTGGTCAGGATCGATTTTAAATCTATCATGCTTTCAGCGAAGTCATAGTCCATGGTAAGTTGTTCTTGTAGAATGTTGAACGACTACCCCAACTAAAATCTATCCACTCAACAAAAATTACTTCACACCAGAGACTCATCTTGGTCAGGATCGATTTGAAATCTATCATGGTTGCAGAGAAATCATAGTCCATGGTAAGTTGTTCTTGTAGAATGTTGAACGACTACCCCAACTAAAATCTATCCACTCAACAAAAATTATTTCAGAGAAATCATACTCCATGGTAAGTTGTTCTTGTAGAATGTTAAACGACTACCCCAACGAAAATCTATCCACTCAACAAAAATTATTTCACACCACAGACTCATCTTGGTCAGGATCGATTTGAAATCTATCATGGTTTCAGAGAAATCATACTCCATGGTTCGTTGTTCTTGTAGAATGTTGAACGACTATCCCAACTAAAATCTATCCACTCAACAAAAATTATTTCAGAGAAATCATACTCCATGGTTCGTTGTTCTTGTAGAATGTTGAACGACTACCCCGACTAAAATCTAACCACTCAACAAAAATTATTTCACACCACAGAATCATCTTGGTCAGGATCGATTTGAAATCTATCATGGTTTCAGAGAAATCATACTCCATGGTTCGTTGTTCTTGTAAAATCTATCCACTCAGCAAAAATTATTTCAGAGAAATCATACTCCATGGTTCGTTGTTCTTGTAGAATGTTGAACGACTACCCCAACTAAAATCTATCCACTCAACAAAAATTATTTCAGAGAAATCATACTCCATGGTAAGTTGTTCTTGTAGAATGTTGAACGACTACCCCAACTAAAATCTATCCACTCAACAAAAATTATTTCACACCACAGACTCATCTTGGTCAGGATCGATTTGAAATCTATCATGGTTTCAGCGAAATCATAGTCCATGGTAAGTTGTTCTTGTAGAATGTTGAACGACTACCCCAACTAAAATCTATCCACTCAACAAAAATTACTTCACACCACAGACTCATCTTGGTCAGGATCGATTTGAAATCTATCATGGTTGCAGAGAAATCATAGTCCATGGTAAGTTGTTCTTGTAGAATGTTGAACGACTACCCCAACTAAAATCTATCCACTCAACAAAAATTATTTCAGAGAAATCATACTCCATGGTAAGTTGTTCTTGTAGAATGTTGAACGACTACCCCAACGAAAATCTATCCACTCAACAAAAATTATTTCACACCACAGACTCATCTTGGTCAGGATCGATTTGAAATCTATCATGGTTTCAGAGAAATCATACTGCATGGTTCGTTGTTCTTGTAGAATGTTGAACGACTATCCCAACTAAAATCTATCCACTCAACAAAAATTATTTCAGAGAAATCATACTCCATGGTTCGTTGTTCTTGTAGAATGTTGAACGACTACCCCGACTAAAATCTATCCACTCAATAAAAATTATTTCACACCACAGAATCATCTTGGTCAGGATCGATTTGAAATCTATCATGGTTTCAGAGAAATCATACTCCATGGTTCGTTGTTCTTGTAAAATCTATCCACTCAACAAAAATTATTTCACACCACAGACTCATCTTGGTCAGGATCGATTTGAAATCTATCATGGTTTCAGAGAAATCATAGTCCATGGTAAGTTGTTCTTGTAAAATGTTGAACGCCTACCCCAACTAAAATCTATCCACTCAACAAAAATTATTTCACACCACAGACTCATCTTGGTCAGGATCGATTTGAAATCTATCATGGTTTCAGAGAAATCATACTCCATATTTCGTTGTTCTTGTAAAATGTTGAACGACTACCCTAACTAAAATCTATCCACTCAACAAAAATTATTTCAGAGAAATCATACTCCATGGTTCGTTGTTCTTGTAGAATGTTGAACGACTATCCCAACTAAAATCTATCCACTCAACAAAAATTATTTCAGAGAAATCATACTCCATGGTAAGTTGTTCTTGTAGAATGTTGAACGACTACCCCAACTAAAATCTATCCACTCAACAAAAATTATTTCACACCACAGACTCATCTTGGTCAGGATCGATTTGAAATCTATCATGGTTTCAGAGAAATCATACTCCATGGTAAGTTGTTCTTGTAGAATGTTGAACGACTATCCCAACTAAAATCTATCCACTCAACAAAAATTATTTCAGAGAAATCATATTCCATGGTTCGTTGTTCTTGTAGAATGTTGAACGACTACCCCAACTAAAATCTATCCACTCAACAAAAATTATGTCAGAGAAATCATACTCCGTGGTTCGTTGTTCTTGTAG
Organism: Xylota sylvarum; assembly: GCA_905220385.1. Taxonomy (NCBI): domain Eukaryota; kingdom Metazoa; phylum Arthropoda; class Insecta; order Diptera; family Syrphidae; genus Xylota; species Xylota sylvarum. Next base: position 889,930 of record CAJMZQ010000068.1, on the reverse strand, counting down.
AATGTTGAACGACTACCCCAACTAAAATCTATCCACTCAACAAAAATTATTTCACACCACAGACTCATCTTGGTCAGGATCGATTTGAAATCTATCATGGTTTCAGAGAAATCATACTCCATGGTAAGTTGTTCTTGTAGAATGTTGAACGACTATCCCAACTAAAATCTATCCACTCAACAAAAATTATTTCAGAGAAATCATACTCCATGGTTCGTTGTTCTTGTAGAATGTTGAACGACTACCCCGACTAAAATCTATCCACTCAACAAAAATTATTTTACACCACAGAATCATCTTGGTCAGGATCGATTTGAAATCTATCATGGTTTCAGAGAAATCATACTCCATGGTTCGTTGTTCTTGTAAAATTTTGAACGACTACCCTAACTAAAATCTATCCACTCAACAAAAATTATTTCAGAGAAATCATACTCCATGGTAAGTTGTTCTTGTAGAATGTTGAACGACTATCCCAACTAAAATCTATCCACTCAACAAAAATTATTTCAGAGAAATCATATTCCATGGTTCGTTGTTCTTGTAGAATGTTGAACGACTATCCCAACTAAAATCTATCCACTCAACGAAAATTATTTCAGAGAAATCATACTCCATGGTAAGTTGTTCTTGTAGAATGTTGAACGACTATCCCAACTAAAATCTATCCACTCAACAAAAATTATTTCAGAGAAATCATACTCCATGGTAAGTTGTTCTTGTAGAATGTTGAACGACTATCCCAGCTAAAATCTATCCACTCAACAAAAATTATTTCAGAGAAATCATACTCCATGGTTCGTTGTTCTTGTAGAATGTTGAGCGACTATCCCAACTAAAATCTATCCACTCAACAAAAATTATTTCACACCACAGACTCATCTTGGTCAGGATCGATTTGAAATCTATCATGGTTTCAGAGAAATCATTTTCCATGGTAAGTTGTTCTTGTAGAATGTTGAACGACTACCCCTAACTAAAATCTATCCACTCAACAAAAATTATTTCACACCACAGACTCATCTTGGTCAGGATCGATTTGAAATCTATCATGGTTTCAGAGAAATCATACTCCATGGTAAGTTGTTCTTGTAGAATGTTGAACGACTACCCCAACTAAAATCTATCCACTCAACAAAAATTATTTCAGAGAAATCATACTCCATGGTTCGTTGTTCTTGTAGAATGTTGAACGACTACCCCAACTAAAATCTATAGACTCATCAAAAATTATTTCAGAGAAATCATACTCCATGGTAAGTTGTTCTTGTAGAATGTTGAACGACTACCCCAACTAAAATCTATCCACTGAACAAAAATTATTTCACACCACAGACTCATCTTGGTCAGGATCGATTTGGAATCTATCATGGTTTCAGAGAAATCATACTCCATGGTTCGTTGTTCTTGTAGAATGTTGAACGACTATCAAAACTAAAATCTATCCACTCAACAAAAATTATTTCAGAGAAATCATACTCCATGGTTCGTTGTTCTTGTAGAATGTTGAACGACTACCCCGACTAAAATCTATCCACTCAACAAAAATTATTTCACACCACAGAATCATCTTGGTCAGGATCGATTTGAAATCTATCATGGTTTCAGAGAAATCATACTCCATGGTTCGTTGTTCTTGTAAAATCTATCCACTCAGCAAAAATTATTTCAGAGAAATCATACTCCATGGTTCGTTGTTCTTGTAGAATGTTGAACGACTACCCCAACTAAAATCTATCCACTCAACAAAAATTATTTCAGAGAAATCATACTCCATGGTAAGTTGTTCTTGTAGAATGTTGAACGACTACCCCAACTAAAATCTATCCACTCAACAAAAATTATTTCACAGGACAGACTCATCTTGGTCAGGATCGATTTGAAATCTATCATGGTTTCAGAGAAATCATAGTCCATGGTAAGTTGTTCCTGTAGAATGTTGAACGACTACCCCAACTAAAATCTATCCACTCAGCAAAAATTATTTCAGAGAAATCATACTCCTTGGTTCGTTGTTCTTGTAGAATGTTGAACGACTACCCCAACTAAAATCTATCCACTCAACAAAAATTATTTCAGAGAAATCATACTCCATGGAAAGTTGTTCTTGTAGAATGTTGAACGACTACCCCAACTAAAATCTATCCACTCAACAAAAATTATTTCACACCACAGACTCATCTTGGTCAGGATCGATTTTAAATCTATCATGCTTTCAGCGAAGTCATAGTCCATGGTAAGTTGTTCTTGTAGAATGTTGAACGACTACCCCAACTAAAATCTATCCACTCAACAAAAATTACTTCACACCACAGACTCATCTTGGTCAGGATCGATTTGAAATCTATCATGGTTGCAGAGAAATCATAGTCCATGGTAAGTTGTTCTTGTAGAATGTTGAACGACTACCCCAACTAAAATCTATCCACTCAACAAAAATTATTTCAGAGAAATCATACTCCATGGTAAGTTGTTCTTGTAGAATGTTAAACGACTACCCCAACGAAAATCTATCCACTCAACAAAAATTATTTCACACCACAGACTCATCTTGGTCAGGATCGATTTGAAATCTATCATGGTTTCAGAGAAATCATACTCCATGGTTCGTTGTTCTTGTAGAATGTTGAACGACTATCCCAACTAAAATCTATCCACTCAACAAAAATTATTTCAGAGAAATCATACTCCATGGTTCGTTGTTCTTGTAGAATGTTGAACGACTACCCCGACTAAAATCTAACCACTCAACAAAAATTATTTCACACCACAGAATCATCTTGGTCAGGATCGATTTGAAATCTATCATGGTTTCAGAGAAATCATACTCCATGGTTCGTTGTTCTTGTAAAATCTATCCACTCAGCAAAAATTATTTCAGAGAAATCATACTCCATGGTTCGTTGTTCTTGTAGAATGTTGAACGACTACCCCAACTAAAATCTATCCACTCAACAAAAATTATTTCAGAGAAATCATACTCCATGGTAAGTTGTTCTTGTAGAATGTTGAACGACTACCCCAACTAAAATCTATCCACTCAACAAAAATTATTTCACACCACAGACTCATCTTGGTCAGGATCGATTTGAAATCTATCATGGTTTCAGCGAAATCATAGTCCATGGTAAGTTGTTCTTGTAGAATGTTGAACGACTACCCCAACTAAAATCTATCCACTCAACAAAAATTACTTCACACCACAGACTCATCTTGGTCAGGATCGATTTGAAATCTATCATGGTTGCAGAGAAATCATAGTCCATGGTAAGTTGTTCTTGTAGAATGTTGAACGACTACCCCAACTAAAATCTATCCACTCAACAAAAATTATTTCAGAGAAATCATACTCCATGGTAAGTTGTTCTTGTAGAATGTTGAACGACTACCCCAACGAAAATCTATCCACTCAACAAAAATTATTTCACACCACAGACTCATCTTGGTCAGGATCGATTTGAAATCTATCATGGTTTCAGAGAAATCATACTGCATGGTTCGTTGTTCTTGTAGAATGTTGAACGACTATCCCAACTAAAATCTATCCACTCAACAAAAATTATTTCAGAGAAATCATACTCCATGGTTCGTTGTTCTTGTAGAATGTTGAACGACTACCCCGACTAAAATCTATCCACTCAATAAAAATTATTTCACACCACAGAATCATCTTGGTCAGGATCGATTTGAAATCTATCATGGTTTCAGAGAAATCATACTCCATGGTTCGTTGTTCTTGTAAAATCTATCCACTCAACAAAAATTATTTCACACCACAGACTCATCTTGGTCAGGATCGATTTGAAATCTATCATGGTTTCAGAGAAATCATAGTCCATGGTAAGTTGTTCTTGTAAAATGTTGAACGCCTACCCCAACTAAAATCTATCCACTCAACAAAAATTATTTCACACCACAGACTCATCTTGGTCAGGATCGATTTGAAATCTATCATGGTTTCAGAGAAATCATACTCCATGGTTCGTTGTTCTTGTAAAATGTTGAACGACTACCCTAACTAAAATCTATCCACTCAACAAAAATTATTTCAGAGAAATCATACTCCATGGTTCGTTGTTCTTGTAGAATGTTGAACGACTATCCCAACTAAAATCTATCCACTCAACAAAAATTATTTCAGAGAAATCATACTCCATGGTAAGTTGTTCTTGTAGAATGTTGAACGACTACCCCAACTAAAATCTATCCACTCAACAAAAATTATTTCACACCACAGACTCATCTTGGTCAGGATCGATTTGAAATCTATCATGGTTTCAGAGAAATCATACTCCATGGTAAGTTGTTCTTGTAGAATGTTGAACGACTATCCCAACTAAAATCTATCCACTCAACAAAAATTATTTCAGAGAAATCATATTCCATGGTTCGTTGTTCTTGTAGAATGTTGAACGACTACCCCAACTAAAATCTATCCACTCAACAAAAATTATGTCAGAGAAATCATACTCCGTGATTCGTTGTTCTTGTAGAATGTTGAACGACTACCCCAACTAAAATCTATCCACTCAACAAAAATTATTTCACACCACAGACTCATCTTGGTCAGGATCGATTTGAAATCTATCATGGTTTCAGAGAAATCATACTCCATGGTAAGTTGTTCTTGTAGAATGTTGAACGACTATCCCAACTAAAATCTATCCACTCAACAAAAATTATTTCAGAGAAATCATACTCCATGGTTCGTTGTTCTTGTAGAATGTTGAACGACTACCCCGACTAAAATCTATCCACTCAACAAAAATTATTTTACACCACAGAATCATCTTGGTCAGGATCGATTTGAAATCTATCATGGTTTCAGAGAAATCATACTCCATGGTTCGTTGTTCTTGTAAAATTTTGAACGACTACCCTAACTAAAATCTATCCACTCAACAAAAATTATTTCAGAGAAATCGTACTCCATGGTAAGTTGTTCTTGTAGAATGTTGAACGACTATCCCAACTAAAATCTATCCACTCAACAAAAATTATTTCAGAGAAATCATATTCCATGGTTCGTTGTTCTTGTAGAATGTTGAACGACTATCCCAACTAAAATCTATCCACTCAACGAAAATTATTTCAGAGAAATCATACTCCATGGTAAGTTGTTCTTGTAGAATGTTGAACGACTATCCCAACTAAAATCTATCCACTCAACAAAAATTATTTCAGAGAAATCATACTCCATGGTAAGTTGTTCTTGTAGAATGTTGAACGACTATCCCAGCTAAAATCTATCCACTCAACAAAAATTATTTCAGAGAAATCATACTCCATGGTTCGTTGTTCTTGTAGAATGTTGAGCGACTATCCCAACTAAAATCTATCCACTCAACAAAAATTATTTCACACCACAGACTCATCTTGGTCAGGATCGATTTGAAATCTATCATGGTTTCAGAGAAATCATTTTCCATGGTAAGTTGTTCTTGTAGAATGTTGAACGACTACCCCTAACTAAAATCTATCCACTCAACAAAAATTATTTCACACCACAGACTCATCTTGGTCAGGATCGATTTGAAATCTATCATGGTTTCAGAGAAATCATACTCCATGGTAAGTTGTTCTTGTAGAATGTTGAACGACTACCCCAACTAAAATCTATCCACTCAACAAAAATTATTTCAGAGAAATCATACTCCATGGTTCGTTGTTCTTGTAGAATGTTGAACGACTACCCCAACTAAAATCTATAGACTCATCAAAAATTATTTCAGAGAAATCATACTCCATGGTAAGTTGTTCTTGTAGAATGTTGAACGACTACCCCAACTAAAATCTATCCACTCAACAAAAATTATTTCACACCACAGATTCATCTTGGTCAGGATCGATTTGAAATCTATCATGGTTTCAGAGAAATCATAGTCCATGGTAAGTTGTTCTTGTAGAATGTTGAACGACTACCCCTAACTAAAATCTATCCACTCAACAAAATTTATTTCACACCACAGACTCATCTTGGTCAGGATCGATTTGAAATCTATCATGGTTTCAGAGAAATCATAGTCCACGGTAAGTTGTTCTTGTAGAATGTTGAACGACTACCCCTAACTAAAATCTATCCACTCAACAAAAATTATTTCAGAGAAATCATACTCCATGGTTCGTTGTTCTTGTAGAATGTTGAACGAATACCCCAACTAAAATTTATCCACTCAACAAAAATTATTTCAGAGAAATCATACTCCATGGTTCGTTGTTCTTGTAGAATGTTCAACGACTACCCCAACTAAAATCTATCCACTCAACAAAAATTATTTCAGAGAAATCATACTCCATGGTAAGTTGTTCTTGTAGAATGTTGAACGACTATCCCAACTAAAATCTATCCACTCAACAAAAATTATTTCAGAGAAATCATATTCCATGGTTCTTTGTTCTTGTAGAATGTTGAACGACTATCCCAACTAAAATCTATCCACTCAACGAAAATTATTTCAGAGAAATCATACTCCATGGTAAGTTGTTCTTGTAGAATGTTGAACGACTATCCCAACTAAAATCTATCCACTCAACAAAAATTATTTCAGAGAAATCATACTCCATGGTAAGTTGTTCTTGTAGAATGTTGAACGACTATCCCAGCTAAAATCTATCCACTCAACAAAAATTATTTCAGAGAAATCATACTCCATGGTTCGTTGTTCTTGTAGAATGTTGAGCGACTATCCCAACTAAAATCTATCCACTCAACAAAAATTATTTCACACCACAGACTCATCTTGGTCAGGATAGATTTGAAATCTATCATGGTTTCAGAGAAATCATTTTCCATGGTAAGTTGTTCTTGTAGAATGTTGAACGACTACCCCTAACTAAAATCTATCCACTCAACAAAAATTATTTCACACCACAGACTCATCTTGGTCAGGATCGATTTGAAATCTATCATGGTTTCAGAGAAATCATACTCCATGGTAAGTTGTTCTTGTAGAATGTTGAACGACTACCCCAACTAAAATCTATCCACTCAACAAAAATTATTTCAGAGAAATCATACTCCATGGTTCGTTGTTCTTGTAGAATGTTGAACGACTACCCCAACTAAAATCTATCGACTCAACAAAAATTATTTCAGAGAAATCATACTCCATGGTAAGTTGTTCTTGTAGAATGTTGAACGACTACCCCAACTAAAATCTATCCACTCAACAAAAATTATTTCACACCACAGATTCATCTTGGTCAGGATCGATTTGAAATCTATCATGGTTTCAGAGAAATCATAGTCCATGGTAAGTTGTTCTTGTAGAATGTTGAACGACTACCCCCCACTAAAATCTATCCACTCAACAAAATTTATTTCACACCACAGACTCATCTTGGTCAGGATCGATTTGAAATCTATCATGGTTTCAGAGAAATCATAGTCCATGGTAAGTTGTTCTTGTAGAATGTTGAACGACTACCCCTAACTAAAATCTATCCACTCAACAAAAATTATTTCAGAGAAATCATACTCCATGGTTCGTTGTTCTTGTAGAATGTTGAACGAATACCCCAACTAAAATCTATCCACTCAACAAAAATTATTTCAGAGAAATCATACTCCATGGTTCGTTGTTCTTGTAGAATGTTGAACGACTACCCCAACTAAAATCTATCCACTCAACAAAAATTATTTCAGAGAAATCATACTCCATGGTAAGTTGTTCTTGTAGAATGTTGAACGACTACCCCAACTAAAATCTATCCACTCAACAAAAATTATTTCAGAGAAATCATACTCCATGGTTCGTTGTTCTTGTAGAATGTTGAACGACTACCCCAACTAAAATCTATCCACTCAACAAAAATTATTTCACACCACAGACTCATCTTGGTCAGGATCGATTTGAAATCTATCATGGTTTCAGAGAAATCATACTCCATGGTTCGTTGTTCTTGTAGAATGTTGAACGACTACCCCAACTAAAATCTATCCACTCAACAAAAATTATTTCACACCACAGACTCATCTTGGTCAGGATCGATTTGAAATCTATGATGGTTTCAGAGAAATCATACTCCATGGTTCCTTGTTCTTGTAGAATGTTGAACGACTACCCCAACTAAAATCTATCCACTCAACAAAAATTATTTCACACCACAGACTCATCTTGGTCAGGATCGATATGAAATCTATCATGGTTGCAGAGAAATCATACTCCATGGTTCGTTGTTCTTGTAGAATGTTGAACGACAACCCCAACTAAAATCTATCCACTCAACAAAATTTATTTCAGAGAAATCATACTCCATGGTAAGTTGTTCTTGTAGAATGCTGAACGACTACCCGCACTAAAATCTATCCACTCAACAAAAATTATTTCAGAGAAATCATACTCCATGGTAAGTTGTTCTTGTAGAATGTTGAACGACTACCCCAACTAAAATCTATCCACTCAACAAAAATTATTTCAGAGAAATCATACTCCATGGTTCGTTGTTCTTGTAGAATGTTGAACGACTACCCCAACTAAAATCTATCCACTCAACAAAAATTATTTCACACCACAGACTCATCTTGGTCAGGATCGATTTGAAATCTATCATGGTTTCAGAGAAATCATACTCCATGGTTCGTTGTTCTTGTAGAATGTTGAACGACTACCCCAACTAAAATCTATCCACTCAACAAAAATTATTTCAGAGAAATCATACTCCATGGTAAGTTGTTCTTGTAGAATGTTGAACGACTACCCCAACTAAAATCTATCCACTCAACAAAAATTATTTCAGAGAAATCATACTCCATGGTTCGTTGTTCTTGTAGAATGTTGAACGACTACCCCAACTAAAATCTATCCACTCAACAAAAATTATTTCACACCACATTATTTCACATCCTTGGTCAGGATCGATTTGAAATCTATCATGGTTTCAGAGAAATCATACTCCATGGTTCGTTGTTCTTGTAGAATGTTGAACGACTACCCCAACTAAAATCTATCCACTCAACAAAAATTATTTCACACCACAGACTCATCTTGGTCAGGATCGATTTGAAATCTATGATGGTTTCAGAGAAATCATACTCCATGGTTGTTTGTTCTTGTAGAATGTTGAACGACTACCCCAACTAAAATCTATCCACTCAACAAAAATTATTTCACACCACGGACTCATCTTGGTCAGGATCGATTTGAAATCTATCATGGTTGCAGAGAAATCATACTCTGAACGACTATCCCAACTAAAATCTATCCACTCAACAAAAATTATTTCAGAGAAATCATACTCCATGGTAAGTTGTTCTTGTAGAATGTTGAACGACTACCCGCACTAAAATCTATCCACTCAACAAAAATTATTTCACACCACGGACTCATCTTGGTCAGGATCGATTTGAAATCTATCATGGTTGCAGAGAAATCATACTCTGAGCGACTATCCCAATTAAAATCTATCCACTCAACAAAAATTATTTCAGAGAAATCATACTCCATGATAAGTTGTTCTTGTAGAATGTTGAACGACTACCCCAACTAAAATCTATCCACTCAACAAAATTATTTCAGTGAAATCATACTCCATGGTTCGTTGTTCTTGTAGAATGTTGAACGACTATCCCAACTAAAATCTATCCACTCAACAAAAATTATTTCAGAGACGACTACCCCAACTAAAATCTATCCACTCAACAAAAATTATTTCAGAGAAATCATACTCCATGGTTCGTTGTTCTTGTAGAATGTTGAACGACTACCCCAACTAAAATCTATCCACTCAACAAAAATTATTTCAGAGAAATCATACTCCATGGTAAGTTGTTCTTGTAGAATGTTGAACGACTACCCCAACTAAAATCTATCCACTCAACAAAAATTATTTCAGAGAAATCATACTCCATGGTAAGTTGTTCTTGTAAAATGTTGAACGACTACCCCAACTAAAATCTATCCACTCAACAAAAATTATTTCAGAGAAATCATACTCCATGGTTCGTTGTTCTTGTAGAATATTGAACGACTATCCCAACTAAGATCTATCCACTCAACAAAAATTATTTCAGAGAAATCATACTCCATGGTAAGTTGTTCTTGTAGAATGTTGAACGACTACCCCTAACTAAAATCTATCCACTCAACAAAAATTATTTCAGAGAAATCATACTCCATGGTTCGTTGTTCGTGTAGAATGTTGAACGACTACCCCTAACTGAAATCTATCCACTCAACAAAAATTATTTCACACCACAGACTCATCTTGGTCAGGATCGATTAGAAATCTATCATGGTTTCAGAGAAATCATAGTCCATGGTAAGTTGTTCTTGTAGAATGTTGAACGACTACCCCTAACTACAATCTATCCACTCAACAAAAATTATTTCAGAGAAATCATACTCCATGGTTCGTTGTTCTTGTAGAATGTTGAACGACTACCCCAACTAAAATCTATCCACTCAACAAAAATTATTTCACACCACAGACTCATCTTGGTCAGGATCGATTTGAAATCTATCATGGTTTCAGAGAAATCATAGTCCATGGTAAGTTGTTCTTGTAGAATGTTGAACGACTACCCCTAACTAAAATCTATCCACTCAACAAAAATTATTTCAGAGAAATCATACTCCATGGTTCGTTGTTCTTGTAGAATGTTGAACGACTACCCCTAACTGAAATCTATCCACTCAACAAAAATTATTTCACACCACAGTCTCATCTTGGTCAGGATCGATTTGAAATCTATCATGGTTTCAGAGAAATCATAGTCCATGGTAAGTTGTTCTTGTAGAATGTTGAACGACTACCCCTAACTAAAATCTATCCACTCAACAAAAATTATTTCAGAGAAATCATACTCCATGGTTCGTTGTTCTTGTAGAATGCTGAACGACTACCCCAACTAAAATCTATCCACTCAACAAAAATTATTTCACACCACAGACTCATCTTGGTCAGGATCGATTTGAAATCTATCATGGTTTCAGAGAAATCATACTCCATGGTTCGTTGTTCTTGTAGAATGTTGAACGACTACCCCAACTAAAATCTATCCACTCAACAAAAATTATTTCAGAGAAATCATACTCCATGGTAAGTTGTTCTTGTAGAATGTTGAACGACTACCCCAACTAAAATCTATCCACTCAACAAAAATTATTTCAGAGAAATCATACTCCATGGTTCGTTGTTCTTGTAGAATGTTGAACGACTATCCCAACTAAGATCTATCCACTCAACAAAAATTATTTCAGAGAAATCATACTCCATGGTAAGTTGTTCTTGTAGAATGTTGAACGACTATCCCAACTAAAATCTATCCACTCAACAAAAATTATTTCAGAGAAATCATACTCCATGGTTCGTTGTTCTTGTAGAATGTTGAACGACTACCCCAACTAAAATCTATCCACTCAACAAAAATTATTTCACACCACAGACTCATCTTGGTCAGGATCGATTTGAAATCTATCATGGTTTCAGAGAAATCATAGTCCATGGTTCGTTGTTCTTGTAGAATGTTGAACGACTATCCCAACTAAAATCTATCCACTCAACAAAAATTATTTCAGAGAAATCATACTAAATGGTAAGTTGTTCTTGTAGAATGTTGAACGACTACCCCAACTAAAATCTATCCACTCAACAAAAATTATTTCACACCACAGACTCATCTTGGTCAGGATCGATTTGAAATCTATCATGGTTTCAGAGAAATCATACTCCATGGTTCGTTGTTCTTGTAGAATGTTGAACGACTACCCCAACTAAAATCTATCCACTCAACAAAAATTATTTCAGAGAAATCATACTCCATGGTAAGTTGTTCTTGTAGAATGTTGAACGAATACCCCAACTAAAATCTATCCACTCAACAAAAATTATTTCAGAGAAATCATACTCCATGGTTCGTTGTTCTTGTAGAATGTTGAACGACTACCCCAACTAAAATCTATCCACTCAACAAAAATTATTTCAGAGAAATCATACTCCATGGTAAGTTGTTCTTGTAGAATGTTGAACGACTACCCCAACTAAAATCTATCCACTCAACAAAAATTATTTCAGAGAAATCATACTCCATGGTTCGTTGTTCTTGTAGAATGTTGAACGACTACCCCAACTAAAATCTATCCACTCAACAAAAATTATTTCACACCACAGACTCATCTTGGTCAGGATCGATTTGAAATCTATCATGCTTTCAGAGAAATCATACTCCATGGTTCGTTGTTCTTGTAGAATGTTGAACGACTACCCCAACTAAAATCTATCCACTCAACAAAAATTATTTCACACCACAGACTCATCTTGGTCAGGATCGATTTGAAATCTATGATGGTTTCAGAGAAATCATACTCCATGGTTCCTTTTTCTTGTAGAATGTTGAACGACTACCCCAACTAAAATCTATCCACTCAACAAAAATTATTTCACACCACAGACTCATCTTGGTCAGGATCGATATGAAATCTATCATGGTTGCAGAGAAATCATACTCCATGGTTCGTTGTTCTTGTAGAATGTTGAACGACAACCCCAACTAAAATCTATCCACTCAACAAAATTTATTTCAGAGAAATCATACTCCATGGTAAGTTGTTCTTGTAGAATGCTGAACGACTACCCGCACTAAAATCTATCCACTCAACAAAAATTATTTCACACCACGGACTCATCTTGGTCAGGATCGATTTGAAATCTATCATGGTTGCAGAGAAATCATACTCTGAACGACTATCCCAACTAAAATCTATCCACTCAACAAAAATTATTTCAGAGAAATCATACTCCATGGTAAGTTGTTCTTGTAGAATGTTGAACGACTACCCGCACTAAAATCTATCCACTCAACAAAAATTATTTCACACCACGGACTCATCTTGGTCAGGATCGATTTGAAATCTATCATGGTTGCAGAGAAATCATACTCTGAGCGACTATCCCAATTAAAATCTATCCACTCAACAAAAATTATTTCAGAGAAATCATACTCCATGATAAGTTGTTCTTGTAGAATGTTGAACGACTACCCCAACTCAAATCTATCCACTCAACAAAATTATTTCAGTGAAATCATACTCCATGGTAAGTTGTTCTTGTAGAATGTTGAACGACTATCCCAACTAAAATCTATCCACTCAACAAAAATTATTTCAGAGACGACTACCCCAACTAAAATCTATCCACTCAACAAAAATTATTTCAGAGAAATCATACTCCATGGTTCGTTGTTCTTGTAGAATTTTGAACGACTACCCCAACTAAAATCTATCCACTCAACAAAAATTATTTCAGAGAAATCATACTCCATGGTAAGTTGTTCTTGTAGAATGTTGAACGACTACCCCAACTAAAATCTATCCACTCAACAAAAATTATTTCAGAGAAATCATACTCCATGGTAAGTTGTTCTTGTAGAATGTTGAACGACTACAACAACTAAAATCTATCCACTCAACAAAAATTATTTCAGAGAAATCATACTCCATGGTTCGTTGTTCTTGTAGAATGTTGAACGACTATCCCAACTAAGATCTATCCACTCAACAAAAATTATTTCAGAGAAATCATACTCCATGGTAAGTTGTTCTTGTAGAATGTTGAACGACTATCCCAACTAAAATCTATCCACTCAACAAAAATTATTTCAGAGAAATCATACTCCATGGTTCGTTGTTCTTGTAGAATGTTGAACGACTACCCCTAACTGAAATCTATCCACTCAACAAAAATTATTTCACACCACAGACTCATCTTGGTCAGGATCGATTTGAAATCTATCATGGTTTCAGAGAAATCATAGTCCATGGTAAGTTGTTCTTGTAGAATGTTGAACGACTACCCCTAACTAAAATCTATCCACTCAACAAAAATTATTTCAGAGAAATCATACTCCATGGTTCGTTGTTCTTGTAGAATGTTGAACGACTACCCCAACTAAAATCTATCCACTCAACAAAAATTATTTCACACCACAGACTCATCTTGGTCAGGATCGATTTGAAATCTATCATGGTTTCAGAGAAATCATACTCCATGGTTCGTTGTTCTTGTAGAATGTTGAACGACTACCCCAACTAAAATCTATCCACTCAACAAAAATTATTTCAGAGAAATCATACTCCATGGTAAGTTGTTCTTGTAGAATGTTGAACGACTACCCCAACTAAAATCTATCCACTCAACAAAAATTATTTCAGAGAAATCATACTCCATGGTTCGTTGTTCTTGTAGAATGTTGAACGACTACCCCAACTAAAATCTATCCACTCAACAAAAATTATTTCACACCACAGACTCATCTTGGTCAGGATCGATATGAAATCTATCATGGTTGCAGAGAAATCATACTCCATGGTTCGTTGTTCTTGTAGAATGTTGAACGACAACCCCAACTAAAATCTATCCACTCAACAAAATTTATTTCAGAGAAATCATACTCCATGGTAAGTTGTTCTTGTAGAATGCTGAACGACTACCCGCACTAAAATCTATCCACTCAACAAAAATTATTTCACACCACGGACTCATCTTGGTCAGGATCGATTTGAAATCTATCATGGTTGCAGAGAAATCATACTCTGAACGACTATCCCAACTAAAATCTATCCACTCAACAAAAATTATTTCAGAGAAATCATACTCCATGGTAAGTTGTTCTTGTAGAATGTTGAACGACTACCCGCACTAAAATCTATCCACTCAACAAAAATTATTTCACACCACGGACTCATCTTGGTCAGGATCGATTTGAAATCTATCATGGTTGCAGAGAAATCATACTCTGAGCGACTATCCCAATTAAAATCTATCCACTCAACAAAAATTATTTCAGAGAAATCATACTCCATGGTAAGTTGTTCTTGTAGAATGTTGAACGACTACCCCAACTAAAATCTATCCACTCAACAAAAATTATTTCAGAGAAATCATACTCCATGGTAAGTTGTTCTTGTAGAATGTTGAACGACTACCCCAACTAAAATCTATCCACTCAACAAAAATTATTTCAGAGAAATCATACTCCATGGTTCGTTGTTCTTGTAGAATGTTGAACGACTATCCCAACTAAGATCTATCCACTCAACAAAAATTATTTCAGAGAAATCATACTCCATGGTAAGTTGTTCTTGTAGAATGTTGAACGACTATCCCAACTAAAATCTATCCACTCAACAAAAATTATTTCAGAGAAATCATACTCCATGGTTCGTTGTTCTTGTAGAATGTTGAACGACTACCCCTAACTGAAATCTATCCACTCAACAAAAATTATTTCACACCACAGACTCATCTTGGTCAGGATCGATTTGAAATCTATCATGGTTTCAGAGAAATCATACTCCATGGTTCGTTGTTCTTGTAGAATGTTGAACGACTACCCCAACTAAAATCTATCCACTCAACAAAAATTATTTCAGAGAAATCATACTCCATGGTAAGTTGTTCTTGTAGAATGTTGAACGACTACCCCAACTAAAATCTATCCACTCAACAAAAATTATTTCAGAGAAATCATACTCCATGGTTCGTTGTTCTTGTAGAATGTTGAACGACTACCCCAACTAAAATCTATCCACTCAACAAAAATTATTTCACACCATAGACTCATCTTTTTCAGGATCGATTTGAAATCTATCATGGTTTCAGAGAAATCATACTCCATGGTTCGTTGTTCTTGTAGAATGTTGAACGACTACCCCAACTAAAATCTATACACTCAACAAAAATTATTTCACACCACAGACTCATCTTGGTCAGGATCGATTTGAAATCTATCATGGTTGCAGAGAAATCATACTCCATGGTTCGTTGTTCTTGTAGAATGTTGAACGACAACCCCAACTAAAATCTATCCACTCAACAAAAATTATTTCAGAGAAATCATACTCCATGGTAAGTTGTTCTTGTAGAATGTTGAACGACTACCCCAACTAAAATCTATCCACTCAACAAAAATTATTTCAGAGAAATCATACTCCATGGTAAGTTGTTCTTGTAGAATGTTGAACGACTACCCCAACTAAAATCTATCCACTCAACAAAAATTATTTCACACCACGAACTCATCTTGGTCAGGATCGATTTGAAATCTATCATGGTTGCAGAGAAATCATACTCCATGGTTCGTTGTTCTTGTAGAATGTTGAACGACTATCCCAACTAAAATCTATCCACTCAACAAAAATTATTTCAGAGAAATCATACTCCATGGTAAGTTGTTCTTGTAGAATGTTGAACGACTATCCCAACTAAAATCTATCCACTCAACAAAAATTATTTCAGAGAAATCATACTCCATGGTAAGTTGTTCTTGTAGAATGTTGAACGACTATCCCAACTAAAATCTATCCACTCAACAAAAATTATTTCAGAGACGACTACCCCAACTAAAATCTATCCACTCAACAAAAATTATTTCAGAGAAATCATACTCCATGGTAAGTTGTTCTTGTAGAATGTTGAACTACTACCCCAACTAAAATCTATCCACTCAACAAAAATTATTTCAGAGAAATCATACTCCATGGTTCGTTGTTCTTGTAGAATGTTGAACGACTAAACCAACTAAAATCTATCCACTCAACAAAAATTATTTCAGAGAAATCATACTCCATGGTAAGTTGTTCTTGTAGAATGTTGAACGACACATCATTTAAACAAAAAAACTTAACTTTAATTTATGTGTCCTTACAACAACAAAAATTATTTCACACCACAGACTCATCTTGGTCAGGATCGATATGAAATCTATCATGGTTGCAGAGAAATCATACTCCATGGTTCGTTGTTCTTGTAGAATGTTGAACGACAACCCCAACTAAAATCTATCCACTCAACAAAATTTATTTCAGAGAAATCATACTCCATGGTAAGTTGTTCTTGTAGAATGCTGAACGACTACCCGCACTAAAATCTATCCACTCAACAAAAATTATTTCACACCACAGACTCATCTTGGTCAGGATCGATTTGAAATCTATCATGGTTGCAGAGAAATCATACTCTGAACGACTATCCCAACTAAAATCTATCCACTCAACAAAAATTATTTCAGAGAAATCATACTCCATGGTAAGTTGTTCTTGTAGAATGTTGAACGACTACCAGCACTAAAATCTATCCACTCAACAAAAATTATTTCACACCACGGACTCATCTTGGTCAGGATCGATTTGAAATCTATCATGGTTGCAGAGAAATCATACTCTGAGCGACTATCCCAATTAAAATCTATCCACTCAACAAAAATTATTTCAGAGAAATCATACTCCATGATAAGTTGTTCTTGTAGAATGTTGAACGACTACCCCAACTAAAATCTATCCACTCAACAAAATTATTTCAGTGAAATCATACTCCATGGTAAGTTGTTCTTGTAGAATGTTGAACGACTATCCCAACTAAAATCTATCCACTCAACAAAAATTATTTCAGAGACGACTACCCCAACTAAAATCTATCCACTCAACAAAAATTATTTCAGAGAAATCATACTCCATGTTTCGTTGTTCTTGTAGAATGTTGAACGACTACCCCAACTAAAATCTATCCACTCAACAAAAATTATTTCAGAGAAATCATACTCCATGGTTCGTTGTTCTTGTAGAATGTTGAACGACTACCCCAACTAAAATCTATCCACTCAACAAAAATTATTTCACACCATAGACTCATCTTTTTCAGGATCGATTTGAAATCTATCATGGTTTCAGAGAAATCATACTCCATGGTTCGTTGTTCTTGTAGAATGTTGAACGACTACCCCAACTAAAATCTATACACTCAACAAAAATTATTTCACACCACAGACTCATCTTGGTCAGGATCGATTTGAAATCTATCATGGTTGCAGAGAAATCATACTCCATGGTTCGTTGTTCTTGTAGAATGTTGAACGACAACCCCAACTAAAATCTATCCACTCAACAAAAATTATTTCAGAGAAATCATACTCCATGGTAAGTTGTTCTTGTAGAATGTTGAACGACTACCCCAACTAAAATCTATCCACTCAACAAAAATTATTTCAGAGAAATCATACTCCATGGTAAGTTGTTCTTGTAGAATGTTGAACGACTACCCCAACTAAAATCTATCCACTCAACAAAAATTATTTCACACCACGAACTCATCTTGGTCAGGATCGATTTGAAATCTATCATGGTTGCAGAGAAATCATACTCCATGGTTCGTTGTTCTTGTAGAATGTTGAACGACTATCCCAACTAAAATCTATCCACTCAACAAAAATTATTTCAGAGAAATCATACTCCATGGTAAGTTGTTCTTGTAGAATGTTGAACGACTATCCCAACTAAAATCTATCCACTCAACAAAAATTATTTCAGAGAAATCATACTCCATGGTAAGTTGTTCTTGTAGAATGTTGAACGACTATCCCAACTAAAATCTATCCACTCAACAAAAATTATTTCAGAGACGACTACCCCAACTAAAATCTATCCACTCAACAAAAATTATTTCAGAGAAATCATACTCCATGGTAAGTTGTTCTTGTAGAATGTTGAACTACTACCCCAACTAAAATCTATCCACTCAACAAAAATTATTTCAGAGAAATCATACTCCATGGTTCGTTGTTCTTGTAGAATGTTGAACGACTAAACCAACTAAAATCTATCCACTCAACAAAAATTATTTCAGAGAAATCATACTCCATGGTAAGTTGTTCTTGTAGAATGTTGAACGACACATCATTTAAACAAAAAAACTTAACTTTAATTTATGTGTCCTTACAACAACAAAAATTATTTCACACCACAGACTCATCTTGGTCAGGATCGATATGAAATCTATCATGGTTGCAGAGAAATCATACTCCATGGTTCGTTGTTCTTGTAGAATGTTGAACGACAACCCCAACTAAAATCTATCCACTCAACAAAATTTATTTCAGAGAAATCATACTCCATGGTAAGTTGTTCTTGTAGAATGCTGAACGACTACCCGCACTAAAATCTATCCACTCAACAAAAATTATTTCACACCACGGACTCATCTTGGTCAGGATCGATTTGAAATCTATCATGGTTGCAGAGAAATCATACTCTGAACGACTATCCCAACTAAAATCTATCCACTCAACAAAAATTATTTCAGAGAAATCATACTCCATGGTAAGTTGTTCTTGTAGAATGTTGAACGACTATCCCAACTAAAATCTATCCACTCAACAAAAATTATTTCACACCACGGACTCATCTTGGTCAGGATCGATTTGAAATCTATCATGGTTGCAGAGAAATCATACTCTGAGCGACTATCCCAATTAAAATCTATCCACTCAACAAAAATTATTTCAGAGAAATCATACTCCATGATAAGTTGTTCTTGTAGAATGTTGAACGACTACCCCAACTAAAATCTATCCACTCAACAAAATTATTTCAGTGAAATCATACTCCATGGTAAGTTGTTCTTGTAGAATGTTGAACGACTATCCCAACTAAAATCTATCCACTCAACAAAAATTATTTCAGAGACGACTACCCCAACTAAAATCTATCCACTCAACAAAAATTATTTCAGAGAAATCATACTCCATGTTTCGTTGTTCTTGTAGAATGTTGAACGACTACCCCAACTAAAATCTATCCACTCAACAAAAATTATTTCAGAGAAATCATACTCCATGGTAAGTTGTTCTTGTAGAATGTTGAACGACTACCCCAACTAAAATCTATCCACTCAACAAAAATTATTTCAGAGAAATCATACTCCATGGTAAGTTGTTCTTGTAGAATGTTGAACGACTACCCCAACTAAAATCTATCCACTCAACAAAAATTATTTCAGAGAAATCATACTCCATGGTTCGTTGTTCTTGTAGAATGTTGAACGACTATCCCAACTAAGATCTATCCACTCAACAAAAATTATTTCAGAGAAATCATACTCCATGGTAAGTTGTTCTTGTAGAATGTTGAACGACTATCCCAACTAAAATCTATCCACTCAACAAAAATTATTTCAGAGAAATCATACTCCATGGTTCGTTGTTCTTGTAGAATGTTGAACGACTACCCCTAACTGAAATCTATCCACTCAACAAAAATTATTTCACACCACAGACTCATCTTAGTCAGGATCGATTTGAAATCTATCATGGTTTCAGAGAAATCATAGTCCATGGTAAGTTGTTCTTGTAGAATGTTGAACGACTACCCCTAACTAAAATCTATCCACTCAACAAAAATTATTTCAGAGAAATCATACTCCATGGTTCGTTGTTCTTGTAGAATGTTGAACGACTACCCCAACTAAAATCTATCCACTCAACAAAAATTATTTCACACCACAGACTCATCTTGGTCAGGATCGATTTGAAATCTATCATGGTTTCAGAGAAATCATACTCCATGGTTCGTTGTTCTTGTAGAATGTTGAACGACTACCCCAACTAAAATCTATCCACTCAACAAAAATTATTTCAGAGAAATCATACTCCATGGTAAGTTGTTCTTGTAGAATGTTGAACGACTACCCCAACTAAAATCTATCCACTCAACAAAAATTATTTCAGAGAAATCATACTCCATGGTTCGTTGTTCTTGTAGAATGTTGAACGACTACCCCAACTAAAATCTATCCACTCAACAAAAATTATTTCACACCATAGACTCATCTTTTTCAGGATCGATTTGAAATCTATCATGGTTTCAGAGAAATCATACTCCATGGTTCGTTGTTCTTGTAGAATGTTGAACGACTACCCCAACTAAAATCTATACACTCAACAAAAATTATTTCACACCACAGACTCATCTTGGTCAGGATCGATTTGAAATCTATCATGGTTGCAGAGAAATCATACTCCATGGTTCGTTGTTCTTGTAGAATGTTGAACGACAACCCCAACTAAAATCTATCCACTCAACAAAAATTATTTCAGAGAAATCATACTCCATGGTAAGTTGTTCTTGTAGAATGTTGAACGACTACCCCAACTAAAATCTATCCACTCAACAAAAATTATTTCACACCACGAACTCATCTTGGTCAGGATCGATTTGAAATCTATCATGGTTGCAGAGAAATCATACTCCATGGTTCGTTGTTCTTGTAGAATGTTGAACGACTATCCCAACTAAAATCTATCCACTCAACAAAAATTATTTCAGAGAAATCATACTCCATGGTAAGTTGTTCTTGTAGAATGTTGAACGACTATCATAACTAAAATCTATCCACTCAACAAAAATTATTTCAGAGAAATCATACTCCATGGTAAGTTGTTCTTGTAGAATGTTGAACGACTATCCCAACTAAAATCTATCCACTCAACAAAAATTATTTCAGAGAAATCATACTCCATGGTTCGTTGTTCTTGTAGAATGTTGAACGACTATCCCAACTAAAATCTATCCACTCAACAAAAATTATTTCAGAGAAATCATACTCCATGGTAAGTTGTTCTTGTAGAATGTTGAACGACTATCCCAACTAAAATCGATCCACTCAACAAAAATTATTTCAGAGAAATCATACTCCATGGTTCATTGTTCGTGTAGAATGTTGAACGACTACCCCAACTAAAATCTATCCACTCAACAAAAATTATTTCACACCACAGACTTCTCTTGGTCAGGATCGATTTGAAATCTATCATGGTTTCAGAGAAATCATACTCCATATTTCGTTGTTCTTGTAGAATGTTGAACGACTACCCCAACTAAAATCTATCCACTCAACAAAAATTATTTCACACCACAGACTCATCTTGGTAAGGATCGATTTGAAATCTATCATGGTTTCAGAGAAATCATAGTCCATGGTAAGTTGTTCTTGTAGAATGTTGAACGACTACCCCAACTAAAATCTATCCACTCAACAAAAATTCTTTCAGAGAAATCATACTCCATGGTAAGTTGTTCTTGCAGAATGTTGAACGACTACCGCAACTAAAATCTATCCACTCAACAAAAATTATTTCACACCACAGACTCATCTTGGTCAGGATCGATTTGAAATCTATCATGGTTTCAGAGAAATCATACTCCATGGTAAGTTGTTCTTGTAGAATGTTGAACGACTATCCCAACTAAAATCTATCCACTCAACAAAAATTATTTCAGAGAAATCATACTCCATGGTAAGTTGTTCTTGTAGAATGTTGAACGACTACCCCAACTAAAATCTATCCACTCAACAAAAATTATTTCACACCACAGACTAATCTTGGTCAGGATCGATTTGAAATCTATCATGGTTTCAGAGAAATCATACTCCATGGTAAGTTGTTCTTGTAGAATGTTGAACGACTATCCCAACTAAAATCTATCCACTCAGCAAAAATTATTTCAGAGAAATCATACTCCATGGTAAGTTGTTCTTGTAGAATGTTGAACGACTACCCCAACTAAAATCTATCCACTCAACAAAAATTATTTCACACCACAGACTCATCTTGGTCAGGATCGATTTGAAATCTATCATGGTTGCAGAGAAATCATACTCCATGGTTCGTTGTTCTTGTAGAATGTTGAACGACTACCCCAACTAAAATCTATCCACTCAACAAAAATTATTTCAGAGAAATCATACTCCATGGTAAGTTGTTCTTGTAGAATGTTGAACGACTATCCCAACTAAAATCTATCCACTCAACAAAAATTATTTCAGAGAAATCATACTCCATGGTAAGTTGTTCTTGTAGAATGTTGAACGACTACCCCAACTAAAATCTATCCAGTCAACAAAAATTATTTCACACCACAGACTCATCTTGGTCAGTATCGATTTGAAATCTATCATGGTTTCAGAGAAATCATACTCCATGGTTCGTTGTTCTTGTAGAATGTTGAGCGACTACCCCAACTAAAATCTATCCACTCAACAAAAATTATTTCACACCACAGACTCATCTTGGTCAGGATCGATTTGAAATCTATCATGGTTTCAGAGAAATCACACTCCATGGTAAGTTGTTCTTGTAGAATGTTGAACGACTACCCCAACTAAAATCTATCCACTCAACAAAAATTATTTCAGAGAAATCATACGCCATGGTTCGTTGTTCTTGTAGAATGTTGAACGACTACCCCAACTAAAATCTATCCACTCAACAAAAATTATTTCAGAGAAATCATACTCCATGGTAAGTTGTTCTTGTAGAATGTTGAACGACTACCCCAACTAAAATCTATCCACTCAACAAAAATTATTTCACACCACAGACTCATCTTTTTCAGGATCGATTTGAAATCTATCATGGTTGCAGAGAAATCATACTCCATGGTTCGTTGTTCTTGTAGAATGTTGAACGACTATCCCAACTAAAACCTATCCACTCAACAAAAATTATTTCACACCACAGACTCATCGGTCAGGATCGATTTGAAATCTATCATGGTTTCAGAGAAATCATAGTCCATGGTAGGTTGTTCTTGTAGAATGTTGAACGACTACCCCAACTAAAATCTATCCACTCAACAAAAATTATTTCACACCACAGACTCATCTTGGTCAGGATCGATTTGAAATCTATCATGGTTTCAGAGAAATCATACTCCATGGTAATTTGTTCTTGTAGAATCTTGAACGACTACCCCAACTAAAATCTATCCACTCAACAAAAATTATTTCAGAGAAATCATACTCCATGGTTCATTGTTCTTGTAGAATGTTGAACGACTACCCCAACTAAAATCTATCCACTCAACAAAAATTATTTCACACCACAGACTCATCTTGGTCAGGATCGATTTGAAATCTATCATGGTTTCAGAGAAATCATACTCCATGGTTCGTTGTTCTTGTAGAATGTTGAACGACTACCCCAACTAAAATCTATTAACTCAACAAAAATATTTCACACCACAGACTCATCTTGGTCAGGATCGATTTGAAATCTATCATGGTTTCAGAGAAATCATACTCCATGGTAAGTTGTTCTTGTAGAATGTTGAACGACTACCCCAACTAAAATCTATCCACTCAACAAAAATTATTTCAGAGAAATCATACTCCATGGTTCGTTGTTCTTGTAGAATGTTGAACGACTACCCCAACTAAAATCTATCCACTCAACAAAAATTATTTCAGAGAAATCATACTCCATGGTTCGTTGTTCTTGTAGAATGTTGAACGACTACCCCAACTAAAATCTATCCACTCAACAAAAATTATTTCACACCACAGACTCATCTTGGTCAGGATCGATTTGAAATCTATCATGGTTTCAGAGAAATCATACTCCATGGTTCGTTGTTCTTGTAAAATGTTGAACGACTACCCCAACTAAAATCTATCTACTCAACAAAAATTATTTCACACCACAGACTCATCTTGGTCAGGATCGATTTGAAATCTGTCATGGTTTCAGAGAAATCATACTCCATGGTTCGTTGTTCTTGTAGAATGTTGAACGACTACCCCAACTAAAATCTATCCACTCAACAAAAATTATTTCAGAGAAATCATACTCCATGGTAAGTTGTTCTTGTAGAATGTTGAACGACTACCCCAACTAAAATCTATCCACTCAACAAAAATTATTTCAGAGAAATCATACTCCATGGTTGGTTGTTCTTGTAGAATGTTGAACGACTACCCCAACTAAAATCTATCCACTCAACAAAAATTATTTCAGAGAAATCATACTCCATGGTTCGTTGTTCTTGTAGAATGTTGAACGACTACCTCAACTAAAATCTATCCACTCAACAAAAATTATTTCACACCACAGACTCATCTTGGTCAGGATCGATTTGAAATCTATCATGGTTTCAGAGAAATCATACTCCATGGTTCGTTGTTCTTGTAAAATGTTGAACGACTACCCCAACTAAAATCTATCCACTCAACAAAAATTATTTCACACCAGACTCATCTTGTTCAGGATCGATTTGAAATCTGTCATGGTTTCAGAGAAATCATACTCCATGGTTCGTTGTTCTTGTAGAATGTTGAACGACTACCCCAACTAAAATCTATCCACTCAACAAAAATTATTTCAGAGAAATCATACTCCATGGTAAGTTGTTCTTGTAGAATGTTGAACGACTACCCCAACTAAAATCTATCCACTCAACAAAAATTATTTCACACCACAGACTCATCTTGGTCAGGATCGATTTGAAATCTATCATGGTTGCAGAGAAATCATACTCCATGGTAAGTTGTTCTTGTAGAATGTTGAACGACTACCCCAACTAAAATCTATCCACTCAACAAAAATTATTTCAGAGAAATCATACTCCATGGTTCGTTGTTCTTGTAGAATGTTGAACGACTATCCCAACTAAAATCTATCCACTCAACAAAAATTATTTCAGAGAAATCATACTCCATGGTAAGTTGTTCTTGTAGAATGTTGAACGACTACCCCAACTAAAATCTATCCACTCAACAAAAATTATTTCACACCACAGACTCATCTTGGTCAGTATCGATTTGAAATCTATCATGGTTTCAGAGAAATCATACTCCATGGTTCGTTGTTCTTGTAGAATGTTGAACGACTATCCCAACTAAAATCTATCCACTCAACAAAAATTATTTCACACCACAGACTCATCTTGGTCAGGATCGATTTGAAATCTATCATTCTTTCAGAGAAATCATACTCCATGGTTCGTTGTTCTTGTAGAATGTTGAACGACTACCCCAACTAAAATCTATCCACTCAACAAAAATTATTTCAGAGAAATCATACTCCATTGATCGTTGTTCTTGTAGAATGTTGAACGACTACCCCAACTAAAATCTATCCACTCAACAAAAATTATTTCACACCACAGACTCATCTTGGTCAGGATCGATTTGAAATCTATCATGGTTTCAGAGAAATCATACTCCATGGTTCGTTGTTCTTGTAGAATGTTGAACGACTACCCCAACTAAAATCTATCCACTCAACAAAAATTATTTCAGAGAAATCATACTCCATGGTAAGTTGTTCTTGTAGAATGTTGAACGACTACCCCAACTAAAATCTATCCACTCAACAAAAATTATTTCAGAGAAATCATACTCCATGGTTCGTTGTTCTTGTAGAATGTTGAACGACTACCCCAACTAAAATCTATCCACTCAACAAAAATTATTTCACACCATAGACTCATCTTTTTCAGGATCGATTTGAAATCTATCATGGTTTCAGAGAAATCATACTCCATGGTTGGTTGTTCTTGTAGAATGTTGAACGACTACCCCAACTAAAATCTATACACTCAACAAAAATTATTTCACACCACAGACTCATCTTGGTCAGGATCGATTTGAAATCTATCATGGTTGCAGAGAAATCATACTCCATGGTTCGTTGTTCTTGTAGAATGTTGAACGACAACCCCAACTAAAATCTATCCACTCAACAAAAATTATTTCAGAGAAATCATACTCCATGGTAAGTTGTTCTTGTAGAATGTTGAACGACTACCCCAACTAAAATCTATCCACTCAACAAAAATTATTTCACACCACGAACTCATCTTGGTCAGGATCGATTTGAAATCTATCATGGTTGCAGAGAAATCATACTCCATGGTTCGTTGTTCTTGTAGAATGTTGAACGACTATCCCAACTAAAATCTATCCACTCAACAAAAATTATTTCAGAGAAATCATACTCCATGGTAAGTTGTTCTTGTAGAATGTTGAACGACTATCATAACTAAAATCTATCCACTCAACAAAAATTATTTCAGAGAAATCATACTCCATGGTAAGTTGTTCTTGTAGAATGTTGAACGACTATCCCAACTAAAATCTATCCACTCAACAAAAATTATTTCAGAGAAATCATACTCCATGGTTCGTTGTTCTTGTAGAATGTTGAACGACTATCCCAACTAAAATCTATCCACTCAACAAAAATTATTTCAGAGAAATCATACTCCATGGTAAGTTGTTCTTGTAGAATGTTGAACGACTATCCCAACTAAAATCGATCCACTCAACAAAAATTATTTCAGAGAAATCATACTCCATGGTTCGTTGTTCGTGTAGAATGTTGAACGACTACCCCAACTAAAATCTATCCACTCAACAAAAATTATTTCACACCACAGACTTCTCTTGGTCAGGATCGATTTGAAATCTATCATGGTTTCAGAGAAATCATACTCCATATTTCGTTGTTCTTGTAGAATGTTGAACGACTACCCCAACTAAAATCTATCCACTCAACAAAAATTATTTCACACCACAGACTCATCTTGGTAAGGATCGATTTGAAATCTATCATGGTTTCAGAGAAATCATAGTCCATGGTAAGTTGTTCTTGTAGAATGTTGAACGACTACCCCAACTAAAATCTATCCACTCAACAAAAATTCTTTCAGAGAAATCATACTCCATGGTAAGTTGTTCTTGCAGAATGTTGAACGACTACCGCAACTAAAATCTATCCACTCAACAAAAATTATTTCACACCACAGACTCATCTTGGTCAGGATCGATTTGAAATCTATCATGGTTTCAGAGAAATCATACTCCATGGTAAGTTGTTCTTGTAGAATGTTGAACGACTATCCCAACTAAAATCTATCCACTCAACAAAAATTATTTCAGAGAAATCATACTCCATGGTAAGTTGTTCTTGTAGAATGTTGAACGACTACCCCAACTAAAATCTATCCACTCAACAAAAATTATTTCACACCACAGACTCATCTTGGTCAGGATCGATTTGAAATCTATCATGGTTGCAGAGAAATCATACTCCATGGTTCGTTGTTCTTGTAGAATGTTGAACGACTACCCCAACTAAAATCTATCCACTCAACAAAAATTATTTCAGAGAAATCATACTCCATGGTAAGTTGTTCTTGTAGAATGTTGAACGACTATCCCAACTAAAATCTATCCACTCAACAAAAATTATTTCAGAGAAATCATACTCCATGGTAAGTTGTTCTTGTAGAATGTTGAACGACTACCCCAACTAAAATCTATCCAGTCAACAAAAATTATTTCACACCACAGACTCATCTTGGTCAGTATCGATTTGAAATCTATCATGGTTTCAGAGAAATCATACTCCATGGTTCGTTGTTCTTGTAGAATGTTGAACGACTACCCCAACTAAAATCTATCCACTTAACAAAAATTATTTCACACCACAGACTCATCTTGGTCAGGATCGATTTGAAATCTATCATGGTTTCAGAGAAATCACACTCCATGGTAAGTTGTTCTTGTAGAATGTTGAACGACTACCCCAACTAAAATCTATCCACTCAACAAAAATTATTTCAGAGAAATCATACGCCATGGTTCGTTGTTCTTGTAGAATGTTGAACGACTACCCCAACTAAAATCTATCCACTCAACAAAAATTATTTCAGAGAAATCATACTCCATGGTTCGTTGTTCTTGTAGAATGTTGAACGACTACCCCAACTAAAATCTATCCACTCAACAAAAATTATTTCACACCACAGACTCATCTTTTTCAGGATCGATTTGAAATCTATCATGGTTGCAGAGAAATCATACTCCATGGTTCGTTGTTCTTGTAGAATGTTGAACGACTATCCCAACTAAAACCTATCCACTCAACAAAAATTATTTCACACCACAGACTCATCGGTCAGGATCGATTTGAAATCTATCATGGTTTCAGAGAAATCATAGTCCATGGTAGGTTGTTCTTGTAGAATGTTGAACGACTACCCCAACTAAAATCTATCCACTCAACAAAAATTATTTCACACCACAGACTCATCTTGGTCAGGATCGATTTGAAATCTATCATGGTTTCAGAGAAATCATACTCCATGGTAATTTGTTCTTGTAGAATCTTGAACGACTACCCCAACTAAAATCTATCCACTCAACAAAAATTATTTCAGAGAAATCATACTCCATGGTTCATTGTTCTTGTAGAATGTTGAACGACTACCCCAACTAAAATCTATCCACTCAACAAAAATTATTTCACACCACAGACTCATCTTGGTCAGGATCGATTTGAAATCTATCATGGTTTCAGAGAAATCATACTCCATGGTTCGTTGTTCTTGTAGAATGTTGAACGACTACCCCAACTAAAATCTATTAACTCAACAAAAATATTTCACACCACAGACTCATCTTGGTCAGGATCGATTTGAAATCTATCATGGTTTCAGAGAAATCATACTCCATGGTAAGTTGTTCTTTTAGAATGTTGAACGACTACCCCAACTAAAATCTATCCACTCAACAAAAATTATTTCAGAGAAATCATACTCCATGGTTCGTTGTTCTTGTAGAATGTTGAACGACTACCCCAACTAAAATCTATCCACTCAACAAAAATTATTTCAGAGAAATCATACTCCATGGTTCGTTGTTCTTGTAGAATGTTGAACGACTACCCCAACTAAAATCTATCCACTCAACAAAAATTATTTCAGAGAAATCATACTCCATGGTTCGTTGTTCTTGTAGAATGTTGAACGACTACCTCAACTAAAATCTATCCACTCAACAAAAATTATTTCACACCACAGACTCATCTTGGTCAGGATCGATTTGAAATCTATCATGGTTTCAGAGAAATCATACTCCATGGTTCGTTGTTCTTGTAAAATGTTGAACGACTACCCCAACTAAAATCTATCCACTCAACAAAAATTATTTCACACCAGACTCATCTTGGTCAGGATCGATTTGAAATCTGTCATGGTTTCAGAGAAATCATACTCCATGGTTCGTTGTTCTTGTAGAATGTTGAACGACTACCCCAACTAAAATCTATCCACTCAACAAAAATTATTTCAGAGAAATCATACTCCATGGTAAGTTGTTCTTGTAGAATGTTGAACGACTACCCCAACTAAAATCTATCCACTCAACAAAAATTATTTCACACCACAGACTCATCTTGGTCAGGATCGATTTGAAATCTATCATGGTTGCAGAGAAATCATACTCCATGGTAAGTTGTTCTTGTAGAATGTTGAACGACTACCCCAACTAAAATCTATCCACTCAACAAAAATTATTTCAGAGAAATCATACTCCATGGTTCGTTGTTCTTGTAGAATGTTGAACGACTATCCCAACTAAAATCTATCCACTCAACAAAAATTATTTCAGAGAAATCATACTCCATGGTAAGTTGTTCTTGTAGAATGTTGAACGACTACCCCAACTAAAATCTATCCACTCAACAAAAATTATTTCACACCACAGACTCATCTTGGTCAGTATCGATTTGAAATCTATCATGGTTTCAGAGAAATCATACTCCATGGTTCGTTGTTCTTGTAGAATGTTGAACGACTATCCCAACTAAAATCTATCCACTCAACAAAAATTATTTCACACCACAGACTCATCTTGGTCAGGATCGATTTGAAATCTATCATTCTTTCAGAGAAATCATACTCCATGGTTCGTTGTTCTTGTAGAATGTTGAACGACTACCCCAACTAAAATCTATCCACTCAACAAAAATTATTTCAGAGAAATCATACTCCATTGATCGTTGTTCTTGTAGAATGTTGAACGACTACCCCAACTAAAATCTATCCACTCAACAAAAATTATTTCACACCACAGACTCATCTTGGTCAGGATCGATTTGAAATCTATCATGGTTGCAGAGAAATCATACTCCATGATAAGTTGTTCTTGTAAAATGTTGAACGACTACCCCAACTAAAATCTATCCACTCAACAAAAATTATTTCACACCACAGACTCATCTTGGTCAGGATCGATTTGAAATCTATCATGGTTTCAGAGAAATCATACTCCATGGTTCGTTGTTCTTTTAGAATGTTGAACGACTACCCCAACTAAAATCTATCCACTCAACAAAAATTATTTCACACCACAGACTCATCTTGGTCAGGATCGATTTGAAATCTATCATGGTTGCAGAGAAATCATACTCCATGGTTCGTTGTTCTTGTAGAATGTTGAACGACTACCCCTAACTAAAATCTATCCACTCAACAAAAATTATTTCACACCACAGACTCATCTTGGTCAGGATCGATTTAAAATCTATCATGGTTTCAGAGAAATCATACTCCATGGTTCTTTGTTCTTGTAGAATGTTGAACGACTACCCCTAACTAAAATCTATCCACTCAACAAAAATTATTTCACGGGACAGACTCAGCTTGGTCAGGATCGATTTGAAATCTATCATGGTTTCAGAGAAATCATACTCCATGGTTCGTTGTTCTTGTAGAATGTTGAACGACTACCCCTAACTAAAATCTATCCACTCAATAAAAATTATTTCAGAGAAATCATACTCCATGGTTCGTTGTTCTTGTAGAATGTTGAACGACTACCCCAACTAAAATCTATCCACTCAACAAAAATTATTTCACACCACAGACTCATCTTGGTCAGGATCGATTTGAAATCTATCATGGTTGCAGAGAAATCATACTCCATGGTTCGTTGTTCTTGTAGAATGTTGAACGACTACCCCTAACTAAAATCTATCCACTCAACAAAAATTATTTCACACCACAGACTCATCTTGGTCAGGATCGATTTAAAATCTATCATGGTTTCAGAGAAATCATACTCCATGGTTCTTTGTTCTTGTAAAATGTTGAACGACTACCCCAACTAAAATCTATCCACTCAACAAAAATTATTTCACGGGACAGACTCAGCTTGGTCAGGATCGATTTGAAATCTATCATGGTTTCAGAGAAATCATACTCCATGGTTCGTTGTTCTTGTAGAATGTTGAACGACTACCCCTAACTAAAATCTATCCACTCAACAAAAATTATTTCAGAGAAATCATACTCCATGGTTTGTTGTTCTTGTAGAATGTTGAACGACTACCCCAACTAAAATCTATCCACTCAACAAAAATTATTTCACACCACAGACTCATCTTGGTCAGGATCGATTTGAAATTTATCATGGTTGCAGAGAAATCATACTCCATGGTTCGTTGTTCTTGTAGAATGTTGAACGACTACCCCAACTAAAATCTATCCACTCAACAAAAATTATTTCACACCACAGACTCATCTTGGTCAGGATCGATTTGAAATCCATCATGGTTTCAGAGAAATCATACTCCATGGTAAGTTGTTCTTGTAGAATGTTGAACGACTACCCCAACTAAAATCTATCCACTCAACAAAAATTATTTCACACCACAGACTCATCTTGGTCAGGATCGATTTGAAATCTATCATGGTTTCAGAGAAATCATACTCCATGGTTCGTTGTTCTTGTAAAATGTTGAACGACTACCCCAACTAAAATCTATCCACTCAACAAAAATTATTTCACACCACAGACTCATCTTGGTGAGGATCGATTTGAAATCTATCATGGTTTCAGAGAAATCACACTCCATGGTTCGTTGTTCTTGTAGAATGTTGAACGACTACCCCTAACTAAAATCTATCCACTCAATAAAAATTATTTCAGAGAAATCATACTCCATGGTTCGTTGTTCTTGTAGAATGTTGAACGACTACCCCAACTAAAATCTATCCACTCAACAAAAATTATTTCACACCACAGACTCATCTTGGTCAGGATCGATTTGAAATCTATCATGGTTGCAGAGAAATCATACTCCATGGTTCGTTGTTCTTGTAGAATGTTGAACGACTACCCCTAACTAAAATCTATCCACTCAATAAAAATTATTTCAGAGAAATCATACTCCATGGTTCGTTGTTCTTCTAGAATGTTGAACGACTACCCCAACTAAAATCTATCCACTCAACAAAAATTATTTCACACCACAGACTCATCTTGGTCAGGATCGATTTGAAATCTATCATGGTTGCAGAGAAATCATACTCCATGGTTCGTTGTTCTTGTAGAATGTTGAACGACTACCCCTAACTAAAATCTATCCACTCAACAAAAATTATTTCACACCACAGACTCATCTTGGTCAGGATCGATTTAAAATCTATCATGGTTTCAGAGAAATCATACTCCATGGTTCTTTGTTCTTGTAAAATGTTGAACGACTACCCCAACTAAAATCTATCCACTCAACAAAAATTATTTCACAGGACAGACTCATCTTGGTCAGGATCGATTTGAAATCTATCATGGTTTCAGAGAAATCATACTCCATGGTTCGTTGTTCTTGTAGAATGTTGAACGACTACCCCTAACTAAAATCTATCCACTCAACAAAAATTATTTCAGAGAAATCATACTCCATGGTTTGTTGTTCTTGTAGAATGTTGAACGACTA
Source organism: Xylota sylvarum (assembly GCA_905220385.1). Classification (NCBI taxonomy): domain Eukaryota; kingdom Metazoa; phylum Arthropoda; class Insecta; order Diptera; family Syrphidae; genus Xylota; species Xylota sylvarum. The sequence continues at coordinate 856,815 of CAJMZQ010000068.1, read as the reverse complement.
CCCCAACTAAAATCTATCCACTCAACAAAAATTATTTCACACCACAGACTCATCTTGGTCAGGATCGATTTGAAATTTATCATGGTTGCAGAGAAATCATACTCCATGGTTCGTTGTTCTTGTAGAATGTTGAACGACTACCCCAACTAAAATCTATCCACTCAACAAAAATTATTTCACACCACAGACTCATCTTGGTCAGGATCGATTTGAAATCTATCATGGTTGCAGAGAAATCATACTCCATGGTAAGTTGTTCTTGTAGAATGTTGAACGACTACCCCAACTAAAATCTATCCACTCAACAAAAATTATTTCAGAGAAATCATACTCCATGGTTCGTTGTTCTTGTAGAATGTTGAACGACTACCCCAAATAAAATCTATCCACTCAACACAAATTATTTCACACCACAGACTCATCTTGGTCAGGATCGATTTGAAATCTATCATGGTTGCAGAGAAATCATACTCCATGGTTCGTTGTTCTTGTAGAATGTTGAACGACTACCCCAACTAAAATCTCTCCACTCAACAAAAATTATTTCAGAGAAATCATACTCCATGGTTCGTTGTTCTTGTAGAATGTTGAACGACTACCCCAACTAAAATCTATCCACCCAACAAAAATTATTTCACACCACAGACTCATCTTGGTCAGGATCGATTTGAAATCTATCATGGTTGCAGAGAAATCATACTCCATGGTTCGTTGTTCTTGTAAAATGTTGAACGACTACCCCAACTAAAATCTATCCGCTCCACAAAAATTATTTCACACCACAGACTCATCTTGGTCAGGATCGATTTGAAATCTATCATGGTTTCAGAGAAATCATACTCCATGGTAAGTTGTTCTTGTAGAATGTTGAACGACTATCCCAACTAAAATCTATCCACTCAACAAAAATTATTTCAGAGAAATCATACTCCATGGTTCGTTGTTCTTGTAGAATGTTGAACGACTACCCCAACTAAAATCTATCCACTCAACAAAAATTATTTCACACCACAGACTCATCTTGGTCAGGATCGACTTGAAATCTATCATGGTTTCAGAGAAATCATAGTCCATGGTAAGTTGTTCTTGTAGAATGTTGAACGACTATCCCAACTAAAATCTATCCACTCAACAAAAATTATTTCAGAGAAATCATACTCCATGGTAAGTTGTTCTTGTAGAATGTTGAACGACTACCCCAACTAAAATCTATCCACTCAACAAAAATTATTTCACACCACAGACTAATCTTGGTCAGGATCGATTTGAAATCTATCATGGTTTCAGAGAAATCATACTCCATGGTTCGTTGTTCTTGTAGAATGTTGAACGACTACCCCAACTAAAATCTCTCCACTCAACAAAAATTATTTCAGAGAAATCATACTCCATGGTTCGTTGTTCTTGTAGAATGTTGAACGACTACCCCAACTAAAATCTATCCACTCAACAAAAATTATTTCAGAGAAATCATACTCCATGTTTCGTTGTTCTTGTAGAATGTTGAACGACTACCCCAACTAAAATCTATCCACTCAACAAAAATTATTTCACACCACAGACTCATCTTGGTCAGGATCGATTTGAAATCTATCATGGTTTCAGAGAAATCATACTCCATGGTTCGTTGTTCTTGTAAAATGTTGAACGACTACCCCAACTAAAATCTATCCACTCAACAAAAATTATTTCACACCACAGACTCATCTTGGTCAGGATCGATTTGAAATCTATCATGGTTTCAGAGAAATCATACTCCATGGTAAGTTGTTCTTGTAGAATGTTGAACGACTATCCCAACTAAAATCTATCCACTCAACAAAAATTATTTCAGAGAAATCATACTCCATGGTTCGTTGTTCTTGTAGAATGTTGAACGACTACCCCAACTAAAATCTATCCACTCAACAAAAATTATTTCACACCACAGACTCATCTTGGTCAGGATCGATTTGAAATCTATCATGGTTTCAGAGAAATCATAGTATATGGTAAGTTGTTCTTGTAGAATGTTGAACGAGTACCCCAACTAAAATCTATCCACTCAACAAAAATTATTTCAGAGAAATCATACTCCATGGTTCGTTGTTCTTGTAGAATGTTGAACGACTACCCCAACTAAAATTTATCCGCTCAACAATAATTATTTCACACCACAGACTCATCTTGGTCAGGATCGATTTGAAATCTATCATGGTTTCAGAGAAATCATACTCCATGGTTCGTTGTTCTTGCAAAATGTTGAACGACTACCCCAACTAAAATCTATCCACTCAACAAAAATTATTTCACACCACAGACTCATCTTGGTCAGGATCGATTTGAAATCTATCATGGTTTCAGAGAAATCATACTCCATGGTTCGTTGTTCTTGTAGAATGTTGAACGACTATCCCAACTAAAATATATCCACTCAACAAAAATTATTTCAGAGAAATCATACTCCATGGTTCGTTGTTCTTGTAGAATGTTGAACGATTACCATAACTAAAATCTATCCACTCAACAAAAATTATTTCACACCACAGACTCATCTTGGTCAGGATCGATTTGGAATCCATCATGGTTTCAGAGAAATCATAGTCCATGGTAAGTTGTTCTTGTAGAATGTTGAACGACTACCCCAACTAAAATCTATCCACTCAACAAAAATTATTTCAGAGAAATCATACTCCATGGTTCGTTGTTCTTGCAAAATGTTGAACGACTACCCCAACTAAAATCTATCCACTCAACAAAAATTATTTCACACCATAGACTCATCTTGGTCAGGATCGATTTGAATCTATCATGGTTTCAGTGAAATCATAGTCCATGGTTCGTTGTTCTTGTAGAATGTTGAGCGACTATCCCAACTAAAATCTATCCACTCAACAAAAATTATTTCAGAGAAATCATACTCCATGGTAAGTTGTTCTTGTAGAAAGTTGAACGACTACCCCAACTAAAATCTATCCACTCAACAAAAATTATTTCACACCACAGACTAATCTTGGTCAGGATCGATTTGAAATCTATCATGGTTTCAGAGAAATCATACTCCATGGTTCGTTGTTCCTGTAGAATGTTGAACGACTACCCCAACTAAAATCTATCCACTCAACAAAAATTATTTCAGAGAAATCATAGTCCATTGTAAGTTGTTCTTGAAGAATGTTGAACGACTACCAAAACTAAAATCTATCCACTCAACAAAAATTATTTCAGGGAAATCATACTCCATGGTAAGTTGTTCTTGTAGAATGTTGAACGACTACCCCAACTAAAATCTATTTACTCAACAAAAATTATTTCAGAGAAATCATAGTCCATGGTAAGTTGTTCTTGTAGAATGTTGAGCGACTATCATAACTAAAATCTATCCACTCAACAAAAATTATTTCAGAGAAATCATACTCCATGGTAAGTTGTTCTTGTAGAAAGTTGAACGACTACCCCAACTAAAATCTATCCACTCAACAAAAATTATTTCACACCACAGACTAATCTTGTTCAGGATCGATTTGAAATCTATCATGGTTTCAGAGAAATCATACTCCATGGTTCGTTGTTCCTGTAGAATGTTGAACGACTACCCCAACTAAAATCTATCCACTCAACAAAAATTATTTCAGAGAAATCATAGTCCATGGTAAGTTGTTCTTGAAGAATGTTGAACGACTACCAAAACTAAAATCTATCCACTCAACAAAAATTATTTCAGGGAAATCATACTCCATGGTAAGTTGTTCTTGTAGAATGTTGAACGACTATCCCAACTAAAATCTATCCACTCAACAAAAATTATTTCAGAGAAATCATACTCCATGGTTCGTTGTTCTTGTAGAATGTTGAGCGACTACCCCAACTAAAATCTATCCTCTCAAAAAAATTATTTCAGAGAAATCATAGTCCATGGTAAGTTGTTCTTGTAGAATGTTGAACGACTACCCCAACTAAAATCTATTTACTCAACAAAAATTATTTCAGAGAAATCATAGTCCATGGTAAGTTGTTCTTGTAGAATGTTGAACGACTATCCCAACTAAAATCTATCCACTCAACAAAAATTATTTCAGAGAAATCATACTCCATGGTAAGTTGTTCTTGTAGAATGTTGAACGACTACCCCAACTAAAATCTATTTACTCAACAAAAATTATTTCAGAGAAATCATAGTCCATGGTAAGTTGTTCTTGTAGAATGTTGAACGACTATCCCAACTAAAATCTATCCACTCAAAAAAAATTATTTCAGAGAAATCATACTCCATGGTTCGTTGTTCTTGTAGAATGTTGAACGACTATCCCAACTAAAATCTATCCACTCAACAAAAATTATTTCACACCACAGACTCATCTTGGTCAGGATCGATTTGAAATCTATCATGGTTTCAGAGAAATCATACTCCATGGTTCGTTGTTCTTGTAGAATGTTGAACGACTACCCCTAACTAAAATCTATCCACTCAACAAAAATTATTTCAGAGAAATCATACTCCATGGTTCGTTGTTCTTGTAAAATGTTGAACGACTATCCCAACTAAAATCTATCCACTCAACAAAAATTATTTCACACCACAGACTCATCTTGGTCAGGATCGATTTGAAATCTATCATGGTTTCAGAGAAATCATACTCCATGGTTCGTTGTTCTTGTAGAATGTTGAACGACTACCCCTAACTAAAATCTATCCACTCAACAAAAATTATTTCAGAGAAATCATACTCCATGGTTCGTTGTTCTTGTAGAATGTTGAACGACTATCCCAACTAAAATCTATCCACTCAACAAAAATTATTTCACACCACAGACTCATCTTGGTCAGGATCGATTTGAAATCTATCATGGTTTCAGAGAAATCATACTCCATGGTTCGTTGTTCTTGTAGAATGTTGAACGACTACCCCTAACTAAAATCTATCCACTCAACAAAAATTATTTCAGAGAAATCATACTCCATGGTTCGTTGTTCTTGTAGAATGTTGAACGACTATCCCAACTAAAATCTATCCACTCAACAAAAATTATTTCACATATCGATTTGAAATCTATCATGGTTTCAGAGAAATCATACTCCATGGTAAGTTGTTCTTTTAGAATGTTGAACGACTACCCCAACTAAAATCTATCCACTCAACAAAAATTATTTCAGAGAAATCATACTCCATGGTTCGTTGTTCTTGTAGAATGTTGAACGACTATCCCAACTAAAATCTATCCACTCAACAAAAATTATTTCACACCACAGACTCATCTTGGTCAGGATCGATTTGAAATCTATCATGGTTTCAGAGAAATCATACTCCATGGTTCGTTGTTCTTGTAGAATGTTGAACGACTACCCCAACTAAAATCTATCCACTCAACAAAAATTATTTCAGAGAAATCATACTCCATGGTTCGTTGTTCTTGTAGAATGTTGAACGACTACCCCAACTAAAATCTGTCCACTCAACAAAAATTATTTCAGAGAAATCATACTCCATGGTAAGTTGTTCTTGTAGAATGTTGAACGACTACCCCAACTAAAATCTATCCACTCAACAAAAATTATTTCACACCACAGACTAATCTTGGTCAGGATCGATTTGAAATCTATCATGGTTTCAGAGAAATCATACTCCATGGTTCGTTGTTCCTGTAGAATGTTGAACGACTACCCCAACTAAAATCTATCCACTCAACAAAAATTATTTCAGAGAAATCATAGTCCATGGTAAGTTGTTCTTGAAGAATGTTGAACGACTACCAAAACTAAAATCTATCCACTCAACAAAAATTATTTCAGGGAAATCATACTCCATGGTAAGTTGTTCTTGTAGAATGTTGAACGACTATCCCAACTAAAATCTATCCACTCAACAAAAATTATTTCAGAGAAATCATACTCCATGGTTCGTTGTTCTTGTAGAATGTTGAGCGACTACCCCAACTAAAATCTTTCCTCTCAAAAAAATTATTTCAGAGAAATCATAGTCCATGGTAAGTTGTTCTTGTAGAATGTTGAACGACTATCCCAACTAAAATCTATCCACTCAACAAAAATTATTTCAGAGAAATCATACTCCATGGTAAGTTGTTCTTGTAGAATGTTGAACGACTACCCCAACTAAAATCTATTTACTCAACAAAAATTATTTCAGAGAAATCATAGTCCATGGTAAGTTGTTCTTGTAGAATGTTGAACGACTATCCCAACTAAAATCTATCCACTCAACAAAAATTATTTCAGAGAAATCATACTCCATGGTTCGTTGTTCTTGTAGAATGTTGAACGACTATCCCAACTAAAATCTATGAACTCAACAAAAATTATTTCACACCACAGACTAATCTTGGTCGGGATCGATTTGGAATCTATCATGGTTTCAGAGAAATCATACTCCATGGTTCGTTGTTCCTGTAGAATGTTGAACGACTACCCCAACTAAAATCTATCCACTCAACAAAAATTATTTCAGAGAAATCATAGTCCATTGTAAGTTGTTCTTGAAGAATGTTGAACGACTACCAAAACTAAAATCTATCCACTCAACAAAAATTATTTCAGGGAAATCATACTCCATGGTAAGTTGTTCTTGTAGAATGTTGAACGACTACCCCAACTAAAATCTATTTACTCAACAAAAATTATTTCAGAGAAATCATAGTCCATGGTAAGTTGTTCTTGTAGAATGTTGAGCGACTATCCCAACTAAAATCTATCCACTCAACAAAAATTATTTCAGAGAAATCATACTCCATGGTAAGTTGTTCTTGTAGAAAGTTGAACGACTACCCCAACTAAAATCTATCCACTCAACAAAAATTATTTCACACCACAGACTAATCTTGGTCAGGATCGATTTGAAATCTATCATGGTTTCAGAGAAATCATACTCCATGGTTCGTTGTTCCTGTAGAATGTTGAACGACTACCCCAACTAAAATCTATCCACTCAACAAAAATTATTTCAGAGAAATCATAGTCCATGGTAAGTTGTTCTTGAAGAATGTTGAGCGACTACCAAAACTAAAATCTATCCACTCAACAAAAATTATTTCAGGGAAATCATACTCCATGGTAAGTTGTTCTTGTAGAATGTTGAACGACTATCCCAACTAAAATCTATCCACTCAACAAAAATTATTTCAGAGAAATCATACTCCATGGTTCGTTGTTCTTGTAGAATGTTGAGCGACTACCCCAACTAAAATCTATCCTCTCAAAAAAATTATTTCAGAGAAATCATAGTCCATGGTAAGTTGTTCTTGTAGAATGTTGAACGACTACCCCAACTAAAATCTATTTACTCAACAAAAATTATTTCAGAGAAATCATAGTCCATGGTAAGTTGTTCTTGTAGAATGTTGAACGACTATCCCAACTAAAATCTATCCACTCAACAAAAATTATTTCAGAGAAATCATACTCCATGGTAAGTTGTTCTTGTAGAATGTTGAACGACTACCCCAACTAAAATCTATTTACTCAACAAAAATTATTTCAGAGAAATCATAGTCCATGGTAAGTTGTTCTTGTAGAATGTTGAACGACTATCCCAACTAAAATCTATCCACTCAACAAAAATTATTTCAGAGAAATCATACTCCATGGTTCGTTGTTCTTGTAGAATGTTGAACGACTATCCCAACTAAAATCTATCCACTCAACAAAAATTATTTCACACCACAGACTCATCTTGGTCAGGATCGATTTGAAATCTATCATGGTTTCAGAGAAATCATACTCCATGGTTCGTTGTTCTTGTAGAATGTTGAACGACTACCCCTAACTAAAATCTATCCACTCAACAAAAATTATTTCAGAGAAATCATACTCCATGGTTCGTTGTTCTTGTAGAATGTTGAACGACTATCCCAACTAAAATCTATCCACTCAACAAAAATTATTTCACACCACAGACTCATCTTGGTCAGGATCGATTTGAAATCTATCATGGTTTCAGAGAAATCATACTCCATGGTTCGTTGTTCTTGTAGAATGTTGAACGACTACCCCTAACTAAAATCTATCCACTCAACAAAAATTATTTCAGAGAAATCATACTCCATGGTTCGTTGTTCTTGTAGAATGTTGAACGACTATCCCAACTAAAATCTATCCACTCAACAAAAATTATTTCACACCACAGACTCATCTTGGTCAGGATCGATTTGAAATCTATCATGGTTGCAGAGAAATCATACTCCATGGTTCGTTGTTCTTGTAGAATGTTGAACGACTACCCCTAACTAAAATCTATCCACTCAACAAAAATTATTTCAGAGAAATCATACTCCATGGTTCGTTGTTCTTGTAGAATGTTGAACGACTATCCCAACTAATATCTATCCACTCAACAAAAATTATTTCACACCACAGACTCATCTTGGTCAGGATCGATTTGAAATCTATCATGGTTTCAGAGAAATCATACTCCATGGTAAGTTGTTCTTTTAGAATGTTGAACGACTACCCCAACTAAAATCTATCCACTCAACAAAAATTATTTCAGAGAAATCATACTCCATGGTTCGTTGTTCTTGTAGAATGTTGAACGACTATCCCAACTAAAATCTATCCACTCAACAAAAATTATTTCACACCACAGACTCATCTTGGTCAGGATCGATTTGAAATCTATCATGGTTTCAGAGAAATCATACTCCATGGTTCGTTGTTCTTGTAGAATGTTGAACGACTACCCCTAACTAAAATCTATCCACTCAACAAAAATTATTTCAGAGAAATCATACTCCATGGTTCGTTGTTCTTGTAGAATGTTGAACGACTACCCCAACTAAAATCTGTCCACTCAACAAAAATTATTTCAGAGAAATCATACTCCATGGTAAGTTGTTGTTGTAGAATGTTGAACGACTATTACAACTAAAATCTATCCACTCAACAAAAATTATTTCAGAGAAATCATACTCCATGGTTCGTTGTTCTTGTAGAATGTTGAACGACTACCCCAACTAAAATCTATCCACTCAACAAAAATTATTTCAGAGAAATCATACTCCATGGTTCGTTGTTCTTGTAGAATGTTGAACGACTACCCCAACTAAAATCTATCCACTCAACAAAAATTATTTCACACCACAGACTCATCTTGGTCAGGATCGATTTGAAATCTATCATGGTTTCAGAGAAATCATAGTCCATGGTAAGTTGTTCTTGTAGAATGTTGAACGACTACCCCAACTAAAATCTATCCACTCAACAAAAATTATTTCACACCACAGACTCATCTTGGTCAGGATCGATTTGAAATCTATCATGGTTTCAGAGAAATCATACTCCATGGTTCGTTGTTCTTGTAGAATGTTGAACGACTACCCCAACTAAAATCTATCCACTCAACAAAAATTATTTCAGAGAAATCATTCTCCATGGTTCGTTGTTCTTGTAGAATGTTGAACGACTACCCCAACTAAAATCTATCCACTCAACAAAAATTATTTCACACCACAGACTCATCTTGGTCAGGATCAATTTGAAATCTATCATGGTTTCAGAGAAATCATACTCCATGGTAAGTTGTTCTTGTAGAATGTTGAACGACTACCCCTAACTAAAATCTATCCACTCAACAAAAATTATTTCAGAGAAATCATACTCCATGGTTCGTTGTTCTTGTAGAATGTTGAACGACTACCCCTAACTAAAATCTATCCACTCAACAAAAATTATTTCAGAGAAATCATACTCCATGGTTCGTTGTTCTTGTAGAATGTTGAACGACTACCCCAACTAAAATCTATCCACTCAACAAAAATTATTTCAGAGAAATCATACTCCATGGTTCGTTGTTCTTGTAGAATGTTGAACGACTACCCCAACTAAAATCTATCCACTCAACAAAAATTATTTCACACCACAGACTCATCTTGGTCAGGATCGATTTGAAATCTATCATGGTTTCAGAGAAATCATACTCCATGGTAAGTTGTTCTTGTAGAATGTTGAACGACTACCCCAACTAAAATCTATCCACTCAACAAAAATTATTTCACACCACAGACTCATCTTGGTCAGGATCGATTTGAAATCTATCATGGTTTCAGAGAAATCATAGTCCATGGTAAGTTGTTCTTGTAGAATGTTGAACGACTATCCCAACTAAAATCTATCCACTCAACAAAAATTATTTCAGAGAAATCATACTCCATGGTAAGTTGTTCTTGTAGAATGTTGAACGACTACCCCAACTAAAATCTATATCCACTCAACAAAAATTATTTCATACCACAGACTCATCTTGGTCAGGATCGATTTGAAATCTATCATGGTTTCAGAGAAATCATACTCCATGGTTCGTTGTTCTTGTAAAATGTTGAACGACTACCCCAACTAAAATCTATCCACTCCACAAAAATTATTTCACACCACAGACTCATCTTGGTCAGGATCGATTTGAAATCTATCATGGTTTCAGAGAAATCATACTCCATGGTAAGTTGTTCTTGTAGAATGTTGAACGACTATCCCAACTAAAATCTATCCACTCAACAAAAATTATTTCAGAGAAATCATACTCCATGGTTCGTTGTTCTTGTAGAATGTTGAACGACTACCCCAACTAAAATCTATCCACTCAACAAAAATTATTTCACACCACAGACTCATCTTGGTCAGGATCGATTTGAAATCTATCATGGTTTCAGAGAAATCATAGTCCATGGTAAGTTGTTCTTGTAGAATGTTGAACGACTATCCCAACTAAAATCTATCCACTCAACAAAAATTATTTCAGAGAAATCATACTCCATGGTAAGTTGTTCTTGTAGAATGTTGAACGACTACCCCAACTAAAATCTATCCACTCAACAAAAATTATTTCACACCACAGACTAATCTTGGTCAGGATCGATTTGAAATCTATCATGGTTTCAGAGAAATCATACTCCATGGTTCGTTGTTCTTGTAGAATGTTGAACGACTACCCCAACTAAAATCTCTAAACTCAACAAAAATTATTTCAGAGAAATCATACTCCATGGTTCGTTGTTCTTGTAGAATGTTGAACGACTACCCCAACTAAAATCTATCCACTCAACAAAAATTATTTCAGAGAAATCATACTCCATGGTTCGTTGTTCTTGTAGAATGTTGAACGACTACCCCAACTAAAATCTATCCACTCAACAAAAATTATTTTACACCACAGACTCATCTTGGTCAGGATCGATTTGAAATCTATCATGGTTTCAGAGAAATCATACTCCATGGTTCGTTGTTCTTGTAAAATGTTGAACGACTACCCCAACTAAAATCTATCCACTCAACAAAAATTATTTCACACCACAGACTCATCTTGGTCAGGATCGATTTGAAATCTATCATGGTTTCAGAGAAATCATACTCCATGGTAAGTTGTTCTTGTAGAATGTTGAACGACTATCCCAACTAAAATCTATCCACTCAACAAAAATTATTTCAGAGAAATCATACTCCATGGTTCGTTGTTCTTGTAGAATGTTGAACGGCTACCCCAACTAAAATCTATCCACTCAACAAAAATTATTTCACACCACAGACTCATCTTGGTCAGGATCGATTTGAAATCTATCATGGTTTCAGAGAAATCATAGTATATGGTAAGTTGTTCTTGTAGAATGTTGAACGACTACCCCAACTAAAATCTATCCACTCAACAAAAATTATTTCAGAGAAATCATACTCCATGGTTCGTTGTTCTTGCAAAATGTTGAACGACTACCCCAACTAAAATCTATCCACTCAACAAAAATTATTTCACACCACAGACTCATCTTGGTCAGGATCGATTTGAATCTATCATGGTTTCAGTGAAATCATAGTCCATGGTTCGTTGTTCTTGTAGAATGTTGAGCGACTATCCCAACTAAAATCTATCCACTCAACAAAAATTATTTCAGAGAAATCATACTCCATGGTAAGTTGTTCTTGTAGAAAGTTGAACGACTACCCCAACTAAAATCTATCCACTCAACAAAAATTATTTCACACCACAGACTAATCTTGGTCAGGATCGATTTGAAATCTATCATGGTTTCAGAGAAATCATACTCCATGGTTCGTTGTTCCTGTAGAATGTTGAACGACTACCCCAACTAAAATCTATCCACTCAACAAAAATTATTTCAGAGAAATCATAGTCCATGGTAAGTTGTTCTTGAAGAATGTTGAACGACTACCAAAACTAAAATCTATCCACTCAACAAAAATTATTTCAGGGAAATCATACTCCATGGTAAGTTGTTCTTGTAGAATGTTGAACGACTATCCCAACTAAAATCTATCCACTCAACAAAAATTATTTCAGAGAAATCATACTCCATGGTTCGTTGTTCTTGTAGAATGTTGAGCGACTACCCCAACTAAAATCTATCCTCTCAAAAAAATTATTTCAGAGAAATCATAGTCCATGGTAAGTTGTTCTTGTAGAATGTTGAACGACTATCCCAACTAAAATCTATCCACTCAACAAAAATTATTTCAGAGAAATCATACTCCATGGTAAGTTGTTCTTGTAGAATGTTGAACGACTACCCCAACTAAAATCTATTTACTCAACAAAAATTATTTCAGAGAAATCATAGTCCATGGTAAGTTGTTCTTGTAGAATGTTGAACGACTATCCCAACTAAAATCTATCCACTCAACAAAAATTATTTCAGAGAAATCATACTCCATGGTTCGTTGTTCTTGTAGAATGTTGAACGACTATCCCAACTAAAATCTATCCACTCAACAAAAATTATTTCACACCACAGACTCATCTTGGTCAGGATCGATTTGAAATCTATCATGGTTTCAGAGAAATCATACTCCATGGTTCGTTGTTCTTGTAGAATGTTGAACGACTACCCCTAACTAAAATCTATCCACTCAACAAAAATTATTTCAGAGAAATCACACTCCATGGTTCGTTGTTCTTGTAGAATGTTGAACGACTATCCCAACTAAAATCTATTCACTCAACAAAAATTATTTCACACCACAGACTCATCTTGGTCAGGATCGATTTGAAATCTATCATGGTTTCAGAGAAATCATACTCCATGGTTCGTTGTTCTTGTAGAATGTTGAACGACTACCCCTAACTAAAATCTATCCACTCAACAAAAATTATTTCAGAGAAATCATACTCCAAGGTTCGTTGTTCTTGTAGAATGTTGAACGACTATCCCAACTAAAATCTATCCACTCAACAAAAATTATTTCACACCACAGACTCATCTTGGTCAGGATCGATTTGAAATCTATCATGGTTTCAGAGAAATCATACTCCATGGTTCGTTGTTCTTGTAGAATGTTGAACGACTACCCCTAACTAAAATCTATCCACTCAACAAAAATTATTTCAGAGAAATCATACTCCATGGTTCGTTGTTCTTGTAGAATGTTGAACGACTATCCCAACTAAAATCTATCCACTCAACAAAAATTATTTCACACCACAGACTCATCTTGGTCAGGATCGATTTGAAATCTATCATGGTTTCAGAGAAATCATACTCCATGGTAAGTTGTTCTTTTAGAATGTTGAACGACTACCCCAACTAAAATCTATCCACTCAACAAAAATTATTTCAGAGAAATCATACTCCATGGTTCGTTGTTCTTGTAGAATGTTGAACGACTATCCCAACTAAAATCTATCCACTCAACAAAAATTATTTCACACCACAGACTCATCTTGGTCAGGATCGATTTGAAATCTATCATGGTTTCAGAGAAATCATACTCCATGGTTCGTTGTTCTTGTAGAATGTTGAACGACTACCCCTAACTAAAATCTATCCACTCAACAAAAATTATTTCAGAGAAATCATACTCCATGGTTCGTTGTTCTTGTAGAATGTTGAACGACTACCCCAACTAAAATCTATCCACTCAACAAAAATTATTTCAGAGAAATCATACTCCATGGTAAGTTGTTCTTGTAGAATGTTGAACGACTATTACAACTAAAATCTATCCACTCAACAAAAATTATTTCAGAGAAATCATACTCCATGGTTCGTTGTTCTTGTAGAATGTTGAACGACTACCCCAACTAAAATCTATCCACTCAACAAAAATTATTTCAGAGAAATCATACTCCATGGTTCGTTGTTCTTGTAGAATGTTGAACGACTACCCCAACTAAAATCTATCCACTCAACAAAAATTATTTCACACCATAGACTCATCTTGGTCAGGATCGATTTGAAATCTATCATGGTTTCAGAGAAATCATAGTCCATGGTAAGTTGTTCTTGTAGAATGTTGAACGACTACCCCAACTAAAATCTATCCACTCAACAAAAATTATTTCAGAGAAATCATACTCCATGGTAAGTTGTTCTTGTAGAATGTTGAACGACTACCCCAACTAAAATCTATCCACTCAACAAAAATTATTTCAGAGAAATCATACTCCATTGATCGTTGTTCTTGTAGAATGTTGAACGACTACCCCAACTAAAATCTATCCACTCAACAAAAATTATTTCACACCACAGACTCATCTTGGTCAGGATCGATTTGAAATCTATCATGGTTTCAGAGAAATCATACTCCATGGTAAGTTGTTCTTTTAGAATGTTGAACGACTACCCCAACTAAAATCTATCCACTCAACAAAAATTATTTCAGAGAAATCATACTCCATGGTTCGTTGTTCTTGTAGAATGTTGAACGACTATCCCAACTAAAATCTATCCACTCAACAAAAATTATTTCACACCACAGACTCATCTTGGTCAGGATCGATTTGAAATCTATCATGGTTTCAGAGAAATCATACTCCATGGTTCGTTGTTCTTGTAGAATGTTGAACGACTATCCCAACTAAAATCTATCCACTCAACAAAAATTATTTCGGAGAAATCATACTCCATGGTTCGTTGTTCTTGTAAAATGTTGAACGACTACCCCAACTAAAATCTATCCACTCAACAAAAATTATTTCAGAGAAATCATACTCCATGGTAAGTTGTTCTTGTAGAATGTTGAACGACTATACCAACTAAAATCTATCCACTCAACAAAAATTATTTCAGAGAAATCATACTCTATGGTTCGTTGTTCTTGTAAAATGTTGAACGACTACCCCAACTAAAATCTATCCACTCAACAAAAATTATTTCAGAGAAATCATACTCCATGGTTCGTTGTTCTTGTAAAATGTTGAACGACTACCCCAACTAAAATCTATCCACTCAACAGAAATTATTTCAGAGAAATCATACTCCATGGTTCGTTGTTCTTGTAAAATGTTGAACGACTACCCCAACTAAAATCTATCCACTCAACAAAAATTATTTCAGAGAAATCATACTCCATTCTTCGTTGTTCTTGTAAAATGTTGAACGACTACCCCAACTAAAATCTATCCACTCAAAAAAATTATTTCAGGGAAATCATACTCCATGGTTCGTTATTCTTGTAAAATGTTGAACGACAACCCCAACTAAAATCTATCCACTCAACAAAAATTATTTCAGAGAAATCATACTCCATGGTAAGTTGTTCTTGTAGAATGTTGAACGACTATCCCAACTAAAATCTATCCACTCAACAAAAATTATTTCAGAGAAATCATACTCCATGGTTCGTTGTTCTTGTAAAATGTTGAACGACTACCCCAACTAAAATCTATCCACTCAACAAAAATTATTTCAGAGAAATCATACTCCATGGTAAGTTGTTCTTGTAAAATGTTGAACGACTACCCCAACTAAAATCTATCCACTCAACAAAAATTATTTCAGAGAAATCATACTCCATGGTTCGTTGTTCTTGTAAAATGTTGAACGACTACCCCAACTAAAATCTATCCACTCAACAAAAATTATTTCAGAGAAATCATACTCCATGGTTCGTTGTTCTTGTAGAATGTTGAGCGACTACCCCAACTAAAATCTATCCACTCAACAAAAATTATTTCAGAGAAATCATAGTCCATGATAAGTTGTTCTTGTAGAATGTTGAACGACTATCCCAACTAAAATCTATCCACTGAACAAAAATTATTTCACACCACAGACTCATCTTGGTCAGGATCGATTTGAAATCTATCATGGTTTCAGAGAAATCATACTCCATGGTAAGTTGTTCTTGTAGAATGTTGAACGACTACCCCAACTAAAATCTATCCACTCAACAAAAATTATTTCAGAGAAATCATACTCCATGGTTCGTTGTTCTTGTAAAATGTTGAACGACTACCCCAACTAAAATCTATCCACTCAACAAAAATTATTTCACAGAAATCATACTCCATGGTTCGTTATTCTTGTAGAATGTTGAACGACTACCCCAACTAAAATCTATCCACTCAACAAAAATTATTTCAGAGAAATCATACTCCATGGTTCGTTGTTCTTGTAGAATGTTGAACGACTACCCCTACTAAAATCTATCCACTCAACAAAAATTATTTCAGAGAAATCATACTCCATGGTAAGTTGTTCTTGTAGAATGTTGAACGACTACCCCAACTAAAATCTATCCACTCAACAAAAATTATTTCAGAGAAATCATACTCCATGGTTCGTTGTTCTTGTAAAATGTTGAACGACTACCCCAACTAAAATCTATCAACTCAACAAAAATTATTTCAGAGAAATCATACTAAATGGTAAGTTGTTCTTGTAGAATGTTGAACGACTACCCCAACTAAAATCTATCCACTCAACAAAAATTATTTCACAACACAGACTCATCTTGGTCAGGATCGATTTGAAATCTATCATGGTTTCAGAGAAATCATACTCCATGGTTCGTTGTTCTTGTAGAATGTTGAACGACTACCCCAACTAAAATCTATCCACTCAACAAAAATTATTTCACAACACAGACTCATCTTGGTCAGGATCGATTTGAAATCTATCATGGTTTCAGAGAAATCATACTCCATGGTTCGTTGTTCTTGTAGAATGTTGAACGACCACCCCAACTAAAATCTATCCACTCAACAAAAATTATTTCACACCACAGACTCATCTTGGTCTGGATCGATTTGAAATCTATCATGGTTTCAGAGAAATCATACTCCATGGTAAGTTGTTCTTGTAGAATGTTGAACGACTACCCCAACTAAAATCTATCCACTCAACAAAAATTATTTAACACCACAGACTCATCTTGGTCAGGATCGATTTGAAATCTATCATGGTTTCAGAGAAATCATACTCCATGGTAAGTTGTTCTTGTAAAATGTTGACCGACTATCTCAACTAAAATCTATCCACTAAACAAAAATTATTTCAGAGAAATCATACTCCATGGTAAGTTGTTCTTGTAGAATGTTGAACGACTACCCCAACTAAAATCTATCCACTCAACAAAAATTATTTCACACCACAGACTCATCTTGGTCAGGATCGATTTGAAATCTATCATGGTTTCAGAGAAATCATACTCCATGGTTCGTTGTTCTTGTAGAATGTTGAACGACTACCCCAACTAAAATCTATCCACTCAACAAAAATTATTTCAGAGAAATCATACTCCATGTTTCGTTGTTCTTGTAGAATGTTGAACGACTACCCCAGCTAAAATCTATCCACTCAACAAAAATTATTTCACACCACAGACTCATCTTGGTCAGGATCGATTTGAAATCTATCATGGTTTCAGAGAAATCATACTCCATGGTAAGTTGTTCTTGTAGAATGTTGAACGACTACCCCAACTAAAATCTATCCACTCAACAAAAATTATTTCAGAGAAATCATACTCCATGGTTCGCTGTTCCTGTAGAATGTTGAACTACTATCCCAACTAAAATCTATCCACTCAACAAAAATTATTTCACACTACAGACTCATCTTGGTCAGGATCGATTTGAAATCTATCATGGTTTCAGAGAAATCATACTCCATGGTAAGTTGTTCTTGTAGAATGCTGAACGACTACCCCTATCTAAAATCTATCCACTCAACAAAAATTATTTCAGAGAGATCATACTCCATGGTTCGTTGTTCTTGTAGAATGTTGAACGACTACCCCAACTAAAATCTATCCACTCAACAAAAATTATTTCACACCACAGACTCATCTTGGTCAGGATCGATTTGAAATCTATCATGGTTTCAGAGAAATCATACTCCATGGTAAGTTGTTCTTGTAGAATGTTGAACGACTACCCCAACTAAAATCTATCCACTCAACAAAAATTATTTCAGAGAAATCATACTCCATGGTTCGCTGTTCCTGTAGAATGTTGAACTACTATCCCAACTAAAATCTATCCACTCAACAAAAATTATTTCACACTACAGACTCATCTTGGTCAGGATCGATTTGAAATCTATCATGGTTTCAGAGAAATCATACTCCATGGTAAGTTGTTCTTGTAGAATGCTGAACGACTACAACTATCTAAAATCTATCCACTCAACAAAAATTATTTCAGAGAAATCATACTCCATGGTTCGTTGTTCTTGTAAAATGTTGAACGACTACCCCAACTAAAATCTATCCACTCAACAAAAATTATTTCACACCACAGACTCATCTGGGTCAGGATCGATTTGAAATCTATCATGGTTTCAGAGAAATCATACTTCATGGTAAGTTGTTCTTGTAGAATGTTGAACGACTATCCCAACTAAAATTTATCCAATCAACAAAAATTATTTCAGAGAAATCATACTCCATGGTTCGTTGTTCTTGTAGAATGTTGAACGACTATCCCAACTAAAATTTATCCAATCAACAAAAATTATTTCAGAGAAATCATACTCCATGGTTCGTTGTTCTTGTAGAATGTTGAACGACTACCAAAATTAAAATCTATCCACTCAACAAAAATTATTTCAGAGAAACCATACTCCATGGTTCGTTGTTCTTGTAGAATGTTGAACGACTATCCCAACTAAAATTTATCCAATCAACAAAAATTATTTCAGAGAAATCATACTCCATGGTTCGTTGTTCTTGTAGAATGTTGAACGACTATCCCAACTAAAATTTATCCAATCAACAAAAATTATTTCAGAGAAATCATACTCCATGGTTCGTTGTTCTTGTAAAATGTTAAACGACTATCCCAACTAAAATCTATCCACTCAACAAAAATTATTTCACACTACAGACTCATCTTGGTCAGGATCGATTTGAAATCTATCATGGTTTCAGAGAAATCATACTCCATGGTTCGTTGTTCTTGTAGAATGTTGAACGACTACCCCAACTAAAATCTATCCACTCAACAAAAATTGTTTCAGAGAAATCATACTCCATGGTAAGTTGTTCTTGTAGAATGTTGAACGACTATCCCAACTAAAATCTATCCACTCAACAAAAATTATTTCAAAGAAACCATACTCCATGGTAAGTTGTTCTTGTAGAATGTTGAACGACTATCCCAACTAAAATCTATCCACTCAACAAAAATTATTTCACACCACAGACTCATCTTGGTCAGGATCGATTTGAACTCTATCATGGTTTCAGAGAAATCATACTCCATGGTTCGTTGTTCTTGTAGAATGTTGAACGACTATCCCAACTAAAATTTATCCAATCAACAAAAATTATTTCAGAGAAATCATACTCTATGGTTCGTTGTTCTTGTAAAATGTTGAACGACTACCCCAACTAAAATCTATCCACCCAACAAAAATTATTTCAGAGAAATCATACTCCATGGTAAGTTGTTCTTGTAGAATGTTGAACGACTATCCCTACTAAAATCTATCCACTCAACAAAAATTATTTCAGAGAAATCATACTCCATGGTAAGTTGTTCTTGTAGAATGTTGAACTACTACCCCAACTAAAATCTATCCACTCAACAAAAATTATTTCACACCACAGACTCATCTTGGTCAGGATCGATTTGAAATCTATCATGGTTTCAGAGAAATCATACTCCATGGTAAGTTGTTCTTGTAGAATGTTGAACGACTACCCCAACTAAAATCTATCCACTCAACAAAAATTATTTCAGAGAAATCATATTCCGTGGTAAGTTGTTCTTGTAGAATTTTGAACGACTATTTTTAACTAAAATCTATCCACTCAACAAAAATTATTTCACACCACAGACTCATCTTGGTCAGGATCGATTTGAAATCTATCATGGTTTCAGAGAAATCATAGTCCATGGTAAGTTGTTCTTGTAGAATGTTGAACGACTACCCCAACTAAAATCTATCCACTCAACAAAAATTATTTCACACCACAGACTCATCTTGGTCAGGATCGATTTGAAATCTATCATGGTTTCAGAGAAATCATAGTCCATGGTAAGTTGTTCTTGTAGAATGTTGAACTACTACCCCAACTAAAATCTATCCACTCAACAAAAATTATTTCACACCACAGACTCATCTTGGTCAGGATCGATTTGAAATCTATCATGGTTTCAGAGAAATCATACTCCATGGTAAGTTGTTCTTGTAGCATGTTGAACGACTACCCCAACTAAAATCTATCCACTCAACAAAAATTATTTCACACCACAGACTCATCTTGGTCAGGATCGATTTGAAATCTATCATGGTTGCAGAGAAATCATACTCCATGGTTCGTTGTTCTTGTAGAATGTTGAACGACTACCCCAACTAAAATCTATCCACTCAACAAAAATTATTTCACACCACAGACTCATCTTGGTCAGGATCGATTTGAAATCCATCATGGTTTCAGAGAAATCATAGTCCATGGTAAGTTGTTCTTGTAGAATGTTGAACGACTATCCCAACTAAAATCTATCCACTCAACAAAAATTATTTCACACCACAGACTCATCTTGGTCAGGATCGATTTGAAATCTATCATGGTTTCAGAGAAATCATAGTCCATGGTAAGTTGTTCTTGTAGAATGTTGAACGAATACCCCAACTAAAATCTATCCACTCAACAAAAATTATTTCAGAGAAATCATACTCCGTGGTAAGTTGTTCTTGTAGAATTTTGAACGACTATCCTTAACTAAAATCTATCCACTCAACAAAAATTATTTCACACCACAGACTCATCTTGGACAGGATCGATTTGAAATCTATCATGGTTTCAGAGAAATCATAGTCCATGGTAAGTTGTTCTTGTAGAATGTTGAACGACTATCCCAACTAAAATCTATCCACTCAACAAAAATTATTTCACACCACAGACTCATCTTGGTCAGGATCGATTTGAAATCTATCATGGTTGCAGAGAAATCATACTCCATGGTTCGTTGCTCTTGTAGAATGTTGAACGACTACCCCAACTAAAATCTATCCACTCAACAAAAATTATTTCACACCACAGACTCATCTTGGTCAGGATCGATTTGAAGTCTATCATGGTTTCAGAGAAATCATACTCCATGGTAAGTTGTTCTTGTAGAATGTTGAACGACTACCCCAACTAAAATCTATCCACTCAACAAAAATTATTTCAGAAAAATCATACTCTATGGTAAGTTGTTCTTGTAGAATGTTGAACGACTACCCCAACTAAAATCTATCCACTCAACAATAATTATTTCACACCACAGACTCATCTTGGTCAGGATCGATTTGAAATCTATCATGGTTTCAGAGAAATCATACTCCATGGTAAGTTGTTCTTGTAGAATGTTGAACGACTACCCCAACTAAAATCTATCCACTCAACAAAAATTATTTCACACCACAGATTCATCTTGGTCAGGATCGATTTGAAATCTATCATGGTTTCAGAGAAATCATACTCCATGGTTCGTTGTTCTTGTAGAATGTTGAACGACTACCCCAACTAAAATCTATCCACTCAACAAAAATTATTTCACACCACAGACTCATCTTGCTCAGGATCGATTTGAAATCTATCATGGTTGCAGAGAAATCATACTCCATGGTTCGTTGTTCTTGTAAAATGTTGAACGACTACCCCAACTAAAATCTATCCACTCAACAAAAATTATTTCACACCACAGACTCATCTTGGTCAGGATCGATTTGAAATCTATCATGGTTTCAGAGAAATCATACTCCATGGTAAGTTGTTCTTGTAGAATGTTGAACGACTACCCCAACTAAAATCTATCCACTCAACAAAAATTATTTCAGAGAAATCATACTCCATGGTAAGTTGTTCTTGTAGAATGTTGAACGACTACCCCAACTAAAATCTATCCACTCAACAAAAATTATTTCACACCACAGACTCATCTTGGTCAGGATCGATTTGAAATCTATCATGGTTTCAGAGAAATCATACTCCATGGTAAGTTGTTCTTGTAGAATGTTGAACGACTACCCCAACTAAAATCTATCCACTCAACAAAAATTATTTCACACCACAGACTCATCTTGGTCAGGATCGATTTGAAATCTATCATGGTTTCAGAGAAATCATACTCCATGGTTCGTTGTGCTTGTAGAATGTTGAACGACTACCCCAACTAAAATCTATCCACTCAACAAAAATTATTTCACACCACAGACTCATCTTGCTCAGGATCGATTTGAAATCTATCATGGTTGCAGAGAAATCATACTCCATGGTTCGTTGTTCTTGTAAAATGTTGAACGACTACCCCAACTAAAATCTATCCACTCAACAAAAATTATTTCAGAGAAATCATACTCCATGGTTCGTTGCTCTTGTAGAATGTTGAACGACTATCCCAACTAAAATCTATCCACTCAACAAAAATTATTTCACACCACAGACTCATCTTGGTCAGGATCGATTTGAAATCTATCATGGTTTCAGAGAAATCATACTCCATGGTAAGTTGTTCTTGTAGAATGTTGAACGACTATCCCAACTAAAATCTATCCACTCAACAAAAATTATTTCACACCACAGACTCATCTTGGTCAGGATCGATTTGAAATCTATCATGGTTGCAGAGAAATCATACTCCATGGTTCGTTGCTCTTGTAGAATGTTGAACGACTACCCCAACTAAAATCTATCCACTCAACAAAAATTATTTCACACCACAGACTCATCTTGGTCAGGATCGATTTGAAATCGTTCATGGTTTCAGAGAAATCATACTCCATGGTAAGTTGTTCTTGTAGAATGTTGAACGACTACCCCAACTAAAATCTATCCACTCAACAAAAATTATTTCAGAGAAATCATACTCCATGGTAAGTTGTTCTTGTAGAATGTTGAACGACTACCCCAACTAAAATCTATCCACTCAACAAAAATTATTTCACACCACAGACTCATCTTGGTCAGGATCGATTTGAAATCTATCATGGTTTCAGAGAAATCATACTCCATGGTAAGTTGTTCTTGTAGAATGTTGAACGACTACCCCAACTAAAATCTATCCACTCAACAAAAATTATTTCACACCACAGACTCATCTTGGTCAGGATCGATTTGAAATCTATCATGGTTTCAGAGAAATCATACTCCATGGTTCGTTGTTCTTGTAGAATGTTGAACGACTACCCCAACTAAAATCTATCCACTCAACAAAAATTATTTCACACCACAGACTCATCTTGCTCAGGATCGATTTGAAATCTATCATGGTTTCAGAGAAATCATACTTCATGGTAAGTTGTTCTTGTAGAATGTTGAACGACTACCCCAACTAAAATCTATCCACTCAACAAAAATTATTTCACACCACAGACTCATCTTGGTCAGGATCGATTTGAAATCTATCATGGTTTCAGAGAAATCATACTCCATGGTAAGTTGTTCTTGTAAAATGTTGAACGACTACCCCTAACTAAAATCTATCCACTCAACAAAAATTATTTCACACCACAGACTCATCTTGGTCAGGATCGATTTGAAATCTATCATGGTTTCAGAGAAATCATACTCCATGGTAAGTTGTTCTTGTAGAATGTTGAACGACTACCCCAACTAAAATCTATCCACTCAACAAAAATTATTTCACACCACAGACTCATCTTGGTCATAATCGATTTGAAATCTATCATGGTTTCAGAGAAATCATACTCCATGGTAAGTTGTTCTTGTAGAATGTTGAACGACTACCCCAACTAAAATCTATCCACTCAACAAAAATTATTTCAGGGAAATCATACTCCATGGTAAGTTGTTCTTG
The DNA here is from genome assembly GCA_905220385.1 of Xylota sylvarum. Taxonomy (NCBI): domain Eukaryota; kingdom Metazoa; phylum Arthropoda; class Insecta; order Diptera; family Syrphidae; genus Xylota; species Xylota sylvarum. The sequence goes on along the minus strand of CAJMZQ010000068.1, from coordinate 832,849 downwards.
TAGAATGTTGAACGACTACCCCTAACTAAAATCTATCCACTCAACAAAAATTATTTCACACCACAGACTCATCTTGGTCAGGATCGATTTGAAATCTATCATGGTTTCAGAGAAATCATACTCCATGGTTCGTTGTTCTTGTAGAATGTTGAACGACTACCCCAACTAAAATCTATCCACTCAACAAAAATTATTTCACACCACAGACTCATCTTGGTCAGGATCGATTTGAAATCTATCATGGTTGCAGAGAAATCATACTCCATGGTTCGTTGTTCTTGTAAAATGTTGAACGACTACCCCAACTAAAATCTATCCACTCAACAAAAATTATTTCACACCACAAACTCATCTTGGTCAGGATCGATTTGAAATCTATCATGGTTTCAGAGAAATCATACTCCATGGTAAGTTGTTCTTGTAAAATGTTGAACGACTACCCCTAACTAAAATCTATCCACTCAAGAAAAATTATTTCACACCACAGACTCATCTTGGTCAGGATCGATTTGAAATCTATCATGGTTTCAGAGAAATCATACTCCATGGTAAGTTGTTCTTGTAGAATGTTGAACGACTACCCCAACTAAAATCTATCCACTCAACAAAAATTATTTCACACCACAGACTCATCTTGGTCAGGATCGATTTGAAATCTATCATGGTTTCAGAGAAATCATACTCCATGGTAAGTTGTTCTTGTAGAATGTTGAACGACTACCCCAACTAAAATCTATCCACTCAACAAAAATTATTTCACACCACAGACTCATCTTGGTCAGGATCGATTTGAAATCTATCATGGTTTCAGAGAAATCATACTCCATGGTTCGTTGTTCTGGTAGAATGTTGAACGACTACCCTAACTAAAATCTATCCACTCAACAAAAATTATTTCACACCACAGACTCATCTTGGTCAGGATCGATTTGAAATCTATCATGGTTTCAGAGAAATCATACTCCATGGTAAGTTGTTCTTGTAGAATGTTGAACGACTACCCCAGCTAAAATCTATCCACTCAATAAAAATTATTTCAGAGAAATCATACTCCATGGTTCGTTGTTCTTGTAAAATGTTGAACGACTACCCCAACTAAAATCTATCCACTCAAAAAAATTATTTCACACCACAGACTCATCTTGGTCAGGATCGATTTGAAATCTATCATGGTTTCAGAGAAATCATACTCCATGGTAAGTTGTTCTTGTAGAATGTTGAACGACTACCCCAACTAAAATCTATCCACTCAACAAAAATTATTTCAGAGAAATCATACTCCATGGTTCGTTGTTCTTGTAAAATGTTGAACGTCTACCCCAACTAAAATCTATCCACTCAACAAAAATTATTTCACACCACAGACTCATCTTGGTCAGGATCGATTTGAAATCTATCATGGTTTCAGAGAAATCATACTCCATGGTAAGTTGTTCTTGTAAAATGTTGAACGACTACCCCTAACTAAAATCTATCCACTCAACAAAAATTATTTCACACCACAGACTCATCTTGGTCAGGATCGATTTGAAATCTATCATGGTTTCAGAGAAATCATACTCCATGGTAAGTTGTTCTTGTAGAATGTTGAACGACTACCCCAACTAAAATCTATCCACTCAACAAAAATTATTTCACACCACAGACTCATCTTGGTCAGGATCGATTTGAAATCTATCATGGTTTCAGAGAAATCGTACTCCATGGTAAGTTGTTCTTGTAGAATGTTGAACGACTACCCCTAACTAAAATCTATCCACTCAACAAAAATTATTTCACACCACAGACTCATCTTGGTCAGGATCGATTTGAAATCTATCATGGTTTCAGAGAAATCATACTCCATGGTTCGTTGTTCTTGTAGAATGTTGAACGACTACCCCAACTAAAATCTATCCACTCAACAAAAATTATTTCACACCACAGACTCATCTTGGTCAGGATCGATTTGAAATCTATCATGGTTGCAGAGAAATCATACTCCATGGTTCGTTGTTCTTGTAAAATGTTGAACGACTACCCCAACTAAAATCTATCCACTCAACAAAAATTATTTCACACCACAGACTCATCTTGGTCAGGATCGATTTGAAATCTATCATGGTTTCAGAGAAATCATACTCCATGGTAAGTTGTTCTTGTAAAATGTTGAACGACTACCCCTAACTAAAATCTATCCACTCAAGAAAAATTATTTCACACCACAGACTCATCTTGGTCAGGATCGATTTGAAATCTATCATGGTTTCAGAGAAATCATACTCCATGGTAAGTTGTTCTTGTAGAATGTTGAACGACTACCCCAACTAAAATCTATCCACTCAACAAAAATTATTTCACACCACAGACTCATCTTGGTCAGGATCGATTTGAAATCTATCATGGTTTCAGAGAAATCATACTCCATGGTAAGTTGTTCTTGTAGAATGTTGAACGACTACCCCAACTAAAATCTATCCACTCAACAAAAATTATTTCACACCACAGACTCATCTTGGTCAGGATCGATTTGAAATCTATCATGGTTTCAGAGAAATCATACTCCATGGTTCGTTGTTCTGGTAGAATGTTGAACGACTACCCTAACTAAAATCTATCCACTCAACAAAAATTATTTCACACCACAGACTCATCTTGGTCAGGATCGATTTGAAATCTATCATGGTTTCAGAGAAATCATACTCCATGGTAAGTTGTTCTTGTAGAATGTTGAACGACTACCCCAACTAAAATCTATCCACTCAACAAAAATTATTTCAGAGAAATCATACTCCATGGTTCGTTGTTCTTGTAAAATGTTGAACGACTACCCCAACAAAAATCTATCCACTCAACAAAAATTATTTCACACCACAGACTCATCTTGGTCAGGATCGATTTGAAATCTATCATGGTTTCAGAGAAATCATACTCCATGGTTCGTTGTTCTTGTAGAATGTTGAACGACTACCCCAACTAAAATCTATCCACTCAACAAAAATTATTTCACACCACAGACTCATCTTGGTCAGGATCGATTTGAAATCTATCATGGTTTCAGAGAAATCATACTCCGTGGTAAGTTGTTCTTGTAGAATGTTGAACGACTACCCCAACTAAAATCTATCCACTCAACAAAAATTATTTCACACCACAGACTCATCTTGGTCAGGATCGATTTGAAATCTATCATGGTTGCAGAGAAATCATACTCCATGGTTCGTTGTTCTTGTAGAATGTTGAACGTCTACCCCAACTAAAATCTATCCACTCACCAAAAATTATTTCACACCACAGACTCATCTTGGTCAGGATCGATTTGAAATCCATCATGGTTTCAGAGAAATCATAGTCTATGGTAAGTTGTTCTTGTAGAATGTTGAACGACTATCCCAACTAAAATCTATCCACTCAACAAAAATTATTTCACACCACAGACTAATCTTGGTCAGGATCGATTTGAAATCTATCATGGTTTCAGAGAAATCATAGTCCATGGTAAGTTGTTCTTGTAGAATGTTGAACGAATACCCCAACTAAAATCTATCCACTCAACAAAAATTATTTCAGAGAAATCATACTCCGTGGTAAGTTGTTCTTGTAGAATTTTGAACGACTATCCCTAACTAAAATCTATCCACTCAACAAAAATTATTTCACACCACAGACTCATCTTGGTCAGGATCGATTTGAAATCTATCATGGTTGCAGAGAAATCATACTCCATGGTTCGTTGCTCTTGTAGAATGTTGAACGACTACCCCAACTAAAATCTATCCACTCAACAAAAATTATTTCACACCACAGACTCATCTTGGTCAGGATCGATTTGAAATCTATCATGGTTTCAGAGAAATCATACTCCATGGTAAGTTGTTCTTGTAGAATGTTGAACGACTACCCCAACTAAAATCTATACACTCAACAAAAATTATTTCAGAGAAATCATACTCCATGGTAAGTTGTTCTTGTAGAATGTTGAACGACTACCCCAACTAAAATCTATCCACTCAACAAAAATTATTTCACACCACAGACTCATCTTGGTCAGGATCGATTTGAAATCTATCATGGTTTCAGAGAAATCATACTCCATGGTAAGTTGTTCTTGTAGAATGTTGAACGACTACCCCAACTAAAATCTATCCACTCAACAAAAATTATTTCACACCACAGACTCATCTTGGTCAGGATCGATTTGAAATCTATCATGGTTTCAGAGAAATCATACTCCATGGTAAGTTGTTCTTGTAAAATGTTGAACGACTACCCCTAACTAAAATCTATCCACTCAACAAAAATTATTTCACACCACAGACTCATCTTGGTCAGGATCGATTTGAAATCTATCATGGTTTCAGAGAAATCATACTCCATGGTAAGTTGTTCTTGTAGAATGTTGAACGACTACCCCAACTAAAATCTATCCACTCAACAAAAATTATTTCACACCACAGACTCATCTTGGTCAGGATCGATTTGAAATCTATCATGGTTTCAGAGAAATCATACTCCATGGTAAGTTGTTCTTGTAGAATGTTGAACGACTACCCCAACTAAAATCTATCCACTCAACAAAAATTATTTCACACCACAGACTCATCTTGGTCAGGATCGATTTGAAATCTATCATGGTTTCAGAGAAATCATACTCCATGGTAAGTTGTTCTTGTAAAATGTTGAACGACTATCCCAAATAAAATCTATCCACTCAACAAAAATTATTTCACACCACAAACTCATCTTGGTCAGGATCGATTTGAAATCTATCATGGTTTCAGAGAAATCATACTCCATGGTTCGTTGTTCTTGTAGAATGTTGAACGACTACCCCAACTAAAATCTATCCACTCAACAAAAATTATTTCAGAGAAATCATACTCCATGGTAAGTTGTTCTTGTAGAATGTTGAACGACTACCCCAACTAAAATCTATCCACTCAACAAAAATTATTTCACACCACAGGCTCATCTTGAACACGATCGATTTGAAATCTATCATGGTTTCAGAGAAATCATACTCCATGGTAAGTTGTTCTTGTAGAATGTTGAACGACTACCCCAACTAAAATCTATCCACTCAACAAAAATTATTTCAGAGAAATCATACTCCATGGTTCGTTGTTCTTGTAGAATGTTGAACGACTACCCCAACTAAAATCTATCCACTCAACAAAAATTATTTCAGATAAATCATAGTCCATGGTAAGTTGTTCTTGTAGAATGTTGAACGACTATCCCAACTAAAATCTATCCACTCAACAAAAATTATTTCAGAGAAATCATACTCCATGGTAAGTTGTTCTTGTAGAATGTTGAACGACTACCCCAACTAAAATCTATCCACTCAACAAAAATTATTTCAGAGAAATCATACTCCATGGTTCGTTGTTCTTGTAAAATGTTGAACGACTATCCCAACTAAAATCTATCCACTCAACAAAAATTATTTCACACCACAGACTCATCTTGGTCAGGATCGATTTGAAATCTATCATGGTTTCAGAGAAATCATACTCCATGGTAAGTTGTTCTTATAGAATGTTGAACGACTACCCCAACTAAAATCTATCCACTCAACAAAAATTATTTCACACCACAGACTCATCTTGGTCAGGATCGATTTGAAATCTATCATGGTTTCAGAGAAATCATACTCCATGGTAAGTTGTTCTTGTAAAATGTTGAACGACTATCCCAACTAAAATCTATCCACTCAACAAAAATTATTTCACACCACAAACTCATCTTGGTCAGGATCGATTTGAAATCTATCATGGTTTCAGAGAAATCATACTCCATGGTTAGTTGTTCTTGTAGAATGTTGAACGACTACCCCAACTAAAATCTATCCACTCAACAAAAATTATTTCAGAGAAATCATATTCCATGGTAAGTTGTTCTTGTAGAATGTTGAACGACTACCCCAACTAAAATCTATCCACTCAACAAAAATTATTTCACACCACAGGCTCATCTTGGTCACGATCGATTTGAAATCTATCATGGTTTCAGAGAAATCATACTCCATGGTAAGTTGTTCTTGTAGAATGTTGAACGACTACCCAACTAAAATCTATCCACTCAACAAAAATTATTTCAGAGAAATCATACTCCATGGTTCGTTGTTCTTGTAGAATGTTGAACGACTACCCCAACTAAAATCTATCCACTCAACAAAAATTATTTCAGAGAAATCATACTCCATGGTAAGTTATTCTTGTAGAATGTTGAACGACTACCCCAACTAAAATCTATCCACTCAACAAAAATTATTTCAGAGAAATCATACTCCATGGTTCGTTGTTCTTGTAGAATGTTGAACGACTACCCCAACTAAAATCTATCCACTCAACAAAAATTATTTCACACCACAGGCTCATCTTGGTCACGATCGATTTGAAATCTATCATGGTTTCAGAGAAATCATACTCCATGGTAAGTTGTTCTTGTAGAATGTTGAACGACTATCCCAACTAAAATCTATCCACTCAACAAAAATTATTTCAGAGAAATCATACTCCATGGTAAGTTGTTCTTGTAGAATGTTGAACGACTACCCCAACTAAAATCTATCCACTCAACAAAAATTATTTCAGAGAAATCATACTCCATGGTTCGTTGTTCTTGTAGAATGTTGAACGACTACCCCAACTAAAATCTATCCACTCAACAAAAATTATTTCAGAGAAATCATACTCCATGGTTCGTTGTTCTTGTAGAATGTTGAACGACTACCCCTAACTAAAATCTATCCACTCAACAAAAATTATTCCACACCACAGACTCATCTTGGTCAGGATCGATTTGAAATCTATCATGGTTTCAGAGAAATCATACTCCATGGTAAGTTGTTCTTGTAGAATGTTGAACGACTACCCTAACTATAATCTATCCACTCAACAAAAATTATTTCACACCACAGACTCATCTTGGTCAGGATCGATTTGAAATCTATTATGGTTTCAGAGAAATCATACTCCATGGTAAGTTGTTCTTGTAGAATGTTGAACGACTACCCCAACTAAAATCTATCCACTCAACAAAAATTATTTCACACCACAGACTCATCTTGGTCAGGATCGATTTGAAATCTATCATGGTTTCAGAGAAATCATACTCCATGGTTCGTTGTTCTTGTAGAATGTTGAACGACTATCCCAACTAAAATCTATCCACTCAACAAAAATTATTTCAGAGAAATCATACTCCATGGTTCGTTGTTCTTGTAAAATGTTGAACGACTATCCCAAATAAAATCTATCCACTCAAAAAAAATTATTTCAGAGAAATCATACTCCATGGTTCGTTGTTCTTGTAGAATGTTGAACGACTACCCCAACTAAAATCTATCCACTCAACAAAAATTATTTCACACCACAGACTCATCTTGGTCAGGATCGATTTGAAATCTATCATGGTTTCAGAGAAATCATACTCCATGGTAAGTTGTTCTTGTAGAATGTTGAACGACTATCCCAACTAAAATCTATCCACTCAACAAAAATTATTTCACACCACAGATTCATCTTGGTCAGGATCGATTTGAAATCTATCATGGTTGCAGAGAAATCATACTCCATGGTTCGTTGTTCTTGTAAAATGTTGAACGACTACCCCAACTAAAATCTATCCACTCAACAAAAATTATTTCAGAGAAATCATACTCCATGGTAAGTTGTTCTTGTAGAATGTTGAACGACTACCCCAACTAAAATCTATCCACTCAACAAAAATTATTTCACACCACAGACTCATCTTGGTCAGGATCGATTTGAAATCTATAATGGTTTCAGAGAAATCATACTCCATAGTTCGTTGTTCTTGTAGAATGTTGAACGACTAACCCTAACTAAAATCTATCCACTCAACAAAAATTATTTCAGAGAAATCATACTCCATGGTTCGTTGTTCTTGTGGAATGTTGAACGACTACCCCAACTAAAATCTATCCACTCAACAAAAATTATTTCACACCACAGACTCATCTTGGTCAGGATCGATTTGAAATCTATCATGGTTGCAGAGAAATCATACTCCATGATAAGTTGTTCTTGTAAAATGTTGAACGACTATCCCAACTAAAATCTATCCACTCAACAAAAATTATTTCAGAGAAATCATACTCCATTGTTCGTTGTTCTTGTAGAATGTTGAACGACTACCCCAACTAAAATCTATCCACTCAACAAAAATTATTTCACACCACAGACTCATCTTGGTCAGGATCGATTTGAAATCTATCATGGTTTCAGAAAAATCATACTCCATGGTTCGTTGTTCTTGTAAAATGTTGAACGACTACCCCAACTAAAATCTATCCACTCAACAAAAATTATTTCACACCACAGACTCATCTGGGTCAGGATCGATTTGAAATCTATCATGGTTTCAGAGAAATCATACTTCATGGTAAGTTGTTCTTGTAGAATGTTGAACGACTACCCCAACTAAAATCTATCCACTCAACAAAAATTATTTCACACCACAGACATATCTTGGTCAGGATCGATTTGAAATCTATCATGGTTTCAGAGAAATCATACTCCATGGTAAGTTGTTCTTGTAAAATGTTGAACGACTATCCCAACTAAAATCTATCCACTCAACAAAAATTATTTCAGAGAAATTATACTCCATGGTTCGTTGTTCTTGTAGAATGTTGAACGACTACCCCAACTAAAATCTATCCACTCAACAAAAATTATTTCACAATACAGACTCATCTTGGTCAGGATCGGTTTGAAATCATGGTTTCAGAGAAATCATACTCCATGATAAGTTGTTCTTGTAGAATGTTGAACGACTACCCCAACTAAAATCTATCCACTCAACCAAAATTATTTCACACCACAGACTCATCTTGGTCAGGATCGATTTGAAATCTATCATGGTTTCAGAGAAATCATACTCCATGGTTCGTTGTTCTTGTAAAATGTTGAACGACTACCCCAACTAAAATCTATCCACTCAACAAAAATTATTTCACACCACAGACTCATCTTGGTCAGGATCGATTTGAAATCTATCATGGTTTCAGAGAAATCATACTCCATGGTAAGTTGTTCTTGTAGAATGTTGAACGACTACCCCAACTAAAATCTATCCACTCAACAAAAATTATTTCACACCACAGACTCATCTTGGTCAGGATCGATTTGAAATCTATCATGGTTTCAGAGAAATCATACTCCATGGTAAGTTGTTCTTGTAGAATGTTGAACGACTACCCCAACTAAAATCTATCCACTCAACAAAAATTATTTCACACCGCAGACTCATCTTGGTCAGGATCGATTTGAAATCTATCATGGTTTCAGAGAAATCATACTCCATGGTTCATTGTTCTTGTAGAATGTTGAACGACTACCCCAACTAAAATCTATCCACTCAACAAAAATTATTTCAGAGAAATCATACTCCATGGTTCGTTGTTCTTGTAGAATGTTGAACGACTACCCCAACTAAAATCTATCCACTCAAAAAAAAATTATTTCAGAGAAATCATACTCCATGGTTCGTTGTTCTTGTAGAATGTTGAACGACTACCCCAACTAAAATCTATCCACTCAACAAAAATTATTTCAGAGAAATCATACTCCATGGTAAGTTGTTCTTGTAGAATGTTGAACGACTATCCCAACTAAAATCTATCCACTCAACAAAAATTATTTCACACCACAGACTCATCTTGGTCAGGATCGATTTGAAATCTATCATGGTTTCAGAGAAATCATACTCCATGGTTCGTTGTTCTTGTAGAATGTTGAACGACTACCCCAACTAAAATCTATCCACTCAACAAAAATTATTTCAGAGAAATCATAGTCCATGGCAAGTTGTTCTTGTAGAATGTTGAACGACTACCCCAACTAAAATCTATCCACTCAACAAAAGTTATTTCAGAGAAATCATACTCCATGGTAAGTTGTTCTTGTGGAATGTTGAAAGACTATACCAACTAAAATCTATATACTCAACAAAAATTATTTAAGAGAAATCATACTCCATGGTTCGTTGTTCTTGTAAAATGTTGAAATACTACCCCAACTAAAATCTATCCACTCAACAAAAATTATTTCACACCACAGACTCATCTTGGTCAGGATCGATTTGAAATCTATCATGGTTTCAGAGAAATCATACTCCATGGTAAGTTGTTCTTGTAGAATGTTGAACGACTATCCCAACTAAAATCTATCCACTCAACAAAAATTATTTCAGAGAAATCATACTCCATGGTAAGTTGTTCTTGCAGAATGTTGAACGACTACCCCAACTAAAATCTATCCACTCAACAAAAATTATTTCAGAGAAATCATACTAAATGGTAAGTTGTTCTTGTAGAATGTTGAACGACTACCCCTAACTAAAATCTATCCACTCAACAAAAACTTTTTCAGAGAAATCATACTCCATGGTTCGTTGTTCTTGTAGAATGTTGAACGACTACCCCAACTAAAATCTATCCACTCAACAAAAATTATTTCAGAGAAATCATACTCCATGGTAAGTTGTTCTTGTAGAATGTTGAACGACTATCCCAACTAAAATCTATCCACTCAACAAAAATTATTTCACACCACAGACTCATCTTTGTCAGGATCGATTTGAAATCTATCATGGTTTCAGAGAAATCATACTTCATGGTTCATTGTTCTTGTAGAATGTTGAACGACTACCCCAACTAAAATCTATCCACTCAACAAAAATTATTTCAGAGAAATCATACTCCATGTTTCGTTGTTCTTGTAGAATGTTGAACGACTACCCCAACTAAAATCTATCCACTCAACAAAAATTATTTCAGAGAAATTATACTCCATGGTTCGTTGTTCTTGTAAAATGTTGAACGACTACCCCAACTAAAATCTATCCACTCAACAAAAATTATTTCACACCACAGACTCATCTTGGTCAGGATCGATTTGAAATCTATCATGGTTTCAGAGAAATCATACTCCATGGTTCGTGGTTCTTGTAAAATGTTGAACGACTAAACCAACTAAAATCTATCCACACAACAAAAATTATTTCACACCACAGACTCATCTTGGTCAGGATCGATTTGAAATCTATCATGGTTTCAGAGAAATCATACTCCATGGTTCGTTGTTCTTGTAAAATGTTGAACGACTACCCCAACTAAAATCTGTCCACTCAACAAAAATTATTTTACACCACAGACTCATCTTGGTCAGGATCGATTTGAAATCTATCATGGTTTCAGAGAAATCATACTCCATGGTAAGTTGTTCTTGTAAAATGTTGAACGACTATCCCAACTAAAATCTATCCACTCAACAAAAATTATTTCAGAGAAATCATACTCCATGGTTCGTTGTTCTTGTAAAATGTTGAACGACTACCCCAACTAAAATCTATCCACTCAACAAAAATTATTTCACACCACAGACTCATCTTGGTCAGGATCGATTTGAAATCTATCATGGTTTCAGAGAAATCATACTCCATGGTTCGTTGTTCTTGTAAAATGTTGAACGACTAAACCAACTAAAATCTATCCACACAACAAAAATTATTTCACACCACAGACTCATCTTGGTCAGGATCGATTTGAAATCTATCATGGTTTCAGAGAAATCATAGTCCATGGTAAGTTGTTCTAGTAGAATGTTGAACGACTAAACCAACTAAAATCTATCCACACAACAAAAATTATTTCACACCACAGACTCATCTTGGTCAGGATCGATTTGAAATCTATCATGGTTTCAGAGAAATCATAGTCCATGGTAAGTTGTTCTAGTAGAATGTTGAACGACTATCCCAACTAAAATCTATCCACTCAACAAAAATTATTTCACACCACAAACTCATCTTGGTCATAATCGATTTGAAATCTATCATGGTTTCAGAGAAATCATAGTCCATGGTAAGTTGTTCTAGTAGAATGTTGAACGACTACCCCAACTAAAATCTATCCACACAACAAAAATTATTTCACACCACAGACTCATCTTGGTCATAATCGATTTGAAATCTATCATGGTTTCAGAGAAATCATACTCCATGGTAAGTTGTTCTTGTAGAATGTTGAACGACTACCCCAACTAAAATGTATCCACTCAACGAAAATTATTTCACACCACAAACTCATCTTGGTCAGGATCGATTTGAAATCTATCATGGTTTCAGAGAAATCATAGTCCATGGTAAGTTGTTCTTGTAGAATGTTGAACGACTATCCCAACTAAAATCTATCCACTCAACAAAAATTATTTCAGAGAAATCATAGTCCATGGTAAGTTGTTCTTGTAGAATGTTGAACGAATATACCAACTAAAATCTATCCACTCAACAAAAATTATTTCAGAGAAATCATACTCCATGGTAAGTTGTTCTTGTAGAATGTTGAACGACTACCCCAACTAAAATCTATAGACTCAACAAAAATTATTTCACACCACAGACTCATCTTGGTCAGGATCGATTTGAAATCTATCATGGTTTCAGAGAAATCATAGTCCATGGTAAGTTGTTCTTGTAGAATGTTGAACGACTATCCCAACTAAAATCTATCCACTCAACAAAAATTAATTCAGAGAAATCATACTCCATGGTTCGTTGTTCTTGTAAAATGTTGAACGACTAAAAAAACTAAAATCTATCCACTCAACAAAAATTATTTCACACCACAGACTCATCTTGGTCAGGATCGATTTGAAATCTATCATGGTTTCAGAGAAATCATATTCCATGGTTCGTTGTTCTTGTAAAATGTTGAACGACTATCCCAACTAAAATCTATCCACTCAACAAAAATTATTTCAGAGAAATCATACTCCATGGTTGGTTGTTCTTGTAGAATGTTGAACGACTACCCCAACTAAAATCTATCCACTCAACAAAAATTATTTCAGAGAAATTATACTCCATGGTTCGTTGTTCTTGTAAAATGTTGAACGACTACCCGAACTAAAATCTATCCACTCAACAAAAATTATTTCAGAGAAATCATACTCCATGGTAAGTTGTTCTTGTAGAATGTTGAACGACTACCCCAACTAAAATCTATCCACTCAACAAAAATTATTTCACACCACAGACTCATCTTGGTCAGGATCGATTTGAAATCTATCACGGTTTCAGAGAAATCATACTCCATGGTAAGTTGTTCTTGTAGAATGTTGAACGACTAACCCAACTAAAATCTATCCACTCAACAAAAATTATTTCACACCACAGACTCATCTTGGTCAGGATCGATTTGAAATCTATCATGGTTTCAGAGGAATCATACTCCATGGTTCGTTGTTCTTGTAAAATGTTGAACGACTATCCCAACTAAAATCTATCCACTCAACAAAAATTATTTCACAGAAATCATACTCCATGGTAAGTTGTTCTTGTAGAATGTTGAACGACTACCCCAACTAAAATCTATTAACTCAACAAAAATTATTTCACACCACAGACTCATCTTGGTCAGGATCGATTTGAAATCTATCATGGTTTCAGAAAAATCATACTCCATGGTTCGTTGTTCTTGTAGTATGTTGAACGACTATCCCAACTAAAATCTATCCACTCAACAAAAATTATTTCACACCACAGACTCATCTTGGTCAGGATCGATTTGAAATCTATCATGGTTTCAGAGAAATCATACTCCATGGTAAGTTGTTCTTGTAGAATGTTGAACGACTACCCCAACTAAAATCTATCCACTCAACAAAAATTATTTCACACCACAGACTCATCTTGGTCAGGATCGATTTGAAATCTATCATGGTTTCAGAGAAATCATACTCCATGGTTCGTTGTTCTTGTAGAATGTTGAACGACTACCCCAACTAAAATCTATCCACTCAACAAAAATTATTTCACACCACAGACTCATCTTGCTCAGGATCGATTTGAAATCTATCATGGTTGCAGAGAAATCATAATCCATGGTTCGTTGTTCTTGTAGAATGTTGAACGACTACCCCAACTAAAATCTATCCACTCAACAAAAATTATTTCACACCACAGACTCATCTTGGTCAGGATCGATTTGAAATCTATCATGGTTTCAGAGAAATCATACTCCATGGTAAGTTGTTCTTGTAGAATGTTGAACGACTACCCCAACTAAAATCTATCCACTCAACAAAAATTATTTCACACCACAGACTCATCTTGGTCAGGATCGATTTGAAATCTATCATGGTTTCAGAGAAATCATACTCCATGGTTCGTTGTTCTTGTAGAATGTTGAACGACTACCCCAACTAAAATCTATCCACTCAACAAAAATTATTTCACACCACAGACTCATCTTGCTCAGGATCGATTTGAAATCTATCATGGTTGCAGAGAAATCATAATCCATGGTAAGTTGTTCTTGTAGAATGTTGAACGACTATCCCAACTAAAATCTATCCACTCAACAAAAATTATTTCAGAGAAATCATACTCCATGGTTCGTTGTTCTTGTAGAATGTTGAACGACAACCCCAACTAAAATCTATCCACTCAACAAAAATTATTTCAGAGAAATCATACTCCATGGTTCGTTGTTCTTGTAAAATGTTGAACGACTACCCCAACTAAAATCTATCCACTCAACAAAAATTATTTCAGAGAAATCATACTCCATGGTAAGTTGTTCTTGTAGAATGTTGAACGACTATCCCACCTAAAATCTATCCACTCAAGAAAAATTATTTCAGAGAAATCATACTCCATGGTAAGTTGTTCTTGTAGAATGTTGAACGACTATCCCAACTAAAATCTATCCACTCAACACAAATTATTTCAGAGAAATCATACTCCATGGTAAGTTGTTCTTGTAGAATGTTGAACGACTATCCCAACTAAAATCTATCCACTCAACAAAAATTATTTCACACCACAGACTCATCTTGGTCAGGATCGATTTGAAATTTATCATGGTTTCAGAGAAATCATACTCCATGGTTCGTTGTTCTTGTAGAATGTTGAACGACTATCCCAACTAAAATCTATCCACTCAACAAAAATTATTTCAGAGAAATCATACTCCATGGTTCGTTGTTCTTGTAAAATGTTGAACGACTACCCCAACTAAAATCTATCCACTCAACAAAAATTATTTCAGAGAAATCATACTCCATGGTTCGTTGTTCTTGTAGAATGTTGAACGACTATCCCAACTAAAATCTATCCACTCAACAAAAATTATTTCAGAGAAATCATACTCCATGGTAAGTTGTTCTTGTAGAATGTTGAACGACTATCCCAACTAAAATCTATCCACTCAACAAAAATTATTTCACACTACAGACTCATCTTGGTCAGGGCGGATTTGAAATCTATCATGGTTTCAGAGAAATCATACTCCATGGTTCGTTGTTCTTGTAGAATGTTGAACGACTATCCCAACTAACATCTATCCACTCAACAAAAATTATTTCACACCACAGACTCATCTTGGTCAGGATCGATTTGAAATCTATCATGGTTTCAGAGAAATCATACTCCATGGTTCGTTGTTCTTGTAAAATGTTGAACGACTACCCCAACTAAAATCTATACACTCAACAAAAATTATTTCAGAGAAATCATACTCCATGGTAAGTTGTTCTTGTAGAATGTTGAACGGCTATCCCAACTAAAATCTATCCACTCAACAAAAATTATTTCAGAGAAATCATACTCCATGGTAAGTTGTTCTTGTAGAATATTGAACGACTACCCCATCTAAAATCTATCCACTCAACAAAAATTATTTCAGAGAAATCATAGTCCATGATAAGTTGTTCTTGTAGAATGTTGAACGACTACCCCAACTAAAATCTATCCACTCAACAAAAATTATTTCACACTACAGACTCATCTTGGTCAGGGTGGATTTGAAATCTATCATGGTTTCAGAGAAATCATACTCCATGGTTCGTTGTTCTTGTAGAATGTTGAACGACTATCCCAACTAACATCTATCCACTCAACAAAAATTATTTCACACCACAGACTCATCTTGGTCAGGATCGATTTGAAATCTATCATGGTTTCAGAGAAATCATACTCCATGGTTCGTTGTTCTTGTAAAATGTTGAACGACTACCCCAACTAAAATCTATCCACTCAACAAAAATTATTTCAGAGAAATCATACTCCATGGTAAGTTGTTCTTGTAGAATGTTGAACGACTATCCCAACTAAAATCTCAACAAAAATTATTTCAGAGAAATCATACTCCATGGTAAGTTGTTCTTGTAGAATATTGAACGACTACCCCAACTAAAATCTATCCACTCAACAAAAATTATTTCACACCACAGACTCATCTTAGTCTGGATCGATTTGAAATCTATCATGGTTTCAGAGAAATCATACTCCATGGTAAGTTGTTCTTGTAAAATGTTGAACGACTATACCAACTAAAATCTATCCACTCAACAAAAATTATTTCACACCACAGACTCATCTTAGTCTGGATCGATTTGAAATCTATCAGGGTTTCAGAGAAATCATACTCCATGGTAAGTTGTTGTTGTAGAATGTTGAACGACTATCCCAACTAAAATCTATCCACTCAACAAAAATTATTTCACACCACAGACTCATCTTGGTCAGGATCGATTTGAAATCTATCATGGTTTCAGAGAAATCATACTCCATGGTTCGTTGTTCTTGTAAAATGTTGAACGACTACCCCAACTAAAATCTATCCACTCAACAAAAATTATTTCAGAGAAATCATACTCCATGGTAAGTTGTTCTTGTAGAATGTTGAACGACTATCCCAACTAAAATCTATCCACTCAACAAAAATTATTTCACAGAAATCATACTCCATGGTAAGTTGTTGTTGTAGAATGTTGAACGACTATCCCAACTAAAATCTATCCACTCAACAAAAATTATTTCAGAGAAATCATACTCCATGGTAAGTTGTTCTTGTAGAATGTTGAACGACTACCCCAACTAAAATCTATCCACTCAACAAAAATTATTTCACACCACAGACTCATCTTGGTCAGGATCGATTTGAAATCTATCATATTTTCAGAGAAATCATACTCCATGTTTCGTTGTTCTTGTAAAATGTTGAACTATCCCAACTAAAATCTATCCACTCAACAAAAATTATTTCACACCACAGACTCATCTTGGTCAGGATCGATTTGAAATCTATCATGGTTTCAGAGAAATCATACTCCATGGTAAGTTGTTCTTGTAAAATGTTAAACGACTATCCCAACTAAAATCTATAAACTCAACAAAAATTATTTCAGAGAAATCATAGTCCATGGTAAGTTGTTCTTGTAGAATGTTGAACGACTATCCCAACTAAAATCTATCCACTCAACAAAAATTATTTCACACTACAGACTCATCTTGGTCAGGATCGATTTGAAATCTATCATGGTTTCAGAGAAATCATACTCCATGGTAAGTTGTTCTTGTAGAATGTTGAACGACTACCCCAACTAAAATCTATCCACTCAACAAAAATTATTTCAGAGAAATCATACTCCATGGTAAGTTGTTCTTGTAGAATGTTGAACGACTATCCCAACTAAAATCTACCCACTCAACAAAAATTATTTCACACCACAGACTCATCTTGGTCAGGATCGATTTGAAATCTATCATGGTTTCAGAGAAATCATACTCCATGGTAAGTTGTTCTTGTAGAATGTTGAACGACTACCCCAACTAAAATCTATCCACTCAACAAAAATTATTTCAGAGAAATCATACTCCATGGTAAGTTGTTCTTGTAGAATGTTGAACGACTACCCCAACTAAAATCTATCCACTCAACAAA
Source organism: Xylota sylvarum (assembly GCA_905220385.1). Classification (NCBI taxonomy): domain Eukaryota; kingdom Metazoa; phylum Arthropoda; class Insecta; order Diptera; family Syrphidae; genus Xylota; species Xylota sylvarum. The sequence goes on along the minus strand of CAJMZQ010000068.1, from coordinate 815,109 downwards.
AAGTATTTCAGAGAAATCATACTCCATGGTAAGTTGTTCTTGTAGAATGTTGAACGACTATCCCAACTAAAATCTATCCACTCAACAAAAATTATTTCACACCACAGACTCATCTTGGTCAGGATCGATTTGAAATCTATCATGGTTTCAGAGAAATCATACTCCATGGTAAGTTGTTCTTGTAGAATGTTGAACGACTATCCCAACTAAAATCTATCCACTCAACAAAAATTATTTCACACCACAGACTCATCTTGGTCAGGATCGATTTGAAATCTATCATGGTTTCAGAGAAATCATACTCCATGGTTCGTTGTTCTTGTAGAATGTTGAGCGACTATCCCAACTAAAATCTATCCACTCAACAAAAATTATTTCACACCACAGACTCATCTTGGTCAGGATCGATTTGAAATCTATCATGGTTTCAGAGAAATCATAGTCCATGGTAAGTTGTTCTTGTAGAATGTTGAACGACTACAGCTAACTAAAATCTATAAACTCAACAAAAATTATTTCAGAGAAATCATACTCCATGGTAAGTTGTTCTTGTAGAATGTTGAACGACTATCCCAACTAAAATCTATCCACTCAACAAAAATTATTTCACACCACAGACTCATCTTGGTCAGGATCGATTTGAAATCTATCATGGTTTCAGAGAAATCATACTCCATGGTAAGTTGTTCTTGTAGAATGTTGAACGACTACCCCAACTAAAATCTATCAACTCAACAAAAATTATTTCACACCACAGACTCATCTTGGTCAGGATCGATTTGAAATCTATCATGGTTTCAGAGAAATCATACTCCATGGTTCGTTGTTCTTGTAGAATGTTGAGCGACTATCCCAACTAAAATCTATCCACTCAACAAAAATTATTTCACACCACAGACTCATCTTGGTCAGGATCGATTTGAAATCTATCATGGTTTCAGAGAAATCATACTCCATGGTTCGTTGTTCTTGTAGAATGTTGAACGACTACCCCAACTAAAATCTATCCACTCATCAAAAATTATTTCAGAGAAATCATACTCCATGGTTCATTGTTCTTGTAGAATGTTGAACGACTACCCCAACTAAAATCTATCCACTCAACAAAAATTATTTCAGAGAAATCATACTCCATGGTAAGTTGTTCTTGTAGAATGTTGAACGACTACCCCAACTAAAATCTATCCACTCAATAAAAATTATTTCACACCACAGACTCATCTTGGTCAGGATCGATTTGAAATCTATCATGGTTTCAGAGAAATCATACTCCATGGTAAGTTGTTCTTGTAGAATGTTGAACGACTACCCCAACTAAAATCTATCCACTCAACAAAAATTATTTCAGAGAAATCATACTCCATGGTAAGTTGTTCTTGTAGAATGTTGAACGACTATCCCAACTAAAATCTATCCACTCAACAAAAATTATTTCACACCACAGACTCATCTTGGTCAGGATCGATTTGAAATCTATCATGGTTTCAGAGAAATCATACTCCATGGTTCGTTGTTCTTGTAGAATGTTGAGCGACTATCCCAACTAAAATCTATCCACTCAACAAAAATTATTTCACACCACAGACTCATCTTGGTCAGGATCGATTTGAAATCTATCATGGTTGCAGAGAAATCATACTCCATGGTTCGTTGTTCTTGTAGAATGTTGAACGACTACCCCAACTAAAATCTATCCACTCATCAAAAATTATTTCAGAGAAATCATACTCCATGGTTCATTGTTCTTGTAGAATGTTGAACGACTACCCCAACTAAAATCTATCCACTCAACAAAAATTATTTCAGAGAAATCATACTCCATGGTAAGTTGTTCTTGTAGAATGTTGAACGACTACCCCAACTAAAATCTATCCACTCAATAAAAATTATTTCACACCACAGACTCATCTTGGTCAGGATCGATTTGAAATCTATCATGGTTTCAGAGAAATCATACTCCATGGTAAGTTGTTCTTGTAGAATGTTGAACGACTACCCCAACTAAAATCTATCCACTCAACAAAAATTATTTCAGAGAAATCATACTCCATGGTAAGTTGTTCTTGTAGAATGTTGAACGACTACCCCAACTAAAATCTATCCACTCAACAAAAATTATTTCAGAGAAATCATACTCCATGGTAAGTTGTTCTTGTAGAATGTTGAACGACTATCCCAACTAAAATCTATCCACTCAACAAAAATTATTTCACACCACAGACTCATCTTGGTCAGGATCGATTGGAAATCTATCATGGTTTCAGAGAAATCACACTCCATGGTAAGTTGTTCTTGTAGAATGTTGAACGACTATCCCAACTAAAATCTATCCACTCAACAAAAATTATTTCACACCACAGACTCATCTTGGTCAGGATCGATTTAAAATCTATCATGGTTTCAGAGAAATCATACTCCATGGTTCGTTGTTCTTGTAAAATGTTGAACGACTACCCCAACTAAAATCTATCCACTCAACAAAAATTATTTCAGAGAAATCATACTCCACGGTTCGTTGTTCTTGTAGAATGTTGAACGACTACCCCAACTAAAATCTATCCACTCAACAAAAATTATTTCACACCACAGACTCATCTTGGTCAGGATCGATTTGAAATCTATCATGGTTTCAGAGAAATCATACTCCATGGTTCGTTGTTCTTGTAAAATGTTGAACGACTACCCCAACTAAAATCTGTCCGCTCAACAAAAATTATTTCACACCACAGACTCATCTTGGTCAGGATCGATTTGAAATCTATCATGGTTTCAGAGAAATCATACTCCATGGTAAGTTGTTCTTGTAGAATGTTGAACGACTACCCCAACTAAAATCTATCCACTCAACAAAAATTATTTCAGAGAAATCATACTCCATGGTAAGTTGTTCTTGTAGAATGTTGAACGACTACCCCAACTAAAATCTATCCACTCAACAAAAATTATTTCACACCACAGACTCATCTTGGTCAGGATCGATTTGAAATCTATCATGGTTTCAGAGAAATCATACTCCATGGTTCGTTGTTCTTGTAGAATGTTGAACGACTATCCCAACTAAAATCTATCCACTCAACAAAAATTATTTCACACCACAGACTCATCTTGGTCAGGATCGATTTGAAATCTATCATGGTTTCAGAGAAATCATACTCCATGGCAAGTTGTTCTTGTAAAATGTTGAACGACTATCCCAACTAAAATCTATCCACTCAACAAAAATTATTTCACACCACAGACTCATCTTGGTCAGGATCGATTTGAAATCTATCATGGTTTCAGAGAAATCATACTCCATGGTAAGTTGTTCTTGTAAAATGTTGAACGACTATCCCAACTTAAATCTATCCACTCAACAAAAATTATTTCAGAGAAATCATACTCCATGGTAAGTTGTTCTTGTAGAATGTTGAACGACTATCCCAACTAAAATCTATCCACTCAACAAAAATTATTTCACACCACAGACTCATCTTGGTCAGGATCGATTTGAAATCTATCATGGTTTCAGAGAAATCATACTCCATGGTTCGTTGTTCTTGTAGAATGTTGAACGACTACCCCAACTAAAATCTATCCACTCAACAAAAATTATTTCAGAGAAATCATAGTCCATGGTAAGTTGTTCTTGTAGAATGTTGAACGACTACCCCAACTAAAATCTATCCACTCAACAAAAATTATTTCAGAGAAATCATACTCCATGCTTCGTTGTTCTTGTAGAATGTTGAACGACTATCCCAACTAAAATCTATCCACTCAACAAAAATTATTTCACACCACAGACTCATCGTGGTCAGGATCGATTTGAAATCTATCATGGTTTCAGAGAAATCATACTCCATGGTTCGTTGTTCTTGTAGAATGTTGAGCGACTATCCCAACTAAAATCTATCCACTCAACAAAAATTATTTCACACCACAGACTCATCTTGGTCAGGATTGATTTGAAATCTATCATGGTTTCAGAGAAATCATACTCCATGGTAAGTTGTTCTTGTAGAATGTTGAACGACTACCCCAACTAAAATCTATCCACTCAACAAAAATTATTTCAGAGAAATCATACTCCATGGTAAGTTGTTCTTGTAGAATGTTGAACGACTATCCCAACTAAAATCTATCCACTCAACAAAAATTATTTCACACCACAGACTCATCGTGGTCAGGATCGATTTGAAATCTATCATGGTTTCAGAGAAATCATACTCCATGGTTCGTTGTTCTTGTAGAATGTTGAACGACTATCCCAACTAAAATCTATCCACTCAACAAAAATTATTTCACACCACAGACTCATCGTGGTCAGGATCGATTTGAAATCTATCACGGTTTCAGAGAAATCATACTCCATGGTAAGTTGTTCTTGTAAAATGTTGAACGACTATCCCAACTAAAATCTATCCACTCAACAAAAATTATTTCAGAGAAATCATACTCCATGGTAAGTTGTTCTCGTAGAATGTTGAACGACTATCCCAACTAAAATCTATCCACTCAACAAAAATTATTTCACACCACAGACTCATCTTGACCAGGATCGATTTGAAATCTATCATGGTTTCAGAGAAATCATACTCCATGGTAAGTTGTTCTTGTAGAATGTTGAACGACTACCCCAACTAAAATCTATCCACTCAACAAAAATTATTTCAGAGAAATCATACTCCATGGTAAGTTGTTCTTGTAGAATGTTGAACGACTATCCCAACTAAAATCTATCCACTCAACAAAAATTATTTCACACCACAGACTCATCTTGGTCGGGATCGATTTGAAATCTATCATGGTTTCAGAGAAATCATACTCCATGGTAAGTTGTTCTTGTAGAATGTTGAACGACTACCCCAACTAAAATCTATCCATTTAACAAAAATTATTTCAGAGAAATCATACTCCATGGTAAGTTGTTCTTGTAGAATGTTGAACGACTATCCCAACTAAAATCTATCCACTCAACAAAAATTATTTCACACCACAGACTCATCGTGGTCAGGATCGATTTGAAATCTATCATGGTTTCAGAGAAATCATACTCCATGGTTCGTTGTTCTTGTAGAATGTTGAACGACTATCCCAACTAAAATCTATCCACTCAACAAAAATTATTTCACACCACAGACTCATCGTGGTCAGGATCGATTTGAAATCTATCATGGTTTCAGAGAAATCATACTCCATGGTTCGTTGTTCTTGTAGAATGTTGAACGACTATCCCAACTAAAATCTATCCACTCAACAAAAATTATTTCACACCACAGACTCATCTTGGTCAGGATCGATTTGAAATCTATCATGGTTTCAGAGAAATCATGCTCCATGGTTCGTTGTTCTTGTAAAATTTTGAACGACTACCCCAACTAAAATCTATCCACTCAACAAAAATTATTTCAGAGAAATCATACTCCATGGTAAGTTGTTCTTGTAGAATGTTGAACGACTATCCCAACTAAAATCTATCCACTCAACAAAAAATATTTCACACCACAGACTCATCTTGGTCAGGATCGATTTGAAATCTATCATGGTTTCAGAGAAATCATACTCCATGGTTCGTTGTTCTTGTAGAATGTTGAACGACTATCCCAACTAAAATCTATCCACTCAACAAAAATTATTTCACACCACAGACTCATCTTGGTCAGGCTCGATTTGAAATCTATCATGGTTTCAGAGAAATCATACTCCATTGTTCGTTGTTCTTGTAAAATGTTGAACGACTACCCCAACTAAAATCTATCCACTCAACAAAAATTATTTCAGAGAAATCATACTCCATGGTAAGTTGTTCTTGTAGAATGTTGAACGACTATCCCAACTAAAATCTATCCACTCAACAAAAATTATTTCACACCACAGACTCATCTTGGTCAGGATCGATTTGAAATCTATCATGGTTTCAGAGAAATCATACTCCATGGTTCGTTGTTCTTGTAAAATGTTGAACGACTACCCCAACTAAAATCTATCCACTCAACAAAAATTATTTCAGAGAAATCATACTCCATGGTAAGTTGTTCTTGTAAAATGTTGAACGACTACCCCAACTAAAATCTATCGACTCAACAAAAATTATTTCAGAGAAATCATAGTCCATGGTAAGATGTTCTTGTAGAATGTTGAACGACTACCCCAACTAAAATCTATCCACTCAACAAAAATTATTTCACACCACAGACTCATCTTGGTCAGGATCGATTTGAAATCTATCATTTTTTCAGAGAAATCATACTCCATGGTTCGTTGTTCTTGTAAAATGTTGAACGACTATCCCAACTAAAATCTATCCACTCAACAAAAATTATTTCAGAGAAATCATACTCCATGGTAAGTTGTTCTTGTAGAATGTTGAACGACTACCCCAACTAAAATCTATCCACTCAACAAAAATTATTTCAGAGAAATCATACTCCATGGTAAGTTGTTCTTGTAGAATGTTGAACGACTACCCCAACTAAAATCTATCCACTCAACAAAAATTATTTCAGAGAAATCATAGTCCATGGTAAGTTGTTCTTGTAGAATGTTGAACGACTGCCCCAACTAAAATCTATCCACTCAACAAAAATTATTTCAGAGAAATCATACTCCATGGTTCGTTGTTCTTGTAGAATGTTGAACGACTATCCCAACTAAAATCTATCCACTCAACAAAAATTATTTCAGAGAAATCATACTCCATGGTTAGTTGTTCTTGAAGAATGTTGAACGACTATCCCAACTAAAATCCATCCACTCAACAAAAATTATTTCAGAGAAATCATACTCCATGGTAAGTTGTTCTTGTAGAATGTTGAACGACTACCCCAACTAAAATCTATCCACTCAACAAAAATTATTTCAGAGAAATCATACTCCATGGTAAGTTGTTCTTGTAGAATGTTGAATGACTACCCCAACTAAAATCTATCCACTCAACAAAAATTATTTCAGAGAAATCATAGTCCATGGTAAGTTGTTCTTGAAGAATGTTGAACGACTGCCCCAACTAAAATCTATCCACTCAACAAAAATTATTTCAGAGAAATCATACTCCATGGTTAGTTGTTCTTGTAGAATGTTGAACGACTATCCCAACTAAAATCTATCCATTCAACAAAAATTATTTCAGAGAAATCATACTCCATGGTTCGTTGTTCTTGTAGAATGTTGAACGACTACCCCAACTAAAATCTATCCACTCAACAAAAATTATTTCACACCACAGACTCATCTTGGTCAGGATCGATTTGAAATCTATCATGGTTTCAGAGAAATCATACTCCATGGTTCGTTGTTCTTGTAGAATGTTGAACGACTATCCCAACTAAAATCTATCCACTCAACAAAAATTATTTCACACCACAGACTCATCTTGGTCAGGATCGATTTGAAATCTATCATGGTTTCAGAGAAATCATACTCCATGGTTCGTTGTTCTTGTAAAATGTTGAACGACTATCCCAACTAAAATCTATCCACTCAACAAAAATTATTTCAGAGAAATCATACTCCATGGTAAGTTGTTCTTGTAGAATGTTGAACGACTACCCCAACTAAAATCTATCCACTCAACAAAAATTATTTCAGAGAAATCATACTCCATGGTAAGTTGTTCTTGTAGAATGTTGAACGACTACCCCAACTAAAATCTATCCACTCAACAAAAATTATTTCAGAGAAATCATACTCCATGGTAAGTTGTTCTTGTAGAATGTTGAACGACTACCCCAACTAAAATCTATCCACTCAACAAAAATTATTTCAGAGAAATCATACTCCATGGTAAGTTGTTCTTGTAGAATGTTGAACGACTATCCCAACTAAAATCTATCCACTCAACAAAAATTATTTCACACCACAGACTCATCTTGGTCAGGATCGATTGGAAATCTATCATGGTTTCAGAGAAATCACACTCCATGGTAAGTTGTTCTTGTAGAATGTTGAACGACTATCCCAACTAAAATCTATCCACTCAACAAAAATTATTTCACACCACAGACTCATCTTGGTCAGGATCGATTTAAAATCTATCATGGTTTCAGAGAAATCATACTCCATGGTTCGTTGTTCTTGTAAAATGTTGAACGACTACCCCAACTAAAATCTATCCACTCAACAAAAATTATTTCAGAGAAATCATACTCCACGGTTCGTTGTTCTTGTAGAATGTTGAACGACTACCCCAACTAAAATCTATCCACTCAACAAAAATTATTTCACACCACAGACTCATCTTGGTCAGGATCGATTTGAAATCTATCATGGTTTCAGAGAAATCATACTCCATGGTTCGTTGTTCTTGTAAAATGTTGAACGACTACCCCAACTAAAATCTGTCCGCTCAACAAAAATTATTTCACACCACAGACTCATCTTGGTCAGGATCGATTTGAAATCTATCATGGTTTCAGAGAAATCATACTCCATGGTAAGTTGTTCTTGTAGAATGTTGAACGACTACCCCAACTAAAATCTATCCACTCAACAAAAATTATTTCAGAGAAATCATACTCCATGGTAAGTTGTTCTTGTAGAATGTTGAACGACTACCCCAACTAAAATCTATCCACTCAACAAAAATTATTTCACACCACAGACTCATCTTGGTCAGGATCGATTTGAAATCTATCATGGTTTCAGAGAAATCATACTCCATGGTTCGTTGTTCTTGTAGAATGTTGAACGACTATCCCAACTAAAATCTATCCACTCAACAAAAATTATTTCACACCACAGACTCATCTTGGTCAGGATCGATTTGAAATCTATCATGGTTTCAGAGAAATCATACTCCATGGCAAGTTGTTCTTGTAAAATGTTGAACGACTATCCCAACTAAAATCTATCCACTCAACAAAAATTATTTCACACCACAGACTCATCTTGGTCAGGATCGATTTGAAATCTATCATGGTTTCAGAGAAATCATACTCCATGGTAAGTTGTTCTTGTAAAATGTTGAACGACTATCCCAACTTAAATCTATCCACTCAACAAAAATTATTTCAGAGAAATCATACTCCATGGTAAGTTGTTCTTGTAGAATGTTGAACGACTATCCCAACTAAAATCTATCCACTCAACAAAAATTATTTCACACCACAGACTCATCTTGGTCAGGATCGATTTGAAATCTATCATGGTTTCAGAGAAATCATACTCCATGGTTCGTTGTTCTTGTAGAATGTTGAACGACTACCCCAACTAAAATCTATCCACTCAACAAAAATTATTTCAGAGAAATCATAGTCCATGGTAAGTTGTTCTTGTAGAATGTTGAACGACTACCCCAACTAAAATCTATCCACTCAACAAAAATTATTTCAGAGAAATCATACTCCATGCTTCGTTGTTCTTGTAGAATGTTGAACGACTATCCCAACTAAAATCTATCCACTCAACAAAAATTATTTCACACCACAGACTCATCGTGGTCAGGATCGATTTGAAATCTATCATGGTTTCAGAGAAATCATACTCCATGGTTCGTTGTTCTTGTAGAATGTTGAGCGACTATCCCAACTAAAATCTATCCACTCAACAAAAATTATTTCACACCACAGACTCATCTTGGTCAGGATTGATTTGAAATCTATCATGGTTTCAGAGAAATCATACTCCATGGTAAGTTGTTCTTGTAGAATGTTGAACGACTACCCCAACTAAAATCTATCCACTCAACAAAAATTATTTCAGAGAAATCATACTCCATGGTAAGTTGTTCTTGTAGAATGTTGAACGACTATCCCAACTAAAATCTATCCACTCAACAAAAATTATTTCACACCACAGACTCATCGTGGTCAGGATCGATTTGAAATCTATCATGGTTTCAGAGAAATCATACTCCATGGTTCGTTGTTCTTGTAGAATGTTGAACGACTATCCCAACTAAAATCTATCCACTCAACAAAAATTATTTCACACCACAGACTCATCGTGGTCAGGATCGATTTGAAATCTATCACGGTTTCAGAGAAATCATACTCCATGGTAAGTTGTTCTTGTAAAATGTTGAACGACTATCCCAACTAAAATCTATCCACTCAACAAAAATTATTTCAGAGAAATCATACTCCATGGTAAGTTGTTCTCGTAGAATGTTGAACGACTATCCCAACTAAAATCTATCCACTCAACAAAAATTATTTCACACCACAGACTCATCTTGACCAGGATCGATTTGAAATCTATCATGGTTTCAGAGAAATCATACTCCATGGTAAGTTGTTCTTGTAGAATGTTGAACGACTACCCCAACTAAAATCTATCCACTCAACAAAAATTATTTCAGAGAAATCATACTCCATGGTAAGTTGTTCTTGTAGAATGTTGAACGACTATCCCAACTAAAATCTATCCACTCAACAAAAATTATTTCACACCACAGACTCATCTTGGTCGGGATCGATTTGAAATCTATCATGGTTTCAGAGAAATCATACTCCATGGTAAGTTGTTCTTGTAGAATGTTGAACGACTACCCCAACTAAAATCTATCCATTTAACAAAAATTATTTCAGAGAAATCATACTCCATGGTAAGTTGTTCTTGTAGAATGTTGAACGACTATCCCAACTAAAATCTATCCACTCAACAAAAATTATTTCACACCACAGACTCATCGTGGTCAGGATCGATTTGAAATCTATCATGGTTTCAGAGAAATCATACTCCATGGTTCGTTGTTCTTGTAGAATGTTGAACGACTATCCCAACTAAAATCTATCCACTCAACAAAAATTATTTCACACCACAGACTCATCGTGGTCAGGATCGATTTGAAATCTATCATGGTTTCAGAGAAATCATACTCCATGGTTCGTTGTTCTTGTAGAATGTTGAACGACTATCCCAACTAAAATCTATCCACTCAACAAAAATTATTTCACACCACAGACTCATCTTGGTCAGGATCGATTTGAAATCTATCATGGTTTCAGAGAAATCATGCTCCATGGTTCGTTGTTCTTGTAAAATTTTGAACGACTACCCCAACTAAAATCTATCCACTCAACAAAAATTATTTCAGAGAAATCATACTCCATGGTAAGTTGTTCTTGTAGAATGTTGAACGACTATCCCAACTAAAATCTATCCACTCAACAAAAATTATTTCACACCACAGACTCATCTTGGTCAGGATCGATTTGAAATCTATCATGGTTTCAGAGAAATCATACTCCATGGTTCGTTGTTCTTGTAGAATGTTGAACGACTATCCCAACTAAAATCTATCCACTCAACAAAAATTATTTCACACCACAGACTCATCTTGGTCAGGCTCGATTTGAAATCTATCATGGTTTCAGAGAAATCATACTCCATTGTTCGTTGTTCTTGTAAAATGTTGAACGACTACCCCAACTAAAATCTATCCACTCAACAAAAATTATTTCAGAGAAATCATACTCCATGGTTCGTTGTTCTTGTAGAATGTTGAACGACTATCCCAACTAAAATCTATCCACTCAACAAAAATTATTTCACACCACAGACTCATCTTGGTCAGGATCGATTTGAAATCTATCATGGTTTCAGAGAAATCATACTCCATGGTTCGTTGTTCTTGTAAAATGTTGAACGACTACCCCAACTAAAATCTATCCACTCAACAAAAATTATTTCAGAGAAATCATACTCCATGGTAAGTTGTTCTTGTAAAATGTTGAACGACTACCCCAACTAAAATCTATCGACTCAACAAAAATTATTTCAGAGAAATCATAGTCCATGGTAAGATGTTCTTGTAGAATGTTGAACGACTACCCCAACTAAAATCTATCCACTCAACAAAAATTATTTCACACCACAGACTCATCTTGGTCAGGATCGATTTGAAATCTATCATTTTTTCAGAGAAATCATACTCCATGGTTCGTTGTTCTTGTAAAATGTTGAACGACTATCCCAACTAAAATCTATCCACTCAACAAAAATTATTTCAGAGAAATCATACTCCATGGTAAGTTGTTCTTGTAGAATGTTGAACGACTACCCCAACTAAAATCTATCCACTCAACAAAAATTATTTCAGAGAAATCATACTCCATGCTTCGTTGTTCTTGTAGAATGTTGAACGACTACCCCAACTAAAATCTATCCACTCAACAAAAATTATTTCAGAGAAATCATAGTCCATGGTAAGTTGTTCTTGTAGAATGTTGAACGACTGCCCCAACTAAAATCTATCCACTCAACAAAAATTATTTCAGAGAAATCATACTCCATGGTTCGTTGTTCTTGTAGAATGTTGAACGACTATCCCAACTAAAATCTATCCACTCAACAAAAATTATTTCAGAGAAATCATACTCCATGGTTAGTTGTTCTTGAAGAATGTTGAACGACTATCCCAACTAAAATCCATCCACTCAACAAAAATTATTTCAGAGAAATCATACTCCATGGTAAGTTGTTCTTGTAGAATGTTGAACGACTACCCCAACTAAAATCTATCCACTCAACAAAAATTATTTCAGAGAAATCATACTCCATGGTAAGTTGTTCTTGTAGAATGTTGAATGACTACCCCAACTAAAATCTATCCACTCAACAAAAATTATTTCAGAGAAATCATAGTCCATGGTAAGTTGTTCTTGAAGAATGTTGAACGACTGCCCCAACTAAAATCTATCCACTCAACAAAAATTATTTCAGAGAAATCATACTCCATGGTTAGTTGTTCTTGTAGAATGTTGAACGACTATCCCAACTAAAATCTATCCATTCAACAAAAATTATTTCAGAGAAATCATACTCCATGGTTCGTTGTTCTTGTAGAATGTTGAACGACTACCCCAACTAAAATCTATCCACTCAACAAAAATTATTTCACACCACAGACTCATCTTGGTCAGGATCGATTTGAAATCTATCATGGTTTCAGAGAAATCATACTCCATGGTTCGTTGTTCTTGTAGAATGTTGAACGACTATCCCAACTAAAATCTATCCACTCAACAAAAATTATTTCACACCACAGACTCATCTTGGTCAGGATCGATTTGAAATCTATCATGGTTTCAGAGAAATCATACTCCATGGTTCGTTGTTCTTGTAGAATGTTGAACGACTATCCCAACTAAAATCTATCCACTCAACAAAAATTATTTCAGAGAAATTATACTCCAATGTAAGTTGTTCTTGTAGAATGTTGAACGACTACCCCAACTAAAATCTATCCACTCAACAAAAATTATTTCAGAGAAATCATAGTCCATGGTAAGTTGTTCTTGAAGAATGTTGAACGACTGCCCCAACTAAAATCTATCCACTCAACAAAAATTATTTCAGAGAAATCATACTCCATGGTAAGTTGTTCTTGTAGAATGTTGAACGACTACCCCAACTAAAATCTATCCACTCAACAAAAATTATTTCAGAGAAATCATACTCCATGGTTCGTTGTTCTTGTAGAATGTTGAACGACTATCCCAACTAAAATCTATCCACTCAACAAAAATTATTTCAGAGAAATCATACTCCATGGTTAGTTGTTCTTGTAGAATGTTGAACGACTATCCCAACTAAAATCTATCCATTCAACAAAAATTATTTCAGAGAAATCATACTCCATGGTTCGTTGTTCTTGTAGAATGTTGAACGACTACCCCAACTAAAATCTATCCACTCAACAAAAATTATTTCACACCACAGACTCATCTTGGTCAGGATCGATTTGAAATCTATCATGGTTTCAGAGAAATCATACTCCATGGTTCGTTGTTCTTGTAGAATGTTGAACGACTATCCCAACTAAAATCTATCCACTCAACAAAAATTATTTCACACCACAGACTCATCTTGGTCAGGATCGATTTGAAATCTATCATGGTTTCAGAGAAATCATAGTCCATGGTAAGTTGTTCTTGTAGAATGTTGAACGACTATCCCAACTAAAATCTATCCACTCAACAAAAATTATTTCAGAGAAATTATACTCCAATGTAAGTTGTTCTTGTAGAATGTTGAACGACTACCCCAACTAAAATCTATCCACTCAACAAAAATTATTTCAGAGAAATCATAGTCCATGGTAAGTTGTTCTTGTAGAATGTTGAACGACTGCCCCAACTAAAATCTATCCACTCAACAAAAATTATTTCACACCACAGACTCATCTTGGTCAGGATCGATTTGAAATCTATCATGGTTTCAGAGAAATCATACTCCATGGTTCGTTGTTCTTGTAGAATGTTGAACGACTATCCCAACTAAAATCTATCCACTCAACAAAAATTATTTCAGAGAAATCATACTTCATGGTAAGTTGTTCTTGTAGAATGTTGAACGAGTACCCCAAATAAAATCTATCCACTCAACAAAAATTATTTCAGAGAAATCATACTCAATGGTAAGTTGTTCTTGTAGAATGTTGAACGATTACCCCAACTAAAATCTATCCACTCAACAAAAATTATTTCAGAGAAATCATAGTCCATGGTAAGTTGTTCTTGTAGAATGTTGAACGACTGCCCCAACTAAAATCTATCCACTCAACAAAAATTATTTCAGAGAAATCATACTCCATGGTTCGTTGTTCTTGTAGAATGTTGAACGACTATCCCAACTAAAATCTATCCACTCAACAAAAATTATTTCAGAGAAATCATACTCCATGGTTAGTTGTTCTTGTAGAATGTTGAACGACTATCCCAACTAAAATCTATCCACTCAACAAAAAGTATTTCAGAGAAATCATAGTCCATGGTAAGTTGTTCTTGTAGAATGTTGAACGACTACCCCAACTAAAATCTATCCACTCAACAAAAATTATTTCACACCACAGACTCATCTTGGTCAGGATCGATTTGAAATCTATCATGGTTTCAGAGAAGTCATACTCCATGGTTCGTTGTTCTTGTAGAATGTTGAACGACTATCCCAACTAAAATCTATCCACTCAACAAAAATTATTTCACACCACAGACTCATCTTGGTCAGTATCGATTTGAAATCTATCATGGTTTCAGAGAAATCATAGTCCATGGTAAGTTGTTCTTGTAGAATGTTGAACGACTATCCCAACTAAAATCTATCCACTCAACAAAAATTATTTCAGAGAAATTATACTCCAATGTAAGTTGTTCTTGTAGAATGTTGAACGACTACCCCAACTAAAATCTATCCACTCAACAAAAATTATTTCAGGGAAATCATAGTCCATGGTAAGTTGTTCTTGTAGAATGTTGAACGACTGCCCCAACTAAAATCTATCCACTCAACAAAAATTATTTCACACCACAGACTCATCTTGGTCAGGATCGATTTGAAATCTATCATGGTTTCAGAGAAATCATACTCCATGGTTCGTTGTTCTTGTAGAATGTTGAACGACTATCCCAACTAAAATCTATCCACTCAACAAAAATTATTTCAGAGAAATCATACTCCATGGTAAGTTGTTCTTGTAGAATGTTGAACGAGTACCCCAACTAAAATCTATCCACTCAACAAAAATTATTTCACACCACAGACTCATTTTGGTCAGGATCGATTTGAAATCTATCATGGTTTCAGAGAAATCATACTCCATGGTTCGTTGTTCTTGTAGAATGTTGAACGACTATCCCAACTAAAATCTATCCACTCAACAAAAATTATTTCAGAGAAATCATACTCCATGGTAAGTTGTTCTTGTAGAATGTTGAACGACTACCCCAACTAAAATCTATCCACTCAACAAAAATTATTTCACACCACAGACTCATTTTGGTCAGGATCGATTTGAAATCTATCATGGTTTCAGAGAAATCATACTCCATGGTTCGTTGTTCTTGTAGAATGTTGAACGACTATCCCAACTAAAATCTATCCACTCAACAAAAATTATTTCAGAGAAATCATACTCAATGGTAAGTTGTTCTTGTAGAATGTTGAACGATTACCCCAACTAAAATCTATCCACTCAACAAAAATTATTTCAGAGAAATCATACTCCATGGTAAGTTGTTCTTGTAGAATGTTGAACGACTGCCCCAACTAAAATCTATCCACTCAACAAAATTTATTTCACACCACAGACTCATCTTGGTCAGGATCGATTTGAAATCTATCATGGTTTCAGAGAAATCATACTCCATGGTTCGTTGTTCTTGTAGAATGTTGAACGACTATCCCAACTAAAATCTATCCACTCAACAAAAATTATTTCAGAGAAATCATACTCCATGGTAAGTTGTTCTTGTAGAATGTTGAACGACTACCCCAACTAAAATCTATCCACTCAACAAAAATTATTTCAGAGAAATCATAGTCCATGGTAAGTTGTTCTTGTAGAATGTTGAACGACTATCCCAACTAAAATCTATTTATTCAACAAAAATTATTTCTGAGAAATCATACTCCATGGTTCGTTGTTCTTGTAGAATGTTGAACGACTACCATAACTAAAATCTATCCACTCAACAAAAATTATTTCACACCACAGACTCATCTTGGTCAGGATTGATTTGAAATCTATCATGGTTTCAGAGAAATCATACTCCATGGTTCGTTGTTCTTGTAGAATGTTGAACGACTGCCCCAACTAAAATCTATCCACTCAACAAAAATTATTTCAGAGAAATCATACTCCATGGTTCGTTGTTCTTGTAGAATGTTGAACGACTATCCCAACTAAAATCTATCCACTCAACAAAATTTATTTCACACCACAGACTCATCTTGGTCAGGATCGATTTGAAATCTATCATGGTTTCAGAGAAATCATACTCCATGGTTCGTTGTTCTTGTAGAATGTTGAACGACTGCCCCAACTAAAATCTATCCACTCAACAAAAATTATTTCAGAGAAATCATACTCCATGGTTCGTTGTTCTTGTAGAATGTTGAACGACTATCCCAACTAAAATCTATCCACTCAACAAAAATTATTTCAGAGAAATCATACTCCATGGTTAGTTGTTCTTGTAGAATGTTGAACGACTATCCCAACTAAAATCTATTTATTCAACAAAAATTATTTCTGAGAAATCATACTCCATGGTTCGTTGTTCTTGTAGAATGTTGAACGACTACCATAACTAAAATCTATCCACTCAACAAAAATTATTTCACACCACAGACTCATCTTGGTCAGGATTGATTTGAAATCTATCATGGTTTCAGAGAAATCATACTCCATGGTTCGTTGTTCTTGTAGAATGTTGATCGACTATCCCAACTAAAATCTATTAACTCAACAAAAATTATTTCACACCACAGACTCATCTTGGTCAGGATCGATTTGAAATCTATCATGGTTTCAGAGAAATCATAGTCCATGGTAAGTTGTTCTTGTAGAATGTTGAACGACTACCCCAACTAAAATCTATCCACTCAACAAAAATTATTTCAGAGAAATCATACTCCATGGTAAGTTGTTCTTGTAGAATGTTGAACGATTACCCCAACTAAAATCTATACACTCAACAAAAATTATTTCAGAGAAATCATAATCCATGGTAAGTTGTTCTTGTAGAATGTTGAACGACTACCCCAACTAAAATCTATCCACTCAACAAAAATTATTTCAGAGAAATCATACTCCATGGTTCGTTGTTCTTGTAGAATGTTGAACGACTACCCCAACTAAAATCTATCCACTCAACAAAAATTATTTCACACCACAGACTCATCTTGGTCAGGATCGATTTGAAATCTATCATGGTTTCAGAGAAATCATAGTCCATGGTAAGTTGTTCTTGTAGAATGTTGAACGACTATCCCAACTAAAATCTATCCACTCAACAAAAATTATTTCACACCGCAGACTCATCTTGGTCAGGATCGATTTGAAATCTATCATGGTTTCAGAGAAATCATACTCCATGGTTCGTTGTTCTTGTAAAATGATGAACGACTATCCCAACTAAAATCTATCCACTCAACAAAAATTATTTCAGAGAAATCATACTCCATGGTAAGTTGTTCTTGTAGAATGTTGAACGACTACCCCAACTACAATCTATCCACTCAACAAAAATTATTTCACACCACAGACTCATCTTGGTCAGGATCGATTTGAAATCTATCATGGTTTCAGAGAAATCATACTCCATGGTAAGTTGTTCTTGTAAAATGTTGAACGACTACCCCAAATAAAATCTATCCACTCAACAAAAATTATTTCAGAGAAATCATACTCCGTGGTTCGTTGTTCTTGTAAAATGTTGAACGACTACCCCAACTAAAATCTATCTATTCAACAAAAATTATTTCAGAGAAATCATACTCCATGGTTCGTTGTTCTTGTAGAATGTTGAACGACTACCCCAACTAAAATCTATCCACTCAACAAAAATTATTTCACACCACAGACTCATCTTGGTCAGGATCGATTTGAAATCTATCATGGTTTCAGAGAAATCATACTGCATGGTTCGTTGTTCTTGTAGAATGTTGAACGACTACCCCAACTAAAATCTATCCACTCAACAAAAATTATTTCAGAGAAATCATACTCCATGGTTCGTTGTTCTTGTAAAATGTTGAACAACTAGCCCAACTAAAATCTATCCACTCAACAAAAATTATTTCAGAGAAATCATACTCCATGGTTCGTTGTTCTTGTAGAATGTTGAACGACTACCCCAACTAAAATCTATCCACTCAACAAAAATTATTTCAGAGAAATCATACTCCATGGTTCGTTGTTCTTGTAAAATGTTGAACGACTAGCCCAACTAAAATCTATCCACTCAACAAAAATTATTTCAGAGAAATCATACTCCATGGTTCGTTGTTCTGGTAGAATGTTGAACGACTACCCCAACTAAAATCTATCCACTCAACAAAAATTATTTCACACCACAGACTCACCTTGGTCAGGATGGATTTGAAATCTATCATGGTTTCAGAGAAATCATACTCCATGGTTCGTTGTTCTTGTAGAATGTTGAACGACTATCCCAACTAAAATCTATCCACTCAACAAAAATTATTTCACACCACAGACTCATCTTGGTCAGGATGGATTTGAAATCTATCATGGTTTCAGAGAAATCATACTCCATGATTCGTTGTTCTTGTAGAATGTTGAACGACTACCCCAACTAAAATCTATCCACTCAACAAAAATTATTTCACACCACAGACTCATCTTGGTCAGGATGGATTTGAAATCTATCATGGTTTCAGAGAAATCATACTCCATGGTTCGTTGTTCTTGTAGAATGTTGAACGACTATCCCAACTAAAATCTATCCACTCAATAAAAATTATTTCACACCACAGACTCATCTTGGTCAGGATGGATTTGAAATCTATCATGGTTTCAGAGAAATCATACTCCATGGTTCGTTGTTCTTGTAGAATGTTGAACGACTATCCCAACTAAAATCTATCCACTCAACAAAAATTATTTCACACCACAGACTCATCTTGGTCAGGATCGATTTGAAATCTATCATGGTTTCAGAGAAATCATACTCCATGGTTCGTTGTTCTTGTAAAATGTTGAACGACTACCCCAACTAAAATCTATCCACTCAACAAAAATTATTTCAGAGAAATCATACTCCATGGTACGTTGTTCTTGTAGAATGTTGAACGACTATCCCAACTAAAATCTATCCACTCAACAAAAATTATTTCACAGAAATCATACTCCATGGTAAGTTGTTCTTGTAGAATGTTGAACGACTATCCCAACTAAAATCTATCCACTCAACAAAAATTATTTCAGAGAAATCATACTCCATGTTAAGTTGTTCTTGTAGAATGTTGAACGACTACCCCAACTAAAATCTATCCACTCAACAAAAATTATTTCACACCACAAACTCATCTTGGTCAGGATCGATTTGAAATCTATCATGGTTTCAGAGAAATCATACTCCATGGTTCGTTGTTCTTGTAAAATGTTGAACGACTACCCCAACTAAAATCTATCCACTCAACAAAAATTATTTCACACCACAGACTCATCTTAGTCAGGATCGATTTGAAATGTATCATGGTTTCAGAGAAATCATACTCCATGGTAGGTTGATCTTGTAGAATGTTGAACGACTATCCCAACTAAAATCTATCCACTCAACAAAAATTATTTCACACCACAGACTCATCTTGGTCAGGATCGATTTGAAATCTATCATGGTTTCAGAGAAATCATACTCCATGGTAAGTTGTTCTTGTAGAATGTTGAACGACTACCCCAACTAAAATCTATCCACTCAACAAAAATTATTTCAGAGAAATCATACTCCATGGTAAGTTGTTCTTGTAGAATGTTGAACGACTATCCCAACTAAAATCTATCCACTCAACAAAAATTATTTCACACCACAGACTCATCTTGGTCAGGATCGATTTCAAATCTATCATGGTTTCAGAGAAATCATACTCCATGGTAAGTTGTTCTTGTAGAATGTTGAACGACTACCCCAACTAAAATCTATCCACTCAACAAAAATTATTTCAGAGAAATCATACTCCATGGTAAGTTGTTCTTGTAGAATGTTGAACGACTACCCCAACTAAAATCTATCCACTCAACAAAAATTATTTCACACCACAGACTCATCTTGGTCAGGATCGATTTGAAATCTATCATGGTTGCAGAGAAATCATACTCCATGGTTCGTTGTTCTTGTAGAATGTTGAACGACTATCCCAACTAAAATCTATCCACTCAACAAAAATTATTTCACACCACAGACTCATCTTGGTCAGGATCGATTTGAAATCTATCATGGTTTCAGAGAAATCATACTCCATGGTTCGTTGTTCTTGTAGAATGTTGAACGACTATCCCAACTAAAATCTTTCCACTCAACAAAAATTATTTCACACCACAGACTCATCTTGGTCAGGATCGATTTGAAATCTATCATGGTTTCAGAGAAATCATAGTCCATGGTAAGTTGTTCTTGTAGAATGTTGAACGACTGCCCCAACTAAAATTTATAAACTCAACAAAAATTATTTCACACCACAGACTCATCTTGGTCAGGATCGATTTGAAATCTATCATGGTTTCAGAGAAATCATACTCCATGGTTCGTTGTTCTTGTAGAATGTTGAACGACTATCCCAACTAAAATCTATAAACTCAACAAAAATTATTTCACACCACAGACTCATCTTGGTCAGGATCGATTTGAAATCTATCATGGTTGCAGAGAAATCATACTCCATGGTTCGTTGTTCTTGTAGAATGTTGAACGACTATCCCAACTAAAATCTATCCACTCAACAAAAATTATTTCAGAGAAATCATACTCCATGGTAAGTTGTTCTTGTAGAATGTTGAACGACTACCCCAACTAAAATCTATCCACTCAACAAAAATTATTTCAGAGAAATCATACTCCATGGTAAGTTGTTCTTGTAGAATGTTGAACGACTACCCCAACTAAAATCTATCCACTCAACAAAAATTATTTCAGAGAAATCATAGTCCATGGTAAGTTGTTCTTGTAGAATGTTGAACGACTGCCCCAACTAAAATATATCCACTCAACAAAAATTATTTCAGAGAAATCATACTCCATGGTTCGTTGTTCTTGTAGAATGTTGAACGACTATCCCAACTAAAATCTATCCACTCAGCAAAAATTATTTCAGAGAAATCATACTCCATATCCACTCAACAAAAATTATTTCAGAGAAATCATACTCCATGGTTCGTTGTTCTTGTAAAATGTTGAACGACTAGCCCAACTAAAATCTATCCACTCAACAAAAATTATTTCAGAGAAATCATAGTCCATGGTAAGTTGTTCTTGTAGAATGTTGAACGACTGCCCCAACTAAAATATATCCACTCAACAAAAATTATTTCAGAGAAATCATACTCCATGGTTCGTTGTTCTTGTAGAATGTTGAACGACTATCCCAACTAAAATCTATCCACTCAGCAAAAATTATTTCAGAGAAATCATACTCCATATCCACTCAACAAAAATTATTTCAGAGAAATCATACTCCATGGTTCGTTGTTCTTGTAAAATGTTGAACGACTAGCCCAACTAAAATCTATCCACTCAACAAAAATTATTTCACACCACAGACTCATCTTGGTCAGGATCGATTTGAAATCTATCATGGTTTCAGAGAAATCATACTCCATGGTTCGTTGTTCTTGTAGAATGTTGAACGACTATCCCAACTAAAATCTATCCACTCAACAAAAATTATTTCAGAGAAATCATACTCCATGGTAAGTTGTTCTTATAGAATGTTGAACGACTACCAAAACTAAAATCTATCCACTCAACAAAAATTATTTCAGAGAAATCATACTCCATGGTAAGTTGTTCTTGTAGAATGTTGAACGACTACCCCAACTAAAATCTATCCACTCAACAAAAATTATTTCAGAGAAATCATAGTCCATGGTAAGTTGTTCTTGTAGAATGTTGAACGACTGCCCCAACTAAAATATATCCACTCAACAAAAATTATTTCAGAGAAATCATACTCCATGGTTCGTTGTTCTTGTAGAATGTTGAACGACTATCCCAACTAAAATCTATCCACTCAACAAAAATTATTTCAGAGAAATCATACTCCATATCCACTCAACAAAAATTATTTCAGAGAAATCATACTCCATGGTTCGTTGTTCTTGTAAAATGTTGAACGACTAGCCCAACTAAAATCTATTCACTCAATAAAAATTATTTCAGAGAAATCATACTCCATGGTTCGTTGTTCTTGTAGAATGTTGAACGACTACCCCAACTAAAATCTATCCACTCAACAAAAATTATTTCAGAGAAATCATACTCCATGGTTCGTTGTTCTTGTAAAATGTTGAACGACTAGCCCAACTAAAATCTATCCACTCAACAAAAATTATTTCAGAGAAATCATACTCCATGGTTCGTTGTTCTTGTAGAATGTTGAACGACTACCCCAACTAAAATCTATCCACTCAACAAAAATTATTTCACACCACAGACTCATCTTGGTCAGGATGGATTTGAAATCTATCATGGTTTCAGAGAAATCATACTCCATGGTTCGTTGTTCTTGTAGAATGTTGAACGACTATCCCAACTAAAATCTATCCACTCAACCAAAATTATTTCACACCACAGACTCATCTTGGTCAGGATCGATTTGAAATCTATCATGGTTTCAGAGAAATCATACTCCATGGTTCGTTGTTCTTGTAAAATGTTGAACGACTACCCCAACTAAAATCTATCCACTCAACAAAAATTATTTCAGAGAAATCATACTCCATGGTAAGTTGTTCTTGTAGAATGTTGAAATACTATCCCAACTAAAATCTCAACAAAAATTATTTCAGAGAAATCATACTCCATGGTAAGTTGTTCTTGTAGAATATTGAACGACTACCCCAACTAAAATCTATCCACTCAACAAAAATTATTTCACACCACAGACTCATCTTAGTCTGGATCGATTTGAAATCTATCATGGTTTCAGAGAAATCATACTCCATGGTAAGTTGTTCTTGTAAAATGTTGAACGACTATCCCAACTAAAATCTATCCACTCAACAAAAATTATTTCACACCACAGACTCATCTTGGTCAGGATCGATTTGAAATCTATCATGGTTTCAGAGAAATCATACTCCATGGTTCGTTGTTCTTGTAGAATGTTGAACGACTATCCCAACTAAAATCTATCCACTCAACAAAAATTATTTCAGAGAAATCATACTCCATATCCACTCAACAAAAATTATTTCAGAGAAATCATACTCCATGGTTCGTTGTTCTTGTAAAATGTTGAACGACTATCCCAACTAAAATCTATCCACTCAACAAAAATTATTTCACACCACAGACTCATCTTGGTCAGGATCGATTTCAAATCTATCATGGTTTCAGAGAAATCATACTCCATGGTAAGTTGTTCTTGTAGAATGTTGAACGACTACCCCAACTAAAATCTATCCACTCAACAAAAATTATTTCAGAGAAATCATACTCCATGGTAAGTTGTTCTTGTAGAATGTTGAACGACTACCCCAACTAAAATTATTTCACACCACAGACTCATCTTGGTCAGGATCGATTTGAAATCTATCATGGTTGCAGAGAAATCATACTCCATGGTTCGTTGTTCTTGTAGAATGTTGAACGACTATCCCAACTAAAATCTATCCACTCAACAAAAATTATTTCACACCACAGACTCATCTTGGTCAGGATCGATTTGAAATCTATCATGGTTTCAGAGAAATCATACTCCATGGTTCGTTGTTCTTGTAGAATGTTGAACGACTATCCCAACTAAAATCTTTCCACTCAACAAAAATTATTTCACACCACAGACTCATCTTGGTCAGGATCGATTTGAAATCTATCATGGTTTCAGAGAAATCATAGTCCATGGTAAGTTGTTCTTGTAGAATGTTGAACGACTGCCCCAACTAAAATTTATAAACTCAACAAAAATTATTTCACACCACAGACTCATCTTGGTCAGGATCGATTTGAAATCTATCATGGTTTCAGAGAAATCATACTCCATGGTTCGTTGTTCTTGTAGAATGTTGAACGACTATCCCAACTAAAATCTATAAACTCAACAAAAATTATTTCACACCACAGACTCATCTTGGTCAGGATCGATTTGAAATCTATCATGGTTGCAGAGAAATCATACTCCATGGTTCGTTGTTCTTGTAGAATGTTGAACGACTATCCCAACTAAAATCTATCCACTCAACAAAAATTATTTCAGAGAAATCATACTCCATGGTAAGTTGTTCTTGTAGAATGTTGAACGACTACCCCAACTAAAATCTATCCACTCAACAAAAATTATTTCAGAGAAATCATACTCCATGGTAAGTTGTTCTTGTAGAATGTTGAACGACTACCCCAACTAAAATCTATCCACTCAACAAAAATTATTTCAGAGAAATCATAGTCCATGGTAAGTTGTTCTTGTAGAATGTTGAACGACTGCCCCAACTAAAATATATCCACTCAACAAAAATTATTTCAGAGAAATCATACTCCATGGTTCGTTGTTCTTGTAGAATGTTGAACGACTATCCCAACTAAAATCTATCCACTCAGCAAAAATTATTTCAGAGAAATCATACTCCATATCCACTCAACAAAAATTATTTCAGAGAAATCATACTCCATGGTTCGTTGTTCTTGTAAAATGTTGAACGACTAGCCCAACTAAAATCTATCCACTCAACAAAAATTATTTCAGAGAAATCATAGTCCATGGTAAGTTGTTCTTGTAGAATGTTGAACGACTGCCCCAACTAAAATATATCCACTCAACAAAAATTATTTCAGAGAAATCATACTCCATGGTTCGTTGTTCTTGTAGAATGTTGAACGACTATCCCAACTAAAATCTATCCACTCAGCAAAAATTATTTCAGAGAAATCATACTCCATATCCACTCAACAAAAATTATTTCAGAGAAATCATACTCCATGGTTCGTTGTTCTTGTAAAATGTTGAACGACTAGCCCAACTAAAATCTATCCACTCAACAAAAATTATTTCACACCACAGACTCATCTTGGTCAGGATCGATTTGAAATCTATCATGGTTTCAGAGAAATCATACTCCATGGTTCGTTGTTCTTGTAGAATGTTGAACGACTATCCCAACTAAAATCTATCCACTCAACAAAAATTATTTCAGAGAAATCATACTCCATGGTAAGTTGTTCTTATAGAATGTTGAACGACTACCAAAACTAAAATCTATCCACTCAACAAAAATTATTTCAGAGAAATCATACTCCATGGTAAGTTGTTCTTGTAGAATGTTGAACGACTACCCCAACTAAAATCTATCCACTCAACAAAAATTATTTCAGAGAAATCATAGTCCATGGTAAGTTGTTCTTGTAGAATGTTGAACGACTGCCCCAACTAAAATATATCCACTCAACAAAAATTATTTCAGAGAAATCATACTCCATGGTTCGTTGTTCTTGTAGAATGTTGAACGACTATCCCAACTAAAATCTATCCACTCAACAAAAATTATTTCAGAGAAATCATACTCCATATCCACTCAACAAAAATTATTTCAGAGAAATCATACTCCATGGTTCGTTGTTCTTGTAAAATGTTGAACGACTAGCCCAACTAAAATCTATTCACTCAATAAAAATTATTTCAGAGAAATCATACTCCATGGTTCGTTGTTCTTGTAGAATGTTGAACGACTACCCCAACTAAAATCTATCCACTCAACAAAAATTATTTCAGAGAAATCATACTCCATGGTTCGTTGTTCTTGTAAAATGTTGAACGACTAGCCCAACTAAAATCTATCCACTCAACAAAAATTATTTCAGAGAAATCATACTCCATGGTTCGTTGTTCTTGTAGAATGTTGAACGACTACCCCAACTAAAATCTATCCACTCAACAAAAATTATTTCACACCACAGACTCATCTTGGTCAGGATGGATTTGAAATCTATCATGGTTTCAGAGAAATCATACTCCATGGTTCGTTGTTCTTGTAGAATGTTGAACGACTATCCCAACTAAAATCTATCCACTCAACCAAAATTATTTCACACCACAGACTCATCTTGGTCAGGATCGATTTGAAATCTATCATGGTTTCAGAGAAATCATACTCCATGGTTCGTTGTTCTTGTAAAATGTTGAACGACTACCCCAACTAAAATCTATCCACTCAACAAAAATTATTTCAGAGAAATCATACTCCATGGTAAGTTGTTCTTGTAGAATGTTGAAATACTATCCCAACTAAAATCTCAACAAAAATTATTTCAGAGAAATCATACTCCATGGTAAGTTGTTCTTGTAGAATATTGAACGACTACCCCAACTAAAATCTATCCACTCAACAAAAATTATTTCACACCACAGACTCATCTTAGTCTGGATCGATTTGAAATCTATCATGGTTTCAGAGAAATCATACTCCATGGTAAGTTGTTCTTGTAAAATGTTGAACGACTATCCCAACTAAAATCTATCCACTCAACAAAAATTATTTCACACCACAGACTCATCTTGGTCAGGATCGATTTGAAATCTATCATGGTTTCAGAGAAATCATACTCCATGGTTCGTTGTTCTTGTAAAATGTTGAACGACTACCCCAACTAAAATCTATCCACTCAACAAAAATTATTTCAGAGAAATCATACTCCATGGTAAGTTGTTCTTGTAGAATGTTGAACGACTATCCCAACTAAAATCTATCCACTCAACAAAAATTATTTCAGAGAAATCATAGTCCATGGTAAGTTGTTCTTGTAGAATGTTGAACGACTGCCCCAACTAAAATATATCCACTCAACAAAAATTATTTCAGAGAAATCATACTCCATGGTTCGTTGTTCTTGTACAATGTTGAACGACTATCCCAACTAAAATCTATCCACTCAACAAAAATTATTTCAGAGAAATCATACTCCATATCCACTCAACAAAACTTATTTCAGAGAAATCATACTCCATGGTTCGTTGTTCTTGTAAAATGTTGAACGACTAGCCCAACTAAAATCTATCCACTCAATAAAAATTATTTCAGAGAAATCATACTCCATGGTTCGTTGTTCTTGTAGAATGTTGAACGACTACCCCAACTAAAATCTATCCACTCAACAAAAATTATTTCAGAGAAATCATACTCCATGGTTCGTTGTTCTTGTAAAATGTTGAACGACTAGCCCAACTAAAATCTATCCACTCAACAAAAATTATTTCAGAGAAATCATACTCCATGGTTCGTTGTTCTTGTAGAATGTTGAACGACTACCCCAACTAAAATCTATCCACTCAACAAAAATTATTTCACACCACAGACTCATCTTGGTCAGGATGGATTTGAAATCTATCATGGTTTCAGAGAAATCATACTCCATGGTTCGTTGTTCTTGTAGAATGTTGAACGACTATCCCAACTAAAATCTATCCACTCAACAAAAATTATTTCACACCACAGACTCATCTTGGTCAGGATCGATTTGAAATCTATCATGGTTTCAGAGAAATCATACTCCATGGTTCGTTGTTCTTGTAAAATGTTGAACGACTACCCCAACTAAAATCTATCCACTCAACAAAAATTATTTCAGAGAAATCATACTCCATGGTAAGTTGTTCTTGTAGAATGTTGAACGACTATCCCAACTAAAATCTCAACAAAAATTATTTCAGAGAAATCATACTCCATGGTAAGTTGTTCTTGTAGAATATTGAACGACTACCCCAACTAAAATCTATCCACTCAACAAAAATTATTTCACACCACAGACTCATCTTAGTCTGGATCGATTTGAAATCTATCATGGTTTCAGAGAAATCATACTCCATGGTAAGTTGTTCTTGTAAAATGTTGAACGACTATCCCAACTAAAATCTATCCACTCAACAAAAATTATTTCACACCACAGACTCATCTTGGTCAGGATCGATTTGAAATCTATCATGGTTTCAGAGAAATCATACTCCATGGTTCGTTGTTCTTGTAAAATGTTGAACGACTACCCCAACTAAAATCTATCCACTCAACAAAAATTATTTCAGAGAAATCATACTCCATGGTAAGTTGTTCTTGTAGAATGTTGAACGACTATCCCAACTAAAATCTCAACAAAAATTATTTCAGAGAAATCATACTCCATGGTAAGTTGTTCTTGTAGAATATTGAACGACTACCCCAACTAAAATCTATCCACTCAACAAAAATTATTTCACACCACAGACTCATCTTAGTCTGGATCGATTTGAAATCTATCATGGTTTCAGAGAAATCATACTCCATGGTAAGTTGTTCTTGTAAAATGTTGAACGACTATCCCAACTAAAATCTATCCACTCAACAAAAATTATTTCACACCACAGACTCATCTTGGTCAGGATCGATTTGAAATCTATCATGGTTTCAGAGAAATCATACTCCATGGTTCGTTGTTCTTGTAAAATGTTGAACGACTACCCCAACTAAAATCTGTCCACTCAACAAAAATTATTTCAGAGAAATCATACTCCATGGTAAGTTGTTCTTGTAGAATGTTGAACGACTATCCCAACTAAAATCTCAACAAAAATTATTTCAGAGAAATCATACTCCATGGTAAGTTGTTCTTGTAGAATATTGAACGACTACCCCAACTAAAATCTATCCACTCAACAAAAATTATTTCACACCACAGACTCATCTTAGTCTGGATCGATTTGAAATCTATCATGGTTTCAGAGAAATCATACTCCATGGTAAGTTGTTCTTGTAAAATGTTGAACGACTATCCCAACTAAAATCTATCCACTCAACAAAAATTATTTCACACCACAGACTCATCTTGGTCAGGATCGATTTGAAATCTATCATGGTTTCAGAGAAATCATACTCCATGGTTCGTTGTTGTTGTAGAATGTTGAACGACTATCCCAACTAAAATCTATCCACTCAACAAAAATTATTTCACACCACAGACTCATCTTGGTCAGGATCGATTTGAAATCTATCATGGTTTCAGAGAAATCATACTCCATGGTTCGTTGTTCTTGTAAAATGTTGAACGACTACCCCAAATAAAATCTATCCACTCAACAAAAATTATTTCAGAGAAATCATACTCCATGGTAAGTTGTTCTTGTAGAATGTTGAACGACTATCCCAACTAAAATCTCAACAAAAATTATTTCAGAGAAATCATACTCCATGGTAAGTTGTTCTTGTAGAATATTGAACGACTACCCCAACTAAAATCTATCCACTCAACAAAAATTATTTCACACCACAGACTCATCTTAGTCTGGATCGATTTGAAATCTATCATGGTTTCAGAGAAATCATACTCCATGGTAAGTTGTTCTTGTAAAATGTTGAACGACTATCCCAACTAAAATCTATCCACTCAACAAAAATTATTTCACACCACAGACTCATCTTGGTCAGGATCGATTTGAAATCTATCATGGTTTCAGAGAAATCATACTCCATGGTTCGTTGTTCTTGTAAAATGTTGAACGACTACCCCAACTAAAATCTATCCACTCAACAAAAATTATTTCAGAGAAATCATACTCCATGGTAAGTTGTTCTTGTAGAATGTTGAACGACTATCCCAACTAAAATCTATCCACTCAACAAAAATTATTTCAGAGAAATCATACTCCATGGTAAGTTGTTCTTGTAGAATGTTGAACGACTACCCCAACTAAAATCTATCCACTCAACAAAAATTATTTCACACCACAGACTCATCTTGGTCAGGATCGATTTGAAATCTATCATGGTTTCAGAGAAATCATACTCCATGGTTCGTTGTTCTTGTAAAATGTTGAACGACTACCCCAACTAAAATCTATCCACTCAACAAAAATTATTTCACACCACAGACTCATCTTGGTCAGGATCGATTTGAAATCTATCATGGTTTCAGAGAAATCATACTCCATGGTAAGTTGTTCTTGTAAAATGTTGAACGACTATCCCAACTAAAATCTATCCACTCAACAAAAATTATTTCAGAGAAATCATACTCCATGGTAAGTTGTTCTTGTAGAATGTTGAACGACTATCCCAACTAAAATCTATCCACTCAACAAAAATTATTTCACACCACAGACTCATCTTGGTCAGGATCGATTTGCAATCTATCATGGTTTCAGAGAAATCATACTCCATGGTAAGTTGTTCTTGTAGAATGTTGAACGACTACCCCAACTAAAATCTATCCACTGAACAAAAATTATTTCAGAGAAATCATACTCCATGGTAAGTTGTTCTTGTAGAATGTTGAACGACTATCCCAACTAAAATCTATCCACTCAACAAAAATTATTTCACACCACAGACTCATCTTGGTCAGGATCGATTTGAAATCTATCATGGTTGCACAGAAATCATAGTCCATGGTAAGTTGTTCTTGTAGAATGTTGAACGACTACCCCAACTAAAATCTATCCACTCAACAAAAATTATTTCAGAGAAATCATACTCCATGGTAAGTTGTTCTTGTAGAATGTTGAACGACTATCCCAACTAAAATCTATCCACTCAACAAAAATTATTTCACACCACAGACTCATCGTGGTCAGGATCGATTTGAAATCTATCATGGTTTCAGAGAAATCATACTCCATGGTAAGTTGTTCTTGTAGAATGTTGAACGACTATCCCAACTAAAATCTATCCACTCAACAAAAATTATTTCACACCACAGACTCATCTTGGTCAGGATCGATTTGAAATCTATCATGGTTTCAGAGAAATCATACTCCATGGTTCGTTGTTCTTATAAAAAGTTGAACGACTACCCCAACTAAAATCTATCCACTCAACAAAAATTATTTCAGAGAAATCGTACTCCATGGTAAGTTGTTCTTGTAGAATGTTGAACGACTATCCCAACTAAAATCTATCCACTCAACAAAAATTATTTCACACCACAGACTCATCTTGGTCAGGATCGATTTGAAATCTATCATGGTTTCAGAGAAATCATACTCCATGGTTCGTTGTTCTTGTAGAATGTTGAACGACTATCCCAACTAAAATCTATCCACTCAACAAAAATTATTTCACACCACAGACTCATCTTGGTCAGGCTCGATTTGAAATCTATCATGGTTTCAGAGAAATCATACTCCATGGTTCGTTGTTCTTGTAAAATGTTGAACGACTACCCCAACTAAAATCTATCCACTCAACAAAAATTATTTCAGAGAAATCATACTCCATGGTAAGTTGTTCTTGTAGAATGTTGAACGACTATCCCAACTAAAATCTATCCACTCAACAAAAATTATTTCAGACCACAGACTCATCTTGGTCAGGATCGATTTGAAATCTATCATGGTTTCAGAGAAATCATACTCCATGGTTCGTTGTTCTTGTAAAATGTTGAACGACTACCCCAACTAAAATCAATCCACTCAACAAAAATTATTTTAGAGAAATCATACTCCATGGTAAGTTGTTCTTGTAGAATGTAGAACGACTACCCCAACTAAAATCTATCCACTCAACAAAAATTATTTCAGAGAAATCATAGTCCATGGTAAGTTGTTCTTGTAGAATGTTGAACGACTACCCCAACTAAAATCTATCCACTCAACAAAAATTATTTCAGAGAAATCATAGTCCATGGTAAGTTGTTCTTGTAGAATGTTGAACGACTACCCCAACTAAAATCTATCCACTCAACAAAAATTATTTCACACCACAGACTCATCTTGGTCAGGATCGATTTGAAATCTATCATGGTTTCAGAGAAATCATAGTCCATGGTAAGTTGTTCTTGTAGAATGTTGAACGACTACCCCAACTAAAATCTATCCACTCAACAAAAATTATTTCACACCACAGACTCATCTTGGTCAGGATCGATTTGAAATCTATCATGGTTTCAGAGAAATCATACTCCATGGTTCGTTGTTCTTGTAGAATGTTGAACGACTATCCCAACTAAAATCTATCCACTCAACAAAAATTATTTCAGAGAAATCATACTCCATGGTTCGTTGTTCTTGTAGAATGTTGAACGACTACCCCAACTAAAATCTATCCACTCAACAAAAATTATTTCAGAGAAATCATACTCGATGGTAAGTTGTTCCTGTAGAATGTTGAACGACTACCCGAACTAAAATCTATCCACTCAACAAAAATTATTTCAGAGATATCATAGTCCATGGTAAGTTGTTCTTGTAGAATGTTGAACGACTGCCCCAACTAAAATCTATCCACTCAACAAAAATTATTTCAGAGAAATCATACTCCATGGTTCGTTGTTCTTGTAGAATGTTGAACGACTATCCCAACTAAAATCTATCCACTCAACAAAAATTATTTCAGAGAAATCATACTCCATGGTTAGTTGTTCTTGTAGAATGTTGAACGACTATCCCAACTAAAATCTATCCACTCAACAAAAATTATTTCAGAGAAATCATACTCCATGGTAAGTTGTTCTTGTAGAATGTTGAACGACTACCCCAACTAAAATCTATCCACTCAACAAAAATTATTTCAGAGAAATCATACTCCATGGTAAGTTGTTCTTGTAGAATGTTGAACGACTATCCCAACTAAAATCTATCCACTCAACAAAAATTATTTCAGAGAAATCATAGTCCATGGTAAGTTGTTCTTGTAGAATGTTGAACGACTGCCCCAACTAAAATCTATCCACTCAACAAAAATTATTTCAGAGCAATCATACTCCATGGTTCGTTGTTCTTGTAGAATGCTGAACGACTATCCCAACTAAAATCTATCCACTCAACAAAAATTATTTCAGAGAAATCATACTCCATGGTTAGTTGTTCTTGTAGAATGTTGAACGACTATCCCAACTAAAATCTATCCATTCAACAAAAATTATTTCAGAGAAATCATACTCCATGGTTCGTTGTTCTTGTAGAATGTTGAACGACTACCCCAACTAAAATCTATCCACTCAACAAAAATTATTTCATACCACAGACTCATCTTGGTCAGGATCGATTTGAAATCTATCATGGTTTCAGAGAAATCATACTCCATGGTTCGTTGTTCTTGTAGAATGTTGAACGACTATCCCAACTAAAATCTATCCACTCAACAAAAATTATTTCACACCACAGACTCATCTTGGTCAGGATCGATTTGAAATCTATCATGGTTTCAGAGAAATCATACTCCATGGTTCGTTGTTCTTGTAGAATGTTGAACGACTATCCCAACTAAAATCTATCCACTCAACAAAAATTATTTCAGAGAAATCATACAACATGGTAAGGTGTTCTTGTAGAATGTTGAACGACTACCCCAACTAAAAGCTATCCACTCAAGAAAAATTATTTCAGAGAAATCATACTCCATGGTAAGTTGTTCTTGTAGAATGTTGAACGACTACCCCAACTAAAATCTGTCCACTCAACAAAAATTATTTCAGAGAAATCATAGTCCATTGTAAGTTGTTCTTGTAGAATGTTGAACGACTGCCCCAACTAAAATCTATCCACTCAACAAAAATTATTTCACACCACAGACTCATCTTGGTCAGGATCGATTTGAAATCTATCATGGTTTCAGAGAAATCATACTCCATGGTTCGTTGTTCTTGTAGAATGTTGAACGACTATCCCAACTAAAATCTATCGACTCAACAAAAATTATTTCAGCGAAATCATACTCCATGGTAAGTTGTTCTTGTAGAATGTTGAACGACTACCCCAACTAAAATCTATCCACTCAACAAAAATTATTTCAGAGAAATCATACTCCATGGTAAGTTGTTCTTGTAGAATGTTGAACGACTACCCCAACTAAAATCTATCCACTCAACAAAAATTATTTCAGAGAAATCATAGTCCATGGTAAGTTGTTCTTGTAGAATGTTGAACGACTGCCCCAACTAAAATCTATCCACTCAACAAAAATTATTTCAGAGAAATCATACTCCATGGTTCGCTGTTCTTGTAGAATGTTGAACGACTATCCCAACTAAAATCTATCCACTCAACAAAAATTATTTCAGAGAAATCATACTAAGTGGTTAGTTGTTCTTGTAGAATGTTGAACGACTATCCCAACTAAAATCTATCAATTCAACAAAAATTATTTCTGAGAAATCATACTCCATGGTTCGTTGTTCTTGTAGAATGTTGAACGACTACCCCAACTAAAATCTATCCACTCAACAAAAATTATTTCAGAGAAATCATACTCCATGGTAAGTTGTTCTTGTAGAATGTTGAACGACTATCCCAACTAAAATCTATCCACTCAACAAAAATTATTTCACACCACAGACTCATCGTGGTCAGGATCGATTTGAAATCTATCATGGTTTCAGAGAAATCATACTCCATGGTAAGTTGTTCTTGTAGAATGTTGAACGACTATCCCAACTAAAATCTATCCACTCAACAAAAATTATTTCACACCACAGACTCATCTTGGTCAGAATCGATTTGAAATCTATCATGGTTTCAGAGAAATCATACTCCATGGTTCGTTGTTCTTGTAGAATGTTGAACGACTACCCCAACTAAAATCTATCCACTCAACAAAAATTATTTCAGAGAAATCATACTCCATGGTAAGTTGTTCTTGTAGAATGTTGAACGACTATCCCAACTAAAATCTATCCACTCAACAAAAATTTTTTCACACCACAGACTTATCTTGGTCAGGATCGATTTGAAATCTATCATGGTTTCAGAGAAATCATACTCCATGGTTCGTTGTTCTTGTAGAATGTTGAACGACTATCCCAACTAAAATCTATCCACTCAACAAAAATTATTTCACACCACAGACTCATCTTGGTCAGGCTCGATTTGAAATCTATCATGGTTTCAGAGAAATCATACTCCATGGTTCGTTGTTCTTGTAAAATGTTGAACGACTACCCCAACTAAAATCTATCCACTCAACAAAAATTATTTCAGAGAAATCATACTCCATGGTAAGTTGTTCTTGTAGAATGTTGAACGACTATCCCAACTAAAATCTATCCACTCAACAAAAATTATTTCAGACCACAGACTCATCTTGGTCAGGATCGATTTGAAATCTATCATGGTTTCAGAGAAATCATACTCCATGGTTCGTTGTTCTTGTAAAATGTTGAACGACTACCCCAACTAAAATCAATCCACTCAACAAAAATTATTTTAGAGAAATCATACTCCATGGTAAGTTGTTCTTGTAGAATGTAGAACGACTACCCCAACTAAAATCTATCCACTCAACAAAAATTATTTCAGAGAAATCATAGTCCATGGTAAGTTGTTCTTGTAGAATGTTGAACGACTACCCCAACTAAAATCTATCCACTCAACAAAAATTATTTCACACCACAGACTCATCTTGGTCAGGATCGATTTGAAATCTATCATGGTTTCAGAGAAATCATACTCCATGGTTCGTTGTTCTTGTAGAATGTTGAACGACTATCCCAACTAAAATCTATCCACTCAACAAAAATTATTTCAGAGAAATCATACTCCATGGTTCGTTGTTCTTGTAGAATGTTGAACGACTACCCCAACTAAAATCTATCCACTCAACAAAAATTATTTCAGAGAAATCATACTCCATGGTAAGTTGTTCCTGTAGAATGTTGAACGACTACTCGAACTAAAATCTATCCACTCAACAAAAATTATTTCAGAGATATCATAGTCCATGGTAAGTTGTTCTTGTAGAATGTTGAACGACTGCCCCAACTAAAATCTATCCACTCAACAAAAATTATTTCAGAGAAATCATACTCCATGGTTCGTTGTTCTTGTAGAATGTTGAACGACTATCCCAACTAAAATCTATCCACCCAACAAAAATTATTTCAGAGAAATCATACTCCATGGTAAGTTGTTCTTGTAGAATGTTGAACGACTACCCCAACTAAAATCTATCCACTCAACAAAAATTATTTCAGAGAAATCATACTCCATGGTAAGTTGTTCTTGTAGAATGTTGAACGACTATCCCAACTAAAATCTATCCACTCAACAAAAATTATTTCAGAGAAATCATAGTCCATGGTAAGTTGTTCTTGTAGTATGTTGAACGACTGCCCCAACTAAATTCTATCCACTCAACAAAAATTATTTCAGAGCAATCATACTCCATGGTTCGTTGTTCTTGTAGAATGTTGAACGACTATCCCAACTAAAATCTATCCACTCAACAAAAATTATTTCAGAGAAATCATACTCCATGGTTAGTTGTTCTTGTAGAATGTTGAACGACTATCCCAACTAAAATCTATCCATTCAACAAAAACTATTTCAGAGAAATCATACTCCATGGTTCGTTGTTCTTGTAGAATGTTGAACGACTACCCCAACTAAAATCTATCCACTCAACAAAAATTATTTCACACCACAGACTCATCTTGGTCAGGATCGATTTGAAATCTATCATGGTTTCAGAGAAATCATACTCCATGGTTCGTTGTTCTTGTAGAATGTTGAACGACTATCCCAACTAAAATCTATCCACTCAACAAAAATTATTTCACACCACAGACTCATCTTGGTCAGGATCGATTTGAAATCTATCATGGTTTCAGAGAAATCATACTCCATGGTTCGTTGTTCTTGTAGAATGTTGAACGACTATCCCAACTAAAAT
Source organism: Xylota sylvarum (assembly GCA_905220385.1). Classification (NCBI taxonomy): domain Eukaryota; kingdom Metazoa; phylum Arthropoda; class Insecta; order Diptera; family Syrphidae; genus Xylota; species Xylota sylvarum. The sequence continues at coordinate 778,106 of CAJMZQ010000068.1, read as the reverse complement.
CTATCCACTCAACAAAAATTATTTCAGAGAAATCATACTCCATGGTAAGTTGTTCTTGTAGAATGTTGAACGACTACCCCAACCAAAAGCTATCCACTCAAGAAAAATTATTTCAGAGAAATCATACTCCATGGTAAGTTGTTCTTGTAGAATGTTGAACGACTACCCCAACTAAAATCTGTCCACTCAACAAAAATTATTTCAGAGAAATCATAGTCCATTGTAAGTTGTTCTTGTAGAATGTTGAACGACTGCCCCAACTAAAATCTATCCACTCAACAAAAATTATTTCACACCACAGACTCCTCTTGGTCAGGATCGATTTGAAATCTATCATGGTTTCAGAGAAATCATACTCCATGGTTCGTTGTTCTTGTAGAATGTTGAACGACTATCCCAACTAAAATCTATCCACTCAACAAAAATTATTTCAGCGAAATCATACTCCATGGTAAGTTGTTCTTGTAGAATGTTGAACGACTACCCCAACTAAAATCTATCCACTCAACAAAAATTATTTCAGAGAAATCATACTCCATGGTAAGTTGTTCTTGTAGAATGTTGAACGACTACCCCAACTAAAATCTATCCACTCAACAAAAATTATTTCAGAGAAATCATAGTCCATGGTAAGTTGTTCTTGTAGAATGTTGAACGACTGCCCCAACTAAAATCTATCCACTCAACAAAAATTATTTCAGAGAAATCATACTCCATGGTTCGCTGTTCTTGTAGAATGTTGAACGACTATCCCAACTAAAATCTATCCACTCAACAAAAATTATTTCAGAGAAATCATACTCCATGGTTAGTTGTTCTTGTAGAATGTTGAACGACTATCCCAACTAAAATCTATCAATTCAACAAAAATTATTTCTGAGAAATCATACTCCATGGTTCGTTGTTCTTGTAGAATGTTGAACGACTACCCCAACTAAAATCTATCCACTCAACAAAAATTATTTCACACCACAGACTCATCTTGGTCAGGATCGATTTGAAATCTATCATGGTTTCAGAGAAATCATACTCCATGGTTCGTTGGTCTTGTAGAATGTTGAACGACTATCCCAACTAAAATCTATCCACTCAACAAAAATTATTTCACACCACAGACTCATCTTGGTCAGGATCGATTTGAAATCTATCATGGTTTCAGAGAAATCATAGTCCATGGTAAGTTGTTCTTGTAGAATGTTGAACGACTACCCCAACTAAAATCTATCCACTCAACAAAAATTATTTCAGAGAAATCATACTCCATGGTAAGTTGTTCTTGTAGAATGTTGAACGATTACCCCAACTAAAATCTATCCACTCAACAAAAATTATTTCAGAAAAATCATAATCCATGGTAAGTTGTTCTTGTAGAATGTTGAACGACTACCCCAACTAAAATCTATGCACTCAACAAAAATTATTTCAGAGAAATCATAGTCCATGGTAATTTGTTCTTGTAGAATGTTGAACGACTACCCCAACTAAAATCTATCCACTCAACAAAAATTATTTCACACCACAGACTCATCTTGGTCAGGATCGATTTGAAATCTATCATGGTTTCAGAGAAATCATAGTCCATGGTAAGTTGTTCTTGTAGAATGTTGAACGACTATCCCAACTAAAATCTATCCACTCAACAAAAATTATTTCAGAGAAATCATACTCTATGGTTCTTTGTTCTTGTAAAATGTTGAACGACTACCCCAACTAAAATCTATCCACTCAACAAAAATTATTTCACACCACAGACTCATCTTGGTCAGGATCGATTTGAAATCTATCATGGTTTCAGAGAAATCATACTCCATGGTAAGTTGTTCTTGTAAAATGTTGAACGACTACCCCAAATAAAATCTATCCACTCAACAAAAATTATTTCAGAGAAATCATACTCCGTGGTTCGTTGTTCTTGTAAAATGTTGAACGACTACCCCAACTAAAATCTATCTATTCAACAAAAATTATTTCAGAGAAATCATACTCCATGGTTCGTTGGTCTTGTAGAATGTTGAACGACTATCCCAACTAAAATCTATCCACTCAACAAAAATTATTTCACACCACAGACTCATCTTGGTCAGGATCGATTTGAAATCTATCATGGTTTCAGAGAAATCATAGTCCATGGTAAGTTGTTCTTGTAGAATGTTGAACGACTACCCCAACTAAAATCTATCCACTCAACAAAAATTATTTCAGAGAAATCATACTCCATGGTAAGTTGTTCTTGTAGAATGTTGAACGATTACCCCAACTAAAATCTATCCACTCAACAAAAATTATTTCAGAAAAATCATAATCCATGGTAAGTTGTTCTTGTAGAATGTTGAACGACTACCCCAACTAAAATCTATGCACTCAACAAAAATTATTTCAGAGAAATCATAGTCCATGGTAATTTGTTCTTGTAGAATGTTGAACGACTACCCCAACTAAAATCTATCCACTCAACAAAAATTATTTCACACCACAGACTCATCTTGGTCAGGATCGATTTGAAATCTATCATGGTTTCAGAGAAATCATAGTCCATGGTAAGTTGTTCTTGTAGAATGTTGAACGACTATCCCAACTAAAATCTATCCACTCAACAAAAATTATTTCAGAGAAATCATACTCTATGGTTCGTTGTTCTTGTAAAATGTTGAACGACTACCCCAACTAAAATCTATCCACTCAACAAAAATTATTTCACACCACAGACTCATCTTGGTCAGGATCGATTTGAAATCTATCATGGTTTCAGAGAAATCATACTCCATGGTAAGTTGTTCTTGTAAAATGTTGAACGACTACCCCAAATAAAATCTATCCACTCAACAAAAATTATTTCAGAGAAATCATACTCCGTGGTTCGTTGTTCTTGTAAAATGTTGAACGACTACCCCAACTAAAATCTATCCACTCAACAAAAATTATTTCACACCACAGACTCATCTTGGTCAGGATCGATTTGAAATCTATCATGGTTTCAGAGAAATCATACTCCATGGTAAGTTGTTCTTGTAAAATGTTGAACGACTACCCCAAATAAAATCTATCCACTCAACAAAAATTATTTCAGAGAAATCATACTCCGTGGTTCGTTGTTCTTGTAGAATGTTGAACGACTACCCCAACTAAAATCTATCCACTCAACAAAAATTATTTCACACCACAGACTCATCTTGGTCAGGATCGATTTGAAATCTATCATGGTTTCAGAGAAATCATAGTCCATGGTAAGTTGTTCTTGTAGAATGTTGAACGACTACCCCAACTAAAATCTATCCACTCAACAAAAATTATTTCACACCACAGACTCATCTTGGTCAGGATCGATTTGAAATCTATCATGGTTTCAGAGAAATCATACTCCATGGTTCGCTGTTCTTGTAGAATGTTGAACGACTACCCCAACTAAAATCTATCCACTCAACAAAAATTATTTCAGAGAAATCATACTCCATGGTTCGTTGTTCTTGTAAAATGTTGAACGACTAGCCGAACTAAAATCTATCCACTCAACAAAAATTATTTTAGAGAAATCATACTCCATGCTTCGTTGTTCTTGTAAAATGTTGAACGACTACCCCAAATAAAATCTATCCACTCAACAAAAATTATTTCAGAGAAATCATACTCCGTGGTTCGTTGTTCTTGTAAAATGTTGAACGACTACCCCAACTAAAATCTATCTATTCAACAAAAATTATTTCAGAGAAATCATACTCCATGGTTCGTTGTTCTTGTAGAATGTTGAACGACTACCCCAACTAAAATCTATCCACTCAACAAAAATTATTTCACACCACAGACTCATCTTGGTCAGGATCGATTTGAAATCTATCATGGTTTCAGAGAAATCATACTCCATGGTTCGTTGTTCTTGTAGAATGTTGAACGACTACCCCAACTAAAATCTATCCACTCAACAAAAATTATTTCAGAGAAATCATACTCCATGGTTCGTTGTTCTTGTAAAATGTTGAACGACTAGCCGAACTAAAATCTATCCACTCAACAAAAATTATTTCAGAGAAATCATACTCCATGGTTCGTTGTTCTTGTAGAATGTTGAACGACTATTCCAACTAAAATCTATCCACTCAACAAAAATTATTTCAGAGAAATCATAGTCCATGGTAAGTTGTTCTTGTAGAATGTTGAACGACTGCACCACCTAAAATCTATCCACTCAACAAAAATTATTTCAGAGAAATCATACTCCATGGTTCGTTGTTCTTGTAGAATGTTGAACGACTATCCCAACTAAAATTTATCCACTCAACAAAAATTATTTCAGAGAAATCATACTCCATGGTAAGTTGTTCTTATAGAAAGTTGAACGACTATCCCAACTAAAATCTATCCACTCAACAAAAATTATTTCAGAGAAATCATACTCCATGCTAAGTTGTTCTTGTAGAATGTTGAACGACTATCCCAACTAAAACCTATCCACTCAATAAAAATTATTTCAGAGAAATCATACTCCATGGTTCGTTGTTCTTGTAGAATGTTGAACGACTGCCCCAACTAAAATCTATCCACTCAACAAAAATTATTTCAGAGAAATCATACTCCATGGTTCGTTGTTCTTGTAGAATGTTGAACGACTATCCCAACTAAAATTTATCCACTCAACAAAAATTATTTCAGAGAAATCATACTCCATGGTAAGTTGTTCTTATAGAATGTTGAACGACTATCCCAACTAAAATCTATCCACTCAACAAAAATTATTTCAGAGAAATCATACTCCATGGTTCGTTGTTCTTGTAGAATGTTGAACGACTACCCCAACTAAAATCTATCCACTCAACAAAAATTATTTTACACCACAGACTCATCTTGGTCAGGATCGATTTGAAATCTATCATGGTTTCAGAGAAATCATACTCCATGGTTCGTTGTTCTTGTAGAATGTTGAACGACTACCCCAACTAAAATCTATCCACTCAACAAAAATTATTTCAGAGAAATCATACTCCATGGTAAGTTGTTCTTGTAGAATGTTGAACGACTACCCCAACTAAAATCTATCCACTCAACAAAAATTATTTCAGAGAAATCATAGTCCATGGTAAGTTGTTCTTGTAGAATGTTGAACGACTGCCCCAACTAAAATCTATTAACTCAACAAAAATTATTTCAGAGAAATCATACTCCATGGTTCGCTGTTCTTGTAGAATGTTGAACGACTATCCCAACTAAAATCTATCCACTCAACAAAAATTATTTCAGAGAAATCATACTCCATGGTTAGTTGTTCTTGTAGAATGTTGAACGACTATCCCAACTAAAATCTATCAATTCAACAAAAATTATTTCTGAGAAATCATACTCCATGGTTCGTTGTTCTTGTAGAATGTTGAACGACTACCCCAACTAAAATCTATCCACTCAACAAAAATTATTTCACACCACAGACTCATCTTGGTCAGGATCGATTTGAAATCTATCATGGTTTCAGAGAAATCATACTCCATGGTTCGTTGGTCTTGTAGAATGTTGAACGACTATCCCAACTAAAATCTATCCACTCAACAAAAATTATTTCACACCACAGACTCATCTTGGTCAGGATCGATTTGAAATCTATCATGGTTTCAGAGAAATCGTAGTCCATGGTAAGTTGTTCTTGTAGAATGTTGAACGACTACCCCAACTAAAATCTATCCACTCAACAAAAATTATTTCAGAGAAATCATACTCCATGGTAAGTTGTTCTTGTAGAATGTTGAACGATTACCCCAACTAAAATCTATCCACTCAACAAAAATTATTTCAGAAAAATCATAATCCATGGTAAGTTGTTCTTGTAGAATGTTGAACGACTACCCCAACTAAAATCTATGCACTCAACAAAAATTATTTCAGAGAAATCATAGTCCATGGTAATTTGTTCTTGTAGAATGTTGAACGACTACCCCAACTAAAATCTATCCACTCAACAAAAATTATTTCACACCACAGACTCATCTTGGTCAGGATCGATTTGAAATCTATCATGGTTTCAGAGAAATCATACTCCATGGTTCGTTGTTCTTGTAGAATGTTGAACGACTACCCCAACTAAAATCTATCCACTCAACAAAAATTATTTCAGAGAAATCATACTCCATGGTTCGTTGTTCTTGTAAAATGTTGAACGACTAGCCGAACTAAAATCTATCCACTCAACAAAAATTATTTCAGAGAAATCATACTCCATGGTTCGTTGTTCTTGTAGAATGTTGAACGACTATTCCAACTAAAATCTATCCACTCAACAAAAATTATTTCAGAGAAATCATAGTCCATGGTAAGTTGTTCTTGTAGAATGTTGAACGACTGCACCACCTAAAATCTATCCACTCAACAAAAATTATTTCAGAGAAATCATACTCCATGGTTCGTTGTTCTTGTAGAATGTTGAACGACTATCCCAACTAAAATTTATCCACTCAACAAAAATTATTTCAGAGAAATCATACTCCATGGTAAGTTGTTCTTATAGAAAGTTGAACGACTATCCCAACTAAAATCTATCCACTCAACAAAAATTATTTCAGAGAAATCATACTCCATGCTAAGTTGTTCTTGTAGAATGTTGAACGACTACCCCAACTAAAACCTATCCACTCAATAAAAATTATTTCAGAGAAATCATACTCCATGGTTCGTTGTTCTTGTAGAATGTTGAACGACTGCCCCAACTAAAATCTATCCACTCAACAAAAATTATTTCAGAGAAATCATACTCCATGGTTCGTTGTTCTTGTAGAATGTTGAACGACTATCCCAACTAAAATTTATCCACTCAACAAAAATTATTTCAGAGAAATCATACTCCATGGTAAGTTGTTCTTATAGAATGTTGAACGACTATCCCAACTAAAATCTATCCACTCAACAAAAATTATTTCAGAGAAATCATACTCCATGGTTCGTTGTTCTTGTAGAATGTTGAACGACTACCCCAACTAAAATCTATCCACTCAACAAAAATTATTTTACACCACAGACTCATCTTGGTCAGGATCGATTTGAAATCTATCATGGTTTCAGAGAAATCATACTCCATGGTTCGTTGTTCTTGTAGAATGTTGAACGACTACCCCAACTAAAATCTATCCACTCAACAAAAATTATTTCAGAGAAATCATACTCCATGGTTCGTTGTTCTTGTAAAATGTTGAACGACTAGCCGAACTAAAATCTATCCACTCAACAAAAATTATTTTAGAGAAATCATACTCCATGCTTCGTTGTTCTTGTAAAATGTTGAACGACTACCCCAAATAAAATCTATCCACTCAACAAAAATTATTTCAGAGAAATCATACTCCGTGGTTCGTTGTTCTTGTAAAATGTTGAACGACTACCCCAACTAAAATCTATCTATTCAACAAAAATTATTTCAGAGAAATCATACTCCATGGTTCGTTGTTCTTGTAGAATGTTGAACGACTACCCCAACTAAAATCTATCCACTCAACAAAAATTATTTCACACCACAGACTCATCTTGGTCAGGATCGATTTGAAATCTATCATGGTTTCAGAGAAATCATACTCCATGGTTCGTTGTTCTTGTAGAATGTTGAACGACTACCCCAACTAAAATCTATCCACTCAACAAAAATTATTTCAGAGAAATCATACTCCATGGTTCGTTGTTCTTGTAAAATGTTGAACGACTAGCCGAACTAAAATCTATCCACTCAACAAAAATTATTTCAGAGAAATCATACTCCATGGTTCGTTGTTCTTGTAGAATGTTGAACGACTATCCCAACTAAAATCTATCCACTCAACAAAAATTATTTCAGAGAAATCATAGTCCATGGTAAGTTGTTCTTGTAGAATGTTGAACGACTGCCCCAACTAAAATCTATCCACTCAACAAAAATTATTTCAGAGAAATCATACTCCATGGTTCGTTGTTCTTGTAGAATGTTAAACGAATATCCCAACTAAAATTTATCCACTCAACAAAAATTATTTCAGAGAAATCATACTCCATGGTAAGTTGTTCTTATAGAAAGTTGAACGACTATGCCAACTAAAATCTATCCACTCAACAAAAATTATTTCAGAGAAATCATACTCCATGCTAAGTTGTTCTTGTAGAATGTTGAACGACTACCCCAACTAAAACCTATCCACTCAATAAAAATTATTTCAGAGAAATCATACTCCATGGTTCGTTGTTCTTGTAGAATGTTGAACGACTGCCCCAACTAAAATCTATCCACTCAACAAAAATTATTTCAGAGAAATCATACTCCATGGTTCGTTGTTCTTGTAGAATGTTGAACGACTATCCCAACTAAAATTTATCCACTCAACAAAAATTATTTCAGAGAAATCATACTCCATGCTAAGTTGTTCTTGTAGAATGTTGAACGACTACCCCAACTAAAATCTATCCACTCAACAAAAATTATTTTACACCACAGACTCATCTTGGTCAGGATCGATTTGAAATCTATCATGGTTGCAGAGAAATCATACTCCATGGTTCGTTGTTCTTGTAGAATTTTGAACGACTATCCCAACTAAAATCTATCCACTCAACAAAAATTATTTCAGAGAAATCATACTCCATGGTTCGTTGTTCTTGTAGAATGTTGAACGACTACCCCAACTAAAATCTATCCACTCAACAAAAATTATTTCACACCACAGACTCATCTTGGTCAGGATCGATTTGAAATCTATCATGGTTTCAGAGAAATCATACTCCATGGTTCGTTGTTCTTGTAGAATGTTGAACGACTATCCCAACTAAAATCTATCCACTCAACAAAAATTATTTCACACCACAGACTCATCTTGGTCAGGATCGATTTGAAATCTATCATGGTTTCAGAGAAATCATACTCCATGGTTCGTTGTTCTTGTAGAATGTTGAACGACTATCCCAACTAAAATCTATCCACTCAACAAAAATTATTTCAGAGAAATCATACTCCATGGTTCGTTGTTCTTGTAGAATGTTGAACGACTACCCCTAACCAAAATCTATCCACTCAACAAAAATTATTTCACACCAAAGACTCATCTTGGTCAGGATCGATTTGAAATCTATCATGGTTTCAGAGAAATCATACTCCATGGTTCGTTGTTCTTGTAGAATGTTGAACGACTATCCCAACTAAAATCTATCCACTCAACAAAAATTATTTCACACCACAGACTCATCTTGGTCAGGATCGATTTGAAATCTATCATGGTTGCAGAGAAATCATACTCCATGGTTCGTTGTTCTTGTAGAATGGTGAACGACTATCCCAACTAAAATCTATCCACTCAACAAAAATTATTTCACACCACAGACTCATCTTGGTCAGGTTCGATTTGAAATCTATCATGGTTGCAGAGAAATCATACTCCATATTTCGTTGTTCTTGTAGAATGTTGAACGACTATCCCAACTAAAATCTATCCACTCAACAAAAATTATTTCAGAGAAATCATACTCCATGGTTCGTTGTTCTTGTAGAATGTTGAACGACTACCCCAACTAAAATCTATCCACTCAACAAAAATTATTTCACACCACAGACTCATCTTGGTCAGGATCGATTTGAAATCTATCATGGTTGCAGAGAAATCATACTCCATAGTTCGTTGTTCTTGTAGAATGCTGAACGACTACCCCAACTAAAATCTATCCACTCAACAAAAATTATTTCAGAGAAATCATACTCCATGGTTCGTTGTTCTTGTAAAATGTTGAACGACTACCCCAACTAAAATCTATCCACTCAACAAAAATTATTTCACACCACAGACTCATCTTGGTCAGGATCGATTTGAAATCTATCATGGTTTCAGAGAAATCATACTCTATGGTAAGTTGTTCTTGTAAAATGTTGAACGACTACCCCAAATAAAATCTATCCACTCAACAAAAATTATTTCAGAGAAATCATACTCCATGGTAAGTTGTTCTTGTAGAATGTTGAACGACTACCCCAACTAAAATCTATCCACTCAACAAAAATTATTTCACACCACAGACTCATCTTGGTCAGGATCGATTTGAAATCTATCATGGTTTCAGAGAAATCATAGTCCATGGTAAGTTGTTCTTGTAGAATGTTGAACGACTACCCCAACTAAAATCTATCCACTCAACAAAAATTATTTCACACCACAGACTCATCTTAGTCAGGATCGATTTGAAATCTATCATGGTTTCAGAGAAATCATAGTCCGTGGTAAGTTGTTCTTGTAGAATGTTGAACGACTATCCCAACTAAAATCTATCCACTCAACAAAAATTATTTCAGAGAAATCATACTCCATGGTTCGTTGTTCTTGTAGAATGTTGAACGACTACCCCAACTAAAATCTATCCACTCAACAAAAATTATTTTACACCACAGACTCATCTTGGTTAGGATCGATTTGAAATCTATCATGGTTGCAGAGAAATCATACTCCATGGTTCGTTGTTCTTGTAGAATTTTGAACGACTATCCCAACTAAAATCTATCCACTCAACAAAAATTATTTCAGAGAAATCATACTCCATGGTTCGTTGTTCTTGTAGAATGTTGAACGACTACCCCAACTAAAATCTATCGACTCAACAAAAATTATTTCACACCACAGACTCATCTTGGTCAGGATCGATTTGAAATCTATCATGGTTTCAGAGAAATCATACTCCATGGTTCGTTGTTCTTGTAGAATGTTGAACGACTATCCCAACTAAAATCTATCCACTCAACAAAAATTATTTCACACCACAGACTCATCTTGGTCAGGATCGATTTGAAATCTATCATGGTTTCAGAGAAATCATACTCCATGGTTCGTTGTTCTTGTAGAATGTTGAACGACTATCCCAACTAAAATCTATCCACTCAACAAAAATTATTTCAGAGAAATCATACTCCATGGTTCGTTGTTCTTGTAGAATGTTGAACGACTACCCCTAACCAAAATCTATCCACTCAACAAAAATTATTTCACACCAAAGACTCATCTTGGTCAGGATCGATTTGAAATCTATCATGGTTTCAGAGAAATCATACTCCATGGTTCGTTGTTCTTGTAGAATGTTGAACGACTATCCCAACTAAAATCTATCCACTCAACAAAAATTATTTCACACCACAGACTCATCTTGGTCAGGATCGATTTGAAATCTATCATGGTTGCAGAGAAATCATACTCCATGGTTCGTTGTTCTTGTAGAATGGTGAACGACTATCCCAACTAAAATCTATCCACTCAACAAAAATTATTTCACACCACAGACTCATCTTGGTCAGGTTCGATTTGAAATCTATCATGGTTTCAGAGAAATCATACTCCATGGTTCGTTGTTCTTGTAGAATGTTGAACGACTATCCCAACTAAAATCTATCCACTCAACAAAAATTATTTCAGAGAAATCATACTCCATGGTTCGTTGTTCTTGTAGAATGTTGAACGACTACCCCTAACCAAAATCTATCCACTCAACAAAAATTATTTCACAAAAAAGACTCATCTTGGTCAGGATCGATTTGAAATCTATCATGGTTTCAGAGAAATCATACTCCATGGTTCGTTGTTCTTGTAGAATGTTGAACGACTATCCCAACTAAAATCTATCCACTCAACAAAAATTATTTCAGAGAAATCATACTCCATGGTTCGTTGTTCTTGTAGAATGTTGAACGACTACCCCAACTAAAATCTATCCACTCAACAAAAATTATTTCACACCACAGACTCATCTTGGTCAGGATCGATTTGAAATCTATCATGGTTGCAGAGAAATCATACTCCATAGTTCGTTGTTCTTGTAGAATGCTGAACGACTACCCCAACTAAAATCTATCCACTCAACAAAAATTATTTCAGAGAAATCATACTCCATGGTTCGTTGTTCTTGTAAAATGTTGAACGACTACCCCAACTAAAATCTATCCACTCAACAAAAATTATTTCACACCACAGACTCATCTTGGTCAGGATCGATTTGAAATCTATCATGGTTTCAGAGAAATCATACTCTATGGTAAGTTGTTCTTGTAAAATGTTGAACGACTACCCCAAATAAAATCTATCCACTCAACAAAAATTATTTCAGAGAAATCATACTCCATGGTAAGTTGTTCTTGTAGAATGTTGAACGACTACCCCAACTAAAATCTATCCACTCAGCAAAAATTATTTCACACCACAGACTCATCTTGGTCAGGATCGATTTGAAATCTATCATGGTTTCAGAGAAATCATAGTCCATGGTAAGTTGTTCTTGTAGAATGTTGAACGACTACCCCAACTAAAATCTATCCACTCAACAAAAATTATTTCACACCACAGACTCATCTTGGTCAGGATCGATTTGAAATCTATCATGGTTTCAGAGAAATCATACTCCATGGTTCGTTGTTCTTGTAAAATGTTGAACGACTACCCCAACTAAAATCTATCCACCCAACAAAAATTATTTCACACCACAGACTCATCTTCGTCAGGATCGATCTGAAATCTATCATGGTTTCAGAGAAATCATACTCCATGGTTCGTTGTTCTTGTAAAATGTTGAACGACTACCCCAACTAAAATCTATCCACTCAACAAAAATTATTTCAGAGAAATCATACTCCATGGTAAGTTGTTCTTGTAGAATGTTGAACGACTACCCCAACTAAAATCTATCCACTCAACAAAAATTATTTCACACCACAGACTCATCTTGGTCACGATCGATTTGAAATCTATCATGGTTTCAGAGAAATCATACTCCATGGTAAGTTGTTCTTGTAGAATGTTGAACGACTACCCCAACTAAAATCTATCCAGTCAACAAAAATTATTTCACACCACAGACTCATCTTGGTCAGGATCGATTTGAAATCTATCATGGTTTCAGAGAAATCATACTCCATGGTTCGTTGTTCTTGTAGAATGTTGAACGACTATCCCAACTAAAATCTATCCACTCAACAAAAATTATTTCATACCACAGACTCATCTTGGTCAGGATCGATTTGAAATCTATCATGGTTTCAGAGAAATCATACTCCATGGTTCGTTGTTCTTGTAGAATGTTGAACGACTACCCCAACTAAAATCTATCCACTCAACAAAAATTATTTCAGAGAAATCATACTCCATGGTAAGTTGTTCTTGTAGAATGTTGAACGACTACCCCAACTAAAATCTATCCACTCAACAAAAATTATTTCACACCACAGACTCATCTTGGTCAGGATCGATTTGAAATCTATCATGGTTTCAGAGAAATCATACTCCATGTTAAGTTGTTCTTGTAGAATGTTGAACGACTACCCCAACTAAAATCTATCCACTCAACAAAAATTATTTCACACCACAGACTCATCTTAGTCAGGATCGATTTGAAATCTATCATGGTTTCAGAGAAATCATACTCCATGGTTCGTTGTTCTTGTAGAATGTTGAACGACTATCCCAACTAAAATCTATCCACTCAACAAAAATTATTTCACACCACAGACTCATCTTGGTCAGGATCGATTTGAAATCTATCATGGTTTCAGAGAAATCATACTCCATGGTAAGTTGTTCTTGTAGAATGTTGAGCGACTATCCCAACTAAAATCTATCCACTCAACAAAAATTATTTCAGAGAAATCATACTCCATGGTTCGTTGTTCTTGTAGAATGTTGAACGACTACCCCAACTAAAATCTATCCACTCAACAAAAATTATTTCAGAGAAATCATACTCCATGGTAAGTTGTTCTTGTAGAATGTTGAACGACTACCCCAACTAAAATCTATTTACTCAACACAAATTATTTCACACCACAGACTCATCTTGGTCAGGATCGATTTGAAATCTATCATGGTTTCAGAGAAATCATAGTCCATGGTAAGTTGTTCTTGTAGAATGTTGAACGACTACCCCAACTAAAATCTATCCACTCAACAAAAATTATTTCACACCACAGACTCATTTTGGTCAGGATCGATTTGAAATCTATCATGGTTTCAGAGAAATCATACTCCATGGTTCGATTTGAAATCTATCATGGTTGCAGAGAAATCATACTCCATAGTTCGTTGTTCTTGTAGAATGCTGAACGACTACCCCAACTAAAATCTATCCACTCAACAAAAATTATTTCAGAGAAATCATACTCCATGGTTCGTTGTTCTTGTAAAATGTTGAACGACTACCCCAACTAAAATCTATCCACTCAACAAAAATTATTTCACACCACAGACTCATCTTGGTCAGGATCGATTTGAAATCTATCATGGTTTCAGAGAAATCATACTCTATGGTAAGTTGTTCTTGTAAAATGTTGAACGACTACCCCAAATAAAATCTATCCACTCAACAAAAATTATTTCAGAGAAATCATACTCCATGGTAAGTTGTTCTTGTAGAATGTTGAACGACTACCCCAACTAAAATCTATCCACTCAACAAAAATTATTTCACACCACAGACTCATCTTGGTCAGGATCGATTTGAAATCTATCATGGTTTCAGAGAAATCATAGTCCATGGTAAGTTGTTCTTGTAGAATGTTGAACGACTACCCCAACTAAAATCTATCCACTCAACAAAAATTATTTCACACCACAGACTCATCTTGGTCAGGATCGATTTGAAATCTATCATGGTTTCAGAGAAATCATACTCCATGGTTCGTTGTTCTTGTAAAATGTTGAACGACTACCCCAACTAAAATCTATCCACCCAACAAAAATTATTTCACACCACAGACTCATCTTCGTCAGGATCGATCTGAAATCTATCATGGTTTCAGAGAAATCATACTCCATGGTTCGTTGTTCTTGTAAAATGTTGAACGACTACCCCAACTAAAATCTATCCACTCAACAAAAATTATTTCAGAGAAATCATACTCCATGGTAAGTTGTTCTTGTAGAATGTTGAACGACTACCCCAACTAAAATCTATCCACTCAACAAAAATTATTTCACACCACAGACTCATCTTGGTCACGATCGATTTGAAATCTATCATGGTTTCAGAGAAATCATACTCCATGGTAAGTTGTTCTTGTAGAATGTTGAACGACTACCCCAACTAAAATCTATCCAGTCAACAAAAATTATTTCACACCACAGACTCATCTTGGTCAGGATCGATTTGAAATCTATCATGGTTTCAGAGAAATCATACTCCATGGTTCGTTGTTCTTGTAGAATGTTGAACGACTATCCCAACTAAAATCTATCCACTCAACAAAAATTATTTCATACCACAGACTCATCTTGGTCAGGATCGATTTGAAATCTATCATGGTTTCAGAGAAATCATACTCCATGGTTCGTTGTTCTTGTAGAATGTTGAACGACTACCCCAACTAAAATCTATCCACTCAACAAAAATTATTTCAGAGAAATCATACTCCATGGTAAGTTGTTCTTGTAGAATGTTGAACGACTACCCCAACTAAAATCTATCCACTCAACAAAAATTATTTCACACCACAGACTCATCTTGGTCAGGATCGATTTGAAATCTATCATGGTTTCAGAGAAATCATACTCCATGTTAAGTTGTTCTTGTAGAATGTTGAACGACTACCCCAACTAAAATCTATCCACTCAACAAAAATTATTTCACACCACAGACTCATCTTAGTCAGGATCGATTTGAAATTTATCATGGTTTCAGAGAAATCATACTCCATGGTTCGTTGTTCTTGTAGAATGTTGAACGACTATCCCAACTAAAATCTATCCACTCAACAAAAATTATTTCACACCACAGACTCATCTTGGTCAGGATCGATTTGAAATCTATCATGGTTTCAGAGAAATCATACTCCATGGTAAGTTGTTCTTGTAGAATGTTGAGCGACTATCCCAACTAAAATCTATCCACTCAACAAAAATTATTTCAGAGAAATCATACTCCATGGTTCGTTGTTCTTGTAGAATGTTGAACGACTACCCCAACTAAAATCTATCCACTCAACAAAAATTATTTCAGAGAAATCATACTCCATGGTAAGTTGTTCTTGTAGAATGTTGAACGACTACCCCAACTAAAATCTATTTACTCAACACAAATTATTTCACACCACAGACTCATCTTGGTCAGGATCGATTTGAAATCTATCATGGTTTCAGAGAAATCATAGTCCATGGTAAGTTGTTCTTGTAGAATGTTGAACGACTACCCCAACTAAAATCTATCCACTCAACAAAAATTATTTCACACCACAGACTCATTTTGGTCAGGATCGATTTGAAATCTATCATGGTTTCAGAGAAATCATACTCCATGGTTCGTTGTTCTTGTAGAATGTTGAACGACTATCCCAACTAAAATCTATCCACTCAACAAAAATTATTTCACACCACAGACTCATCTTGGTCAGGATCGATTTGAAATCTATCATGGTTTCAAAGAAATCATAGTCCATGGTAAGTTGTTCTTGTAGAATGTTGAACGACTACCCCAACTAAAATCTATCCACTCAACAAAAATTATTTCACACCACAGACTCATCTTGGTCATAATCGATTTGAAATCTATCATGGTTTCAGAGAAATCATACTCCATGGTTCGTTGTTCTTGTAAAATGTTGAACGACTATCCCAACTAAAATCTATCCACTCAACAAAAATTATTTCAGAGAAATCATACTAAATGGTTCGTTGTTCTTGTAGAATGTTGAACGACTACCCCAACTAAAATCTATCCACTCAACAAAAATTATTTCACACCACAGACTCATCTTGGTCAGGATCGATTTGAAATCTATCATGGTTTCAGAGAAAGCATACTCCATGGTAAGTTGTTCTTGTAGAATGTTGAACGACTACCCCAACTAAAATCTATCCACTCAACAAAAATTATTTCAGAGAAATCATTCTCCATGGTAAGTTGTTCTTGTAGAATGTTGAACGACTACCCCAACTAAAATCTATCCACTCAACAAAAATTATTTCAGAGAAATCATTTTCCATGGTAAGTTGTTCTTGTAGAATGTTGAACGACTACCCGAACTAAAATCTATCCACTCAATAAAAATTATTTCACACCACAGACTCATCTTGGTCAGGATCGATTTGAAATCTATCATGGTTTCAGAGAAATCATAGTCCATGGTAAGTTGTTCTTGTAGAATGTTGAACGACTACCCCAACTAAAATCTATCCACTCAACAAAAATTATTTCACACCACAAACTCATCTTGGTCAGGATCGATTTGAAATCTACCATGGTTTCAGAGAAATCATACTCCATGGTTCGTTGTTCTTGTAAAATGTTGAACGACTACCCCAACTAAAATCTATCCACTCAACAAAAATTATTTCACACCACAGACTCATCTTGGTCAGGATCGATTTGAAATCTATCATGGTTGCAGAGAAATCATACTCCATGGTTCGTTGTTCTTGTAGAATGTTGAACGACTATCCCAACTAAAATCTATCCACTCAACAAAAATTATTTCACACCACAGACTCATCTTGGTCAGGATCGATTTGAAATCTATCATGGTTTCAGAGAAATCATACTCCATGGTAAGTTGTTCTTGTAGAATGTTGAACGACTACCCCAACTAAAATCTATCCACTCAACAAAAATTATTTCACACCACAGACTCATCTTGGTCAGGATCGTTTTGAAATCTATCATGGTTGCAGAGAAATCATACTCCATGGTTCGTTGTTCTTGTAGAATGTTGAACGACTATCCCAACTAAAATCTATTAACTCAGCAAAAATTATTTCAGGGAAATCATACTCCATTGTTCGTTGTTCTTGTAGAATGTTGAACGACTACCCCAACTAAAATCTATCCACTCAACAAAAATTATTTCACACCACAGACTCATCTTGGTCAGGATCGATTTGAAATCTATCATGGTTTCAGAGAAATCATACTCCATGGTTCGTTGTTCTTGTAAAATGTTGATCGACTATCCCAACTAAAATCTATCCACTCAACAAAAATTATTTCAGAGAAATCATACTCCATGGTTCGTTGTTCTTGTAGAATGTTGAACGACTACCGCAACTAAAATCTATCCACTCAACAAAAATTGTTTCACATCACAGATTCATCTTGTTCAGGATCGATTTGAAATCTATCATGGTTTCAGAGAAGGCATACTCCATGGTTCGTTGTTCTTGTAGAATGTTGAACGACTACCCCAACTAAAATCTATCCACTCAACAAAAATTATTTCAGAGAAATCATACTCCATGGTAAGTTGTTCTTGTAGAATGTTGAACGACTACCCCTAACTAAAATCTATCCACTCAACAAAAATTATTTCAGAGAAATCATACTCCATGGTAAGTTGTTCTTGTAGAATGTTGAACGACTACCCCAAATAAAATCTATCCACTCAACAAAAATTATTTCACACCACAGACTCATCTTGGTCAGGATCGATTTGAAATCTACCATGGTTTCAGAGAAATCATAGTCCATGGTAAGTTGTTCTTCTAGAATGTTGAATGACTACCCCAACTAAAATCTATCCACTCAACAAAAATTATTTCACACCACAGACTCACCTTTTTCAGGATCGATTTGAAATCTACCATGGTTTCAGAGAAATCATACTCCATGGTAAGTTGTTCTTGTAAAATGTTGAACGACTACCCCAACTAAAATCTATCCACTCAACAAAAATTATTTCACACCACAGACTCATCTTGGTCAGGATCGATTTGAAATCTATCATGGTTGCAGAGAAATCATACTCCATGGTTCGTTGTTCTTGTAGAATGTTGAACGACTATCCCAACTAAAATCTATCCACTCAACAAAAATTATTTCACACCACAGACTCATCTTTGTCAGGATCGATTTGAAATCTATCATGGTTTCAGAGAAATCATACTCCATGGTTCGTTGTTCTTGTAGAATGTTGAACGACTACCCCAACTAAAATCTATCCACTCAACAAAAATTATTTCACACCACAGACTCATCTTGTTCAGGATCGATTTGAAATCTATCATGGTTTCAGAGAAATCATACTCCATGGTAAGTTGTTCTTGTAGAATGTTGAACGACTACCCCAACTAAAATCTATCCACTCAACAAAAATTATTTCACACCACAGACTCATCTTGGTCAGGATCGATTTGAAATCTATCATGGTTTCAGAGAAATCATACTCCATGGTTCGTCGTTCTTGTAGAATGTTGAACGACTACCCCAACTAAAATCTATCCACTCAACAAAAATTATTTCACACCACAGACTCATCTTGGTCAAGATCGATTTGAAATCTATCATGGTTTCAGAGAAATCATACTCCATGGTAAGTTGTTCTTGTAGAATGTTGAACGACTACCCCAACTAAAATCTATCCACTCAACAAAAATTATTTCACACCACAGATTCATCTTGGTCAGGATCGATTTGAAATCTATCATGGTTTCAGAGAAATCATACTCCATGATTCGTTGTTCTTGTAGAATGTTGAACGACTACCCCAACTAAAATCTATCCACTCAACAAAAATTATTTCACACCACAGACTCATCTTGTTCAGGATCGATTTGAAATCTATCATGGTTTCAGAGAAATCATACTCCATGGTAAGTTGTTCTTGTAGAATGTTGAACGACTACCCCAACTAAAATCTATCCACTCAACAAAAATTATTTCACACCACAGACTCATCTTGGTCAGGATCGATTTGAAATCTATCATGGTTTCAGAGAAATCATACTCCATGGTTCGTTGTTCTTGTAGAATGTTGAACGACTATCCCAACTAAAATCTATCCACTCAACAAAAATTATTTCACACCACAGACTCATCTTGGTCAGGATCGATTTGAAATCTATCATGGTTGCAGAGAAATCATACTCCATGGTTCGTCGTTCTTGTAGAATGTTGAACGACTACCCCAACTAAAATCTATCCACTCAACAAAAATTATTTCACACCACAGATTCATCTTGGTCAGGATCGATTTGAAATCTATCATGGTTTCAGAGAAATCATACTCCATGGTAAGTTGTTCTTGTAGAATGTTGAACGACTACCCCAACTAAAATCTATCCACTCAACAAAAATTATTTCACACCACAGACTCATCTTGGTCAGGATCGATTTGAAATCTATCATGGTTTCAGAGAAATCATACTCCATGGTTCGTTGTTCTTGTAGAATGTTGAACGACTATCCCAACTAAAATCTATCCACTCAACAAAAATTATTTCACACCACAGACTCATCTTGGTCAGGATCGATTTGAAATCTATCATGGTTGCAGAGAAATCATACTCCATGGTTCGTCGTTCTTGTAGAATGTTGAACGACTACCCCAACTAAAATCTATCCACTCAACAAAAATTATTTCACACCACAGACTCATCTTGTTCAGGATCGATTTGAAATCTATCATGGTTTCAGAGAAATCATACTCCATGGTAAGTTGTTCTTGTAGAATGTTGAACGACTACCCCAACTAAAATCTATCCACTCAACAAAAATTATTTCACACCACAGACTCATCTTGGTCAGGATCGATTTGAAATCTATCATGGTTTCAGAGAAATCATACTCCATGGTAAGTTGTTCTTGTAGAATGTTGAACGACTACCCCAACTAAAATCTATCCACTCAACAAAAATTATTTCACACCACAGACTCATCTTGGTCAGGATCGATTTGAAATCTATCATGGTTGCAGAGAAATCATACTCCATGGTTCGTCGTTCTTGTAGAATGTTGAACGACTACCCCAACTAAAATCTATCCACTCAACAAAAATTATTTCACACCACAGACTCATCTTGGTCAGGATCGATTTGAAATCTATCATGGTTGCAGAGAAATCATACTCCATGGTTCGTCGTTCTTGTAGAATGTTGAACGACTACCCCAACTAAAATCTATCCACTCAACAAAAATTATTTCACACCACAGACTCATCTTGTTCAGGATCGATTTGAAATCTATCATGGTTTCAGAGAAATCTTACTCCATGGTAAGTTGTTCTTGTAGAATGTTGAACGACTACCCCAACTAAAATCTATCCACTCAACAAAAATTATTTCACACCACAGACTCATCTTGGTCAGGATCGATTTGAAATCTATCATGGTTTCAGAGAAATCATACTCCATGGTTCGTTGTTCTTGTAGAATGTTGAACGACTATCCCAACTAAAATCTATCCACTCAACAAAAATTATTTCACACCACAGACTCATCTTGGTCAGGATCGATTTGAAATCTATCATGGTTGCAGAGAAATCATACTCCATGGTTCGTCGTTCTTGTAGAATGTTGAACGACTACCCCAACTAAAATCTATCCACTCAACAAAAATTATTTCACACCACAGATTCATCTTGGTCAGGATCGATTTGAAATCTATCATGGTTTCAGAGAAATCATACTCCATGGTTCGTTGTTCTTGTAGAATGTTGAACGACTACCCCAACTAAAATCTATCCACTCAACAAAAATTATTTCACACCACAGACTCATCTTGTTCAGGATCGATTTGAAATCTATCATGATTGCAGAGAAATCATACTCCATGGTTCGTTGTTCTTGTAGAATGTTGAACGACTATCCCAACTAAAATCTATCCACTCAACAAAAATTATTTCAGAGAAGTCATACTCCATGTTTCGTTGTTCTTGTAGAATGTTGAACGACTACCCCTAACTAAAATCTATCCACTCAACAAAAATCATTTCAGAGAAATCATAGTCCATGGTAAGTTGTTCTTGTAGAATGTTGAACGACTACCCCAACTAAAATCTATCCACTCAACAAAAATTATTTCAGAGAAATTATACTCCATGGTAAGTTGTTCTTGTAGAATGTTGAACGACTACCCCAAATAAAATCTATCCACTCAACAAAAATTATTTCACACCACAGACTCATCTTGGTCAGGATCGATTTGAAATCTATCATGGTTTCAGAGAAATCATACTCCATGGTTCGTTGTTCTAGTAGAATGTTGAACGACTACCCCAACTAAAATCTATCCACTCAACAAAAATTATTTCACACCACAGATTCATCTTGGTCAGGATCGATTTGAAATCTATCATGGTTTCAGAGAAATCATACTCCATGGTAAGTTGTTCTTGTAGAATGTTGAACGACTATCCCAACTAAAATCTATCCACTCAACAAAAATTATTTCACACCACAGACTCATCTTGGTCAGGATCAATTTGGAATCTATCATGGTTGCAGAGAAATCATACTCCATGGTAAGTTGTTCTTGTAGAATGTTGAACGACTATCCCAACTAAAATCTATCCACTCAACAAAAATTATTTCACACCACAGACTCATCTTGGTCAGGATCAATTTGAAATCTATCATGGTTGCAGAGAAATCATACTCCATGGTTCGTTGTTCGTGTAGAATGTTGAACGACTACCCCAACTAAAATCTATCCACTCAACAAAAATTATTTCACACCACAGACTCATCTTGGTCAGGATCGATTTGAAATCTATCATGGTTTCAGAGAAATCATACTCCATATTTCGTTGTTCTTGTAGAATGTTGAACGACTACCCCAACTAAAATCTATCCACTCAACAAAAATTATTTCACACCACAGACTCATCTTGGTCAGGATCGATTTGAAATCTATCATGGTTTCAGAGAAATCATACTCCATGGTAATTTGTTCTTGTAGAATGTTGAACGACTACCCCAACTAAAATCTATCCACTCAACAAAAATTATTTCACACCACAGACTCATCTTGGTCAGGATCGATTTGAAATCTATCATGGTTTCAGAGAAATCATACACCATGGTTCGTTGTTCTTGTAAAATGTTGAACGACTACCCCAACTAAAATCTATCCACTCAACAAAAATTATTTCAGAGAAATCATACTCCATGGTAAGTTGTTCTTGTAGAATGTTGAACGACTACCCCAACTAAAATCTATCCACTCAACAAAAATTATTTCACACCACAGACTCACCTTGGTCAAGATCGATTTGAAATCTATCATGGTTTCAGAAAAATCATAGTCCATGGTAAGTTGTTCTTGAAGAATGTTAAACGACTACCCCAACTAAAATCTATCCACTCAACAAAAATTATTTTAGAGACATCATACTCCATGGTAAGTTGTTCTTGTAGAATGTGGAACGACTACCCCAACTAAAATCTATCCACTGAACAAAAATTATTTCACACCAAAAACTCATCTTGGTCAGGATCGATTTGAAATCTATCACGGTTTCAGAGAAATCATACTCCATGGTTCGTTGTACTTGTAGAATGTTGAACGACTACCCCAACTAAAATCTATCCACTCAACAAAAATTATTTCAGAGAAATCATACTCCATGGTTCGTTGTTCTTGTAGAATGTTGAACGACTACCCCAACTAAAATCTATCCACTCAACAAAAATTATTTCACACCACAGACTCATCTTGGTCAGGATCGATTTGAAATCTATCATGGTTTCAGAGAAATCATACTAAATGGTTCGTTGTTCTTGTAGAATGTTGAACGACTATCCCAACTAAAATCTATCCACTCAACAAAAATTATTTCAGAGAAATCATAGTCCATGGTAAGTTGTTCTTGTAGAATGTTGAACGACTACCCCAACTAAAATCTATCCACTCAACAAAAATTATTTCAGAGAAATCATACTCCATGGTAAGTTGTTCTTGTAGAATGTTGAACGACTATCCCAACTAAAATCTATCCACTCAACAAAAATTATTTCACACCACAGACTCATCTTGGTCGGGATCGATTTGAAATCTATCATGGTTTCAGAGAAATCATACTCCATGGTTCGTTGTTCTTGTAAAATGTTGAACGACTACCCCAACTAAAATCTATCCACTCAACAAAAATTATTTCAAAAAAATCATACTCCATGGTAAGTTGTTCTTGTAGAATGTTGAACGACTACCCCAACTAAAATCTATCCACTCAACAAAAATTATTTCAGAGAAATCATAGTCCATGGTAAGTTGTTCTTGTAGAATGTTGAACGACTACCCCAACTAAAATCTATCCACTCAACAAAAATTATTTCACACCACAGACTCATCTTGGTCTGGATCGATTTGAAATCTATCATGGTTTCAGAGAAATCATACTCCATGGTTCATTGTTCTTGTAAAATGTTAAACGACCATCCCAACTAAAATCGATCCACTCAACAAAAATTATTTCAGAGAAATCATAGTCCATGTTAAGTTGTTCTTGTAGAATGTTGAACGACTACCCCAACTAAAATCTATCCACTCAACAAAAATTATTTCAGAGAAATCATAGTCCATGGTAAGTTGTTCTTGTAGGATGTTGAACGACTACCCCAACTAAAATCTATCCACTCAACAAAAATTATTTCAGAGAAATCATACTCCATGGTTCGTTGTTCTTGTCAAATGTTGAACGACTACCCCAACTAAAATCTATCCACTCAACAAAAATTATTTCACACCACAGACTCATCTTGGTCAGGATCGATTTGAAATCTATCATGGTTTCAGAGAAATCATACTCCATGGTAATTTGTTCTTGTAGAATGTTGAACGACTACCCCAACTAAAATCTATCCACTCAACAAAAGTTATTTCAGAGAAATCATAGTCCATGGTAAGTTGTTCTTGTAGAATGTTGAACGATTACCCCAACTAAAATCTATCCACTCAACAAAAATGATTTCAGAGAAATCATACTCCATGGTAAGTTGTTCTTGTAGAATGTTGAACGACTACCCCAACTAAAATCTATCCACTCAACAAAAATTATTTCACACCACAGACTCATCTTGGCCAGGATCGATTTGAAATCTATCATGGTTTCAGAGAAATCATACTCCATGGTTCGTTGTTCTTGTAGAATGTTGAACGACTACCCCAACTAAAATCTATCCACTCAACAAAAATTATTTCAGAGAAATCATAGTCCATGGTAAGTTGTTCTTGTAGAATGTTGAACGACTACCCAAACTAAAATCTATCCACTCAACAAAAATTATTTCACACCACAGACTCATCTTGGTCAGGATCGATTTGAAATCTATCATGGTTTCAGAGAAATCATACTCCATGGTAAGTTGTTCTTGTAGAATGTTGAACGACTACCCCAACTAAAATCTATCCACTCAACAAAAATTATTTCACACCACAGACTCATCTTGGTCAGGATCGATTTGAAATCTATCATGGTTTCAGAGAAATCATACTCCATGGTAAGTTGTTCTTGTAGAATGTTGAACGACTACCCAAACTAAAATCTATCCACTCAACAAAAATTATTTCACACCACAGACTCATCTTGGTCAGGATCGATTTGAAATCTATCATGGTTTCAGAGAAATCATACTCCATGGTAAGTTGTTCTTGTAGAATGTTGAACGACTACCCCTAACTAAAATCTATCCACTCAACAAAAATTATTTCACACCACAGACTCATCTTGGTCAGGATCGATTTGAAATCTATCATGGTTTCAGAGAAATCATAGTCCATGGTAAGTTGTTCTTGTAGAATGTTGAACGACTACCCCAACTAAAATCTATCCACTCAACAAAAATTATTTCACACCACAGACTCATCTTGGTCAGGATCGATTTGAAATCTATCATGGTTTCAGAGAAATCATACTCCATGGTAAGTTGTTCTTGTAGAATGTTGAACGACTACCCCAACTAAAATCTATCCACTCAACAAAAATTATTTCACACCACAGACTCATCTTGGTCAGGATCGATTTGAAATCTATCATGGTTTCAGAGAAATCATACTCCATGATAAGCTGTTCTTGTAGAATGTTGAACGACTACCCCAACTAAAATCTATCCACTCAACAAAAATTATTTCACACCACAGACTCATCTTGGTCAGGATCGATTTGAAATCTATCATGGTTTCAGAGAAATCATAGTCCATGGTAAGTTGTTCTTGTAGAATGTTGAACGACTATCCCAACTAAAATCTATCCACTCAACAAAAATTATTTCACACCACAGACTCATCTTGGTCATAATCGATTTGAAATCTATCATGGTTTCAGAGAAATCATACTCCATGGTAAGTTGTTCTTTTAGAATGTTGAACGACTACCCCAACTAAAATCTATCCACTCAACAAAAATTATTTCACACCACAGACTCATCTTGGTCAGGATCGATTTGAAATCTATCATGGTTTCAGAGAAATCATACTCCATGGTAATTTGTTCTTGTAGAATGTTGAACGACTACCCCAACTAAAATCTATCCACTCAACAAAAATTATTTCAGAGAAATCATAGTCC
Source organism: Xylota sylvarum (assembly GCA_905220385.1). Lineage (NCBI taxonomy): Eukaryota > Metazoa > Arthropoda > Insecta > Diptera > Syrphidae > Xylota > Xylota sylvarum. The sequence continues at coordinate 751,894 of CAJMZQ010000068.1, read as the reverse complement.
ATGGTAAGTTGTTCTTGTAGAATGTTGAACGATTACCCCAACTAAAATCTATCCACTCAACAAAAATTATTTCAGAGAAATCATACTCCATGGTAAGTTGTTCTTGTAGAATGTTGAACGACTACCCCAACTAAAATCTATCCACTCAACAAAAATTATTTCACACCACAGACTCACCTTGGTCAGGATCGATTTGAAATCTATCATGGTTTCAGAGAAATCATACTCCATGGTAAGTTGTTCTTGTAGAATGTTGAACGACTACCCCAACTAAAATCTATCCACTCAACAAAAATTATTTCAGAGAAATCATAGTCCATGGTAAGTTGTTCTTGTAGAATGTTGAACGACTACCCCAACTAAAATCTATCCACTCAACAAAAATTATTTCACACCACAGACTCATCTTGGTCAGGATCGATTTGAAATCTATCATGGTTTCAGAGAAATCATAGTCCATGGTAAGTTGTTCTTGTAGAATGTTGAACGACTACCCCAACTAAAATCTATCCACTCAACAAAAATTATTTCACACCACAGACTCATCTTGGTCATTATCGATTTGAAATCTATCATGGTTTCAGAGAAATCATAGTCCATGGTAAGTTGTTCTTGTAGAATGTTGAACGACTACCCCAACTAAAATCTATCCACTCAACAAAAATTATTTCACACCACAGACTCATCTTGGTCAGGATCGATTTGAAATCTATCATGGTTTCAGAGAAATCATACTCCATGTTAAGTTGTTCTTGTAGAATGTTGAACGACTACCCCAACTAAAATCTATCCACTCAACAAACATTATTTCACACCACAGACTCATCTTGGTCAGGATCGATTTGAAATCTATCATGGTTTCAGAGAAATCATACTCCATGGTAAGCTGTTCTTGTAGAATGTTGAACGACTACCCCAACTAAAATCTATCCACTCAACAAAAATTATTTCACACCACAGACTCATCTTGGTCAGGATCGATTTGAAATCTATCATGGTTTCAGAGAAATCATACTCCATGGTTCGTTGTTCTTGTAGAATGTTGAACGACTACCCCAACTAAAATCTATCCACTCAACAAAAATTATTTCACACCACAGACTCATCTTGGTCAGGATCGATTTGAAATCTATCATGGTTTCAGAGAAATCATACTCCATGGTAAGTTGTTCTTGTAGAATGTTGAACGACTACCCCAACTAAAATCTATCCACTCAACAAAAATTATTTCACACCACAGACTCATCTTGGTCAGGATCGATTTGAAATCTATCATGGTTGCAGAGAAATCATAGTCCATGGTAAGTTGTTCTTGTAGAATGTTGAACGACTATCGCAACTAAAATCTATCCACTCAACAAAAATTATTTCACACCACAGACTCATCTTGGTCAGGATCGATTTGAAATCTATCATGGTTTCAGAGAAATCATAATCCATGGTAAGTTGTTCTTGTTGAATGTTGAACGACTATCCCAACTAAAATCTATCCACTCACCAAAAATTATTTCACAAGACAGACTCATCTTGGTCAGGATCGATTTGAAATCTATCATGGTTCAGAGAAATCATAGTCCATGGTAAGTTGTTCTTGTAGAATGTTGAACGACTACCCCAACTAAAATCTATCCACTCAACAAAAATTATTTCACACCACAGACTCATCTTGGTCAGGATCGATTTGAAATCTATCATGGTTTCAGAGAAATCATAGTCCATGGTAAGTTGTTCTTGTAGAATGTTGAACGACTACCGCAACTAAAATCTATCCACTCAACAAAAATTATTTCACACCACAGACTCATCTTGGTTAGGATCGATTTGACATCTATCATGGTTTCAGAGAAATCATTCTCCATGGTAAGTTGTTCTTGTAGAATGTTGAACGACTACCCCAACTAAAATCTATCCACTCAACAAAAATTATTTCACACCACAGACTCATCTTGATCAGGATCGATTTGAAATCTATCATGGTTGCAGAGAAATCATACTCCATGGTTCGTTGTTCTTGTAGAATGTTGAACGACTACCCCAACTAAAATCTATCCACTCAACAAAAATTATTTCAGAGAAATCATACTCCATGGTAAGTTGTTCTTGTAGAATGTTGAACGACTACCCCAACTAAAATCTATCCACTCAACAAAACTTATTTCACACCACAGACTCATCTTGGTCAGGATCGATTTGAAATCTATCATGGTTTCAGAGAAATCATACTCCATGGTTCGTTGTTCTTGTAGAATGTTGAACGAGTACCCCAACTAAAATCTATCCACTCAACAAAAATTATTTCACACAACAGACTCATCTTGGTCAGGATCGATTTGAAATCTATCATGGTTTCAGAGAAATCATACTCCATGGTAAGTTGTTCTTGTAGTATGTTGAACGACTACCTCAACTAAAATCTATCCACTCAACAAAAATTATTTCAGAGAAATCATACTCCATGGTAAGTTGTTCTTGTAGAATGTTGAACGACTACCCCAACTAAAATCTATCCACTCAACAAAAATTATTTCACACCACAGACTCATCTTGGTCAGGATCGATTTGAAATCTATCATGGTTTCAGAGAAATCATACTCCATGGTAAGTTGCTCTTGTAGAATGTTGAACGACTATCCCAACTAAAATCTATCCACTCAACAAAAATTATTTCACACCACAGACTCATCTTGGTCAGGATCGATTTGAAATCTATCATGGTTTCAGAGAAATCATACTCCATGGTAATTTGTTCTTGTAGAATGTTGAACGACTATCCCAACTAAAATCTATCCACTCAACAAAAATTATTTCAGAGAAATCATACTCCATGGTTCGTTGTTCTTGTAGAATGTTGAACGACTGCCCCAACTAAAATCTATCCACTCAACAAAAATTATTTCACACCACAGACTCATCTTGGTCAGGATCGATTTGAAATCTATCATAGTTTCAGAGAAATCATACTCCATGGTTCGTTGTTCTTGTAGAATGTTGAACGACTACCCCAACTAAAATCTATCCACTCAAAAAAATTATTTCAGAGAAATCATACTCCATGGTTCGTTGTTCTTGTAGAATGTTGAACGACTACCCCAACTAAAATCTATCCACTCAACAAAAATTATTTCACACCACAGACTCATCTTGGTCAGGATCGATTTGAAATCTATCATGGTTTCAGAGAAATCATACTCCATGGTAAGTTGTTCTTGTAGTATGTTGAACGACTACCTCAACTAAAATCTATCCACTCAACAAAAATTATTTCAGAGAAATCATACTCCATGGTAAGTTGTTCTTGTAGAATGTTGAACGACTACCCCAACTAAAATCTATCCACTCAACAAAAATTATTTCACACCACAGACTCATCTTGGTCAGGATCGATTTGAAATCTATCATGGTTTCGAGAAATCATACTCCATGGTAAGTTGCTCTTGTAGAATGTTGAACGACTATCCCAACTAAAATCTATCCACTCAACAAAAATTATTTCACACCACAGACTCATCTTGGTCAGGATCGATTTGAAATCTATCATGGTTTCAGAGAAATCATACTCCATGGTAATTTGTTCTTGTAGAATGTTGAACGACTATCCCAACTAAAATCTATCCACTCAACAAAAATTATTTCAGAGAAATCATACTCCATGGTTCGTTGTTCTTGTAGAATGTTGAACGACTGCCCCAACTAAAATCTATCCACTCAACAAAAATTATTTCACACCACAGACTCATCTTGGTCAGGATCGATTTGAAATCTATCATAGTTTCAGAGAAATCATACTCCATGGTTCGTTGTTCTTGTAGAATGTTGAACGACTACCCCAACTAAAATCTATCCACTCAAAAAAATTATTTCAGAGAAATCATACTCCATGGTAAGTTGTTCTTGTAGAATGTTGAACGACTACCCCAACTAAAATCTATCCACTCAACAAAAATTATTTCACACCACAGACTCATCTTGGTCAGGATCGATTTGAAATCTATCATGGTTTCAGAGAAATCATACTCCATGGTAAGTTGTTCTTGTAGAATGTTGAACGACTACCCCTAACTAAAATTTATCCACTCAACAAAAATTATTTCACACCACAGACTCATCTTGGTCAGGATCGATTTGAAATCTATCATGGTTTCAGAGAAATCATACTGCATGGTAATTTGTTCTTGTAGAATGTTGGACGACTATCCCAACTAAAATCTATACACTCAACAAAAATTATTTCAGAGAAATCATACTCCATGGTTCGTTGTTCTTGTAGAATGTTGAACGACTATCCCAACTAAAATCTATCCACTCAACAAAAATTATTTCACACCACCGACTCATCTTGGTCAGGATCGATTTGAAATCTATCATGGTTTCAGAGAAATCATACTCCATGATAAGTTGTTCTTGTAGAATGTTGAACGACTACCCCAACTAAAATCTATCCACTCAACAAAAATTATTTCACACCACAGACTCATCTTGTTCAGGATCGATTTGAAATCTATCATGGTTTCAGAGAAATCATAATCCATGGTAAGTTGTTCTTGTAGAATGTTGAACGACTATCCCAACTAAAATCTATCCACTCAACAAAAATTATTTCAGAGAAATCATACTCCATGGTTCGTTGTTCTTGTAGAATGTTGAACGACTACCCCAACTAAAATCTATCCACTCAACAAAAATTATTTCACACCACAGACTCATCTTGGTCAGGATCGATTTGAAATCTATCATGGTTTCAGAGAAATCATACCAACTAAAATCTATCCACTCAACAAAAATTATTTCAGAGAAATCATACTCCATGGTAAGTTGTTCTTGTAGAATGTTGAACGACTATCCCAACTAAAATCTATCCACTCAACAAAAATTATTTCAGACAAATCATACTATATGGTAAGTTGTTCTTGTAGAATGTTGAACGACTACCCCAACTAAAATCTATCCACTCAACAAAAATTGTTTCACACCACAGACTCATCTTGGTCAGGATCGATTTGAGATCTATCATGGTTTTAGAGAAATCATACTCCATGGTAAGTTGTTCTTGTAGAATGTTGAACGACTATCCCAACTAAAATCTATCCACTCAACAAAAATTATTTCAGAGAAATCATACTCCATGGTAAGTTGTTCTTGTAGAATGTTGAACGACTAAAATCTATCCACTCAACAAAAATTATTTCACACCACAGACTCATCTTGGTCAGGATCGATTTGAAATCTATCATGGTTGCAGAGAAATCATACTCCATGGTTCGTTGTTCTTGTAGAATGTTGAACGACTACCCCTAAATAAAATCTATCCACTCAACAAAAATTATTTCACACCACAGACTCATCTTGGTCAGGATCGATTTGAAATCTATCATGGTTTCAGAGAAATCATACCAACTAAAATCTATCCACTCAACAAAAATTATTTCAGAGAAATCATACTCCATGGTAAGTTGTTCTTGTAGAATGTTGAACGACTATCCCAACTAAAATCTATCCACTCAACAAAAATTATTTCAGACAAATCATACTATATGGTAAGTTGTTCTTGTAGAATGTTGAACGACTACCCCAACTAAAATCTATCCACTCAACAAAAATTGTTTCACACCACAGACTCATCTTGGTCAGGATCGATTTGAGATCTATCATGGTTTTAGAGAAATCATACTCCATGGTAAGTTGTTCTTGTAGAATGTTGAACGACTATCCCAACTAAAATCTATCCACTCAACAAAAATTATTTCAGAGAAATCATACTCCATGGTAAGTTGTTCTTGTAGAATGTTGAACGACTAAAATCTATCCACTCAACAAAAATTATTTCACACCACAGACTCATCTTGGTCAGGATCGATTTGAAATCTATCATGGTTGCAGAGAAATCATACTCCATGGTAAGTTGTTCTTGTAGAATGTTGAACGACTAAAATCTATCCACTCAACAAAAATTATTTCACACCACAGACTCATCTTGGTCAGGATCGATTTGAAATCTATCATGGTTGCAGAGAAATCATACTCCATGGTTCGTTGTTCTTGTAGAATGTTGAACGACTACCCCAACTAAAATCTATCCACTCAACAAAAATTTATTCGGAGAAATCATGGTCCATGGTAAGTTGTTCTTGTAGAATGTTGAACGACTACCCCAACTAAAATCTATCCACTCAACAAAAATTATTTCACACCACAGACTCATCTTGGTCAGGATCGATTTGAAATCTATCATGGTTCCAGAGAAATCATAGTCCATGGTAAGTTGTTCTTGTAGAATGTTGAACGACTACCCCAACTAAAAACTATTGACTCAGCAAAAATTAATTCACACCACAGACTCATCCTGGTCAGGATCGATTTGAAATCTATCATGGTTTCAGAGAAATCATAGTCCATGGTAAGTTGTTCTTGTAGAATGTTGAACGACTACCCCAACTAAAATCTATCCACTCAACAAAAATTATTTCACACCACAGACTCATCTTGGTCAGGATCGATTTGAAATCTATCATGGTTTCAGAGAAATCATAGTCCATGGTAAGTTGTTCTTGTAGAATGTTGAACGACTACCCCAACTAAAATCTATTGACTCAACAAAAATTATTTCACACCACAGACTCATCCTGGTCAGGATCGATTTGAAATCTATCATGGTTTCAGAGAAATCATACTCCATGGTTCGTTGTTCTTGTAGAATGTTGAACGACTATCCCAACTAAAATCTATCCACTCAACAAAAATTATTTCACACAACAGACTCATCTTGGTCAGGATCGATTTGAAATCTAACATGGTTTCAGAGAAATCATACTCCATGGTAAGTTGTTCTTGTAGAATGTTGAACGACTATCCCAACTAAAATCTATCCACTCAACAAAAATTATTTCACACCACAGACTCATCTTGGTCAGGATCGATTTGAAATCTATCATGGTTTCAGAGAAATCATACTCCATGGTAAGTTGTTCTTGTAGAATGTTGAACGACTATCCCAACTAAAATCTATCCACTCAACAAAAATTATTTCACACCACAGACTCATCTTGGTCAGCATCGATTTGAAATCTATCATGGTTTCAGAGAAATCATACTCCATGGTTCGTTGTTCTTGTAGAATGTTGAACGACTACCCCAACTAAAATCTATCCACTCAACAAAAATTATTTCACACCACAGACTCATCTTGGTCAGGATCGATTTGAAATCTATCATGGTTTCAGAGAAATCATTCTCCATGGAAAGTTGTTCTTGTAGAATGTTGAACGACTACCCCAAATAAAATCTATCCACTCAACAAAAATTATTTCACACCACAGACTCATCTTGGTCAGGATCGATTTGAAATCTATCATGGTTTCAGAGAAATCATACTCCATGGTAAGTTGCTCTTGTAGAATGTTGAACGACTATCCCAACTAAAATCTATCCACTCAACAAAAATTATTTCACACCACAGACTCATCTTGGTCAGGATCGATTTGAAATCTATCATGGTTTCAGAGAAATCATACTCCATGGTAAGTTGTTCTTGTAGAATATTGAACGACTATCCCAACTAAAATCTATCCACTCAACAAAAATTATTTCACACCACAGACTCATCTTGGTCAGGATCGATTTGAAATCTATCATGGTTTCAGAGAAATCATTCTCCATGGAAAGTTGTTCTTGTAGAATGTTGAACGACTACCCCAAATAAAATCTATCCACTCAACAAAAATTATTTCACACCACAGACTCATCTTGGTCAGGATCGATTTGAAATCTATCATGGTTTCAGAGAAATCATACTCCATGGTAAGTTGCTCTTGTAGAATGTTGAACGACTATCCCAACTAAAATCTATCCACTCAACAAAAATTATTTCACACCACAGACTCATCTTGGTCAGGATCGATTTGAAATCTATCATGGTTTCAGAGAAATCATACTCCATGGTAAGTTGCTCTTGTAGAATGTTGAACGACTATCCCAACTAAAATCTATCCACTCAACAAAAATTATTTCACACCACAGACTCATCTTGGTCAGGATCGATTTGAAATCTATCATGGTTTCAGAGAAATCATACTCCATGGTTCGTTGTTCTTGTAGAATGTTGAACGACTACCCCAACTAAAATCTATCCACTCAACAAAAATTATTTCACACCACAGACTCATCTTGGTCAGGATCGATTTGAAATCTATCATGGTTTCAGAGAAATCATACTCCATGGTAAGTTGCTCTTGTAGAATGTTGAACGACTATCCCAACTAAAATCTATCCACTCAACAAAAATTATTTCACACCACAGACTCATCTTGGTCAGGATCGATTTGAAATCTATCATGGTTTCAGAGAAATCATACTCCATGGTAAGTTGTTCTTGTAGAATATTGAACGACTATCCCAACTAAAATCTATCCACTCAACAAAAATTATTTCACACCACAGACTCATCTTGGTCAGGATCGATTTGAAATCTATCATGGTTTTAAAAAAAACATACTCCATGGTTCGTTGTTCTTGTAGAATGTTGAACGACTATCCCAACTAAAATCTATCCACTCAACAAAAATTATTTCAGAGAAATCATACTCCATGGTTCGTTGTTCTTGTAGAATGTTGAACGACTACCCCAACTAAAATCTATCCACTCAACAAAAATTATTTCACACCACAGACTCATCTTGGTCAGGATCGATTTGAAATCTATCATAGTTTCAGAGAAATCATACTCCATGGTTCGTTGTTCTTGTAGAATGTTGAACGACTACCCCAACTAAAATCTATCCACTCAACAAAAATTATTTCAGAGAAATCATACTCCATGGTAAGTTGTTCTTGTAGAATGTTGAACGACTACCCCAACTAAAATCTATCCACTCAACAAAAATTATTTCACACCAGCGACTCATCTTGGTCAGGATCGATTTGAAATCTATCATGGTTTCAGAGAAATCATACTCCATGGTAAGTTGTTCTTGTAGAATGTTGAACGACTACCCCAACTAAAATCTATCCACTCAACAAAAATTATTTCACACCACAGACTCATCTTGTTCATAATCGATTTGAAATCTATCATGGTTTCAGAGAAATCATAATCCATGGTAAGTTGTTCTTGTAGAATGTTGAACGACTATCCCAACTAAAATCTATCCACTCAACAAAAATTATTTCAGAGAAATCATACTCCATGGTAAGTTGTTCTTGTAGAATGTTGAACGACTACCCCAACTAAAATCTATCCACTCAACAAAAATTATTTCACACCACAGACTCATCTTGGTCAGGATCGATTTGAAATCTATCATGGTTTCAGAGAAATCATACCAACTAAAATCTATCCACTCAACAAAAATTATTTCAGAGAAATCATACTCCATGGTAAGTTGTTCTTGTAGAATGTTGAACGACTACCCCAACTAAAATCTATCCACTCAACAAAAATTATTTCACACCACAGACTCATCTTGGTCAGGATCGATTTGAAATCTATCATGGTTTCAGAGAAATCATACTCCATGGTAAGTTGTTCTTGTAGAATGTTGAACGACTATCCCAACTAAAATCTATCCACTCAACAAAAATTATTTCAGAGAAATCATACTCCATGGTTCGTTGTTCTTGTAGAATGTTGAACGACTACCCCTAACTAAAATCTATCCACTCAACAAAAATTATTTCACAACACAGACTCATCTTGGTCAGGATCGATTTGAAATCTATCATGGTTGCAGAGAAATCATACTCCATGGTTCGTTGTTCTTGTAGAATGTTGAACGACTACCCCTAAATAAAATCTATCCACTCAACAAAAATTATTTCAGAGAAATCATACTCCATGGTTCGTTGTTCTTGTAGAATGTTGAACGACTACCCCAACTAAAATCTATCCACTCAACAAAAATTATTTCGGAGAAATCATAGTCCATGGTAAGTTGTTCTTGTAGAATGTTGAACGACTACCCCAACTAAAATCTATCCACTCAACAAAAATTATTTCACACCACAGACTCATCCTGGTCAGGATCGATTTGAAATATATCATGGTTTCAGAGAAATGATACTCCATGGTTCGTTGTTCTGGTAGAATGTTGAACGACTATCCCAACTAAAATCTATCCACTCAACAAAAATTATTTCACACAACAGACTCATCTTGGTCAGGATCGATTTGAAATCTATCATGGTTTCAGAGAAATCATACTCCATGGTAAGTTGTTCTTGTAGAATGTTGAACGACTATCCCAACTAAAATCTATCCACTCAACAAAAATTATTTCACACCACAGACTCATCTTGGTCAGGATCGATTTGAAATCTATCATGGTTTCAGAGAAATCATACTCCATGGTAAGTTGTTCTTGTAGAATGTTGAACGACTATCCCAACTAAAATCTATCCACTCAACAAAAATTATTTCACACCACAGACTCATCTTGGTCAGCATCGATTTGAAATCTATCATGGTTTCAGAGAAATCATACTCCATGGTTCGTTGTTCTTGTAGAATGTTGAACGACTACCCCAACTAAAATCTATCCACTCAACAAAAATTATTTCACACCACAGACTCATCTTGGTCAGGATCGATTTGAAATCTATCATGGTTTCAGAGAAATCATTCTCCATGGTAAGTTGTTCTTGTAGAATGTTGAACGACTACCCCAACTAAAATCTATCCACTCAACGAAAATTATTTCACACCACAGACTCATCTTGGTCAGGATCGATTTGAAAACTATCATGGTTTCAGAGAAATCATACTCCATGGTAAGTTGTTCTTGTAGAATGTTGAACGACTATCCCAACTAAAATCTATCCACTCAACAAAAATTATTTCACACCACAGACTCATCTTGGTCAGGATCGATTTGAAATCTATCATGGTTTCAGAGAAATCATACTCCATGGTAAGTTGTTCTTGTAGAATGTTGAACGACTATCCCAAATAAAATCTATCCACTCAACAAAAATTATTTCACACCACAGACTCATCTTGGTCAGGATCGATTTGAAATCTATCATGGTTTTAAAAAAAACATACTCCATGGTTCGTTGTTCTTGTAGAATGTTGAACGACTATCCCAACTAAAATCTATCCACTCAACAAAAATTATTTCAGAGAAATCATACTCCATGGTTCGTTGTTCTTGTAGAATGTTGAACGACTACCCCAACTAAAATCTATCCACTCAACAAAAATTATTTCACACCACAGACTCATCTTGGTCAGGATCGATTTGAAATCTATCATGGTTTTAAAAAAAACATTGGTAAGTTGTTCTTGTAGAATGTTGAACGACTATCCCAACTAAAATCTATCCACTCAACAAAAATTATTTCACACCACAGACTCATCTTGGTCAGGATCGATTTGAAATCTATCATGGTTTCAGAGAAATCATACTCCATGGTAAGTTGTTCTTGTAGAATGTTGAACGACTATCCCAACTAAAATCTATCCACTCAACAAAAATTATTTCACACCACAGACTCATCTTGGTCAGGATCGATTTGAAATCTATCATGGTTTCAGAGAAATCATACTCCATGGTAATTTGTTCTTGTAGAATGTTGAACGACTATCCCAACTAAAATCTATACACTCAACAAAAATTATTTCAGAGAAATCATACTCCATGGTTCGTTGTTCTTGTAGAATGTTGAACGACTACCCCAACTAAAATCTATCCACTCAACAAAAATTATTTCACACCACCGACTCATCTTGGTCAAGATCGATTTGAAATCTATCATGGTTTCAGAGAAATCATAGTCCATGGTAAGTTGTTCTTGTAGAATGTTGAACGACTACCCCAACTAAAATCTATCCACTCAACAAAAATTATTTCACACCACCGACTCATCTTGGTCAGGATCGATTTGAAATCTATCATGGTTTCAGAGAAATCATACTCCATGGTAAGTTGTTCTTGTACAATGTTGAACGACTACCCCAACTAAAATCTATCCACTCAACAAAAATTATTTCACACCACAGACTCATCTTTTTCAGGATCGATTTGAAATCTATCATGGTTTCGAGAAATCATACTCCATGGTAAGTTGTTCTTGTAGAATGTTGAACGACTATCCCAACTAAAATCTATCCACTCAACAAAAATTATTTCAGAGAAATCATACTCCATGGTTCGTTGTTCTTGTAGAATGTTGAACGACTACCCCAACTAAAATCTATCCACTCAACACAAATTATTCCACACCACAGACTCATCTTGGTCAGGATCGATTTGAAATCTATCATGGTTTCAGAGAAATCATACCAACTAAAATCTATCGAATCAACAAAAATTATTTCAGAGAAATCATACTCCATGGTAAGTTGTTCTTGTAGAATGTTGAACGACTATCCCAACTAAAATCTATAAACTCAACAAAAATTATTTCAGAGAAATCATACTCCATGGTAAGTTGTTCTTGTAGAATGTTGAACGACTACCCCAACTAAAATCTATCCACTCAACAAAAATTATTTCACACCACAGACTCATCTTGGTCAGGATCGATTTGAAATCTATCATGGTTTCAGAGAAATCATACTCCATGGTAAGTTGTTCTTGTAGAATGTTGAACGACTATCCCAACTAAAATCTATCCACTCAACAAAAATTATTTCAGAGAAATCATACTCCATGGTAAGTTGTTCTTGTAGAATGTTGAACGACTATCCCAACTAAAATCTATCCACTCAACAAAAATTATTTCACACCACAGACTCATCTTGGTCAGGATCGATTTGAAATCTATCATGGTTGCAGAGAAATCATACTCCATGGTTCGCTGTTCTTGTAGAATGTTGAACGACTACCCCTAAATAAAATCTATCCACTCAACAAAAATTATTTCAGAGAAATCATACTCCATGGTTCGTTGTTCTTGTAGAATGTTGAACGACTACCCCAACTAAAATCTATCCACTCAACAAAAATTATTTCGGAGAAATCATAGTCCATGGTAAGTTGTTCTTGTAGAATGTTGAACGACTACCTCAACTAAAATCTATCCACTCAACAAAAATTATTTCACACCACAGACTCATCTTGGTCAAGATCGATTTCAGATCTATCATGGTTTCAGAGAAATCATACTCCATGGTAAGTTGTTCTTGTACAAAGTTGAACGACTACCCCAACTAAAATCTATCCACTCAAGAAAAATTATTTCACACCACAGACTCATCTTGGTCAGGATCGATTTGAAATCTATCATGGTTTCAGAGAAATCATAGTCCATGGTAAGTTGTTCTTGTAGAATGTTGAACGACTACCCCTAACTAAAATCTATCCACTCAACAAAAATTATTTCAGAGAAATCATAGTCCATGGAAAGTTGTTCTTGTAGAATGTTGAACGACTACCCAAACTAAAATCTATCCACTCAACAAAAATTATTTCACACCACAGACTCATCTTGGTCAGGATCGATTTGAAATCTATCATGGTTTCAGAGAAATCATAGTCCATGGTTCGCTGTTCTTGTAGAATGTTGAACGACTACCCCAACTAAAATCTATCCACTCAACAAAAATTATTTCACACCACAGACTCATTTTGGTCAGGATCGATTTGAAATCTATCATGGTTTCAGAGAAATCATAGTCCATGGTAAGTTGTTCTTGTAGATTGTTGAACGACTACCCCTAACTAAAATCTATCCACTCAACAAAAATTATTTCACACCACAGACTCATCTTGGTCAGGATCGATTTGAAATCTATCATGGTTTCAGAGAAATCATAGTCCATGGTAAGTTGTTCTTGTAGAATGTTGAACGACTACCCCAACTAAAATCTATCCACTCAACAAAAATTATTTCACACCACAGACTCATCTTGATCAGGATCGATTTGAAATCTATCATGGTTTCAGAGAAATCATACTCCATGGTTCGTTGTTCTTGTAGAATGTTGAACGACTATCCCAACTAAAATCTATCCACTCAACAAAAATTATTTCAGAGAAATCATACTCCATGGTTCGTTGTTCTTGTAGTATGTTGAACGACTACCCCAACTAAAATCTATCCACTCAACAAAAATTATTTCAGAGAAATCATACTCCATGGTAAGTTGTTCTTGTAGAATGTTGAACGACTACCCCAACTAAAATCTATCCACTCAACAAAAATTATTTCACACCACAGACTCATCTTGGTCAGGATCGATTTGAAATCTATCATGGTTTCAGAGAAATCATAGTCCATGGTAAGTTGTTCTTGTAGAATGTTGAACAACTACCCCAACTAAAATCTATCCACTCAACAAAAATTATTTCACACCACAGACACATCTTGGTCAGGATCGATTTGAAATCTATCACGGTTTCAGAGAAATCATAGTCCATGGTAAGTTGTTATTGTAGAATGTTGAACGACTACCCCTAACTAAAATCTATTAACTCAACAAAAATTATTTCACACCACAGACTCATCTTGGTCAGGATCGATTTGAAATCTATCATGGTTTCAGAGAAATCATAGTCCATGGTTCGTTGTTCTTGTAGAATGTCGAACGACTATCCCAACTAAAATCTATCCACTCAACAAAAATTATTATCCCAACTAAAATCTATCCATTCAACGAAAATTATTTCAGAGAAATCATACTCCATGGTTCGTTGTTCTTGTAGAATGTTGAACGTCTACCCCTAACTCAAAATCTATCCACTCAACAAAAATTTTTTCAGAGAAATCATACTCCATGGTAAGTTGTTCTTGTAGAATGTTGAACGACTACCCCAACTAAAATCTATCCACGCAACAAAAATTATTTCAGAGAAATCATAGTCCATGGTAAGTTGTTCTTGTAGAATGTTGAACGACTACCCCAACTAAAATCTATCCACTCAACAAAAACTATTTCACACCACAGACTCATCTTGGTCAGGATTGATTTGAAATCTATCATGGTTTCAGAGAAATCATACCAACTAAAATCTATCGAATCAACAAAAATTATTTCAGAGAAATCATACTCCATGGTAAGTTGTTCTTGTAGAATGTTGAACGACTATCCCAACTAAAATCTATCCACTCAACAAAAATTATTTCAGAGAAATCATACTCCATGGTAAGTTGTTCTTGTAGAATGTTGAACGACTACCCCAACTAAAATCTATCCACGCAACAAAAATTATTTCAGAGAAATCATAGTCCATGGTAAGTTGTTCTTGTAGAATGTTGAACGACTATCCCAACTAAAATCTATCCACTCAACAAAAATTATTTCAGAGAAATCATACTCCATGGTTCGTTGTTCTTGTAGAATGTTGAACGACTACCCCAACTAAAATCTATCCACTCAACACAAATTATTCCACACCACAGACTCATCTTGGTCAGGATCGATTTGAAATCTATCATGGTTTCAGAGAAATCATACCAACTAAAATCTATCGAATCAACAAAAATTATTTCAGAGAAATCATACTCCATGGTAAGTTGTTCTTGTAGAATGTTGAACGACTATCCCAACTAAAATCTATCCACTCAACAAAAATTATTTCAGAGAAATCATACTCCATGGTAAGTTGTTCTTGTAGAATGTTGAACGACTACCCCAACTAAAATCTATCCACGCAACAAAAATTATTTCAGAGAAATCATAGTCCATGGTAAGTTGTTCTTGTAGAATGTTGAACGACTATCCCAACTAAAATCTATCCACTCAACAAAAATTATTTCAGAGAAATCATACTCCATGGTAAGTTGTTCTTGTAGAATGTTGAACGACTACCCCAACTAAAATCTATCCACTCAACAAAAATTATTTCACACCACCGACTCATCTTGGTCAGGATCGATTTGAAATCTATCATGGTTTCAGAGAAATCATACTCCATGGTAAGTTGTTCTTGTACAATGTTGAACGACTACCCCAACTAAAATCTATCCACTCAACAAAAATTATTTCACACCACAGACTCATCTTTTTCAGGATCGATTTGAAATCTATCATGGTTTCGAGAAATCATACTCCATGGTAAGTTGTTCTTGTAGAATGTTGAACGACTATCCCAACTAAAATCTATCCACTCAACAAAAATTATTTCAGAGAAATCATACTCCATGGTTCGTTGTTCTTGTAGAATGTTGAACGACTACCCCAACTAAAATCTATCCACTCAACACAAATTATTCCACACCACAGACTCATCTTGGTCAGGATCGATTTGAAATCTATCATGGTTTCAGAGAAATCATACCAACTAAAATCTATCCACTCAACAAAAATTATTTCAGAGAAATCATACTCCATGGTAAGTTGTTCTTGTAGAATGTTGAACGACTATCCCAACTAAAATCTATCCACTCAACAAAAATTATTTCACACCACAGACTCATCTTGGTCAGGATCGATTTGAAATCTATCATGGTTGCAGAGAAATCATACTCCATGGTTCGCTGTTCTTGTAGAATGTTGAACGACTACCCCTAAATAAAATCTATCCACTCAACAAAAATTATTTCAGAGAAATCATACTCCATGGTTCGTTGTTCTTGTAGAATGTTGAACGACTACCCCAACTAAAATCTATCCACTCAACAAAAATTATTTCGGAGAAATCATAGTCCATGGTAAGTTGTTCTTGTAGAATGTTGAACGACTACCTCAACTAAAATCTATCCACTCAACAAAAATTATTTCACACCACAGACTCATCTTGGTCAAGATCGATTTCAGATCTATCATGGTTTCAGAGAAATCATACTCCATGGTAAGTTGTTCTTGTACAAAGTTGAACGACTACCCCAACTAAAATCTATCCACTCAACAAAAATTATTTCACACCACAGACTCATCTTGGTCAGGATCGATTTGAAATCTATCATGGTTTCAGAGAAATCATAGTCCATGGTAAGTTGTTCTTGTAGAATGTTGAACGACTACCCCTAACTAAAATCTATCCACTCAACAAAAATTATTTCAGAGAAATCATAGTCCATGGAAAGTTGTTCTTGTAGAATGTTGAACGACTACCCAAACTAAAATCTATCCACTCAACAAAAATTATTTCACACCACAGACTCATCTTGGTCAGGATCGATTTGAAATCTATCATGGTTTCAGAGAAATCATAGTCCATGGTTCGCTGTTCTTGTAGAATGTTGAACGACTACCCCAACTAAAATCTATCCACTCAACAAAAATTATTTCACACCACAGACTCATTTTGGTCAGGATCGATTTGAAATCTATCATGGTTTCAGAGAAATCATAGTCCATGGTAAGTTGTTCTTGTAGATTGTTGAACGACTACCCCTAACTAAAATCTATCCACTCAACAAAAATTATTTCACACCACAGACTCATCTTGGTCAGGATCGATTTGAAATCTATCATGGTTTCAGAGAAATCATAGTCCATGGTAAGTTGTTCTTGTAGAATGTTGAACGACTACCCCAACTAAAATCTATCCACTCAACAAAAATTATTTCACACCACAGACTCATCTTGATCAGGATCGATTTGAAATCTATCATGGTTTCAGAGAAATCATACTCCATGGTTCGTTGTTCTTGTAGAATGTTGAACGACTATCCCAACTAAAATCTATCCACTCAACAAAAATTATTTCAGAGAAATCATACTCCATGGTTCGTTGTTCTTGTAGTATGTTGAACGACTACCCCAACTAAAATCTATCCACTCAACAAAAATTATTTCAGAGAAATCATACTCCATGGTAAGTTGTTCTTGTAGAATGTTGAACGACTACCCCAACTAAAATCTATCCACTCAACAAAAATTATTTCACACCACAGACTCATCTTGGTCAGGATCGATTTGAAATCTATCATGGTTTCAGAGAAATCATAGTCCATGGTAAGTTGTTCTTGTAGAATGTTGAACAACTACCCCAACTAAAATCTATCCACTCAACAAAAATTATTTCACACCACAGACACATCTTGGTCAGGATCGATTTGAAATCTATCACGGTTTCAGAGAAATCATAGTCCATGGTAAGTTGTTATTGTAGAATGTTGAACGACTACCCCTAACTAAAATCTATTAACTCAACAAAAATTATTTCACACCACAGACTCATCTTGGTCAGGATCGATTTGAAATCTATCATGGTTTCAGAGAAATCATAGTCCATGGTTCGTTGTTCTTGTAGAATGTCGAACGACTATCCCAACTAAAATCTATCCACTCAACAAAAATTATTATCCCAACTAAAATCTATCCATTCAACAAAAATTATTTCAGAGAAATCATACTCCATGGTTCGTTGTTCTTGTAGAATGTTGAACGTCTACCCCTAACTAAAATCTATCCACTCAACAAAAATTTTTTCAGAGAAATCATACTCCATGGTAAGTTGTTCTTGTAGAATGTTGAACGACTACCCCAACTAAAATCTATCCACGCAACAAAAATTATTTCAGAGAAATCATAGTCCATGGTAAGTTGTTCTTTTAGAATGTTGAACGACTACCCCAACTAAAATCTATCCACTCAACAAAAACTATTTCACACCACAGACTCATCTTGGTCAGGATTGATTTGAAATCTATCATGGTTTCAGAGAAATCATAGTCCATGGTAAGTTGTTCTTGTAGAATGTTGAACGACTACATCAACTGAAATCTATCCACTCAACAAAAATTATTTCACACCACAGACTCATCTTGGTCAGGATCGATTTGAAATCTATCATGGTTTCAGAGAAATCATAGTCCATGGTAAGTTGTTCTTGTAGAATGTTGAACGACTACCCCAACTAAAATCTATCCACTCAACAAAAATTATTTCACACCACAGACTCATCTTGGTCATAATCGATTTGAAATCTATCATGGTTTCAGAGAAATCATACTCCATGGTTCGTTGTTCTTGTAGAATTTTGAACGAAATTGTGAAATGTGAAAAATTATTTCACACCACAGACTCATCTTGGTCACGATCGATTTGAAATCTATCATGGTTTCAGAGAAATCATACTCCATGGTTCGTTGTTCTTGTAAAATGTTGAACGACTATCCCAACTAAAATCTATCCACTCAACAAAAATTAATTCAGAGAAATCATACTCCATGGTAAGTTGTTCTTGTAGAATGTTGAACGACTATCCCAACTAAAATCTATCCACTCAACAAAAATTATTTCACACCACAGACTCATCTTGGTCAGGATCGATTTGAAATCTATCATGGTTTCAGAGAAATCATACTCCATGGTTCGTTGTTCTTGTAGAATGTTGAACGACTACCCCAACTAAAATCTATCCACTCAACAAAAATTATTTCAAACCACAGACTCATCTTGGTCAGGATCGATTTGAAATCTATCATGGTTTCAGAAAAATCATACTCCATGGTTCGTTGTTCTTGTAGAATGTTGAACGACTATCCCAACTAAAATCTATCCACTCAACAAAAATTATTTCAGAGAAATCATAGTCCATGGTAAGTTGTTCTTGTAGAATGTTGAACGACTATCCCAACTAAAATCTATGAACTCAACAAAAATTGTTTCAGAGAAATCATACTCCATGGTAAGTTGTTCTTGTAGAATGTTGAACGACTACCCCAACTAAAATCTATCCACTCAACAAAAATTATTTCACACCACAGACTCATCTTGGTCAGGATCGATTTGAAATCTATCATGGTTTCAGAGAAATCATACTCCATGGTTCGTTGTTCTTGTAAAATGTTGAACGACTATCCCAACTAAAATCTATCCATTCAACAAAAATTATTTCACACCACTGACTCATCTTGGTCAGGATCGATTTGAAATCTATCATGGTTTCAGAGAAATCATACTCCATGGTTCGTTGTTCTTGTAAAATGTTGAACGACTATCCCAACTAAAATCTATCCACTCAACAAAAATTAATTCAGAGAAATCATACTCCATGGTAAGTTGTTCTTGTAGAATGTTGAACGACTATCCCAACTAAAATCTATCCACTCAACAAAAATTATTTCACACCACAGACTCATCTTGGTCAGGATCGATTTGAAATCTATCATGGTTTCAGAGAAATCATACTCCATGGTTCGTTGTTCTTGTAGAATGTTGAACGACTACCCCAACTAAAATCTATCCACTCAACAAAAATTATTTCAGAGAAATCATAGTCCATGGTAAGTTGTTCTTGTAGAATGTTGAACGACTACCCCAACTAAAATCTATAAACTCAACAAAAATTATTTCAGAGAAATCATACTCCATGGTAAGTTGTTCTTGTAGAATGTTGAATGACTACCCCAACTAAAATCTATCCACTCAACAAAAATTATTTCACACCACAGACTCATCTTGGTCACGATCGATTTAAAATCTATCATGGTTGCAGAGAAATCATACTCCATGGTTCGTTGTTCTTGTAAAATGTTGAACGACTATCCCAACTAAAATCTATCCACTCAACAAAAATTAATTCAGAGAAATCATACTCCATGGTAAGTTGTTCTTGTAGAATGTTGAACGACTATCCCAACTAAAATCTATCCACTCAACAAAAATTATTTCACACCACAGACTCATCTTGGTCAGGATCGATTTGAAATCTATCATGGTTTCAGAGAAATCATACTCCATGGTTCGTTGTTCTTGTAAAATGTTGAACGACTACCCCAACTAAAATCTATCCATTCAACAAAAATTATTTCACACCACTGACTCATCTTGGTCAGGATCGATTTGAAATCTATCATGGTTACAGAGAAATCATACTCCATGGTTCGTTGTTCTTGTAAAATGTTGAACGACTACCCCAACTAAAATCTATCCACTCAACAAAAATTATTTCAGAGAAATCATAGTCCATGGTAAGTTGTTCTTGTAGAATGTTGAACGACTACCCCAACTAAAATCTATCCACTCAACAAAAATTATTTCAAACCACAGACTCATCTTGGTCAGGATCGATTTGAAATCTATCATGGTTTCAGAAAAATCATACTAAATGGTTCGTTGTTCTTGTAGAATGTTGAGCGACTATCCCAACTAAAATCTATCCACTCAACAAAAATTATTTCAGAGAAATCATAGTCCATGGTAAGTTGTTCTTGTAGAATGTTGAACGACTATCCCAACTAAAATCTATGAACTCAACAAAAATTATTTCAGAGAAATCATACTCCATGGTAAGTTGTTCTTGTAGAATGTTGAACGACTACCCCAACTAAAATCTATCCACTCAACAAAAATTATTTCACACCACAGACTCATCTTGGTCAGGATCGATTTGAAATCTATCATGGTTTCAGAGAAATCATACTCCATGGTTCGTTATTCTTGTAAAATGTTGAACGACTACCCCAACTAAAATCTATCCATTCAACAAAAATTATTTCACACCACTGACTCATCTTGGTCAGGATCGATTTGAAATCTATCATGGTTACAGAGAAATCATACTCCATGGTTCGTTGTTCTTGTAAAATGTTGAACGACTATCCCAACTAAAATCTATCCACTCAACAAAAATTAATTCAGAGAAATCATACTCCATGGTAAGTTGTTCTTGTAGAATGTTGAACGACTATCCCAACTAAAATCTATCCACTCAACAAAAATTATTTCACACCACAGACTCATCTTGGTCAGGATCGATTTGAAATCTATCATGGTTTCAGAGAAATCATACTCCATGGTTCGTTGTTCTTGTAAAATGTTGAACGACTACCCCAACTAAAATCTATCCACTCAACAAAAATTATTTCAGAGAAATCATAGTCCATGGTAAGTTGTTCTTGTAGAATGTTGAACGACTACCCCAACTAAAATCTATCCACTCAACAAAAATTATTTCAAACCACAGACTCATCTTGGTCAGGATCGATTTGAAATCTATCATGGTTTCAGAAAAATCATACTCCATGGTTCGTTGTTCTTGTAGAATGTTGAACGACTATCCCAACTAAAATCTATCCACTCAACAAAAATTATTTCAGAGAAATCATAGTCCATGGTAAGTTGTTCTTGTAGAATGTTGAACGACTATCCCAACTAAAATCTATGAACTCAACAAAAATTATTTCAGAGAAATCATACTCCATGGTAAGTTGTTCTTGTAGAATGTTGAACGACTACCCCAACTAAAATCTATCCACTCAACAAAAATTATTTCACACCACAGACTCATCTTGGTCAGGATCGATTTGAAATCTATCATGGTTTCAGAGAAATCATACTCCATGGTTCGTTGTTCTTGTAAAATGTTGAACGACTACCCCAACTAAAATCTATCCATTCAACAAAAATTATTTCACACCACTGACTCATCTTGGTCAGGATCGATTTGAAATCTATCATGGTTACAGAGAAATCATACTCCATGGTTCGTTGTTCTTGTAAAATGTTGAACGACTATCCCAACTAAAATCTATCCACTCAACAAAAATTAATTCAGAGAAATCATACTCCATGGTAAGTTGTTCTTGTAGAATGTTGAACGACTATCCCAACTAAAATCTATCCACTCAACAAAAATTATTTCACACCACAGACTCATCTTGGTCAGGATCGATTTGAAATCTATCATATTTTCAGAGAAATCATAC
This sequence comes from Xylota sylvarum, assembly GCA_905220385.1. NCBI lineage: Eukaryota > Metazoa > Arthropoda > Insecta > Diptera > Syrphidae > Xylota > Xylota sylvarum. The sequence goes on along the minus strand of CAJMZQ010000068.1, from coordinate 729,361 downwards.
TCCATGGTTCGTTGTTCTTGTAGAATGTTGAACGACTACCCCAACTAAAATCTATCCACTCAACAAAAATTATTTCAGAGAAATCATAGTCCATGGTAAGTTGTTCTTGTAGAATGTTGAACGACTACCCCAACTAAAATCTATCCACTCAACAAAAATTATTTCAGAGAAATCATACTCCATGGTAAGTTGTTCTTGTAGAATGTTGAATGACTACCCCAACTAAAATCTATCCACTCAACAAAAATTATTTCACACCACAGACTCATCTTGGTCACGATCGATTTGAAATCTATCATGGTTTCAGAGAAATCATACTCCATGGTTCGTTGTTCTTGTAAAATGTTGAACGACTATCCCAACTAAAATCTATCCACTCAACAAAAATTAATTCAGAGAAATCATACTCCATGGTAAGTTGTTCTTGTAGAATGTTGAACGACTATCCCAACTAAAATCTATCCACTCAACAAAAATTATTTCACACCACAGACTCATCTTGGTCAGGATCGATTTGAAATCTATCATGGTTTCAGAGAAATCATACTCCATGGTTCGTTGTTCTTGTAAAATGTTGAACGACTACCCCAACTAAAATCTATCCATTCAACAAAAATTATTTCACACCACTGACTCATCTTGGTCAGGATCGATTTGAAATCTATCATGGTTTCAGAGAAATCATACTCCATGGTTCGTTGTTCTTGTAGAATGTTGAACGACTATCCCAACTAAAATCTATCCACTCAACAAAAATTATTTCAGAGAAATCATAGTCCATGGTAAGTTGTTCTTGTAGAATGTTGAACGACTATCCCAACTAAAATCTATCCACTCAACAAAAATTATTTCAGAGAAATCATACTCCATGGTAAGTTGTTCTTGTAGAATGTTGAACGACTATCCCAACTAAAATCTATCCACTCAACAAAAATTATTTCACACCACAGACTCATCTTGGTCAGGATCGATTTGAAATCTATCATGGTTGCAGAGAAATCATACTCCATGGTTCGCTGTTCTTGTAGAATGTTGAACGACTACCCCTAAATAAAATCTATCCACTCAACAAAAATTATTTCAGAGAAATCATACTCCATGGTTCGTTGTTCTTGTAGAATGTTGAACGACTACCCCAACTAAAATCTATCCACTCAACAAAAATTATTTCGGAGAAATCATAGTCCATGGTAAGTTGTTCTTGTAGAATGTTGAACGACTACCTCAACTAAAATCTATCCACTCAACAAAAATTATTTCACACCACAGACTCATCTTGGTCAAGATCGATTTCAGATCTATCATGGTTTCAGAGAAATCATACTCCATGGTAAGTTGTTCTTGTACAAAGTTGAACGACTACCTTAACTAAAATCTATCCACTCAACAAAAATTATTTCACACCACAGACTCATCTTGGTCAGGATCGATTTGAAATCTATCATGGTTTCAGAGAAATCATAGTCCATGGTAAGTTGTTCTTGTAGAATGTTGAACGACTACCCCTAACTAAAATCTATCCACTCAACAAAAATTATTTCAGAGAAATCATAGTCCATGGAAAGTTGTTCTTGTAGAATGTTGAACGACTACCCAAACTAAAATCTATCCACTCAACAAAAATTATTTCACACCACAGACTCATCTTGGTCAGGATCGATTTGAAATCTATCATGGTTTCAGAGAAATCATAGTCCATGGTTCGCTGTTCTTATAGAATGTTGAACGACTACCCCAACTAAAATCTATCCACTCAACAAAAATTATTTCACACCACAGACTCATTTTGGTCAGGATCGATTTGAAATCTATCATGGTTTCAGAGAAATCATAGTCCATGGTAAGTTGTTCTTGTAGATTGTTGAACGACTACCCCTAACTAAAATCTATCCACTCAACAAAAATTATTTCACACCACAGACTCATCTTGGTCAGGATCGATTTGAAATCTATCATGGTTTCAGAGAAATCATAGTCCATGGTAAGTTGTTCTTGTAGAATGTTGAACGACTACCCCAACTAAAATCTATCCACTCAACAAAAATTATTTCACACCACAGACTCATCTTGGTCAGGATCGATTTGAAATCTATCATGGTTTCAGAGAAATCATACTCCATGGTTCGTTGTTCTTGTAGAATGTTGAACGACTATCCCAACTAAAATCTATCCACTCAACAAAAATTATTTCAGAGAAATCATACTCCATGGTTCGTTGTTCTTGTAGTATGTTGAACGACTACCCCAACTAAAATCTATCCACTCAACAAAAATTATTTCAGAGAAATCATACTCCATGGTAAGTTGTTCTTGTAGAATGTTGAACGACTACCCCAACTAAAATCTATCCACTCAACAAAAATTATTTCACACCAGCGACTCATCTTGGTCAGGATCGATTTGAAATCTATCATGGTTTCAGAGAAATCATAGTCCATGGTAAGTTGTTCTTGTAGAATGTTGAACAACTACCCCAACTAAAATCTATCCACTCAACAAAAATTATTTCACACCACAGACACATCTTGGTCAGGATCGATTTGAAATCTATCACGGTTTCAGAGAAATCATAGTCCATGGTAAGTTGTTATTGTAGAATGTTGAACGACTACCCCTAACTAAAATCTATTAACTCAACAAAAATTATTTCACACCACAGACTCATCTTGGTCAGGATCGATTTGAAATCTATCATGGTTTCAGAGAAATCATAGTCCATGGTTCGTTGTTCTTGTAGAATGTCGAACGACTATCCCAACTAAAATCTATCCACTCAACAAAAATTATTATCCCAACTAAAATCTATCCATTCAACAAAAATTATTTCAGAGAAATCATACTCCATGGTTCGTTGTTCTTGTAGAATGTTGAACGTCTACCCCTAACTAAAATCTATCCACTCAACAAAAATTTTTTCAGAGAAATCATACTCCATGGTAAGTTGTTCTTGTAGAATGTTGAACGACTACCCCAACTAAAATCTATCCACGCAACAAAAATTATTTCAGAGAAATCATAGTCCATGGTAAGTTGTTCTTGTAGAATGTTGAACGACTACCCCAACTAAAATCTATCCACTCAACAAAAACTATTTCACACCACAGACTCATCTTGGTCAGGATTGATTTGAAATCTATCATGGTTTCAGAGAAATCATAGTCCATGGTAAGTTGTTCTTGTAGAATGTTGAACGACTACATCAACTGAAATCTATCCACTCAACAAAAATTATTTCACACCACAGACTCATCTTGGTCAGGATCGATTTGAAATCTATCATGGTTTCAGAGAAATCATAGTCCATGGTAAGTTGTTCTTGTAGAATGTTGAACGACTACCCCAACTAAAATCTATCCACTCAACAAAAATTATTTCACACCACAGACTCATCTTGGTCAGGATCGATTTGAAATCTATCATGGTTTCAGAGAAATCATACTCCATGGTTCGTTGTTCTTGTAGAATTTTGAACGAAATTGTGAAATGTGAAAAATTATTTCACACCACAGACTCATCTTGGTCACGATCGATTTGAAATCTATCATGGTTTCAGAGAAATCATACTCCATGGTTCGTTGTTCTTGTAAAATGTTGAACGACTATCCCAACTAAAATCTATCCACTCAACAAAAATTAATTCAGAGAAATCATACTCCATGGTAAGTTGTTCTTGTAGAATGTTGAACGACTATCCCAACTAAAATCTATCCACTCAACAAAAATTATTTCACACCACAGACTCATCTTGGTCAGGATCGATTTGAAATCTATCATGGTTTCAGAGAAATCATACTCCATGGTTCGTTGTTCTTGTAGAATGTTGAACGACTACCCCAACTAAAATCTATCCACTCAACAAAAATTATTTCAAACCACAGACTCATCTTGGTCAGGATCGATTTGAAATCTATCATGGTTTCAGAAAAATCATACTCCATGGTTCGTTGTTCTTGTAGAATGTTGAACGACTATCCCAACTAAAATCTATCCACTCAACAAAAATTATTTCAGAGAAATCATAGTCCATGGTAAGTTGTTCTTGTAGAATGTTGAACGACTATCCCAACTAAAATCTATGAACTCAACAAAAATTATTTCAGAGAAATCATACTCCATGGTAAGTTGTTCTTGTAGAATGTTGAACGACTACCCCAACTAAAATCTATCCACTCAACAAAAATTATTTCACACCACAGACTCATCTTGGTCAGGATCGATTTGAAATCTATCATGGTTTCAGAGAAATCATACTCCATGGTTCGTTGTTCTTGTAAAATGTTGAACGACTATCCCAACTAAAATCTATCCATTCAACAAAAATTATTTCACACCACTGACTCATCTTGGTCAGGATCGATTTGAAATCTATCATGGTTTCAGAGAAATCATACTCCATGGTAAGTTGTTCTTGTAGAATGTTGAACGACTACCCCAACTAAAATCTATCCACTCAACAAAAATTATTTCACACCACAGACTCATCTTGGTCAGGATCGATTTGAAATCTATCATGGTTTCAGAGAAATCATACTCCATGGTTCGTTGTTCTTGTAGAATTTTGAACGAAATTGTGAAATGTGAAAAATTATTTCACACCACAGACTCATCTTGGTCACGATCGATTTGAAATCTATCATGGTTTCAGAGAAATCATACTCCATGGTTCGTTGTTCTTGTAAAATGTTGAACGACTATCCCAACTAAAATCTATCCACTCAACAAAAATTAATTCAGAGAAATCATACTCCATGGTAAGTTGTTCTTGTAGAATGTTGAACGACTATCCCAACTAAAATCTATCCACTCAACAAAAATTATTTCACACCACAGACTCATCTTGGTCAGGATCGATTTGAAATCTATCATGGTTTCAGAGAAATCATACTCCATGGTTCGTTGTTCTTGTAGAATGTTGAACGACTACCCCAACTAAAATCTATCCACTCAACAAAAATTATTTCAAACCACAGACTCATCTTGGTCAGGATCGATTTGAAATCTATCATGGTTTCAGAAAAATCATACTCCATGGTTCGTTGTTCTTGTAGAATGTTGAACGACTATCCCAACTAAAATCTATCCACTCAACAAAAATTATTTCAGAGAAATCATAGTCCATGGTAAGTTGTTCTTGTAGAATGTTGAACGACTATCCCAACTAAAATCTATGAACTCAACAAAAATTATTTCAGAGAAATCATACTCCATGGTAAGTTGTTCTTGTAGAATGTTGAACGACTACCCCAACTAAAATCTATCCACTCAACAAAAATTATTTCACACCACAGACTCATCTTGGTCAGGATCGATTTGAAATCTATCATGGTTTCAGAGAAATCATACTCCATGGTTCGTTGTTCTTGTAGAATTTTGAACGAAATTGTGAAATGTGAAAAATTATTTCACACCACAGACTCATCTTGGTCACGATCGATTTGAAATCTATCATGGTTTCAGAGAAATCATACTCCATGGTTCGTTGTTCTTGTAAAATGTTGAACGACTATCCCAACTAAAATCTATCCACTCAACAAAAATTAATTCAGAGAAATCATACTCCATGGTAAGTTGTTCTTGTAGAATGTTGAACGACTATCCCAACTAAAATCTATCCACTCAACAAAAATTATTTCACACCACAGACTCATCTTGGTCAGGATCGATTTGAAATCTATCATGGTTTCAGAGAAATCATACTCCATGGTTCGTTGTTCTTGTAGAATGTTGAACGACTACCCCAACTAAAATCTATCCACTCAACAAAAATTATTTCAAACCACAGACTCATCTTGGTCAGGATCGATTTGAAATCTATCATGGTTTCAGAAAAATCATACTCCATGGTTCGTTGTTCTTGTAGAATGTTGAACGACTATCCCAACTAAAATCTATCCACTCAACAAAAATTATTTCAGAGAAATCATAGTCCATGGTAAGTTGTTCTTGTAGAATGTTGAACGACTATCCCAACTAAAATCTATGAACTCAACAAAAATTATTTCAGAGAAATCATACTCCATGGTAAGTTGTTCTTGTAGAATGTTGAACGACTACCCCAACTAAAATCTATCCACTCAACAAAAATTATTTCACACCACAGACTCATCTTGGTCAGGATCGATTTGAAATCTATCATGGTTTCAGAAAAATCATACTCCATGGTTCGTTGTTCTTGTAGAATGTTGAACGATTATCCCAACTAAAATCTATGAACTCAACAAAAATTATTTCAGATAAATCATACTCCATGGTAAGTTGTTCTTGTAGAATGTTGAACGACTACCCCAACTAAAATCTATCCACTCAACAAAAATTATTTCACACCACAGACTCATCTTGGTCAGGATCGATTTGAAATCTATCATGGTTTCAGAAAAATCATACTCCATGGTTCGTTGTTCTTGTAGAATGTTGAACGACTATCCCAACTAAAATCTATCCACTCAACAAAAATTATTTCAGAGAAATCATAGTCCATGGTAAGTTGTTCTTGTAGAATGTTGAACGACTATCCCAACTAAAATCTATGAACTCAACAAAAATTATTTCAGAGAAATCATACTCCATGGTAAGTTGTTCTTGTAGAATGTTGAACGACTACCCCAACTAAAATCTATCCACTCAACAAAAATTATTTCACACCACAGACTCATCTTGGTCAGGATCGATTTGAAATCTATCATGGTTTCAGAGAAATCATACTCCATGGTTCGTTGTTCTTGTAGAATGTTGAACGACTACCCCAACTAAAATCTATCCACTCAACAAAAATTATTTCACACCACAGACTCATCTTGGTCAGGATCGATTTGAAATCTATCATGGTTTCAGAGAAATCATACTCCATGGTTCGTTGTTCTTGTAGAATTTTGAACGAAATTGTGAAATGTGAAAAATTATTTCACACCACAGACTCATCTTGGTCACGATCGATTTGAAATCTATCATGGTTTCAGAGAAATCATACTCCATGGTTCGTTGTTCTTATAAAATGTTGAACGACTATCCCAACTAAAATCTATCCACTCAACAAAAATTAATTCAGAGAAATCATACTCCATGGTAAGTTGTTCTTGTAGAATGTTGAACGACTATCCCAACTAAAATCTATCCACTCAACAAAAATTATTTCACACCACAGACTCATCTTGGTCAGGATCGATTTGAAATCTATCATGGTTTCAGAGAAATCATACTCCATGGTTCGTTGTTCTTGTAGAATGTTGAACGACTACCCCAACTAAAATCTATCCACTCAACAAAAATTATTTCAAACCACAGACTCATCTTGGTCAGGATCGATTTGAAATCTATCATGGTTTCAGAAAAATCATACTCCATGGTTCGTTGTTCTTGTAGAATGTTGATCGACTATCCCAACTAAAATCTATCCACTCAACAAAAATTATTTCAGAGAAATCATAGTCCATGGTAAGTTGTTCTTGTAGAATGTTGAACGACTATCCCAACTAAAATCTATGAACTCAACAAAAATTATTTCAGAGAAATCATACTCCATGGTAAGTTGTTCTTGTAGAATGTTGAACGACTACCCCAACTAAAATCTATCCACTCAACAAAAATTATTTCACACCACAGACTCATCTTGGTCAGGATCGATTTGAAATCTATCATGGTTTCAGAAAAATCATACTCCATGGTTCGTTGTTCTTGTAGAATGTTGAACGATTATCCCAACTAAAATCTATGAACTCAACAAAAATTATTTCAGATAAATCATACTCCATGGTAAGTTGTTCTTGTAGAATGTTGAACGACTACCCCAACTAAAATCTATCCACTCAACAAAAATTATTTCACACCACAGACTCATCTTGGTCAGGATCGATTTGAAATCTATCATGGTTTCAGAAAAATCATACTCCATGGTTCGTTGTTCTTGTAGAATGTTGAACGACTATCCCAACTAAAATCTATCCACTCAACAAAAATTATTTCAGAGAAATCATAGTCCATGGTAAGTTGTTCTTGTAGAATGTTGAACGACTATCCCAACTAAAATCTATGAACTCAACAAAAATTATTTCAGAGAAATCATACTCCATGGTAAGTTGTTCTTGTAGAATGTTGAACGACTACCCCAACTAAAATCTATCCACTCAACAAAAATTATTTCACACCACAGACTCATCTTGGTCAGGATCGATTTGAAATCTATCATGGTTTCAGAGAAATCATACTCCATGGTTCGTTGTTCTTGTAGAATGTTGAACGACTACCCCAACTAAAATCTATCCACTCAACAAAAATTATTTCAAACCACAGACTCATCTTGGTCAGGATCGATTTGAAATCTATCATGGTTTCAGAAAAATCATACTCCATGGTTCGTTGTTCTTGTAGAATGTTGAACGACTATCCCAACTAAAATCTATCCACTCAACAAAAATTATTTCAGAGAAATCATAGTCCATGGTAAGTTGTTCTTGTAGAATGTTGAACGACTATCCCAACTAAAATCTATGAACTCAACAAAAATTATTTCAGAGAAATCATACTCCATGGTAAGTTGTTCTTGTAGAATGTTGAACGACTACCCCAACTAAAATCTATCCACTCAACAAAAATTATTTCACACCACAGACTCATCTTGGTCAGGATCGATTTGAAATCTATCATGGTTTCAGAGAAATCATACTCCATGGTTCGTTGTTCTTGTAAAATGTTGAACGACTATCCCAACTAAAATCTATCCACTCAACAAAAATTAATTCAGAGAAATCATACTCCATGGTAAGTTGTTCTTGTAGAATGTTGAACGACTATCCCAACTAAAATCTATCCACTCAACAAAAATTATTTCACACCACAGACTCATCTTGGTCAGGATCGATTTGAAATCTATCATGGTTTCAGAGAAATCATACTCCATGGTTCGTTGTTCTTGTAGAATGTTGAACGACTACCCCAACTAAAATCTATCCACTCAACAAAAATTATTTCAGAGAAATCATAGTCCATGGTAAGTTGTTCTTGTAGAATGTTGAACGACTACCCCAACTAAAATCTATAAACTCAACAAAAATTATTTCAGAGAAATCATACTCCATGGTAAGTTGTTCTTGTAGAATGTTGAATGACTACCCCAACTAAAATCTATCCACTCAACAAAAATTATTTCACACCACAGACTCATCTTGGTCACGATCGATTTGAAATCTATCATGGTTGCAGAGAAATCATACTCCATGGTTCGTTGTTCTTGCAAAATGTTGAACGACTATCCCAACTAAAATCTATCCACTCAACAAAAATTAATTCAGAGAAATCATACTCCATGGTAAGTTGTTCTTGTAGAATGTTGAACGACTATCCCGATCGATTTGAAATCTATCATGGTTTCAGAGAAATCATACTCCATGGTTCGTTGTTCTTGTAAAATGTTGAACGACTACCCCAACTAAAATCTATCCATTCAACAAAAATTATTTCACACCACTGACTCATCTTGGTCAGGATCGATTTGAAATCTATCATGGTTACAGAGAAATCATACTCCATGGTTCGTTGTTCTTGTAAAATGTTGAACGACTACCCCAACTAAAATCTATCCACTCAACAAAAATTATTTCAGAGAAATCATAGTCCATGGTAAGTTGTTCTTGTAGAATGTTGAACGACTACCCCAACTAAAATCTATCCACTCAACAAAAATTATTTCAAACCACAGACTCATCTTGGTCAGGATCGATTTGAAATCTATCATGGTTTCAGAAAAATCATACTAAATGGTTCGTTGTTCTTGTAGAATGTTGAGCGACTATCCCAACTAAAATCTATCCACTCAACAAAAATTATTTCAGAGAAATCATAGTCCATGGTAAGTTGTTCTTGTAGAATGTTGAACGACTATCCCAACTAAAATCTATGAACTCAACAAAAATTATTTCAGAGAAATCATACTCCATGGTAAGTTGTTCTTGTAGAATGTTGAACGACTACCCCAACTAAAATCTATCCACTCAACAAAAATTATTTCACACCACAGACTCATCTTGGTCAGGATCGATTTGAAATCTATCATGGTTTCAGAGAAATCATACTCCATGGTTCGTTATTCTTGTAAAATGTTGAACGACTACCCCAACTAAAATCTATCCATTCAACAAAAATTATTTCACACCACTGACTCATCTTGGTCAGGATCGATTTGAAATCTATCATGGTTACAGAGAAATCATACTCCATGGTTCGTTGTTCTTGTAAAATGTTGAACGACTATCCCAACTAAAATCTATCCACTCAACAAAAATTAATTCAGAGAAATCATACTCCATGGTAAGTTGTTCTTGTAGAATGTTGAACGACTATCCCAACTAAAATCTATCCACTCAACAAAAATTATTTCACACCACAGACTCATCTTGGTCAGGATCGATTTGAAATCTATCATGGTTTCAGAGAAATCATACTCCATGGTTCGTTGTTCTTGTAGAATGTTGAACGACTACCCCAACTAAAATCTATCCACTCAACAAAAATTATTTCAGAGAAATCATAGTCCATGGTAAGTTGTTCTTGTAGAATGTTGAACGACTACCCCAACTAAAATCTATCCACTCAACAAAAATTATTTCAAACCACAGACTCATCTTGGTCAGGATCGATTTGAAATCTATCATGGTTTCAGAAAAATCATACTCCATGGTTCGTTGTTCTTGTAGAATGTTGAACGACTATCCCAACTAAAATCTATCCACTCAACAAAAATTATTTCAGAGAAATCATAGTCCATGGTAAGTTGTTCTTGTAGAATGTTGAACGACTATCCCAACTAAAATCTATGAACTCAACAAAAATTATTTCAGAGATATCATACTCCATGGTAAGTTGTTCTTGTAGAATGTTGAACGACTACCCCAACTAAAATCTATCCACTCAACAAAAATTATTTCACACCACAGACTCATCTTGGTCAGGATCGATTTGAAATCTATCATGGTTTCAGAGAAATCATACTCCATGGTTCGTTGTTCTTGTAAAATGTTGAACGACTACCCCAACTAAAATCTATCCATTCAACAAAAATTATTTCACACCACTGACTCATCTTGGTCAGGATCGATTTGAAATCTATCATGGTTACAGAGAAATCATACTCCATGGTTCGTTGTTCTTGTAAAATGTTGAACGACTATCCCAACTAAAATCTATCCACTCAACAAAAATTAATTCAGAGAAATCATACTCCATGGTAAGTTGTTCTTGTAGAATGTTGAACGACTATCCCAACTAAAATCTATCCACTCAACAAAAATTATTTCACACCACAGACTCATCTTGGTCAGGATCGATTTGAAATCTATCATATTTTCAGAGAAATCATACTCCATGGTTCGTTGTTCTTGTAGAATGTTGAACGACTACCCCAACTAAAATCTATCCACTCAACAAAAATTATTTCAGAGAAATCATAGTCCATGGTAAGTTGTTCTTGTAGAATGTTGAACGACTACCCCAACTAAAATCTATCCACTCAACAAAAATTATTTCAGAGAAATCATACTCCATGGTAAGTTGTTCTTGTAGAATGTTGAATGACTACCCCAACTAAAATCTATCCACTCAACAAAAATTATTTCACACCACAGACTCATCTTGGTCACGATCGATTTGAAATCTATCATGGTTTCAGAGAAATCATACTCCATGGTTCGTTGTTCTTGTAAAATGTTGAACGACTATCCCAACTAAAATCTATCCACTCAACAAAAATTAATTCAGAGAAATCATACTCCATGGTAAGTTGTTCTTGTAGAATGTTGAACGACTATCCCAACTAAAATCTATCCACTCAACAAAAATTATTTCACACCACAGACTCATCTTGGTCAGGATCGATTTGAAATCTATCATGGTTTCAGAGAAATCATACTCCATGGTTCGTTGTTCTTGTAAAATGTTGAACGACTACCCCAACTAAAATCTATCCATTCAACAAAAATTATTTCACACCACTGACTCATCTTGGTCAGGATCGATTTGAAATCTATCATGGTTTCAGAGAAATCATACTCCATGGTTCGTTGTTCTTGTAGAATGTTGAACGACTATCCCAACTAAAATCTATCCACTCAACAAAAATTATTTCAGAGAAATCATAGTCCATGGTAAGTTGTTCTTGTAGAATGTTGAACGACTATCCCAACTAAAATCTATGAACTCAACAAAAATTATTTCAGAGAAATCATACTCCATGGTAAGTTGTTCTTGTAGAATGTTGAACGACTACCCCAACTAAAATCTATCCACTCAACAAAAATTATTTCACACCACAGACTCATCTTGGTCAGGATCGATTTGAAATCTATCATGGTTTCAGAGAAATCATACTCCATGGTTCGTTGTTCTTGTAAAATGTTGAACGACTACCCCAACTAAAATCTATCCATTCAACAAAAATTATTTCACACCACTGACTCATCTTGGTCAGGATCGATTTGAAATCTATCATGGTTACAGAGAAATCATACTCCATGGTTCGTTGTTCTTGTAAAATGTTGAACGACTATCCCAACTAAAATCTATCCACTCAACAAAAATTAATTCAGAGAAATCATACTCCATGGTAAGTTGTTCTTGTAGAATGTTGAACGACTATCCCAACTAAAATCTATCCACTCAACAAAAATTATTTCACACCACAGACTCATCTTGGTCAGGATCGATTTGAAATCTATCATGGTTTCAGAGAAATCATACTCCATGGTTCGTTGTTCTTGTAGAATGTTGAACGACTACCCCAACTAAAATCTATCCACTCAACAAAAATTATTTCAGAGAAATCATAGTCCATGGTAAGTTGTTCTTGTAGAATGTTGAACGACTACCCCAACTAAAATCTATCCACTCAACAAAAATTATTTCAGAGAAATCATACTCCATGGTAAGTTGTTCTTGTAGAATGTTGAATGACTACCCCAACTAAAATCTATCCACTCAACAAAAATTATTTCACACCACAGACTCATCTTGGTCACGATCGATTTGAAATCTATCATGGTTGCAGAGAAATCATACTCCATGGTTCGTTGTTCTTGCAAAATGTTGAACGACTATCCCAACTAAAATCTATCCACTCAACAAAAATTAATTCAGAGAAATCATACTCCATGGTAAGTTGTTCTTGTAGAATGTTGAACGACTATCCCGATCGATTTGAAATCTATCATGGTTTCAGAGAAATCATACTCCATGGTTCGTTGTTCTTGTAAAATGTTGAACGACTACCCCAACTAAAATCTATCCATTCAACAAAAATTATTTCACACCACTGACTCATCTTGGTCAGGATCGATTTGAAATCTATCATGGTTACAGAGAAATCATACTCCATGGTTCGTTGTTCTTGTAAAATGTTGAACGACTACCCCAACTAAAATCTATCCACTCAACAAAAATTATTTCAGAGAAATCATAGTCCATGGTAAGTTGTTCTTGTAGAATGTTGAACGACTACCCCAACTAAAAACTATCCACTCAACAAAAATTATTTCAAACCACAGACTCATCTTGGTCAGGATCGATTTGAAATCTATCATGGTTTCAGAAAAATCATACTAAATGGTTCGTTGTTCTTGTAGAATGTTGAGCGACTATCCCAACTAAAATCTATCCACTCAACAAAAATTATTTCAGAGAAATCATAGTCCATGGTAAGTTGTTCTTGTAGAATGTTGAACGACTATCCCAACTAAAATCTATGAACTCAACAAAAATTATTTCAGAGAAATCATACTCCATGGTAAGTTGTTCTTGTAGAATGTTGAACGACTACCCCAACTAAAATCTATCCACTCAACAAAAATTATTTCACACCACAGACTCATCTTGGTCAGGATCGATTTGAAATCTATCATGGTTTCAGAGAAATCATACTCCATGGTTCGTTATTCTTGTAAAATGTTGAACGACTACCCCAACTAAAATCTATCCATTCAACAAAAATTATTTCACACCACTGACTCATCTTGGTCAGGATCGATTTGAAATCTATCATGGTTACAGAGAAATCATACTCCATGGTTCGTTGTTCTTGTAAAATGTTGAACGACTATCCCAACTAAAATCTATCCACTCAACAAAAATTAATTCAGAGAAATCATACTCCATGGTAAGTTGTTCTTGTAGAATGTTGAACGACTATCCCAACTAAAATCTATCCACTCAACAAAAATTATTTCACACCACAGACTCATCTTGGTCAGGATCGATTTGAAATCTATCATGGTTTCAGAGAAATCATACTCCATGGTTCGTTGTTCTTGTAGAATGTTGAACGACTACCCCAACTAAAATCTATCCACTCAACAAAAATTATTTCAGAGAAATCATAGTCCATGGTAAGTTGTTCTTGTAGAATGTTGAACGACTACCCCAACTAAAATCTATCCACTCAACAAAAATTATTTCAAACCACAGACTCATCTTGGTCAGGATCGATTTGAAATCTATCATGGTTTCAGAAAAATCATACTCCATGGTTCGTTGTTCTTGTAGAATGTTGAACGACTATCCCAACTAAAATCTATCCACTCAACAAAAATTATTTCAGAGAAATCATAGTCCATGGTAAGTTGTTCTTGTAGAATGTTGAACGACTATCCCAACTAAAATCTATGAACTCAACAAAAATTATTTCAGAGAAATCATACTCCATGGTAAGTTGTTCTTGTAGAATGTTGAACGACTACCCCAACTAAAATCTATCCACTCAACAAAAATTATTTCACACCACAGACTCATCTTGGTCAGGATCGATTTGAAATCTATCATGGTTTCAGAGAAATCATACTCCATGGTTCGTTGTTCTTGTAAAATGTTGAACGACTACCCCAACTAAAATCTATCCATTCAACAAAAATTATTTCACACCACTGACTCATCTTGGTCAGGATCGATTTGAAATCTATCATGGTTACAGAGAAATCATACTCCATGGTTCGTTGTTCTTGTAAAATGTTGAACGACTATCCCAACTAAAATCTATCCACTCAACAAAAATTAATTCAGAGAAATCATACTCCATGGTAAGTTGTTCTTGTAGAATGTTGAACGACTATCCCAACTAAAATCTATCCACTCAACA
This sequence comes from Xylota sylvarum, assembly GCA_905220385.1. Lineage (NCBI taxonomy): Eukaryota > Metazoa > Arthropoda > Insecta > Diptera > Syrphidae > Xylota > Xylota sylvarum. The sequence continues at coordinate 714,252 of CAJMZQ010000068.1, read as the reverse complement.
AAAATTATTTCACACCACAGACTCATCTTGGTCAGGATCGATTTGAAATCTATCATATTTTCAGAGAAATCATACTCCATGGTTCGTTGTTCTTGTAGAATGTTGAACCACTACCCCAACTAAAATCTATCCACTCAACAAAAATTATTTCAGAGAAATCATAGTCCATGGTAAGTTGTTCTTGTAGAATGTTGAACGACTACCCCAACTAAAATCTATCCACTCAACAAAAATTATTTCAGAGAAATCATACTCCATGGTAAGTTGTTCTTGTAGAATGTTGAATGACTACCCCAACTAAAATCTATCCACTCAACAAAAATTATTTCACACCACAGACTCATCTTGGTCACGATCGATTTGAAATCTATCATGGTTTCAGAGAAATCATACTCCATGGTTCGTTGTTCTTGTAAAATGTTGAACGACTATCCCAACTAAAATCTATCCACTCAACAAAAATTAATTCAGAGAAATCATACTCCATGGTAAGTTGTTCTTGTAGAATGTTGAACGACTATCCCAACTAAAATCTATCCACTCAACAAAAATTATTTCACACCACAGACTCATCTTGGTCAGGATCGATTTGAAATCTATCATGGTTTCAGAGAAATCATACTCCATGGTTCGTTGTTCTTGTAAAATGTTGAACGACTACCCCAACTAAAATCTATCCATTCAACAAAAATTATTTCACACCACTGACTCATCTTGGTCAGGATCGATTTGAAATCTATCATGGTTTCAGAGAAATCATACTCCATGGTTCGTTGTTCTTGTAGAATGTTGAACGACTATCCCAACTAAAATCTATCCACTCAACAAAAATTATTTCAGAGAAATCATAGTCCATGGTAAGTTGTTCTTGTTGAATGTTGAACGACTATCCCAACTAAAATCTATGAACTCAACAAAAATTATTTCAGAGAAATCATACTCCATGGTTCGTTGTTCTTGTAAAATGTTGAACGACTACCCCAACTAAAATCTATCCATTCAACAAAAATTATTTCACACCACTGACTCATCTTGGTCAGGATCGATTTGAAATCTATCATGGTTACAGAGAAATCATACTCCATGGTTCGTTGTTCTTGTAAAATGTTGAACGACTATCCCAACTAAAATCTATCCACTCAACAAAAATTAATTCAGAGAAATCATACTCCATGGTAAGTTGTTCTTGTAGAATGTTGAACGACTATCCCAACTAAAATCTATCCACTCAACAAAAATTATTTCACGCCACAGACTCATCTTGGTCAGGATCGATTTGAAATCTATCATGGTTTCAGAGAAATCATACTCCATGGTTCGTTGTTCTTGTAGAATGTTGAACGACTACCCCAACTAAAATCTATCCACTCAACAAAAATTATTTCAGAGAAATCATAGTCCATGGTAAGTTGTTCTTGTAGAATGTTGAACGACTACCCCAACTAAAATCTATCCACTCAACAAAAATTATTTCAGAGAAATCATACTCCATGGTAAGTTGTTCTTGTAGAATGTTGAATGACTACCCCAACTAAAATCTATCCACTCAACAAAAATTATTTCACACCACAGACTCATCTTGGTCACGATCGATTTGAAATCTATCATGGTTTCAGAGAAATCATACTCCATGGTTCGTTGTTCTTGTAAAATGTTGAACGACTATCCCAACTAAAATCTATCCACTCAACAAAAATTAATTCAGAGAAATCATACTCCATGGTAAGTTGTTCTTGTAGAATGTTGAACGACTATCCCAACTAAAATCTATCCACTCAACAAAAATTATTTCACACCACAGACTCATCTTGGTCAGGATCGATTTGAAATCTATCATGGTTTCAGAGAAATCATACTCCATGGTTCGTTGTTCTTGTAAAATGTTGAACGACTACCCCAACTAAAATCTATCCATTCAACAAAAATTATTTCACACCACTGACTCATCTTGGTCAGGATCGATTTGAAATCTATCATGGTTTCAGAGAAATCATACTCCATGGTTCGTTGTTCTTGTAGAATGTTGAACGACTATCCCAACTAAAATCTATCCACTCAACAAAAATTATTTCAGAGAAATCATAGTCCATGGTAAGTTGTTCTTGTAGAATGTTGAACGACTATCCCAACTAAAATCTATGAACTCAACAAAAATTATTTCAGAGAAATCATACTCCATGGTAAGTTGTTCTTGTAGAATGTTGAACGACTACCCCAACTAAAATCTATCCACTCAACAAAAATTATTTCACACCACAGACTCATCTTGGTCAGGATCGATTTGAAATCTATCATGGTTTCAGAGAAATCATACTCCATGGTTCGTTGTTCTTGTAAAATGTTGAACGACTACCCCAACTAAAATCTATCCATTCAACAAAAATTATTTCACACCACTGACTCATCTTGGTCAGGATCGATTTGAAATCTATCATGGTTACAGAGAAATCATACTCCATGGTTCGTTGTTCTTGTAAAATGTTGAACGACTATCCCAACTAAAATCTATCCACTCAACAAAAATTAATTCAGAGAAATCATACTCCATGGTAAGTTGTTCTTGTAGAATGTTGAACGACTATCCCAACTAAAATCTATCCACTCAACAAAAATTATTTCACACCACAGACTCATCTTGGTCAGGATCGATTTGAAATCTATCATGGTTTCAGAGAAATCATACTCCATGGTTCGTTGTTCTTGTAGAATGTTGAACGACTACCCCAACTAAAATCTATCCACTCAACAAAAATTATTTCAGAGAAATCATAGTCCATGGTAAGTTGTTCTTGTAGAATGTTGAACGACTACCCCAACTAAAATCTATCCACTCAACAAAAATTATTTCAGAGAAATCATACTCCATGGTAAGTTGTTCTTGTAGAATGTTGAATGACTACCCCAACTAAGATCTATCCACTCAACAAAAATTATTTCACACCACAGACTCATCTTGGTCACGATCGATTTGAAATCTATCATGGTTTCAGAGAAATCATACTCCATGGTTCGTTGTTCTTGTAAAATGTTGAACGACTATCCCAACTAAAATCTATCCACTCAACAAAAATTAATTCAGAGAAATCATACTCCATGGTAAGTTGTTCTTGTAGAATGTTGAACGACTATCCCAACTAAAATCTATCCACTCAACAAAAATTATTTCACACCACAGACTCATCTTGGTCAGGATCGATTTGAAATCTATCATGGTTTCAGAGAAATCATACTCCATGGTTCGTTGTTCTTGTAAAATGTTGAACGACTACCCCAACTAAAATCTATCCATTCAACAAAAATTATTTCACACCACTGACTCATCTTGGTCAGGATCGATTTGAAATCTATCATGGTTACAGAGAAATCATACTCCATGGTTCGTTGTTCTTGTAAAATGTTGAACGACTACCCCAACTAAAATCTATCCATTCAACAAAAATTATTTCACACCACTGACTCATCTTGGTCAGGATCGATTTGAAATCTATCATGGTTACAGAGAAATCATACTCCATGGTTCGTTGTTCTTGTAAAATGTTGAACGACTACCCCAACTAAAATCTATCCATTCAACAAAAATTATTTCACACCACTGACTCATCTTGGTCAGGATCGATTTGAAATCTATCATGGTTACAGAGAAATCATACTCCATGGTAAGTTGTTCTTGTAGAATGTTGAACGACTATCCCAACTAAAATCTATCCACTCAACAAAAATTATTTCACACCACAGACTCATCTTGGTCAGGATCGATTTGAAATCTATCATGGTTTCAGAGAAATCATACTCCATGGTTCGTTGTTCTTGTAAAATGTTGAACGACTACCCCAACTAAAATCTATCCATTCAACAAAAATTATTTCACACCACTGACTCATCTTGGTCAGGATCGATTTGAAATCTATCATGGTTACAGAGAAATCATACTCCATGGTAAGTTGTTCTTGTAGAATGTTGAACGACTATCCCGATCGATTTGAAATCTATCATGGTTTCAGAGAAATCATACTCCATGGTTCGTTGTTCTTGTAAAATGTTGAACGACTACCCCAACTAAAATCTATCCATTCAACAAAAATTATTTCACACCACTGACTCATCTTGGTCAGGATCGATTTGAAATCTATCATGGTTACAGAGAAATCATACTCCATGGTTCGTTGTTCTTGTAAAATGTTGAACGACTACCCCAACTAAAATCTATCCACTCAACAAAAATTATTTCAGAGAAATCATAGTCCATGGTAAGTTGTTCTTGTAGAATGTTGAACGACTACCCCAACTAAAATCTATCCACTCAACAAAAATTATTTCAAACCACAGACTCATCTTGGTCAGGATCGATTTGAAATCTATCATGGTTTCAGAAAAATCATACTAAATGTTTCGTTGTTCTTGTAGAATGTTGAGCGACTATCCCAACTAAAATCTATCCACTCAACAAAAATTATTTCAGAGAAATCATAGTCCATGGTAAGTTGTTCTTGTAGAATGTTGAACGACTATCCCAACTAAAATCTATGAACTCAACAAAAATTATTTCAGAGAAATCATACTCCATGGTAAGTTGTTCTTGTAGAATGTTGAACGACTACCCCAACTAAAATCTATCCACTCAACAAAAATTATTTCACACCACAGACTCATCTTGGTCAGGATCGATTTGAAATCTATCATGGTTTCAGAGAAATCATACTCCATGGTTCGTTGTTCTTGTAAAATGTTGAACGACTACCCCAACTAAAATCTATCCATTCAACAAAAATTATTTCACACCACTGACTCATCTTGGTCAGGATCGATTTGAAATCTATCATGGTTACAGAGAAATCATACTCCATGGTTCGTTGTTCTTGTAAAATGTTGAACGACTATCCCAACTAAAATCTATCCACTCAACAAAAATTAATTCAGAGAAATCATACTCCATGGTAAGTTGTTCTTGTAGAATGTTGAACGACTATCCCAACTAAAATCTATCCACTCAACAAAAATTATTTCACACCACAGACTCATCTTGGTCAGGATCGATTTGAAATCTATCATATTTTCAGAGAAATCATACTCCATGGTTCGTTGTTCTTGTAGAATGTTGAACGACTACCCCAACTAAAATCTATCCACTCAACAAAAATTATTTCAGAGAAATCATAGTCCATGGTTCGTTGTTCTTGTAGAATGTTGAACGACTACCCCAACTAAAATCTATCCACTCAACAAAAATTATTTCAGAGAAATCATACTCCATGGTAAGTTGTTCTTGTAGAATGTTGAACGACTATCCCAACTAAAATCTATCCACTCAACAAAAATTATTTCACACCACAGACTCATCTTGGTCAGGATCGATTTGAAATCTATCATGGTTTCAGAGAAATCATACTCCATGGTTCGTTGTTCTTGTAGAATGTTGAACGACTACCCCAACTAAAATCTATCCACTCAACAAAAATTATTTCAGAGAAATCATAGTCCATGGTAAGTTGTTCTTGTAGAATGTTGAACGACTACCCCAACTAAAATCTATCCACTCAACAAAAATTATTTCAAACCACAGACTCATCTTGGTCAGGATCGATTTGAAATCTATCATGGTTTCAGAAAAATCATACTCCATGGTTCGTTGTTCTTGTAGAATGTTGAACGACTATCCCAACTAAAATCTATCCACTCAACAAAAATTATTTCAGAGAAATCATAGTCCATGGTAAGTTGTTCTTGTAGAATGTTGAACGACTATCCCAACTAAAATCTATGAACTCAACAAAAATTATTTCAGAGAAATCATACTCCATGGTAAGTTGTTCTTGTAGAATGTTGAACGACTACCCCAACTAAAATCTATCCACTCAACAAAAATTATTTCACACCACAGACTCATCTTGGTCAGGATCGATTTGAAATCTATCATGGTTTCAGAGAAATCATACTCCATGGTTCGTTGTTCTTGTAAAATGTTGAACGACTACCCCAACTAAAATCTATCCATTCAACAAAAATTATTTCACACCACTGACTCATCTTGGTCAGGATCGATTTGAAATCTATCATGGTTACAGAGAAATCATACTCCATGGTTCGTTGTTCTTGTAAAATGTTGAACGACTATCCCAACTAAAATCTATCCACTCAACAAAAATTAATTCAGAGAAATCATACTCCATGGTAAGTTGTTCTTGTAGAATGTTGAACGACTATCCCAACTAAAATCTATCCACTCAACAAAAATTATTTCACACCACAGACTCATCTTGGTCAGGATCGATTTGAAATCTATCATATTTTCAGAGAAATCATACTCCATGGTTCGTTGTTCTTGTAGAATGTTGAACGACTACCCCAACTAAAATCTATCCACTCAACAAAAATTATTTCAGAGAAATCATAGTCCATGGTAAGTTGTTCTTGTAGAATGTTGAACGACTACCCCAACTAAAATCTATCCACTCAACAAAAATTATTTCAGAGAAATCATACTCCATGGTAAGTTGTTCTTGTAGAATGTTGAATGACTACCCCAACTAAAATCTATCCACTCAACAAAAATTATTTCACACCACAGACTCATCTTGGTCACGATCGATTTGAAATCTATCATGGTTTCAGAGAAATCATACTCCATGGTTCGTTGTTCTTGTAAAATGTTGAACGACTATCCCAACTAAAATCTATCCACTCAACAAAAATTAATTCAGAGAAATCATACTCCATGGTAAGTTGTTCTTGTAGAATGTTGAACGACTATCCCAACTAAAATCTATCCACTCAACAAAAATTATTTCACACCACAGACTCATCTTGGTCAGGATCGATTTGAAATCTATCATGGTTTCAGAGAAATCATACTCCATGGTTCGTTGTTCTTGTAAAATGTTGAACGACTACCCCAACTAAAATCTATCCATTCAACAAAAATTATTTCACACCACTGACTCATCTTGGTCAGGATCGATTTGAAATCTATCATGGTTTCAGAGAAATCATACTCCATGGTTCGTTGTTCTTGTAGAATGTTGAACGACTATCCCAACTAAAATCTATCCACTCAACAAAAATTATTTCAGAGAAATCATAGTCCATGGTAAGTTGTTCTTGTAGAATGTTGAACGACTATCCCAACTAAAATCTATGAACTCAACAAAAATTATTTCAGAGAAATCATACTCCATGGTAAGTTGTTCTTGTAGAATGTTGAACGACTACCCCAACTAAAATCTATCCACTCAACAAAAATTATTTCACACCACAGACTCATCTTGGTCAGGATCGATTTGAAATCTATCATGGTTTCAGAGAAATCATACTCCATGGTTCGTTGTTCTTGTAAAATGTTGAACGACTACCCCAACTAAAATCTATCCATTCAACAAAAATTATTTCACACCACTGACTCATCTTGGTCAGGATCGATTTGAAATCTATCATGGTTACAGAGAAATCATACTCCATGGTTCGTTGTTCTTGTAAAATGTTGAACGACTATCCCAACTAAAATCTATCCACTCAACAAAAATTAATTCAGAGAAATCATACTCCATGGTAAGTTGTTCTTGTAGAATGTTGAACGACTATCCCAACTAAAATCTATCCACTCAACAAAAATTATTTCACACCACAGACTCATCTTGGTCAGGATCGATTTGAAATCTATCATGGTTTCAGAGAAATCATACTCCATGGTTCGTTGTTCTTGTAGAATGTTGAACGACTACCCCAACTAAAATCTATCCACTCAACAAAAATTATTTCAGAGAAATCATAGTCCATGGTAAGTTGTTCTTGTAGAATGTTGAACGACTACCCCAACTAAAATCTATCCACTCAACAAAAATTATTTCAGAGAAATCATACTCCATGGTAAGTTGTTCTTGTAGAATGTTGAATGACTACCCCAACTAAAATCTATCCACTCAACAAAAATTATTTCACACCACAGACTCATCTTGGTCACGATCGATTTGAAATCTATCATGGTTTCAGAGAAATCATACTCCATGGTTCGTTGTTCTTGTAAAATGTTGAACGACTATCCCAACTAAAATCTATCCACTCAACAAAAATTAATTCAGAGAAATCATACTCCATGGTAAGTTGTTCTTGTAGAATGTTGAACGACTATCCCAACTAAAATCTATCCACTCAACAAAAATTATTTCACACCACAGACTCATCTTGGTCAGGATCGATTTGAAATCTATCATGGTTTCAGAGAAATCATACTCCATGGTTCGTTGTTCTTGTAAAATGTTGAACGACTACCCCAACTAAAATCTATCCATTCAACAAAAATTATTTCACACCACTGACTCATCTTGGTCAGGATCGATTTGAAATCTATCATGGTTTCAGAGAAATCATACTCCATGGTTCGTTGTTCTTGTAGAATGTTGAACGACTATCCCAACTAAAATCTATCCACTCAACAAAAATTATTTCAGAGAAATCATAGTCCATGGTAAGTTGTTCTTGTAGAATGTTGAACGACTATCCCAACTAAAATCTATGAACTCAACAAAAATTATTTCAGAGAAATCATACTCCATGGTAAGTTGTTCTTGTAGAATGTTGAACGACTACCCCAACTAAAATCTATCCACTCAACAAAAATTATTTCACACCACAGACTCATCTTGGTCAGGATCGATTTGAAATCTATCATGGTTTCAGAGAAATCATACTCCATGGTTCGTTGTTCTTGTAAAATGTTGAACGACTACCCCAACTAAAATCTATCCATTCAACAAAAATTATTTCACACCACTGACTCATCTTGGTCAGGATCGATTTGAAATCTATCATGGTTACAGAGAAATCATACTCCATGGTTCGTTGTTCTTGTAAAATGTTGAACGACTATCCCAACTAAAATCTATCCACTCAACAAAAATTAATTCAGAGAAATCATACTCCATGGTAAGTTGTTCTTGTAGAATGTTGAACGACTATCCCAACTAAAATCTATCCACTCAACAAAAATTATTTCACACCACAGACTCATCTTGGTCAGGATCGATTTGAAATCTATCATGGTTTCAGAGAAATCATACTCCATGGTTCGTTGTTCTTGTAGAATGTTGAACGACTACCCCAACTAAAATCTATCCACTCAACAAAAATTATTTCAGAGAAATCATAGTCCATGGTAAGTTGTTCTTGTAGAATGTTGAACGACTACCCCAACTAAAATCTATCCACTCAACAAAAATTATTTCAGAGAAATCATACTCCATGGTAAGTTGTTCTTGTAGAATGTTGAATGACTACCCCAACTAAAATCTATCCACTCAACAAAAATTATTTCACACCACAGACTCATCTTGGTCACGATCGATTTGAAATCTATCATGGTTTCAGAGAAATCATACTCCATGGTTCGTTGTTCTTGTAAAATGTTGAACGACTATCCCAACTAAAATCTATCCACTCAACAAAAATTAATTCAGAGAAATCATACTCCATGGTAAGTTGTTCTTGTAGAATGTTGAACGACTATCCCAACTAAAATCTATCCACTCAACAAAAATTATTTCACACCACAGACTCATCTTGGTCAGGATCGATTTGAAATCTATCATGGTTTCAGAGAAATCATACTCCATGGTTCGTTGTTCTTGTAAAATGTTGAACGACTACCCCAACTAAAATCTATCCATTCAACAAAAATTATTTCACACCACTGACTCATCTTGGTCAGGATCGATTTGAAATCTATCATGGTTACAGAGAAATCATACTCCATGGTTCGTTGTTCTTGTAAAATGTTGAACGACTATCCCAACTAAAATCTATCCACTCAACAAAAATTAATTCAGAGAAATCATAGTCCATGGTAAGTTGTTCTTGTAGAATGTTGAACGACTATCCCAACTAAAATCTATCCACTCAACAAAAATTATTTCACACCACAGACTCATCTTGGTCAGGATCGATTTGAAATCTATCATGGTTTCAGAGAAATCATACTCCATGGTTCGTTGTTCTTGTAGAATGTTGAACGACTACCCCAACTAAAATCTATCCACTCAACAAAAATTATTTCAGAGAAATCATAGTCCATGGTAAGTTGTTCTTGTAGAATGTTGAACGACTACCCCAACTAAAATCTATCCACTCAACAAAAATTATTTCAAACCACAGACTCATCTTGGTCAGGATCGATTTGAAATCTATCATGGTTTCAGAAAAATCATACTCCATGGTTCGTTGTTCTTGTAGAATGTTGAACGACTATCCCCACTAAAATCTATCCACTCAACAAAAATTATTTCAGAGAAATCATAGTCCATGGTAAGTTGTTCTTGTAGAATGTTGAACGACTATCCCAACTAAAATCTATGAACTCAACAAAAATTATTTCAGAGAAATCATACTCCATGGTAAGTTGTTCTTGTAGAATGTTGAACGACTACCCCAACTAAAATCTATCCACTCAACAAAAATTATTTCACACCACAGACTCATCTTGGTCAGGATCGATTTGAAATCTATCATGGTTTCAGAGAAATCATACTCCATGGTTCGTTGTTCTTGTAGAATGTTGAACGACTACCCCAACTAAAATCTATCCATTCAACAAAAATTATTTCACACCACTGACTCATCTTGGTCAGGATCGATTTGAAATCTATCATGGTTACAGAGAAATCATACTCCATGGTTCGTTGTTCTTGTAAAATGTTGAACGACTATCCCAACTAAAATCTATCCACTCAACAAAAATTAATTCAGAGAAATCATACTCCATGGTAAGTTGTTCTTGTAGAATGTTGAACGACTATCCCAACTAAAATCTATCCACTCAACAAAAATTATTTCACACCACAGACTCATCTTGTTCAGGATCGATTTGAAATCTATCAGAGTTTCAGAGAAATCATACTCCATGGTTCGTTGTTCTTGTAGAATGTTGAACGACTACCCCAACTAAAATCTATCCACTCAACAAAAATTATTTCAGAGAAATCATAGTCCATGGTAAGTTGTTCTTGTAGAATGTTGAACGACTACCCCAACTAAAATCTATCCACTCAACAAAAATTATTTCAGAGAAATCATACTCCATGGTAAGTTGTTCTTGTAGAATGTTGAATGACTACCCCAACTAAAATCTATCCACTCAACAAAAATTATTTCACACCACAGACTCATCTTGGTCACGATCGATTTGAAATCTATCATGGTTTCAGAGAAATCATACTCCATGGTTCGTTGTTCTTGTAAAATGTTGAACGACTATCCCAACTAAAATCTATCCACTCAACAAAAATTAATTCAGAGAAATCATACTCCATGGTAAGTTGTTCTTGTAGAATGTTGAACGACTATCCCAACTAAAATCTATCCACTCAACAAAAATTATTTCACACCACAGACTCATCTTGGTCAGGATCGATTTGAAATCTATCATGGTTTCAGAGAAATCATACTCCATGGTTCGTTGTTCTTGTAGAATGTTGAACGACTACCCCAACTAAAATCTATCCACTCAACAAAAATTATTTCAAACCACAGACTCATCTTGGTCAGGATCGATTTGAAATCTATCATGGTTTCAGAAAAATCATACTCCATGGTTCGTTGTTCTTGTAGAATGTTGAACGACTATCCCAACTAAAATCTATCCACTCAACAAAAATTATTTCAGAGAAATCATAGTCCATGGTAAGTTGTTCTTGTAGAATGTTGAACGACTATCCCAACTAAAATCTATGAACTCAACAAAAATTATTTCAGAGAAATCATACTCCATGGTAAGTTGTTCTTGTAGAATGTTGAACGACTACCCCAACTAAAATCTATCCACTCAACAAAAATTATTTCACACCACAGACTCATCTTGGTCAGGATCGATTTGAAATCTATCATGGTTTCAGAGAAATCATACTCCATGGTTCGTTGTTCTTGTAAAATGTTGAACGACTATCCCAACTAAAATCTATCCATTCAACAAAAATTATTTCACACCACTGACTCATCTTGGTCAGGATCGATTTGAAATCTATCATGGTTTCAGAGAAATCATACTCCATGGTTCGTTGTTCTTGTAAAATGTTGAACGACTATCCCAACTAAAATCTATCCACTCAACAAAAATTAATTCAGAGAAATCATACTCCATGGTAAGTTGTTCTTGTAGAATGTTGAACGACTATCCCAACTAAAATCTATCCACTCAACAAAAATTATTTCACACCACAGACTCATCTTGGTCAGGATCGATTTGAAATCTATCATGGTTTCAGAGAAATCATACTCCATGGTTCGTTGTTCTTGTAGAATGTTGAACGACTACCCCAACTAAAATCTATCCACTCAACAAAAATTATTTCAGAGAAATCATAGTCCATGGTAAGTTGTTCTTGTAGAATGTTGAACGACTACCCCAACTAAAATCTATAAACTCAACAAAAATTATTTCAGAGAAATCATACTCCATGGTAAGTTGTTCTTGTAGAATGTTGAATGACTACCCCAACTAAAATCTATCCACTCAACAAAAATTATTTCACACCACAGACTCATCTTGGTCACGATCGATTTGAAATCTATCATGGTTGCAGAGAAATCATACTCCATGGTTCGTTGTTCTTGTAAAATGTTGAACGACTATCCCAACTAAAATCTATCCACTCAACAAAAATTAATTCAGAGAAATCATACTCCATGGTAAGTTGTTCTTGTAGAATGTTGAACGACTATCCCAACTAAAATCTATCCACTCAACAAAAATTATTTCACACCACAGACTCATCTTGGTCTGGATCGATTTGAAATCTATCATGGTTTCAGAGAAATCATACTCCATGGTTCGTTGTTCTTGTAGAATGTTGAACGACTACCCCAACTAAAATCTATCCACTCAACAAAAATTATTTCAGAGAAATCATACTCCATGGTAAGTTGTTCTTGTAGAATGTTGAACGACTACCCCAACTAAAATCTATCCACTCAACAAAAATTATTTCACACCACAGACTCATCTTGGTCAGGATCGATTTGAAATCTATCATGGTTTCAGAGAAATCATACTCCATGGTTCGTTGTTCTTTTAAAATGTTGAACGACTACCCCAACTAAAATCTATCCACTCAATAAAAATTATTTCACACCACAGACTCATCTTGGTCAGGATCGATTTGAAATCTATCATGGTTTCAGAGAAATCATACTCCATGGTTCGTTGTTCTTGTAAAATGTTGAACGACTATCCCAACTAAAATTTATCCACTCAACAAAAATTATTTCAGAGAAATCATAGTCCATTGTAAGTTGTTCTTGTAGAATGTTGAACGACTACCCCAACTAAAATCTATCCACTCAACAAAAATTATTTCACACCACAGACTCATCTTAGTCAGGATCAATTTGAAATCTATCATGGTTTCAGAGAAATCATACTCCACGGTTCGTTGTTCTTGTAAAATGTTGAACGACTATCCCAACTAAAATCTATCCACTCAACAAAAATTATTTCAGAGAAATCATAGTCCATGGTAAGTTGTTCTTGTAGAATGTTGAGCGACTATCCCAACTAAAATCTATGAACTCAACAAAAATTATTTCAGAGAAATCATACTCCATGGTAAGTTGTTCTTGTAAAATGTTGAACGACTACCCCAACTAAAATCTATCCAATCAACAAAAATTATTTCACACCACAGACTCATCTTGGTCAGGATCGATTTGAAATCTATCATGGTTTCAGAGAAATCATAGTCCATGGTAAGTTGTTCTTGTAGAATGTTGAACGACTAAACCAACTAAAATCTATCCACTCAACAAAAATTATTTCAGAGAAATCATAGTCCATGGTAAGTTGTTCTTGTAGAATGTTGAACGACTACCCAAACTAAAATGTATCCACTCAACAAAAATTATTTCACACCACAGACTCATCTTGGTCAGGATCGATTTGAAATCTATCATGGTTTCAGAGAAATCATAGTCCATGGTTCGTTGTTCTTGTAGAATGTTGAACGACTACCCCAACTAAAATCTATCCACTCAACAAAAATTATTTCACACCACAGACTCATCTTGGTCAGGATCGATTTAAAATCTATCATGGTTTCAGAGAAATCATAGTCCATGGTTCGCTGTTCTTGTAGAATGCTGAACGACTACCCCAACTAAAATCTATCCACTCAACAAAAATTATTTCACACCACAGACTCATTTTGGTCAGGATCGATTTGAAATCTATCATGGTTTCAGAGAAATCATAGTCCATGGTAAGTTGTTCTTGTAGATTTTTGAACGACTACCCCTAACTAAAATCTATCCACTCAACAAAAATTATTTCACACCACAGACTCATCTTGGTCAGGATCGATTTGAAATCTATCATGGTTTCAGAGAAATCATAGTCCATGGTAAGTTGTTCTTGTAGAATGTTGAACGATTACCCCAACTAAAATCTATCCACTCAACAAAAATTATTTCACACCACAGACTCATCTTGGTCAGGATCGATTTGAAATCTATCATGGTTTCAGAGAAATCATACTCCATGGTTCGTTGTTCTTGTAGAATGTTGAACGACTACCCCAACTAAAATCTATCCACTCAACAAAAATGATTTCACACCACAGACTCATCTTGGTCACGATCGATTTGAAATCTATCATGGTTTCAGAGAAATCATAGTCCATGGTAAGTTGTTCTTGTAGAATGTTGAACGACTACCCCAACTAAAATCTATCCACTCAACAAAAATTATTTCACACCACAGACTCATCTTGGTCAGGATCGATTTGAAATCTATCATGGTTTCAGAGAAATCATACTCCATGGTTCGTTGTTCTTGTAGAATGTTGAACGACTATCCCAACTAAAATCTATCCACTCAACAAAAATTATTTCAGAGAAATCATAGTCCATGGTAAGTTGTTCTTGTAGAATGTTGAACGACTAAACCAACTAAAATCTATCCACTCAACAAAAATGATTTCACACCACAGACTCATCTTGGTCACGATCGATTTGAAATCTATCATGGTTTCAGAGAAATCATACTCCATGGTTCGTTGTTCTTGTAAAATGTTGAACGACTACCCCAACAAAAATCTATCCACTCAACAAAAATTATTTCACACCACAGACTCATCTTGGTCAGGATCGATTTGAAATCTATCATGGTTTCAGAGAAATCATACTCCATGGTTCGTTGTTCTTGTAAAATGTTGAACGACTATCCCAACTAAAATTTATCCACTCAAAAAAAATTATTTCAGAGAAATCATAGTCCATGGTAAGTTGTTCTTGTAGAATGTTGAACGACTACCCCAACTAAAATCTATCCACTCAACAAAAATTATTTCACACCACAGACTCATCTTGGTCAGGATCGATTTGAAATCTATCATGGTTTCAGAGAAATCATACTCCACGGTTCGTTGTTCTTGTAGAATGTTGAACGACTATCCCAACTAAAATCTATCCACTCAACAAAAATTTTTTCAGAGAAATCATACTCCATGGTAAGTTGTTCTTGTAGAATGTTGAACGACTACCCCAACTAAAATCTATCCACTCAACAAAAATTATTTCAGAGAAATCATAGTCCATGGTAAGTTGTTCTTGTAGAATGTTGAACGACTAAACCAACTAAAATCTATCCACTCAACAAAAATTATTTCACACCACAGACTCATCTTGGTCAGGATCGATTTGAAATCTATCATGGTTTCAGAGAAATCATAGTCCATGGTAAGTTGTTCTTGTAGAATGTTGAACGACTACATCAACTAAAATCTATCCACTCAACAAAAATTATTTCACACCACAGACTCATCTTGGTCACGATCGATTTGAAATCTATCATGGTTTCAGAGAAATCATAGTCCATGGTAAGTTGTTCTTGTAGAATGTTGAACGACTACCCCAACTAAAATCTATCCACTCAACAAAAATTATTTCACACCACAGACTCATCTTGGTCAGGATCGATTTGAAATCTATCATGGTTTCAGAGAAATCATACTCCATGGTTCGTTGTTCTTGTAGAATGTTGAACGACTACCCCAACTAAAATCTATCCACTCAACAAAAATGATTTCACACCACAGACTCATCTTGGTCACGATCGATTTGAAATCTATCATGGTTTCAGAGAAATCATACTCCATGGTTCGTTGTTCTTGTAAAATGTTGAACGACTACCCCAACAAAAATCTATCCACTCAACAAAAATTATTTCACACCACAGACTCATCTTGGTCAGGATCGATTTGAAATCTATCATGGTTTCAGAGAAATCATACTCCATGGTTCGTTGTTCTTGTAAAATGTTGAACGACTATCCCAACTAAAATTTATCCACTCAAAAAAAATTATTTCAGAGAAATCATAGTCCATGGTAAGTTGTTCTTGTAGAATGTTGAACGACTACCCCAACTAAAATCTATCCACTCAACAAAAATTATTTCACACCACAGACTCATCTTGGTCAGGATCGATTTGAAATCTATCATGGTTTCAGAGAAATCATACTCCACGGTTCGTTGTTCTTGTAGAATGTTGAACGACTATCCCAACTAAAATCTATCCACTCAACAAAAATTATTTCAGAGAAATCATAGTCCATGGTAAGTTGTTCTTGTAGAATGTTGAACGACTATCCCAACTAAAATCTATGAACTCAACAAAAATTATTTCAGAGAAATCATACTCCATGGTAAGTTGTTCTTGTAAAATGTTGAACGACTACCCCAACTAAAATCTATCCACTCAACAAAAATTATTTCACACCACAGACTCATCTTGGTCAGGATCGATTTGAAATCTATCATGGTTTCAGAGAAATCATACTCCATGGTTCGTTGTTCTTGTAGAATGTTGAACGACTACCCCAACTAAAATCTATCCACTCAAGAAAAATTATTTCAGAGAAATCATAGTCCATGGTAAGTTGTTCTTGTAGAATGTTGAACGACTACCCCAACTAAAATCTATCCACTCAACAAAAATTATTTCACACCACAGACTCATCTTGGTCAGGATCGATTTGAAATCTATCATGGTTTCAGAGAAATCATACTCCATGGTTCGTTGTTCTTGTAGAATGTTGAACGATTATCCCAACTAAAATCTATCCACTCACCAAAAATTATTTCAGAGAAATCATAGTCCATGGTAAGTTGTTCTTGTAGAATGTTGAACGACTATCCCAACTAAAATCTATGAACTCAACAAAAATTATTTCAGGGAAATCATACTCCATGGTAAGTTGTTCTTGTAGAATGTTGAACGACTACCCCAACTAAAATCTATCCACTCAACAAAAATTATTTCACACCACAGACTCATCTTGGTCAGGATCGATTTGAAATCTATCATGGTTTCAGAGAAATCATACTCCATGTTTCGTTGTTCTTGTAAAATGCTGAACGACTACCCCAACTAAAATCTATCCACTCAACAAAAATTATTTCACACCACAGACTCATCTTGGTCCGGATCGATTTGAAATCTATCATGGTTTCAGAGAAATCATACTCCATGGTTCGTTGTTCTTGTAGAATGTTGAACGACTACCCCAACTAAAATCTATCCACTCAACAAAAATTATTTCAGAGAAATCATAGTCCATGGTTCGTTGTTCCTGTAGAATGTTGAACGACTATCCCAACTAAAATCTATGAACTCAACAAAAATTATTTCAGAGAAATCATACTCCATGGTAAGTTGTTCTTGTAGAATGTTGAACGACTACCCCAACTAAAATCTATCCACTCAACAAAAATTATTTCACACCACAGACTCATCTTGGTCAGGATCGATTTGAAATCTATCATGGTTTCAGAGAAATCATACTCCATGGTTCGTTGTTCTTGTAGAATGTTGAACGACTACCCCAACTAAAATCTATCCACTCAACAAAAATTATTTCAGAGAAATCATAGTCCATGGTAAGTTGTTCTTGTAGAATGTTGAACGACTATCCCAACTAAAATCTATCCACTCAACAAAAATTATTTCACACCACAGACTCATCTTGGTCACGATCGATTTGAAATCTATCATGGTTTCAGAGAAATCATACTCCATGGTACGTTGTTCTTGTAAAATGTTGAACGAATATCCCAACTAAAATCTATCCACTCAACAAAAATTAATTCAGAGAAATCATACTCCATGTTAAGTTGTTCTTGTAGAATGTTGAACGACTATCCCAACTAAAATCTATCCACTCAACAAAAATTATTTCAGAGAAATCATACTCCATGGTAAGTTGTTCTTGTAGAATGTTGAACGACTACCCCAACTAAAATCTATCCACTCAACAAAAATTATTTCACACCACAGACTCATCTTGGTCACGATCGATTTGAAATCTATCATGGTTTCAGAGAAATCATACTCCATGGTTCGTTGTTCTTGTAAAATGTTGAACGACTACCCCATTAAAATCTATCCACTCAACAAAAATTATTTCACACCACAGAATCATCTTGGTCAGGATCGATTTGAAATCTATCATGGTTTCAGAGAAATCATACTCCATGGTTCGTTGTTCTTGTAAAATGTTGAACGACTATCCCAACTAAAATCTATCCACTCAACAAAAATTATTTCACACCACAGACTCATCTTGGTCAGGATCGATTTGAAATCTATCATGGTTTCAGAGAAATCATACTCCATGGTTCGTTGTTCTTGTAGAATGTTGAACGACTAATCCAACTAAAATCTATCCACTCAACAAAAATTATTTCACACCACAGACTCATCTTGGTCAGGATCGATTTGAAATCTATCATGGTTTCAGAGAAATCATACTCCATGGTTCGTTGTTCTTGTAGAATGTTGAACGACTATCCCAACTAAAATCTATCCACTCAACAAAAATTATTTCAGAGAAATCATACTCCATGGTAAGTTGTTCTTGTAGAATGTTGAACGACTACCACAACTAAAATCTATCCACTCAACAAAAATTATTTCACACCACAGACTCATCTTGGTCAGGATCGATTTGAAATCTATCATGGTTGCAGAGAAATCATACTCCATGGTTCGTTGTTCTTGTAGAATGTTGAACGACTACCCCAACTAAAATCTATCCACTCAACAAAAACTATTTCAGAGAAATCATACTCCATGGTAAGTTGTTCTTGTAGAATGTTGAACGACTACCCCAACTAAAATCTATCCACTCAACAAAAATTATTTCACACCACAGACTCATCTTGGTCAGGATCGATTTGAAATCTATCATGGTTTCAGAGAAATCATACTCCATGGTTCGTTGTTCTTGTAGAATGTTGAACGACTACCCCAACTAAAATCTATCCACTCAACAAAAATTATTTCAGAGAAATCATACTCCATGGTAAGTTGTTCTTGTAGAATGTTGAACGACTACCCCAACTAAAATCTATCCACTCAACAAAAATATTTCAGAGAAATCATACTCCATGGTAAGTTGTTCTTGTAGAATGTTGAACGACTACCCCAACTAAAATCTATCCACTCAACAAAAATTATTTCAGAGAAATCATACTTCATGGTAAGTTGTTCTTGTAGAATGTTGAACGACTACCCCAACTAAAATCTATCCACTCAACAAAAATTATTTCAGAGAAATCATACTCCATGGTAAGTTGTTCTTGTAGAATGTTGAACGACTACCACAACTAAAATCTATCCACTCAACAAAAATTATTTCACACCACAGACTCATCTTGGTCAGGATGGATTTGAAATCTATCATGGTTTCAGAGAAATCATACTCCATGGTTCGTTGTGCTTGTAGAAAGTTGAACGACTATCCCAACTAAAATCTATCCACTCAACAAAAATTATTTCAGAGAAATCATACTCCATGGTTCGTTGTTCTTGTAGAATGTTGAACGACTACCCCAACTAAAATCTATCCACTCAACAAAAATTATTTCAGAGAAATCATACTCCATGGTAAGTTGTTCTTGTAGAATGTTGAACGACTACCCCAACTAAAATCTATCCACTCAACAAAAATTATTTCACACCACAGACTCATCTTGGTCAGGATCGATTTGAAATCTATCATGGTTTCAGAGAAATCATACTCCATGGTTCGTTGTTCTTGTAGAATGTTGAACGACTAAACCTAACTGAAATCTATCCACTCAACAAAAATTATTTCAGAGAAATCATACTCCATGGTTCGTTGTTCTTGTAGAATGTTGAACGACTACGCCAACTAAAATCTATCCACTCAACAAAAATTATTTCACACCACAGACTTATCCTGGTCAGGATCGATTTGAAATCTATCATGGTTTCAGAGAAATCATACTCCATGGTTCGTTGTTCTTGTAGAATGTTGAACGACTACCCCTAACTAAAATCTATCAACTCAACAACAATTATTTCACACCACAGACTCATCTTGGTCAGGATCGATTTGAAATCTATCATGGTAGCAGAGAAATCATACTCCATGATAAGTTGTTCTTGTAAAATGTTGAACGACTATCCCAACTAAAATCTATCCACTCAACAAAAATTATTTCACAATACAGACTCATCTTGGCCAGGATCGATTTGAAATCTATCATGGTTGCAGAGAAATCATACTCCATGGTTCGTTGTTCTTGTAGAATGTTGAACGACTACCCCAACTAAAATCTATCCAGTCAACAAAAATTATTTCAGAGAAATCATACTCCATGGTAAGTTGTTCTTGTAGAATGTTGAACGACTACCCCAACTAAAATCTATCCACTCAACAAAAATTATTTCACACCACAGACTCATCTTGGTCAGGAACGATTTGAAATCTATCATGGTTTCAGAGAAATCATACTCCATGGTAAGTTGTTCTTGTAGAATGTTGAACGACTATCCCAACTAAAATCTATCCACTCAACAAAAATTATTTCAGAGAAATCATACTCCATGGTAAGTTGTTCTTGTAGAATGTTGAACGACTACCACAACTAAAATCTATCCACTCAACAAAAATTATTTCACACCACAGACTCATCTTGTTCAGGATCGATTTGAAATCTATCATGGTTGCAGAGAAATCATACTCCATGGTTCGTTGTTCTTGTAGAATGTTGAACGACTACCCCAACTAAAATCTATCCACTCAACAAAAATTATTTCAGAGAAATCATACTCCATGGTAAGTTGTTCTTGTAGAATGTTGAACGACTACCCCAACTAAAATCTATCCACTCAACAAAACTTATTTCACACCACAGACTCATCTTGGTCAGGATCGATTTGAAATCTATCATGGTTTCAGAGAAATCATACTCCATGGTTCGTTGTTCTTGTAGAATGTTGAACGACTACCCCAACTAAAATCTATCCACTCAACAAAAATTATTTCAGAGAAATCATACTCCATGGTAAGTTGCTCTTGTAGAATGTTGAACGACTAAACCAAATAAAATCTATTCACTCAACAAAAATTATTTCAGAGAAATCATACTCCATGGTAAGTTGTTCTTGTAGAATGTTGAACGACTACCCCAACTAAAATCTATCCACTCAACAAAAATTATTTCACACCACAGACTCATCTTGGTCAGGATCGATTTGAAATCTATCATGGTTTCAGAGAAATCATACTCCATGGTTCGTTGTTCTTGTAGAATGTTGAACGACTATCAAAACTAAAATCTATCCACTCAACAAAAATTATTTCAGAGAAATCATACTCCATGATTCGTTGTTCTTGTACAATGTTGAACGACTACCCCAACTAAAATCTATCCACTCAACAAAAATTATTTCAGAGAAATCATACTCCATGGTAAGTTGTTCTTGTAGAATGTTGAACGACTACCCCAACTAAAATCTATCCACTCAACAAAAATTATTTCACACCACAGACTCATCTTGGTCAGGATCGATTTGAAATCTACCATGGTTTCAGAGAAATCATACTCCATGGTTCGTTGTTCTTGTAAAATGTTGAACGACTACCCCAACTAAAATCTATCCACTCAACAAAAATTATTTCAGAGAAATCATACTCCATGGTAAGTTGTTCTTGTAGAATGTTGAACGACTACCCCAACTAAAATCTATCCACTCCACAAAAATTATTTCACACCACAGACTCATCTTAGTCAGGATCGATTTGAAATCTATCATGGTTTCAGAGAAATCATACTCCATGGTTCGTTGTGCTTGTAGAATGTTGAACGACTATCCCAACTAAAATCTATCCACTCAACAAAAATTATTTCAGAGAAATCATACTCCATGGTTCGTTGTTCTTGTAGAATGTTGAACGACTATCCCAACTAAAATCTATCCACTCAACAAAAATTATTTCAGAGAAATCATACTCCATGGTAAGTTGTTCTTGTAGAATGTTGAACGACTATCCCAACTAAAATCTATCCACTCAACAAAAATTATTTCACACCACAGACTCATCTTGGTCAGGATCGATTTGAAATCTATCATTGTTTCAGAGAAATCATAGTCCATGGTAAGTTGTTCTTGTAGAATGTTGAACGACTATCCCAACTAAAATCTATCCACTCAACAAAAATTATTTCAGAGAAATCATACTCCACGGTAAGTTGTTCTTATAGAATGTTGAACGACTACCCCAACTAAAATCTATCCACTCAACAAAAATTATTTCACAGCACAGACTTATCTTGGTCAGGATCGATTTGAAATCTATCATGGTTTCAGAGAAATCATACTCCATGGTAAGTTGTTCTTGTAGAATGTTGAACGACTACCCCTAACTAAAATCTATCAACTCAACAAAAATTATTTCACACCACAGACTCATCTTGGTCATTATCGATTTGAAATCTATCATGATTTCAGAGAAATCATACTCCATGGTAAGTTGTTCTTGTAGAATGTTGAACGACTATCCCAACTAAAATCTATCCACTCAACAAAAATTATTTCAGAGAAATCATACTCCATGGTAAGTTGTTCTTGTAGAATGTTGAACGACTATCCCAACTAAAATCTATCCACTCAACAAAAATTATTTCACACCACAGACTCATCTTGGTCAGGATCGATTTGAAATCTATCATGGTTTCAGAGAAATCATACTCCATGGTTCGTTGTTCTTGTAGAATGTTGAACGGCTATCCCAACTAAAATCTATCCACTCAACAAAAATTATTTCAGAGAAATCATACTCCATGGTAAGTTGTTCTTGTAGAATGTTGAACGACTACCCCAACTAAAATCTATCCACTCAACAAAAATTATTTCAGAGAAATCATACTCCATGGTAAGTTGTTCTTGTAGAATGTTGAACGACTACCCCAACTAAAATCTATCCACTCAACAAAAATTATTTCAGAGAAATCATACTCCATGGTAAGTTGTTCTTGTAGAATGTTGAACGACTACCCCAACTAAAATCTATCCACTCAACAAAAATTATTTCACACCACAGACTCATCTTGGTCAGGATCGATTTGAAATCTATCATGGTTTCAGAGAAATCATAGTCCATGGTAAGTTGTTCTTGTAGAATGTTGAACGACTACCCCTAACTGAAATCTATCCACTCAACAAAAATTATTTCAGAGAAATCATACCCCATGGTTCGTTGTTCTTGTAGAATGTTGAACGACTACCCCAACTAAAATCTATCCACTCAACAAAAATTATTTCACACCACAGACTTATCTTGGTCAGGATCGATTTGAAATCTATCATGGTTTCAGAGAAATCATACTCCATGGCTCGTTGTTCTTGTAGAATGTTGAACGACTACCCTTAACTAAAATCTATCAACTCAACAAAAATTATTTCACACCACAGACTCATCTTGGTCAGGATCGATTTGAAATCTATCATGGTTGCAGAGAAATCATACTCCATGGTAAGTTGTTCTTGTAAAATGTTGAACGACTATCCCAACTAAAATCTATCCACTCAACAAAAATTATTTCACACCACAAACTCATCTTGGCCAGGATCGATTTGAAATCTATCATGGTTGCAGAGAAATCATACTCCATGGTTCGTTGTTCTTGTAGAATGTTGAACGACTACCAAAACTAAAATCTATCCACGCAACAAAAATTATTTCAGAGAAATCATACTCCATGGTAAGTTGTTCTTGTAGAATGTTGAACGACTACCCCAACTAAAATCTATCCACTCAACAAAAATTATTTCACACCACAGACTCATCTTGGTCAGGATCGATTTGAAATCTATCATGGTTTCAGAGAAATCATACTCCATGGTAAGTTGTTCTTGTAGAATGTTCAACGACTACCCCAACTAAAATCTATCCACTCAACAAAAATTATTTCACACCACAGACTCATCTTGGTCAGGATCGATTTGAAATCTATCATGGTTGCAGAGAAATCATACTCCATGGTTCGTTGTTCTTGTAGAATGTTGAACGACTACCACAACTAAAATCTATCCACTCAACAAAAATTATTTCAGAGAAATCATACTCCATGGTTCGTTGTTCTTGTAGAATGTTGAACGACTATCCAAACTAAAATCTATCCACTCAACAAAAATTATTTCACACCACAGACTCATCTTGGTCAGGAACGATTTGAAATCTATCATGGTTTCAGAGAATTTATACTCCATGGTAAGTTGTTCTTGTAGAATGTTGAACGACTATCCCAACTAAAATCTATCCACTCGACAAAAATTATTTCAGAGAAATTATATTCCATGGTTCGTTGTTCTTGTAGAATGTTGAATGACTACCCCAACCAAAATCTATCCACTCAACAAAAATTATTTCACACCACAGACTCATCTTGGTCAGGATCGATTTGAAATCTATCATGGTTTCAGAGAAATCATACTCCATGGTAAGTTGTTCTTGTAGAATGTTGAACGACTACCCCTAACTAAAATCTATCCACTCAACAAAAATTATTTCACACCACAGACTCATCTTGGTCAGGATCGATTTGAAATCTATCATGGTTTCAGAGAAATCATACTCCATGGTAAGTTGTTCTTGTAAAATGTTGAACGACTACCCCTAACTAAAATCTATCCACTCAACAAAAATTATTTCACACCACAGACTCATCTTGGTCAGGATCGATTTGAAATCTATCATGGTTTCAGAGAAATCATAGTCCATGGTAAGTTGTTCTTGTAGAATGTTGAACGACTACCCCAACTAAGATCGATCCACTCAACAAAAATTATTTCACACCACAGACTCATCTTGGTCAGGATCGATTTGAAATCTATCATGGTTTCAGTGAAATCATACTCCATGGTTCGTTGTTCTTGTAGAATGTTGAACGACTATCCCAACTAAAATCTATCCACTCAACAAAAATTATTTCAGAGAAATCATACTCCATGGTAAGTTGTTCTTGTAGAATGTTGAACGACTATCCCAACTAAAATCTATTCACTCAACAAAAATTATTTCACACCACAGACTCATCTTGGTCACGATCGATTTGAAATCTATCATGGTTGCAGAGAAATCATAGTCCATGGTAAGTTGTTCTTGTAGAATGTTGAACGACTACCCCAACTAAAATCTATCCACTCAACAAAAATTATTTCAGAGAAATCATACTCCATGGTAAGTTGTTCTTGTAGAATGTTGAACGACTACCCCAACTAAAATCTATCCACTCAACAAAAATTATTTCACACCACAGACTCATCTTGGTCAGGATCGATTTGAAATCTATCATGGTTTCAGAGAAATCATACTCCATGGTAAGTTGTTCTTGTAAAATGTTGAACGACTATCCCAACTAAAATCTATCCACTCAACAAAAATTATTTCACACCACAGACTCATCTTGGTCAGGAGCGATTTGAAATCTATCATGGTTTCAGAGAAATCATACTCCATGTTTCGTTGTTCTTGTAGAATGTTGAACGGCTATCCCAACTAAAATCTATCCACTCAACAAAAATTATTTCAGAGAAATCATACTCCATGGTAAGTTGTTCTTGTAGAATGTTGAACGACTACCCCAACTAAAATCTATCCACTCAACAAAAATTATTTCAGAGAAATCATTCTCCATGGTAAGTTGTTCTTGTAGAATGTTGAACGACTACCCCAACTACAATCTATCCACTCAACAAAAATTATTTCACACCACAGACTCATCTTGGTCAGGATCGATTTGAAATCTATCATGGTTTCAGAGAAATCATACTCCATGGTTCGTTGTTCTTGTAGAATGTTGAACGGCTATCCCAACTAAAATCTATCCACTCAACAAAAATTATTTCAGAGAAATCATACTCCATGGTAAGTTGTTCTTGTAGAATGTTGAACGACTACCCCAACTAAAATCTATCCACTCAACAAAAATTATTTCAGAGAAATCATACTCCATGGTAAGTTGTTCTTGTAGAATGTTGAACGACTACCCCAACTAAAATCTATCTACTCAACAAAAATTATTTCACACCACAGACTCATCTTGGTCAGGATGGATTTGAAATCTATCATGGTTTCAGAGAAATCATACTCCATTGTTCGTTGTGCTTGTAGAATGTTGAACGACTACCCCAACTAAAATCTATCCACTCAACAAAAATTATTTCACACCACAGACTCATCTTGGTCAGGATCGATTTGAAATCTATCATGGTTTCAGAGAAATCATAGTCCATGGTAAGTTGTTCTTGTAGAATGTTGAACGACTACCCCTAACTGAAATCTATCCACTCAACAAAAATTATTTCAGAGAAATCATACTCCATGGTTCGTTGTTCTTGTAGAATGTTGAACGACTACCCCAACTAAAATCTATCCACTCAACAAAAATTATTTGACACCACAGACTTATCTTGGTCAGGATCGATTTGAAATCTATCATGGTTTCAGAGAAATCATACTCCATGGCTCGTTGTTCTTGTAGAATGTTGAACGACTACCCCTAACTAAAATCTATCAACTCAACAAAAATTATTTCACACCACAGACTCATCTTGGTCAGGATCGATTTGAAATCTATCATGGTTGCAGAGAAATCATACTCCATGGTAAGTTGTTCTTGTAAAATGTTGAACGACTATCCCAACTAAAATCTATCCACTCAACAAAAATTATTTCACACCACAGACTCATCTTGGCCAGGATCGATTTGAAATCTATCATGGTTGCAGAGAAATCATACTCCATATTTCGTTGTTCTTGTAGAATGTTGAACGACTACCCCAACTAAAATCTATCCACTCAACAAAAATTATTTCAGAGAAATCATACTCCATGGTAAGTTGTTCTTGTAGAATGTTGAACGACTACCCCAACTAAAATCTATCCACTCAACAAAAATTATTTCACACCACAGACTCATCTTGGTCAGGATCGATTTGAAATCTATCATGGTTTCAGAGAAATCATACTCCATGGTAAGTTGTTCTTGTAGAATGTTGAACGACTACCCCAACTAAAATCTATCCACTCAACAAAAATTATTTCACACCACAGACTCATCTTGGTCAGGATCGATTTCAAATCTATCATGGTTGCAGAGAAATCATACTCCATGGTTCGTTGTTCTTGTAGAATGTTGAACGACTACCCCAACTAAAATCTATCCACTCAACAAAAATTATTTCAGAGAAATCATACTCCATGGTTCGTTGTTCTTGTAGAATGTTGAACGACTATCCCAACTAAAATCTATCCACTCAACAAAAATTATTTCACACCACAGACTCATCTTGGTCAGGAACGATTTGAAATCTATCATGGTTTCAGAGAATTTATACTCCATGGTAAGTTGTTCTTGTAGAATGTTGAACGACTATCCCAACTAAAATCTATCCACTCAACAAAAATTATTTCAGAGAAATTATACTCCATGGTCCGTTGTTCTTGTAGAATGTTGAACGACTACCCCAACTAAAATCTATCCACTCAACAAAAATTATTTCACACCACAGACTCATCTTGTTCAGGATCGATTTGAAATCTATCATGGTTTCAGAGAAATCATACTCCATGGTAAGTTGTTCTTGTAGAATGTTGAACGACTAAAAATGTTAAACGACTATCCCAACTAAAATCTATCCACTCAACAAAATTTATTTCACACCACAGACTCATCTTGGTCAGGATCGATTTGAAATATATCATGGTTTCAGAGAAATCATACTCCATGGTTCGTTGTTCTTGTAGAATGTTGAACGACTACCCCTAATTAAAATCTTTACACTCAACAAAAATTATTTCACACCACAGACTCATCTTGGTCAGGATCGATTTGAAATCTATCATGGTTTCAGAGAAATCATACTCCATGGTTCGTTGTTCTTGTAGGATGTTGAACGACTATCCCAACTAAAATCTATCCACTCAACAAAAATTATTTCACACCACAGACTCATCTTGTTCAGGATCGATTTGAAATCTATCATGGTTTCAGAGAAATCATACTCCATGGTAAGTTGTTCTTGTAGAATGTTGAACGACTAGCCCAACCAAAATCTATCCACTCAACAAAAATTATTTCACACCACAGACTCATCTTGGTCAGGATGGATTTGAAATCTATCATGGTTTCAGAGAAATCATACTCCATGGTTCGTTGTGCTTGTAGAATGTTGAACGACTATCCCAACTAAAATCTATCCACTCAACAAAAATTATTTCAGAGAACTCATACTCCATGGTTCGTTGTTCTTGTAGAATGTTGAACGACTACCCCAACTAAAATCTATCCACTCAACAAAAATTATTTCACACCACAGACTCATCTTGGTCAGGATCGATTTGAAATCTATCATGGTTTCAGAGAAATCATACTCCATGGTAAGTTGTTCTTGTAGAATGTTGAACGACTACCCCAACTAAAATCTATCCACTCAACAAAAATTATTTCACACCACAGACTCATCTTGGTCAGGATCGATTTGAAATCTATCATGGTTGCAGAGAAATCATACTCCATGGTTCGTTGTTCTTGTAGAATGTTGAACGACTATCCCAACTAAAATCTATCCACTCAACAAAAATTATTTCACACCACACCTCATCTTGGTCAGGAACGATTTGAAATCTATCATGGTTTCAGAGAAATCATACTCCATGGTAAGTTGTTCTTGTAGAATGTTGAACGACTATCCCAACTAAAATCTATCCACTCAACAAAAATTATTTCAGAGAAATCATACTCCATGGTAAGTTGTTCTTGTAGAATGTTGAACGACTACCCCAACTAAAATCTATCCACTCAACAAAAATTATTTCACACACAGATCGATTTGAAATCTATCATGGTTTCAGAGAAATCATACTCCATGGTAAGTTGTTCTTGTAGAATGTTGAACGACTACCCCTAACTAAAATCTATCCACTCAACAAAAATTATTTCACACCACAGACTCATTTTGGTCAGGATCGATTTGAAATCTATCATGGTTTCAGAGAAATCATAGTCCATGGTAAGTTGTTCTTGTAAAATGTTGAACGACTACCCCTAACTAAAATCTCTCCACTCAACAAAAATTATTTCACACCACAGACTCATCTTGGTCAGGATCGATTTGAAATCTATCATGGTTTCAGAGAAATCATACTCCATGGTAAGTTGTTCTTGTAGAATGTTGAACGACTACCCCAACTAAAATCTATCCACTCAACAAAAATTATTTCACACCACAGACTCATCTTGGTCAGGATCGATTTGAAATCTATCATGGTTTCAGAGAAATCATACTCCATTATTCGTTGTTCTTGTAGAATGTTGAACGACTATCCCAACTAAAATCTATCCACTCAACAAAAATTATTTCAGTGAAATCATACTCCATGGTAAGTTGTTCTTGTAGAATGTTGAACGACTATCCCAACTAAAATCTATCCACTCAACAAAAATTATTTCAGAGAACTCATACTCCATGGTTCGTTGTTCTTGTAGAATGTTGAACGACTACCCCAACTAAAATCTATCCACTCAACAAAAATTATTTCACACCACAGACTCATCTTGGTCAGGATCGATTTGAAATCTATCATGGTTTCAGAGAAATCATACTCCATGGTAAGTTGTTCTTGTAGAATGTTGAACGACTACCCCAACTAAAATCTATCCACTCAACAAAAATTATTTCACACCACAGACTCATCTTGGTCAGGATCGATTTGAAATCTATCATGGTTGCAGAGAAATCATACTCCATGGTTCGTTGTTCTTGTAGAATGTTGAACGACTATCCCAACTAAAATCTATCCACTCAACAAAAATTATTTCACACCACACCTCATCTTGGTCAGGAACGATTTGAAATCTATCATGGTTTCAGAGAAATCATACTCCATGGTAAGTTGTTCTTGTAGAATGTTGAACGACTATCCCAACTAAAATCTATCCACTCAACAAAAATTATTTCAGAGAAATCATACTCCATGGTAAGTTGTTCTTGTAGAATGTTGAACGACTACCCCAACTAAAATCTATCCACTCAACAAAAATTATTTCACACACAGATCGATTTGAAATCTATCATGGTTTCAGAGAAATCATACTCCATGGTAAGTTGTTCTTGTAGAATGTTGAACGACTACCCCTAACTAAAATCTATCCACTCAACAAAAATTATTTCACACCACAGACTCATCTTGGTCAGGATCGATTTGAAATCTATCATGGTTTCAGAGAAATCATAGTCCATGGTAAGTTGTTCTTGTAAAATGTTGAACGACTACCCCTAACTAAAATCTATCCACTCAACAAAAATTATTTCACACCACAGACTCATCTTGGTCGGGATCGATTTGAAATCTATCATGGTTTCAGAGAAATCATAGTCCATGGTAAGTTGTTCTTGTAGAATGTTGAACGACTACCCCAACTAAGATCGATCCACTCAACAAAAATTATTTCACACCACAGAATCATCTTGGTCAGGATCGATTTGAAATCTATCATGGTTTCAGAGAAATCATACTCCATTATTCGTTGTTCTTGTAGAATGTTGAACGACTATCCCAACTAAAATCTATCCACTCAACAAAAATTATTTCAGAGAAATCATACTCCATGGTAAGTTGTTCTTGTAGAATGTTGAACGACTATCCCAACTAAAATCTATCCACTCAACAAAAATTATTTCACACCACAGACTCATCTTGGTCAGGATCGATTTGAAATCTATCATGGTTGCAGAGAAATCATAGTCCATGGTAAGTTGTTCTTGTAGAATGTTGAACGACTACCCCAACTAAAATCAATCCACTCAACAAAAATTATTTCAGAGAAATCATACTCCATGATAAGTTGTTCTTGTAGAATGTTGAACGACTACCCCAACTAAAATCTATCCACTCAACAAAAATTATTTCACACCACAGACTCATCTTGGTCAGGATCGATTTGAAATCTATCATGGTTTCAGAGAAATCATACTCCATGGTAAGTTGTTCTTGTAAAATGTTAAACGACTATCCCAACTAAAATCTATCCACTCAACAAAATTTATTTCACACCACAGACTCATCTTGGTCAGGATCGATTTGAAATATATCATGGTTTCAGAGAAATCATAGTCCATGGTTCGTTGTTCTTGTAGAATGTTGAACGACTACCCCTAACTAAAATCTTTCCACTCAACAAAAATTATTTCACACCACAGACTCATCTTGGTCAGGATCGATTTGAAATCTATCATGGTTTCAGAGAAATCATACTCCATGGTTCGTTGTTCTTGTAGAATGTTGAACGACTATCCCAACTAAAATCTATCCACTCAACAAAAATTATTTCACACCACAGACTCATCTTGTTCAGGATCGATTTGAAATCTATCATGGTTTCAGAGAAATCATACTCCATGGTTCGTTGTTCTTGTAAAATGTTGAACGACTACCCAAACTAAAATCTATCCACTCAACAAAAATTATTTCAGAGAAATCATACTCCATGGTATGTTGTTCTTGTAGAATGTTGAACGACTACCCCAACTAAAATCTATCAACTCAACAAAAATTATTTCACACCACAGACTCATCTTGGTCAGGATCGATTTGAAATCTATCATGGTTTCAGAGAAATCATACTCCATGGTTCGTTGTTCTTGTAGAATGTTGAACGACTACCCCAACTAAAATCTATCAACTCAACAAAAATTATTTCACACCACAGACTCATCTTGGTCAGGATCGATTTGAAATCTATCATGGTTTCAGAGAAATCATACTCCATGGTTCGTTGTTCTTGTAGAATGTTGAACGACTACCCCAACTAAAATCTATCCACTCAACAAAAATTATTTCACACCACAGACTCATCTTGGTCAGGATCGATTTGAAATCTATCATGGTTGCAGAGAAATCATACTCCATGGTTCGTTGTTCTTGTAGAATGTTGAACGACTATCCCAACTAAAATCTATCCACTCAACAAAAATTATTTCACACCACAGACTCATCTTGGTCAGGAACGATTTGAAATTTATCATGGTTTCAGAGAAATCATACTCCATGGTAAGTTGTTCTTGTAGAATGTTGAACGACTATCCCAACTAAAATCTATCCACTCAACAAAAATTATTTCAAAGAAATCATACTCCATGGTAAGTTGTTCTTGTAGAATGTTGAACGACTACCCCAACTAAAATCTATCCACTCAACAAAAATGATTTCACACACAGATCGATTTGAAATCTATCATGGTTTCAGAGAAATCATACTCCATGGTAAGTTGTTCTTGTAGAATGTTGAACGACTACCCCTAACTAAAATCTATCCACTCAACAAAAATTATTTCACACCACAGGCTCATCTTGGTCAGGATCGATTTGAAATCTATCATGGTTTCGGAGAAATCATACTCCATGGTAAGTTGTTCTTGTAAAATGTTGAACGACTACCCCTAACTAAAATCTATCCACTCAACAAAAATTATTTCACACCACAGACTCATCTTGGTCAGGATCGATTTGAAATCTATCATGGTTTCAGAGAAATCATAGTCCATGGTAAGTTGTTCTTGTAGAATGTTGAACGACTACCCCAACTAAGATCGATCCACTCAACAAAAACTATTTCACACCACAGACTCATCTTGGTCAGGATCGATTTGAAATCTATCATGGTTTCAGAGAAATCATACTCCATGGTTCGTTGTTCTTGTAAAATGTTGAACGACTATCCCAACTAAAATCTATCCACTCAACAAAAATTATTTCACACCACAGACTCATCTTGGTCAGGATCGATTTGAAATCTGTCATGGTTTCAGAGAAATCATACTCCATGGTTCGTTGTTCTTGTAGAATGTTGAACGACTACCCCAACTAAAATCTATCCACTCAACAAAAATTATTTCAGAGAAATCATACTCCATGGTTCGTTGTTCTTGTAAAATGTTGAACGACTACCCCAACTAAAATCTATCCACTCAACAAAAATTATTTCACACCACAGACTCATCTTGGTCAGGATCGATTTGAAATCTATCATGGTTTCAGAGAAATCATACTCCATGGTTCGTTGTTCTTGTAAAATGTTGAACGACTATCCCAACTAAAATCTATCCACTCAACAAAAATTATTTCACACCACAGACTCATCTTGGTCAGGATCGATTTGAAATCTGTCATGGTTTCAGAGAAATCATACTCCATGGTTCGTTGTTCTTGTAGAATGTTGAACGACTACCCCAACTAAAATCTATCCACTCAACAAAAATTATTTCACACCACAGACTCATCTTGGTCAGGATCGATTTGAAATCTATCATGGTTTCAGAGAAATCATACTCCATGGTTCGTTGTTCTTGTAGAATGTTGAACGACTACCCCAACTAAAATCTATCCACTCAACAAAAATTATTTCAGAGAAATCATAGTCCATGGTAAGTTGTTCTTGTAGAATGTTGAACGACTACCCCAACTAAAATCTATCCACTCAACAAAAATTATTGCACACCACAAACTCATCTTGGTCAGGATCGATTTGAAATCTATCATGGTTTCAGAGAAATCACACTCCATGGTTCGTTGTTCTTGTAAAATGTTGAACGACTATCCCAACTAAAATCTATCCACTCAACAAAAATTATTTCAAACCACAGACTCATCTTGGTCAGGATCGATTTGAAATCTATCATGGTTTCAGAGAAATCATACTCCATGGCAAGTTGTTCTTGTAGAATGTTGAACGACTATCCCAACTAAAATCTATCCACTCAACAAAAATTATTTCAGAGAAATCATACTCCATGGTAAGTTGTTCTTGTAGAATGTTGAACGACTACCCCAACTAAAATCTATCCACTCAACAAAAATTATTTCACACCACAGACTCATCTTGGTCAGGATCGATTTGAAATCTATCATGGTTTCAGAGAAATCATACTCCATGGTAAGTTGTTCTTGTAGAATGTTGAACGACTATCCCAACTAAAATCTATCCACTCAACAAAAACTATTTCAGAGAAATCATACTCCATGGTAAGTTGTTCTTGTAGAATGTTGAACGGCTACCCCAACTAAAATCTATCCACTCAACAAAAATGATTTCACACCACAGACTCATCTTGGTCAGGATCGATTTGAAATCTATCATGGTTTCAGAGAAATCATAGTCCATGGTCAGTTGTTCTTGTAGAATGTTGAACGACTACCCCAACTAAAATCTATCCACTCAACAAAAACTATTTCACACCACAGACTCATCTTGGTCAGGATCGATTTGAAATTTATCATGGTTTCAGATAAATCATACTCCATGGTAAGTTGTTCTTGTAGAATGTTGAACGACTATCCCAACTAAAATCTATTAACTCAACAAAAATTATTTCAGAGAAATCATACTCCATGGTTCGTTGTTCTTGTAGAATGTTGAACGACTACCCCAACTAAAATCTATCCACTCAACAAAAATTATTTCACACCACAGACTCATCTTGGTCAGGATCGATTTGAAATCTATCATGGTTTCAGAGAAATCATACTCCATGGTAAGTTGTTCTTGTAGAATGTTGAACGACTACCCCAACTAAAATCTATCCACTCAACAAAAATTATTTCACACCACAGACTCATCTTGGTCAGGATCGATTTGAAATCTATCATGGTTTCAGAGAAATCATAGTCCATGGTAAGTTGTTCTTGTAGAATGTTGAACGACTACCCCTAACTAAAATCTATCCACTCAACAAAAATTATTTGACACCACAGACTCATCTTGGTCAGGATCGATTTGAAATCTATCATGGTTTCAGAGAAATCATAGTCCATGGTAAGTTGTTCTTGTAGAATGTTGAACGACTACCCCAACTAAAATCTATCCACTCAACAAAAATTATTTCAGAGAAATCATACTCCATGGTTCGTT
This sequence comes from Xylota sylvarum, assembly GCA_905220385.1. Lineage (NCBI taxonomy): Eukaryota > Metazoa > Arthropoda > Insecta > Diptera > Syrphidae > Xylota > Xylota sylvarum. The sequence goes on along the minus strand of CAJMZQ010000068.1, from coordinate 678,998 downwards.
GTTCTTGTAGAATGTTGAACGACTACCCCAACTAAAATCTATCCACTCAACAAAAATTATTTCAGAGAAATAATACTCCATGGTAAGTTGTTCTTGTAGAATGTTGAACGACTAGCAATAACTAAAATCTATCCACTCAACAAAAATTATTTCACACCACAGACTCATCTTGGTCAGGATCGATTTGAAATCTATCATGGTTTCAGAGAAATCATACTCCATGGTAAGTTGTTCTTGTAAAATGTTGAACGACTACCCCTAACTAAAATCTATCCACTCAACAAAAATTATTTCACACCACAGACTCATCTTGGTCAGGATCGATTTGAAATCTATCATGGTTTCAGAGAAATCATACTCCATGGTTCGTTGTTCTTGTAGAATGTTGAACGACTATCCCAACTAAAAGCTATCCACTCAACAAAAATTATTTCAGAGAAATCATACTCCATGATAAGTTGTTCTTGTAGAATGTTGAGCGACTACCCCAACTAAAATCTATCCACTCAACAAAAATTATTTCAGAGAAATCATACTCCATGGTAAGTTGTTCTTGTAGAATGTTGAACGACTAGCAATAATTAAAATCTATCCACTCAACAAAAATTATTTCACACCACAGACTCATCTTGGTCACGATCGATTTGAAATCTATCATGGTTTCAGAGAAATCATACTCCATGGTTCGTTGTTCTTGTAGAATGTTGAACGACTACCCCAACTAAAATCTATTTACTCAACAAAAATTATTTCACACCACAGACTCATCTTGGTCAGGATCGATTTGAAATCTATCATGGTTTCAGAGAAATCATACTCCATGGTAAGTTGTTCTTGTAAAATGTTGAACGACTACCCCTAACTAAAATCTATCCACTCAACAAAAATTATTTCACACCACAGACTCATCTTGGTCAGGATCGATTTGAAATCTATCATGGTTTCAGAGAAATCATACTCCATGGTTCGTTGTTCTTGTAGAATGTTGAACGACTACCCCAACTAAAATCTATCCACTCAACAAAAATTATTTCACACCACAGACTCATCTTGGTCAGGATCGATTTGAAATCTATCATGGTTGCAGAGAAATCATACTCCATGGTTCGTTGTTCTTGTAGAATGTTGAACGACTACCCCAACTAAAATCTATTTACTCAACAAAAATTATTTCACACCACAGACTCATCTTGGTCAGGATCGATTTGAAATCTATCATGGTTTCAGAGAAATCAGACTCCATGGTAAGTTGTTCTTGTAGAATGTTGAACGACTACCCCAACTAAAATCTATCCACTCAACAAAAATTATGTCAGAGAAATCATACTCCATGGTTCGTTGTTCTTGTAGAATGTTGAACGACTACCCCTAACTAAAATCTATCCACTCAACAAAAATTATTTCACACCACAGACTCATCTTGGTTAGGATCGATTTGAAATCTATCACGGTTGCAGAGAAATCATACTCCATGGTTCGTTGTTCTTGTAGAATGTTGAACGACTACCCCAACTAAAATCTATCCACTCAACAAAAATTATTTCAGAGAAATCATACTCCATGGTAAGTTGTTCTTGTAGAATGTTGAACGACTACCCCAACTAAAATCTATCCACTCAACAAAAATTATTTCACACCACAGACTCATCTTGGTCAGGATCGATTTGAAATCTATCATGGTTTCAGAGAAATCATACTCATGGTAAGTTGTTCTTGTAGAATGTTGAGCGACTACCCCTAACTAAAATCTATGCCCTCAACAAAAATTATTTCAGAGAAATCATACTCCATGGTAAGTTGTTCTTGTAGAATGTTGAACGACTACCCCAACTAAAATCTATCCACTCAACAAAAATTATTTCACACCACAGACTCATCTTGGTCAGGATCGATTTGAAATCTATCATGGTTTCAGAGAAATCATTGTCCATGGTAAGTTGTTCTTGTAGAATGTTGAACGACTACCCCAACTAAAATCTATCCACTCAACAAAAATTATTTCACACCACAGACTCATCTTGGTCAGGATCGATTTGAAATCTATCATGGTTTCAGAGAAATCATACTCCATGGTAATTTGTTCTTGAAAATGTTGAACGACTATCCCAACTAAAATCTATCCACTCAACAAAAATTATATCAGAGAAATCATACTCCATGGTAAGTTGTACTTGTAGAATGTTGAACGACTATCCCAACTAAAATCTATCCACTCAACAAAAATTATTTCAGAGAAATCATACTCCATGGTTCGTTGTTCTTGTAGAATGTTGAACGACTACCCCAACTAAAATCTATCCACTCAACAAAAATTATTTCACACCACAGACTCATCTTGGTCAGGATCGATTTGAAATCTATCATGGTTTCAGAGAAATCATACTCCATCATAAGTTGTTCTTGTAGAATGTTGAACGAGTACCCCAACTAAAATCTATCCACTCAACAAAAATTATTTCAGAGAAATCATACTCCATGGTTCGTTGTTCTTGTAGAATGTTGAACGACTATCCCAACTAAAATCTATCCACTCAACAAAAATTATTTCAGAGAAATCATACTCCATGGTAAGTTGTTCTTGTAGAATGTTGAACGACTACCCCAACTAAAATCTATCCACTCAACAAAAATTATTTCACACCACAGACTCATCTTGGTCAGGATCGATTTGAAATCTATCATGGTTTCAGAGAAATCATACTCCATGGTAAGTTGTTCTTGTAGAATGTTGAGCGACTACCCCTAACTAAAATCTATCCCCTCAACAAAAATTATTTCAGAGAAATCATACTCCATGGTAAGTTGTTCTTGTAGAATGTTGAACGACTACCCCAACTAAAATCTATCCACTCAACAAAAATTATTTCACACCACAGACTCATCTTGGTCAGGATCGATTTGAAATCTATCATGGTTTCAGAGAAATCATACTCCATGGTAAGTTGTTCTTGTAGAATGTTGAGCGACTACCCCTAACTAAAATCTATCCCCTCAACAAAAATTATTTCAGAGAAATCATACTCCATGGTAAGTTGTTCTTGTAGAATGTTGAACGACTACCCCAACTAAAATCTATCCACTCAACAAAAATTATTTCACACCACAGACTCATCTTGGTCAGGATCGATTTGAAATCTATCATGGTTTCAGAGAAATCATACTCCATGGTTCGTTGTTCTTGTAGAATGTTGAACGACTATCCCAACTAAAATCTATCCACTCAACAAAAATTATTTCAGAGAAATCATACTCCATGGTAAGTTGTTCTTGTAGAATGTTGAACGACTACCCCAACTAAAATCTATCCACTCAACAAAAATTATTTCACACCACAGACTCATCTTGGTCAGGATCGATTTGAAATCTATCATGGTTTCAGAGAAATCATACTCCATGGTAAGTTGTTCTTGTAGAATGTTGAGCGACTACCCCTAACTAAAATCTATCCCCTCAACAAAAATTATTTCAGAGAAATCATACTCCATGGTAAGTTGTTCTTGTAGAATGTTGAACGACTACCCCAACTAAAATCTATCCACTCAACAAAAATTATTTCACACCACAGACTCATCTTGGTCAGGATCGATTTGAAATCTATCATGGTTGCAGAGAAATCATAGTCCATGGTAAGTTGTTCTTGTAGAATGTTGAACGACTACCCCAACTAAAATCTATCTACTCAACAAAAATTATTTCACACCACAGACTCATCTTGGTCAGGATCGATTTGAAATCTATCATGGTTTCAGAGAAATCATACTCCATGGTAATTTGTTCTTGAAAATGTTGAACGACTATCCCAACTAAAATCTATCCACTCAACAAAAATTATTTCACACCACAGACTCATCTTGGTCAGGATCGATTTGAAATCTATCATGGTTTCAGAGAAATCATACTCCATGGTAAGTTGTTCTTGTAGAATGTTGAACGATTATCCCAACTAAAATCTATCCACTCAAAAAAAATTATTTCAGAGAAATCATACTCCATGGTAAGTTGTTCTTGTAGAATGTTGAACGACTACCCCTAACTAAAATCTATCCACTCAACAAAAATTATTTCACACCACAGACTCATCTTGGTCAGGATCGATTTGAAATCTATCATGGTTGCAGAGAAATCATAGTCCATGGTAAGTTGTTCTTGTAGAATGTTGAACGACTACCCCAACTAAGATCTATCCACTCAACAAAAATTATTTCAGAGAAATCATAATCCATGGTAAGTTGTTCTTGTAGAATGTTGAACGACTACCCCAACTAAAATCTATCCACTCAACAAAAATTATTTCACACCACAGACTCATCTTGGTCAGGATCGATTTGAAATCTATCATGGTTTCAGAGAAATCATACTCCATGGTAAGTTGTTCTTGTAAATGTTGAACGACTATCCCAACTAAAATCTATCCACTCAACAAAAATTATTTCAGAGAAATCTTACTCCATGGTAAGTTGTTCTTGTAGAATGTTGAACGACTATCCCAACTAAAATCTATCCACTCAACAAAAATTATTTCAGAGAAATCATACTCCATGGTTCGTTGTTCTTGTAGAATGTTGAACGACTACCCCAACTAAAATCTATCCACTCAACAAAAATTATTTCAGAGAAATCATACTCCATGGTTCGTTGTTCTTGTAGAATGTTGAACGACTACCCCAACTAAAATCTATCCACTCAACAAAAATTATTTCACACCACAGACTCATCTTGGTCAGGATCGATTTGAAATCTATCATGGTTTCAGAGAAATCATAGTCCATGGTAAGTTGTTCTTGTAAAATGTTGAACGACTATCCCAACTAAAATCTATCCACTCAACAAAAATTATTTCACAGAAATCATACTCCATGGTAAGTTGTTCTTGTAGAATGTTGAACGACTACCCCAACTAAAATCTATCCACTCAACAAAAATTATTTCAGAGAAATCATACTCCATGGTTCGTTGTTCTTGTAGAATGTTGAACGACTACCCCAACTAAAATCTATCCACTCAACAAAAATTATTTCACACCACAGACTCATCTTGGTCAGGATCGATTTGAAATCTATCATGGTTTCAGAGAAATCATACTCCATGGTTCGTTGTTCATGTAAAATGTTGAACGACTACCCCTAACTAAAATCTATCCACTCAACAAAAATTATTTCACAGAAATCATACTCCATGGTAAGTTGTTTTTGTAGAATGTTGAACGACTACCCCAACTAAAATCTATCCACTCAACAAAAATTATTTCAGAGAAATCATAGTCCATGGTAAGTTGTTCTTGTAGAATGTTGAACGACTACCCCAACTAAAATCTATCCACTCAACAAAAATTATTTCACACCACAGACTCATCTTGGTCAGGATCGATTTGAAATCTATCATGGTTTCAGAGAAATCATACTCCATGGTAAGTTGTTCTTGTAAAATGTTGAACGATTATCCCAACTAAAATCTATCCACTCAACAAAAATTATTTCAGAGAAATCATACTCCATGGTAAGTTGTTCTTGTAAAATGTTGAACGACTATCCCAACTGAAATCTATCCACTCAACAAAAATTATTTCAGAGAAATCATACTCCATGGTTCGTTGTTCTTGTAGAATGTTGAACGACTAATCCAACTAAAATCTATCCACTCAACAAAAATTATTTCAGAGAAATCATACTCCATGGTTCGTTGTTCTTGTAGAATGTTGAACGACTACCCCAACTAAAATCTATTCACTCAACAAAAATTATTTCACACCACAGACTCATCTTGGTCAGGATCGATTTGAAATCTATCATGGTTTCAGAGAAATCATAGGCCATGGTAAGTTGTTCTTGTAAAATGTTGAACGACTATCCCAACTAAAATCTATCCACTCAACAAAAATTATTTCAAAGAAATCATACTCCATGGTAAGTTGTTCTTGTAGAATGTTGAACGACTACCCCAACTAAAATCTATCCACTCAACAAAAATTATTTCAGAGAAATCATAGTCCATGGTAAGTTGTTCTTGTAAAATGTTGAACGATTATCCCAACTAAAATCTATCCACTCAACAAAAATTATTTCAGAGAAATCATACTCCATGGTAAGTTGTTCTTGTAGAATGTTGAACGACTATCCCAACTGAAATCTATCCACTCAACAAAAATTATTGCAGAGAAATCATACTCCATGGTTCGTTGTTCTTGTAGAATGTTGAACGACTACCCCAACTAAAATCTATATACTCAACAAAAATTATTTCAGAGAAATCATACTCCATGGTTCGTTGTTCTTGTAGAATGTTGAACGACTACCCCAACTAAAATCTATCCACTCAACAAAAATTATTTCACACCACAGACTCATCTTGGTCAGGATCGATTTGAAATCTATCATGGTTTCAGAGAAATCATACTCCATGGTTCGTTGTTCTTGTAAAATGTTGAACGACTACCCCTAACTAAAATCTATCCTTTCAACAAAAATTATTTCATAGAAATCGTACTCCATGGTAAGTTGTTCTTGTAGAATGTTGAACGACTACCCCAACTAAAATCTATCCACTCAACAAAAATTATTTCAGAGAAATCATAGTCCATGGTAAGTTGTTCTTGTAGAATGTTGAACGACTACCCCAACTAAAATCTATCCACTCAACAAAACTTATTTCACACCACAGACTCATCTTGGTCAGGATCGATTTGAAATCTAACATGGTTTCAGAGAAATCATAGTCCATGGTAAGTTGTTCTTGTAAAATGTTGAACGACTATCCCAACTAAAATCTATCCACTCAACAAAAATTATTTCAGAGAAATCATACTCCATGGTAAGTTGTTCTTGTAGAATGTTGAACGACTATCCCAACTAAAATCTATCCACTCAACAAAAATTATTTCAGAGAAATCATACTCCATGGTTCGTTGTTCTTGTAGAATGTTGAACGACTACCCCAACTAAAATCTATCCACGCAACAAAAATTATTTCACACCACAGACTCATCTTCGTCAGGATCGATTTGAAATCTATCATGGTTGCAGAGAAATCATACTCCATGATAAGTTGTTCTTGTAAAATGTTGAACGACTACCCCAACTAAAATCTATCCACTCAAAAAAAATTATTTCAGAGAAATCATACTCCATGGTAAGTTGTTCTTGTAGAATGTTGAACGACTACCCCAACTAAAATCTATCCACTCAACAAAAATTATTTCACACCACAGACTCATCTTGGTCAGGATCGATTTGAAATCTATCATGGTTTGAGAGAAATCATAGTCCATGGCAAGTTGTTCTTGTAGAATGTTGAACGACTACCCCAACTAAAATCTATCCACTCAACAAAAATTATTTCACACCACAGACTCATCTTGGTCAGGATCGATTTGAAATCTATCATGGTTTGAGAGAAATCATACTCCATGGTAAGTTGTTCTTGTAGAATGTTGAACGACTATCCCAACTGAAATCTATCCACTCAACAAAAATTATTGCAGAGAAATCATACTCCATGGTTCGTTGTTCTTGTAGAATGTTGAACGACTACCCCAACTAAAATCTATCCACTCAACAAAAATTATTTCACACCACAGACTCATCTTGGTCAGGATCGATTTGAAATCTATCATGGTTGCAGAGAAATCATACTCCATGATAAGTTGTTCTTGTAAAATGTTGAACGACTACCCCAACTAAAATCTATCCACTCAAAAAAAATTATTTCAGAGAAATCATACTCCATGGTAAGTTGTTCTTGTAGAATGTTGAACGACTACCCCAACTAAAATCTATCCACTCAACAAAAATTATTTCACACCACAGACTCATCTTGGTCAGGATCGATTTGAAATCTATCATGGTTTGAGAGAAATCATAGTCCATGGCAAGTTGTTCTTGTAGAATGTTGAACGACTACCCCAACTAAAATCTATCCACGCAACAAAAATTATTTCACACCACAGACTCATCTTCGTCAGGATCGATTTGAAATCTATCATGGTTGCAGAGAAATCATACTCCATGATAAGTTGTTCTTGTAAAATGTTGAACGACTACCCCAACTAAAATCTATCCACTCAAAAAAAATTATTTCAGAGAAATCATACTCCATGGTAAGTTGTTCTTGTAGAATGTTGAACGACTACCCCAACTAAAATCTATCCACTCAACAAAAATTATTTCACACCACAGACTCATCTTGGTCAGGATCGATTTGAAATCTATCATGGTTTGAGAGAAATCATAGTCCATGGCAAGTTGTTCTTGTAGAATGTTGAACGACTACCCCAACTAAAATCTATCCACTCAACAAAAATTATTTCACACCACAGACTCATCTTGGTCAGGATCGATTTGAAATCTATCATGGTTTCAGAGAAATCATAGTCCATGGTTCGTTGTTCTTGTAGAATGTTGAACGACTACCCCAACTAAAATCTATCCACTCAACAAAAATTATTTCAGAGAAATCATACTCCATGGTTCGTTGCTCTTGTAAAATGTTGAACGACTATCCCAACTAAAATCTATCCACTCAACAACAATTATTTCAGAGAAATCATACTCCATGGTTCGTTGTTCTTGTAGAATGTTGAACGACTACCCCAACTAAAATCTATCCACTCAACAAAAATTATTTCACACCACAGACTCATCTTGGTCAGGATCGATTTGAAATCTATCATGGTTTCAGAGAAATCATACTCCATGGTTCGTTGTTCTTGTAGAATGTTGAACGAATACCCCAACTAAAATCTATCCACTCAACAAAAATTATTTCACACCACAGACTCATCTTGGTCAGGATCGATTTGAAATCTATCATGGTTGCAGAGAAATCATAGTCCATGGTAAGTTGTTCTTGTAGAATGTTGAACGACTACCCCAACTAAAATCTATCCACTCAACAAAAATTATTTCAGAGAAATCATACTCCATGGTAAGTTGTTCTTGTACAATGTTGAACGACTACCCCAACTAAAATCTATCCACTCAACAAAAATTATTTCACACCACAGACTCATCTTGGTCAGGATCGATTTGAAATCTATCATGGTTTCAGAGAAATCATACTCCATGGTAAGTTGTTCTTGTAAAATGTTGAAAGACTACCCCAACTAAAATTTATCCACTCAACAAAAATTATTTCAGAGAAATCATACTCCATGGTAAGTTTTTCTTGTAGAATGTTGAACGACTATCCCAACTAAAATCTATAAACTCAACAAAAATTATTTCAGAGAAATCCTACTCCATGGTTCGTTGTTCTTGTAGAATGTTAAACGACTACCCCAACTAAAATTTATCCACTCAACAAAAATTATTTCAGAGAAATCATACTCCATGGTTTGTTGTTCTTGTAGAATGTTGACCGACTATCCCAACTTGTTTCAGAGAAATCATACTCCATGGTTCGTTGTTCTTGTAGAATGTTGAACGACTACCCCAACTAAAATCTATCCACTCAACAAAAATTATTTCACACCACAGACTCATCTTGGTCAGGATCGATTTAAAATCTATCATTTTTTCAGAGAAATCATACTCCATGGTAAGTTGTTCTTGTAGAATGTTGAACGATTACCCCAACTAAAATCTATCCACTCAACAAAAATTATTTCACACCACAGACTCATCTTGGTCAGGATCGATTTGAAATCTATCATGGTTTCAGAGAAATCATAGTCCATGGTAAGTTGATCTTGTAGAATGTTGAACGACTATCCCAACTAAACTCTATCCACTCAACAAAAATTATTTCAGAGAAATCATACTCCATGGTTCGTTGTTCTTGTAGAATGTTGAACGACTACCCCAACTAAAATCTATCCACTCAACAAAAATTATTTCAGAGAAATCATACTCCATGGTTCATTGTTCTTGTAGAATGTTGAACGACTATCCCAACTAAAATCTATGCACTCAACAAAAATTATTTCACACCACAGACTCATCTTGGTCAGGATCGATTTGAAATCTATCATGGTTTCAGAGAAATCATACTCCATATTTCGTTGTTCTTGTAGAATGTTGAACGACTATCCCAACTAAAATCTATCCACTCAACAAAAATTATTTCACACCACAGACTCATCTTGGTCAGGATCGATTTGAAATCTATCATGGTTTCAGAGAAATCATAGTCCATGGTAAGTTGTTCTTGTAGAATGTTGAACGACTACCCCAACTAAAATCTATCCACTCAACAAAAATTATTTCACACCACAGACTCATCTTGGTCAGGATCGATTTGAAATCTATCATGGTTTCAGAGAAATCATAGTCCATGGTTCGTTGTTCTTGTAGAATGTTGAACGACTACCCCAACTAAAATCTATCCACTCAACAAAAATTATTTCACACCACAGACTCGTCTTGGTCAGGTTCGATTTGAAATCTATCATGGTTTCAGAGAAATCATACTCCATGGTTCGTTGTTCTTGTAGAATATTGAACGACTATCCCAACTAAAATCTATCCACTCAACAAAAATTATTTCACACCACAGACTCATCTTGGTCAGGATCGATTTGAAATTTATCATGGTTTCAGAGAAATCATACTCCATGGTAAGTTGTTCTTGTAGAAGGTTGAACGACTACCCCAACTAAAATCTATCCACTCAACAAAAATTATTTCATACCACAGACTCATCTTGGTCAGGATCGATTTGAAATCTATCATGGTTTCAGAGAAATCATAGTCCATGGTAAGTTGATCTTGTAGAATGTTGAACGACTATCCCAACTAAAATCTATCCACTCAACAAAAATTATTTCAGAGAAATCATACTCCATGGTTCGTTGTTCTTGTAGAATGTTGAACGACTACCCCAACTAAAATCTATCCACTCAACAAAAATTATTTCACACCACAGACTCATCTTAGTCAGGATCGATTTGAAATCTATCATGGTTTCAGAGAAATCATAGTCCATGGTAAGTTGATCGTGTAGAATGTTGAACGACTATCCCAACTAAAATCTATCCACTCAACAAAAATTATTTCAGAGAAATCATAGTCCATGGTAAGTTGTTCTTGTAGAATATTGAACGACTACCCCAACTAAAATCTATCCACTCAACAAAAATTATTTCAGAGAAATCATACTCCATGGTAAGTTGTTCTTGTAGAATGTTGAACGACTACCCCAACTAAAATCTATCCACTCAACAAAAATTATTTCACACCACAGACTCATCTTGGTCAGGATCGATTTGAAATCTATCATGGTTTCAGAGAAATCATACTCCATGGTTCGTTGTTCTTGTAGAATGTTGAACGACTACCCCAACTAAAATCTATCCACTCAACAAAAATTATTTCACACCACAGACTCATCTTGGTCAGGATCGATTTGAAATCTATCATGGTTTCAGAGAAATCATAGTCCATGGTAAGTTGATCTTGTAGAATGTTGAACGACTATCCCAACTAAAATCTATCCACTCAACAAAAATTATTTCACACCACAGACTCATCTTGGTCAGGATCGATTTGAAATCTATCATGGTTTCAGAGAAATCATAGTCCATGGTAAGTTGTTCTTGTAGAATGTTGAACGACTACCCCAACTAAAATCTATCCACTCAACAAAAATTATTTCACACCACAGACTCATCTTGGTCAGGATCGATTTGAAATCTATCATGGTTTCAGAGAAATCATACTCCATGGTAAGTTGTTCTTGTAGAATGTTGAACGACTAACCCAACTAAAATCTATCCACTCAACAAAAATTATTTCACACCACAGACTCATCTTGGTCAGGATCGATTTGAAATCTATCATGGTTTCAGAGGAATCATACTCCATGGTTCGTTGTTCTTGTAGAATGTTGAACGACTACCCCAACTAAAATCTATCCACTCAACAAAAATTATTTCACACCACAGACTCATCTTGGTCAGGATCGATTTGAAATCTATCATGGTTTCAGAGGAATCATACTCCATGGTTCGTTGTTCTTGTAGAATGTTGAACGACTACCCCAACTAAAATCTATCCACTCAACAAAAATTATTTCACACCACAGACTCATCTTGGTCAGGATCGATTTGAAATCTATCATGGTTTCAGAGAAATCATACTCCATGGTAAGTTGTTCTTGTAGAATGTTGAACGACTAACCCAACTAAAATCTATCCACTCAACAAAAATTATTTCACACCACAGACTCATCTTGGTCAGGATCGATTTGAAATCTATCATGGTTTCAGAGGAATCATACTCGATGGTTCGTTGTTCTTGTAAAATGTTGAACGACTATCCCAACTAAAATCTATCCACTCAACAAAAATTATTTCACAGAAATCATACTCCATGGTAAGTTGTTCTTGTAGAATGTTGAACGACTACCCCAACTAAAATCTATCCACTCAACAAAAATTATTTCACACCACAGACTCATCTTGGTCAGGATCGATTTGAAATCTATCATGGTTTCAGAGAAATCATACTCCATGATTCGTTGCTCTTGTAAAATGTTGAACGACTACCCCAACTAAAATCTATCCACTCAACAAAAATTATTTCAAAGAAATCATACTCCATGGTTCGTTGTTCTTGTAGAATGTTGAACGACTACCCCAACTAAAATCTATCCACTCAACAAAAATTATTTCACACCACAGACTCATCTTGGTCAGGATCGATTTGAAATCTATCATGGTTTCAGAGAAATCATACTCCATGGTAAGTTGTTCTTGTAAAATGTTGAACGACTATCCCAATTAAAATCTATCCACTCAACAAAAATTATTTCAGAGAAATCATACTCCATGGTAAGTTGTTCCTGTAGAATGTTGAACGACTATCCCAACTAAAATCTATCCACTCAACAAAAATTATTTCAGAGAAATCATACTCCATGGTTCATTGTTCTTGTAGAATGTTGAACGACTACCCCAACTAAAATCTATCCACTCAACAAAAATTATTTCACACCACAGACTCATCTTGGTCAGGATCGATTTGAAATCTATCATGGTTTCAGAGAAATCATACTCCATGGTAAGTTGTTCTTGTAGAATGTTGAACGACTAACCCAACTAAAATCTATCCACTCAACAAAAATTATTTCACACCACAGACTCATCTTGGTCAGGATCGATTTGAAATCTATCATGGTTTCAGAGGAATCATACTCGATGGTTCGTTGTTCTTGTAAAATGTTGAACGACTATCCCAACTAAAATCTATCCACTCAACAAAAATTATTTCAGAGAAATCATACTCCATGGTTCGTTGTTCTTGTAGAATGTTGAACGACTACCCCAACTAAAATCTATCCACTCAACAAAAATTATTTCACACCACAGACTCATCTTGGTCTGGATCGATTTGAAATCTATCATGGTTTCAGAGAAATCATAGTCCATGGTAAGTTGATCTTGTAGAATGTTGAACGACTATCCCAACTAAAATCTATCCACTCAACAAAAATTATTTCACACCACAGACTCATCTTGGTCAGGATCGATTTGAAATCTATCATGGTTTCAGAGAAATCATAGTCCATGGTAAGTTGTTCTTGTAGAATGTTGAACGACTACCCCAACTAAAATCTATCCACTCAACAAAAATTATTTCACACCACAGACTCATCTTGGTCAGGATCGATTTGAAATCTATCATGGTTTCAGAGAAATCATACTCCATGGTAAGTTGTTCTTGTAGAATGTTGAACGACTAACCCAACTAAAATCTATCCACTCAACAAAAATTATTTCACACCACAGACTCATCTTGGTCAGGATCGATTTGAAATCTATCATGGTTTCAGAGGAATCATACTCCATGGTTCGTTGTTCTTGTAGAATGTTGAACGACTATCCCAACTAAAATCTATCCACTCAACAAAAATTATTTCACACCACAGACTCATCTTGGTCAGGATCGATTTGAAATCTATCATGGTTTCAGAGGAATCATACTCCATGGTTCGTTGTTCTTGTAGAATGTTGAACGACTACCCCAACTAAAATCTATCCACTCAACAAAAATTATTTCACACCACAGACTCATCTTGGTCAGGATCGATTTGAAATCTATCATGGTTTCAGAGAAATCATACTCCATGGTAAGTTGTTCTTGTAGAATGTTGAACGACTAACCCAACTAAAATCTATCCACTCAACAAAAATTATTTCACACCACAGACTCATCTTGGTCAGGATCGATTTGAAATCTATCATGGTTTCAGAGGAATCATACTCGATGGTTCGTTGTTCTTGTAAAATGTTGAACGACTATCCCAACTAAAATCTATCCACTCAACAAAAATTATTTCACAGAAATCATACTCCATGGTAAGTTGTTCTTGTAGAATGTTGAACGACTACCCCAACTAAAATCTATCCACTCAACAAAAATTATTTCACACCACAGACTCATCTTGGTCAGGATCGATTTGAAATCTATCATGGTTTCAGAGAAATCATACTCCATGATTCGTTGCTCTTGTAAAATGTTGAACGACTACCCCAACTAAAATCTATCCACTCAACAAAAATTATTTCAAAGAAATCATACTCCATGGTTCGTTGTTCTTGTAGAATGTTGAACGACTACCCCAACTAAAATCTATCCACTCAACAAAAATTATTTCACACCACAGACTCATCTTGGTCAGGATCGATTTGAAATCTATCATGGTTTCAGAGAAATCATACTCCATGGTAAGTTGTTCTTGTAAAATGTTGAACGACTATCCCAATTAAAATCTATCCACTCAACAAAAATTATTTCAGAGAAATCATACTCCATGGTAAGTTGTTCCTGTAGAATGTTGAACGACTATCCCAACTAAAATCTATCCACTCAACAAAAATTATTTCAGAGAAATCATACTCCATGGTTCATTGTTCTTGTAGAATGTTGAACGACTACCCCAACTAAAATCTATCCACTCAACAAAAATTATTTCACACCACAGACTCATCTTGGTCAGGATCGATTTGAAATCTATCATGGTTTCAGAGAAATCATACTCCATGGTAAGTTGTTCTTGTAGAATGTTGAACGACTAACCCAACTAAAATCTATCCACTCAACAAAAATTATTTCACACCACAGACTCATCTTGGTCAGGATCGATTTGAAATCTATCATGGTTTCAGAGGAATCATACTCCATGGTTCGTTGTTCTTGTAGAATGTTGAACGACTATCCCAACTAAAATCTATCCACTCAACAAAAATTATTTCACACCACAGACTCATCTTGGTCAGGATCGATTTGAAATCTATCATGGTTTCAGAGGAATCATACTCCATGGTTCGTTGTTCTTGTAGAATGTTGAACGACTACCCCAACTAAAATCTATCCACTCAACAAAAATTATTTCACACCACAGACTCATCTTGGTCAGGATCGATTTGAAATCTATCATGGTTTCAGAGAAATCATACTCCATGGTAAGTTGTTCTTGTAGAATGTTGAACGACTACCCCAACTAAAATCTATCCACTCAACAAAAATTATTTCACACCACAGACTCATCTTGGTCAGGATCGATTTGAAATCTATCATGGTTTCAGAGGAATCATACTCGATGGTTCGTTGTTCTTGTAAAATGTTGAACGACTATCCCAACTAAAATCTATCCACTCAACAAAAATTATTTCACAGAAATCATACTCCATGGTAAGTTGTTCTTGTAGAATGTTGAACGACTACCCCAACTAAAATCTATCCACTCAACAAAAATTATTTCACACCACAGACTCATCTTGGTCAGGATCGATTTGAAATCTATCATGGTTTCAGAGAAATCATACTCCATGATTCGTTGCTCTTGTAAAATGTTGAACGACTACCCCAACTAAAATCTATCCACTCAACAAAAATTATTTCAAAGAAATCATACTCCATGGTTCGTTGTTCTTGTAGAATGTTGAACGACTACCCCAACTAAAATCTATCCACTCAACAAAAATTATTTCACACCACAGACTCATCTTGGTCAGGATCGATTTGAAATCTATCATGGTTTCAGAGAAATCATACTCCATGGTAAGTTGTTCTTGTAAAATGTTGAACGACTATCCCAATTAAAATCTATCCACTCAACAAAAATTATTTCAGAGAAATCATACTCCATGGTAAGTTGTTCCTGTAGAATGTTGAACGACTATCCCAACTAAAATCTATCCACTCAACAAAAATTATTTCAGAGAAATCATACTCCATGGTTCATTGTTCTTGTAGAATGTTGAACGACTACCCCAACTAAAATCTATCCACTCAACAAAAATTATTTCACACCACAGACTCATCTTGGTCAGGATCGATTTGAAATCTATCATGGTTTCAGAGAAATCATACTCCATGGTTCGTTGTTCTTGTAGAATGTTGAACGACTACCCCAACTAAAATCTATCCACTCAACAAAAATTATTTCAGAGAAATCATACTCCATGGTAAGTTGTTCTTGTAGAATGTTGAACGACTACCCCAACTAAAATCTATCCACTCAACAAAAATTATTTCAGAGAAATCATACTCCATGCTTCGTTGTTCTTGTAGAATATTGAACGACTACCCCAACTAAAATCTAGCCACTCAACAAAAATTATTTCACACCACAGACTCATCTTGGTCAGGATCGATTTGAAATCTATCATGGTTTCAGGGAAATCATACTCCATGGTTCGTTGTTCTTGTAGAATGTTGAACGACTACCCCAACTAAAATCTATCCACTCAACAAAAATTATTTCACACCACAGACTCATCTTGGTCAGGATCGATTTGAAATCTATCATGGTTGCAGAGAAATCATAGTCCATGGTAAGTTGTTCTTGTAGAATGTTGAACGACTACCCCAACTAAAATCTATCCACTCAACAAAAATTATTTCAGAGAAATCATACTCCATGGTTCGTTGTTCTTGTAGAATGTTGAACGACTACCCCAACTAAAATCTATCCACACAACAAAAATTATTTCACACCACAGACTCATCTTGGTCAGGATCGATTTGAAATCTATCATGGTTTCAGAGAAATCATACTCCATGGTTCGTTGTTCTTGTAGAATGTTGAACGACTACCCCAACTAAAATCTATCCACTCAACAAAAATTATTTCAGAGAAATCATACTCCATGGTTCGTTGTTCTTGTAGAATGTTGAACGACTACCCCAACTAAAATCTATCCACTCAACAAAAATTATTTCAGAGAAATCATACTCCATGCTTCGTTGTTCTTGTAGAATATTGAACGACTACCCCAACTAAAATCTAGCCACTCAACAAAAATTATTTCACACCACAGACTCATCTTGGTCAGGATCGATTTGAAATCTATCATGGTTTCAGGGAAATCATACTCCATGGTTCGTTGTTCTTGTAGAATGTTGAACGACTACCCCAACTAAAATCTATCCACTCAACAAAAATTATTTCACACCACAGACTCATCTTGGTCAGGATCGATTTGAAATCTATCATGGTTGCAGAGAAATCATAGTCCATGGTAAGTTGTTCCTGTAGAATGTTGAACGACTATCCCAACTAAAATCTATCCACTCAACAAAAATTATTTCAGAGAAATCATACTCCATGGTTCATTGTTCTTGTAGAATGTTGAACGACTACCCCAACTAAAATCTATCCACTCAACAAAAATTATTTCACACCACAGACTCATCTTGGTCAGGATCGATTTGAAATCTATCATGGTTTCAGAGAAATCATACTCCATGGTTCGTTGTTCTTGTAGAATGTTGAACGACTACCCCAACTAAAATCTATCCACTCAACAAAAATTATTTCAGAGAAATCATACTCCATGGTAAGTTGTTCTTGTAGAATGTTGAACGACTACCCCAACTAAAATCTATCCACTCAACAAAAATTATTTCAGAGAAATCATACTCCATGCTTCGTTGTTCTTGTAGAATATTGAACGACTACCCCAACTAAAATCTAGCCACTCAACAAAAATTATTTCACACCACAGACTCATCTTGGTCAGGATCGATTTGAAATCTATCATGGTTTCAGGGAAATCATACTCCATGGTTCGTTGTTCTTGTAGAATGTTGAACGACTACCCCAACTAAAATCTATCCACTCAACAAAAATTATTTCACACCACAGACTCATCTTGGTCAGGATCGATTTGAAATCTATCATGGTTGCAGAGAAATCATAGTCCATGGTAAGTTGTTCTTGTAGAATGTTGAACGACTACCCCAACTAAAATCTATCCACTCAACAAAAATTATTTCAGAGAAATCATACTCCATGGTTCGTTGTTCTTGTAGAATGTTGAACGACTACCCCAACTAAAATCTATCCACACAACAAAAATTATTTCACACCACAGACTCATCTTGGTCAGGTTCGATTTGAAATCTATCATGGTTTCAGGGAAATCATACTCCATGGTTCGTTGTTCTTGTAGAATGTTGAACGACTACCCCAACTAAAATCTGTCCACTCAACAAAAATTATTTCACACCACAGACTCATCTTGGTCAGGATCGATTTGAAATCTATCATGGTTGCAGAGAAATCATAGTCCATGGTAAGTTGTTCTTGTAGAATGTTGAACGACTACCCCAACTAAAATCTATCCACTCAACAAAAATTATTTCACACCACAGACTCATCTTGGTCAGGATCGATTTGAAATCTATCATGGTTTCAGAGAAATCATACTCCATGGTAAGTTGTTCTTGTAAAATGTTGAACGACTATCTAAACTAAAATCTATCCACTCAACAAAAATTATTTCAGAGAAATCATACTCCATGGTAAGTTGTTCTTGTAGAATGTTGAACGACTATCCCAACTAAAATCTATCCACTCAACAAAAATTATTTCAGAGAAATCATACTCCATGGTTCGTTGTTCTTATAGAATGTTGAACGACTACCCCAACTAAAATCTATCCACTCAACAAAAATTATTTCAGAGGAATCATACTCCATGGTTCGTTGTTCTTGTAGAATGTTGAACGACTATCCAAACTTGTTTCAGAGAAATCATACTCCATGGTTCGTTGTTCTTGTAGAATGTTGAACGACTACCCCAACTAAAATCTATCCACTCAACAAAAATTATTTCACACCACAGACTCGTCTTGGTCAGGATCGATTTGAAATCTATCATGGTTTCAGAGAAATCATACTCCATGGTAAGTTGTTCTTGTAGAATGTTGAACGACTACCCCAACCAAAATCTATCCACTCAACAAAAATTATTTCACACCACAGACTCATCTTGGTCAGGATCGATTTGAAATCTATCATGGTTTCAGAGAAATCATACTCCATGGTAAGTTGTTCTTGTAGAATGTTGAACGACTATCCCAACTAAAATCTATCCACTCAACAAAAATTATTTCAGAGAATTCATAGTCCATGGTTCGTTGTTCTTGTAGAATGTTGAACGACTACCCCAACTAAAATCTATCCACTCAACAAAAATTATTTCACACCACAGATTCATCTTGGTCAGGATCGATTTGAAATCTATCATGGTTTCAGAGAAATCATACTCCATGGTTCGTTGTTCTTGTAGAATGTTGGACGACTATATCAACTAAAATCTATCCACTCAACAAAAATTATTTCACACCACAGACTCATCTTGGTCAGGATCGATTTGAAATCTATCATGGTTTCAGAGAAATCATACTCCATGGTTCGTTGTTCTTGTAGAATGTTGAACGACTATCCCAACTAAAATCTATGCACTCAACAAAAATTATTTCACACCACAGACTCATCTTGGTCAGGATCGATTTGAAATCTATCATGGTTTCAGAGAAATCATAGTCCATGGTAAGTTGTTCTTGTAGAATGTTGAACGACTACCCCAAATAAAATCTATCCACTCACCAAAAATTATTTCACACCACAGACTCATCTTGGTCAGGATCGATTTGAAATCTATCATGGTTTCAGAGAAATCATAGTCCATGGTAAGTTGTTCTTGTAGAATGTTGAACGACTACCCCAACTAAAATCTATCCACTCAACAAAAATTATTTCACACCACAGACTCATCTTGGTCAGGATCGATTTGAAATCTATCATGGTTTCAGAGAAATCATACTCCATGGTTCGTTGTTCTTGTAGAATGTTGAACGACTATCCCAACTAAAATCTATCCACTCAACAAAAATTATTTCTGAGAAATCATAGTCCATGGTAAGTTGTTCTTGTAGAATGTTGAACGACTATCGCAACTAAAATCTATCCACTCAACAAAAATTATTTCACACCACAGACTCATCTTGGTCAGGATCGATTTGAAATCTATCATGGTTTCAGAGAAATCATACTCCATGGTAAGTTGTTCTTGTAAAATGTTGAACGACTATCCCAACTAAAATCTATCCACTCAACAAAAACTATTTCACACCACAGACTCATCTTGGTCAGGATCGATTTGAAATCTATCATGGTTTCAGAGAAATCATAGTCCATGGTAAGTTGTTCTTGTAGAATGTTGAACGACTACCCCAACTAAAATCTATCCACTCAACAAAAATTATTTCACACCACAGACTCAGCTTGGTCAGGATCGATTTGAAATCTATCATGGTTTCAGAGAAATCATACTCCATGGTAAGTTGTTCTTGTAGAATGTTGAACGACTAACCCAACTAAAATCTATCCACTCAACAAAAATTATTTCACACCACAGACTCATCTTGGTCAGGATCGATTTGAAATCTATCATGGTTTCAGAGGAATCATACTCCATGGTTCGTTGTTCTTGTAGAATGTTGAACGACTATCCCAACTAAAATCTATCCACTCAACAAAAATTATTTCACACCACAGACTCATCTTGGTCAGGATCGATTTGAAATCTATCATGGTTTCAGAGGAATCATACTCCATGGTTCGTTGTTCTTGTAAAATGTTGAACGACTATCCCAACTAAAATCTATCCACTCAACAAAAATTATTTCACGCCACAGACTCATCTTGGTCAGGATCGATTTGAAATCTATCATGGTTTCAGAGAAATCATAGTCCATGGTAAGTTGTTCTTGTAGAATGTTGAACGACTACCCCAACTAAAATCTATCCACTCAACAAAAATTATTTCACACCACAGACTCATCTTGGTCAGGATCGATTTGAAATCTATCATGGTTTCAGAGAAATCATACTCCATGGTAAGTTGTTCTTGTAGAATGTTGAACGACTAACCCAACTAAAATCTATCCACTCAACAAAAATTATTTCACACCACAGACTCATCTTGGTCAGAATCGATTTGAAATCTATCATGGTTTCAGAGGAATCATACTCCATGGTTCGTTGTTCTTGTAAAATGTTGAACGACTATCCCAACTAAAATCTATCCACTCAACAAAAATTATTTCACAGAAATCATACTCCATGGTAAGTTGTTCTTGTAGAATGTTGAACGACTACCCCAACTAAAATCTATCCACTCAACAAAAATTATTTCACACCACAGACTCATCTTGGTCAGGATCGATTTGAAATCTATCATGGTTTCAGAGAAATCATACTCCATGATTCGTTGCTCTTGTAAAATGTTGAACGACTACCCCAACTAAAATCTATCCACTCAACAAAAATTATTTCAAAGAAATCATACTCCATGGTTCGTTGTTCTTGTAGAATGTTGAACGACTATCCCAACTAAAATCTATCCACTCAACAAAAATTATTTCACACCACAGACTCATCTTGGTCAGGATCGATTTGAAATCTATCATGGTTTCAGAGAAATCATACTCCATGGTAAGTTGTTCTTGTAAAATGTTGAACGACTATCCCAATTAAAATCTATCCACTCAACAAAAATTATTTCAGAGAAATCATACTCCATGGTAAGTTGTTCCTGTAGAATGTTGAACGACAATCCCAACTAAAATCTATCCACTCAACACAAATTATTTCAGAGAAATCATACTCCATGGTTCATTGTTCTTGTAGAATGTTGAACGACTACCCCAACTAAAATCTATCCACTCAACAAAAATTATTTCACACCACAGACTCATCTTGGTCAGGATCGATTTGAAATCTATCATGGTTTCAGAGAAATCATACTCCATGGTTCGTTGTTCTTGTAGAATGTTGAACGACTACCCCAACTAAAATCTATCCACTCAACAAAAATTATTTCAGAGAAATCATACTCCATGGTAAGTTGTTCTTGTAGAATGTTGAACGACTACCCCAACTAAAATCTATCCACTCAACAAAAATTATTTCAGAGAAATCATACTCCATGTTTCGTTGTTCTTGTAGAATATTGAACGACTACCCCAACTAAAATCTAGCCACTCAACAAAAATTATTTCACACCACAGACTCATCTTGGTCAGGATCGATTTGAAATCTATCATGGTTTCAGGGAAATCATACTCCATGGTTCGTTGTTCTTGTAGAATGTTGAACGACTACCCCAACTAAAATCTATCCACTCAACAAAAATTATTTCACACCACAGACTCATCTTGGTCAGGATCGATTTGAAATCTATCATGGTTGCAGAGAAATCATAGTCCATGGTAAGTTGTTCTTGTAGAATGTTGAACGACTACCCCAACTAAAATCTATCCACTCAACAAAAATTATTTCAGAGAAATCATACTCCATGGTTCGTTGTTCTTGTAGAATGTTGAACGACTACCCCAACTAAAATCTATCCACTCAACAAAAATTATTTCACACCACAGACTCATCTTGGTCAGGTTCGATTTGAAATCTATCATGGTTTCAGGGAAATCATACTCCATGGTTCGTTGTTCTTGTAGAATGTTGAACGACTACCCCAACTAAAATCTGTCCACTCAACAAAAATTATTTCACACCACAGACTCATCTTGGTCAGGATCGATTTGAAATCTATCATGGTTGCAGAGAAATCATAGTCCATGGTAAGTTGTTCTTGTAGAATGTTGAACGACTACCCCAACTAAAATCTATCCACTCAACAGAAATTATTTCACACCACAGACTCATCTTGGTCAGGATCGATTTGAAATCTATCATGGTTTCAGAGAAATCATACTCCATGGTAAGTTGTTCTTGTAAAATGTTGAACGACTATCCCAACTAAAATCTATCCACTCAACAAAAATTATTTCAGAGAAATCATACTCCATGGTAAGTTGTTCTTGTAGAATGTTGTACGACTATCCCAACTAAAATCTATCCACTCAACAAAAATTATTTCAGAGAAATCATACTCCATGGTTCGTTGTTCTTATAGAATGTTGAACGACTACCCCAACTAAAATCTATCCACTCAACAAAAATTATTTCACACCACAGATTCATCTTGGTCAGGATCGATTTGAAATCTATCATGGTTTCAGAGAAATCATACTCCATGGTAAGTTGTTCTTGTAGAATGTTGAACGACTACCCCAACTAAAATCTATCCACTCAACAAAAATTATTTCACACCACAGACTCATCTTGGTCAGGATCGATTTGAAATCTATCATGGTTTCAGAGAAATCATACTCCATGGTAAGTTGTTCTTGTAGAATGTTGAACGACTATCCCAACTAAAATCTATCCACTCAACAAAAATTATTTCAGAGAATTCATAGTCCATGGTTCGTTGTTCTTGTAGAATGTTGAACGACTACCCCAACTAAAATCTATCCACTCAACAAAAATTATTTCACACCACAGATTCATCTTGGTCAGGATCGATTTGAAATCTATCATGGTTTCAGAGAAATCATACTCAATGGTTCGTTGTTCTTGTAGAATGTTGAACGACTATATCAACTAAAATCTATCCACTCAACAAAAATTATTTCACACCACAGACTCATCTTGGTCAGGATCGATTTGAAATCTATCATGGTTTCAGAGAAATCATACTCCATGGTTCGTTGTTCTTGTAGAATGTTGAACGACTATCCCAACTAAAATCTATGCACTCAACAAAAATTATTTCACACCACAGACTCATCTTGGTCAGGATCGATTTGAAATCTATCATGGTTTCAGAGAAATCATACTCAATGGTTCGTTGTTCTTGTAGAATGTTGAACGACTATATCAACTAAAATCTATCCACTCAACAAAAATTATTTCACACCACAGACTCATCTTGGTCAGGATCGATTTGAAATCTATCATGGTTTCAGAGAAATCATACTCCATGGTTCGTTGTTCTTGTAGAATGTTGAACGACTATCCCAACTAAAATCTATGCACTCAACAAAAATTATTTCACACCACAGACTCATCTTGGTCAGGATCGATTTGAAATCTATCATGGTTTCAGAGAAATCATAGTCCATGGTAAGTTGTTCTTGTAGAATGTTGAACGACTACCCCAACTAAAATCTATCCACTCAACAAAAATTATTTCACACCACAGACTCATCTTGGTCAGGATCGATTTGAAATCTATCATGGTTTCAGAGAAATCATACTCCATGGTTCGTTGTTCTTGTAGAATGTTGAACGACTACCCCAACTAAAATCTATCCACTCAACAAAAATTATTTCACACCACAGACTCATCTTGGTCAGGATCGATTTGAAATCTATCATGGTTTCAGAGAAATCATAGTCCATGGTAAGTTGTTCTTGTAGAATGTTGAACGACTACCCCAACTAAAATCTATCCACTCAACAAAAATTATTTCACACCACAGATTCATCTTGGTCAGGATCGATTTGAAATCTATCATGGTTTCAGAGAAATCATACTCCATGGTAAGTTGTTCTTGTAGAATGTTGAACGACTACCCCAACTAAAATCTATCCACTCAACAAAAATTATTTCACACCACAGACTCATCTTGGTCAGGATCGATTTGAAATCTATCATGGTTTCAGAGAAATCATACTCCATGGTTCGTTGTTCTTGTAGAATGTTGAACGACTATCCCAACTAAAATCTATCCACTCAACAAAAATTATTTCTGAGAAATCATAGTCCATGGTAAGTTGTTCTTGTAGAATGTTAAACGACTATCGCAACTAAAATCTATCCACTCAACAAAAATTATTTCACACCACAGACTCATCTTGGTCAGGATCGATTTGAAATCTATCATGGTTTCAGAGAAATCATACTCCATGGTAAGTTGTTCTTGTAAAATGTTGAACGACTATCCCAACTAAAATCTTTCCACTCAACAAAAATTATTTCAGAGAAATCATAGTCCATGGTAAGTTGTTCTTGTAGAATGTTGAACGACTACCCCAACTAAAATCTATCCACTCAACAAAAATTATTTCACACCACAGACTCATCTTGGTCAGGATCGATTTGAAATCTATCATGGTTTCAGAGAAATCATACTCCATGGTAAGTTGTTCTTGTAGAATGTTGAACGACTACCCCAACTAAAATCTATCCACTCAACAAAAATTATTTCACACCACAGACTCATATTGGTCAGGATCGATTTGAAATCTATTATGGTTTCAGGGAAATCATACTCCATGGTAAGTTGTTCTTGTAGAATGTTGAACGACTATCCCAACTAAAATCTATCCACTCAACAAAAATTATTTCACAAAACAGACTCATCTTGGTCAGGATCGATTTGAAATCTATCATGGTTTCAGAGAAATCATACTCCATGGTTCGTTGTTCTTGTAAAATGTTGAACGACTACCCCAACTAAAATCTATCCACTCAACAAAAATTATTTCAGAGAAATCATACTCCATGGTTCGTTGTTCTTGTAGAATGTTGAACGACTAGCCCAACTAAAATCTATCCACTCAACAAAAATTATTTCACACCACAGACTCATCTTGGTCAGGATCGATTTGAAATCTATCATGGTTTCAGAGAAATCATACTCCATGGTAAGTTGTTCTTGTAGAATGTTGAACGACTACCCCAACTAAAATCTATCCACTCAACAAAAATTATTTCACACCACAGACTCAACTTGGTCAGGATCGATTTGAAATCTATCATGGTTTCAGAGAAATCATACTCCATGGTAAGTTGTTCTTGTAGAATGTTGAACGACTACCCCAACTAAAATCTATCCACTCAACAAAAATTATTTCAGAGAAATCATAGTCCATGGTTCGTTGTTCTTGTAGAATGTTGAACGACTACCCCAACTAAAATCTATCCACTCAACAAAAATTATTTCAGAGAAATCATACTCCATGGTTCGTTGTTCTTGTAGAATGTTGAACGACTACCCCAACTAAAATCTATCCACTCAACAAAAATTATTTCACACCACAGACTCATCTTGGTCAGGATCGATTTGAAATCTATCATGGTTTCAGAGAAATCATACTCCATGGTTCGTTGTTCTTGTAGAATGTTGAACGACTATCCCAACTAAAATCTACGCACTCAACAAAAATTATTTCACACCACAGACTCATCTTGGTCAGGATCGATTTGAAATCTATCATGGTTTCAGAGAAATCATACTCCATGGTTCGTTGTTCTTGTAAAATGTTGAACGACTATCCCAACTAAAATCTATCCACTCAACAAAAATTATTTCACACCACAGACTCATCTTGGTCAGGATCGATTTGAAATCTATCATGGTTTCAGAGAAATCATACTCCATGGTTCGTTGTTCTTGTAGAATGTTGAACGACTAGCCCAACTAAAATCTATCCACTCAACAAAAATTATTTCAGAGAAATCATACTCCATGGTTCGTTGTTCTTGTAGAATGTTGAACGACTACCCCAACTAAAATCTATCCACTCAACAAAAATTATTTCACACCACAGACTCATCTTGGTCAGGATCGATTTGAAATCTATCATGGTTTCAGAGAAATCATAGTCCATGGTAAGTTGTTCTTGTAGAATGTTGAACGACTACCCCAACTAAAATCTATCCACTCAACAAAAATTATTTCAGAGAAATCATACTCCATGGTTCGTTGTTCTTGTAGAATGTTGAACGACTACCCCAACTAAAATCTATCCACTCAACAAAAATTATTTCACACCACAGACTCATCTTGGTCAGTATCGATTTGAAATCTATCATGGTTTCAGAGAAATCATACTCCATGGTAAGTTGTTCTTGTAGAATGTTGAACGACTACCCCAACTAAAATCTATCCACTCAACAAAAATTATTTCACACCACAGACTCATCTTGGTCAGGATCGATTTGAAATCTATCATGGTTTCAGAGAAATCATACTCCATGTTTCGTTGTTCTTGTAAAATGTTGAACGACTATCCCAACTAAAATCTATCCACTCAACAAGAATTATTTCACACCACAGACTCATCTTGGTCAGGATCGATTTGAAATCTATCATGGTTTCAGAGAAATCATACTCCATGGTTCGTTGTTTTTGTAGAATGTTGAACGACTACCCCAACTAAAATCTATCCACTCAACAAAAATTATTTCACACCACAGACTCATCTTGGTCAGGATCGATTTGAAATCTATCATGGTTTCAGAGAAATCATACTCCATGGTAAGTTGTTCTTGTAGAATGTTGAACGACTACCCCAACTAAAATCTATCCACTCAACAAAAATTATTTCACACCACAGACTCATCTTGGTCAGGATCGATTTGAAATCTATCATGGTTTCAGAGAAATCATACTCCATGGTTCGTTGTTCTTGTAAAATGTTGAACGACTATCCCAACTAAAATCTATCCACTCAACAAAAATTATTTCACACCACAGACTCATCTTGGTCAGGATCGATTTGAAATCTATCATGGTTTCAGAGAAATCATACTCCATGGTTCGTTGTTCTTGTAGAATGTTGAACGACTAGCCCAACTAAAATCTATCCACTCAACAAAAATTATTTCAGAGAAATCATACTCCATGGTTCGTTGTTTTTGTAGAATGTTGAACGACTACCCCAACTAAAATCTATCCACTCAACAAAAATTATTTCACACCACAGACTCATCTTGGTCAGGATCGATTTGAAATCTATCATGGTTTCAGAGAAATCATACTCCATGGTAAGTTGTTCTTGTAGAATGTTGAACGACTATCCCAACTAAAATCTACGCACTCAACAAAAATTATTTCATACCACAGACTCATCTTGGTCAGGATCGATTTGAAATCTATCATGGTTTCAGAGAAATCATACTCCATGGTTCGTTGTTCTTGTAAAATGTTGAACGACTATCCCAACTAAAATCTATCCACTCAACAAAAATTATTTCACACCACAGACTCATCTTGGTCAGGATCGATTTGAAATCTATCATGGTTTCAGAGAAATCATACTCCATGGTTCGTTGTTCTTGTAGAATGTTGAACGACTAGCCCAACTAAAATCTATCCACTCAACAAAAATTATTTCAGAGAAATCATACTCCATGGTTCGTTGTTCTTGTAGAATGTTGAACGACTACCCCAACTAAAATCTATCCACTCAACAAAAATTATTTCACACCACAGACTCATCTTGGTCAGGATCGATTTGAAATCTATCATGGTTTCAGAGAAATCATAGTCCATGGTAAGTTGTTCTTGTAGAATGTTGAACGACTACCCCAACTAAAATCTATCCACTCAACAAAAATTATTTCAGAGAAATCATACTCCATGGTTCGTTGTTCTTGTAGAATGTTGAACGACTACCCCAACTAAAATCTATCCACTCAACAAAAATTATTTCACACCACAGACTCATCTTGGTCAGTATCGATTTGAAATCTATCATGGTTTCAGAGAAATCATACTCCATGGTAAGTTGTTCTTGTAGAATGTTGAACGACTACCCCAACTAAAATCTATCCACTCAACAAAAATTATTTCACACCACAGACTCATCTTGGTCAGGATCGATTTGAAATCTATCATGGTTTCAGAGAAATCATACTCCATGGTTCGTTGTTCTTGTAAAATGTTGAACGACTATCCCAACTAAAATCTATCCACTCAACAAGAATTATTTCACACCACAGACTCATCTTGGTCAGGATCGATTTGAAATCTATCATGGTTTCAGAGAAATCATACTCCATGGTTCGTTGTTTTTGTAGAATGTTGAACGACTACCCCAACTAAAATCTATCCACTCAACAAAAATTATTTCACACCACAGACTCATCTTGGTCAGGATCGATTTGAAATCTATCATGGTTTCAGAGAAATCATACTCCATGGTAAGTTGTTCTTGTAGAATGTTGAACGACTACCCCAACTAAAATCTATCCACTCAACAAAAATTATTTCAGAGAAATCATACTCCATGGTAAGTTGTTCTTGTAGAATGTTGAACGACTATCCCAACTAAAATCTATCCACTCAAGAAAAATTATTTCAGAGAAATCATACTCCATGGTTCGTTGTTCTTGTAGAATGATGAACGATTATCCCAACTAAAATCTATCCACTCAACAAAAATTATTTCACAAAACAGACTCATCTTGGTCAGGATCGATTTGAAATCTATCATGGTTTCAGAGAAATCATACTAAATGGTTCGTTGTTCTTGTAAAATGTTGAACGACTATCCCAACTAAAATCTATCCACTCAACAAAAATTATTTCAGAGAAATCATACTCCATGGTTCGTTGTTCTTGTAGAATGTTGAACGACTACCCAACTAAAATCTATCCACTCAACAAAAATTATTTCACAATACAGACTCATCTTGGTCAGGATCGATTTGAAATCTATCATGGTTTCAGAGAAATCATACTCCATGCTTCGTTGTTCTTGTAAAATGTTGAACGACTATCCCAACTAAAATCTATCCACTCAACAAAAATTATTTCACACCACAGACTCATCTTGGTCAGGATCGATTTGAAATCTATCATGGTTTCAGAGAAATCATACTCCATGGTTCGTTGTTCTTGTAGAATGTTGAATGACTATCCCAACTAAAATCTATCCACTCAACAAAAATTATTTCAGAGAAATCATACTCCATGGTTCGTTGTTCTTGTAGAATGTTGAACGACTACCCCAACTAAAGTCTATCCACTCAACAAAAATTATTTCAGAGAAATCATAGTCTATGGTTCGTTGTTCTTGTAGAATGTTGAACGACTACCCCAACTAAAATCTATCCACTCAACAAAAATTATTTCACACCACAGACTCATCTTGGTCAGGATCGATTTGAAATCTATCATGATTTCAGAGAAATCATACTCCATGGTTCGTTGTTCTTGTAAAATGTTGAACGACTATCCCAACTAAAATCTATCCACTCAACAAAAATTATTTCACACCACAGACTCATCTTGGTCAGGATCGATTTGAAATCTATCATGGTTTCAGAGAAATCATACTCCATGGTTCGTTGTTCTTGTAGAATGTTGAACGACTATCCCAACTAAAATCTATCCACTCAACAAAAATTATTTCAGAGAAATCATACTCCATGGTTCTTTGTTCTTGTAGAATGTTGAACGACTACCCCAACTAAAATCTATCCACTCAACAAAAATTATTTCACACCACAGACTCATCTTGGTCAGGATCGATTTGAAATCTATCATGGTTTCAGAGAAATCATAGTCCATGGTAAGTTGTTCTTGTAGAATGTTGAACGACTACCCCAACTAAAATCTATCCACTCAACAAAAATTATTTCAGAGAAATCATACTCCATGGTTCGTTGTTCTTGTAGAATGTTGAACGACTACCCCAACTAAAATCTATTAACTCAACAAAAATTATTTCACACCACAGACTCATCTTGGTCAGGATCGATTTGAAATCTATCATATTTTCAGAGAAATCATACTCCATGGTAAGTTGTTCTTGTAGAATGTTGAACGACTACCCCAACTAAAATCTATCCACTCAACAAAAATTATTTCACACCACAGACTCATCGTGGTCAGGATCGATTTGAATTCTATCATGGTTTCAGAGAAATCATACTCCATGGTTCGTTGTTCTTGTAAAATGTTGAACGACTATCCCAACTAAAATCTATCCACTCAACAAGAATTATTTCACACCACAGACTCATCTTGGTCAGGATCGATTTGAAATCTATCATGGTTTCAGAGAAATCATACTCCATGGTAAGTTGTTCTTGTAGAATGTTGAACGACTACCCCAACTAAAATCTATCCACTCAACAAAAAATTATTTCACACCACAGACTCATCTCGGTCAGGATCGATTTCAAATCTATCATTTTTTCAGAGAAATCATAGTCCATGGTTCGTTTTTCTTGTAGAATGTTGAACGACTACCCCAACTAAAATCTATCCACTCAACAAAAATTATTTCACACCACAGACTCATCTTGGTCAGGATCGATTTGAAATCTATCATGGTTTCAGAGAAATCATACTCCATGCTTCGTTGTTCTTGTAGAATGTTGAACGACTACCCCAACTAAAATCTATCCACTCAACAAAAATTATTTCACACCACAGACTCATCTTGGTCAGGATCGATTTGAAATCTATCATGGTTTCAGAGAAATCATACTCCATGATAAGTTGTTCTTGTAGAATGTTGAACGACTACCCCAACTAAAATCTATCCACTCAACAAAAATTATTTCACACCACAGACTCATCTTGGTCAGGATCGATTTGAAATCTATCATGGTTGCAGAGAAATCATACTTGATGATAAGTTGTTCTTGTAGAATGTTGAACGACTACCCCAACTAAAATCTATCCACTCAACAAAAATTATTTCAGAGAAATCATACTCCATGGTAAGTTGTTCTTGTAGAATGTTGAACGACTATCCCAACTAAAATCTATCCACTCAACAAAAATTATTTCACAAAACAGACTCATCTTGGTCAGGATCGATTTGAAATCTATCACGGTTTCAGAGAAATCATACTCCATGGTTCGTTGTTCTTGTAAAATGTTGAACGACTATCCCAACTAAAATCTATCCACTCAACAAAAATTATTTCAGAGAAATCATAGTCCATGGTAAGTTGTTCTTGTAGAATGTTGAACGACTACCCCAACTAAAATCTATCCACTCAACAAAAATTATTTCAGAGAAATCATAGTCCATGGTAAGTTGTTCTTGTAGAATGTTGAACGACTACCCCAACTAAAATCTATCCACTCAACAAAAATTATTTCAGAGAAATCATAGTCCATGGTAAGTTGTTCTTGTAGAATGTTGAACGACTACCCCAACTAAAATCTATCCACTCAACAAAAATTATTTCACACCATAGACTCATCTTGGTCAGGATCGATTTGAAATCTATCATGGTTTCAGAGAAATCATACTCCATGGTAAGTTGTTCTTGTAGAATGTTGAACGACTATCCCAACTAAAATCTATCCACTTAACAAAAATTATTTCAGAGAAATCATACTCCATGCTAAGTTGTTCGTGTAGAATGTTGAACGACTACCCCAACTAAAATCTATCCACTCAACAAAAATTATTTCAGAGAAATCATACTCCATGGTAAGTTGTTCTTGTAGAATGTTGAACGACTACCCCAACTAAAATCTATCCACTCAACAAAAATTATTTCAGAGAAATCATACTCCATGGTAAGTTGTTCTTGTAGAATGTTGAACGACTACCCCAACTAAAATCTATCCACTCAACAAAAATTATTTCAGAGAAATCATACTCCATGGTTCGTTGTTCTTGTAGAATGTTGAACGACTATCCCAACTAAAATCTATCCACTCAACAAAAATTATTTCAGAGAAATCATACTCCACTCAACAAAAATTATTTCAGAGAAATCATACTCCATGGTTCGTTGTTCTTGTAGAATGTTGAACGACTATCCCAACTAAAATCTATCCACTCAACAAAAATTATTTCAGAGAAATCATACTCCATGGTAAGTTGTTCTTGTAGAATGTTGAACGACAACCCCAACTAAAATCTATCCACTCAACAAAAATGATTTCAGAGAAATCATACTCCATGGTTCGTTGTTCTTGTACAATGTTGAACGACTATCCCAACTAAAATCTATCCACTCAACAAAAATTATTTCAGAGAAATCATACTCCATGGTAAGTTGTTCTTGTAGAATGTTGAACGACTATCCCAACTAAAATCTATCCACTCAACAAAAATTATTTCACACCACAGACTCATCTTGGTCAGGATCGATTTGAAATCTATAATTGTTTCAGAGAAATCATACTCCATGGTAAGTTGTTCTTGTAGAATGTTGAACGACTATCCCAACTAAAATCTATCCACTCAACAAAAATTATTTCAGAGAAATCATAGTCCATGGTAAGTTGTTCTTGTAGAATGTTGAACGACTACCCCAACTAAAATCTATCCACTCAACAAAAATTATTTCACACCACAGACTCATCTTGGTCAGGATCGATTTGAAATCTA
This sequence comes from Xylota sylvarum, assembly GCA_905220385.1. NCBI lineage: Eukaryota > Metazoa > Arthropoda > Insecta > Diptera > Syrphidae > Xylota > Xylota sylvarum. Next base: position 645,768 of record CAJMZQ010000068.1, on the reverse strand, counting down.
TAATTGTTTCAGAGAAATCATACTCCATGGTAAGTTGTTCTTGTAGAATGTTGAACGACTATCCCAACTAAAATCTATCCACTCAACAAAAATTATTTCAGAGAAATCATACTCCATGGTAAGTTGTTCTTGTAGAATGTTGAACGACTACCCCAACTAAAATCTATCCACTCAACAAAAATTATTTCAGAGAAATCATACTCCATGGTTCGTTGTTCTTGTAGAATGTTGAACGACTACCCCAACTAAAATCTATCCACTCAACAAAAATTATTTCAGAGAAATCATAGTCCATGGTAAGTTGTTCTCGTAGAATGTTGAACGACTACCCCAACTAAAATCTATCCACTCAACAAAAATTATTTCACACCACAGACTCATCTTGGTCAGGATCGATTTGAAATCTATCATGGTTTCAGAGAAATCATACTCCATGGTAAGTTGTTCTTGTAGAATGTTGAACGACTACCCCAACTAAAATCTATCCACTCAACAAAAATTATTTCACACCACAGACTCATCTTGGTCAGGATCGATTTGAAATCTATCATGGTTTCAGAGAAATCATACTCCATGGTTCGTTGTTCTTGTAAAATGTTGAACGACTATCCCAACTAAAATCTATCCACTCAACAAAAATTATTTCACACCACAGACTCATCTTGGTCAGGATCGATTTGAAATCTATCATGGTTTCAGAGAAATCATACTCCATGGTTCGTTGTTCTTGTAGAATGTTGAACGACTATCCCAACTAAAAACTATCCACTCAACAAAAATTATTTCAGAGAAATCATACTCCATGGTAAGATGTTCTCGTAGAATGTTGAACGACTACCCCAACTAAAATCTATCCACTCAACAAAAATTTTTTCACACCACAGACTCATCTTGGTCAGGATCGATTTGAAATCTATCATGGTTTCAGAGAAATCATACTCCATGGTAAGTTGTTCTTGTAGAATGTTGAACGACTACCCCAACTAAAATCTATCCACTCAACAAAAATTATTTCACACCACAGACTCATCTTGGTCACTATCGATTTAAAATCTATCATGGTTTCAGAGAAATCATACTCCATGATTCGTTGTTCTTGTAGAATGTTGAGCGACTATCCCAACTAAAATCTATCCACTCAACAAAAATTATTTCACACCACAGACTCATCTTGGTCAGGATCGATTTGAAATCTATCATGGTTTCAGAGAAATCATACTCCATGGTAAGTTGTTCTTGTAGAATGTTGAACGACTACCCCAACTAAAATCTATCCACTCAATAAAAATTATTTCACACCACAGACTCATCTTGGTCAGCATCGATTTGAAATGAATAGAGTGAGCTTAGTGTGACTGGACGTGTTTTTTAAGCGCTTCGTGATTTAGTGGTCTTTTTGCCTAACTTGAAAGTTTAAATATCCCAAGCTTAAATAAAACAAATTATAAGACAGTGACTTTATTAAAACAACCTTTTTTAAGGCATCAAAGTGTATTGCAATCCGTTTTATATAATCTTTATTTCTTAACATTCCTTTATTAGTTATTTCATAACTTTGTATTCATTTCCCCCTTACAATGTATGTGTGTGGTCATTGCGGTGATAGCCTCCCCGCCGAAGGCGATTTTGCTGTGTGTATGATGTGCACCCGCAAGCTTCACTTTGAATGCACTACGGTTACCGAAAAATCTTGGAGAACCATGGGTGCGAGGAGGGATGTGTGGAAGTGCCAAGCCTGCAGGAACGGTGGAGGTGGTCCAACTACTGCCGCACCTAGCAATGTGGTAGTATCCATACCACAAACACACCAAATACAACCATCAAAGAGAATACGAGCACTCAGCAGTCCCGACAACAACTCAGCTAGTAGCCTCTCAGCTGATAACAACACAGCTGTTCTTGCGGAGATCCGTTTATTGAGAGGGGAAATCAAAGAAATTACGGCAAGCTGTGATTTCTTAGCCGCAAAGTATGATGAGCTAAACACAAACATGCTAAAAAACAACAACCTTATGGAAAACATCACCAAAGAATTAAATGAATTGAAGGAAACCAACAGAAAAAAAGACGAAATAATAGAGAACATGCAATCACAAATCTATACTCTGGAACAACAAATGATTAAAAACAATGTCGACATTAAGAACATTCCTCCCACTGCACATGAAAATCTAGTCGAAATAGTAAAGGGAATAGGGAAAACTATTAATCACGATATAAATGACACTGATATTACTGACATATAAATCAACAATAGTTGCAACATTTGCTTCTAATATTTTAAAAATGCAATTTGTCAAACAAGCCCGCGCAACTCGCTCCATCAGATTGAAAGCAGTAATGCAAAACAGTAACAACAACATTAGCGCGAGCGCAGCTTTGCCCGATGCCATTGTGTACATAAATAATCAGCTGACGAAACATAACAAACACCTGCTATGGATGGCAAAGGAGAAAGCAAAACAAGAAAACTGGAGATTTGTGTGGGAGAGTGCGGGAAGAATATTGGCCAGACGAAATGAGAGTGCAATGCCGTTATTGATAAGCACTGTTAACGATGTAAACAAAATAACACGCACACAATAATTGTTATATTGCGTGTTAACAACAATAAACACAAAACTTTTTTATATCAAAATGGAAAACACAAATGGAAACAATAGCTTACTTTTTGATTTGAATTGTAGGGTGATACAAGGTTTTAGCAGCATCAATGTAAATGAACTGAATAAAAATAATTGTTGCTGCTTGTGCTTTAATATAAGATCATTACGCAAAAATTGGAATGATTTTTGTTTAAATATAAACCACTTTGTTAATGCTTTAAAAATAATAGTTTTAGTTGAAACAAATATAAAAGATGAAGCGTTCTTCATCTTGGGACTTTTATAAAATGGATGGGTTCGAAACTGAATTCTTGAACCGAAATGAACGTAGAGGTGGAGGAATATTGATGCTCATACGCAATAATATAGGCTACACACGTCTACCTTCTGAAAGCGTGTCATATGAAAGCATAAAAATTCGCTTCACGGACGACAATAAATATAAGTTTATACTTGGAATATATAGACCACCAGGTTATAGTAGAAAGACGTTCATTGAAGAATTAGGAAATAATTTGGGACAAATGGAAAAAAATGATGAGGTGATCGTAATGGGCGATATGAATATCAATATCAATGATTCGAGCTCAAACCATGTAAAAGATTATTTAGAGATGCTAGCGTCGCTGGGTTTGATGAATGTCATAACGGAGTATACCAGAGTGGAGCCAAAAACAGGAACAAAGTCGGTAATTGATCACATCATAGTTAGCGCAGCTGATAACCAAATTAATTCAGCAGTCATTGAAAGTTGCATTTCCGATCATTATCCAACCCTATACTCCACAGGTATACGAACACCAGCTGTCGAAGAAAAATTGATTAGTATGTCATATATATGTAACGTCAAAGTAAATGAACTAATTTGTGAAGAAAATTGGGAGGAAGTTTTAAATGAATGTGATGCTATTTCTCTTTATCAAAAGTTGGTTGACAAGTTGGAAGATATATACAAAAGATCGACATCTGTAAGAATTATAAGAAATAAAAGAAAACATAACCCTTGGATGTCCGCAGATTTAATCTCTAAATGTAAAAAGAGGGATGCACTTTACAGAAGGTGGAAAAATAATAGATTAAGCAAGGCTTATGAGCTTGAATATAAGAACTTCCGAAATAAGCTTAATAAACAAATAACTGCCCAAAAATCTTTGTTTTATAAAACCAAGTTCAACCAATTTAGATCCGATCCTCGTAAGACGTGGGGTCTAATAAATGAAATAATGGGAAGGAAACGGCTTGGCGTTGATGAAACAATGATCAAAAATTTCCCTTCTGAAAGGTGTTTAACTAGTCTTGCTAACGAATGTGCGAAACTTTTTAATACACAGATCCTGAACATAATGCATCATTGCGACACGAACACATCAACGCACACGAATACCACCTTAGCCAACTCAGTTTTTGCTCAAGAAACAAATATCCCTGAGATGTTTAGAATCATTGGTTTGCTCGGCGAAAACAAATCGCCAGGAGTCGATGGGATTCGAGCGGTGGATATTAAAAGACACGCGAACATTTTTGCTCCAATTTTGTGCAAATTTGTTAATTTGAGTCTGATGCAAGCAAAAATTCCGCAAATGATTAAAACGGCTATAGTAAGACCAATATACAAAGGAGGTGTTAAAAATCAACTCAGCAACTACCGACCGATTTCAATATTACCGGTGGTTGAAAAGTGCCTAGAAGAGGTAATCATTAACAGGTTACAGAGTTTTATTGAAAACCACTCTCTCATCCACAAGAGTCAGTATGGTTTCCAGAAAAATAAAAGCACTGGAAAATTGCTAGGAGAATTCGCAAATTGCATCAACGAGAGCTTAAATAAAAGCCATCATGTATTAGTCTTGTTTATGGACTTTAGCAAAGCTTTTGATACGCTTAACCACTCAAAGCTAATAGAAGCCCTTGAACGTATTGGTATACGAGGAGTAATGGCGGACTGGCTAAAAGATTATCTGCACAATAGGCTTTTTTGTGTCAAAATCAAGGATGTACACAGTCAAAGAGAACATGTTCAATATGGAGTCCCTCAAGGATCAAAACTGGGTCCAGTTCTTTTTATACTGTACACTAACGAGCTTCTGCGCGTGTTTAATCACATCAGAAGTCCACAGTTTAAAGCGACCCAACATCAAATCTACTTTAAGAATGATGCATGTCATAACACAACTAACCATCTGATTGATATAGTGGAAAGCTACAAGTATCTTGGAGTCATCATCGACAGTCATCTTCTCTGGGATAAGCACATCAATGAGCTGCGGATGAGCCTGAAAAGAGCGTTATACGCGCTAACCCATCTGAAGTACCATGCCACACCTCCAGTCTTAAAACAAGTATACTTTGCGCTAGTGGAATCAAAGTTAAGATATGGAATACTTGCGTGGGGCAACGCATCAGCAACTCACATCCAAAAACTTCAGAAACTTCAAAATTCTGCACTGAGACATATAAACGGAAATAATCTTTACAATGTTCCTGAAGAAAGAAGGTTTAATGTTCTGGAAGTAGCAAATATCTTTAAGATGACACTAATACTGGAGTACTATGATGACAACCGATTTATAACGCCAATCAACCATGGCATAAATACAAGAAGACGTGCCCAAGATATGCTCCAAGTGCCCCGCAACTGCAACAACTATGGTAGAAGACAGCTCAAGTCCAGCGTTCCCGAAATCTTAAACACACTTCCGCAAGAACTTAAAAATATAACAAATTTTAAAACTAGAAAAAAAAACATTAAAAATTTTCTTTTAAATCAAAATTTAAATTCAAATAGTTAAATTAATATTAAATAATTTTCTTTTTTTTAATAATCTTTTAAATTTGTAAAATGTATCCAAAATTAAGCTTACTTATCTAAAATGTATTTCTATCCTTTCGAAAAGCAACCTTCTGCAGAAAAGCCACTAAGGCTTCGCGGAAACGTATAACAATTGTTAAGTCTTATGGAAAATAAAATCTTTATGAAATGAAATGAAATGAAAAATCTATCATGGTTTCAGAGAAATCATAGTCCATGGTAAGTTGTTCTTGTAGAATATTGAACGACTACCCCAACTAAAATCTATATACTCAACAAAAATTATTTCACACCACAGACTCATCTTGGTCAGGATCGATTTGAAATCTATCATGGTTTCAGAGAAATCATACTCCATGGTTCGTTGTTCTTGTAGAATGTTGAGCGACTATCCCAACTAAAATCTGTCCACTCAACAAAAATTATTTCACACCACAGACTCATCTTGGTCAGGATCGATTTGAAATCTATCATGGTTTCAGAGAAATCATACTCCATGGTAAGTTGTTCTTGTAGAATGTTGAACGACTACCCCAACTAAAATCTATCCACTCAACAAAAATTATTTCACACCACAGACTCATCTTGGTCAGGATCGATTTGAAATCTATCATGGTTTCAGAGAAATCATACTCCATGGTAAGTTGTTCTTGTAGAATGTTGAACGACTACCCCAACTAAAATCTATCCACTCAACAAAAATTATTTCACACCACAGACTCATCTTGGTCAGGATCGATTTGAAATCTATCATGGTTTCAGAGAAATCATACTCCATGGTTCGTTGTTCTTGTAAAATGTTGAACGACTACCCCAACTAAAATCTATCCACTCAACAAAAATTATTTCACACCACAGACTCATCTTGGTCAGGATCGATTTGAAATCTATCATGGTTTCAGAGAAATCATAGTCCATGGTAAGTTGTTCTTGTAGAATGTTGAACGACTACCCCAACTAAAATCTATCCACTCAACAAAAATTATTTCACACCACAGACTCATCTTGGTCAGGATCGATTTGAAATCTATCATGGTTTCAGAGAAATCATACTTCATGGTAAGTTGTTCTTGTAGAATGTTGAACGACTACCCCAACTAAAATCTATCCACTCAACAAAAATTATTTCTGAGAAATCATAGTCCATGGTAAGTTGTTCTCGTAGAATGTTGAACGACTACCCCAACTAAAATCTATCCACTCAACAAAAATTATTTCACACCACAGACTCATCTTGGTCAGGATCGATTTGAAATCTATCATGGTTTCAGAGAAATCATACTCCATGGTTCGTTGTTCTTGTAAAATGTTGAACGACTATCCCAACTAAAATCTATCCACTCAACAAAAATTATTTCACACCACTGACTCATCTTGGTCAGGATCGATTTGAAATCTGTCATGGTTTCAGAGAAATCATACTCCATGGTTCGTTGTTCTTGTAAAATGTTGAACGACTACCCCAACTAAAATCTATCCACTCAACAAAAATTATTTCAGAGAAATCATACTCCATGGTAAGTTGTTCTCGTAGAATGTTGAACGACTACCCCAACTAAAATCTATTAACTCAACAAAAATTATTTCACACCACAGACTCATCTTGGTCAGGATCGATTTGAAATCTATCATGGTTTCAGAGAAATCATACTCCATGGTAAGTTGTTCTTGTAGAATGTTGAACGACTACCCCAACTAAAATCTATCCACTCAACAAAAATTATTTCACACCACAGACTCATCTTGGTCACTATCGATTTAAAATCTATCATGGTTTCAGAGAAATCATACTCCATGATTCGTTGTTCTTGTAGAATGTTGAGCGACTATCCCAACTAAAATCTATCCACTCAACAAAAATTATTTCACACCACAGACTCATCTTGGTCAGGATCGATTTGAAATCTATCATGGTTTCAGAGAAATCATACTCCATGGTAAGTTGTTCTTGTAGAATGTTGAACGACTACCCCAACTAAAATCTATCCACTCAATAAAAATTATTTCACACCACAGACACATCTTGGTCAGCATCGATTTGAAATGAATAGAGTGAGCTTAGTGTGACTGGACGTGTTTTTTAAGCGCTTCGTGATTTAGTGGTCTTTTTGCCTAACTTGAAAGTTTAAATATCCCAAGCTTAAATAAAACAAATTATAAGACAGTGACTTTATTAAAACAACCTTTTTTAAGGCATCAAAGTGTATTGCAATCCGTTTTATATAATCTTTATTTCTTAACATTCCTTTATTAGTTATTTCATAACTTTGTATTCATTTCCCCCTTACAATGTATGTGTGTGGTCATTGCGGTGATAGCCTCCCCGCCGAAGGCGATTTTGCTGTGTGTATGATGTGCACCCGCAAGCTTCACTTTGAATGCACTACGGTTACCGAAAAATCTTGGAGAACCATGGGTGCGAGGAGGGATGTGTGGAAGTGCCAAGCCTGCAGGAACGGTGGAGATGGTCCAACTACTGCCGCACCTAGCAATGTGGTAGTATCCATACCACAAACACACCAAATACAACCATCAAAGAGAATACGAGCACTCAGCAGTCCCGACAACAACTCAGCTAGTAGCCTCTCAGCTGATAACAACACAGCTGTTCTTGCGGAGATCCGTTTATTGAGAGGGGAAATCAAAGAAATTACGGCAAGCTGTGATTTCTTAGCCGCAAAGTATGATGAGCTAAACACAAACATGCTAAAAAACAACAACCTTATGGAAAACATCACCAAAGAATTAAATGAATTGAAGGAAACCAACAGAAAAAAAGACGAAATAATAGAGAACATGCAATCACAAATCTATACTCTGGAACAACAAATGATTAAAAACAATGTCGACATTAAGAACATTCCTCCCACTGCACATGAAAATCTAGTCGAAATAGTAAAGGGAATAGGGAAAACTATTAATCACGATATAAATGACACTGATATTACTGACATATAAATCAACAATAGTTGCAACATTTGCTTCTAATATTTTAAAAATGCAATTTGTCAAACAAGCCCGCGCAACTCGCTCCATCAGATTGAAAGCAGTAATGCAAAACAGTAACAACAACATTAGCGCGAGCGCAGCTTTGCCCGATGCCATTGTGTACATAAATAATCAGCTGACGAAACATAACAAACACCTGCTATGGATGGCAAAGGAGAAAGCAAAACAAGAAAACTGGAGATTTGTGTGGGAGAGTGCGGGAAGAATATTGGCCAGACGAAATGAGAGTGCAATGCCGTTATTGATAAGCACTGTTAACGATGTAAACAAAATAACACGCACACAATAATTGTTATATTGCGTGTTAACAACAATAAACACAAAACTTTTTTATATCAAAATGGAAAACACAAATGGAAACAATAGCTTACTTTTTGATTTGAATTGTAGGGTGATACAAGGTTTTAGCAGCATCAATATAAATGAACTGAATAAAAATAATTGTTGCTGCTTGTGCTTTAATATAAGATCATTACGCAAAAATTGGAATGATTTTTGTTTAAATATAAACCACTTTGTTAATGCTTTAAAAATAATAGTTTTAGTTGAAACAAATATAAAAGATGAAGAACGAGACTTTTATAAAATGGATGGGTTCGAAACTGAATTCTTGAACCGAAATGAACGTAGAGGTGGAGGAATATTGATGCTCATACGCAATAATATAGGCTACACACGTCTACCTTCTGAAAGCGTGTCATATGAAAGCATAAAAATTCGCTTCACGGACGACAATAAATATAAGTTTATACTTGGAATATATAGACCACCAGGTTATAGTAGAAAGACGTTCATTGAAGAATTAGGAAATAATTTGGGACAAATGGAAAAAAATGATGAGGTGATCGTAATGGGCGATATGAATATCAATATCAATGATTCGAGCTCAAACCATGTAAAAGATTATTTAGAGATGCTAGCGTCGCTGGGTTTGATGAATGTCATAACGGAGTATACCAGAGTGGAGCCAAAAACAGGAACAAAGTCGGTAATTGATCACATCATAGTTAGCGCAGCTGATAACCAAATTAATTCAGCAGTCATTGAAAGTTGCATTTCCGATCATTATCCAACCCTATACTCCACAGGTATACGAACACCAGCTGTCGAAGAAAAATTGATTAGTATGTCATATATATGTAACGTCAAAGTAAATGAACTAATTTGTGAAGAAAATTGGGAGGAAGTTTTAAATGAATGTGATGCTATTTCTCTTTATCAAAAGTTGGTTGACAAGTTGGAAGATATATACAAAAGATCGACATCTGTAAGAATTATAAGAAATAAAAGAAAACATAACCCTTGGATGTCCGCAGATTTAATCTCTAAATGTAAAAAGAGGGATGCACTTTACAGAAGGTGGAAAAATAATAGATTAAGCAAGGCTTATGAGCTTGAATATAAGAACTTCCGAAATAAGCTTAATAAACAAATAACTGCCCAAAAATCTTTGTTTTATAAAACCAAGTTCAACCAATTTAGATCCGATCCTCGTAAGACGTGGGGTCTAATAAATGAAATAATGGGAAGGAAACGGCTTGGCGTTGATGAAACAATGATCAAAAATTTCCCTTCTGAAAGGTGTTTAACTAGTCTTGCTAACGAATGTGCGAAACTTTTTAATACACAGATCCTGAACATAATGCATCATTGCGACACGAACACATCAACGCACACGAATACCACCTTAGCCAACTCAGTTTTTGCTCAAGAAACAAATATCCCTGAGATGTTTAGAATCATTGGTTTGCTCGGCGAAAACAAATCGCCAGTAGTCGATGGGATTCGAGCGGTGGATATTAAAAGACACGCGAACATTTTTGCTCCAATTTTGTGCAAATTTGTTAATTTGAGTCTGATGCAAGCAAAAATTCCGCAAATGATTAAAACGGCTATAGTAAGACCAATATACAAAGGAGGTGTTAAAAATCAACTCAGCAACTACCGACCGATTTCAATATTACCGGTGGTTGAAAAGTGCCTAGAAGAGGTAATCATTAACAGGTTACAGAGTTTTATTGAAAACCACTCTCTCATCCACAAGAGTCAGTATGGTTTCCAGAAAAATAAAAGCACTGGAAAATTGCTAGGAGAATTCGCAAATTGCATCAACGAGAGCTTAAATAAAAGCCATCATGTATTAGTCTTGTTTATGGACTTTAGTAAAGCTTTTGATACGCTTAACCACTCAAAGCTAATAGAAGCCCTTGAACGTATTGGTATACGAGGAGTAATGGCGGACTGGCTAAAAGATTATCTGCACAATAGGCTTTTTTGTGTCAAAATCAAGGATGTACACAGTCAAAGAGAACATGTTCAATATGGAGTCCCTCAAGGATCAAAACTGGGTCCAGTTCTTTTTATACTGTACACTAACGAGCTTCTTCGCGTGTTTAATCACATCAGAAGTCCACAGTTTAAAGCGACCCAACATCAAATCTACTTTAAGAATGATGCATGTCATAACACAACTAACCATCTGATTGATATAGTGGAAAGCTACAAGTATCTTGGAGTCATCATCGACAGTCATCTTCTCTGGGATAAGCACATCAATGAGCTGCGGATGAGCCTGAAAAGAGCGTTATACGCGCTAACCCATCTGAAGTACCATGCCACACCTCCAGTCTTAAAACAAGTATACTTTGCGCTAGTGGAATCAAAGTTAAGATATGGAATACTTGCGTGGGGCAACGCATCAGCAACTCACATCCAAAAACTTCAGAAACTTCAAAATTCTGCACTGAGACATATAAACGGAAATAATCTTTACAATGTTCCTGAAGAAAGAAGGTTTAATGTTCTGGAAGTAGCAAATATCTTTAAGATGACACTAATACTGGAGTACTATGATGACAACCGATTTATAACGCCAATCAACCATGGCATAAATACAAGAAGACGTGCCCAAGGTATGCTCCAAGTGCCCCGCAACTGCAACAACTATGGTAGAAGACAGCTCAAGTCCAGCGTTCCCGAAATCTTAAACACACTTCCGCAAGAACTTAAAAATATAACAAATTTTAAAACTAGAAAAAAAAACATTAAAAATTTTCTTTTAAATCAAAATTTAAATTCAAATAGTTAAATTAATATTAAATAATTTTCTTTTTTTTAATAATCTTTTAAATTTGTAAAATGTATCCAAAATTAAGCTTACTTATCTAAAATGTATTTCTATCCTTTCGAAAAGCAACCTTCTGCAGAAAAGCCACTAAGGCTTCGCGGAAACGTATAACAATTGTTAAGTCTTATGGAAAATAAAAATCTATCATGGTTTCAGAGAAATCATAGTCCATGGTAAGTTGTTCTTGTAGAATATTGAACGACTACCCCAACTAAAATCTATATACTCAACAAAAATTATTTCACACCACAGACTCATCTTGGTCAGGATCGATTTGAAATCTATCATGGTTTCAGAGAAATCATACTCCATGGTTCGTTGTTCTTGTAGAATGTTGAACGACTACCCCAACTAAAATCTATCCACTCAACAAAAATTATTTCACACCACAGACTCATCTTGGTCAGGATCGATTTGAAATCTATCATGGTTTCAGAGAAATCATACTCCATGGTAAGTTGTTCTTGTAGAATGTTGAACGACTACCCCAACTAAAATCTATCCACTCAACAAAAATTATTTCAGAGAAATCATACTCCATGGTTCGTTGTTCTTGTAGAATGTTGAACGACTACCCCAACTAAAATCTATCCACTCAACAAAAATTATTTCACACCACAGACTCATCTTGGTCAGGATCGATTTGAAATCTATCATGGTTTCAGAGAAATCATAGTCCATGGTAAGTTGTTCTTGTAGAATGTTGAACGACTACCCCAACTAAAATCTATCCACTCAACAAAAATTATTTCACACCACAGACTCATCTTGGTCAGGATCGATTTGAAATCTATCATGGTTTCAGAGAAATCATAGTCCATGGTAAGTTGTTCTTGTAGAATGTTGAACGACTACCCCAACTAAAATCTATCCACTCAACAAAAATTATTTCACACCACAGACTCATCTTGGTCAGGATCGATTTGAAATCTATCATGGTTTCAGAGAAATCATACTCCATGGTAAGTTGTTCTTGTAGAATGTTGAACGACTACCCCAACTAAAATCTATCCACTCAACAAAAATTATTTCTGAGAAATCATAGTCCATGGTAAGTTGTTCTCGTAGAATGTTGAACGACTACCCCAACTAAAATCTATCCACTCAACAAAAATTATTTCACACCACAGACTCATCTTGGTCAGGATCGATTTGAAATCTATCATGGTTTCAGAGAAATCATACTCCATGGTTCGTTGTTCTTGTAAAATGTTGAACGACTATCCCAATTAAAATCTATCCACTCAACAAAAATTATTTCACACCACTGACTCATCTTGGTCAGGATCGATTTGAAATCTGTCATGGTTTCAGAGAAATCATACTCCATGGTTCGTTGTTCTTGTAAAATGTTGAACGACTACCCCAACTAAAATCTATCCACTCAACAAAAATTATTTCAGAGAAATCATACTCCATGGTAAGTTGTTCTCGTAGAATGTTGAACGACTACCCCAACTAAAATCTATTAACTCAACAAAAATTATTTCACACCACAGACTCATCTTGGTCAGGATCGATTTGAAATCTATCATGGTTTCAGAGAAATCATACTCCATGGTTCGTTGTTCTTGTAGAATGTTGAACGACTACCCCAACTAAAATCTATCCACTCAACAAAAATTATTTCACACCACAGACTCATCTTGGTCACTATCGATTTAAAATCTATCATGGTTTCAGAGAAATCATACTCCATGATTCGTTGTTCTTGTAGAATGTTGAGCGACTATCCCAACTAAAATCTATCCACTCAACAAAAATTATTTCACACCACAGACTCATCTTGGTCAGGATCGATTTGAAATCTATCATGGTTTCAGAGAAATCATACTCCATGGTAAGTTGTTCTTGTAGAATGTTGAACGACTACCCCAACTAAAATCTATCCACTCAATAAAAATTATTTCACACCACAGACTCATCTTGGTCAGGATCGATTTGAAATCTATCATGGTTTCAGAGAAATCATACTCCATGGTAAGTTGTTCTTGTAGAATGTTGAACGACTACCCCAACTAAACTCTATCCACTCAACAAAAATTATTTCACACCACAGACTCATCTTGCTCACTATCGATTTAAAATCTATCATGGTTTCAGAGAAATCATACTCCATGATTCGTTGTTCTTGTAGAATGTTGAGCGACTATCCCAACTAAAATCTATCCACTCAACAAAAATTATTTCACACCACAGACTCATCTTGGTCAGGATCGATTTGAAATCTATCATGGTTTCAGAGAAATCATACTCCATGGTAAGTTGTTCTTGTAGAATGTTGAACGACTACCCCAACTAAAATCTATCCACTCAATAAAAATTATTTCACACCACAGACTCATCTTGGTCAGGATCGATTTGAAATGAATAGAGTGAGCTTAGTGTGACTGGACGTGTTTTTTAAGCGCTTCGTGATTTAGTGGTCTTTTTGCCTAACTTGAAAGTTTAAATATCCCAAGCTTAAATAAAACAAATTATAAGACAGTGACTTTATTAAAACAACCTTTTTTAAGGCATCAAAGTGTATTGCAATCCGTTTTATATAATCTTTATTTCTTAACATTCCTTTATTAGTTATTTCATAACTTTGTATTCATTTCCCCCTTACAATGTATGTGTGTGGTCATTGCGGTGATAGCCTCCCCGCCGAAGGCGATTTTGCTGTGTGTATGATGTGCACCCGCAAGCTTCACTTTGAATGCACTACGGTTACCGAAAAATCTTGGAGAACCATGGGTGCGAGGAGGGATGTGTGGAAGTGCCAAGCCTGCAGGAACGGTGGAGATGGTCCAACTACTGCCGCACCTAGCAATGTGGTAGTATCCATACCACAAACACACCAAATACAACCATCAAAGAGAATACGAGCACTCAGCAGTCCCGACAACAACTCAGCTAGTAGCCTCTCAGCTGATAACAACACAGCTGTTCTTGCGGAGATCCGTTTATTGAGAGGGGAAATCAAAGAAATTACGGCAAGCTGTGATTTCTTAGCCGCAAAGTATGATGAGCTAAACACAAACATGCTAAAAAACAACAACCTTATGGAAAACATCACCAAAGAATTAAATGAATTGAAGGAAACCAACAGAAAAAAAGACGAAATAATAGAGAACATGCAATCACAAATCTATACTCTGGAACAACAAATGATTAAAAACAATGTCGACATTAAGAACATTCCTCCCACTGCACATGAAAATCTAGTCGAAATAGTAAAGGGAATAGGGAAAACTATTAATCACGATATAAATGACACTGATATTACTGACATATACCGAACTAAAACCAAAAATCCCGAAAAATCAACAATAGTTGCAACATTTGCTTCTAATATTTTAAAAATGCAATTTGTCAAACAAGCCCGCGCAACTCGCTCCATCAGATTGAAAGCAGTAATGCAAAACAGTAACAACAACATTAGCGCGAGCGCAGCTTTGCCCGATGCCATTGTGTACATAAATAATCAGCTGACGAAACATAACAAACACCTGCTATGGATGGCAAAGGAGAAAGCAAAACAAGAAAACTGGAGATTTGTGTGGGAGAGTGCGGGAAGAATATTGGCCAGACGAAATGAGAGTGCAATGCCGTTATTGATAAGCACTGTTAACGATGTAAACAAAATAACACGCACACAATAATTGTTATAGTGCGTGTTAACAACAATAAACACAAAACTTTTTTATATCAAAATGGAAAACACAAATGGAAACAATAGCTTACTTTTTGATTTGAATTGTAGGGTGATACAAGGTTTTAGCAGCATCAATATAAATGAACTGAATAAAAATAATTGTTGCTGCTTGTGCTTTAATATAAGATCATTACGCAAAAATTGGAATGATTTTTGTTTAAATATAAACCACTTTGTTAATGCTTTAAAAATAATAGTTTTAGTTGAAACAAATATAAAAGATGAAGCGTTCTTCATCTTGGGACTTTTATAAAATGGATGGGTTCGAAACTGAATTCTTGAACCGAAATGAACGTAGAGGTGGAGGAATATTGATGCTCATACGCAATAATATAGGCTACACACGTCTACCTTCTGAAAGCGTGTCATATGAAAGCATAAAAATTCGCTTCACGGACGACAATAAATATAAGTTTATACTTGGAATATATAGACCACCAGGTTATAGTAGAAAGACGTTCATTGAAGAATTAGGAAATAATTTGGGACAAATGGAAAAAAATGATGAGGTGATCGTAATGGGCGATATGAATATCAATATCAATGATTCGAGCTCAAACCATGTAAAAGATTATTTAGAGATGCTAGCGTCGCTGGGTTTGATGAATGTCATAACGGAGTATACCAGAGTGGAGCCAAAAACAGGAACAAAGTCGGTAATTGATCACATCATAGTTAGCGCAGCTGATAACCAAATTAATTCAGCAGTCATTGAAAGTTGCATTTCCGATCATTATCCAACCCTATACTCCACAGGTATACGAACACCAGCTGTCGAAGAAAAATTGATTAGTATGTCATATATATGTAACGTCAAAGTAAATGAACTAATTTGTGAAGAAAATTGGGAGGAAGTTTTAAATGAATGTGATGCTATTTCTCTTTATCAAAAGTTGGTTGACAAGTTGGAAGATATATACAAAAGATCGACATCTGTAAGAATTATAAGAAATAAAAGAAAACATAACCCTTGGATGTCCGCAGATTTAATCTCTAAATGTAAAAAGAGGGATGCACTTTACAGAAGGTGGAAAAATAATAGATTAAGCAAGGCTTATGAGCTTGAATATAAGAACTTCCGAAATAAGCTTAATAAACAAATAACTGCCCAAAAATCTTTGTTTTATAAAACCAAGTTCAACCAATTTAGATCCGATCCTCGTAAGACGTGGGGTCTAATAAATGAAATAATGGGAAGGAAACGGCTTGGCGTTGATGAAACAATGATCAAAAATTTCCCTTCTGAAAGGTGTTTAACTAGTCTTGCTAACGAATGTGCGAAACTTTTTAATACACAGATCCTGAACATAATGCATCATTGCGACACGAACACATCAACGCACACGAATACCACCTTAGCCAACTCAGTTTTTGCTCAAGAAACAAATATCCCTGAGATGTTTAGAATCATTGGTTTGCTCGGCGAAAACAAATCGCTAGGAGTCGATGGGATTCGAGCGGTGGATATTAAAAGACACGCGAACATTTTTGCTCCAATTTTGTGCAAATTTGTTAATTTGAGTCTGATGCAAGCAAAAATTCCGCAAATGATTAAAACGGCTATAGTAAGACCAATATACAAAGGAGGTGTTAAAAATCAACTCAGCAACTACCGACCGATTTCAATATTACCGGTGGTTGAAAAGTGCCTAGAAGAGGTAATCATTAACAGGTTACAGAGTTTTATTGAAAACCACTCTCTCATCCACAAGAGTCAGTATGGTTTCCAGAAAAATAAAAGCACTGGAAAATTGCTAGGAGAATTCGCAAATTGCATCAACGAGAGCTTAAATAAAAGCCATCATGTATTAGTCTTGTTTATGGACTTTAGCAAAGCTTTTGATACGCTTAACCACTCAAAGCTAATAGAAGCCCTTGAACGTATTGGTATACGAGGAGTAATGGCGGACTGGCTAAAAGATTATCTGCACAATAGGCTTTTTTGTGTCAAAATCAAGGATGTACACAGTCAAAGAGAACATGTTCAATATGGAGTCCCTCAAGGATCAAAACTGGGTCCAGTTCTTTTTATACTGTACACTAACGAGCTTCTGCGCGTGTTTAATCACATCAGAAGTCCACAGTTTAAAGCGACCCAACATCAAATCTACTTTAAGAATGATGCATGTCATAACACAACTAACCATCTGATTGATATAGTGGAAAGCTACAAGTATCTTGGAGTCATCATCGACAGTCATCTTCTCTGGGATAAGCACATCAATGAGCTGCGGATGAGCCTGAAAAGAGCGTTATACGCGCTAACCCATCTGAAGTACCATGCCACACCTCCAGTCTTAAAACAAGTATACTTTGCGCTAGTGGAATCAAAGTTAAGATATGGAATACTTGCGTGGGGCAACGCATCAGCAACTCACATCCAAAAACTTCAGAAACTTCAAAATTCTGCACTGAGACATATAAACGGAAATAATCTTTACAATGTTCCTGAAGAAAGAAGGTTTAATGTTCTGGAAGTAGCAAATATCTTTAAGATGACACTAATACTGGAGTACTATGATGACAACCGATTTATAACGCCAATCAACCATGGCATAAATACAAGAAGACGTGCCCAAGGTATGCTCCAAGTGCCCCGCAACTGCAACAACTATGGTAGAAGACAGCTCAAGTCCAGCGTTCCCGAAATCTTAAACACACTTCCGCAAGAACTTAAAAATATAACAAATTTTAAAACTAGAAAAAAAAACATTAAAAATTTTCTTTTAAATCAAAATTTAAATTCAAATAGTTAAATTAATATTAAATAATTTTCTTTTTTTTAATAATCTTTTAAATTTGTAAAATGTATCCAAAATTAAGCTTACTTATCTAAAATGTATTTCTATCCTTTCGAAAAGCAACCTTCTGCAGAAAAGCCACTAAGGCTTCGCGGAAACGTATAACAATTGTTAAGTCTTATGGAAAATAAAATCTTTATGAAATGAAATGAAATGAAAAATCTATCATGGTTTCAGAGAAATCATAGTCCATGGTAAGTTGTTCTTGTAGAATATTGAACGACTACCCCAACTAAAATCTATATACTCAACAAAAATTATTTCACACCACAGACTCATCTTGGTCAGGATCGATTTGAAATCTATCATGGTTTCAGAGAAATCATACTCCATGGTTCGTTGTTCTTGTAGAATGTTGAGCGACTATCCCAACTAAAATCTGTCCACTCAACAAAAATTATTTCACACCACAGACTCATCTTGGTCAGGATCGATTTGAAAATTATCATGGTTTCAGAGAAATCATACTCCATGGTAAGTTGTTCTTGTAGAATGTTGAACGACTACCCCAACTAAAATTTATCCACTCAACAAAAATTATTTCACACCACAGACTCATCTTGGTCAGGATCGATTTGAAATCTATCATGGTTTCAGAGAAATCATACTCCATGGTTCGTTGTTCTTGTAGAATGTTGAGCGACTATCCCAACTAAAATCTGTCCACTCAACAAAAATTATTTCACACCACAGACTCATCTTGGTCAGGATCGATTTGAAATCTATCATGGTTTCAGAGAAATCATACTCCATGGTTCGTTGTTCTTGTAGAATGTTGAGCGACTACCCCAACTAAAATCTATCCACTCAACAAAAATTATTTCAGAGAAATCGTACTCCATGGTAAGTTGTTCTTGTAGAATGTTGAACGACTATCCCAACTAAAATCTATCCACTCAACAAAAATTATTTCACACCACAGACTCATCTTGGTCAGGATCGATTTGAAATCTATCATGGTTTCAGAGAAATCATACTCCATGGTTCGTTGTTCTTGTAAAATGTTGAACGACAACCCCAACTAAAATCTATATACTCAACAAAAATTATTTCAGAGAAATCATACTCCACGGTTCGTTGTTCTTGTAGAATGTTGAACGACTACCCCAACTAAAAT
This sequence comes from Xylota sylvarum, assembly GCA_905220385.1. Classification (NCBI taxonomy): domain Eukaryota; kingdom Metazoa; phylum Arthropoda; class Insecta; order Diptera; family Syrphidae; genus Xylota; species Xylota sylvarum. Next base: position 626,599 of record CAJMZQ010000068.1, on the reverse strand, counting down.
CTATCCACTCAACAAAAATTATTTCACAAAACAGACTCATCTTGGTCAGGATCGATTTGAAATCTATCATGGTTTCAGAGAAATCATAGTCCATGGTAAGTTGTTCTTGTAGAATGTTGAACGACTACCCCAACTAAAATCTATCCACTCAACAAAAATTATTTCACACCACAGACTCATCTTGGTCAGGATCGATTTGAAATCTATCATGGTTTCAGAGAAATCATACTCCATGGTAAGTTGTTCTTGTAGAATGTTGAACGACTACCCCAACTAAAATCTATCCACTCAACAAAAATTATTTCACACCACAGACTCATCTTGGTCAGGATCGATTTGAAATCTATCATGGTTTCAGAGAAATCATACTCCATGGTAAGTTGTTCTTGTAGAATGTTGAACGACTACCCCAACTAAAATCTATCCACTCAACAAAAATTATTTCTGAGAAATCATAGTCCATGGTAAGTTGTTCTCGTAGAATGTTGAACGACTACCCCAACTAAAATCTATCCACTCAACAAAAATTATTTCACACCACAGACTCATCTTGGTCAGGATCGATTTGAAATCTATCATGGTTTCAGAGAAATCATACTCCATGGTTCGTTGTTCTTGTAGAATGTTGAACGACTACCCCAACTAAAATCTATCCACTCAACAAAAATTATTTCACACCACTGACTCATCTTGGTCAGGATCGATTTGGAATCTATCATGGTTTCAGAGAAATCATACTCCATGGTTCGTTGTTCTTGTAAAATGTTGAACGACTACCCCAACTAAAATCTATCCACTCAACAAAAATTATTTCAGAGAAATCATACTCCATGGTTCGTTGTTCTTGTAGAATGTTGAACGACTACCCCAACTAAAATCTATCCACTCAACAAAAATTATTTCACACCACAGACTCATCTTGGTCAGGATCGATTTGAAATCTATCATGGTTTCAGAGAAATCATAGTCCATGGTAAGTTGTTCTTGTAGAATGTTGAACGACTACCCCAACTAAAATCTATCCACTCAACAAAAATTATTTCACACCACAGACTCATCTTGGTCAGGATCGATTTGAAATCTATCATGGTTTCAGAGAAATCATACTCCATGGTTCGTTGTTCTTGTAGAATGTTGAACGACTACCCCAACTAAAATCTATCCACTCAACAAAAATTATTTCACACCACTGACTCATCTTGGTCAGGATCGATTTGGAATCTATCATGGTTTCAGAGAAATCATACTCCATGATTCGTTGTTCTTGTAAAATGTTGAACGACTACCCCAACTAAAATCTATCCACTCAACAAAAATTATTTCAGAGAAATCATACTCCATGGTTCGTTGTTCTTGTAGAATGTTGAACGACTACCCCAACTAAAATCTATCCACTCAACAAAAATTATTTCACACCACAGACTCATCTTGGTCAGGATCGATTTGAAATCTATCATGGTTTCAGAGAAATCATACTCCATGGTTCGTTGTTCTTGTAAAATGTTGAACGACTATCCCAACTAAAATCTATCCACTCAACAAAAATTATTTCACACCACTGACTCATCTTGGTCAGGATCGATTTGAAATCTATCATGGTTTCAGAGAAATCATACTCCATGGTTCGTTGTTCTTGTAGAATGTTGAACGACTATCCCAACTAAAATCTATCCACTCAACAAAAATTATTTCAGAGAAATCATACTCCATGGTAAGTTGTTCTTGTAGAATGTTGAACGACTACCCCAACTAAAATCTATCCACTCAACAAAAATTATTTCGCACCACAGACTCATCTTCTTCAGGATCGATTTGAAATCTATCATGGTTTCAGAGAAATCATACTCCATGGTTCGTTGTTCTTGTAGAATGTTGAACGACTATCCCAACTAAAATCTATCCACTCAACAAAAATTATTTCAGAGAAATCATACTCCGTGGTAAGTTGTTCTTGTAGAATGTTGAACGACTACCCCAACTAAAATCTATCCACTCAACAAAAATTATTTCACACCACAGACTCATCTTGGTCAGGATCGATTTGAAATCTATCATGGTTTCAGAGAAATCATACTCCATGGTTCGTTGTTCTTGTAGAATGTTGAACGACTATCCCAACTAAAATCTATGCACTCAACAAAAATTATTTCAGAGAAATCATACTCCATGGTAAGTTGTTCTTGTAGAATGTTGAACGACTATCCCAACTAAAATCTATCCACTCAACAAAAATTATTTCAGAGAAATCATAGTCCATGGTAAGTTGTTCTTGTAGAATGTTGAACGACTACCCCAACTAAAATCTATCCACTCAACAAAAATTATTTCAGAGAAATCATAGTCCATGGTAAGTTGTTCTTGTAGAATGTTGAACGACTACCCCAACTAAAATCTATCCACTCAACAAAAATTATTTCAGAGAAATCATAGTCCATGGTAAGTTGTTCTTGTAGAATGTTGAACGACTACCCCAACTAAAATCTATCCACTCAACAAAAATTATTTCACACCACAGACTCATCTTGGTCAGGATCGATTTGAAATCTATCATGGTTTCAGAAAAATCATACTCCATTGTTCGTTATTCTTGTAGAATGTTGAACGACTATCCCAACTAAAATCTATCCACTCAACAAAAATTATTTCACACCACAGACTCATCTTGGTCAGGATCGATTTGAAATCTATCATGGTTTCAGAGAAATCATAGTCCATGGTAAGTTGTTCTTGTAGAATGTTGAACGACTATCCCAACTAAAATCTATCCACTCAACAAAAATTATTTCAGAGAAATCATAGTCCATGGTAAGTTGTTCTTGTAGAATGTTGAACGACTATCCCAACTAAAATCTATTCACTCAACAAAAATTATTTCAGAGAAATCATACTCCATGGGTCGTTGTTCTTGTAGAATGTTGAACGACTATCCCAACTAAAATCTATCCACTCAACAAAAATTATTTCACACCACAGACTCATCTTGGTCAGGATCGATTTGAAATCTATCATGGTTTCAGAGAAATCATACTCCATGGTTCGTTGTTCTTGTAGAATGTTGAACGACTACCCCAACTAAAATCTATCCACTCAACAAAAATTATTTCAGAGACATCATAGTCCATGGTAAGTTGTTCTTGTAGAATGTTGAACGACTACCCCAACTAAAATCTATCCACTCAACAAAAATTATTTCAGAGACATCATAGTCCATGGTAAGTTGTTCTTGTAGAATGTTGAACTACTACCATAACTAAAATCTATCCACTCAACAAAAATTATTTCACACCACAGACTCATCTTGGTCAGGATCGATTTGAAATCTATCATGGTTTCAGAGAAATCATACTCCATGGTTCGTTGTTCTTGTAGAATGTTGAACGACTATCCCAACTAAAATCTATCCACTCAACAAAAATTATTTCACACCACAGACTCATCTTGGTCAGGATCGATTTGAAATCTATCATGGTTTCAGACAAATCATACTCCATGGTTCGGTGTTCTTGTAAAATGTTGAACGACTACCCCAACTAAAATCTATCCACTCAACAAAAATTATTTCAGAGAAATCATACTCCATGGTAAGTTGTTCTTGTAGAATGTTGAACGACTACCCCAACTAAAATCTATCCACTCAACAAAAATTGTTTCACACCACAGACTCATCTTGGTCAGGATCGATTTGAAATCTATCATGGTTTCAGAGAAATCATAGTCCATGGTAAATTGTTCTTGTAGAATGTTGAACGACTACCCCAACTAAAATCTATCCACTCAACAAAAATTATTTCACACCAAAGACTCATCTTGTACAGGATCGATTTGAAATCTATCATGGTTTCAGAGACATCATACTCTATGGTTCGTTGTTCTTGTAGAATGTTGAACGACTACCCCAACTAAAATCTATCCACTCAACAAAAATTATTTCAGAGAAATCATACTCCATGGTTCGTTGTTCTTGTAAAATGTTGAACGACTACCCCAACTAAAATCTATCCACTCAACAAAAATTATTTCAGAGAAATCATACTCCATGGTAAGTTGTTCTTGTAGAATGTTGAACGACTACCCCAACTAAAATCTATCCACTCAACAAAAATTATTTCAGAGAAATCATACTCCATGGTAAGTTGTTCTTGTAGAATGTTGAACGACTACCCCAACTAAAATCTATCCACTCAACAAAAATTATTTCACACCACAGACTCATCTTGGTCAGGATCGATTTGAAATCTATCATGGTTTCAGAGAAATCATACTCCATGGTAAGTTGTTCTTGTAGAATGTTGAACGACTACCCCAACTAAAATCTATCCACTCAACAAAAATTATTTCAGAGAAATCATACTCCATGGTTCGTTGTTCTTGTAGAATGTTGAAGGACTACGCCAACTAAAATCGATCCACTCAACAAAAATTATTTCACACCACAGACTCATCTTGGTCAGGATCGATTTGAAATCTATCATGGTTTCAGAGACATCATACTCCATGGTAAGTTGTTCTTGTAGAATGTTGAACGACTACCCCAACTAAAATCTATCCACTCAACAAAAATTATTTCAGAGAAATCATACTCCATGGTTCGTTGTTCTTGTAGAATGTTGAAGGACTACCCCAACTAAAATCTATCCACTCAACAAAAATTATTTCACACCACAGACTCATCTTGGTCAGGATCGATTTGAAATCTATCATGGTTTCAGAGAAATCATAGTCCATGGTTCGTTCTTCTTGTAGAATGTTGAACGACTACCCCAACTAAAATCTATCCACTCAGCAAAAATTATTTCAGAGAAATCATACTCCATGGTTCGTTGTTCTTGTAGAATGTTGAACGACTACCCCAACTAAAATCTATCCATTCAACACAAATTATTTCACACCACAGACTCATCTTGGTCAGGATCGATTTGAAATCTATCATGGTTTCAGAGAAATCATACTCCATGGTTCGTTGTTCTTGTAGAATGTTGAACGACTACCCCAACTAAAATCTATCCACTCAACACAAATTATTTCACACCACAGACTCATCTTGGTCAGGATCGATTTGAAATCTATCATGGTTTCAGAGAAATCATACTCCATGGAAAGTTGTTCTTGTAGAATGTTGAACGACTACCCCAACTAAAATCTATCCACTCAACAAAAATTATTTCACACCACAGACTCATCTTGGTCAGGATCGATTTGAAATCTATCATGGTTTCAGAGAAATCATACTCCATGGTTCGTTGTTCTTGTAGAATGTTGAACGACTACCCCAACTAAAATCTATCCACTCAACAAAAATTATTTCAGAGAAATCATACTCCATGGTAAGTTGTTCTTGTAGAATGTTGAACGACTATCCCAACTAAAATCCATTCACTCAACAAAAATTATTTCAGAGAAATCATACTCCATGGTTCGTTGTTCTTGTAAAATGTTGAACGACTATCCCAACTAAAATCTATCCACTCAACAAAAATTATTTCAGAGAAATCATACTAAATGGTAAGTTGTTCTTGTAGAATGTTGAACGACTACCCCAACTAGAATCTATCCACTCAACAAAAATTATTTCACACCACAGACTCATCTTGGTCAGGATCCATTTGAAAAGTAACATGGTTTCAGAGAAATCATACTCCATGGTAAATTGTTCTTGTAGAATGTTGAACGACTACCCCAACTAAAATCTATCCACTCAACAAAAATTATTTCAGAGAAATCATACTCCATGGTAAGTTGTTCTTGTAGAATGTTGAACGACTACCGCAACTAAAATCTATCCACTCAACAAAAATTATTTCACACCACAAACTCATCTTGGTCAGGATCGATTTGAAATCTATCATGGTTTCAGAGAAATCATACTCCATGGTTCGTTGTTCTTGTAGAATGTTGAACGACTACCCCAACTAAAATCTATCCACTCAACAAAAATTATTTCAGTGAAATCATACTCCATGGTAAGTTGTTCTTGTAGAATGTTGAACGACTATAACAACTAAAATCTATCCACTCAACAAAAATTATTTCAGAGAAATCATACTCCATGGTAAGTTGTTCTTGTAGAATGTTGAACGACTATCCCAACTAAAATCTATCCACTCAACAAAAATTATTTCAGAGAAATCATACTCCATGGTTCGTTGTTCTTGTAGAATGTTGAACGACTACCCCAACTAAAATCTATCCACTCAACAAAAATTATTTCACACCACAGACTCATCTTGGTCAGGATCGATTTGAAATCTATCATGGTTTCAGAGAAATCATACTCCATGGTTCGTTGTTCTTGTAGAATGTTTAACGACTACCCCAACTAAAATCTATCCACTCAACAAAAATTATTTCAGAGAAATCATACTCCATGGTTCGTTGTTCTTGTAGAATGTTGAACGACTACCCCAACTAGAATCTATCCACTCAACAAAAATTATTTCACACCACAGACTCATCTTGGTCAGGATCGATTTGAAATCTATCATGGTTTCAGAGAAATCATACTCCATGATTCGTTGTTCTTGTAGAATGTTGAACGACTACCCTAACTAAAATCTATCCACTCAACAAAAATTATTTCAGAGAAATCATACTCCATGGTTCGTTGTTCTTGTAGAATGTTGAACGACTACCCCAACTAAAATCTATCCACTCAACAAAAATTATTTCACACCACAGACTCATCTTGGTCAGGATCGATTTGAAATCTATCATGTTTTCAGAGAATTCATGGTTCGTTGTTCTTGTAAAATGTTAAACGACTACCCCAACTAAAATCTATCCACTCAACAAAAATTATTTCACACCACAGACTCATCTTGGTCAGGATCGATTTGAAATCTATCATGGTTTCAGAGAAATCATACTCCATGGTTCGTTGTTCTTGTAGAATGTTGAACGATTACCCCAACTAAAATCTATCCACTCAACAAAAATTATTTCAGAGAAATCATACTCCATGATAAGTTGTTCTTGTAGAATGTTGAACGACTATCCCAACTAAAATCTATCCACTCAACAAAAATTATTTCAGAGAAATCATACTCCATAGTAAGTTGTTCTTGTAGAATGTTGAACGACTATCCCAACTAAAATCTATCCACTCAACAAAAATTATTTCACACCACAGACTCATCTTGGTCAGGATCGATTTGAAATCTATCATGGTTTCAGAGAAATCATACTCCATGGTTCGCTGTTCTTGTAGAATGTTGAACGACTACCCCAACTAAAATCTATCCACTCAACAAAAATTATTTCACACCACAGACTCATCTTGGTCAGGATCGATTTGAAATCTATCATGGTTTCAGAGAAATCATACTCCATGGTAAGTTGTTCTTGTAGAATGTTGAACGACTACCCCAACTAAAATCTATCCACTCAACAAAAATTATTTCAGAGAAATCATACTCCATGGTTCGTTGTTCTTGTAGAATGTTGAACGACTACCCCAACTAAAATCTATCCACTCAACAAAAATTATTTCACACCACAGACTCATCTTGGTCAGGATCGATTTGAAATCTATCATGGTTTCAGAGAAATCATACTCCATGGTTCGTTGTTCTTGTAGAATGTTGAACGACTACCCCAACTAAAATCTATCCACTCAACAAAAATTATTTCACACCACAGACTCATCTTGGTCAGGATCGATTTAAAATCTATCATGGTTTCAGAGAAATCATACTCCATGGTTCGTTGTTCTTGTAGAATGTTGAACGACTACCCCAACTAAAATCTATCCACTCAACAAAAATTATTTCAGTGAAATCATACTCCATGGTAAGTTGTTCTTGTAGAATGTTGAACGACTATAACAACTAAAATCTATCCACTCAACAAAAATTATTTCAGAGAAATCATACTCCATGGTAAGTTGTTCTTGTAGAATGTTGAACGACTATCCCAACTAAAATCTATCCACTCAACAAAAATTATTTCAGAGAAATCATACTCCATGGTTCGTTGTTCTTGTAGAATGTTGAACGACTACCCCAACTAAAATCTATCCACTCAACAAAAATTATTTCACACCACAGACTCATCTTGGTCAGGATCGATTTGAAATCTATCATGGTTTCAGAGAAATCATACTCCATGGTTCGTTGTTCTTGTAGAATGTTGAACGACTACCCCAACTAAAATCTATCCACTCAACAAAAATTATTTCAGAGAAATCATACTCCATGGTTCGTTGTTCTTGTAGAATGTTGAACGACTACCCCAACTAGAATCTATCCACTCAACAAAAATTATTTCACACCACAGACTCATCTTGGTCAGGATCGATTTGAAATCTATCATGGTTTCAGAGAAATCATACTCCATGATTCGTTGTTCTTGTAGAATGTTGAACGACTACCCTAACTAAAATCTATCCACTCAACAAAAATTATTTCAGAGAAATCATACTCCATGGTTCGTTGTTCTTGTAGAATGTTGAACGACTACCCCAACTAAAATCTATCCACTCAACAAAAATTATTTCACACCACAGACTCATCTTGGTCAGGATCGATTTGAAATCTATCATGTTTTCAGAGAATTCATGGTTCGTTGTTCTTGTAAAATGTTAAACGACTACCCCAACTAAAATCTATCCACTCAACAAAAATTATTTCACACCACAGACTCATCTTGGTCAGGATCGATTTGAAATCTATCATGGTTTCAGAGAAATCATACTCCATGGTTCGTTGTTCTTGTAGAATGTTGAACGATTACCCCAACTAAAATCTATCCACTCAACAAAAATTATTTCAGAGAAATCATACTCCATGATAAGTTGTTCTTGTAGAATGTTGAACGACTATCCCAACTAAAATCTATCCACTCAACAAAAATTATTTCAGAGAAATCATACTCCATAGTAAGTTGTTCTTGTAGAATGTTGAACGACTATCCCAACTAAAATCTATCCACTCAACAAAAATTATTTCACACCACAGACTCATCTTGGTCAGGATCGATTTGAAATCTATCATGGTTTCAGAGAAATCATACTCCATGGTTCGCTGTTCTTGTAGAATGTTGAACGACTACCCCAACTAAAATCTATCCACTCAACAAAAATTATTTCACACCACAGACTCATCTTGGTCAGGATCGATTTGAAATCTATCATGGTTTCAGAGAAATCATACTCCATGGTAAGTTGTTCTTGTAGAATGTTGAACGACTACCCCAACTAAAATCTATCCACTCAACAAAAATTATTTCAGAGAAATCATACTCCATGGTTCGTTGTTCTTGTAGAATGTTGAACGACTACCCCAACTAAAATCTATCCACTCAACAAAAATTATTTCACACCACAGACTCATCTTGGTCAAGATCGATTTGAAATCTATCATGGTTTCAGAGAAATCATACTCCATGGTTCGTTGTTCTTGTAGAATGTTGAACGACTACCCCAACTAAAATCTATCCACTCAACAAAAATTATTTCACACCACAGACTCATCTTGGTCAGGATCGATTTGAAATCTATCATGGTTTCAGAGAAATCATACTCCATGGTAAGTTGTTCTTGTAGAATGTTGAACGACTACCCCAACTAAAATCTATCCACTCAACAAAAATTATTTCAGAGAAATCATACTCCATGGTTCGTTGTTCTTGTAGAATGTTGAACGACTACCCCAACTAAAGTCTATCCACTCAACAAAAATTATTTCACACCACAGACTCATCTTGGTCAGGATCGATTTGAAATCTATCATGGTTTCAGAGAAATCATACTCCATGGTAAGTTGTTCTTGTAGAATGTTGAACGACTACCCCAACTAAAATCTATCCACTCAACAAAAATTATTTCAGAGAAATCATACTCCATGGTTCGTTGTTCTTGTAGAATGTTGAACGACTACCCCAACTAAAATCTATCCACTCAACAAAAATTATTTCACACCACAGACTAATCTTGGTCAGGATCGATTTGAAATCCATCATGGTTTCAGAGAAATCATACTCCATGGTTCGTTGTTCTTGTAGAATGTTGAACGACTACCCCAACTAAAATCTATCCACTCAACAAAAATTATTTCACACCACAGACTCATCTTGGTCAGGATCGATTTGAAATCTATCATGGTTTCAGAGAAATCATAGTCCATGGTAAGTTGTTCTTGTAGAATGTTGAACGACTACCCCAACTAAAATCTATCTACTCTACAAAAATTATTTCAGAGAAATCATACTCCATGGTTCGTTGTTCTTGTAGAATATTGAACGACTACCCCAACTAAAATCTATCCACTCAACAAAAATTATTTCAGAGAAATCATACTCCATGGTAAGTTGTTCTTGTAGAATGTTGAACGACTACTCCAACTAAAATCTATCCACTCAACAAAAATTATTTCAGAGAAATCATACTCCATGGTTCGTTGTTCTTGTAGAATGTTGAACAACTATCCCAACTAAAATATATCCACTCAACAAAAATTATTTCACACCACAGACTCATCTTGGTCAGGATCGATTTGAAATCTATCATGGTTTCAGAGAAATCATACTCCATGGTTCGTTGTTCTTGTAGAATGTTGAACGACTACCCCAACTAAAATCTATCCACTCAACAAAAATTATTTCAGTGAAATCATACTCCATGGTAAGTTGTTCTTGTAGAATGTTGAACGACTATAACAACTAAAATCTATCCACTCAACAAAAATTATTTCAGAGAAATCATACTCCATGGTAAGTTGTTCTTGTAGAATGTTGAACGACTATCCCAACTAAAATCTATCCACTCAACAAAAATTATTTCAGAGAAATCATACTTCATGGTTCGTTGTTCTTGTAGAATGTTGAACGACTACCCCAACTAAAATCTATCCACTCAACAAAAATTATTTCACACCACAGACTCATCTTGGTCAGGATCGATTTGAAATCTATCATGGTTTCAGAGAAATCATACTCCATGGTTCGTTGTTCTTGTAGAATGTTTAACGACTACCCCAACTAAAATCTATCCACTCAACAAAAATTATTTCACACCACAGACTCATCTTGGTCAGGATCGATTTGAAATCTATCATGGTTTCAGAGAAATCATACTCCATGGTTCGTTGTTCTTGTAGAATGTTGAACGACTACCCCAACTAAAATCTATCCACTCAACAAAAATTATTTCACACCACAGACTCATCTTGGTCAGGATCGATTTGAAATCTATCATGGTTTCAGAGAAATCATACTCCATGGTAAGTTGTTCTTGTAGAATGTTGAACGACTACCCCAACTAAAATCTATCCACTCAACAAAAATTATTTCACAGGACAGACTCATCTTGGTTAGGATCGATTTGAAATCTATCATGGTTTCAGAGAAATCATACTCCATGGTAAGTTGTTCTTGTAGAATGTTGAACGACTACCCCAACTAAAATCTATCCACTCAACAAAAATTATTTCAGAGAAATCATACTCCATGGTTCGTTGTTCTTGTAGAATGTTGAACGACTACCCCAACTAAAGTCTATCCACTCAACAAAAATTATTTCACACCACAGACTCATCTTGGTCAGGATCGATTTGAAATCTATCATGGTTTCAGAGAAATCATACTCCATGGTAAGTTGTTCTTGTAGAATGTTGAACGACTACCCCAACTAAAATCTATCCACTCAACAAAAATTATTTCACACCACAGACTCATCTTGGTCAGGATGGATTTGAAATCTATCATGCTTTCAGAGAAATCATACTCCATGGTAAGTTGTTCTTGTAGAATGTTGAACGACTACCCCAACTAAAATCTATCCACTCAACAAAAATTATTTCACACTACAGACTCATCTTGGTCAGGATCGATTTGAAATCTATCATGGTTTCAGAGAGATCATAGTCCATGGTAAGTTGTTCTTGTAGAATGTTGAACGACTACCCTAACTAAAATCTATCCACTCAACAAAAATTATTTCAGAGAAATCATACTCCATGGTTCGTTGTTCTTGTAGAATGTTGAACGACTACCCCAACTAAAATCTATCCACTCAACAAAAATTATTTCAGAGAAATCATAGTCCATGGTAAGTTGTTCTTGTAGAATGTTGAACGGCTATCCCAAATAAAATCTATCCACTCAACAAAAATTATTTCACACCACAGACTCATCTTGGTCAGGATCGATTTGAAATCTATCATGGTTGCAGAGAAATCATACTCCATGGTTCGTTGTTCTTGTAGAATGTTGAACGACTACCGCAACTAAAATCTATCCACTCAACAAAAATTATTTCAGAGAAATCATACTCCATGGTTCGTTGTTCTTGTAGAATGTTGAACGACTACCCCAACTAAAATCTATCCACTCAACAAAAATTATTTCACACCACAGACTCATCTTGGTCAGGATCGATTTGAAATCTATCATGGTTTCAGAGAAATCATACTCCATGGTAAGTTGTTCTTGTAGAATGTTGAACGACTACCCCAACTAAAATCTATCCACTCAACAAAAATTGTTTCACACTACAGACTCATCTTGGTCAGGATCGATTTGAAATCTATCATGGTTTCAGAGAAATCATACTCCATGGTAAGTTGTTCTTGTAGAATGTTGAACGACTACCCCAACTAAAATCTATCCACTCAACAAAAATTATTTCACACCACAGACTCATCTTGGTCAGGATGGATTTGAAATCTATCATGCTTTCAGAGAAATCATACTCCATGATAAGTTGTTCTTGTAGAATGTTGAACGACTACCCCAACTAAAATCTATCCACTCAACAAAAATTATTTCACACCACAGACTCATCTTGGTCAGGATCGATTTGAAATCTATCATGGTTTCAGAGAAATCATACTCCATGGTAAGTTGTTCTTGTAGAATGTTGAACGACTACCCTAACTAAAATCTATCCACTCAACAAAAATTATTTCAGAGAAATCATACTCCATGGTGAGTTGTTCTTGTAGAATGTTGAACGACTACCCCAACTAAAATCTATCCACTCAACAAAAATTATTTCAGAGAAATCATACTCCATGGTAAGTTGTTCTTGTAGAATGTTGAACGACTATCCCAACTAAAATCTATCCACTCAACAAAAATTATTTCAGAGAAATCATACTCCATGGTTCGTTGTTCTTGTAAAATGTTGAACGACTACCCCAACTAAAATTTATCCACTCAACAAAAATTATTTCACACCACAGATTCATCTTGATCAGGATCGATTTGAAATCTATCATGGTTTCAGAGAAATCATACTCCATGGTTCGTTGTTCTTGTAGAATGTTGAACGACTACCCCAACTAAAATCTATCCACTCAACAAAAATTATTTCAGAGAAATCATACTCCATGGTTCGTTGTTCTTGTAAAATGTTGAACGACTACCCCAACTAAAATCTATCCACTCAACAAAAATTATTTCACACCGCAGACTCATCTTGGTCAGGATCGATTTGAAATCTATCATGGTTTCAGAGAAATCATACTCCATGATTCGTTGCTCTTGTAGAATGTTGAACGACTACCCCTAACTAAAATCTATCCACTCAACAAAAATTATTTCACACCACAGACTCATCTTGGTCAGGATCGATTTGAAATCTATCATGGTTTCAGAGAAATCATACTCCATGGTTCGTTGTTCTTGTAAAATGTTGAACGACTATCCCAACTAAAATCTATCCACTCAACAAAAATTATTTCACACCACAGACTCATCTTGGTCAGGATCGTTTTGAAATCTATCATGGTTTCAGAGAAATCATACTCCATGGTTCGTTGTTCTTGTAAAATGTTGAACGACTACCCCAACTAAAATCTATCCACTCAACAAAAATTATTTCAGATAAATCATACTCCATGGTAAGTTGTTCTTGTAGAATGTTGAACGACTACCCCAACTAAAATCTATCCACTCAACAAAAATTATTGCAGAGAAATCATACTCCATGGTAAGTTGTTCTTGTAGAATGTTGAACGACTACCCCAACTAAAATCTATCCACTCAACAAAAATTATTTCACACCACAGACTCATCTTGGTCAGGATCGTTTTGAAATCTATCATGGTTTCAGAGAAATCATACTCCATGGTTCGTTGTTCTTGTAAAATGTTGAACGACTACCCCAACTAAAATCTATCCACTCAACAAAAATTATTTCAGAGAAATCATACTCCATGGTAAGTCGTTCTTGTAGAATGTTGAACGACTACCCCAACTAAAATCTATCCACTCAACAAAAATTATTGCAGAGAAATCATACTCCATGGTAAGTTGTTCTTGTAGAATGTTGAACGACTACCCCAACTAAAATCTATCCACTCAACAAAAATTATTTCACACCACAGACTCATCTTGGTCAGGATCGTTTTGAAATCTATCATGGTTTCAGAGAAATCATACTCCATGGTTCGTTGTTCTTGTAAAATGTTGAACGACTACCCCAACTAAAATCTATCCACTCAACAAAAATTATTTCAGAGAAATCATACTCCATGGTAAGTCGTTCTTGTAGAATGTTGAACGACTACCCCAACTAAAATCTATCCACTCAACAAAAATTATTGCAGAGAAATCATACTCCATGGTAAGTTGTTCTTGTAGAATGTTGAACGACTACCCCAACTAAAATCTATCCACTTAACAAAAATTATTTCACACCACAGACTCATCTTGGTCAGGATCGATTTGAAATCTATCATACTCCATGGTTCGTTGTTCTTGTAAAATGTTGAACGACTACCCCAACTAAAATCTATCCACTCAACAAAAATTATTTCAGAGAAATCATACTCCATGGTAAGTTGTTCTTGTAGAATGTTGAACGACTACCCCAACTAAAATCTATCCACTCAACAAAAATTATTTCAGAGAAATCATACTCCATGGTAAGTTGTTCTTGTAGAATGTTGAACGACTACACCAACTAAAATCTATAAACTCAACAAAAATTATTTCACACCACAGACTCATCTTGGTCAGGATCGATTTGAAATCTATCATGGTTGCAGAGAATTCATACTCCATGGTTCGTTGTTCTTGTAGAATGTTGAACGACAACCCCAACTAAAATCTATCCACTCAACAAAAATTATTTCAGAGAAATCATACTCCATGGTTCGTTGTTCTTGTAGAATGTTGAACGACTACCCCAACTAAAATCTATCCACTCAAGAAAAATTATTTCACACCACAGACTCATCTTGGTCAGGATCGATTTGAAATCTATCATGCTTTCAGAGAAATCATACTCCATGGTAAGTTGTTCTTGTAGAATGTTGAACGACTACCCCAACTAAAATCTATCCACTCAACAAAAATTATTTCACACCACAGACTCATCTTGGTCAGGATCGATTTGAAATCTATCATGGTTTCAAAGAAATCATAGTCCATGGTAAGTTGTTCTTGTAGAATGATGAACGACTACCCTAACTAAAATCTATCCACTCAACAAAAATTATTTCAGAGAAATCATACTCCATGGTTCGTTGCTCTTGTAGAATGTTGAACGACTACCCCAACTAAAATCTATCCACTCAACAAAAATTATTTCAGAGAAATCATACTCCATGGTAAGTTGTTCTTGTAGAATGTTGAACGACTATCCCAACTAAAATCTATCCACTCAACAAAAATTATTTCAGAGAAATCATACTCCATTTTTCGTTGTCCTTGTAAAATGTTGAACGACTACCCCAACTAAAATCTATCCACTCAACAAAAATTATTTCACACCACAGACTCATCTTGGTCAGGATCGATTTGAAATCTATCATGGTTTCAGAGAAATCATAGTCCATGGTAAGTTGTTCTTGTAGAATGTTGAACGACTATCCCAACTAAAATCTATCCACTCAACAAAAATTATTTCAGAGAAATCATACTCCATGGTAAGTTGTTCTTGTAGAATGTTAAACGACTACCCCAACTAAAATCTATCCACTCAACAAAAATTATTTCACACCACAGACTCATCTTGGTCAGGATCGATTTCAAATCTATCATGGTTTCAGAGAAATCATACTCCATGGTAAGTTGTTCTTGTAGAATGTTGAACGACTACCCCAACTAAAATCTATCCACTCAACAAAAATTATTTCAGAGAAATCATACTCCATGGTTCGTTGTTCTTGTAAAATGTTGAACGACTACCCCAACTAAAATCTATCCACTCAACTAAAATTATTTCACACCACAGACTCATCTTGGTCAGGATCGATTTGAAATCTATCATGGTTTCAGAGAAATCATACTCCATGGTTCGTTGCTCTTGTAGAATGTTGAACGACTACCCCTAACTAAAATCTATCCACTCAACAAAAATTATTTCACACCACAGACTCATCTTGGTCAGGATCGATTTGAAATCTATCATGGTTTCAGAGAAATCATACTCCATGGTTCGTTGTTCTTGTAAAATATTGAACGACTACCCCAACTAAAATCTATCCACTCAACAAAAATTATTTCAGATAAATCATACTCCATGGTAAGTTGTTCTTGTAGAATGTTGAACGACTACCCCAACTAAAATCTATCCACTCAACAAAAATTATTGCAGAGAAATCATACTCCATGGTAAGTTGTTCTTGTAGAATGTTGAACGACTACCCCAACTAAAATCTATCCACTCAACAAAAATTATTTCACACCACAGACTCATCTTGGTCAGGATCGTTTTGAAATCTATCATGGTTTCAGAGAAATCATACTCCATGGTTCGTTGTTCTTGTAAAATGTTGAACGACTACCCCAACTAAAATCTATCCACTCAACAAAAATTATTTCAGAGAAATCATACTCCATGGTAAGTCGTTCTTGTAGAATGTTGAACGACTACCCCAACTAAAATCTATCCACTCAACAAAAATTATTGCAGAGAAATCATACTCCATGGTAAGTTGTTCTTGTAGAATGTTGAACGTCTACCCCAACTAAAATCTATCCACTCAACAAAAATTATTTCACACCACAGACTCATCTTGGTCAGGATCGATTTGAAATCTATCATACTCCATGGTTCGTTGTTCTTGTAAAATGTTGAACGACTACCCCAACTAAAATCTATCCACTCAACAAAAATTATTTCAGAGAAATCATACTCCATGGTAAGTTGTTCTTGTAGAATGTTGAACGACTACCCCAACTAAAATCTATCCACTCAACAAAAATTGTTTCAGAGAAATCATACTCCATGGTAAGTTGTTCTTGTAGAATGTTGAACGACTACCCTAACTAAAATCTATCCACTCAACAAAAATTATTTCAGAGAAATCATACTCCATGGTTCGTTGCTCTTGTAGAATGTTGAACGACTACCCCAACTAAAATCTATCCACTCAACAAAAATTATTTCAGAGAAATCATACTCCATGGTAAGTTGTTCTTGTAGAATGTTGAACGACTATCCCAACTAAAATCTATCCACTCAACAAAAATTATTTCAGAGAAATCATACTCCATTTTTCGTTGTCCTTGTAAAATGTTGAACGACTACCCCAACTAAAATCTATCCACTCAACAAAAATTATTTCACACCACAGACTCATCTTGGTCAGGATCGATTTGAAATCTATCATGGTTTCAGAGAAATCATAGTCCATGGTAAGTTGTTCTTGTAGAATGTTGAACGACTATCCCAACTAAAATCTATCCACTCAACAAAAATTATTTCAGAGAAATCATTCTCCATGGTAAGTTGTTCTTGTAGAATGTTAAACGACTACCCCAACTAAAATCTATCCACTCAACAAAAATTATTTCACACCACAGACTCATCTTGGTCAGGATCGATTTCAAATCTATCATGGTTTCAGAGAAATCATACTCCATGGTAAGTTGTTCTTGTAGAATGTTGAACGACTACCCCAACTAAAATCTATCCACTCAACAAAAATTATTTCAGAGAAATCATACTCCATGGTTCGTTGTTCTTGTAAAATGTTGAACGACTACCCCAACTAAAATCTATCCACTCAACAAAAATTATTTCACACCACAGACTCATCTTGGTCAGGATCGATTTGAAATCTATCATGGTTTCAGAGAAATCATACTCCATGGTTCGTTGCTCTTGTAGAATGTTGAACGACTACCCCTAACTAAAATCTATCCACTCAACAAAAATTATTTCACACCACAGACTCATCTTGGTCAGGATCGATTTGAAATCTATCATGGTTTCAGAGAAATCATACTCCATTGTTCGTTGCTCTTGTAAAATGTTGAACGACTATCCCAACTAAAATCTATCCACTCAACAAAAATTATTTCACACCACAGACTCATCTTGGTCAAAATCGTTTTGAAATCTATCATGGTTTCAGAGAAATCATACTCCATGGTTCGTTGTTCTTGTAAAATGTTGAACGACTACCCCAACTAAAATCTATCCACTCAACAAAAATTATTTCAGAGAAATCATACTCCATGGTAAGTTGTTCTTGTAGAATGTTGAACGACTACCCCAACTAAAATCTATCCACTCAACAAAAATTATTTCAGAGAAATCATACTCCACGGTTCGTTGTTCTTGTAGAATGTTGAACGACTACCCCAACTAAAATCTATCCACTCAACAACAATTATTTCACACCACAGACTCATCTTGGTCAGAATCGATTTGAAATCTATCATGGTTGCAGAGAAATCATACTCCATGGTTCGTTGTTCTTGTAAAATGTTGAACGACTACCCCAACTAAAATCTATCCACTCAACAAAAATTATTTCAGAGAAATCATACTCCATGGTTCGTTGTTCTTGTAGAATGTTGAACGACTACCCCAACTAACATCTATCCACTCAACAAAAATTATTTCACACCACAGACTCATCTTGGTCAGGATCGTTTTGAAATCTATCATGGTTTCAGAGAAATCATACTCCATCGTTCGTTGTTCTTGTAAAATGTTGAACGACTACCCCAACTAAAATCTATCCACTCAACAAAAATTATTTCAGAGAAATCATACTCCATGGTAAGTTGTTCTTGTAGAATGTTGAACGACTACCCCAACTAAAATCTATCCACTCAACAAAAATTATTGCAGAGAAATCATACTCCATGGTAAGTTGTTCTTGTAGAATGTTGAACGACTACCCCAACTAAAATCTATTCACTCAACAAAAATTATTTCAGAGAAATCATACTAAATGGTTCGTTGTTCTTGTAGAATGTTGAACGACTACCCCAACTAAAATCTATCCACTCAACAAAAATTATTTCACACCACAGACTCATCTTGGTCAGGATCGATTTGAAATCTATCATGGTTTCAGAGAAATCATACTCCATGGTTCGTTGTTCTTGTAGAATGTTGAACGACTACCCCAACTAATATCCATCCACTCAACAAAAATTATTTCAGAGAAATCATACTCCATGGTAAGTTGTTCTTGTAGAATGTTGAACGACTATCCCAACTAAAATCTATCCACTCAACAAAAATTATTTCAGAGAAATCATACTCCATGGTAAGTTGTTCTTGTAGAATGTTGAACGACTATCCCAACTAAAATCTATCCACTCAACAAAAATTATTTCACACCACAGACTCATCTTGGTCAGGATCGATTTAAAATCTATCATGGTTGCAAAGAAATCATACTCCATGGTTCGTTGTTCTTGTAGAATGTTGAACGACTACCCCAACTAAAATCTATCCACTCAACAAAAATTATTTCAGAGAAATCATAGTCCATGGTAAGTTGTTCTTGTAGAATGTTGAACGACTACCCCAACTAAAATCTATCCACTCAACAAAAATTATTTCAGAGAAATCATAGTCCATGGTAAGTTGTTCTTGTAGAATGTTGAACGACTACCCCAACTAAAATCTATCCACTCAACAAAAATTATTTCAGAGAAATCATACTCCATGGTTCGTTGTTCTTGTAGAATGTTGAACGACTACCCCAACTAAATTCTATCCACTCAACAAAAATTATTTCAGAGAAATCATAGTCCATGGTAAGTTGTTCTTGTAGAATGTTGAACGACTACCCCAACTAAAATCTATCCACTCAACAAGAATTATTTCAGAGAAATCATACTCCATGGTAAGTTGTTCTTGTAGAATGTTGAACGACTATCCCAACTAAAATCTATCCACTCAACAAAAATTATTTCAGAGAAATCATACTCCATGGTAAGTTGTTCTTGTAGAATGTTGAACGACTACCCCAACCAAAATCTGTCCACTCAACAAAAATTATTTCAGAGAAATCATACTCCATGGTAAGTTGTTCTTGTAGAATGTTAAACGACTATCCCAACTAAAATCTATCCACTCAACAAAAATTATTTCAGAGAAATCATACTCCATGGTTCGTTGTTCTTGTAGAATGTTGAACGACTACCCCAACTAAAATCTATCCACTCAACAAAAATTATTTCACACCACAGACTCATCTTGGTCAGGATCGATTTGAAATCTATCATGGTTTCAGAGAAATCATACTCCATGGTAAGTTGTTCTTGTAGAATATTGAACGACTACCCCAACTAAAATCTATATACTCAACAAAAATTATTTCACACCACAGACTCATCTTGGTCAGGATCGATTTGAAATCTATCATGGTTTCAGAGAAATCATAGTCCATGGTAAGTTGTTCTTGTAGAATGTTGAACGACTACCCTAACTAAAATCTATCCACTCAACAAAAATTATTTCAGAGAAATCATACTCCATGGTAAGTTGTTCTTGTAGAATGTTGAACGACTACCCCAACTAAAATCTATCCACTCAACAAAAATTATTTCAGAGAAATCATACTCCATGGTAAGTTGTTCTTGTAGAATGTTGAACGACTACCCCAACTAAAATCTATCCACTCAACAAAAATTATTTCACACCACAGACTCATCTTGGTCAGGATCGATTTGAAATCTATCATGGTTTCAGAGAAATCATACTCCATGGTAAGTTGTTCTTGTAGAATGTTGAACGACTACCCCAACTAAAATCTATCCACTCAACAAAAATTATTTCACACCACAGACTCATCTTGGTCAGGATCGATTTGAAATCTATCATGGTTTCAGAGAAATCATACTCCATGGTTCGTTGTTCTTGTAAAATGTTGAACGACTATCCCAACTAAAATCTATCCACTCAACAAAAATTATTTCAGAGAAATTATACTCCATGGTAAGTTGTTCTTTTAGAATGTTGAACGACTACCCCAACTAAAATCTATCCACTCAACAAAAATTATTTCAGAGAAATCATACTCCATGGTTCGTCGTTCTTGTAGACTGTTGAACGACTACCCCAACTAAAATCTATCCACTCAACAAAAATTATTTCACACCACAGACTCATCTTGGTCAGGATCGATTTGAAACCTATCATGGTTGCAGAGAAATCATACTCCATGGTTCGTTGTTCTTGTAGAATGTTGAACGACTACCCCAACTAAAATCTATCCACTCAACAAAAATTATTTCAGAGAAATCATACTCCATGGTAAGTTGTTCTTGTAGAATGTTGAACGACTACCCCAACTAAAATCTATCCACTCAACAAAAATTATTTCAGAGAAATCATACTCCATGGTAAGTTGTTCTTGTAGAATGTTGAACGACTATCCCAACTAAAATCTATCCACTCAACAAAAATTATTTCACACCACAGACTCATCTTGGTCAGGATCGATTTAAAATCTATCATGGTTGCAAAGAAATCATACTCCATGGTTCGTTGTTCTTGTAGAATGTTGAACGACTACCCCAACTAAAATCTATCCACTCAACAAAAATTATTTCAGAGAAATCATACTCCATGGTAAGTTGTTCTTGTAGAATGTTGAACGACTACCCCAACTAAAATCTATCCACTCAACAAAAATTATTTCAGAGAAATCATACTCCATGGTAAGTTGTTCTTGTAGAATTTTGAACGACTATCCCAACTAAAATCTATCCACTCAACAAAAATTATTTCAGAGAAATCATACTCCATGGTAAGTTGTTCTTGTAGAATGTTGAACGACTACCCCAACCAAAATCTGTCCACTCAACAAAAATTATTTCAGAGAAATCATACTCCATGGTAAGTTGTTCTTGTAGAATGTTAAACGACTATCCCAACTAAAATCTATCCACTCAACAAAAATTATTTCAGAGAAATCATACTCCATGGTTCGTTGTTCTTGTAGAATGTTGAACGACTACCCCAACCAAAATCTATCCACTCAACAAAAATTATTTCAGAGAAATCATACTCCATGGTAAGTTGTTCTTGTAGAATGCTGTACGACTATCCCAACTAAAATCTATCCACTCAACAAAAATTATTTCAGAGAAATCATACTCCATGGTAAGTTGTTCTTGTAGAATGTTGAACGACTATCCCAACTAAAATATATCCACTCAACAAAAATTATTTCACACCACAGACTCATCTTGGTCAGGATCGATTTAAAATCTATCATGGTTGCAAAGAAATCATACTCCATGGTTCGTTGTTCTTGTAGAATGTTGAACGACTACCCCAACTAAAATCTATCCACTCAACAAAAATTATTTCAGAGAAATCATACTCCATGGTAAGTTGTTCTTGTAGAATGTTGAACGACTACCCCAACTAAAATCTATCCACTCAACAAAAATTATTTCAGAGAAATCATACTCCATGGTAAGTTGTTCTTGTAGAATGTTGAACGACTATCCCAACTAAAATCTATCCACTCAACAAAAATTATTTCAGAGAAATCATACTCCATGGTAAGTTGTTCTTGTAGAATGTTGAACGACTACCCCAACCAAAATCTGTCCACTCAACAAAAATTATTTCAGAGAAATCATACTCCATGGTAAGTTTTTCTTGTAGAATGTTAAACGACTATCCCAACTAAAATCTATCCACTCAACAAAAATTATTTCAGAGAAATCATACTCCATGGTTCGTTGTTCTTGTAGAATGTTGAACGACTACCCCAACTAAAATCTATCCACTCAACAAAAATTATTTCACACCACAGACTCATCTTGGTCAGGATCGATTTGAAATCTATCATGGTTTCAGAGAAATCATACTCCATGGTAAGTTGTTCTTGTAGAATATTGAACGACTACCCCAACTAAAATCTATCCACTCAACAAAAATTATTTCACACCACAGACTCATCTTGGTCAGGATCGATTTGAAATCTATCATGGTTTCAGAGAAATCATAGTCCATGGTAAGTTGTTCTTGTAGAAGGTTGAACGACTACCCTAACTAAAATCTATCCACTCAACAAAAATTATTTCAGAGAAATCATACTCCATGGTTCGTTGCTCTTGTAGAATGTTGAACGACTACCCCAACTAAAATCTATCCACTCAACAAAAATTATTTCACACCACAGACTCATCTTGGTCAGGATCGATTTGAAATCTATCATGGTTTCAGAGAAATCATAGTCCATGGTTCGTTGTTCTTGTAGAATGTTGAACGACTACCCCAACTAAAATCTATCCACTCAACAAAAATTAATTCAGAGAAATCATACTCCATGGTAAGTTGTTCTTGTAGAATGTTGAACGACTACCCCAACTAAAATCTATCCACTCAACAAAAATTATTTCAGAGAAATCATACTCCATGGTAAGTTGTTCTTGTAGAATGTTGAACGACTACCCCAACTAAAATCTATCCACTCAACAAAAATTATTTCAGAGAAATCATACTCCATGGTAAGTTGTTCTTGTAGAATGTTGAACGACTACCCCAACTAAAATCTATCCACTCAACAAAAATTATTTCAGAGAAATCATAGTCCATGGTAAGTTGTTCTTGTTGAAGGTTGAACGACCAACTAAAATCTATCCACTCAACAAAAATTATTTCAGAGAAATCATACTCCATGGTTCGTTGCTCTTGTAGAATGTTGAACGACTACCCCAACTAAAATCTATCCACTCAACAAAAATTATTTCACACCACAGACTCATCTTGGTCAGGATCGATTTGAAATCTATCATGGTTTCAGAGAAATCATAGTCCATGGTTCGTTGTTCTTGTAGAATGTTGAACGACTACCCCAACTAAAATCTATCCACTCAACAAAAATTATTTCAGAGAAATCATACTCCATTTTTTTTTTTTTTTTTATAACTAGCTTGCGCTCAAGGGGTTATGATTACCCCTAAAGTGTTAAGACACAGCGCGAGCGGAAGTGTTTTGACTTACGCCTAACAAAGAGCATGGCATCGGTCGGAAATGAATAGGGAGATAGGATATGTTATTTTGTGGTGTAGTGGTTTTTGAAACTCAGGTGATGTTAGGTTTCAGTATTTGCTCCATGGGTGGTGTCCGCACTAAGCGGGGAGTTGTTGCGAATTTGCATTCGTCATAATTCACAGTATTTTTTTCGAGTATGCCCGAGGCTACTCTAGATGGAATTGAAGGGCATGACATTTTAATGTAAATACTGCAAATATTGAATGGGTATGGCTGGGATTTGAGCGCACAACCTTCCATTCAATAGACGAACGCATTACCACTACACCATGGTAAGTTGTTCTTGTAGAATGTTGAACGACTACCCCAACTAAAACCTATCCACTCAACAAAAATTATTTCACACCACAGACTCATCTTGGTCAGGATCGATTTGAAATCTATCATAGTTTCAGAGAAATCATACTCCATGGTAAGTTGTTCTTGTAGAATGTTGAACGACTACCCCAACTAAAATCTATCCACTCAACAAAAATTATTTCACACCACAGACTCATCTTGGTCAGGATCGATTTGAAATCTATCATGGTTTCAGAGAAATCATACTCCATGGTTCGTTGTTCTTGTAAAATGTTGAACGACTATCCCAACTAAAATCTATCCACTCAACAAAAATTATTTCAGAGAAATTATACTCCATGGTAAGTTGTTCTTGTAGAATGTTGAACGACTACCCCAACTAAAATCTATCCACTCAACAAAAATTATTTCAGAGAAATCATACTCCATGGTTCGTTGTTCTTGTAGAATGTTGAACGACTATCCCAACTAAAATCTATCCACTCAACAAAAATTATTTCACACCACAGACTCATTTTGGTCAGGATCGATTTGAAATCTATCATGGTTGCAGAGAAATCATACTCCATGGTTCGTTGTTCTTGTAGAATGTTGAACGACTACCCCATCTAAAATCTATCCACTCAACAAAAATTATTTCAGAGAAATCATACTCCATGGTAAGTTGTTCTTGTAGAATGTTGAACGACTACCCCAACTAAAATCTATCCACTCAACAAAAATTATTTCAGAGAAATCATACTCCATGGTAAGTTGTTCTTGTAGAATGTTGAACGACTACCCCAACTAAAATCTATCCACTCAACAAAAATTATTTCAGAGAAATCATACTCCATGGTAAGTTGTTCTTGTAGAATGTTGAACGACTACCCCAACTAAAATCTATCCACTCAACAAAAATTATTTCAGAGAAATCATACTCCATGGTTCGTTGTTCTTGTAGAATGTTGAACGACTACCCCAACTAAAATCTATCCACTCAACAAAAATTATTTCAGAGAAATCATACTCCATGGTAAGTTGTTCTTGTAGAATGTTGAACGACTACCCCAACTAAAATCTATCCACTCAACAAAAATTATTTCAGAGAAATCATACTCCATGGTTCGTTGTTCTTGTAGAATGTTGAACGACTACCCCAACTAAAATCTATCCACTCAACAAAAATTATTTCAGAGAAATCATACTCCATGGTAAGTTGTTCTTGTAGAATGTTGAACGACTATCCCAACTAAAATCTATCCACTCAACAAAAATTATTTCAGAGAAATCATACTCCATGGTAAGTTGTTCTTGTAGAATGTTGAACGACTATCCCAACTAAAATATATCCACTCAACAAAAATTATTTCACACCACAGACTCATCTTGGTCAGGATCGATTTAAAATCTATCATGGTTGCAAAGAAATCATACTCCATGGTTCGTTGTTCTTGTAGAATGTTGAACGACTACCCCAACTAAAATCTATCCACTCAACAAAAATTAATTCAGAGAAATCATACTCCATGGTAAGTTGTTCTTGTAGAATGTTGAACGACTACCCCAACTAAAATCTATCCACTCAACAAAAATTATTTCAGAGAAATCATACTCCATGGTAAGTTGTTCTTGTAGAATGTTGAACGACTATCCCAACTAAAATCTATCCACTCAACAAAAATTATTTCAGAGAAATCATACTCCATGGTAAGTTGTTCTTGTAGAATGTTGAACGACTACCCCAACCAAAATCTGTCCACTCAACAAAAATTATTTCAGAGAAATCATACTCCATGGTAAGTTTTTCTTGTAGAATGTTAAACGACTATCCCAACTAAAATCTATCCACTCAACAAAAATTATTTCAGAGAAATCATACTCCATGGTTCGTTGTTCTTGTAGAATGTTGAACGACTACCCCAACTAAAATCTATCCACTCAACAAAAATTATTTCACACCACAGACTCATCTTGGTCAGGATCGATTTGAAATTTATCATGGTTTCAGAGAAATCATACTCCATGGTAAGTTGTTCTTGTAGAATATTGAACGACTACCCCAACTAAAATCTATCCACTCAACAAAAATTATTTCACACCACAGACTCATCTTGGTCAGGATCGATTTGAAATCTATCATGGTTTCAGAGAAATCATAGTCCATGGTAAGTTGTTCTTGTTGAAGGTTGAACGACCAACTAAAATCTATCCACTCAACAAAAATTATTTCAGAGAAATCATACTCCATGGTTCGTTGCTCTTGTAGAATGTTGAACGACTACCCCAACTAAAATCTATCCACTCAACAAAAATTATTTCACACCACAGACTCATCTTGGTCAGGATCGATTTGAAATCTATCATGGTTTCAGAGAAATCATAGTCCATGGTTCGTTGTTCTTGTAGAATGTTGAACGACTACCCCAACTAAAATCTATCCACTCAACAAAAATTATTTCAGAGAAATCATACTCCATTTTTTTTTTTTTTGTTTATAACTAGCTTGCGCTCAAGGGGTTATGATTACCCCTAAAGTGTTAAGACACAGCGCGAGCGGAAGTGTTTTGACTTACGCCTAACAAAGAGCATGGCATCGGTCGGAAATGAATAGGGAGATAGGATATGTTATTTTGTGGTGTAGTGGTTTTTGAAACTCAGGTGATGTTAGGTTTCAGTATTTGCTCCATGGGTGGTGTCCGCACTAAGCGGGGAGTTGTTGCGAATTTGCATTCGTCATAATTCACAGTATTTTTTTCGAGTATGCCCGAGGCTACTCTAGATGGAATTGAAGGGCATGACATTTTAATGTAAATACTGCAAATATTGAATGGGTATGGCTGGGATTTGAGCGCACAACCTTCCATTCAATAGACGAACGCATTACCACTACACCATGGTAAGTTGTTCTTGTAGAATGTTGAACGACTACCCCAACTAAAATCTATCCACTCAACAAAAATTATTTCACACCACAGACTCATCTTGGTCAGGATCGATTTGAAATCTATCATAGTTTCAGAGAAATCATACTCCATGGTAAGTTGTTCTTGTAGAATGTTGAACGACTACCCCAACTAAAATCTATCCACTCAACAAAAATTATTTCACACCACAGACTCATCTTGGTCAGGATCGATTTGAAATCTATCATGGTTTCAGAGAAATCATACTCCATGGTTCGTTGTTCTTGTAAAATGTTGAACGACTATCCCAACTAAAATCTATCCACTCAACAAAAATTATTTCAGAGAAATTATACTCCATGGTAAGTTGTTCTTGTAGAATGTTGAACGACTACCCCAACTAAAATCTATCCACTCAACAAAAATTATTTCAGAGAAATCATACTCCATGGTTCGTTGTTCTTGTAGAATGTTGAACGACTATCCCAACTAAAATCTATCCACTCAACAAAAATTATTTCACACCACAGACTCATCTTGGTCAGGATCGATTTGAAATCTATTATGGTTGCAGAGAAATCATACTCCATGGTTCGTTGTTCTTGTAGAATGTTGAACGACTACCCCAACTAAAATCTATCCACTCAACAAAAATTATTTCACACCACAGACTCATCTTGGTCAGGATCGATTTGAAATCTATCATAGTTTCAGAGAAATCATACTCCATGGTAAGTTGTTCTTGTAGAATGTTGAACGACTACCCCAACTAAAATCTATCCACTCAACAAAAATTATTTCACACCACAGACTCATCTTGGTCAGGATCGATTTGAAATCTATCATGGTTTCAGAGAAATCATACTCCATGGTTCGTTGTTCTTGTAAAATGTTGAACGACTATCCCAACTAAAATCTATCCACTCAACAAAAATTATTTCAGAGAAATTATACTCCATGGTAAGTTGTTCTTGTAGAATGTTGAACGACTACCCCAACTAAAATCTATCCACTCAACAAAAATTATTTCAGAGAAATCATACTCCATGGTTCGTTGTTCTTGTAGAATGTTGAACGACTATCCCAACTAAAATCTATCCACTCAACAAAAATTATTTCACACCACAGACTCATCTTGGTCAGGATCGATTTGAAATCTATTATGGTTGCAGAGAAATCATACTCCATGGTTCGTTGTTCTTGTAGAATGTTGAACGACTACCCCAACTAAAATCGATCCACTCAACAAAAATTATTTCAGAGAAATCATACTCCATGGTAAGTTGTTCTTGTAGAATGTTGAACGACTACCCCAACTAAAATCTATCCACTCAACAAAAATTATTTCAGAGAAATCATACTCCATGGTAAGTTGTTCTTGTAGAATGTTGAACGACTATCCCAACTAAAATCTATCCACTCAACAAAAATTATTTCAGAGAAATCATACTGCATGGTAAGTTGTTCTTGTAGAATGTTGAACGACTACCCCAACCAAAATCTGTCCACTCAACAAAAATTATTTCAGAGAAATCATACTCCATGGTAAGTTGTTCTTGTAGAATGTTAAACGACTATCCCAACTAAAATCTATCCACTCAACAAAAATTATTTCAGAGAAATCATACTCCATGGTTCGTTGTTCTTGTAGAATGTTGAACGACTACCCCAACTAAAATCTATCCACTCAACAAAAATTATTTCAGAGAAATCATACTCCATGGTAAGTTGTTCTTGTAGAATGTTGAACGACTATCCCAACTAAAATCTATCCACTCAACAAAAATTATTTCAGAGAAATCATACTCCATGGTAAGTTGTTCTTGTAGAATGTTGAACGACTATCCCAACTAAAATCTATCCACTCAACAAAAATTATTTCACACCACAGACTCACCTTGGTCAGGATCGATTTAAAATCTATCATGGTTGCAAAGAAATCGTACTCCATGGTTCGTTGTTCTTGTAGAATGTTGAACGACTACCCCAACTAAAATCTATCCACTCAACAAAAATTATTTCAGAGAAATCATACTCCATGGTAAGTTGTTCTTGTAGAATGTTGAACGACTACCCCAACTAAAATCTATCCACTCAACAAAAATTATTTCAGAGAAATCATACTCCATGGTAAGTTGTTCTTGTAGAATGTTGAACGACTATCCCAACTAAAATCTATCCACTCAACAAAAATTATTTCAGAGAAATCATACTCCATGGTAAGTTGTTCTTGTAGAATGTTGAACGACTACCCCAACCAAAATCTGTCCACTCAACAAAAATTATTTCAGAGAAATCATACTCCATGGTAAGTTGTTCTTGTAGAATGTTAAACGACTATCCCAACTAAAATCTATCCACTCAACAAAAATTATTTCAGAGAAATCATACTCCATGGTTCGTTGTTCTTGTAGAATGTTGAACGACTACCCCAACTAAAATCTATCCACTCAACAAAAATTATTTCACACCACAGACTCATCTTGGTCAGGATCGATTTGAAATCTATCATGGTTTCAGAGAAATCATACTCCATTGTAAGTTGTTCTTGTAGAATGTTCAACGACTACCCCAACTAAAATCTATCCACTCAACAAAAATTATTTCACACCACAGACTCATCTTGGTCAGGATCGATTTGAAATCTATCATGGTTTCAGAGAAATCATAGTCCATGGTAAGTTGTTTTTGTAGAATGTTGAACGACTACCCAAAATCGATCCACTCAACAAAAATTATTTCAGAGAAATCATACTCCATGGTAAGTTGTTCTTGTAGAATGTTGAACGACTATCCCAACTAAAATCTATCCACTCAACAAAAATTATTTCAGAGAAATCATACTCCATGGTTCGTTGTTCTTGTAGAATGTTGAACGACTATCCCAACTAAAATCTATCC
Source organism: Xylota sylvarum (assembly GCA_905220385.1). Classification (NCBI taxonomy): domain Eukaryota; kingdom Metazoa; phylum Arthropoda; class Insecta; order Diptera; family Syrphidae; genus Xylota; species Xylota sylvarum. The sequence continues at coordinate 596,305 of CAJMZQ010000068.1, read as the reverse complement.
ACTCAACAAAAATTATTTCACACCACAGACTCATCTTGGTCAGGATCGATTTGAAATCTATCATGGTTTCAGAGAAATCATAGTCCATGGTAAGTTGTTCTTGTAGAATGTTCAACGACTACCCCAACTAAAATCTATCCACTCAACAAAAATTATTTCACACCACAGACTCATCTTGGTCAGGATCGATTTGAAATCTATCATGGTTTCAGAGAAATCATAGTCCATGGTAAGTTGTTTTTGTAGAATGTTGAACGACTACCCAAAATCGATCCACTCAACAAAAATTATTTCAGAGAAATCATACTCCATGGTAAGTTGTTCTTGTAGAATGTTGAACGACTATCCCAACTAAAATCTATCCACTCAACAAAAATTATTTCAGAGAAATCATACTCCATGGTTCGTTGTTCTTGTAGAATGTTGAACGACTACCCCAACTAAAATCTATCCACTCAACAAAAATTATTTCACACCACAGACTCATCTTGGTCAGGATCGATTTGAAATCTATCATGGTTTCAGAGAAATCATACTCCATGGTTCGTTGTTCTTGTAGAATGTTGAACGACTATCCCAACTAAAATCTATCCACTCAACAAAAATTATTTCAGAGAAATCATACTCTATGGTAAGTTGTTCTTGTAGAATGTTGAACGACTACCCCAACTAAAATCTATCCACTCAACAAAAATTATTTCAGAGAAATCATACTCTATGGTAAGTTGTTCTTGTAGAATGTTGAACGACTATCCCAACTAAAATCTGTCCACTCAACAAAAATTATTTCAGAGAAATCATACTCCATGGTAAGTTGTTCTTGTAGAATGTTGAACGACTATCCCAACTAAAATCTATCCACTCAACAAAAATTATTTCAGAGAAATCATACTCCATGGTTCGTTGTTCTTGTAGAATGTTGAACGACTACCCCAACTAAAATCTATCCACTCAACAAAAATTATTTCACACCACAGACTCATCTTGGTCAGGATCGATTTGAAATCTATCATGGTTTCAGAGAAATCATACTCCATGGTTCGTTGTTCTTGTAGAATGTTGAACGACTATCCCAACTAAAATCTATCCACTCAACAAAAATTATTTCAGAGAAATCATACTCTATGGTAAGTTGTTCTTGTAGAATGTTGAACGACTACCCCAACTAAAATCTATCCACTCAACAAAAATTATTTCAGAGAAATCATACTCTATGGTAAGTTGTTCTTGTAGAATGTTGAACGACTATCCCAACTAAAATCTGTCCACTCAACAAAAATTATTTCAGAGAAATCATACTCCATGGTAAGTTGTTCTTGTAGAATGTTGAACGACTACCCCAATTAAAATCTATCCACTCAACAAAAATTATTTTAGAGAAATCATACTCTATGGTAAGTTGTTCTTGTAGAATGTTGAACGACTATCCCAACTAAAATCTGTCCACTCAACAAAAATTATTTCAGAGAAATCATACTCCATTGTTCGTTGTTCTTGTAGAATGTTGAACGACTATCCCAACTAAAATCTATGCACTCAACAAAAATTATTTCACACCACAGACTCATCTTGGTCAGGATCGATTTGAAATCTATCATGGTTTCAGAGAAATCATAGTCCATGGTAAGTTGTTCTTGTAGAATGTTCAACGACTACCCCAACTAAAATCTATCCACTCAACAAAAATTATTTCACACCACAGACTCATCTTGGTCAGGATCGATTTGAAATCTATCATGGTTTCAGAGAAATCATAGTCCATGGTAAGTTGTTTTTGTAGAATGTTGAACGACTACCCCAACTAAAATCTATCCACTCAACAAAAATTATTTCAGAGAAATCATACTCCATGGTAAGTTGTTCTTGTAGAATGTTGAACGACTATCCCAACTAAAATCTATCCACTCAACAAAAAATATTTCAGAGAAATCATACTCCATGGTTCGTTGTTCTTGTAGAATGTTGAACGACTACCCCAACTAAAATCTATCCACTCAACAAAAATTATTTCACACCACAGACTCATCTTGGTCAGGATCGATTTGAAATCTATCATGGTTTCAGAGAAATCATACTCCATGGTTCGTTGTTCTTGTAGAATGTTGAACGACTACCCCAACTAAAATCTATCCCCTCAACAAAAATTATTTCAGAGAAATCATACTCTATGGTAAGTTGTTCTTGTAGAATGTTGAACGACTATCCCAACTAAAATCTATCCACTCAACAAAAATTATTTCAGAGAAATCATACTCCATGGTAAGTTGTTCTTGTAGAATGTTGAACGACTACCCCAACTAAAATCTATCCACTCAACAAAAATTATTTCACACCACAGACTCATCTTGGTCAGGATCGATTTGAAATCTATCATGGTTTCAGAGAAATCATACTCCATGGTTCGTTGTTCTTGTAGAATGTTGAACGACTACCCCAACTAAAATCTATCCCCTCAACAAAAATTATTTCAGAGAAATCATACTCCATGGTTCGTTGTTCTTGTAGAATGTTGAACGACTATCCCAACTAAAATCTATCCACTCAACAAAAATTATTTCACACCACAGACTCATCTTGGTCAGGATCGATTTGAAATCTATCATGGTTTCAGAGAAATCATACTCCATGGTAAGTTGTTCTTGTAGAATGTTGAACGACTACCCCAACTAAAATCTATCCACTCAACAAAAATTATTTCACACCACAGACTCATCTTGGTCAGGATCGATTTGAAATCTATCATGGTTTCAGAGAAATCATACTCCATGGTTCGTTGTTCTTGTAGAATGTTGAACGACTACCCCTAACTAAAATCTATCCACTCAACAAAAATTATTTCACACCACAGACTCATCTTGGTCAGGATCGATTTGAAATCTATCATGGTTTCAGAGAAATCATACTCCATGGTTCGTTGTTCTTGTAAAATGTTGAACGACTACCCCAACTAAAATCTATCCACTCAACAAAAATTACTTCAGAGAAATCATACTCCATGGTAAGTTGTTCTTGTAGAATGTTGAACGACTATCCCAACTAAAATCTATCCACTCAACAAAAATTATTTCACACCACAGACTCATCTTGGTCAGGATCGATTTGAAATCTATCATGGTTTCAGAGAAATCATACTCCATGGTTCGTTGTTCTTGCAGAATGTTGAACGACTATCCCAACTAAAATCTATCCACTCAACAAAAATTATTTCAGAGAAATCATACTCCATGGTAAGTTGTTCTTGTAAAATGTTGAACGACTATATCAACTAAAATCTATCCACTCAACAAAAATTATTTCAGAGAAATCATACTCCATGGTAAGTTGTTCTTGTAGAATGTTGAACGACTATCCCAACTAAAATCTATGCACTCAACAAAAATTATTTCAGAGAAATCATACTCCATGGTTCATTGTTCTTGTAGAATGTTGAACGACTACCCCAACTAAAATCTATCCACTCAACAAAAATTATTTCACACCACAGACTCATCTTGGTCAGGATCGATTTGAAATCTATCATGGTTTGAGAGAAATCATACTCCATGGTAAGTTGTTCTTGTAGAATGTTCAACGACTACCCCAACTAAAATCTATCCACTCAACAAAAATTATTTCACACCACAGACTCATCTTGGTCAGGATCGATTTGAAATCTATCATGGTTTCAGAGAAATCATACTCCATGGTTCGTTGTTCTTGTAAAATGTTGAACGACTACCCCAACTAAAATCTATCCACTCAACAAAAATTATTTCACACCACAGACTCATCTTGGTCAGGATCGATTTGAAATCTATCATGGTTTCAGAGAATTCATACTCCATGGTTCGTTGTTCTTGTAGAATGTTGAACGACTACCCCAACTAAAATCTATCCACTCAACAAAAATTATTTCACACCACAGACTCATCTTGGTCAGGATCGATTTGAAATCTATCATGGTTTCAGAGAAATCATACTCCATGGTTCGTTGTTCTTGTAAAATGTTGAACGACTACCCCAACTAAAATCTATCCACTCAACAAAAATTATTTCACACCACAGACTCATCTTGGTCAGGATCGATTTGAAATCTATCATGGTTTCAGAGAAATCATACTCCATGGTAAGTTGTTCTTGTAGAATGTTGAACGACTACCCCAACTAAAATCTATCCACTCAACAAAAATTATTTCACACCACAGACCCATCTTGGTAAGGATCGATTTGAAATCTATCATGGTTTCAGAGAAATCATACTCCATGGTTCGTTGTTCTTGTAGAATGTTGAACGACTACCCCTAACTAAAATCTATCCACTCAATAAAAATTATTTCACACAACAGACTCATCTTGGTCAGGATCGATTTGAAATCTATCATGGTTTCAGAGAAATCATACTCCATGGTAAGTTGTTCTTGTAGAATGTTGAACGACTACCCCAACTAAAATCTATCCACTCAACAAAAATTATTTCACACCACAGACTCATCTTGGTCAGGATCGATTTGAAATCTATCATGGTTTCAGAGAAATCATACTCCATGGTTCGTTGTTCTTGTAAAATGTTGAACGACTATCCCAACTAAAATCTATCCACTCAACAAAAATTATTTCAGAGAAATCATACTCCATGGTTCGTTGTTCTTGTAAAATGTTGAACGACTACCCCAACTAAAATCTATCCACTCAACAAAAATTATTTCACACTACAGACTCATCTTGGTCAGGATCGATTTGAAATCTATCATGGTTTCAGAGAAATCATACTCCATGGTTCGTTGTTCTTGTAGAATGTTGAACGACTACCCCTAACTAAAATCTATCCACTCAACAAAAATTATTTCACACCACAGACTCATCTTGGTCAGGATCGATTTGAAATCTATCATGGTTTCAGAGAAATCATACTCCATGGTTCGTTGTTCTTGTAAAATGTTGAACGACTATCCCAACTAAAATCTATCCACTCAACAAAAATTATTTCAGAGAAATCATACTCCATGGTTCGTTGTTCTTGTAGAATGTTGAACGACTACCCCAACTAAAATCTAACCACTCAACAAAAATTATTTCAGAGAAATCATAGTCCATGGTAAGTTGTTCTTGTAGAATGTTGAACGACTATCCCAACTAAAATCTATCCACTCAACAAAAATTATTTCAGAGAAATCATACTGCATGGTTCGTTGTTCTTGTAAAATGTTGAACGACTACCCCAACTAAAATCTATACACTCAACAAAAATTATTTCAGAGAAATCATACTCCATGGTAAGTTGTTCTTGTAGAATGTTGAACGACTACCCCAACTAAAATCTATCCACTCAACAAAAATTATTTCAGAGAAATCATACTCCATGGTTCGTTGTTCTTGTAAAATGTTGAACGACTATCCCAACTAAAATCTATCCACTCAACAAAACTTATTTCACACCACAGACTCATCTTGGTCAGGATCGATTTGAAATCTATCATGGTTTCAGAGAAATCATACTCCATGGTAAGTTGTTCTTGTAGAATGTTGAACGACTACCCCAACTAAAATCTATCCACTCAACAAAAATTATTTCACACCACAGACTCATCTTGGTCAGGATCGATTTGAAATCTATCATGGTTTCAGAGAAATCATACTCCATGGTAAGTTGTTCTTGTAGAATGTTGAACGACTACCCCAACTAAAATCTATCCACTCAACAAAAATTATTTCACACCACAGACTCATCTTGGTCAGGATCGATTTGAAATCTGTCATGGTTTCAGAGAAATCATACTCCATGGTTCGTTGTTCTTGTAAAATGTTGAACGACTATCCCAACTAAAATCTATCCACTCAACAAAAATTATTTCAGAGAAATTATACTCCATGGTAAGTTGTTCTTGTAGAATGTTGAACGACTATCCCAACTAAAATCTATCCCCTCAACAAAATTTATTTCAGAGAAATCATACTCCATGGTAAGTTGTTCTTGTAGAATGTTGAACGACTACCCCAACTAAAATCTATCCAATCAACAAAAATTATTTCACACCACAGACTCATCTTGGTCAGGATCGATTTGAAATCTATCATGGTTTCAGAGAAATCATACTCCATGGTTCGTTGTTCTTGTAGAATGTTGAACGACTATCCCAACTAAAATCTATCCACTCAACAAAAATTATTTCACACCACAGACTCATCTTGGTCAGGATCGATTTGAAATCTATCATGGTTTCAGAGAAATCATAGTCCATGGTAAGTTGTTCTTGTAGAATGTTGAACGACTACCCCAACTAAAATCTATCCACTCAACAAAAATTATTTCACACCACAGACTCATCTTGGTCAGGATCGATTTGAAATCTATCATGGTTTCAGAGAAATCATAGTCCATGGTAAGTTGTTCTTGTAGAATGTTGAACGACTACCCCAACTAAAATCTATCCACTCAACAAAAATTATTTCAGAGAAATCATACTCCATGGTAAGTTGTTCTTGTAGAATGTTGAACGACTATCCCAACTAAAATCTATCCACTCAACAAAAATTATTTCAGAGAAATCATACTCCATGGTTCGTTGTTCTTGTAGAATGTTGAACGACTACCCCAACTAAAATCTATCCACTCAACAAAAATTATTTCACACCACAGACTCATCTTGGTCAGGATCGATTTGAAATCTATCATGGTTTCAGAGAAATCATACTCCATGGTAAGTTGTTCTTGTAGAATGTTGAACGACTACCCCAACTAAAATCTATCCCCTCAACAAAAATTATTTCAGAGAAATCATACTCTATGGTAAGTTGTTCTTGTAGAATGTTGAACGACTATCCCAACTAAAATCTGTCCACTCAACAAAAATTATTTCAGAGAAATCATACTCCATGGTTCGTTGTTCTTGTAGAATGTTGAACGACTACCCCAACTAAAATCTATCCACTCAACAAAAATTATTTCACACCACAGACTCATCTTGGTCAGGATCGATTTGAAATCTATCATGGTTTCAGAGAAATCATACTCCATGGTAAGTTGTTCTTGTAGAATGTTGAACGACTACCCCAACTAAAATCTATCCACTCAACAAAAATTATTTCACACCACAGACTCATCTTCAGGATCGATTTGAAATCTATCATGGTTTCAGAGAAATCATAGTCCATAGTCCAACTAAAATCTATAAACTCAACAAAAATTATTTCACACAACAGACTCATCTTGGTCAGGATCGATTTGAAATCTATCATGGTTTTAGAGAAATCATACTCCATGGTAAGTTGTTCTTGTAGAATGTTGAACGACTACCCCAACTAAAATCTATCCACTCAACAAAAATTATTTCACACCACAGACTCATCTTCAGGATCGATTTGAAATCTATCATGGTTTCAGAGAAATCGTAGTCCATGGTAAGTTGTTCTTGTAGAATGTTGAACGACTACCCCAACTGAACAAAAATTATTTCAGAGAAATCATACTCCATGGTTCGTTGTTCTTGTAAAATGTTGAACGACTACCCCAACTAAAATCTATCCACTCAACAAAAATTATTTCACACAACAGACTCATCTTGGTCAGGATCGATTTGAAATCTATCATGGTTTCAGAGAAATCATACTCCATGGTAAGTTGTTCTTGTAGAATGTTGAACGACTACCCCAACTAAAATCTATCCACTCAACAAAAATTATTTCACACCACAGACTCATCTTCAGGATCGATTTGAAATCTATCATGGTTTCAGAGAAATCATAGTCCATGGTAAGTTGTTCTTGTAGAATGTTGAATGCTGATTTCAAATCTATCATGGTTTCAGAGAAATCATGCTCCATTGTAAGTTGTTCTTGTAGAATGTTGAACGACTACCCCAACTAAAATCTATCTAATCAACAAAAATTATTTCAGAAAAATCATACTCCATGGTTCGTTGTTCTTGTAAAATGTTGAACGATTACCCCAACTAAAATCTATCCACTCAACAAAAATTATTTCAGAGAAATCAGACTCCATGGTAAGTTGTTCTTGTAGAATGTTGAACGACTATCCCAACTAAAATCTATCCACTCAACAAAAATTATTTCACACCACAGACTTATCTTTTTCAGGATCGATTTGAAATCTATCATGGTTTCAGAGAAATCATACTCCATGTTTCGTTGTTCTTGTAAAATGTTGAACGACTATCCCAACTAAAATCTATCCACTCAACAAAAATTATTTCAGAGAAATCATACTCCATGGTTCGTTGTTCTTGTAAAATGTTGAACGACTATCCCAACTAAAATCTATCCACTCAACAAAAATTATTTCACACCACAGACGCATCTTGGTCAGGATCGATTTGAAATCTATCATGGTTTCAGAGAAATCATACTCCATGGTTCGTTGTTCTTGTAGAATGTTGAATGACTACCCCTAACTAAAATCTATCCACGCAACAAAAATTATTTCACACCACAGACTCATCTTGGTCAGGATCGATTTGAAATCTATCATGGTTTCAGAGAAATCATACTCCATGGTTCGTTGTTCTTGTAGAATGTTGAACGACTATCCCAACTAAAATCTATCCACTCAACAAAAATTATTTCACACCACAAACTCATCTTGGTCAGGATCGATTTGAAATCTATCATGGTTTCAGAGAAATCATACTACATGGTAAGTTGTTCTTGTAGAATGTTGAACGACTACCCCAACTAAAATCTATCCACTCAACAAAAATTATTTCTGAGAAATCATACTCCATGGTAAGTTGTTCTTGTAGAATGTTGAACGACTATCCCAACTAAAATCTATCCACTCAACAAAAATTATTTCACACCACAGACTCATCTTGGTCAGGATCGATTTGAAATCTATCATGGTTTCAGAGAAATCATACTCCATGGTTCGTTGTTCTTGTAGAATGTTGAACGACTATCCCAACTAAAATCTATCCACTCAACAAAAATTATTTCAGAGAAATCATACTCAATGGTAAGTTGTTCTTGTAAAATGTTGAACGACTATATCAACTAAAATCTATCCACTCAACAAAAATTATTTCAGAGAAATCATACTCCATGGTAAGTTGTTCTTGTAGAATGCTGAACGACTACCCCAACTAAAATCTATCCAATCAACAAAAATTATTTCAGAGAAATCATACTCCATGGTAAGTTGTTCTTGTAGAATGTTGAACGACTATACCAACTAAAATCTATGTACTCAACAAAAATTATTTCAGAGAAATCATACTCCATGGTTCGTTGTTCTTGTAGAATGTTGAACGACTACCCCAACTAAAATCTATCCACTCAACAAAAATTATTTCACACCACAGACTCATCTTGGTCAGGATCGATTTGAAATCTATCATGGTTTCAGAGAAATCATACTCCATGGTAAGTTGTTCTTGTAGAATGTTGAACGACTACCCCAACTAAAATCTATAAACTCAACAAAAATTATTTCACACCACAGACTCATCTTGGTCAGAATCGATTTGAAATCTATCATGGTTTCAGAGAAATCATACTCCATGGTTCGTTGTTCTTGTAAAATGTTGAACGACTACCCCAACTAAAATCTATCCACTCAACAAAAATTATTTCACACCACAGACTCATCTTGGTCAGGATCGATTTGAAATCTATCATGGTTTCAGAGAAATCATACTCCATGGTTCGTTGTTCTTGTAGAATGTTGAACGACTACCCCAACTAAAATCTATCCACTCAACAAAAATTATTTCACACCACAGACTCATCTTGGTCAGGATCGATTTGAAATCTATCATGGTTTCAGAGAAATCATACTCCATGGTTCGTTGTTCTTGTAAAATGTTGAACGACTACCCCAACTAAAATCTATCCACTCAACAAAAATTATTTCACACCACAGACTCATCTTGGTCAGGATCGATTTGAAATCTATCATGGTTTCAGAGAAATCATACTCCATGGTAAGTTGTTCTTGTAGAATGTTGAACGACTACCCCAACTAAAATCTATCCACTCAACAAAAATTATTTCACACCACAGACCCACCTTGGTAAGGATCGATTTGAAATCTATCATGGTTTCAGAGAAATCATACTCCATGAATGTTGAACGACTACCCCTAACTAAAATCTATCCACTCAATAAAAATTATTTCACACAACAGACTCATCTTGGTCAGGATCGATTTGAAATCTATCATGGTTTCAGAGAAATCATACTCCATGGTAAGTTGTTCTTGTAGAATGTTGAACGACTACCCCAACTAAAATCTATCCACTCAACAAAAATTATTTCACACCACAGACTCATCTTGGTCAGGATCGATTTGAAATCTATCATGGTTTCAGAGAAATCATACTCCATGGTTCGTTGTTCTTGTAAAATGTTGAACGACTATCCCAACTAAAATCTATCCACTCAACAAAAATGATTTCAGAGAAATCATACTCCATGGTTCGTTGTTCTTGTAAAATGTTGAACGACTACCCCAACTAAAATCTATCCACTCAACAAAAATTATTTCACACTACAGACTCATCTTGGTCAGGATCGATTTGAAATCTATCATGGTTTCAGAGAAATCATACTCCATGGTTCGTTGTTCTTGTAGAATGTTGAACGACTACCCCAACTAAAATCTATCCACTCAACAAAAATTATTTCACACCACAGACTCATCTTGGTCAGGATCGATTTGAAATCTATCATGGTTTCAGAGAAATCATACTCCATGGTTCGTTGTTCTTGTAAAATGTTGAACGACTATCCCAACAAAAATCTATCCACTCAACAAAAATTATTTCAGAGAAATCATACTCCATGGTTCGTTGTTCTTGTAGAATGTTGAACGACTGCCCCAACTAAAATCTATCCACTCAACAAAAATTATTTCAGAGAAATCATAGTCCATGGTAAGTTGTTCTTGTAGAATGTTGAACGACTATCCCAACTAAAATCTATCCACTCAACAAAAATTATTTCAGAGAAATCGTACTGCATGTTTCGTTGTTCTTGTAAAATGTTGAACGACTACCCCAACTAAAATCTATCCACTCAACAAAAATTATTTCAGAGAAATCATACTTCATGGTAAGTTGTTCTTGTAGAATGTTGAACGACTACCCCAACTAAAATCTATCCACTCAACAAAAATTATTTCATACCACAGACTCATCTTGGTCAGGATCGATTTGAAATCTATCATGGTTTCAGAGAAATCAAAGTCCATGGTAACTTGTTCTTGTAGAATGTTGAACGACTATCCCAACTAAAATCTATCCACTCAACAAAAATTATTTCACACCACAGGCTCATCTTGGTCAGGATCGATTTGAAATCTATCATGGTTTCAGAGAAATCATACTCCATGGTTCGTTGTTCTTGTAGAATGTTGAACGACTATCCCAACTAAAATCTATCCACTCAACAAAAATTATTTCAGAGAAATCATACTCCATGGTTCGTTGTTCTTGTAGAATGTTGAACGACTACCCCAACTAAAATCTATCCACTCAATAAAAATTATTTCACACCACAGACTCATCTTGGTCAGGATCGATTTGAAATCTATCATGGTTTCAGAGAAATCATACTCCATGGTAAGTTGTTCTTGTAGAATGTTGAACGACTACCCCAACTAAAATCTATAAACTCAACAAAAATTATTTCACACCACAGACTCATCTTGGTCAGAATCGATTTGAAATCTATCATGGTTGCAGAGAAATCATAGTCCATGGTTCGTTGTTCTTGTAGAATGTTGAACGACTATCCCAACTAAAATCTATCCACTCAACAAAAATTATTTCACACCACAGACTCATTTTGGTCAGGATCGATTTGAAATCTATCATGGTTGCAGAGAAATCATAGTCCATGGTTCGTTGTTCTTGTAGAATGTTGAACGACTACCCCAACTAAAATCTATCCACTCAACAAAAATTATTTCACACCACAGACTCATTTTGGTCAGGATCGATTTGAAATCTATCATGGTTTCAGAGAAATCATACTCCATGGTTCGTTGTTCTTGTAGAATGTTGAACGACTATCCCAACTAAAATCTATCCACTCAACAAAAATTATTTCACACCACAGACTCATCTTGGTCAGGATCGATTTGAAATCTATCATGGTTGCAGGGAAATCATAGTCCATGGTTCGTTGTTCTTGTAGAATGTTGAACGACTACCCCAACTAAAATCTATCCACTCAACAAAAATTATTTCAGAGAAATCATACTCCATGATTCGATGTTCTTGTAGAATGTTGAACGACTACCCCAACTAAAATCTATAAACTCAACAAAAATTATTTCAGAGAAATCATAGTCCATGGTAAGTTGTTCTTGTAGAATGTTGAACGACTACCCCAAGTAAAATCTATCCACTCAACAAAAATTATTTCAGAGAAATCATACTCCATGGTTCGATGTTCTTGTAGAATGTTGAACGACTACCCCAACTAAAATCTATAAACTCAACAAAAATTATTTCAGAGAAATCATACTCCATGGTAAGTTGTTCTTGTAGAATGTTGAACGACTACCCCAACTAAAATCTATCCACTCAACAAAAATTATTTCACACCACAGACTCATCTTGGTCACAATCGATTTGAAATCTATCATGGTTTCAGAGAAATCATACTCCATGGTAAGTTGTTCTTGTAGAATGTTGAACGACTACCCCAACTAAAATCTATCAACTCAACAAAAATTATTTCACACCCCAGACTCATCTTGGTGAGGATCGATTTGAAATCGATCATGGTTTCAGAGGAATCATACTCCATGGTAAGTTGTTCTTGTAAAATGTTGAACGACTATCCCAACTAAAATCTATCCACTCAACAAAAATTATTTCACACCACAGACTCATCTTGGTCAGGATCGATTTGAAATCTATCATGGTTTCAGAGAAATCATACTCCATGGTAAGTTGTTCTTGTAGAATGTTGAACGACTACCCCAACTAAAATCTATCCACTCAACAAAAATTATTTCACACCACAGACTCATCTTGGTCAGGATCGATTTGAAATCTATCATGGTTGCAGAGAAATCATACTCCATGGTTCGTTGTTCTTGTAGAATGTTCAACGACTACCCCAACTAAAATCTATCCACTCAACAAAAATTATTTCATACCACAGACTCATCTTGGTCAGGATCGATTTGAAATCTATCATGGTTTCAGAGAAATCATACTCCATGGTAAGTTGTTCTTGTAGAATGTTGAACGACTACCCCAACTAAAATCTATCCACTCAACAAAAATTATTTCACACCACAGACTCATCTTGGTCAGGATCGATTTGAAATCTATCATGGTTTCAGAGAAATCATACTCCATGATAAGTTGTTCTTGTAGAATGTTGAACGACTACCCCAACTAAAATCTATCCACTCAACAAAAATTATTTCACACCACAGACTCATCTTGGTCACAATCGATTTGAAATCTATCATGGTTTCAGAGAAATCATACTCCATGGTTCGTTGTTCTTGTAGAATGTTGAACGACTATCCCAACTAAAATCTATCCACTCAACAAAAATTATTTCAGAGAAATCATACTCCATGGTTCGATGTTCTTGTAGAATGTTGAACGACTACCCCAACTAAAATCTATCCACTCAACAAAAATTATTTCAGAGAAATCATACTACATGGTAAGTTGTTCTTGTAGAATGTTGAACGACTACCCCAACTAAAATCTATCCACTCAACAAAAATTATTTCAGAGAAATCATACTCCATGGTTCGATGTTCTTGTAGAATGTTGAACGACTACCCCAACTAAAATCTATCCACTCAACAAAAATTATTTCAGAGAAATCATACTCCATGGTAAGTTGTTCTTGTAGAATGTTGAACGACTACCCCAACTAAAATCTATCCACTCAACAAAAATTATTTCACACCACAGACTCATCTTGGTCAGGATCGATTTGAAATCTATCATGGTTTCAGAGAAATCATACTCCATGGTAAGTTGTTCTTGTAGAATGTTGAACGACTACCCCAACTAAAATCTATCCACTCAACAAAAATTATTTCACACCACAGACTCATCTTGGTGAGGATCGATTTGAAATCTATCATGGTTTCAGAGGAATCATACTCCATGGTAAGTTGTTCTTGTAAAATGTTGAACGACTATCCCAACTAAAATCTATCCACTCAACAAAAATTATTTCACACCACAGACTCATCTTGGTCAGGATCGATTTGAAATCTATCATGGTTTCAGAGAAATCATACTCCATGGTTCGATGTTCTTGTAAAATGTTGAACGACTACCCCAACTAAAATCTATCCACTCAACAAAAATTATTTCAGAGAAATCATAGTCCATGGTAAGTTGTTCTTGTAGAATGTTGAACGACTACCCCAACTAAAATCTATCCACTCAACAAAAATTATTTCAGAGAAATCATACTCCATGGTTCGTTGTTCTTGTAGAATGTTGAACGACTATCCCAACTAAAATCTATCCACTCAACAAAAATTATTTCAGAGAAATCATACTCCATGGTAAGTTGTTCTTGTAGAATGTTGAACGACTACCCCAACTAAAATCTATCTAGTCAACAAAAATTATTTCACACCACAGACTCATCTTGGTCAGGATCGATTTGAAATCTATCATGGTTTCAGAGAAATCATACTCCATGATAAGTTGTTCTTGTAGAATGTTGAACGACTACCCCAACTAAAATCTATCCACTCAACAAAAATTATTTCAGAGAAATCATACTATATGGTAAGTTGTTCTTGTAGAATGTTGAACGACTACCCCAACTAAAATCTATCCACTCAACAAAAATTATTTCAGAGAAATCATACTCCATGGTAAGTTGTTCTTGTAGAATGTTGAACGACTACCCCAACTAAAATCTATCCACTCAACAAAAATTATTTCAGAGAAATCATACTCCATGGTTCGTTGTTCTTGTAGAATGTTGAACGACTATCCCAACTAAAATCTATCCACTCAACAAAAATTATTTCAGAGAAATCATACTATATGGTAAGTTGTTCTTGTAGAATGTTGAACGACTACCCCAACTAAAATCTATCCACTCAACAAAAATTATTTCACACCACAGACTCATCTTGGTCAGGATCGATTTGAAATCTATCATGGTTTCAGAGAAATCATACTCCATGATAAGTTGTTCTTGTAGAATGTTGAACGACTACCCCAACTAAAATCTATCCACTCAACAAAAATTATTTCAGAGAAATCATACTCCATGGTTCGTTGTTCTTGTAGAATGTTGAACGACTACCCCAACTAAAATCTATCCACTCAACAAAAATTATTTCACACCACAGACTCATCTTGGTCAGGATCGATTTGAAATCTATCATGGTTTCAGAGAAATCATACTCCATGGTTCGTTGTTCTTGTAAAATGTTGAACGACTATCCCAACAAAAATCTATCCACTCAACAAAAATTATTTCAGAGAAATCATACTCCATGGTTCGTTGTTCTTGTAGAATATTGAACGACTGCCCCAACTAAAATCTATCCACTCAACAAAAATTATTTCAGAGAAATCATAGTCCATGGTAAGTTGTTCTTGTAGAATGTTGAACGACTATCCCAACTAAAATCTATCCACTCAACAAAAATTATTTCAGAGAAATCATACTGCATGTTTCGTTGTTCTTGTAAAATGTTGAACGACTACCCCAACTAAAATCTATCCACTCAACAAAAATTATTTCAGAGAAATCATACTTCATGGTAAGTTGTTCTTGTAGAATGTTGAACGACTACCCCAACTAAAATCTATCCACTCAACAAAAATTATTTCATACCACAGACTCATCTTGGTCAGGATCGATTTGAAATCTATCATGGTTTCAGAGAAATCAAAGTCCATGGTAAGTTGTTCTTGTAGAATGTTGAACGACTATCAAAACTAAAATCTATCCACTCAACAAAAATTATTTCACACCACAGACTCATCTTGGTCAGGATCGATTTGAAATCTATCATGGTTTCAGAGAAATCATACTCCATGGTTCGTTGTTCTTGTAGAATGTTGAACGACTATCCCAACTAAAATCTATCCACTCAACAAAAATTATTTCAGAGAAATCATACTCCATGGTTCGTTGTTCTTGTAGAATGTTGAACGACTACCCCAACTAAAATCTATCCACTCAATAAAAACTATTTCACACCACAGACTCATCTTGGTCAGGATCGATTTGAAATCTATCATGGTTTCAGAGAAATCATACTCCATGGTAAGTTGTTTTTGTAGAATGTTGAACGACTACCCCAACTAAAATCTATCCACTCAAGAAAAATTATTTCACACCACAGACTCATCTTGGTCAGGATCGATTTGAAATCTATCATGGTTGCAGAGAAATCATAGTCCATGGTTCGTTGTTCTTGTAGAATGTTGAACGACTATCCCAACTAAAATCTATCCACTCAACAAAAATTATTTCACACCACAGACTCATTTTGGTCAGGATCGATTTGAAATCTATCATGGTTGTAGAGAAGTCATAGTCCATGGTTCGTTGTTCTTGTAGAATGTTGAACGACTACCCCAACTAAAATCTATCCACTCAACAAAAATTATTTCACACCACAGACTCATTTTGGTCAGGATCGATTTGAAATCTATCATGGTTTCAGAGAAATCATACTCCATGGTTCGTTGTTCTTGTAGAATGTTGAACGACTATCCCAACTAAAATCTATCCACTCAACAAAAATTATTTCACACCACAGACTCATCTTGGTCAGGATCGATTTGAAATCTATCATGGTTGCAGAGAAATCATAGTCCATGGTTCGTTGTTCTTGTAGAATGTTGAACGACTACCCCAACTAAAATCTATCCACTCAACAAAAATTATTTCAGAGAAATCATACTCCATGGTTCGATGTTCTTGTAGAATGTTGAACGACTACCCCAACTAAAATCTATAAACTCAACAAAAATTATTTCAGAGAAATCATACTCCATGGTAAGTTGTTCTTGTAGAATGTTGAACGACTACCCCAAGTAAAATCTATCCACTCAACAAAAATTATTTCAGAGAAATCATACTCCATGGTTCGATGTTCTTGTAGAATGTTGAACGACTACCCCAACTAAAATCTATCCACTCAACAAAAATTATTTCAGAGAAATCATACTCCATGGTTCGATGTTCTTGTAGAATGTTGAACGACTACCCCAACTAAAATCTATAAACTCAACAAAAATTATTTCAGAGAAATCATACTCCATGGTAAGTTGTTCTTGTAGAATGTTGAACGACTACCCCAAGTAAAATCTATCCACTCAACAAAAATTATTTCAGAGAAATCATACTCCATGGTTCGATGTTCTTGTAGAATGTTGAACGACTACCCCAACTAAAATCTATAAACTCAACAAAAATTATTTCAGAGAAATCATACTCCATGGTAAGTTGTTCTTGTAGAATGTTGAACGACTACCCCAACTAAAATCTATCCACTCAACAAAAATTATTTCACACCACAGACTCATCTTGGTCACAATCGATTTGAAATCTATCATGGTTTCAGAGAAATCATACTCCATGGTAAGTTGTTCTTGTAGAATGTTGAACGACTACCCCAACTAAAATCTATCAACTCAACAAAAATTATTTCACACCACAGACTCATCTTGGTGAGGATCGATTTGAAATCTATCATGGTTTCAGAGGAATCATACTCCATGGTAAGTTGTTCTTGTAAAATGTTGAACGACTATCCCAACTAAAATCTATCCACTCAACAAAAATTATTTCACACCACAGACTCATCTTGGTCAGGATCGATTTGAAATCTATCATGGTTTCAGAGAAATCATACTCCATGGTAAGTTGTTCTTGTAGAATGTTGAACGACTACCCCAACTAAAATCTATCTACTCAACAAAAATTATTTCACACCACAGACTCATCTTGGTCAGGATCGATTTGAAATCTATCATGGTTGCAGAGAAATCATACTCCATGGTTCGTTGTTCTTGTAGAATGTTCAACGACTACCCCAACTAAAATCTATCCACTCAACAAAAATTATTTCATACCACAGACTCATCTTGGTCAGGATCGATTTGAAATCTATCATGGTTTCAGAGAAATCATACTCCATGGTAAGTTGTTCTTGTAGAATGTTGAACGACTACCCCAACTAAAATCTATCCACTCAACAAAAATTATTTCACACCACAGACTCATCTTGGTCAGGATCGATTTGAAATCTATCATGGTTTCAGAGAAATCATACTCCATGATAAGTTGTTCTTGTAGAATGTTGAACGACTACCCCAACTAAAATCTATCCACTCAACAAAAATTATTTCACACCACAGACTCATCTTGGTCACAATCGATTTGAAATCTATCATGGTTTCAGAGAAATCATACTCCATGGTTCGTTGTTCTTGTAGAATGTTGAACGACTATCCCAACTAAAATCTATCCACTCAACAAAAATTATTTCAGAGAAATCATACTGCATGGTTCGTTGTTCTTGTAGAATGTTGAACGACTACCCCAACTAAAATCTATCCACTCAACAAAAATTATTTCAGAGAAATCATAGTCCATGGTAAGTTGTTCTTGTAGAATGTTGAACGACTACCCCAACTAAAATCTATCCACTCAACAAAAATTATTTCAGAGAAATCATACTCCATGGTTCGATGTTCTTGTAGAATGTTGAACGACTACCCCAACTAAAATCTATCCACTCAACAAAAATTATTTCAGAGAAATCATACTCCATGGTAAGTTGTTCTTGTAGAATGTTGAACGACTACCCCAACTAAAATCTATCCACTCAACAAAAATTATTTCACACCACAGACTCATCTTGGTCAGGATCGATTTGAAATCTATCATGGTTTCAGAGAAATCATACTCCATGGTAAGTTGTTCTTGTAGAATGTTGAACGACTACCCCAACTAAAATCTATCCACTCAACAAAAATTATTTCACACCACAGACTCATCTTGGTGAGGATCGATTTGAAATCTATCATGGTTTCAGAGGAATCATACTCCATGGTAAGTTGTTCTTGTAAAATGTTGAACGACTATCCCAACTAAAATCTATCCACTCAACAAAAATTATTTCACACCACAGACTCATCTTGGTCAGGATCGATTTGAAATCTATCATGGTTTCAGAGAAATCATACTCCATGGTCATTGTTGTTCTTGTAGAATGTTGAACGACTATCCCAACTAAAATCTATCCACTCAACAAAAATTATTTCAGAGAAATCATACTCCATAGTTCGTTGTTCTTGTAGAATGTTGAACGACTACCCCAACTAAAATCTATCCACTAAAACAAAAAATATTTCACACCACAGACTCATCTTGGTCACAATCGATTTGAAATCTATCATGGTTTCAGAGAAATCATACTCCATGGTTCGATGTTCTTGTAAAATGTTGAACGACTACACCAACTAAAATCTATCCACTCAACAAAAATTATTTCAGAGAAATCATAGTCCATGGTAAGTTGTTCTTGTAGAATGTTGAACGACTACCCCAACTAAAATCTATCCACTCAACAAAAATTATTTCAGAGAAATCATACTCCATGGTTCGTTGTTCTTGTAGAATGTTGAACGACTATCCCAACTAAAATCTATCCACTCAACAAAAATTATTTCAGAGAAATCATACTCCATGGTAAGTTGTTCTTGTAGAATGTTGAACGACTACCCCAACTAAAATCTATCTAGTCAAGAAAAATTATTTCAGAGAAATCATACTATATGGTAAGTTGTTCTTGTAGAATGTTGAACGACTACCCCAACTAAAATCTATCCACTCAACAAAAATTATTTCACACCACAGACTCATCTTGGTCAGGATCGATTTGAAATCTATCATGGTTTCAGAGAAATCATACTCCATGATAAGTTGTTCTTGTAGAATGTTGAACGACTACCCCAACTAAAATCTATCCACTCAACAAAAATTATTTCAGAGAAATCATACTCCATGGTAAGTTGTTCTTGTAGAATGTTGAACGACTACCACAACTAAAATCTATCCACTTAACAAAAATTATTTCACACCACAGACTCATCTTGGTCAGGATCGATTTGAAATCTATCATGGTTTCAGAGAAATCATACTCCATGGTAAGTTGTTCTTGTAGAATGTTGAACGACTACCCCAACTAAAATCTATCCACTCAACAAAAATTATTTCAGAGAAATCATACTCCATGGTTCGTTGTTCTTGTAGAATGTTGAACGACTATCCCAACTAAAATCTATCCACTCAACAAAAATTATTTCAGAGAAATCATACTCCATGGTAAATTGTTCTTGTAGAATGTAGAACGACTACCCCAACTAAAATCTATTCACTCAACAAAAATTATTTCAGAGAAATCATACTCCATGGTTCGTTGTTCTTGTAGAATGTTGAACGACTACCCCAACTAAAATCTATCCACTCAACAAAAATTATTTCACACCACAGACTCATCTTGGTCAGGATCGATTTGAAATCTATCATGGTTTCAGAGAAATCATACTCCATGGTAAGTTGTTCTTGTAGAATGTTGAACGACTACCCCAACTAAAATCTATCCACTCAACAAAAATTATTTCAGAGAAATCATACTCCATGATAAGTTGTTCTTGTAGAATGTTGAACGACTACCCCAACTAAAATCTATCCACTCAACAAAAATTATTTCACACCACAGACTCATCTTGGTCAGGATCGATTTGAAATCTATCATGGTTTCAGAGAAATCATACTCCATGGTAAGTTGTTCTTGTAGAATGTTGAACGACTACCCCAACTAAAATCTATCCACTCAACAAAAATTATTTCAGAGAAATCATACTCCATGGTAAGTTGTTCTTGTAGAATGTTGAACGACTACCCCAACTAAAATCTATCCACTCAACAAAAATTATTTCACACCACAGACTCATCTTGGTCAGGATCGATTTGAAATCTATCATGGTTTCAGAGAAATCATACTCCATGGTTCGTTGTTCTTGTAAAATGTTGAACGACTACCCCAACTAAAACCTATCCACTCAACTAAAATTATTTCAGAGAAATCATAGTCCATGGTAAGTTGTTCTTGTAGAATGTTGAACGACTACCCCAACTAAAATCTATCCACTCAACAAAAATTATTTCACACCACAGACTCATCTTGGTCAGGATCGATTTGAAATCTATCATGGTTTCAGAGAAATCATACTCCATGGTTCGATGTTCTTGTAAAATGTTGAACGACTACCCCAACTAAAATCTATCCACTCAACAAAAATTATTTCAGAGAAATCATAGTCCATGGTAAGTTGTTCTTGTAGAATGTTGAACGACTACCCCAACTAAAATCTATCCACTCAACAAAAATTATTTCAGAGAAATCATACTCCATGGTAAGTTGTTCTTGTAGAATGTTGAACGACTACCCCAACTAAAATCTATCCACTCAACAAAAATTATTTCAGAGAAATCATACTCCATGGTAAGTTGTTCTTGTAGAATGTTGAACGACTACCCCAACTAAAATCTATCCACTCAACAAAAATTATTTCACACCACAGACTCATCTTGGTCAGGATCGATTTGAAATCTATCATGGTTTCAGAGAAATCATACTCCATGGTTCGATGTTCTTGTAAAATGTTGAACGACTACCCCAACTAAAATCTATCCACTCAACAAAAATTATTTCAGAGAAATCATAGTCCATGGTAAGTTGTTCTTGTAGAATGTTGAACGACTACCCCAACTAAAATCTATCCACTCAACAAAAATTATTTCAGAGAAATCATACTCCATGGTTCGTTGTTCTTGTAGAATGTTGAACGACTATCCCAACTAAAATCTATCCACTCAACAAAAATTATTTCAGAGAAATCATACTCCATGGTAAGTTGTTTTTGTAGAATGTTGAACGACTACCCCAACTAAAATCTATCTAGTCAACAAAAATTATTTCAGAGAAATCATACTATATGGTAAGTTGTTCTTGTAGAATGTTGAACGACTACCCCAACTAAAATCTATCCACTCAACAAAAATTATTTCACACCACAGACTCATCTTGGTCAGGATCGATTTGAAATCTATCATGGTTTCAGAGAAATCATACTCCATGATAAGTTGTTCTTGTAGAATGTTGAACGACTACCCCAACTAAAATCTATCCACTCAACAAAAATTATTTCAGAGAAATCATACTCCATGGTAAGTTGTTCTTGTAGAATGTTGAACGACTACCACAACTAAAATCTATCCACTTAACAAAAATTATTTCACACCACAGACTCATCTTGGTCAGGATCGATTTGAAATCTATCATGGTTTCAGAGAAATCATACTCCATGGTAAGTTGTTCTTGTAGAATGTTGAACGACTACCCCAACTAAAATCTATCCACTCAACAAAAATTATTTCAGAGAAATCATACTCCATGGTTCGTTGTTCTTGTAGAATGTTGAACGACTATCCCAACTAAAATCTATCCACTCAACAAAAATTATTTCAGAGAAATCATACTCCATGGTAAATTGTTCTTGTAGAATGTAGAACGACTACCCCAACTAAAATCTATTCACTCAACAAAAATTATTTCAGAGAAATCATACTCCATGGTAAGTTGTTCTTGTAGAATGTTGAACGACTACCCCAACTAAAATCTATCCACTCAACAAAAATTATTTCACACCACAGACTCATCTTGGTCAGGATCGATTTGAAATCTATCATGGTTTCAGAGAAATCATACTCCATGGTAAGTTGTTCTTGTAGAATGTTGAACGACTACCCCAACTAAAATCTATCCACTCAACAAAAATTATTTCAGAGAAATCATACTCCATGATAAGTTGTTCTTGTAGAATGTTGAACGACTACCCCAACTAAAATCTATCCACTCAACAAAAATTATTTCACACCACAGACTCATCTTGGTCAGGATCGATTTGAAATCTATCATGGTTTCAGAGAAATCATACTCCATGGTAAGTTGTTCTTGTAGAATGTTGAACGACTACCCCAACTAAAATCTATCCACTCAACAAAAATTATTTCAGAGAAATCATACTCCATGGTAAGTTGTTCTTGTAGAATGTTGAACGACTACCCCAACTAAAATCTATCCACTCAACAAAAATTATTTCACACCACAGACTCATCTTGGTCAGGATCGATTTGAAATCTATCATGGTTTCAGAGAAATCATACTCCATGGTTCGATGTTCTTGTAAAATGTTGAACGACTACCCCAACTAAAATCTATCCACTCAACAAAAATTATTTCAGAGAAATCATAGTCCATGGTAAGTTGTTCTTGTAGAATGTTGAACCACAACCCCAACTAAAATCTATCCACTCAACAAAAATTATTTCGGAGAAATCATACTCCATGGTAAGTTGTTCTTGTAGAATGTTGAACGACTATCCCAACTAAAATCTATCCACTCAACAAAAATTATTTCAGAGAAATCATACTCCATGGTAAGTTGTTCTTGTAGAATGTTGAACGACTACCCCAACTAAAATCTATCTAGTCAACAAAAATTATTTCAGAGAAATCATACTCCATGGTAAGTTGTTCTTGTAGAATGTTGAACGACTACCCCAACTAAAATCTATCCACTCAACAAAAATTATTTCACACCACAGACTCATCTTGGTCAGGATCGATTTGAAATCTATCATGGTTTCAGAGAAATCATACTCCATGGTGCGTTGTTCTTGTAGAATGTTGAGCGACTATCCCAACTAAAATCTATCCACTCAACAAAAATTATTTCAGAGAAATCATAGTCCATGGTAAGTTGTTCTTGTAGAATGTTGAACGACTACCCCAACTAAAATCTATCCACTCAACAAAAATTATTTCAGAGAAATCATACTCCATGGTAAGTTGTTCTTGTAGAATGTTGAACGACTACCCCAACTAAAATCTATCCACTCAACAAAAATTATTTCACACGACAGACTCATCTTGGTCAGGATCGATTTGAAATCTATCATGGTTTCAGAGAAATCATACTCCATGGTTCGATGTTCTTGTAAAATGTTGAACGACTACCCCAACTAAAATCTATCCACTCAACAAAAATTATTTCAGAGAAATCATAGTCCATGGTAAGTTGTTCTTGTAGAATGTTGAACGACTACCCCAACTAAAATCTATCCACTCAACAAAAATTATTTCAGAGAAATCATACTCCATGGTTCGTTGTTCTTGTAGAATGTTGAACGACTATCCCAACTAAAATCTATCCACTCAACAAAAATTATTTCAGAGAAATCATACTCCATGGTAAGTTGTTCTTGTAGAATGTTGAACGACTACCCCAACTAAAATCTATCTAGTCAACAAAAATTATTTCAGAGAAATCATACTATATGGTAAGTTGTTCTTGTAGAATGTTGAACGACTACCCCAACTAAAATCTATCCACTCAACAAAAATTATTTCACACCACAGACTCATCTTGGTCAGGATCGATTTGAAATCTATCATGGTTTCAGAGAAATCATACTCCATGGTAAGTTGTTCTTGTAGAATGTTGAACGACTACCCCAACTAAAATCTATCCACTCAACAAAAATTATTTCAGAGAAATCATACTCCATGGTAAGTTGTTCTTGTAGAATGTTGAACGACTACCACAACTAAAATCTATCCACTTAACAAAAATTATTTCACACCACAGACTCATCTTGGTCAGGATCGATTTGAAATCTATCATGGTTTCAGAGAAATCATACTCCATGGTAAGTTGTTCTTGTAGAATGTTGAACGACTACCCCAACTAAAATCTATCCACTCAACAAAAATTATTTCAGAGAAATCATACTCCATGGTTCGTTGTTCTTGTAGAATGTTGAACGACTATCCCAACTAAAATCTATCCACTCAAAAAAATTATTTCGGAGAAATCATACTCCATGGTAAATTGTTCTTGTAGAATGTTGAACGACTACCCCAACTAAAATCTATCCACTCAACAAAAATTATTTCAGAGAAATCATACTCCATGGTTCGTTGTTCTTGTAGAATGTTGAACGACTACCCCAACTAAAATCTATCCACTCAACAAAAATTATTTCACACCACAGACTCATCTTGGTCAGGATCGATTTGAAATCTATCATGGTTTCAGAGAAATCATACTCCATGGTAAGTTGTTCTTGTAGAATGTTGAACGACTACCCCAACTAAAATCTATCCACTCAACAAAAATTATTTCAGAGAAATCATACTCCATGATAAGTTGTTCTTGTAGAATGTTGAACGACTACCCCAACTAAAATCTATCCACTCAACAAAAATTATTTCACACCACAGACTCATCTTGGTCAGGATCGATTTGAAATCTATCATGGTTTCAGAGAAATAATACTCCATGGTAAGTTGTTCTTGTAGAATGTTGAACGACTACCCCAACTAAAATCTATCCACTCAACAAAAATTATTTCACAGAAATCATACTCCATGGTTCGTTGTTCTTGTAGAATGTTGAACGACTATCCCAACTAAAATCTATCCACTCAACAAAAATTATTTCAGAGAAATCATACTCCATGGTAAGTTGTTCTTGTAGAATGTTGAACGACTACCCCAACTAAAATCTATCCACTCAACAAAAATTATTTCAGAGAAATCATACTCCATGGTAAGTTGTTCTTGTAGAATGTTGAACGACTACCACAACTAAAATCTATCCACTCAACAAAAATTATTTCAGAGAAATCATACTCCATGGTAAGTTGTTCTTGTAGAATGTTGAACGACTACCACAACTAAAATCTATCCACTTAACAAAAATTATTTCACACCACAGACTCATCTTGGTCAGGATCGATTTGAAATCTATCATGGTTTCAGAGAAATCATACTCCATGGTAAGTTGTTCTTGTAGAATGTTGAACGACTACCCTAACTAAAATCTATCCACTCAACAAAAATTATTTCAGAGAAATCATACTCCATGGTTCGTTGTTCTTGTAGAATGTTGAACGACTATCCCAACTAAAATCTATCCACTCAACAAAAATTATTTCAGAGAAATCATACTCCATGGTAAATTGTTCTTGTAGAATGTAGAACGACTACCCCAACTAAAATCTATTCACTCAACAAAAATTATTTCAGAGAAATCATACTCCATGGTAAGTTGTTCTTGTAGAATGTTGAACGACTACCCCAACTAAAATCTATCCACTCAACAAAAATTATTTCACACCACAGACTCATCTTGGTCAGGATCGATTTGAAATCTATCATGGTTTCAGAGAAATCATACTCCATGGTAAGTTGTTCTTGTAGAATGTTGAACGACTACCCCAACTAAAATCTATCCACTCAACAAAAATTATTTCAGAGAAATCATACTCCATGATAAGTTGTTCTTGTAGAATGTTGAACGACTACCCCAACTAAAATCTATCCACTCAACAAAAATTATTTCACACCACAGACTCATCTTGGTCAGGATCGATTTGAAATCTATCATGGTTTCAGAGAAATCATACTCCATGGTAAGTTGTTCTTGTAGAATGTTGAACGACTACCCCAACTAAAATCTATCCACTCAACAAAAATTATTTCAGAGAAATCATACTCCATGGTAAGTTGTTCTTGTAGAATGTTGAACGACTACCCCAACTAAAATCTATCCACTCAACAAAAATTATTTCACACCACAGACTCATCTTGGTCAGGATCGATTTGAAATCTATCATGGTTTCAGAGAAATCATACTCCATGGTTCGATGTTCTTGTAAAATGTTGAACGACTACCCCAACTAAAATCTATCCACTCAACAAAAATTATTTCAGAGAAATCATAGTCCATGGTAAGTTGTTCTTGTAGAATGTTGAACCACAACCCCAACTAAAATCTATCCACTCAACAAAAATTATTTCGGAGAAATCATACTCCATGGTAAGTTGTTCTTGTAGAATGTTGAACGACTATCCCAACTAAAATCTATCCACTCAACAAAAATTATTTCAGAGAAATCATACTCCATGGTAAGTTGTTCTTGTAGAATGTTGAACGACTACCCCAACTAAAATCTATCTAGTCAACAAAAATTATTTCAGAGAAATCATACTCCATGGTAAGTTGTTCTTGTAGAATGTTGAACGACTACCCCAACTAAAATCTATCCACTCAACAAAAATTATTTCACACCACAGACTCATCTTGGTCAGGATCGATTTGAAATCTATCATGGTTTCAGAGAAATCATACTCCATGGTGCGTTGTTCTTGTAGAATGTTGAGCGACTATCCCAACTAAAATCTATCCACTCAACAAAAATTATTTCAGAGAAATCATAGTCCATGGTAAGTTGTTCTTGTAGAATGTTGAACGACTACCCCAACTAAAATCTATCCACTCAACAAAAATTATTTCAGAGAAATCATACTCCACGGTAAGTTGTTCTTGTAGAATGTTGAACGACTACCCCAACTAAAATCTATCCACTCAACAAAAATTATTTCACACCACAGACTCATCTTGGTCAGGATCGATTTGAAATCTATCATGGTTTCAGAGAAATCATACTCCATGGTTCGATGTTCTTGTAAAATGTTGAACGACTACCCCAACTAAAATCTATCCACTCAACAAAAATTATTTCAGAGAAATCATAGTCCATGGTAAGTTGTTCTTGTAGAATGTTGAACGACTACCCCAACTAAAATCTATCCACTCAACAAAAATTATTTCAGAGAAATCATACTCCATGGTTCGTTGTTCTTGTAGAATGTTGAACGACTATCCCAACTAAAATCTATCCACTCAACAAAAATTATTTCAGAGAAATCATACTCCATGGTAAGTTGTTCTTGTAGAATGTTGAACGACTACCCCAACTAAAATCTATCTAGTCAACAAAAATTATTTCAGAGAAATCATACTATATGGTAAGTTGTTCTTGTAGAATGTTGAACGACTACCCCAACTAAAATCTATCCACTCAACAAAAATTATTTCACACCACAGACTCATCTTGGTCAGGATCGATTTGAAATCTATCATGGTTTCAGAGAAATCATACTCCATGGTAAGTTGTTCTTGTAGAATGTTGAACGACTACCCCAACTAAAATCTATCCACTCAACAAAAATTATTTCAGAGAAATCATACTCCATGGTAAGTTGTTCTTGTAGAATGTTGAACGACTACCACAACTAAAATCTATCCACTTAACAAAAATTATTTCACACCACAGACTCATCTTGGTCAGGATCGATTTGAAATCTATCATGGTTTCAGAGAAATCATACTCCATGGTAAGTTGTTCTTGTAGAATGTTGAACGACTACCCCAACTAAAATCTATCCACTCAACAAAAATTATTTCAGAGAAATCATACTCCATGGTTCGTTGTTCTTGTAGAATGTTGAACGACTATCCCAACTAAAATCTATCCACTCAAAAAAATTATTTCAGAGAAATCATACTCCATGGTAAATTGTTCTTGTAGAATGTTGAACGACTACCCCAACTAAAATCTATCCACTCAACAAAAATTATTTCAGAGAAATCATACTCCATGGTAAGTTGTTCTTGTAGAATGTTGAACGACTACCCCAACTAAAATCTATCCACTCAACAAAAATTATTTCACACCACAGACTCATCTTGGTCAGGATCGATTTGAAATCTATCATGGTTTCAGAGAAATCATACTCCATGGTAAGTTGTTCTTGTAGAATGTTGAACGACTACCCCAACTAAAATCTATCCACTCAACAAAAATTATTTCAGAGAAATCATACTCCATGATAAGTTGTTCTTGTAGAATGTTGAACGACTACCCCAACTAAAATCTATCCACTCAACAAAAATTATTTCAGAGAAATCATACTCCATGGTAAGTTGTTCTTGTAGAATGTTGAACGACTACCCCAACTAAAATCTATCTAGTCAACAAAAATTATTTCAGAGAAATCATACTCCATGGTAAGTTGTTCTTGTAGAATGTTGAACGACTACCCCAACTAAAATCTATCCACTCAACAAAAATTATTTCACACCACAGACTCATCTTGGTCAGGATCGATTTGAAATCTATCATGGTTTCAGAGAAATAATACTCCATGGTAAGTTGTTCTTGTAGAATGTTGAACGACTACCCCAACTAAAATCTATCCACTCAACAAAAATTATTTCACAGAAATCATACTCCATGGTTCGTTGTTCTTGTAGAATGTTGAACGACTATCCCAACTAAAATCTATCCACTCAACAAAAATTATTTCAGAGAAATCATACTCCATGGTAAGTTGTTCTTGTAGAATGTTGAACGACTACCCCAACTAAAATCTATCCACTCAACAAAAATTATTTCAGAGAAATCATACTCCATGGTAAGTTGTTCTTGTAGAATGTTGAACGACTACCACAACTAAAATCTATCCACTCAACAAAAATTATTTCAGAGAAATCATACTCCATGGTAAGTTGTTCTTGTAGAATGTAAAATCTATCTAGTCAACAAAAATTATTTCAGAGAAATCATACTCCATGGTAAGTTGTTCTTGTAGAATGTTGAACGACTACCCCAACTAAAATCTATCCACTCAACAAAAATTATTTCAGAGAAATCATACTCCATGGTAAGTTGTTCTTGTAGAATGTTGAACGACTACCCCAACTAAAATCTATCCACTCAACAAAAATTATTTCACACCACAGACTCATCTTGGTCAGGATCGATTTGAAATCTATCATGGTTTCAGAGAAATAATACTCCATGGTAAGTTGTTCTTGTAGAATGTTGAACGACTACCCCAACTAAAATCTATCCACTCAACAAAAATTATTTCAGAGAAATCATACTCCATGGTTCGTTGTTCTTGTAGAATGTTGAACGACTATCCCAACTAAAATCTATCCACTCAACAAAAATTATTTCAGAGAAATCATACTCCATGGTAAGTTGTTCTTGTAGAATGTTGAACGACTACCCCAACTAAAATCTATCCACTCAACAAAAATTATTTCAGAGAAATCATACTCCATGGTAAGTTGTTCTTGTAGAATGTTGAACGACTACCCCAACTAAAATCTATCTAGTCAACAAAAATTATTTCAGAGAAATCATACTCCATGGTAAGTTGTTCTTGTAGAATGTTGAACGACTACCCCAACTAAAATCTATCTAGTCAACAAAAATTATTTCAGAGAAATCATACTCCATGGTAAGTTGTTCTTGTAGAATGTTGAACGACTACCCCAACTAAAATCTATCCACTCAACAAAAATTATTTCACACCACAGACTCATCTTGGTCAGGATCGATTTGAAATCTATCATGGTTTCAGAGAAATAATACTCCATGGTAAGTTGTTCTTGTAGAATGTTGAACGACTACCCCAACTAAAATCTATCCACTCAACAAAAATTATTTCAGAGAAATCATACTCCATGGTTCGTTGTTCTTGTAGAATGTTGAACGACTATCCCAACTAAAATCTATCCACTCAACAAAAATTATTTCAGAGAAATCATACTCCATGGTAAGTTGTTCTTGTAGAATGTTGAACGACTACCCCAACTAAAATCTATCCACTCAACAAAAATTATTTCAGAGAAATCATACTCCATGGTAAGTTGTTCTTGTAGAATGTTGAACGACTACCACAACTAAAATCTATCCACTCAACAAAAATTATTTCACACCACAGACTCATCTTGGTCAGGATCGATTTGAAATCTATCATGGTTTCAGAGAAATAATACTCCATGGTAAGTTGTTCTTGTAGAAAGTTGAACGACTACCCCAACTAAAATCTATCCACTCAACAAAAATTATTTCAGAGAAATCATACTCCATGGTTCGTTGTTCTTGTAGAATGTTGAACCACTATCCCAACTAAAATCTATCCACTCAACAAAAATTATTTCAGAGAAATCATACTCCATGGTAAGTTGTTCTTGTAGAATGTTGAACGACTACCCCAACTAAAATCTATCCACTCAACAAAAATTATTTCAGAGAAATCATACTCCATGGTAAGTTGTTCTTGTAGAATGTTGAACGACTACCCCAACTAAAATCTATCCACTCAACAAAAATTATTTCACACCACAGACTCATCTTGGTCAGGATCGATTTGAAATCTATCATGGTTTCAGAGAAATCATACTCCATGGTTCGTTGTTCTTGTAGAATGTTGAACGACTACCCCAACTAAAATCTATCCACTCAACAAAAATTATTTCAGAGAAATCATACTCCATGGTAAGTTGTTCTTGTAGAATGTTGAACGACTACCCCAACTAAAATCTATCCACTCAACAAAAATTATTTCACACCACAGACTCATCTTGGTCAGGATCGATTTGAAATCTATCATGGTTTCAGAGAAATCATACTCCATGGTAAGTTGTTCTTGTAGAATGTTGAACGACTACCCCAACTAAAATCTATCCACTCAACAAAAATTATTTCACACCACAGACTCATCTTGGTGAGGATCGATTTGAAATCTATCATGGTTTCAGAGAAATCATACTCCATTTTAAGTTGTTCTTGTAAAATGTTGAACGACTATCCCAACTAAAATCTATCCACTCAACAAAAATTATTTCACACCACAGACTCATCTTGGTCAGGATCGATTTGAAATCTATCATGGTTTCAGAGAAATCATACTCCATGGTAAGTTGTTCTTGTAGAATGTTGAACGACTATCCCAACTAAAATCTATCCACTCAACAAAAATTATTTCAGAGAAATCATACTCCATGGTTCGTTGTTCTTGTAGAATGTTGAGCGACTATCCCAACTAAAATCTATCCACTCAACAAAAATTATTTCACACCACAGACTCATCTTGGTCAGGATCGATTTGAAATCTATCATGGTTTCAGAGAAATCATACTCCATGGTTCGTTGTTCTTGTAAAATGTTGAACGACTACCCCAACTAAAACTTATCCACTCAACAAAAATTATTTCAGAGAAATCATAGTCCATGGTAAGTTGTTCTTGTAGAATGTTGAACGACTACCCCAACTAAAATCTATCCACTCAACAAAAATTATTTCAGAGAAATCATACTATATGGTTCGTTGTTCTTGTAGAATGTTGAACGACTATCCCAACTAAAATCTATCCACTCAACAAAAATTATTTCAGAGAAATCATACTCCATGGTTCGTTGTTCTTGTAGAATGTTGAACGACTACCCCAACTAAAATCTATCCACTCAACAAAAATTATTTCAGAGAAATCATACTCCATGGTAAGTTGTTCTTGTAGAATGTTGAACGACTACCCTAACTAAAATCTATCCACTCAACAAAAATTATTTCAGAAAAATCATACTCCATGGTAAGTTGTTCTTGTAGAATGTTGAACGACTACCCCAACTAAAATCTATCCACTCAACAAAAATTATTTCACACCACAGACTCATCTTGGTCAGGATCGATTTGAAATCTATCATGGTTTCAGAGAAACCATACTCCATGGTAAGTTGTTCTTGTAGAATGTTGAACGACTACCCCAACTAAAATCTATCCACTCAACAAAAATTATTTCACACCACAGACTCACCTTGGTCAGGATCGATTTGAAATCTATCATGGTTTCAGAGAAATCATACTCCATGGTTCGTTGTTCTTGTAGAATGTTGAACGACTATCCCAACTAAAATCTATCCACTCAACAAAAATTATTTCACACCACAGACTCATCTTGGTCAGGATCGATTTGAAATCTATCATGGTTTCAGAGAAATCATACTCCATGGTAAGTTGTTCTTGTAGAATGTTGAACGACTATCCCAACTAAAATCTATCCACTCAACAAAAATTATTTCACACCACAGACTCATCTTGGTCAGGATCGATTTGAAATCTATCATGGTTTCAGAGAAATCATACTCCATGGTTCGTTGTTCTTGTAGAATGTTGAACGACTACCCCAACTAAAATCTATCCACTCAACAAAAATTATTTCAGAGAAATCATACTCCATGGTTCGTTGTTCTTGTAGAATGTTGAACGACTACCCCAACTAAAATCTATCCACTCAACAAAAATTATTTCAGAGAAATCATAGTCCATGGTAAGTTGTTCTTGTAGAATGTTGAACGACTACCCCAACTAAAATCTATCCACTCAACAAAAATTATTTCAGAGAAATCATACTCCATGGTTCGTTGTTCTTGTAGAATGTTGAACGACTACCCCAACTAAAATCTATCCACTCAACAAAAATTATTTCACACCACAGACTCATCTTGGTCAGGATCGATTTGAAATCTATCATGGTTTCAGAGAAATCATACTCCATGGTAAGTTGTTCTTGTAGAATGTTGAACGACTACCCCAACTAAAATCTATCCACTCAACAAAAATTATTTCACACCACAGACTCATCTTGGTCAGGATCGATTTGAAATCTATCATGGTTTCAGAGAAATCATAGTCCATGGTAAGTTGTTCTTGTAGAATGTTGAACGACTACCCCAACTAAAATCTATCCACTCAACAAAAATTATTTCAGAAAAACATAGTCCATGGTAAGTTGTTCTTGTAGAATGTTGAACGACTACCCCAACTAAAATCTATCCACTCAACAAAAATTATTTCAGAGAAATCATACTCCATGGTTCGTTGTTCTTGTAAAATGTTGAACGACTACCCCAACTAAAATCTATCCACTCAACAAAAATTATTTCAGAGAAATCATACTCCATGGTAAGTTGTTCTTGTAGAATGTTGAACGACTACCCCAACTAAAATCTATCCACTCAACAAAAATTATTTCAGAGAAATCATACTCTATGGTAAGTTGTTCTTGTAGAATGTTGAACGACTACCCCAACTAAAATCTATCCACTCAACAAAAATTATTTCAGAGAAATCATACTCCATGGTAAGTTGTTCTTGTAGAATGTTGAACGACTACCCCAACTAAAATATATCCACTCAACAAAAATTATTTCACACCACAGACTCATCTTGGTCAGGATCGATTTGAAATCTATCATGGTTTCAGAGAAATCATACTCCATGGTAAGTTGTTCTTGTAGAATGTTGAACGACTACCCCAACTAAAATCTATCCACTCAACAAAAATTATTTCACACCACAGACTCATCTTGGTCAGGATCGATTTGAAATCTATCATGGTTTCAGAGAAATCATACTCCATGGTAAGTTGTTCTTGTAGAATGTTGAACGACTACTCCAACTAAAATCTATCCACTCAACAAAAATTATTTCAGAGAAATCATACTCCATGGTTCGTTGTTCTTGTAGAATGTTGAACGACTACCCCAACTAAAAACTATCCACTCAACAAAAATTATTTCACAAAACAGACTCATCTTGGTCAGGATCGATTTGAAATCTATCATGGTTTCAGAGAAATCATACTCCATGGTTCGTTGTTCTTGTAGAATGTTGAACGACTACCCCAACTAAAATCTATCCACTCAACAAAAATTATTTCACACCACAGACTCATCTTGGTCAGGATCGATTTGAAATCTATCATGGTTTCAGAGAAATCATACTCCATGTTAAGTTGTTCTTGTAGAATGTTGAACGACTACCCCAACTAAAATCTATCCACTCAACAAAAATTATTTCAGAGAAATCATACTCCATGGTAAGTTGTTCTTGTAGAATGTTGAACGACTACCCCAACTAAAATCTATCCACTCAACAAAAATTATTTCAGAAAAATCATACTCCATGGTAAGTTGTTCTTGTAGAATGTTGAGCGACTATCCCAACTAAAATCTATCCACTCAACAAAAATTATTTCACACCACAGACTCATCTTGGTCAGGATCGATTTGAAATCTATCATGGTTTTAGAGAAATCATACTCCATGGTAAGTTGTTCTTGTAGAATGTTGAACGACTACCCCAACTAAAATCTATCCACTCAACAAAAATTATTTCAGAGAAATCATAGTCCATGGTAAGTTGTTCTTGTAGAATGTTGAACGACTACCCCAACTAAAATCTATCCACTCAACAAAAATTATTTCAGAGAAATCATACTCCATGGTTCGTTGTTCTTGTAGAATGTTGAACGACTACCCCAAATAAAATCTATCCACTCAACAAAAATTATTTCAGAGAAATCATAGTCCATGGTAAGTTGTTCTTGTAGAATGTTGAACGACTACCCCAACTAAAATCTATCCACTCAACAAAAATTATTTCAGAGAAATCATACTCCATGGTAAGTTGTTCTTGTAGAATGTTGAACGACTATCCCAACTAAAATCTATCCACTCAACAAAAATTATTTCAGAGAAATCATACTCCATGGTTCGTTGTTCTTGTAGAATGTTGAACGACTACCCCAACTAAAATCTATCCACTCAACAAAAATTATTTCACACCACAGACTCATCTTGGTCAGGATCGATTTGAAATCTATCATGGTTTCAGAGAAATCATACTCCATGGTAAGTTGTTCTTGTAGAATGTTGAACGACTACCCCAACTAAAATCTATCCACTCAACAGAAATTATTTCACACCACAGACTCATCTTGGTCAGGATCGATTTGAAATCTATCATGGTTGCAGAGAAATCATAGTCCATGGTTCGTTGTTCTTGTAGAATGTTGAACGACTACCCCAACTAAAATCTATCCACTCAACAAAAATTATTTCAGAGAAATCATACTCCATTATAAGTTGTTCTTGTAGAATGTTGAACGACTAAACCAAATAAAATCTATCCACTCAACAAAAATTATTTCACACCACAGACTCATCTTTTTCATTATCGATTTGAAATCTATCATGGTTTCAGAGAAATCATAGTCCATGGTAAGTTGTTCTTGTAGAATGTTGAACGACTACCCCAACTAAAATCTATCCACTCAACAAAAACTATTTCAGAAAAACATAGTCCATGGTAAGTTGTTCTTATAGAATGTTGAACGACTACCCCAACTAAAATCTATCCACTCAACAAAAATTATTTCAGTGAAGTCATACTCCATGGTTCGTTGTTCTTGTAAAATGTTGAACGACTACCCCAACTAAAATCTATCCACTCAACAAAAATTATTTCAGAGAAATCAAACTCCATGGTAAGTTGTTCTTGTAGAATGTTGAACGACTACCCCAACTAAAATCTATCCACTCAACAAAAATTATTTCAGAGAAATCATACTATATGGTAAGTTGTTCTTGTAGAATGTTGAACGACTACCCCAACTAAAATCTATCCACTCAACAAAAATTATTTCAGAGAAATCATACTAAATGGTAAGTTGTTCTTGTAGAATGTTGAACGAATACCCCAACTAAAATCTATCCACTCAACAAAAATTATTTCACACCACAGACTCATCTTGGTCAGGATCGATTTGAAATCTATCATGGTTTCAGAGAAATCATACTCCATGGTAAGTTGTTCTTGTAGAATGTTGAACGACTACCCCAACTAAAATCTATCCACTCAACAAAAATTATTTCACACCACAGACTCATCTTGGTCAGGATCGATTTGAAATCTATCATGGTTTCAGAGAAATCATACTCCATGGTAAGTTGTTCTTGTAGAATGTTGAACGACTACTCCAACTAAAATCTATCCACTCAACAAAAATTATTTCAGAGAAATCATACTCCATGGTAAGTTGTTCTTGTAGAATGTTGAACGACTACCCCAACTAAAATCTATCCACTCAACAAAAATTATTTCAGAAAAATCATACTCCATGGTAAGTTGTTCTTGTAGAATGTTGAACGACTACCCCAACTAAAATCTATCCACTCAACAAAAATTATTTCAGAAAAATCATACTCCATGGTAAGTTGTTCTTGTAGAATGTTGAACGACTACCCCAACTAAAATCTATTTACTCAACAAAAATTATTTCAGAGAAATCATACTCTATGGTAAGTTGTTCTTGTAGAATGTTGAACGACTACCCCAACTAAAATCTATCCACTCAACAAAAATTATTTCAGAGAAATCATACTCCATGGTTCGTTGTTCTTGTAAAATGTTGAACGACTACCCCAACTAAAATCTTTCCACTCAACAAAAATTATTTCAGAGAAATCATACTCCATGGTAAGTTGTTCTTGTAGAATGTTGAACGACTACCCCAACTAAAATCTATCCACTCGACAAAAATTATTTCAGAGAAATCATACTCTATGGTAAGTTGTTCTTGTAGAATGTTGAACGACTACCCCAACTAAAATCTATCCACTCAACAAAAATTATTTCAGAGAAATCATACTCCATGGTAAGTTGTTCTTGTAGAATGTTGAACGACTACCCCAACTAAAATCTATCCACTCAACAAAAATTATTTCAGAGAAATCATACTCTATGGTAAGTTGTT
Organism: Xylota sylvarum; assembly: GCA_905220385.1. Lineage (NCBI taxonomy): Eukaryota > Metazoa > Arthropoda > Insecta > Diptera > Syrphidae > Xylota > Xylota sylvarum. The sequence continues at coordinate 558,965 of CAJMZQ010000068.1, read as the reverse complement.
CTTGTAGAATGTTGAACGACTACCCCAACTAAAATCTATCCACTCAACAAAAATTATTTCAGAGAAATCATACTCCATGGTTCGTTGTTCTTGTAAAATGTTGAACGACTACCCCAACTAAAATCTTTCCACTCAACAAAAATTATTTCAGAGAAATCATACTCCATGGTAAGTTGTTCTTGTAGAATGTTGAACGACTACCCCAACTAAAATCTATCCACTCAACAAAAATTATTTCAGAGAAATCATACTCTATGGTAAGTTGTTCTTGTAGAATGTTGAACGACTACCCCAACTAAAATCTATCCACTCAACAAAAATTATTTCAGAGAAATCATACTCCATGGTTCGTTGTTCTTGTAGAATGTTGAACGACTACCCCAACTAAAATCTATCCACTCAACAAAAATTATTTCACACCACAGACTCATCTTGGTCAGTATCGATTTGAAATCTATCATGGTTTCAGAGAAATCATACTCCATGGTAAGTTGTTCTTGTAGAATGTTGAACGACTACCCCAACTAAAATCTATCCACTCAACAAAAATTATTTCACACCACAGACTCATCTTGGTCAGGATCGATTTGAAATCTATCATGGTTTCAGAGAAATCATACTCCATGGTAAGTTGTTCTTGTAGAATGTTGAACGACTACTCCAACTAAAATCTATCCACTCAACAAAAATTATTTCAGAGAAATCATACTCCATGGTTCGTTGTTCTTGTAAAATGTTGAACGACTACCCCAACTAAAATCTATCCACTCAACAAAAATTATTTCACACCACAGACTCATCTTGGTCAGGATCGATTTGAAATCTATCATGGTTTCAGAGAAATCATACTCCATGGTAAGTTGTTCTTGTAGAATGTTGAACGACTACCCCAACTAAAATCTATCCACTCAACAAAAATTATTTCACACCACAGACTCATCTTGGTCAGGATCGATTTGAAATCTATCATGGTTTCAGAGAAATCATACTCCATGGTAAGTTGTTCTTGTAGAATGTTGAACGACTACCCCAACTGAAATCTATCCATTCAACAAAAATTATTTCACACCACAGACTCATCTTGGTCAGGATCGATTTGAAATCTATCATGGTTTCAGAGAAATCATACTCCATGGTAAGTTGTTCTTGTAGAATGTTGAACGACTACTCCAACTAAAATCTATCCACTCAACAAAAATTATTTCAGAGAAATCATACTCCATGGTTCGTTGTTCTTGTAAAATGTTGAACGACTACCCCAACTAAAATCTATCCACTCAACAAAAATTATTTCACACCACAGACTCATCTTGGTCAGGATCGATTTGAAATCTATCATGGTTTCAGAGAAATCATACTCCATGGTAAGTTGTTCTTGTAGAATGTTGAACGACTACCCCAACTAAAATCTATCCACTCAACAAAAATTATTTCAGAGAAATCATACTCTATGGTAAGTTGTTCTTGTAGAATGTTGAACGACTACCCCAACTAAAATCTATCCACTCAACAAAAATTATTTCAGAGAAATCATACTCCATGGTTCGTTGTTCTTGTAAAATGTTGAACGACTACCCCAACTAAAATCTTTCCACTCAACAAAAATTATTTCAGAGAAATCATACTCCATGGTAAGTTGTTCTTGTAGAATGTTGAACGACTACCCCAACTAAAATCTATCCACTCAACAAAAATTATTTCAGAGAAATCATACTCTATGGTAAGTTGTTCTTGTAGAATGTTGAACGACTACCCCAACTAAAATCTATCCACTCAACAAAAATTATTTCAGAGAAATCATACTCCATGGTAAGTTGTTCTTGTAGAATGTTGAACGACTATCCCAACTAAAATCTATCCACTCAACAAAAATTATTTCACACCACAGACTCATCTTGGTCAGGATCGATTTGAAATCTATCATGGTTTCAGAGAAATCATACTCCATGGTAAGTTGTTCTTGTAGAATGTTGAACGACTACCCCAACTAAAATCTATCCACTCAACAAAAATTATTTCACACCACAGACTCATCTTGGTCAGGATCGATTTGAAATCTATCATGGTTTCAGAGAAATCATACTCCATGGTAAGTTGTTCTTGTAGAATGTTGAACGACTACTCCAACTAAAATCTATCCACTCAACAAAAATTATTTCAGATAAATCATACTCCATGGTTCATTGTTCTTGTAAAATGTTGAACGACTACCCCAACTAAAATCTATCCACTCAACAAAAATTATTTCACACCACAGACTCATCTTGGTCAGGATCGATTTGAAATCAATCATGGTTTCAGAGAAATCATACTCCATGTTAAGTTGTTCTTGTAGAATGTTGAACGACTACCCCAACTAAAATCTATCCACTCAACAAAAATTATTTCACACCACAGACTCATCTTGGTCAGGATCGATTTGAAATCTATCATGGTTTCAGAGAAATCATACTCCATGGTAAGTTGTTCTTGTAGAATGTTGAACGACTACCCCAACTGAAATCTATCCACTCAACAAAAATTATTTCACACCACAGACTCATCTTGGTCAGGATCGATTTGAAATCTATCATGGTTTCAGAGAAATCATACTCCATGGTAAGTTGTTCTTGTAGAATGTTGAACGACTACTCCAACTAAAATCTATCCACTCAACAAAAATTATTTCAGAGAAATCATACTCCATGGTTCGTTGTTCTTGTAAAATGTTGAACGACTACCCCAACTAAAATCTATCCACTCAACAAAAATTATTTCACACCACAGACTCATCTTGGTCAGGATCGATTTGAAATCTATCATGGTTTCAGAGAAATCATACTCCATGGTAAGTTGTTCTTGTAGAATGTTGAACGACTACTCCAACTAAAATCTATCCACTCAACAAAAATTATTTCAGAGAAATCATACTCCATGGTTCGTTGTTCTTGTAAAATGTTGAACGACTACCCCAACTAAAATCTATCCACTCAACAAAAATTATTTCACACCACAGACTCATCTTGGTCAGGATCGATTTGAAATCTATCATGGTTTCAGAGAAATCATACTCCATGGTAAGTTGTTCTTGTAGAATGTTGAACGACTACCCCAACTGAAATCTATCCACTCAACAAAAATTATTTCACACCACAGACTCATCTTGGTCAGGATCGATTTGAAATCTATCATGGTTTCAGAGAAATCATACTCCATGGTAAGTTGTTCTTGTAGAATGTTGAACGACTACTCCAACTAAAATCTATCCACTCAACAAAAATTATTTCAGAGAAATCATACTCCATGGTTCGTTGTTCTTGTAAAATGTTGAACGACTACCCCAACTAAAATCTATCCACTCAACAAAAATTATTTCACACCACAGACTCATCTTGGTCAGGATCGATTTGAAATCTATCATGGTTTCAGAGAAATCATACTCCATGGTTCGTTGTTCTTGTAGAATGTTGAACGACTACTCCAACTAAAATCTATCCACTCAACAAAAATTATTTCAGAGAAATCATACTCCATGGTAAGTTGTTCTTGTAGAATGTTAAACGACTACCCCAACTAAAATCTATCCACTCAACAAAAATTATTTCAGAAAAATCATACTCCATGGTAAGTTGTTCTTGTAGAATGTTGAACGACTACCCCAACTAAAATCTATCCACTCAACAAAAATTATTTCAAACCACAGACTCATCTTGGTCAGGATCGATTTGAAATCTATCATTGATTCAGAGAAATCATACTCCATGGTAAGTTGTTCTTGTAGAATGTTGAACGACTACCCCAAGTAAAATCTATCCACTCAACAAAAATTATTTCAGAAAAATCATACTCCATGGTAAGTTGTTCTTGTAGAATGTTGAACGACTACCCCAACTAAAATCTATCCACTCAACAAAAATTACTTCACACCACAGACTCATCTTGGTCAGGATCGATTTGAAATCTATCATGGTTTCAGAGAAATCATAGTCCATGGTAAGTTGTTCTTGTAAAATGTTGAACGACTACCCCAACTAAAATCTATCCACTCAACAAAAATTATTTCACACCACAGACTCATCTTGGTCAGGATCGATTTGAAATCTATCATGGTTTCAGAGAAATCATACTCCATGGTTCGTTGTTCTTGTAGAATGTTGAACGACTATCCCAACTAAAATCTATCCACTCAACAAAAATTATTTCACACCACAGACTCATCTTGGTCAGGATCGATTTGAAATCTATCATGGTTTCAGAGAAATCATACTCCATGGTAAGTTGTTCTTGTAAAATGTTGAACGACTATCCCAACTGAAATCTATCCACTCAACAAAAATTATTTCACACCACAGACTCATCTTGGTCAGGATCGATTTGAAATCTATCATGGTTTCGGAGAAATCATACTCCATGGTAAGTTGTTCTTGTAGAATGTTGAACGACTACCCCAACTAAGATCTATCCACTCAACAAAAATTATTTCAGAGAAATCATACTCCATGGTTCGTTGTTCTTGTAGAATGTTGAACGACTACCCCAACTAAAATCTATCCACTCAACAAAAATTATTTCAGAGAAATCATAGTCCATGGTAAGTTGTTCTTGTAGAATGTTGAACGACTACCCCAACTAAAATCTATCCACTCAACAAAAATTATTTCACAGAAATCATACTCCATGGTAAGTTGTTCTTGTAGAATGTTGAACGACTACCCCAACTAAAATCTACCCACTCAACAAAAATTATTTCACACCACAGACTCATCTTGGTCAGGATCGATTTGAAATCTATCATATTTTCAGAGAAATCATACTCCATGGTAAGTTGTTCTTGTAGAATGTTGAACGACTACCCCAACTAAAATCTATCCACTCAACAAAAATTATTTCACACCACAGACTCATCTTGGTCAGGATCGATTTGAAATCTATCATGGTTTCAGAGAAATCATACTCCATGGTAAGTTGTTCTTGTAGAATGTTGAACGACTACCCCAACTAAAATCTATCCACTCAACAAAAATTATTTCAGAAAAACATAGTCCATGGTAAGTTGTTCTTGTAGAATGTTGAACGACTACCCCAACTAAAATCTATCCACTCAACAAAAATTATTTCAGAGAAATCATACTCCATGGTTCGTTGTTCTTGTAAAATGTTGAACGACTACCCCAACTAAAATCTATCCACTCAACAAAAATTATTTCAGAGAAATCATACTCCATGGTAAGTTGTTCTTGTAGAATGTTGAACGACTACCCCAACTAAAATCTATCCACTCAACAAAAATTATTTCAGAGAAATCATACTCTATGGTAAGTTGTTCATGTAGAATGTTGAACGACTACCCCAACTAAAATCTATCCACTCAACAAAAATTATTTCAGAGAAATCATACTCCATGGTAAGTTGTTCTTGTAGAATATTGAACGACTACCCCAACTAAAATCTATCCACTCAACAAAAATTATTTCACACCACAGACTCATCTTGGTCAGGATCGATTTGAAATCTATCATGGTTTCAGAGAAATCATACTCCATGGTAAGTTGTTCTTGTAGAATGTTGAACGACTACCCCAACTAAAATCTATCCACTCAACAAAAATTATTTCACACCACAGACTCATCTTGGTCAGGATCGATTTGAAATCTATCATGGTTTCAGAGAAATCATACTATATGGTAAGTTGTTCTTGTAGAATGTTGAACGACTACTCCAACTAAAATCTATCCATTCAACAAAAATTATTTCAGAGAAATCATACTCCATGGTTCGTTGTTCTTGTAGAATGTTGAACGACTACCCCAACTAAAATCTATCCACTCAACAAAAATTATTTCACACCACAGACTCATCTTGGTCAGGATCGATTTGAAATCTATCATGGTTTCAGAGAAATCATAGTCCATGGTAAGTTGTTCTTGTAGAATGTTGAACGACTACCCCAACTAAAATCTACCCACTCAACAAAAATTATTTCACACCACAGACTCATCTTGGTCAGGATCGATTTGAAATCTATCATATTTTCAGAGAAATCATACTCCATGGTAAGTTGTTCTTGTAGAATGTTGAACGACTACTCCAACTAAAATCTATCCACTCAACAAAAATTATTTCAGAGAAATCATACTCCATGGTAAGTTGTTCTTGTAGAATGTTGAACGACTACCCCAACTAAAATCTATCCACTCAACAAAAATTATTTCACACCACAGACTCATCTTGGTCAGGATCGATTTGAAATCTATCATGGTTTCAGAGAAATCATACTCCATGGTAACTTGTTCTTGTAGAATGTTGAACGACTATCCCAACTAAAATCTATCCACTCAACAAAAATTATTTCACACCACAGACTCATCTTGGTCAGGATCGATTTGAAATCTATCATGGTTTCAGAGAAATCATAGTCCATGGTTCGTTGTTCTTGTAGAATGTTGAACGACTATCCCAACTAAAATCTATCCACTCAACAAAAATTATTTCAGAGAAATTATACTCCATGGTTCGTTGTTCTTGTAGAATGTTGAACGACTACCCCAACTAAAATCTATCCACTCAACAAAAATTATTTCACACCACAGACTCATCTTGGTCAGGATCGATTTGAAATCTATCATGGTTTCAGAGAAATCATACTCCATGGTAAGTTGTTCTTGTAAAATGTTGAACGACTATTCCAACTGAAATCTATCCACTCAACAAAAATTATTTCACACCACAGACTCATCTTGGTCAGGATCGATTTGAAATCTATCATGGTTTCAGAGAAATCATACTCCATGGTAAGTTGTTCTTGTAGAATGTTGAACGACTATCCCAACTAAAATCTATCCACTCAACAAAAATTATTTCACACCACAGACTCATCTTGGTCATAATCGATTTGAAATCTATCATGGTTTCAGAGAAATCATACTCCATGGTAAGTTGTTCTTGTAGAATGTTGAACGACTATCCCAACTAAAATCTATCCACTCAACAAAAATTATTTCAGAGAAATCATACTCCATGGTTCGTTGTTCTTGTAGAATGTTGAACGACTACCCCAACTAAAATCTATCCACTCAACAAAAATTATTTCAGAGAAATCATAGTCCATGGTAAGTTGTTCTTGTAGAATGTTGAACGACTACCCCAACTAAAATCTATCCACTCAACAAAAATTATTTCAGAGAAATCATACTCCATGGTACGTTGTTCTTGTAGAATGTTGAACGACTATCCCAACTAAAATCTATCCACTCAACAAAAATTATTTCAGAGAAATCATACTCCATGGTTCGTTGTTCTTGTAGAATGTTGAACGACTATCCCAACTAAAATCTATCCACTCAACAAAAATTATTTCACACCACAGACTCGTCTTGGTCAGGATCGATTTGAAATCTATCATGGTTTCAGAGAAATCATACTCCATGGTAAGTTGTTCTTGTAGAATGTTGAACGACTACCCCAACTAAAATCTATCCACTCAACAAAAATTATTTCACACCACAGACTCATCTTGGTCAGGATCGATTTGAAATCTATCATGGTTTCAGAGAAATCATTGTCCATGGTTCGTTGTTCTTGTAGAATGTTGAACGACTACCCCAACTAAAATCTATCCACTCAACAAAAATTATTTCAGAAAAACATAGTCCATGGTAAGTTGTTCTTGTAGAATGTTGAACGACTACCCCAACTAAAATCTATCCACTCAACAAAAATTATTTCACACCACAGACTCATCTTGGTCAGGATCGATTTGAAATCTATCATGGTTGCTGAGAAATCATACTCCATGGTAAGTTGTTCTTGTAGAATGTTGAACGACTACCCCAACTAAAATCTATCCACTCAACAAAAATTATTTCAGAGAAATCATTCTCCATGGTAAGTTGTTCTTGTAAAATGTTGAACGACTACCCCAACTAAAATCTATCCACTCAACAAAAATTATTTCAGAAAAACATAGTCCATGGTAAGTTGTTCTTGTAGAATGTTGAACGACTAAGCCAACTAAAATCTATCCACTCAACAAAAATTATTTCACACCACAGACTCATCTTGGTCAGGATCGATTTGAAATCTATCATGGTTGCTGAGAAATCATACTCCATGGTAAGTTGTTCTTGTAGAATGTTGAACGACTACCCCAACTAAAATCTATCCACTCAACAAAAATTATTTCACACCACAGACTCATCTTGGTCAGGATCGATTTGAAATATATCATGGTTTCAGAGAAATCATACTCCATGGTAAGTTGTTCTTGTAGAATGTTGAACGACTACCCCAACTAAAATTTATCCACTCAACAAAAATTATTTCAGAGAAATCATACTCCATGGTAAGTTGTTCTTGTAGAATGTTGAACGACTACCCCAACTAAAATCTATCCACTCAACAAAAATTATTTCAGAAAAATCATACTCCATGGTAAGTTGTTCTTGTAGAATGTTGAACGACTACCCCAACTAAAATCTATCCACTCAACAAAAATTATTTCACACCACAGACTCATCTTGGTCAGGATCGATTTGAAATCTATCATGGTTGCAGAGAAATCATAGTCCATGGTTCGTTGTTCTTGTAGAATGTTGAACGACTACCCCAACTAAAATCTATCCACTCAACAAAAATTAATTCACACCACAGACTCATCTTGGTCAGGATCGATTTCAAATCTATCATGGTTTCAGAGAAATCATACTCCATGGTTCGTTGTTCTTGTAGAATGTTGAACGACTATCCCAACTAAAATCTATCCACTCAACAAAAATTATTTCAGAGAAATCATACTCCATGGTTCGTTGTTCTTGTAGAATGTTGAACGACTACCCCAACTAAAATCTATCCACTCAACAAAAATTATTTCACACCACAGACTCATCTTGGTCAGTATCGATTTGAAATCTATCATGGTTTCAGAGAAATCATACTCCATGGTTCGTTGTTCTTGTAGAATGTTGAACGACTATCCCAAGTAAAATCTATCCACTCAACAAAAATTATTTCAGAGAAATCATACTAAATGGTTCGTTGTTCTTGTAGAATGTTGAACGACTGTCCCAACTAAAATCTACCCACTCAACAAAAATTATTTCAGAGAAATCATACTCCATGGTTCGTTGTTCTTGTAGAATGTTGAACGACTACCCCAACTAAAATCTATCCACTCAACAAAAATTATTTCAGAGAAATCATACTCCATGGTAAGTTGTTCTTGTAGAATGTTGAACGACTATCCCAACTAAAATCTATCCACTCAACAAAAATTATTTCAGAGAAATCATACTCCATGTTAAGCTGTTCTCGTAGAATGTTGAACGACTACCCCAACTAAAATCTATCCACTCAACAAAAATTATTTCAGAGAAATCATACTAAATGGTAAGTTGTTCTTGTAGAATGTTGAACGACTATCCCAACTAAAATCTATCCACTCAACAAAAATTATTTCAGAGAAATCATACTCCATGGTAAGTTGTTCTTGTAGAATGTTGAACGACTACCCCAACTAAAATCTATCCACTCAACAAAAATTATTTCACACCACAGACTCATCTTGGTCAGGATCGATTTGAAATCTATCATGGTTTCAGAGAAATCATACTCCATGGTAAGTTGTTCTTGTAAAATGTTGAACGACTACCCCAACTAAAATCTATCCACTCAACAAAAATTATTTCAGAGAAATCATACTCCATGGTAAGTTGTTCTTGTAGAATGTTGAACGACTATTCCAACTAAAATCTATCCACTCAACAAAAATTATTTCACACCACAGACTCATCTTGGTCAGTATCGATTTGAAATCTATCATGGTTTCAGAGATATAATACTCCATGGTAAGTTGTTCTTCTAGAATGTTGAACGACTACCCCTAACTAAAATCTATCCACTCAACAAAAATTATTTCACACCACAGACTCATCTTGGTCAGGATCGATTTGAAATCTATCATGGTTTCAGAGAAATCATACTCCATGGTAAGTTGTTCTTGTAGAATGTTGAACGACTACCCCAACTAAAATCTATCCACTCAACAAAAATTATTTCACACCACAGACTCATCTTGGTCAGGATCGATTTGAAATCTATCATGTTTTCAGAGAAATCATACTCCATGGTAAGTTGTTCTTGTAGAATGTTGAACGACTACCCCAACTAAAATCTATCCACTCAACAAAAATTATTTCACACCACAGACTCATCTTGGTCAGGATCGATTTGAAACCTATCATGGTTTCAGAGAAATCATACTCCATGGTAAGTTGTTCTTGTAGAATGTTGAACGACTATCCCAACTAAAATCTATCCACTCAACAAAAATTATTTCAGAGAAATCATACTCCATGGTTCGTTGTTCTTGTAGAATGTTCAACGACTACCCCAACTAAAATTTATCCACTCAACAAAAATTATTTCACACCACAGACTCATCTTGGTCAGGATCGATTTGAAATCTATCATGGTTTCAGAGAAATCATACTCCATGGTAAGTTGTTCTTGTAAAATGTTGAACGACTATCCCAACTGAAATCTATCCACTCAACAAAAATTATTTCACACCACAGACTCATCTTGGTCAGGATCGATTTGAAATCTATCATGGTTTCAGAGAAATCATACTCCATGGTAAGTTGTTCTTGTAGAATGTTGAACGACTATCCCAACTAAAATCTATCCACTCAACAAAAATTATTTCACACCACAGACTCATCTTGGTCAAAATCGATTTGAAATCTATCATGGTTTCAGAGAAATCATACTCCATGGTAAGTTGTTCTTGTAGAATGTTGAACGACTACCCCAACTAAAATCTATCCACTCAACAAAAATTATTTCAGAGAAATCATACTCCATGGTTCGTTGTTCTTGTAGAATGTTGAACGACTACCCCAACTAAAATCTATCCACTCAACAAAAATTATTTCAGAGAAGTCATAGTCCATGGTAAGTTGTTCTTTTAGAATGTTGAACGACTATCCCAACTAAAATCTATCCACTCAACAAAAATTATTTCAGAGAAATCATACTCCATGGTTCGTTGTTCTTGTAGAATGTTGAACGACTACCCCAACTAAAATCTATCCACTCAACAAAAATTATTTCACACCACAGACTCATCTTGGTCAGGATCGATTTGAAATCTATCATGGTTTCAGAGAAATCATACTCCATGGTTCGTTGTTCTTGTAAAATGTTGAACGACTACCCCAACTAAAATCTATCCACTCAACAAAAATTATTTCACACCACAGACTCATCTTGGTCAGGATCGATTTGAAATCTATCATGGTTTCAGAGAAATCATACTCCATGGTAAGTTGTTCTTGTAGAATGTTGAACGACTACTCCAACTAAAATCTATCCACTCAACAAAAATTATTTCAGAGAAATCATACTCCATATTAAGTTGTTCTTGTAGAATGTTGAACGACTACCCCAACTAAAATCTATCCACTCAACAAAAATTATTTCACACCACAGACTCATCTTGGTCAGGATCGATTTGAAATCTATCATGGTTTCAGAGAAATCATACTCCATGGTAAGTTGTTCTTGTAGAATGTTGAACGACTACTCCAACTAAAATCTATCCACTCAACAAAAATTATTTCTGAGAAATCATACTCCATGGTAAGTTGTTCTTGTAGAATGTTGAACGACTACCCCAACTAAAATCTATCCACTCAACAAAAATTATTTCAGAAAAATCATACTCCATGGTAAGTTGTTCTTGTAGAATGATGAACGACTACCCCAACTAAAATCTATCCACTCAACAAAAATTATTTCACACCACAGACTCATCTTGGTCAGGATCGATTTGAAATCTATCATGGTTTCAGAGAAATCATACTCCATGGTAAGTTGTTCTTGTAGAATGTTGAACGACTACCCCAACTAAAATCTATCCACTCAACAAAAATTATTTCACACCACAGACTCATCTTGGTCAGGATCGATTTGAAACCTATCATGGTTTCAGAGAAATCATACTCCATGGTTCGTTGTTCTTGTAGAATGTTGAACGACTATCCCAACTAAAATCTATCCACTCAACAAAAATTATTTCAGAGAAATCATACTCCATGGTAAGTTGTTCTTGTAGAATGTTGAACGACTATCCCAACTAAAATCTATCCACTCAACAAAAATTATTTCACACCACAGACTCATCTTGGTCAGGATCGATTTGAAATATATCATGGTTTCAGAGAAATCATACTCCATGGTAAGTTGTTCTTGTAGAATGTTGAACGACTACCCCAACTAAAATCTATCCACTCAACAAAAATTATTTCAGAGAAATCATACTCCATGGTTCGTTGTTCTTGTAGAATGTTGAACGACTACCCCAACTAAAATCTATCCACTCAACAAAAATTATTTCAGAGAAGTCATAGTCCATGGTAAGTTGTTCTTGTAGAATGTTGAACGACTATCCCAACTAAAATCTATCCACTCAACAAAAATTATTTCAGAGAAATCATACTCCATGGTTCGTTGTTCTTGTAGAATGTTGAACGACTACCCCAACTAAAATCTATCCACTCAACAAAAATTATTTCACACCACAGACTCATCTTGGTCAGGATCGATTTGAAATCTATCATGGTTTCAGAGAAATCATACTCCATGGTAATTTGTTCTTGTAGAATGTTGAACGACTACCCCAACTAAAATCTATCCACTCAACAAAAATTATTTCACACCACAGACTCATCTTGGTCAGGATCGATTTGAAATCTATCATGGTTTCAGAGAAATCATACTCCATGGTAAGTTGTTCTTGTAGAATGTTGAACGACTACTCCAACTAAAATCTATCCACTCAACAAAAATTATTTCAGAGAAATCATACTCCATATTAAGTTGTTCTTGTAGAATGTTGAACGACTACCCCAACTAAAATCTATCCACTCAACAAAAATTATTTCACACCACAGACTCATCTTGGTCAGGATCGATTTGAAATCTATCATGGTTTCAGAGAAATCATACTCCATGGTAAGTTGTTCTTGTAGAATGTTGAACGACTACTCCAACTAAAATCTATCCACTCAACAAAAATTATTTCTGAGAAATCATACTCCATGGTAAGTTGTTCTTGTAGAATGTTGAACGACTACCCCAACTAAAATCTATCCACTCAACAAAAATTATTTCAGAAAAATCATACTCCATGGTAAGTTGTTCTTGTAGAATGATGAACGACTACCCCAACTAAAATCTATCCACTCAACAAAAATTATTTCACACCACAGACTCATCTTGGTCAGGATCGATTTGAAATCTATCATGGTTTCAGAGAAATCATACTCCATGGTAAGTTGTTCTTGTAGAATGTTGAACGACTACCCCAACTAAAATCTATCCACTCAACAAAAATTATTTCACACCACAGACTCATCTTGGTCAGGATCGATTTGAAACCTATCATGGTTTCAGAGAAATCATACTCCATGGTTCGTTGTTCTTGTAGAATGTTGAACGACTATCCCAACTAAAATCTATCCACTCAACAAAAATTATTTCAGAGAAATCATACTCCATGGTTCGTTGTTCTTGTAGAATGTTGAACGACTTCCCCAACTAAAATCTATCCACTCAACAAAAATTATTTCACACCACAGACTCATCTTGGTCAGGATCGATTTGAAATCTATCATGGTTTCAGAGAAATCATACTCCATGGTAAGTTGTTCTTGTAAAATGTTGAACGACTATCCCAACTGAAATCTATCCACTCAACAAAAATTATTTCACACCACAGACTCATCTTGGTCAGGATCGATTTGAAATCTATCAAGGTTTCAGAGAAATCATACTCCATGGTAAGTTGTTCTTGTAGAATGTTGAACGACTATCCCAACTAAAATCTATATACTCAACAAAAATTATTTCACACCACAAACTCATCTTGGTCAGGATCGATTTGAAATCTATCATGGTTTCAGAGAAATCATACTCCATGGTAAGTTGTTCTTGTAGAATGTTGAACGACTACCCCACCTAAAATCTATCCACTCAACAAAAATTATTTCAGAGAAATCATACTCCATGGTTCGTTGTTCTTGTAGAATGTTGAACGACTACCCCAACTAAAATCTATCCACTCAACAAAAATTATTTTAGAGAAATCATAGTCCATGGTAAGTTGTTCTTGTAGAATGTTGAACGACTATCCCAACTAAAATCTATCCACTCAACAAAAATTATTTCAGAGAAATCATACTCCATGGTTCGTTGTTCTTGTAGAATGTTGAACGACTACCCCAACTAAAATCTATCCACTCAACAAAAATTATTTCACACCACAGACTCATCTTGGTCAGGATCGATTTGAAATCTATCATGGTTTCAGAGAAATCATACTCCATGGTAAGTTGTTCTTGTAGAATGTTGAACGACTACAACAACTAAAATCTATCCACTCAACAAAAATTATTTCACACAACAGACTCATCTTGGTCAGGATCGATTTGAAATCTATCATGGTTTCAGAGAAATCATAGTCCATGGTAAGTTGTTCTGTTGAACGTCTACCGCAACTAAAATCTATCCACTCAACAAAAATTATTTCAGAAAAACATAGTCCATGGTAAGTTGTTCTTGTAGAATGTTGAACGACTACCCCAACTAAAATCTATCCACTCAACAAAAATTATTTCAGAGAAATCATACTCCATGGTTCGTTGTTCTTGTAAAATGTTGAACGACTACCCCAACTAAAATCTATCCACTCAACAAAAATTATTTCAGAAAAACATAGTCCATGGTAAGTTGTTCTTGTAGAATGTTGAACGACTACCCCAACTAAAATCTATCCACTCAACAAAAATTATTTCAGAGAAATCATACTCCATGGTTCGTTGTTCTTGTAGAATGTTGAACGACTACCCCAACTAAAATCTATCCACTCAACAAAAATTATTTCAGAGAAATCATACTCTATGGTAAGTTGTTCTTGTAGAATGTTGAACGACTACCCCAACTAAAATCTATCCACTCAACAAAAATTATTTCAGAGAAATCATACTCCATGGTAAGTTGTTCTTGTAGAATGTTGAACGACTACCCCAACTAAAATCTATCCACTCAACACAAATTATTTCAGAGAAATCATACTCCATGGTTCGTTGTTCTTGTAGAATGTTGAACGACTACCCCAACTAAAATCTATCCACTCAACAAAAATTATTTCACACCACAGACTCATCTTGGTCAGGATCGATTTGAAATCTATCATGGTTTCAGAGAAATCATAGTCCATGGTAAGTTGTTCTTGTAGAATGTTGAACGACTATCCCAACTAAAATCTATCCACTCAACAAAAATTATTTCACACCACAGACTCATCTTGGTCAGGATCGATTTGAAATCTATCATGGTTTCAGAGAAATCATACTCCATGGTAAGTTGTTCTTGTAGAATGTTGAACGACTACCCCAACTAAAATCTATCCACTCAACAAAAATTATTTCAGAGAAATCATACTCCATGGTTCGTTGTTCTTGTAGAATGTTGAACGACTACCCCAACTAAAATCTATCCACTCAACAAAAATTATTTCAGAGAAATCATAGTCCATGGTAAGTTGTTCTTGTAGAATGTTGAACGACTATCCCAACTAAAATCTATCCACTCAACAAAAATTATTTCAGAGAAATCATACTCCATGGTTCGTTGTTCTTGTAGAATGTTGAACGACTACCCCAACTAAAATCTATCCACTCAACAAAAATTATTTCACACCACAGACTCATCTTGGTCAGGATCGATTTGAAATCTATCATGGTTTCAGAGAAATCATACTCCATGGTAAGTTGTTCTTGTAGAATGTTGAACGACTACCCCAACTAAAATCTATCCACTCAACAAAAATTATTTCACACCACAGACTCATCTTGGTCAGGATCGATTTGAAATCTATCATGGTTTCAGAGAAATCATAGTCCATGGTAAGTTGTTCTGTTGAACGACTACCCCAACTAAAATCTATCCACTCAACAAAAATTATTTCAGAAAAACATAGACCATGGTAAGTTGTTCTTGTAGAATGTTGAAAGACTACCCCAACTAAAATCTATTCACTCAACAAAAATTATTTCAGAGAAATCATACTCCATGGTTCGTTGTTCTTGTAACATGTTGAACGACTACCCCAACTAAAATCTATCCACTCAACAAAAATTATTTCAGAAAAACATAGTCCATGGTAAGTTGTTCTTGTAGAATGTTGAACGACTACCCCAACTAAAATCTATCTACTCAACAAAAATTATTTCAGAGAAATCATACTCCATGGTAAGTTGTTCTTGTAGAATGTTGAACGACTACCCGAACTAAAATCTATCCACTCAACAAAAATTATTTCAGAGAAATCATACTCCATGGTTCGTTGTTCTTGTAGAATGTTGAACGACTACCCCAACTAAAATCTATCCACTCAACAAAAATTATTTCAGAGAAATCATAGTCCATGGTAAGTTGTTCTTGTAGAATGTTGAACGACTATCCCAACTAAAATCTATCCACTCAACAAAAATTATTTCAGAGAAATCATACTCCATGGTTCGTTGTTCTTGTAGAATGTTGAACGACTACCCCAACTAAAATCTATCCACTCAACAAAAATTATTTCACACCACAGACTCATCTTGGTCAGGATCGATTTCAAATCTATCATGGTTTCAGAGAAATCATACTCCATGGTAAGTTGTTCTTGTAGAATGTTGAACGACTACCCCAACTAAAATCTATCCACTCAACAAAAATTATTTCAGAGAAATCATACTCCATGGTTCGTTGTTCTTGTAGAATGTTGAACGACTACCCCAACTAAAATCTATCCACTCAACAAAAATTATTTCACACCACAGACTCATCTTGGTCAGGATCGATTTGAAATCTATCATGGTTTCAGAGAAATCATACTCCGTGGTTCGTTGTTCTTGTAGAATGTTGAACGACTACCCCAACTAAAATCTATCCACTCAACAAAAATTATTTCACACCACAGACTCATCTTGGTCAGGATCAATTTGAAATCTATCATGGTTTCAGAGAAATCATACTCCATGGTTCGTGGTTCTTGTAGAATGTTGAACGACTATCCCAACTAAAATCTATCCACTCAACAAAAATTCTTTCAGAGAAATCATACTCCATGGTTCGTTGTTCTTGTAGAATGTTGAACGACTACCCCAACTAAAATCTATCCACTCAACAAAAATTATTTCACACCACAGACTCATCTTGGTCAGGATCGATTTGAAATCTATCATGGTTTCAGAGAAATCATACTCCATGGTAAGTTGTTCTTGTAGAATGTTGAACGACTACCCCAACTAAAATCTATCCACTCAACAAAAATTATTTCACACCACAGACTCATCTTGGTCAGGATCGATTTGAAATCTATCATGGTTTCAGAGAAATCATACTCCATGGTAAGTTGTTCTTGTAGAATGTTGAACGACTACCCCAACTAAAATCTATCCACTCAAAAAAAATTATTTCACACCACAGACTCATCTTGGTCAGGATCGATTTGAAATCTATCATGGTTTCAGAGAAATCATACTCCATGGTTCGTTGTTCTTGTAGAATGTTGAACGACTATCCCAACTAAAATCTATTAACTCAACAAAAATTATTTCAGAGAAATCATACTCCATGGTTCGTTGTTCTTGTAAAATGTTGAACGACTACCCCAACTAAAATCTATACACTCAACAAAAATTATTTCACACCACAGACTAATCTTGGTCAGGATCGATTTGAAATCTATCATGGTTTCAGAGAAATCATACTCCATGGTAAGTTGTTCTTGTAAAATGTTGAACGACTATCCCAACTGAAATCTATCCACTCAACAAAAATTATTTCACACCACAGACTCATCTTGGTCAGGATCGATTTGAAATCTATCATGGCTTCAGAGAAATCATACTCCATGGTAAGTTGTTCTTGTAGAATGTTGAACGACTATCCCAACTAAAATCTATCCACTCAACAAAAATTATTTCACACCACAAACTCATCTTGGTCAGGATCGATTTGAAATCTATCATGGTTTCAGAGAAATCATACTCCATGGTAAGTTGTTCTTGTAGAATGTTGAACGACTATCCCAACTAAAATCTATCCACTCAACAAAAATTATTTCAGAGAAATCATACTCCATGGTTCGTTGTTCTTGTAGAATGTTGAACGACTACAACAACTAAAATCTATCCACTCAACAAAAATTATTTCAGAGAAATCATACTCCATGGTTCGTTGTTCTTGTAGAATGTTGAACGACTTCCCCAACTAAAATCTATCCACTCAACAAAAATTATTTCACACCACAGACTCATCTTGGTCAGGATCGATTTGAAATCTATCATGGTTTCAGAGAAATCATACTCCATGGTAAGTTGTTCTTGTAGAATGTTGAACGACTATCCCAACTAAAATCTATCCACTCAACAAAAATTATTTCACACCACAAACTCATCTTGGTCAGGATCGATTTGAAATCTATCATGGTTTCAGAGAAATCATACTCCATGGTAAGTTGTTCTTGTAGAATGTTGAACGACTACCCCACCTAAAATCTATCCACTCAACAAAAATTATTTCAGAGAAATCATACTCCATGGTTCGTTGTTCTTGTAGAATGTTGAACGACTACCCCAACTAAAATCTATCCACTCAACAAAAATTATTTCAGAGAAATCATAGTCCATGGTAAGTTGTTCTTGTAGAATGTTGAACAACTATCCCAACTAAAATCTATCCACTCAACAAAAATTATTTCAGAGAAATCATACTCCATGGTTCGTTGTTCTTGTAGAATGTTGAACGACTACCCCAACTAAAATCTATCCACTCAACAAAAATTATTTCACACCACAGACTCATCTTGGTCAGGATCGATTTGAAATCTATCATGGTTTCAGAGAAATCATACTCCATGGTAAGTTGTTCTTGTAGAATGTTGAACGACTACCCCAACTAAAATCTATCCACTCAACAAAAATTATTTCACACAACAGACTCATCTTGGTCAGGATCGATTTGAAATCTATCATGGTTTCAGAGAAATCATAGTCCATGGTAAGTTGTTCTGTTGAACGTCTACCGCAACTAAAATCTATCCACTCAACAAAAATTATTTCAGAAAAACATAGTCCATGGTAAGTTGTTCTTGTAGAATGTTGAACGACTACCCCAACTAAAATCTATCCACTCAACAAAAATTATTTCAGAGAAATCATACTCCATGGTTCGTTGTTCTTGTAAAATGTTGAACGACTACCCCAACTAAAATCTATCCACTCAACAAAAATTATTTCAGAAAAACATAGTCCATGGTAAGTTGTTCTTGTAGAATGTTGAACGACTACCCCAACTAAAATCTATCCACTCAACAAAAATTATTTCAGAGAAATCATACTCCATGGTAAGTTGTTCTTGTAGAATGTTGAACGACTACCCCAACTAAAATCTATCCACTCAACAAAAATTATTTCAGAGAAATCATACTCTATGGTAAGTTGTTCTTACAGAATGTTGAACGACTACCCCAACTAAAATCTATCCACTCAACAAAAATTATTTCAGAGAAATCATACTCCATGGTTCGTTGTTCTTGTAAAATGTTGAACGACTACCCCAACTAAAATCTATCCACTCAACAAAAATTATTTCAGAAAAACATAGTCCATGGTAAGTTGTTCTTGTAGAATGTTGAACGACTACCCCAACTAAAATCTATCCACTCAACAAAAATTATTTCAGAGAAATCATACTCCATGGTAAGTTGTTCTTGTAGAATGTTGAACGACTACCCCAACTAAAATCTATCCACTCAACAAAAATTATTTCAGAGAAATCATACTCTATGGTAAGTTGTTCTTACAGAATGTTGAACGACTACCCCAACTAAAATCTATCCACTCAACACAAATTATTTCAGAGAAATCATACTCCATGGTTCGTTGTTCTTGTAGAATGTTGAAGGACTACCCCAACTAAAATCTATCCACTCAACAAAAATTATTTCAGAAAAACATAGACCATGGTAAGTTGTTCTTGTAGAATGTTGAACGACTACCCCAACTAAAATCTATTCACTCAACAAAAATTATTTCAGAGAAATCATACTCCATGGTTCGTTTTTCTTGTAAAATGTTGAACGACTACCCCAACTAAAATCTATCCACTCAACAAAAATTATTTCAGAAAAACATAGTCCATGGTAAGTTGTTCTTGTAGAATGTTGAACGACTACCCCAACTAAAATCTATCTACTCAACAAAAATTATTTCAGAGAAATCATACTCCATGATAAGTTGTTCTTGTAGAATGTTGAACGACTACCCCAACTAAAATCTATCCACTCAACAAAAATTATTTCAGAGAAATCATACTCTATGGTAAGTTGTTCTTGTAGAATGTTGAACGACTACCCCAACTAAAATCTATCCACTCAACAAAAATTATTTCAGAGAAATCATACTCCATGGTAAGTTGTTCTTGTAGAATGTTGAACGACTACCCCAACTAAAATCTATCCACTCAACACAAATTATTTCAGAGAAATCATACTCCATGGTAAGTTGTTCTTGTAGAATGTTGAACGAATATCCCAACTAAAATCTATCCACTCAACAAAAATTATTTCAGAGAAATCATACTCCATGGTTCGTTGTTCTTGTAGAATGTTGAACGACTACCCCAACTAAAATCTATCCACTCAACAAAAATTATTTCACACCACAGACTCATCTTGGTCAGGATCGATTTGAAATCTATCATGGTTGCAGAGAAATCATACTCCATGGTAAGTTGTTCTTGTAGAATGTTGAACGACTACCCCAACTAAAATCTATCCACTCAACAAAAATTATTTCACACCACAGACTCATCTTGGTCAGAATCGATTTGAAATCCATCATGGTTTCAGAGAAATCATACTCCATGGTAAGTTGTTCTTGTAGAATGTTGAACGACTACCCCAACCAAAATCTATCCACTCAACAAAAATTATTTCACACCACAGACTCATTTTGGTCAGGATCGATTTGAAATCTATCATGGTTTCAGAGAAATCATAGTCCATGGTAAGTTGTTCTTGTAGAATGTTGAACGACTACCCCAACTAAAATCTATCCACTCAACAAAAATTATTTCAGAGAAATCATACTCCATGGTTCGTTGTTCTTGTAGAATGTTGAACGACTACCCCAACTAAAATCTATCCACTCAACAAAAATTATTTCACACCACAGACTCATCTTGGTCAGGATCGATTTGAAATCTATCATGGTTTCAGAGAAATCATACTCCATGGTAAGTTGTTCTTGTAGAATGTTGAACGACTACCCCAACTAAAATCTATCCACTCAACAAAAATTATTTCACCCCACAGACTCATCTTGGTCAGGATCAATTTGAAATCTATCATGGTTTCAGAGAAATCATACTCCATGGTTCGTGGTTCTTGTAGAATGTTGAACGACTATCCCAACTAAAATCTATCCACTCAACAAAAATTCTTTCAGAGAAATCATACTCCATGGTTCGTTGTTCTTGTAGAATGTTGAACGACTACCCCAACTAAAATCTATCCACTCAACAAAAATTATTTCACACCACAGACTCATCTTGGTCAGGATCGATTTGAAATCTATCATGGTTTCAGAGAAATCATACTCCATGGTAAGTTGTTCTTGTAGAATGTTGAACGACTACCCCAACTAAAATCTATCCACTCAACAAAAATTATTTCACACCACAGACTCATCTTGGTCAGGATCGATTTGAAATCTATCATGGTTTCAGAGAAATCATACTCCATGGTAAGTTGTTCTTGTAGAATGTTGAACGACTACCCCAACTAAAATCTATCCACTCAACAAAAATTATTTCACACCACAGACTCATCTTGGTCAGGATCGATTTGAAATCTATCATGGTTTCAGAGAAATCATACTCCATGGTAAGTTGTTCTTGTAGAATGTTGAACGACTATCCCAACTAAAATCTATCCACTCAACAAAAATTATTTCAGAGAAATCATACTCCATGGTAAGTTGTTCTTGTAGAATGTTGAACGACTACCCCAACTAAAATCTATACACTCAACAAAAATTATTTCACACCACAGACTCATCTTGGTCAGGATCGATTTGAAATCTATCATGGTTTCAGAGAAATCATACTCCATGGTAAGTTGTTCGTGTAAAATGTTGAACGACTATCCCAACTGAAATCTATCCACTCAACAAAAATTATTTCACACCACAGACTCATCTTGGTCAGGATCGATTTGAAATCTATCATGGCTTCAGAGAAATCATACTCCATGGTAAGTTGTTCTTGTAGAATGTTGAACGACTATCCCAACTAAAATCTATCCACTCAACAAAAATTATTTCACACCACAGACTCATCTTGGTCAGGATCGATTTGAAATCTATCATGGTTTCCGAGAAATCATACTCCATGGTAAGTTGTTCTTGTAGAATGTTGAACGACTACCCCAACTAAAATCTATCCACTCAACAAAAATTATTTCAGAGAAATCATACTCCATGATTCGTTGTTCTTGTAGAATGTTGAACGACTACCACAACTAAAATCTATTCACTCAACAAAAATTATTTCAGAGAAATCATAGTCCATGGTAAGTTGTTCTTGTAGAATGTTGAACGACTACCCCAACTAAAATCTATCCACTCAACAAAAATTATTTCAGAGAAATCATACTCCATGGTAAGTTGTTCTTGTAGAATGTTGAACGACTATCCCAACTAAAATCTATCCACTCAACAAAAATTATTTCAGAGAAATCATACTCCATGGTTCGTTGTTCTTGTAGAATGTTGAACGACTACCCCAACTAAAATCTGTCCACTCAACAAAAATTATTTCACACCACAGACTCATCTTGGTCAGGATCGATTTGAAATCTATCATGGTTTCAGAGAAATCATACTCCATGGCTCGTTGTTCTTGTAGAATGTTGAACGACTACCCCAACTAAAATCTATCCACTCAACAAAAATTATTTCACACCACAGACTCATCTTGGTCAGGATCGATTTGAAATCTATCATGGTTTCAGAGAAATCATAGTCCATGGTAAGTTGTTCTTGAAGAATGTTGAACGACTACCCCAACTAAAATCTATCCACTCAACAAAAATTATTTCAGAAAAACATAGTCCATGGTAAGTTGTTCTTGTTGAATGTTGAACGACTACCCCAACTAAAATCTATCCACTCAACAAAAATTATTTCAGAGAAATCATACTCCATGGTTCGTTGTTCTTGTAAAATGTTGAACGACTACCCCAACTAAAATCTATCCACTCAACAAAAATTATTTCAGAGAAATCATACTCCATGGTTCGTTGTTCTTGTAGAATGTTGAACGACTACCCCAACTTAAATCTATCCACTCAACAAAAATTATTTCACACCACAGACTCATCTTGGTCAGGATCGATTTGAAATCTATCATGGTTGCAGAGAAATCATACTCCATGGTAAGTTGTTCTTGTAGAATGTTGAACGACTATCCCAACTAAAATCTATCCACTCAACAAAAATTATTTCACACCACAGACTCATCTTGGTCAGGATCGATTTGAAATCTATCATGGTTTCAGAGAAATCATAGTCCATGGTAAGTTGTTCTTGTAGAATGTTGAACGACTACCCCAACTAAAATCTATCCACTCAACAAAAATTATTTCAGAGAAATCATAGTCCATGGGAAGTTGTTCTTGTAGAATGTTGAACGACTACCCCAACTAAAATCTATCCACTCAACAAAAATTATTTCAGAGAAATCATACTCCATGGTTCGTTGTTCTTGTAAAATGTTGAACGACTACTTACTTACTTAACGGGCTCCCGACCCGTGAAGAGTCTCTGCCTGAGACACAGCAGCTTTCCACTCTCTTCGATCCCGGGCACGCTGCTTCCAGTTATCTAGACCAAGCGCTCTGGCATCCGCGATAGCTTGATCCTTAAAACGGAGGTTCGGTCTTCCTTGTCTTTTCGAACCTGGATGCTGTGATTCGAAGATCCTCTTTGCTGGAGCATTATTGTCCATTCGCTCGATGTGGCCGAGCCAGTGTAGTCGACGTGTTTTGGCTTTTTGGACTACATCCACATCCTGGTACAGCTCATAGAGTTCGCGGTTATATCTTCTCCTCCATTCGCCCTCCTCGCATACGGGACCGAATATCCGACGAAGAATTTTTCTTTCGAAAGTGTTCAGTATTTGCTCTGCTTTCCTGCTTATCGTCCAGCACTCGACTTCATACAGCAGAACTGGCAGGATCAAAGTTTTGTAGTGCAAACATTTCGTCTTCCGAGTTAGAAGTTTTGACCCCATTTGTTTCGCCAAACCGAAGTAGCAGCGGTTTCCTAGGGTAAGTCTTCGTCGAATCTCCACTAAGTTGTCATTCGTGGAGTTGATATTTACTCCGAGGTAGGTAAACTCCTTAACCACTTCGAAGTTACTGTTGCCAACAGTGACGTTTTGTCCTAGGCGGTGGACAGATGCTTCTTTGTTTGTTGACAACATGTATTTGGTTTTGTCCTCATTCACTTCAAGGCCAACACGTTTCGCCTCTTCTTCAATTGTAAAAGCCTCTAACACAGCGCTGGGAGCGACCGATGATGTCGATGTCGTCTGCGTATCCCAGCAACTGGACAGATTTGTTGAAGATAGTGCCTTCCGTGTTTACACCTGCCCTGCGCACTATCTGTTCCAGCACAAGATTGAAGAAGTCACATGATAGCGCATGCCCTTGCCGAAATCCGGTGCATGTTTGGAATAGTTCAGAGGAACTGTTGCCGAATTGCACGTTGCACCGCGTGTTATCCAGCGTCACGCGGCACAGCTGGATCAGTTTAGCCGGGATCCCGAATTCGGCCATCGCCTTGTAGATCTCAAGACGATGAATGCTATCATATGCGGCTTTAAAGTCGATGAAGAGATGGTGAGTCTCGACTTGAAATTCGTTGGTCTTTTCCAGGATTTGCCTTAGTGTGACAATTTGGTCGATCGTCGATCTGCCGGGCCGGAAGCCACACTGGTACGTGCCGATTAGTGTGCTGCAGAAAGGCTTCAGACGTTCACACAGTACGTTGGATAGGATCTTATATGTTGTTGTTCTTCAGCTTTTTGATAGCTGAGCCGACCTCTTCAAAACTAGGAGGGGGAATGGATTCTTCATTGACTGGATGCGGGTTCTCTTCTTGCCCTATCACTCTCTCTACCTGCCCATTAAGTAGCTGCTGGAAATGCTGCTTAAATACATCTACTATTCCCTGTGCTTCGGTGACTAGGTTTCCTTCACTGTTTCGAAGAGCCTGCGTTCCGGGCTTGAAGCCAGCTGCCAGTTGCTTGGCTTTCCTGAAAAACATCCGGATGTTGTTCCTATCGCGGGACTCTTCGATATCCTTGAGCTGGGAGGCTGCGTGGGCCCTTTTCTTCTTACGCAGGATCTTCTTCTCCTCCCTTCTTCTGGTTCGATACTCTTCTCTCGCTGCCCTTGTTTTGCGTTGCAGCGCTTGCAAGTGTACATTTTCTGTCACCTTTTTCCGGCGTACGCATTCATCATCATACCAAGGGCTCTTTTTGGGTGGTGGCTGGTAGCCTATGGTGGTCTCTGCTACCCCTTTGATGATGTCGCGATACTGGTTCCACAGATTGTTGGCGTTTGTGGATGGTGAATGCACAGCGGAGAGTCTCTCACTCAGGCGCTCCCTGTAGGCTCTGGCTACTCCAGACGTGCTAAGGCTTCCAACGTTGAATTTCTTTTTCTGGGCGGTCTGCAGCTTCTTCTCATTGGATAGTCGAGCTCTGAACTTAGCTGCAACAAGAAAATGGTCAGAGTCGACGTTTGCCCCTCTGAACGTTTGCACATTCAGAATGTTGGATGCGTGCCTCGCATCTATTAGCACGTGGTCGATTTGGTTGGCGGTTCGACCATCTGGAGAGCGCCAGGTTGCTGTGTGGATTCGTAGTCTTGGAAACCTAGTGCTACTTATCACCGTATTACGAGCTGCTGCAAAATCGATTAGCCGGAAGCCGTTGTCTGTTGTCGTGTCGTGGAGGCTGTGCTTTCCAACTAATCCGCCGAAGATGTTTTAATTACCGATTTTGGCATTGAAGTCCCCGAGTATGATTTTGACATCATACTCCGGACAGGCTCCGTAGGCTCCGTCCAGGAGGTCATAAAACTCCTCCTTAATAGAGTCTTCAGCTTCGTCGGTAGGGGCGTGTGCACATATTATGCTGATGTTTTGAAATGTAGCCTAGATGCGGATCACAGCCAGGCGATCGATGATCGGCTTAAAGTCAATTATCATTGAGCGTAGCCGATTTCCCACGACGAATCCGCATCCTAACATGTGCAGTCTTTTGTGGCAGCTGTAATAAATGTCGCAATTTTTCCGTTTTTGCATACCTGATCCTATCCATCGTATCTCCTGGATCGCGGTAATATCTGCCTTGTACCACGTGAGGACAGATTCAAGTTTTTGAATAGCACCAGGAGTGTACAGTGTACGTACATTCCAGGTGCATACTCTTATATCATAGTCCGTGTACGTTCCGGGTCGTGGTATTAAATGATATTAAATGATTAAATGTCTCATAACAAAATTTTTTTTACGTGGTAAGGAAGTTACCCCGACGGCACAACCCCCAACCTGGAGGGCCAGTTCCATTTTTTGAAACCCCTAGGACGAGGGGCCGGTTTTAAACCGAAGTCAGTATCCCGCTTCGGGGATATGAGCGCTGCCGTTGGACCAATAAGGGCTCATCCGCCACCATCTCTTTTCCAAAAACCTGACTTATTCTTGG
This sequence comes from Xylota sylvarum, assembly GCA_905220385.1. NCBI lineage: Eukaryota > Metazoa > Arthropoda > Insecta > Diptera > Syrphidae > Xylota > Xylota sylvarum. The sequence continues at coordinate 532,100 of CAJMZQ010000068.1, read as the reverse complement.
AAATCTTTATCGGCCTGAGCTCCGAATATGTCGAAGTAGCCCAGATAAAGTGTTGTGCTTCCGTTTGAAGCTTTAACGCCACCGTTGACTCCATCCAGAGAGTTCGTCCGCTGTCGTATTTATAGTGCTGCAATTTTCTCTTGGTCAACACTCGCGCTTATAAGTTTAGCAAGTCGGGTCCGGATGGACACCAACCAGTACCCGATGGCTACCACTAGGAGGTAAAATAAGCACAATTGATGCGCAGTAACAGTTACAACACTGGACGTCGCCAGGTTGACGCCAGTCAGTGCCTACCCTATTCCTACAGCATCCAGCCATCTGGAGTATTATTTCAGAGAAATCATACTCCATGGTAAGTTGTTCTTGTAGAATGTTGAACGACTACCCCAACTAAAATCTATCCACTCAACAAAAATTATTTCACACCACAGACTCATCTTGGTCAGGATTGATTTGAAATCTATCATGGTTTCAGAGAAATCATACTCCATGGTAAGTTGTTCTTGTAGAATGTTGAACGACTACCCCAACTAAAATCTATCCACTCAACAAAAATTATTTCACACCACAGACTCATCTTGGTCAGGATCGATTTGAAATCTATCATGGTTTCAGAGAAATCATACTCCATGGTAAGTTGTTCTTGTAGAATGTTGAACGACTATCCCAACTAAAATCTATCCACTCAACAAAAATTATTTCAGAGAAATCATACTCCATGGTAAGTTGTTCTTGTAGAATGTTGAACGACTACCCCAACTAAAATCTATCCACTCAACAAAAATTATTTCACACCACAGACTCATCTTGGTCAGGATCGATTTGAAATCTATCATGGTTTCAGAGAAATCATACTCCATGGTAAGTTGTTCTTGTAAAATGTTGAACGACTACCCCAAATAAAATCTATCCACTCAACAAAAATTATTTCACACCACAGACTCATTTTGGTCAGGATCGATTTGAAATCTATCATGGTTGCAGAGAAATCATACTCCATGGTTCGTTGTTCTTGTAGAATGTTGAACGACTACCCCAACTAAAATCTATTCACTCAACAAAAATTATTTCAGAGAAATCATACTCCATGGTAAGTTGTTCTTGTAGAATGTTGAACGACTATCCCAACTAAAATCTTTTTACACAACAAAAATTATTTCAGAGAAATCATACTCCATGGTTCGTTGTTCTTGTAGAATGTTGAACGACTATCCCAACTAAAATCTATCCACTCAACAAAAATTATTTCAGAGAAATCATAGTCCATGGTAAGTTGTTCTTGTAGAATGTTGAACGACTACCCCAACTAAAATCTATCCACTCAACAAAAATTATTGCACACCACAGACTCATCTTGGTCAGGATCGACTTGAAATCTATCATGGTTTCAGAGAAATCATACTCCATGGTAAGTTGTTCTTGTAGAATATTGAACGACTACCCCAACTAAAATCTATCCACTCAACAAAAATTATTTCACACCACAGACTCATCTTGGTCAGGATCGATTTGAAATCTATCATGGTTTCAGAGAAATCATACTCCATGGTTCGTTGTTCTTGTAAAATGTTGAACGACTATCCCAACTAAAATCTATCCACTCAACAAAAATTATTTCACACCACAGACTCATCTTGGTCAGGATCGATTTGAAATCTATCATGGTTTCAGAGAAATCATAGTCCATGGTAAGTTGTTCTTGTAGAATGTTGAACGACTACCCCAACTAAAATCTATCCACTCAACAAAAATTATTTCACACCACAGACTCATCTTGGTCAGGATCGATTTGAAATCTATCATGGTTTCAGAGAAATCATACTCCATGGTTCGTTGTTCTTGTAGAATGTTGAACGACTATCCCAACTAAAATCTATCCACTCAACAAAAATTATTTCAGAGAAATCATACTCCATGGTTCGTTGTTCTTGTAGAATGTTGAACGACTACCCCAACTAAAATCTATCCACTCAACAAAAATTATTTCACACTACAGACTCATCTTGGTCAGGATCGATTTGAAATCTATCATGGTTGCAGAGAAATCATACTCCATGGTAAGTTGTTCTTGTAGAATGTTGAACGACTACCCCAACTAAAATCTATCCACTCAACAAAAATTATTTCACACCACAGACTCATCTTGGTCAGGATCGATTTGAAATCTATCATGGTTTCAGAGAAATCATACTCCATGGTAAGTTGTTCTTGTAGAATGTTGAACGACTATCCCAACTAAAATCTATCCACTCAACAAAAATTATTTCAGAGAAATCATACTCCATGGTAAGTTGTTCTTGTAGAATGTTGAACGACTACCCCAACTAAAATCTATCCACTCAACAAAAATTATTTCACACCACAGACTCATCTTGGTCAGGATCGATTTGAAATCTATCATGGTTTCAGAGAAATCATACTCCATGGCAAGTTGTTCTTGTAGAATGTTGAACGACTACCCCAACTAAAATCTATCCACTCAACAAAAATTATTTCACACCACAGACTCATCTTGGTCAGGATCGATTTGAAATCTATCATGGTTTCAGAGAAATCATACTCCATGGTTCGTTGTTCTTGTAGAATGTTGAACGACTATCCCAACTAAAATCTATCCACTCAACAAAAATTATTTCAGAGAAATCATACTCCATGTTAAGTTGTTCTTGTAGAATGTTGAACGACTATCCCAACTAAAATCTATCCACTCAACAAAAATTATTTCAGAGAAATCATACTCAATGGTTCGTTGTTCTTGTAGAATGTTGAACGACTACCCCAACTAAAATCTATCCACTCAACAAAAATTATTTCAGAGAAATCATACTCCATGGTTCGTTGTTCTTGTAAAATATTGAACGACTACCCCAACTAAAATCTATTTACTCAACAAAAATTATTTCAGAGAAATCATACTCCATGGTAAGTTGTTCTTGTAGAATGTTGAACGACTATCCCAACTAAAATCTATCCACTCAACAAAAATTATTTCAGAGAAATCATAGTCCATGGTAAGTTGTTCTTGTAGAATGTTGAACGACTACCCCAACTAAAATCTATCCACTCAACAAAAATTATTTCAGAGAAATCATACTCCATGGTAAGTTGTTTTTGTAGAATGTTGAGCGACTATTCCAACTAAAATCTATCCACTCAACAAAAATTATTTCAGAGAAATCATACTCCATGTTTCGTTGTTCTTGTAGAATGTTGAACGACTACCCCAACTAAAATCTATCCACTCAACAAAAATTTTTTCACACCACAGACTCATCTTGGTCAGGATCGATTTGAAATCTATCATGGTTTCAGAGAAATCATACTCCATGGTTCGTTGTTCTTGTAAAATGTTGAACGACTACCCCAACTAAAATCTATCCACTCAACAAAAATTATTTCACACCACAGACTCATCTTGGTCAGGATCGATTTGAAATCTATCATGGTTTCAGAGAAATCATAGTCCATGGTAAGTTGTTCTTGTAGAATGTTGAACGACTACCCCAACTAAAATCTATCCACTCAACAAAAATTATTTCACACCACAGACTCATCTTGGTCAGGATCGATTTGAAATCTATCATGGTTTCAGAGAAATCATACAAAAATTATTTCAGAGAAATCATACTCCATGGTAAGTTGTTCTTGTAGAATGTTGAACGCCTACCCCAACTAAAATCTATCCACTCAACAAAAATTATTTCACACCACAGACTCATCTTGGTCAGGATCGATTTGAAATCTATCATGGTTTCAGAGAAATCATACTCCATGGTAAGTTGTTCTTGTAGAATGTTGAACGACTACCCCAACTAAAATCTATCCACTCAACAAAAATTATTTCACACCACAGACTCATCTTGGTCAGGATCGATTTGAAATCTATCATGGTTTCAGAGACATCATACTCCATGTTTCGTTGTTCTTGTAGAATGTTGAACGACTACCCCAACTAAAATCTATCCACTCAACAAAAATTATTTCAGAGAAATCGTACTCCATGGTAAGTTGTTCTTGTAGAATGTTGAACGACTATCCCAACTAAAATCTATCCACTCAACAAAAATTATTTCAGAGAAATCATACTCCATGGTAAGTTGTTCTTGTAGAATGTTGAACGACTATCCCAACTAAAATCTATCCACTCAACAAAAATTATTTCAGAGAAATCATACTCCATGGTAAGTTGTTCTTGTAGAATGTTGAACGACTACCCCAACTAAAATCTATCCACCCAACAAAAATTATTTCACACCACAGACTCATCTTGGTCAGGATCGATTTGAAATCTATCATGGTTTCAGAGAAATCATACTCCATGGTTCGTTGTTCTTGTAAAATGTTGAACGACTACCCCAACTAAAATCTATCCACTCAACAAAAATTATTTCACACCACAGACTCATCTTGGTCAGGATCGATTTGAAATCTATCATGGTTTCAGAGAAATCATACTCCATGGTTCGTTGTTCTTGTAGAATGTTGAACGACTACCCCAACTAAAATCTATCCACTCAACAAAAATTATTTCTCACCACAGACTCATCTTGGTCAGGATCGATTTGAAATCTATCATGGTTTCAGAGAAATCATACTCCATGGTAAGTTGTTCTTGTAAAATGTTGAACGACTATCCCAACTAAAATCTATCCACTCAACAAAAATTATTTCACACCACAGACTCATCTTGGTCAGGATCGATTTGAAATCTATCATGGTTTCAGAGAAATCATACTCCATGGTTCGTTGTTCTTGTAGAATGTTGAACGACTATCCCAACTAAAATCTATCCACTCAACAAAAATTATTTCACACCACAGACTCATCTTGGTCAGGATCGATTTGAAATCTATCATGGTTTCAGAGAAATCATACTCCATGGTAAGTTGTTCTTGTAGAATTTTGAACGACTACCCCAACTAAAATCTATCCACTCAACAAAAATTATTTCAGAGAAATCATACTCCATGGTTCGTTGTTCTTGTAGAATGTTGAACGACTACCCCCCAACTAAATCTATCCACTCAACAAAAATTATTTCACACCACAGACACATCTTGGTCAGGATCGATTTGAAATCTATCATGGTTTCAGAGAAATCATACTCCATGGTAAGTTGTTCTTGTAGAATGTTGAACGACTATCCCAACTAAAATCTATCCACTCAACAAAAAATTATTTCAGAGAAATCATACTCCATGGTAAGTTGTTCTTGTAGAATGTTGAACGACTACCCCAACTAAAATCTATCCACTCAACAAAAATTATTTCACACCACAGACTCATCTTGGTCAGGATCGATTTGAAATCTCACATGGTTTCAGAGAAATCATACTCCATGGTTCGTTGTTCTTGTAGAATCTTGAACGACTACCCCAACTAAAATCTATCCACTCAACAAAAATTATTTCACACCACAGACTCATCTTGGTCAGGATCGATTTGAAATCTATCATGGTTTCAGAGAAATCATACTCCATGGTTCGTTGTTCTTGTAGAATGTTGAACGACTACCCCAACTAAAATCTATTAACTCAACAAAAATTATTTCACACCACAGACTCATCTTGGTCAGGATCGATTTGAAATCTATCATGGTTTCAGAGAAATCATACTCCATGGTTCGTTGTTCTTGTAGAATACTGAACGACTATCCCAACTAAAATCTATCCACTCAACAAAAATTATTTCAGAGAAATCATACTCCATGGTTCGTTATTCTTATAGAATGTTGAACGACTATCCCAACTAAAATCTATCCACTCAACAAAAATTATTTCACACCACAGACTCATCTTGGTCAGGATCGATTTGAAATCTATCATGGTTTCAGAGAAATCATACTCCATGGTAAGTTGTTCTTGTAGAATGTTGAACGACTACCCCAACTAAAATCTATCCAGTCAACAAAAATTATTTCAGAGAAATCATACTCCATGGTTCGTTGTTCTTGTAGAATGTTGAACGACTACCCCAACTAAAATCTATCCACTCAACAAACATTATTTCAGAGAAATCATACTCCATGGTTCGTTGTTCTTATAGAATGTTGAACGACTATCCCAACTAAAATCTATCCACTCAACAAAAATTATTTCACACCACAGACTCATCTTGGTCAGGATCGATTTGAAATCTATCATGGTTTCAGAGAAATCATACTCCATGGTTCGTTGTTCTTGTAAAATGTTGAACGACTACCCCAACTAAAATCTATCCACTCAACAAAAATTATTTCACACCACAGACTCATCTTGGTCAGGATCGATTTGAAATCTATCATGGTTTCAGAGAAATCATACTCCATGGTTCGTTGTTCTTGTAGAATGTTGAACGACTACCCCAACTAAAATCTATCCACTCAACAAAAATTATTTCAGAGAAATCATACTCCATGGTTCGTTGTTCTTATAGAATGTTGAACGACTACCCCAACTAAAATCTATCCAGTCAACAAAAATTATTTCAGAGAAATCATACTCCATGGTTCGTTGTTCTTGTAGAATGTTGAACGACTACCCCAACTAAAATCTATCCACTCAACAAAAATTATTTCAGAGAAATCATACTCCATGGTTCGTTGTTCTTATAGAATGTTGAACGACTATCCCAACTAAAATCTATCCACTCAACAAAAATTATTTCACACCACAGACTCATCTTGGTCAGGATCGATTTGAAATCTATCATGGTTTCAGAGAAATCATACTCCATGGTTCGTTGTTCTTGTAAAATGTTGAACGACTACCCCAACTTAAATCTATCCACTCAACAAAAATTATTTCACACCACAGACTCATCTTGGTCAGGATCGATTTGAAATCTATCATGGTTTCAGAGAAATCATACTCCATGGTTCGTTGTTCTTGTAGAATGTTGAACGACTACCCCAACTAAAATCTATCCACTCAACAAAAATTATTTCTCACCACAGACTCATCTTGGTCAGGATCGATTTGAAATCTATCATGGTTTCAGAGAAATCATACTCCATGGTAAGTTGTTCTTGTAAAATGTTGAACGACTATCCCAACTAAAATCTATCCACTCAACAAAAATTATTTCACACCACAGACTCATCTTGGTCAGGATCGATTTGAAATCTATCATGGTTTCAGAGAAATCATACTCCATGGTTCGTTGTTCTTGTAGAATGTTGAACGACTATCCCAACTAAAATCTATCCACTCAACAAAAATTATTTCACACCACAGACTCATCTTGGTCAGGATCGATTTGAAATCTATCATGGTTTCAGAGAAATCATACTCCATGGTAAGTTGTTCTTGTAGAATGTTGAACGACTACCCCAACTAAAATCTATCCACTCAACAAAAATTATTTCAGAGAAATCATACTCCATGGTTCGTTGTTCTTGTAGAATGTTGAACGACTACCCCCCAACTAAATCTATCCACTCAACAAAAATTATTTCACACCACAGACACATCTTGGTCAGGATCGATTTGAAATCTATCATGGTTTCAGAGAAATCATACTCCATGGTAAGTTGTTCTTGTAGAATGTTGAACGACTATCCCAACTAAAATCTATCCACTCAACAAAAAATTATTTCAGAGAAATCATACTCCATGGTAAGTTGTTCTTGTAGAATGTTGAACGACTACCCCAACTAAAATCTATCCACTCAACAAAAATTATTTCACACCACAGACTCATCTTGGTCAGGATCGATTTGAAATCTCACATGGTTTCAGAGAAATCATACTCCATGGTTCGTTGTTCTTGTAGAATCTTGAACGACTACCCCAACTAAAATCTATCCACTCAACAAAAATTATTTCACACCACAGACTCATCTTGGTCAGGATCGATTTGAAATCTATCATGGTTTCAGAGAAATCATACTCCATGGTTCGTTGTTCTTGTAGAATGTTGAACGACTACCCCAACTAAAATCTATTAACTCAACAAAAATTATTTCACACCACAGACTCATCTTGGTCAGGATCGATTTGAAATCTATCATGGTTTCAGAGAAATCATACTCCATGGTTCGTTGTTCTTGTAGAATACTGAACGACTATCCCAACTAAAATCTATCCACTCAACAAAAATTATTTCAGAGAAATCATACTCCATGGTTCGTTGTTCTTATAGAATGTTGAACGACTATCCCAACTAAAATCTATCCACTCAACAAAAATTATTTCACACCACAGACTCATCTTGGTCAGGATCGATTTGAAATCTATCATGGTTTCAGAGAAATCATACTCCATGGTAAGTTGTTCTTGTAGAATGTTGAACGACTACCCCAACTAAAATCTATCCAGTCAACAAAAATTATTTCAGAGAAATCATACTCCATGGTTCGTTGTTCTTGTAGAATGTTGAACGACTACCCCAACTAAAATCTATCCACTCAACAAAAATTATTTCTCACCACAGACTCATCTTGGTCAGGATCGATTTGAAATCTATCATGGTTTCAGAGAAATCATACTCCATGGTAAGTTGTTCTTGTAAAATGTTGAACGACTATCCCAACTAAAATCTATCCACTCAACAAAAATTATTTCACACCACAGACTCATCTTGGTCAGGATCGATTTGAAATCTATCATGGTTTCAGAGAAATCATACTCCATGGTAAGTTGTTCTTGTAGAATGTTGAACGCCTACCCCAACTAAAATCTATCCACTCAACAAAAATTATTTCACACCACAGACTCATCTTGGTCAGGATCGATTTGAAATCTCACATGGTTTCAGAGAAATCATACTCCATGGTTCGTTGTTCTTGTAGAATCTTGAACGACTACCCCAACTAAAATCTATCCACTCAACAAAAATTATTTCACACCACAGACTCATCTTGGTCAGGATCGATTTGAAATCTATCATGGTTTCAGAGAAATCATACTCCATGGTTCGTTGTTCTTGTAGAATGTTGAACGACTACCCCAACTAAAATCTATTAACTCAACAAAAATTATTTCACACCACAGACTCATCTTGGTCAGGATCGATTTGAAATCTATCATGGTTTCAGAGAAATCATACTCCATGGTTCGTTGTTCTTGTAGAATACTGAACGACTATCCCAACTAAAATCTATCCACTCAACAAAAATTATTTCAGAGAAATCATACTCCATGGTTCGTTGTTCTTATAGAATGTTGAACGACTATCCCAACTAAAATCTATCCACTCAACAAAAATTATTTCACACCACAGACTCATCTTGGTCAGGATCGATTTGAAATCTATCATGGTTTCAGAGAAATCATACTCCATGGTAAGTTGTTCTTGTAGAATGTTGAACGACTACCCCAACTAAAATCTATCCACTCAACAAAAATTATTTCACACCACAGACTCATCTTGGTCAGGATCGATTTGAAATCTATCATGGTTTCAGAGAAATCATACTCCATGGTTCGTTCTTCTTGTAGAATGTTGAACGACTACCCCAACTAAAATCTATCCACTCAACAAAAATTATTTCACACCACAGACTCATCTTGGTCAGGATCGATTTGAAATCTATCATGGTTTCAGAGAAATCATACTCCATGGTTCGTTGTTCTTGTAGAATGTTGAACGACTACCCCAACTAAAATCTATTAACTCAACAAAAATTATTTCACACCACAGACTCATCTTGGTCAAGATCGATTTGAAATCTATCATGGTTTCAGAGAAATCATACTCCATGGTTCGTTGTTCTTGTAGAATGTTGAACGACTAATCCAACTAAAATCTATCCACTCAACAAAAATTATTTCAGAGAAATCATACTCCATGGTTCGTTGTTCTTGTAGAATGTTGAACGACTACCAAAACTAAAATCTATCCACTCAACAAAAATTATTTCACACCACAGACTCATCTTGGTCAGGATCGATTTGAAATCTATCATGGTTTCAGAGAAATCGTACTCCATGGTAAGTTGTTCTTGTAAAATGTTGAACGACTATCCCAACTAAAATCTATCCACTCAACAAAAATTATTTCACACCACAGACTCATCTTGGTCAGGATCGATTTGAAATCTATCATGGTTTCAGAGAAATCATACTCCATGGTTCGTTGTTCTTGTAGAATGTTGAACGACTATCCCAACTAAAATCTATCCACTCAACAAAAATTATTTCACACCACAGACTCATCTTGGTCAGGATCGATTTGAAATCTATCATGGTTTCAGAGAAATCATACTCCATGGTAAGTTGTTCTTGTAGAATGTTGAACGACTACCCCAACTAAAATCTATCCAGTCAACAAAAATTATTTCAGAGAAATCATACTCAATGGTTCGTTGTTCTTGTAGAATGTTGAACGACTACCCCAACTAAAATCTATCCACTCAACAAAAATTATTTCAGAGAAATCATACTCCATGGTAAGTTGTTCTTGTAGAATGTTGAACGACTACCCCAACTAAAATCTATCCACTCAACAAAAATTATTTCACACCACAGACTCATCTTGGTCAGGATCGATTTGAAATCCATCATGGTTTCAGAGAAATCATACTCCATGGTTCGTTCTTCTTGTAGAATGTTGAACGACTACCCCAACTAAAATCTATCCACTCAACAAAAATTATTTCACACCACAGACTCATCTTGGTCAGGATCGATTTGAAATCTATCATGGTTTCAGAGAAATCATACTCCATGGTTCGTTGTTCTTGTAGAATGTTGAACGACTACCCCAACTAAAATCTATTAACTCAACAAAAATTATTTCACACCACAGACTCATCTTGGTCAGGATCGATTTGAAATCTATCATGGTTTCAGAGAAATCATACTCCATGGTTCGTTGTTCTTGTAGAATGTTGAACGACTAATCCAACTAAAATCTATCCACTCAACAAAAATTATTTCAGAGAAATCATACTCCATGGTTCGTTGTTCTTGTAGAATGTTGAACGACTACCAAAACTAAAATCTATCCACTCAACAAAAATTATTTCACACCACAGACTCATCTTGGTCAGGATCGATTTGAAATCTATCATGGTTTCAGAGAAATCGTACTCCATAGTAAGTTGTTCTTGTAAAATGTTGAACGACTATCCCAACTAAAATCTATCCACTCAACAAAAATTATTTCACACCACAGACTCATCTTGGTCAGGATCGATTTGAAATCTATCATGGTTTCAGAGAAATCATACTCCATGGTTCGTTGTTCTTGTAGAATGTTGAACGACTATCCCAACTAAAATCTATCCACTCAACAAAAATTATTTCACACCACAGACTCATCTTGGTCAGGATCGATTTGAAATCTATCATGGTTTCAGAGAAATCATACTCCATGGTAAGTTGTTCTTGTAGAATGTTGAACGACTACCCCAACTAAAATCTATCCACTCAACAAAAATTATTTCACACCACAGACTCATCTTGGTCAGAATAGATTTGAAATCTATCATGGTTTCAGAGAAATCATACTCCATGGTAAGTTGTTCTTGTAGAATGTTGAACGACTACCCCTAACTAAAATCTATCCACTCAACAAAAATTATTTCACACAACAGACTCATCTTGGTCAGGATCGATTTGGAATCTATCATGGTTTCAGAGAAATCATACTCCATGGTTCGTTGTTCTTGTAGAATGTTGAACGACTACCCCAACTAAAATCTATCCACTCAACAAAAATTATTTCACACCACAGACTCATCTTGGTCAGGATCGATTTGAAATCTATCATGGTTTCAGAGAAATCATAGTCCATGGTAAGTTGTTCTTGTAGAATGTTGAACGCCTACCCCAACTAAAATCTATCCACTCAACAAAAATTATTTCACACCACAGACTCATCTTGGTCAGGATCCATTTGAAATCTATCATGGTTTCAGAGAAATCATAGTCCATGGTAAGTTGTTCTTGTAGAATGTTGAACGACTACCCCAACTAAAATCTATCCACTCAACAAAAATTATTTCAGAGAAATCATACTCCATGGTTCGTTGTTCTTGTAAAATGTTGAACGACTATCCCAACTAAAATCTATCCACTCAACAAAAATTATTTCACACCACAGACTCATCTTGGTCAGGATCGATTTGAAATCTATCATGGTTTCAGAGAAATCATACTCCATGGTAAGTTGTTCTTGTAGAATGTTGAACGACTACCCCAACTAAAATCTATCCACTCAACAAAAATTATTTCACACCACAGACTCATCTTGGTCAGGATCGATTTGAAATCTATCATGGTTTCAGAGAAATCATACTCCATGGTAAGTTGTTCTTGTAGAATGTTGAACGACTACCCCAACTAAAATCTATCCACTCAACAAAAATTATTTCAGAGAAATCATACTCCATTGTTCGTTGTTCTTGTAGAATGTTGAACGACTACCCCAACTAAAATCTATCCACTCAACAAAAATTATTTCACACCACAGACTCATCTTGGTCAGGATCGATTTGAAATCTATCATGGTTTCAGAGAAATCATACTCCATGGTAAGTTGTTCTTGTAGAATGTTGAACGACTATCCCAACTAAAATCTATCCACTCAACAAAAATTATTTTACACCACAGACTAATCTTGGTCAGGATCGATTTGAAATCTATCATGGTTTCAGAGAAATCATACTCCATGGTAAGTTGTTCTTGTAGAATGTTGAACGACTATCCCAACTAAAATCTATCCACTCAACAAAAATTATTTCAGAGAAATCATACTCCATGGTTCGTTGTTCTTGTAAAATGTTGAACGACTATCCCAACTAAAATCTATCCACTCAACAAAAATTATTTCACACCACAGACTCATCTTGGTCAGGATCGATTTGAAATCTATCATGGTTTCAGAGAAATCATACTCCATGGTAAGTTGTTCTTGTAGAATGTTGAACGACTACCCCAACTAAAATCTATCCACTCAACAAAAATTATTTCACACCACAGACTCATCTTGGTCAGGATCGATTTGAAATCTATCATGGTTTCAGAGAAATCATACTACATGGTAAGTTGTTCTTGTAGAATGTTGAACGACTATCCCAACTAAAATCTATCCACCCAACAAAAATTATTTCACACCACAGACTCATCTTGGTCAGGATCGATTTGAAATCTATCATGGTTTCAGAGAAATCATACTCCATGGTTCGTTGTTCTTGTAGAATGTTGAACGACAATCCCAACTAAAATCTATCCACTCAACAAAAATTATTTCACACCACAGACTCATCTTGGTCAGGATCGATTTGAAATCTATCATGGTTTCAGAGAAATCATACTCCATGGTCATTGTTGTTCTTGTAGAATGTTGAACGACTACCCCAACTAAAATCTATCCACTCAACAAAAATTATTTCAGAGAAATCATACTCCATGGTTCGTTGTTCTTGTAGAATGTTGAACGACTACCCCAACTAAAATCTATCCACTCAACAAAAATTATTTCACACCACAGACTCATCTTGGTCAGGATCGATTTGAAATCTATCATGGTTTCAGAGAAATCATACTCCATGGTTCGTTGTTCTTGTAGAATGTTGAACGACTACCCCAACAAAAAACTATCCACTCAACAAAAATTATTTCAGAGAAATCATACTCCATGGTTCGTTGTTCTTGTAGAATGTTGAACGACTACCCCAACTAAAATCTATCCACTCAACAAAAATTATTTCACACCACAGACTCATCTTGGTCAGTATCGATTTGAAATCTATCATGGTTTCAGAGAAATCATAGTCCATGGTAAGTTGTTCTTGTAGAATGTTGAACGACTACCCCAACTAAAATCTATCCAGTCAACAAAAATTATTTCAGAGAAATCATACTCCATGGTTCGTTGTTCTTGTAGAATGTTGAACGACTACCCCAACTAAAATCTATCCACTCAACAAAAATTATTTCACACCACAGACTCATCTTGGTCAGGATCGATTTGAAATCTATCATGGTTTCAGAGAAATCATACTCCATGGTAAGTTGTTCTTGTAGAATGTTGAACGACTATCCCAACTAAAATCTATCCACTCAACAAAAATTATTTCACACCACAGACTCATCTTGGTCAGGATCGATTTGAAATCTATCATGGTTTCAGAGAAATCATACTCCATGGTAAGTTGTTCTTGTAGAATGTTGAACGACTATCCCAACTAAAATCTATCCACTCAACAAAAATTATTTCACACCACAGACTCATCTTGGTCAGGATCGATTTGAAATCAATCATGGTTTCAGAGAAATCATACTCCATGGTAAGTTGTTCTTGTAGAATGTTGAACGACTACCCCAACTAAAATCTATCCACTCAACAAAAATTATTTCAGAGAAATCATACTCCATGGTTCGTTGTTCTTGTAGAATGTTGAACGACTATCCCAACTAAAATCTATCCACTCAACAAAAATTATTTCACACCACAGACTCATCTTGGTCAGGATCGATTTGAAATCTATCATGGTTTCAGAGAAATCATACTCCATGGTTCGTTGTTCTTGTAGAATGTTGAACGACTACCCCAACAAAAAACTATCCACTCAACAAAAATTATTTCAGAGAAATCATACTCCATGGTTCGTTGTTCTTGTAGAATGTTGAACGACTACCCCAACTAAAATCTATCCACTCAACAAAAATTATTTCAGAGAAATTATACTCCATGGTTCGTTGTTCTTGTAGAATGTTGAACGACTACCCCAACTAAAATCTATCCACTCAATAAAAATTATTTCAGAGAAATCATAGTCCATGGTAAGTTGTTCTTTTAGAATGTTGAACGACTATCCCAACTAAAATCTATCCACTCAACAAAAATTATTTCAGAGAATTCATACTCCATGGTTCGTTGTTCTTGTAGAATGTTGAACGACCACCCCAACTAAAATCTATCCACTCAACAAAAATTATTTCAGAGAAATCATACTCCATGGTTCGTTGTTCTTGTAGAATGTTGAACGACTTCCATAACTAAAATCTATCCACTCAATAAAAATTATTTCAGAGAAATCATAGTCCATGGTAAGTTGTTCTTGTAGAATGTTGAACGACTACCCCAACTAAAATCTATCCACTCAACAAAAATTATTTCACACCACAGACTCATCTTGGTCAGGATCGATTTGAAATCTATCATGGTTTCAGAGAAATCATACTCCATGGTAAGTTGTTCTTGTAGAATGTTGAACGACTATCCCAACTAAAATCTATCCACTCAACAAAAATTATTTCACACCACAGACTCATCTTGGTCAGGATCGATTTGAAATCTATCATGGTTTCAGTGAAATCATACTCCATGGTAAGTTGTTCTTGTAGAATGTTGAACGACTATCCCAACTAAAATCTCTCCACTCAACAAAAATTATTTCACACCACAGACTCATCTTGGTCAGGATCGATTTGAAATCTATCATGGTTTCAGAGAAATCATACTCCATGGTAAGTTGTTCTTGTAGAATGTTGAACGACTACCCCAACTAAAATCTATCCAGTCAACAAAAATTATTTCAGAGAAATCATACTCCATGGTTCGTTGTTCTTGTAGAATGTTGAACGACTACCCCAACTAAAATCTATCCACTCAACAAAAATTATTTCACACCACAGACTCATCTTGGTCAGGATCGATTTGAAATCTATCATGGTTTCAGAGAAATCATACTCCATTGTAAGTTGTTCTTGTAGAATGTTGAACGACTATCCCAACTAAAATCTATCCACTCAACAAAAATTATTTCACACCACAGACTCATCTTGGTCAGGATCGATTTGAAATCTATCATGGTTTCAGAGAAATCATACTCCATGGTAAGTTGTTCTTGTAGAATGTTGAACGACTATCCCAACTAAAATCTATCCACTCAACAAAAATTATTTCACACCACAGACTCATCTTGGTCAGGATCGATTTGAAATCTATCATGGTTTCAGAGAAATCATACTCCATGGTAAGTTGTTCTTGTAGAATGTTGAACGACTACCCCAACTAAAATCTATCCACTCAACAAAAATTATTTCAGAGAAATCATACTCCATGGTTCGTTGTTCTTGTAGAATGTTGAACGACTACCCCAACAAAAATCTATCCACTCAACAAAAATTATTTCACACCACAGACTCATCTTGGTAAGGATCGATTTGAAATCTATCATGGTTTCAGAGAAATCATACTCCATGGTTCGTTGTTCTTGTAGAATGTTGAACGACTACCCCAACAAAAAACTATCCACTCAACAAAAATTATTTCAGAGAAATCATACTCCATGGTTCGTTGTTCTTGTAGAATGTTGAACGACTACCCCAACTAAAACCTATCCACTCAACAAAAATTATTTCACACCACAGACTCATCTTGGTCAGGATCGATTTGAAATCTATCATGGTTTCAGAGAAATCATACTCCATGGTTCGTTGTTCTTGTAGAATGTTGAACGACTACCCCAACTAAAATCTATCCACTCAACAAAAATTATTTCAGAGAAATTATACTCCATGGTTCGTTGTTCTTGTAGAATGTTGAACGACTACCCCAACTAAAATCTATCCACTCAATAAAAATTATTTCAGAGAAATCATAGTCCATGGTAAGTTGTTCTTTTAGAATGTTGAACGACTATCCCAACTAAAATCTATCCACTCAATAAAAATTATTTCAGAGAAATCATAGTCCATGGTAAGTTGTTCTTGTAGAATGTTGAACGACTACCCCAACTAAAATCTATCCACTCAACAAAAATTATTTCACACCACAGACTCATCTTGGTCAGGATCGATTTGAAATCTATCATGGTTTCAGAGAAATCATACTCCATGGTAAGTTGTTCTTGTAGAATGTTGAACGACTATCCCAACTAAAATCTATCCACTCAACAAAAATTATTTCACACCACAGACTCATCTTGGTCAGGATCGATTTGAAATCTATCATGGTTTCAGAGAAATCATACTCCATGGTAAGTTGTTCTTGTAGAATGTTGAACGACTACCCCAACTAAAATCTATCCAGTCAACAAAAATTATTTCAGAGAAATCATACTCCATGGTTCGTTGTTCTTGTAGAATGTTGAACGACTACCCCAACTAAAATCTATCCACTCAACAAAAATTATTTCACACCACAGACTCATCTTGGTCAGGATCGATTTGAAATCTATCATGGTTTCAGAGAAATCATACTCCATGGTTCGTTGTTCTTGTAGAATGTTGAACGACTACCCCAACAAAAAACTATCCACTCAACAAAAATTATTTCAGAGAAATCATACTCCATGGTTCGTAGTTCTTGTAGAATGTTGAACGACTACCCCAACTAAAATCTATCCACTCAACAAAAATTATTTCACACCACAGACTCATCTTGGTCAGGATCGATTTGAAATCTATCATCGTTTCAGAGAAATCATACTCCATGTTTCGTTGTTCTTGTAGAATGTTGAACGCCTACCCCAACTAAAATCTATCCACTCAACAAAAATTATTTCAGAGAAATCATACTCCATGTTTCGTTGTTCTTGTAGAATGTTGAACGACTACCCCAACTAAAATCTATTAACTCAATAAAAATTATTTCAGAGAAATCATAGTCCATGGTAAGTTGTTCTTGTAGAATGTTGAACGACTATCCCAACTAAAATCTATCCACTCAACAAAAATTATTTCAGAGAATTCATACTCCATGGTAAGTTGTTCTTGTAGAATGTTGAACGACTACCCCAACTAAAATCTATCCACTCAACAAAAATTATTTCAGAGAAATCATACTCCATGGTAAGTTGTTCTTGTAGAATGTTGAACGACTACCCCAACTAAAATCTATCCACTCAACAAAAATTATTTCACACCACAGACTCATCTTGGTCAGGATCGATTTGAAATCTATCATGGTTTCAGAGAAATCATACTCCATGGTTCGTTGTTCTTGTAGAATGTTGAACGACTACCCCAACTAAAATCTATCCACTCAACAAAAATTATTTCAGAGAAATCATACTCCATGGCTCGTTGTTCTTGTAGAATGTTGAACGACTACCCCAACTAAAATCTATCCACTCAATAAAAATTATTTCAGAGAAATCATAGTCCATTATAAGTTGTTCTTGTAGAATGTTGAACGACTATCCCAACTAAAATCTATCCACTCAACAAAAATTATTTCAGAGAAATCATACTCCATGGTAAGTTGTTCTTGTAGAATGTTGAACGACTACCCCAACTAAAATCTATTAACTCAACAAAAATTATTTCAGAGAAATTATACTCCATGGTAATTTGTTCTTGTAGAATGTTGAACGACTACCCCAACTAAAATCTATCCACTCAACAAAAATTATTTCACACCACAGACTCATCTTGGTCAGGATCGATTTGAAATCTATCATGGTTTCAGAGAAATCATACTCCATGGTTCGTTGTTCTTGTAGAATGTTGAACGACTACCCCAACTAAAATCTATCCACTCAACAAAAATTATTTCAGAGAAATCATACTCCATGGTTCGTTGTTCTTGTAGAATGTTGAACGACTACCCCAACTAAAATCTATCCACTCAATAAAAATTATTTCAGAGAAATCATAGTCCATTATAAGTTGTTCTTGTAGAATGTTGAACGACTATCCCAACTAAAATCTATCCACTCAACAAAAATTATTTCAGAGAAATCATACTCCATGGTAAGTTGTTCTTGTAGAATGTTGAACGACTACCCCAACTAAAATCTATCCACTCAACAAAAATTATTTCAGAGAAATCATACTCCATGGTAAGTTGTTCTTGTAGAATGTTGAACGACTACCCCAACTAAAATCTATCCACTCAACAAAAATTATTTCACACCACAGACTCATCTTGGTCAGGATCGATTTGAAATCTATCATGGTTTCAGAGAAATCATACTCCATGGTAAGTTGTTCTTGTAGAATGTTGAACGACTATCCCAACTAAAATCTATCCACTCAACAAAAATTATTTCAGAGAAATCATACTCCATGGTAAGTTGTTCTTGTAGAATGTTGAACGACTACCCCAACTAAAATCTATCCACTCAACAAAAATTATTTCACACCACAGACTCATCTTGGTCAGAATAGATTTGAAATCTATCATGGTTTCAGAGAAATCATACTCCATGGTAAGTTGTTCTTGTAGAATGTTGAACGACTACCCCAACTAAAATCTATCAACTCAACAAAAATTATTTCACACCACAGACTCATCTTGGTCAGGATCGATTTGAAATCTATCATGGTTTCAGAGAAATCATAGTCCATGGTAAGTTGTTCTTGTAGAATGTTGAACGCCTACCCCAACTAAAATCTATCCACTCAACAAAAATTATTTCACACCACAGACTCATCTTGGTCAGGATCGATTTGAAATCTATCATGGTTTCAGAGAAATCATAGTCCATGGTAAGTTGTTCTTGTAGAATGTTGAACGACTACCCCAACTAAAATCTATCCACTCAACAAAAATTATTTCAGAGAAATCATACTCCATGGTTCGTTGTTCTTGTAGAATGTTGAACGACTACCATAACTAAAATCTATCCACTCAACAAAAATTATTTCACACCACAGACTCATCTTGGTCAGGATCGATTTGGAATCTATCATGGTTTCAGAGAAATCATACTCCATGGTTCGTTGTTCTTGTAGAATGTTGAACGACTACCCCAACTAAAATCTATCCACTCAACAAAAATTATTTCACACCACAGACTCATCTTGGTCAGAATCGATTTGAAATCTATCATGGTTTCAGAGAAATCATAGTCCATGGTAAGTTGTTCTTGTAGAATGTTGAACGCCTACCCCAACTAAAATCTATCCACTCAACAAAAATTATTTCACACCACAGACTCATCTTGGTCAGGATCGATTTGAAATCTATCATGGTTTCAGAGAAATCATACTCCATGGTAAGTTGTTCTTGTAGAATGTTGAACGCCTACCCCAACTAAAATCTATCCACTCAACAAAAATTATTTCACACCACAGACTCATCTTGGTCAGGATCGATTTGAAATCTATCATGGTTTCAGAGAAATCATACTCCATGGTAAGTTGTTCTTGTAGAATGTTGAACGACTACCCCAACTAAAATCTATCCACTCAACAAAAATTATTCCACACCACAGACTCATCTTGGTCAGGATCGATTTGAAATCTATCATGGTTTCAGAGAAATCATACTCCATGGTAAGTTGTTCTTGTAGAATGTTGAACGACTACCCCAACTAAAATCTATCCACTCAACAAAAATTATTTCACACCACAGACTCATCTTGGTCAGGATCGATTTGAAATCTATCATGGTTTCAGAGAAATCATACTCCATTGTAAGTTGTTCTTGTAGAATGTTGAACGACTACCCCAACTAAAATCTATCCACTCAACAAAAATTATTTCACACCACAGACTCATCTTGGTCAGGATCGATTTGAAATCCATCATGGTTTCAGAGAAATCATACTCCATGGTAAGTTGTTCTTGTAGAATGTTGAACGACTATCCCAACTAAAATCTATCCACTCAACAAAAATTATTTCACACCACAGACTCATCTTGGTCAGGATCGATTTGAAATCTATCATGGTTTCAGAGAAATCATACTCCATGGTAAGTTGTTCTTGTAGAATGTTGAACGACTATCCCAACTAAAATCTATCCACTCATCAAAAATTATTTCAGAGAAATCATACTCCATGGTTCGTTGTTCTTGTAGAACGTTGAACGACTACCCCAACTAAAATCTATCCACTCAACAAAAATTATTTCACACCACAGACTCATCTTGGTCAGGATCGATTTGAAATCTATCATGGTTTCAGAGAAATCATACTCCATGGTAAGTTGTTCTTGTAGAATGTTGAACGACTACCGCAACTAAAATCTATCCACTCAACAAAAATTATTTCACACCACAGACTTATCTTGGTCAGGATCGATTTGAAATCTATCATGGTTTCAGAGAAATCATACTCCATGGTTCGTTGTTCTTGTAGAATGTTGAACGACTACCCCAACTAAAATCTATCCACTCAACTAAAATTATTTCAGAGAAATCATAGTCCATGGTAAGTTGTTCTTGTAGAATGTTGAACGACTACCCCAACTAAAATCTATCCACTCAACAAAAATTATTTCAGAGAAATCATACTCCATGGTTCGTTGTTCTTGTAGAATGTTGAACGACTACCATAACTAAAATCTATCCACTCAACAAAAATTATTTCACACCACAGACTCATCTTGGTCAGGATCGATTTGGAATCTATCATGGTTTCAGAGAAATCATACTCCATGGTTCGTTGTTCTTGTAGAATGTTGAACGACTACCCCAACTAAAATCTATCCACTCAACAAAAATTATTTCACACCACAGACTCATCTTGGTCAGGATCGATTTGAAATCTATCATGGTTTCAGAGAAATCATAGTCCATGGTAAGTTGTTCTTGTAGAATGTTGAACGCCTACCCCAACTAAAATCTATCCACTCAACAAAAATTATTTCACACCACAGACTCATCTTGGTCAGGATCGATTTGAAATCTATCATGGTTTCAGAGAAATCATACTCCATGGTAAGTTGTTCTTGTAGAATGTTGAACGCCTACCCCAACTAAAATCTATCCACTCAACAAAAATTATTTCACACCACAGACTCATCTTGGTCAGGATCGATTTGAAATCTATCATGGTTTCAGAGAAATCATACTCCATGGTAAGTTGTTCTTGTAGAATGTTGAACGACTACCCCAACTAAAATCTATCCACTCAACAAAAATTATTCCACACCACAGACTCATCTTGGTCAGGATCGATTTGAAATCTATCATGGTTTCAGAGAAATCATACTCCATGGTAAGTTGTTCTTGTAGAATGTTGAACGACTACCCCAACTAAAATCTATCCACTCAACAAAAATTATTTCAGAGAAATCATACTCCATGGTTCGTTGTTCTTGTAGAATGTTGAACGACTACCCCAACTAAAATCTATCCACTCAACAAAAATTATTTCACACCACAGACTCATCTTGGTCAGGATCGATTTGAAATCTATCATGGTTTCAGAGAAATCATACTCCATTGTAAGTTGTTCTTGTAGAATGTTGAACGACTACCCCAACTAAAATCTATCCACTCAACAAAAATTATTTCACACCACAGACTCATCTTGGTCAGGATCGATTTGAAATCCATCATGGTTTCAGAGAAATCATACTCCATGGTAAGTTGTTCTTGTAGAATGTTGAACGACTATCCCAACTAAAATCTATCCACTCAACAAAAATTATTTCACACCACAGACTCATCTTGGTCAGGATCGATTTGAAATCTATCATGGTTTCAGAGAAATCATACTCCATGGTAAGTTGTTCTTGTAGAATGTTGAACGACTATCCCAACTAAAATCTATCCACTCATCAAAAATTATTTCAGAGAAATCATACTCCATGGTTCGTTGTTCTTGTAGAACGTTGAACGACTACCCCAACTAAAATCTATCCACTCAACAAAAATTATTTCACACCACAGACTCATCTTGGTCAGGATCGATTTGAAATCTATCATGGTTTCAGAGAAATCATACTCCATGGTAAGTTGTTCTTGTAGAATGTTGAACGACTACCCCAACTAAAATCTATCCACTCAACAAAAATTATTTCACACCACAGACTTATCTTGGTCAGGATCGATTTGAAATCTATCATGGTTTCAGAGAAATCATACTCCATGGTTCGTTGTTCTTGTAGAATGTTGAACGACTACCCCAACTAAAATCTATCCACTCAACTAAAATTATTTCAGAGAAATCATACTCCATGGTAAGTTGTTCTTGTAGAATGTTGAACGACTACCCCAACTAAAATCTATCCACTCAACAAAAATTATTTCAGAGAAATCATACTCCATGGTAAGTTGTTCTTGTAGAATGTTGAACGACTACCCCAACTAAAATCTATCCACTCAACAAAAATTATTTCACACCACAGACTCATCTTGGTCAGGATCGATTTGAAATCTATCATGGTTTCAGAGAAATCATACTCCATGGTTCGTTGTTCTTGTAGAATGTTGAACGACTACCCCAACTAAAATCTATCCACTCAACAAAAATTATTTCACACCACAGACTCATCTTGGTCAGGATCGATTTGAAATCTATCATGGTTTCAGAGAAATCATAGTCCATGGTATGTTGTTCTTGTAGAATGTTGAAAGACTACTCCAACTAAAATCTATCCACTCAACAAAAATTATTTCAGAGAAATCATAGTCCATGGTAAGTTGTTCTTGTAGAATGTTGAACGACTACCCCAACTAAAATCTATCCACTCAACAAAAATTATTTCAGAGAAATCATACTCCATGGTAAGTTGTTCTTGTAGAATGTTGAACGACTATCCCAACTAAAATCTATCCACTCAACAAAAATTATTTCAGAGAAATCATACTCCATGGTTCGTTGTTCTTGTAGAATGTTGAACGACTACTCCAACTAAAATCTATCCACTCAACAAAAATTATTTCACACCACAGACTCATCTTGGTCAGGATCGATTTGAAATCTATCATGGTTTCAGAGAAATCATACTCCATGGTAAGTTGTTCTTGTAGAATGTTGAACGACTACCCCAACTAAAATCTATCCACTCAACAAAAATTATTTCAGAGAAATCATACTCCATGGTTCGTTGTTCTTGTAGAATGTTGAACGACTACCCCAACTAAAATCTATCCACTCAACAAAAATTATTTCACACCACAGACTCATCTTGGTCAGGATCGATTTGAAATCTATCATGGTTTCAGAGAAATCATACTCCATGGTAAGTTGTTCTTGTAAAATGTTGAACGACTATCCCAACTAATATCTATCCACTCAACAAAAATTATTTCACACCACAGACTCATCTTGGTCAGGATCGATTTGAAACCTATCATGGTTTCAGAGAAATCATACTCCATGGTAAGTTGTTCTTGTAGAATGTTGAACGACTATCCCAACTAAAATCTATCCACTCAACAAAAATTATTTCACACCACAGACTCATCTTGGTCAGGATCGATTTGAAATCTATCATGGTTTCAGAGAAATCATACTCCATGGTTCGTTGTTCTTGTAGAATGTTGAACGACTATCCCAACTAAAATCTATCCACTCAACAAAAATTATTTCACACCACAGACTCATCTTGGTCAGGATCGATTTGAAATCTATCATGGTTTCAGAGAAATCATACTCCATGGTAAGTTGTTCTTGTAGAATGTTGAACGACTACCCCAACTAAAATCTATCCACTCAACAAAAATTATTTCAGAGAAATCATACTCCATGGTAAGTTGTTTTTGTAGAATGTTGAACGACTACCCCAACTAAAATCTATCCACTCAACAAAAATTAATTCAGAGAAATCATACTCCATGGTAAGTTGTTCTTGTAGAATGTTGAACGACTACCCCAACTAAAATCTATCCACTCAACAAAAATTATTTCACACCACAGACTCATCTTGGTCAGGATCGATTTGAAATCTATCATGGTTTCAGAGAAATCATACTCCATGGTAAGTTGTTCTTGTAGAATGTTGAACTACAACCCCTAACTAAAATCTATCCACTCAACAAAAATTATTTCACACCACAGACTTATCTTGGTCAGGATCGATTTGAAATCTATCATGGTTTCAGAGAAATCATACTCCATGGTTCGTTGTTCTTGTAGAATGTTGAACGACTACCCCAACTAAAATCTATCCACTCAACAAAAATTATTTCAGAGAAATCATACTCCATGGTAAGTTGTTCTTGTAGAATGTTGAACGACTACCCCAACTAAAATCTATCCACTCAACAAAAATTATTTCACACCACAGACTCATCTTGGTCAGGATCGATTTGAAATCTATCATGGTTTCAGAGAAATCATACTCCATGGTAAGTTGTTCTTGTAGAATGTTGAACTACTACCCCTAACTAAAATCTATCCACTCAACAAAAATTATTTCACACCACAGACTCATCTTGGTCAGGATCGATTTGACATCTATCATGGTTTCAGAGAAATCATAGTCCATGGTAAGTTGTTCTTGTAGAATGTTGAACGACTACCCCAACTAAAATCTATCCACTCAACAAAAATTATTTCACACCACAGACTCATCTTGGTCAGGCTCGATTTGAAATCTATCATGGTTTCAGAGAAATCATACTCCATGGTAAGTTGTTCTTGTAGAATGTTGAACGACTACCCCAACTAAAATCTATCCACTCAACAAAAATTATTTCACACCACAGACTCATCTTGGTCAGGATCGATTTGAAATCTATCATGGTTTCAGAGAAATCATACTCCATGGTTCGTTGTTCTTGTAAAATGTTGAACGACTATCCCAACTAAAATCTATCCACTCAACAAAAATTGTTTCAGAGAAATCATACTCCATGGTTCGTTGTTCTTGTAGAATGTTGAACGACTACCCCAACTAAAATCTATCCACTCAACAAAAATTATTTCACACCACAGACTCATCTTGGTCAGGATCGATTTGAAATCTATCATGGTTTCAGAGAAATCATACTCCATGGTAAGTTGTTCTTGTAGAATGTTGAACGATTACCCCAACTAAAATCTATCCACTCAACCAAAATTATTTCACACCACAGACTCATCTTGGTCAGGATCGGTTTGAAATCTATCATGGTTTCAGAGAAATCATAGTAGATGGTAAGTTGTTCTTGTAGAATGTTGAACGACTACCCCAACTAAAATCTATCCACTCAACAAAAATTATTTCACAGCACAGACTCATCTTGGTCAGGATCGATTTCAAATCTATCATGGTTTCAGAGAAATCATACTCCATGGTAAGTTGTTCTTGTAGAATGTTGAAGGACTACCCCAACTAAAATCTATCCTCTCAACAAAAATTATTTCAGAGAAATCATACTCCATGGTAAGTTGTTCTTTTAGAATGTTGAACGACTACCCCAACTATAATCTATCCACTCAACAAAAATTATTTCAGAGAAATCATACTCCATGGTTCGTTGTTCTTGTAAAATGTTGAACGACTACCCCAACTAAAATCTATCCACTCAACAAAAATTATTTCAGAGAAATCATACTCCATGGTAAGTTGTTCTTGTAGAATGTTGAACGACTACCCCAACTAAAATCTATCCACTCAACAAAAATTATTTCAGAGAAATCATACTAAATGGTTCGTTGTTCTTGTAGAATGTTGAACGACTACCCCAACTAAAATCTATCCACTCAACAAAAATTATTTCACACCACAGATTCATCTTGGTCAGGATCGATTTGAAATCTATCATGGTTTCAGAGAAATCATAGTTCATGGTAAGTTGTTCTTGTAGAATCTTGAACGACTACCCCAACTAAAATCTATCCACTCAACAAAAATTATTTCAGAGAAATCATTCTCCATGGTAAGTTGTTCTTGTAGAATGTTGAACGACTATCCCAACTAAAATCTATCCACTCAACAAAAATTATTTCACACCACAGACTCATCTTTGTCTGGATCGATTTGAAATCTATCATGGTTTCAGAGAAATCATACTCCATGGTTCGTTGTTCTTGTAAAATGTTGAACGACAACCCCAACTAAAATCTATCCACTCAACAAAAATTATTTCACACCACAGACTCATCTTGGTCAGGATCGATTTGAAATCTATCATGGTTGCAGAGAAATCATACTCCATGGTTCGTTGTTCTTGTAGAATGTTGAACGACTACCCCAACTAAAATCTATCCACTCAACAAAAATTATTTCACACCACAGACTCATCTCGGTCAGGATCGATTTGAAATCTATCATGGTTTCAGAGAAATCATACTCCATGGTAAGTTGTTCTTGTAGAATGTTGATCGACTACCCCAACTAAAATCTATCCACTCAACAAAAATTATTTCAGAGAAATCATACTCCATGGTTCGTTGTTCTTGTAGAATGTTGAACGACTACCCCAACTAAAATCTATCCACTCAACAAAAATTATTTCACACCACAGACTCATCTTGGTCAGGATCGATTTGAAATCTATCATGGTTGCAGAGAAATCATACTCCATGGTAAGTTGTTCTTGTAGAATGTTGAACGACTACCCCAACTAAAATCTATCCACTCAACAAAAATTATTTCAGAGAAATCATACTCCATGGTAAGTTGTTCTTGTAGAATGTTTAACGACTATCCCGACTAAAATCTATCCACTCAACAAAAATTATTTCAGAGAAATCATACTCCATGGTTCGTTGTTCTTGTAGAATGTTGAACGACTACCCCAACTAAAATCTATCCACTCAACAAAAATTATTTCACACCACAGACTCATCTTGGTCAGGATCGATTTGAAATCTATCATGGTTGCAGAGAAATCATACTCCATGGTAAGTTGTTCTTGTAGAATGTTGAACGACTACCCCAACTAAAATCTATCCACTCAACAAAAATTATTTCACACCACAGATTCATCTTGGTCAGGATCGATTTGAAATCTATCATGGTTTCAGAGAAATCATAGTTCATGGTAAGTTGTTCTTGTAGAATCTTGAACGACTACCGCAACTAAAATCTATCCACTCAACAAAAATTATTTCAGAGAAATCATTCTCCATGGCTCGTTGTTCTTGTAGAATGTTGAACGACTATCCCAACTAAAATCTATCCACTCAACAAAAATTATTTCACACCACAGACTCATCTTGGTCAGGATCGATTTGAAATCTATCATGGTTGCAGAGAAATCATACTCCATGGTTCGTTGTTCTTGTAGAATGTTGAACGACTACCCCAACTAAAATCTATCCACTCAACAAAAATTATTTCACACCACAGACTCATCTTGGTCAGGATCGATTTGAAATCTATCATGGTTGCAGAGAAATCATACTCCATGGTTCGTTGTTCTTGTAGAATGTTGAACGACTACCCCAACTAAAATCTATCCACTCAACAAAAATTATTTCACACCACAGACTCATCTCGGTCAGGATCGATTTGAAATCTATCATGGTTTCAGAGAAATCATACTCCATGGTTCGTTGTTCTTGTAAAATGTTGAACGACTATCCCAACTAAAATCTATCCACTCAACAAAAATTGTTTCAGAGAAATCATACTCCATGGTTCGTTGTTCTTGTAGAATGTTGAACGACTACCCCAACTAAAATCTATCCACTCAACAAAAATTATTTCACACCACAGACTCATCTTGGTCAGGATCGATTTGAAATCTATCATGGTTTCAGAGAAATCATACTCCATGGTAAGTTGTTCTTGTAGAATGTTGAACGATTACCCCAACTAAAATCTATCCACTCAACCAAAATTATTTCACACCACAGACTCATCTTGGTCAGGATCGGTTTGAAATCTATCATGGTTTCAGAGAAATCATAGTAGATGGTAAGTTGTTCTTGTAGAATGTTGAACGACTACCCCAACTAAAATCTATCCACTCAACAAAAATTATTTCACAGCACAGACTCATCTTGGTCAGGATCGATTTGAAATCTATCATGGTTGCAGAGAAATCATACTCCATGGTAAGTTGTTCTTGTAGAATGTTGAACGACTACCCCAACTAAAATCTATCCACTCAACAAAAATTATTTCAGAGAAATCATACTCCATGGTTCGTTGTTCTTGTAGAATGTTGAACGACTACCCCAACTAAAATCTATCCACTCAACAAAAATTATTTCACACCACAGACTCATCTTGGTCAGGATCGATTTGAAATCTATCATGGTTGCAGAGAAATCATACTCCATGGTAAGTTGTTCTTGTAGAATGTTGAACGACTACCCCAACTAAAATCTATCCACTCAACAAAAATTATTTCACACCACAGATTCATCTTGGTCAGGATCGATTTGAAATCTATCATGGTTTCAGAGAAATCATAGTTCATGGTAAGTTGTTCTTGTAGAATCTTGAACGACTACCGCAACTAAAATCTATCCACTCAACAAAAATTATTTCAGAGAAATCATTCTCCATGGCTCGTTGTTCTTGTAGAATGTTGAACGACTATCCCAACTAAAATCTATCCACTCAACAAAAATTATTTCACACCACAGACTCATCTTGGTCAGGATCGATTTGAAATCTATCATGGTTGCAGAGAAATCATACTCCATGGTTCGTTGTTCTTGTAGAATGTTGAACGACTACCCCAACTAAAATCTATCCACTCAACAAAAATTATTTCACACCACAGACTCATCTTGGTCAGGATCGATTTGAAATCTATCATGGTTGCAGAGAAATCATACTCCATGGTTCGTTGTTCTTGTAGAATGTTGAACGACTACCCCAACTAAAATCTATCCACTCAACAAAAATTATTTCACACCACAGACTCATCTCGGTCAGGATCGATTTGAAATCTATCATGGTTTCAGAGAAATCATACTCCATGGTAAGTTGTTCTTGTAGAATGTTGATCGACTACCCCAACTAAAATCTATCCCCTCAACAAAAATTATTTCAGAGAAATCATACTCCATGGTTCGTTGTTCTTGTAGAATGTTGAACGACTACCCCAACTAAAATCTATCCACTCAACAAAAATTATTTCACACCACAGACTCATCTTGGTCAGAATCGATTTGAAATCTATCATGGTTTCAGAGAAATCATACTCCATGGTTCGTTGTTCTTGTAAAATGTTGAACGACTACCCCAACTAAAATCTATCCACTCAACAAAAATTATTTCACACCACAGACTCATCTTGGTCAGGATCGATTTGAAATCTATCATGGTTGCAGAGAAATCATACTCCATGGTAAGTTGTTCTTGTAGAATGTTGAACGACTACCCCAACTAAAATCTATCCACTCAACAAAAATTATTTCACACCACAGACTCATCTTGGTCAGGATCGATTTGAAATCTATCATGGTTTCAGAGAAATCATACTCCATGGTAAGTTGTTCTTGTAGAATGTTGAACGACTATCCCAACTAAAATCTATCCACTCAACAAAACTTATTTCACACCACAGATTCATCTTTGTCAGGATCGATTTGAAATCTATCATGGTTTCAGAGAAATCATACTATATGGTTCGTTGTTCTTGTAGAATGTTGAACGACTACCCCAACTAAAATCTATCCACTCAACAAAAATTATTTCAGAGAAATCATACTCCATGGTTCGTTGTTCTTGTAGAATGTTGAACGACTACCCCAACTAAAATCTATCCACTCAACAAAAATTATTTCACACCACAGACTCATCTTGGTCAGGATCGATTTGAAATCTATCATGGTTTCAGAGAAATCATACTCCATTTTTAGTTGTTCTTGTAGAATGTTGAACGACTACCCCAACTAAAATCTATCCACTCAACAAAAATTATTTCACACCACAGACTCATCTTGGTCAGGATCGATTTGAAATCTATCATGGTTTCAGAGAAATCATACTCCATGGTAAGTTGTTCTTGTAGAATGTTGAACGACTACCCCAACTAAAATCTATCCACTCAACAAAAATTATTTCACACCACAGACTCATCTTGGTCAGGATCGATTTGAAATCTATCATGGTTTCAGAGAAATCATACTCCATGGTAAGTTGTTCTTGTAGAATGTTGAACGACTAGCCCAACTAAAATCTATCCACTCAACAAAAATTATTTCACACCACAGACTCATCTTGGTCAGGATCGATTTGAAATCTATCATGGTTTCAGAGAAATCATAATCCATGGTAAGTTGTTCTTGTAGAATGTTGAACGACTACCCCAACTAAAATCTATCCACTCAACAAAAATTATTTCACACCACAGACTCATCTTGGTCAGGATCGATTTGAAATCTATCATGGTTTCAGAGAAATCATAGTCCATGGTAAGTTGTTCTTGTAGAATGTTGAACGACTATCCCAACTAAAATCTATGCACTCAAAAAAATTATTTCAGAGAAATCATACTCCATGGTTCGTTGTTCTTGTAAAATGTTGAACGACTATCCCAACTAAAATCTATCCACTCAACAAAAATTATTTCACACCAGAGACTTATCTTGGTCAGGATCAATTTGAAAACTATCATGGTTTCAGAGAAATCATACTCCATGGTTCGTTGTTCTTGTAGAATGTTGAACGACTACCCCAACTAAAATCTATCCACTCAACAAAAATTATTTCACACCACAGACTCATCTTGGTCAGGATCGATTTGAAATCTATCATGGTTGCAGAGAAATCATACTCCATGGTTCGTTGTTCTTGTAGAATGTTGAACGACTACCCCAACTAAAATCTATCCACTCAACAAAAATTATTTCACACCACAGACTCATCTTGGTCAGGATCGATTTGAAATCTATCATGGTTTCAGAGAAATCATACTCCATGGTTCGTTGTTCTTGTAGAATGTTGAACGACTACCCCAACTAAAATCTATCCACTCAACAAAAATTATTTCAGAGAAATCATACTCCATGGTTCATTGTTCTTGTAGAATGTTGAACGAATACCCCAACTAAAATCTATCCACTCAACAAAAATTATTTCACACCACAGACTCATCTTGGTCAGGATCGATTTGAAATCTATCATGGTTTCAGAGAAATCATACTCCATGGTTCGTTGTTCTTGTAAAATGTTGAACGACTATCCCAACTAAAATCTATCCACTCAACAAAAATTATTTCACACCACAGACTCATCTTGTTCAGGATCGATTTGAAATCTATCATGGTTTCAGAGAAATCATACTCCATGGTTCGTTGTTCTTGTAGAATGTTGAACGACTACCCCAACTAAAATCTATCCACTCAACAAAAATTATTTCACACCACAGACTCATCTTGGTCAGGATCGATTTGAAATCTATCATGGTTTCAGAGAAATCGTACTCCATGGTTCGTTGTTCTTGTAGAATGTTGAACGACTACCCCAACTAAAATCTATCCACTCAACAAAAATTATTTCAGAGAAATCATACTCCATGTTTCGTTGTTCTTGTAGAATGTTGAACGACTACCCCAACTAAAATCTATCCAATCAACAAAAATTATTTCAGAGAAATCATACTCCATGATTCGTTGTTGTTGTAGAATGTTGAACGACTACCCCAACTAAAATCTATCCACTCAACAAAAATTATTTCAGAGAAATCATAGTCCATGGTTCGTTGTTCTTGTAGAATGTTGAACGACTACCCCAACTAAAATCTATCCAATCAACAAAAATTATTTCAGAGAAATCATACTCCATGGTTCGTTGTTCTTGTAGAATGTTGAACGACTACCCCAACTAAAATCTATCCAATCAACAAAAATTATTTCAGAGAAATCATACTCCATGGTTCGTTGTTCTTGTAGAATGTTGAACGACTACCCCAACTAAAATCTATCCAATCAACAAAAATTATTTCAGAGAAATCGTACTCCATGGTTCGTTGTTCTTGTAGAATGTTGAACGACTACCCCAACTAAAATCTATCCACTCAACAAAAATTATTTCAGAGAAATCATACTCCATGGTTCGTTGTTCTTGTAGAATGTTGAACGACTACCCCAACTAAAATCTATCCAATCAACAAAAATTATTTCAGAGAAATCATACTCCATGATTCGTTGTTCTTGTAGAATGTTGAACGACTATCCCAACTAAAATCTATCCACTCAACAAAAATTATTTCACACCACAGACTCATCTTGGTCAGGATCGATTTGAAATCTATCATGGTTTCAGAGAAATCATACTCCATGGTAAGTTGTTCTTGTAGAATGTTGAACGACTACTACAACTGAAATCTATCCACTCAACAAAAATTATTTCAGAGAAATCATACTCCATGGTTCGTTGTTCTTGTAGAATGTTGAACGACTACCCCAACTAAAATCTATCCACTCAACAAAAATTATTTCAGAGAAATCATACTCCATGGTTCATTGTTCTTGTAGAATGTTGAACGACTACCCCAACTAAAATCTATCCACTCAACAAAAATTATTTCACACCACAGACTCATCTCGGTCAGGATCGATTTGAAATCTATCATGGTTTCAGAGAAATCATACTCCATGGTAAGTTGTTCTTGTAGAATGTTGATCGACTACCCCAACTAAAATCTATCCACTCAACAAAAATTATTTCAGAGAAATCATACTCCATGGTTCGTTGTTCTTGTAGAATGTTGAACGACTACCCCAACTAAAATCTATCCACTCAACAAAAATTATTTCACACCACAGACTCATCTTGGTCAGAATCGATTTGAAATCTATCATGGTTTCAGAGAAATCATACTCCATGGTAAGTTGTTCTTGTAAAATGTTGAACGACTACCCCAACTAAAATCTATCCACTCAACAAAAATTATTTCACACCACAGACTCATCTTGGTCAGGATCGATTTGAAATCTATCATGGTTGCAGAGAAATCATACTCCATGGTAAGTTGTTCTTGTAGAATGTTGAACGACTACCCCAACTAAAATCTATCCACTCAACAAAAATTATTTCACACCACAGACTCATCTTGGTCAGGATCGATTTGAAATCTATCATGGTTTCAGAGAAATCATACTCCATGGTAAGTTGTTCTTGTAGAATGTTGAACGACTATCCCAACTAAAATCTATCCACTCAACAAAACTTATTTCACACCACAGATTCATCTTTGTCAGGATCGATTTGAAATCTATCATGGTTTCAGAGAAATCATACTATATGGTTCGTTGTTCTTGTAGAATGTTGAACGACTACCCCAACTAAAATCTATCCACTCAACAAAAATTATTTCAGAGAAATCATACTCCATGGTTCATTGTTCTTGTAGAATGTTGAACGACTACCCCAACTAAAATCTATCCACTCAACAAAAATTATTTCACACCACAGACTCATCTTGGTCAGGATCGATTTGAAATCTATCATGGTTTCAGAGAAATCATACTCCATTTTTCGTTGTTCTTGTAGAATGTTGAACGACTACCCCAACTAAAATCTATCCACTCAACAAAAATTATTTCACACCACAGACTCATCTTGGTCAGGATCGATTTGAAATCTATCATGGTTTCAGAGAAATCATACTCCATGGTTCGTTGTTCTTGTAGAATGTTGAACGACTACCCCAACTAAAATCTATCCACTCAACAAAAATTATTTCACACCACAGACTCATCTTGGTCAGGATCGATTTGAAATCTATCATGGTTTCAGAGAAATCATACTCCATGGTAAGTTGTTCTTGTAGAATGTTGAACGACTAGCCCAACTAAAATCTATCCACTCAACAAAAATTATTTCACACCACAGACTCATCTTGGTCAGGATCGATTTGAAATCTATCATGGTTTCAGAGAAATCATAATCCATGGTAAGTTGTTCTTGTAGAATGTTGAACGACTACCCCAACTAAAATCTATCCACTCAACAAAAATTATTTCACACCACAGACTCATCTTGGTCAGGATCGATTTGAAATCTATCATGGTTTCAGAGAAATCATAGTCCATGGTAAGTTGTTCTTGTAGAATGTTGAACGACTATCCCAACTAAAATCTATGCACTCAAAAAAATTATTTCAGAGAAATCATACTCCATGGTTCGTTGTTCTTGTAAAATGTTGAACGACTATCCCAACTAAAATCTATCCACTCAACAAAAATTATTTCACACCAGAGACTTATCTTGGTCAGGATCAATTTGAAAACTATCATGGTTTCAGAGAAATCATACTCCATGGTTCGTTGTTCTTGTAGAATGTTGAACGAGTACCCCAACTAAAATCTATCCACTCAACAAAAATTATTTCACACCACAGACTCATCTTGGTCAGGATCGATTTGAAATCTATCATGGTTGCAGAGAAATCATACTCCATGGTTCGTTGTTCTTGTAGAATGTTGAACGACTACCCCAACTAAAATCTATCCACTCAACAAAAATTATTTCACACCACAGACTCATCTTGGTCAGGATCGATTTGAAATCTATCATGGTTTCAGAGAAATCATACTCCATGGTTCGTTGTTCTTGTAGAATGTTGAACGACTACCCCAACTAAAATCTATCCACTCAACAAAAATTATTTCAGAGAAATCATACTCCATGGTTCATTGTTCTTGTAGAATGTTGAACGAATACCCCAACTAAAATCTATCCACTCAACAAAAATTATTTCACACCACAGACTCATCTTGGTCAGGATCGATTTGAAATCTATCATGGTTTCAGAGAAATCATACTCCATGGTTCGTTGTTCTTGTAAAATGTTGAACGACTATCCCAACTAAAATCTATCCACTCAACAAAAATTATTTCACACCACAGACTCATCTTGGTCAGGATCGATTTGAAATCTATCATGGTTTCAGAGAAATCATACTCCATGGTAAGTTGTTCTTGTAGAATGTTGAACGACTATCCCAACTAAGATCTATCCACTCAACAAAAATTATTTCAGAGAAATCATACTCCATGGTTCGTTGTTCTTGTAGAATGTTGAACGACTACCCCAACTAAAATCTATCCACTCAACAAAAATTATTTCAGAGAAATCATACTCCATGGTTCGTTGTTCTTGTAGAATGTTGAACGACTACCCCAACTAAAATCTATCCAATCAACAAAAATTATTTCAGAGAAATCATACTCCATGATTCGTTGTTCTTGTAGAATGTTGAACGACTACCCCAACTAAAATCTATCCACTCAACAAAAATTATTTCAGAGAAATCATAGTCCATGGTTCGTTGTTCTTGTAGAATGTTGAACGACTACCCCAACTAAAATCTATCCAATCAACAAAAATTATTTCAGAGAAATCATACTCCATGGTTCGTTGTTCTTGTAGAATGTTGAACGACTACCCCAACTAAAATCTATCCAATCAACAAAAATTATTTCAGAGAAATCGTACTCCATGGTTCGTTGTTCTTGTAGAATGTTGAACGACTACCCCAACTAAAATCTATCCACTCAACAAAAATTATTTCAGAGAAATCATACTCCATGGTTCGTTGTTCTTTTAGAATGTTGAACGACTACCCCAACTAAAATCTATCCAATCAACAAAAATTATTTCAGAGAAATCATACTCCATGATTCGTTGTTCTTGTAGAATGTTGAACGACTATCCCAACTAAAATCTATCCACTCAACAAAAATTATTTCACACCACAGACTCATCTTGGTCAGGATCGATTTGAAATCTATCATGGTTTCAGAGAAATCATACTCCATGGTAAGTTGTTCTTGTAGAATGTTGAACGACTACTACAACTGAAATCTATCCACTCAACAAAAATTATTTCAGAGAAATCATACTCCATGGTTCGTTGTTCTTGTAGAATGTTGAACGACTACCCCAACTAAAATCTATCCACTCAACAAAAATTATTTCACACCACAGACTCATCTTGGTCAGGATCGATTTGAAATCTATCATGGTTTCAGAGAAATCATACTCCATGGTAAGTTGTTCTTGTAAAATGTTGAACGACTATCCCAACTAAAATCTATCCACTCAACAAAAATTATTTCACACCACAGACTCATCTTGGTCAGGATCGATTTGAAATCTATCATGGTTTCAGAGAAATCATACTCCATGGTAAGTTGTTCTTGTAGAATGTTGAACGACTACTACAACTGAAATCTATCCACTCAACAAAAATTATTTCAGGGAAATCATACTCCATGGTTCGTTGTTCTTGTAAAATGTTGAACGACTACCCCAACTAAAATCTATCCACTCAACAAAAATTATTTCAGAGAAATCATACTCCATGGTAAGTTGTTCTTGTAGAATGTTGAACGACTACCCCAACTAAAATCTATCCAATCAACAAAAATTATTTCAGAGAAATCATACTCCATGGTTCGTTGTTCTTGTAGAATGTTGAACGACTACCCCAACTAAAATCTATCCAATCAACAAAAATTATTTCAGAGAAATCATACTCCATGGTTCGTTGTTCTTGTAGAATGTTGAACGACTACCCCAACTAAAATCTATCCAATCAACAAAAATTATTTCAGAGAAATCGTACTCCATGGTTCGTTGTTCTTGTAGAATGTTGAACGACTACCCCAACTAAAATCTATCCACTCAACAAAAATTATTTCAGAGAAATCATACTCCATGGTTCGTTGTTCTTGTAGAATGTTGAACGACTACCCCAACTAAAATCTATCCAATCAACAAAAATTATTTCAGAGAAATCATACTCCATGATTCGTTGTTCTTGTAGAATGTTGAACGACTATCCCAACTAAAATCTATCCACTCAACAAAAATTATTTCACACCACAGACTCATCTTGGTCAGGATCGATTTGAAATCTATCATGGTTTCAGAGAAATCATACTCCATGGTAAGTTGTTCTTGTAGAATGTTGAACGACTACTACAACTGAAATCTATCCACTCAACAAAAATTATTTCAGAGAAATCATACTCCATGGTTCGTTGTTCTTGTAGAATGTTGAACGACTACCCCAACTAAAATCTATCCACTCAACAAAAATTATTTCACACCACAGACTCATCTTGGTCAGGATCGATTTGAAATCTATCATGGTTTCAGAGAAATCATACTCCATGGTAAGTTGTTCTTGTAAAATGTTGAACGACTATCCCAACTAAAATCTATCCACTCAACAAAAATTATTTCACACCACAGACTCATCTTGGTCAGGATCGATTTGAAATCTATCATGGTTTCAGAGAAATCATACTCCATGGTAAGTTGTTCTTGTAGAATGTGAACGACTATCCCAACTAAAATCTATCCACTCAACAAAAATTATTTCACATCACAGACCCATCTTGGTCAGGATCGATTTGAAATCTATCATGGTTTCAGAGAAATCATACTCCATGGTTCGTTGTTCTTGTAGAATGTTGAACGACTACCCCAACTAAAATCTATCCACTCAACAAAAATTATTTCATACCACAGACTCATCTTGGTCAGGATCGATTTGAAATCTATCATGGTTGCAGAGAAATCATACTCCGTGGTGAAGTGTTGAACGACTACCCCAACTGAAATCTCTCCACTCAACAAAAATTATTTCACACCACAGACTCATCTTGGTCAGGATCG
The DNA here is from genome assembly GCA_905220385.1 of Xylota sylvarum. Lineage (NCBI taxonomy): Eukaryota > Metazoa > Arthropoda > Insecta > Diptera > Syrphidae > Xylota > Xylota sylvarum. Next base: position 494,018 of record CAJMZQ010000068.1, on the reverse strand, counting down.
ATTTGAAATCTATCATGGTTTCAGAGAAATCATAGTCCATGGTAAGATGTTCTTGTAGAATGTTGAACGACTACCCCAACTAAAATCTATCCACTCAACAAAAATTATTTCAGAGAAATCATACTCCATGGTTCGTTGTTCTTGTAGAATGTTGAACGACTATCCCAACTAAAATCTATCCACTCAACAAAAATTATTTCACACCACAGACTCATCTTGGTCAGGATCGATTTGAAATCTATCATGGTTTCAGAGAAATCATACTCCATGGTAAGTTGTTCTTGTAGAATGTTGAACGAGTACCCCTAACTCAAATCTATCCACTCAACAAAAATTATTTCAGAGAAATCATACTCCATGGTTCGTTGTTTTTGTAAAATGTTGAACGACTACCCCAACTAAAATCTATCCACTCAACAAAACTTATTTCAGAGAAATCATAGTCCAATGTAAATTGTTCTTGTAGAATGTTGAACGACTACCCCAACTAAAATCTATCCACTCAACAAAAATTATTTCAGAGAAATCATAGTCCAATGTAAGTTGTTCTTGTAGAATGTTGAACGACTATCCCAACTAAAATCTATCCACTCAACAAAAATTATTTCAGAGAAATCATACTCCATGTTTCGTTGTTCTTGTAAAATGTTGAACGACTACCCCAACTAAAATCTATCCACTCAACAAAAATTATTTCAGAGAAATCATACTCCATGGTTCGTTGTTCTTGTAGAATGTTGAACGACTACCCCACATAAAATCTATCCACTCAACAAAAATTATTTCACACCACAGACTCATCTTGGTCAGGTTCGTTTTGAAATCTATCATGGTTTCAGAGAAATCATACTCCATGGTTCGTTGTTCTTGTAGAATGTTGAACGACTATCCCAACTAAAATCTATTCACTCAACAAAAATTATTTCACACCACAGACTCATCTTGGTCCGGATCGATTTGAAATCTATCATGGTTTCAGAGAAATCATACTCCATGGTAAGTTGTTCTTGTAGAATGTTCAACGAGTACCCCTAACTAAAATCTATCCACTCAACAAAAATTATTTCAGAGAAATCATAGTCCATGGTAAGTTGTTCTTGTAAAATGTTGTACGACTACCCCAACTAAAATCTATCCACTCAACAAAAATTATTTCAGAGAAATCATACTCCATGTTTCGTTGTTCTTGTAAAATGTTGAACGACTACCCCAACTAAAATCTATCCATTCTTGTAGAATGTTGAACGACTACCCCAACTCAAATCTATCCAATCAACAAAAATTATTTCAGAGAAATCGTACTCCATGGTTCGTTGTTCTTGTAGAATGTTGAACGACTACCCCAACTAAAATCTATCCACTCAACAAAAATTATTTCAGAGAAATCATACTCCATGGTTCGTTGTTCTTGTAGAATGTTGAACGACTACCCCAACTAAAATCTATCCAATCAACAAAAATTATTTCAGAGAAATCATACTCCATGATTCATTGTTCTTGTAGAATGTTGAACGACTATCCCAACTAAAATCTATCCACTCAACAAAAATTATTTCACACCACAGACTCATCTTGGTCAGGATCGATTTGAAATCTATCATGGTTTCAGAGAAATCATACTCCATGGTAAGTTGTTCTTGTAGAATGTTGAACGACTACTACAACTGAAATCTATCCACTCAACAAAAATTATTTCAGAGAAATCATACTCCATGGTTCGTTGTTCTTGTAAAATGTTGAACGACTACCCCAACTAAAATCTATCCACTCAACAAAAATTATTTCAGAGAAATCATACTCCATGGTAAGTTGTTCTTGTAGAATGTTGAACGACTACCCCAACTAAAATCTATCCAATCAACAAAAATTATTTCAGAGAAATCATACTCCATGGTTCGTTGTTCTTGTAGAATGTTGAACGACTACCCCAACTAAAATCTATCCAATCAACAAAAATTATTTCAGAGAAATCATACTCCATGGTTCGTTGTTCTTGTAGAATGTTGAACGACTACCCCAACTAAAATCTATCCAATCAACAAAAATTATTTCAGAGAAATCGTACTCCATGGTTCGTTGTTCTTGTAGAATGTTGAACGACTACAAATACAAAATACAAATTTTTGGCGCAACAGGTCCATGGGACCCAGGGCCTAGCTTCTCACAACCATTCGTGTTGTGCGTGTTATATTCTTCACATGAATGGAAGGGGCCTACTGTTTAATGCCGGATCCGAACGGCAATTTTGAGAAGCTTTTTCGTGACAGTTTTACTCTCGGATGTTTGTCAGACGCTCGCGAGAGGTGGGGCCGTGAAAGAAATTTTAGGTGTTGTCTGGGGATTGAACCTGGAACCCCTTGCTCCGTAGTCCAACGCACTAACCACTTGAGCCACGGCGCCCACATGTTGAACGACTACCCAACTAAAATCTATCCACTCAACAAAAATTATTTCAGAGAAATCATACTCCATGGTTCGTTGTTCTTGTAGAATGTTGAACGACTACCCCAACTAAAATCTATCCAATCAACAAAAATTATTTCAGAGAAATCATACTCCATGATTCGTTGTTCTTGTAGAATGTTGAACGACTATCCCAACTAAAATCTATCCACTCAACAAAAATTATTTCACACCACAGACTCATCTTGGTCAGGATCGATTTGAAATCTATCATGGTTTCAGAGAAATCATACTCCATGGTAAGTTGTTCTTGTAGAATGTTGAACGACTACTACAACTGAAATCTATCCACTCAACAAAAATTATTTCAGAGAAATCATACTCCATGGTTCGTTGTTCTTGTAGAATGTTGAACGACTACCCCAACTAAAATCTATCCACTCAACAAAAATTATTTCACACCACAGACTCATCTTGGTCAGGATCGATTTGAAATCTATCATGGTTTCAGAGAAATCATACTCCATGGTAAGTTGTTCTTGTAAAATGTTGAACGACTATCCCAACTAAAATCTATCCACTCAACAAAAATTATTTCACACCACAGACTCATCTTGGTCAGGATCGATTTGAAATCTATCATGGTTTCAGAGAAATCATACTCCATGGTAAGTTGTTCTTGTAGAATGTGAACGACTATCCCAACTAAAATCTATCCACTCAACAAAAATTATTTCACATCACAGACCCATCTTGGTCAGGATCGATTTGAAATCTATCATGGTTTCAGAGAAATCATACTCCATGGTTCGTTGTTCTTGTAGAATGTTGAACGACTACCCCAACTAAAATCTATCCACTCAACAAAAATTATTTCATACCACAGACTCATCTTGGTCAGGATCGATTTGAAATCTATCATGGTTGCAGAGAAATCATACTCCGTGGTGAAGTGTTGAACGACTACCCCAACTGAAATCTCTCCACTCAACAAAAATTATTTCACACCACAGACTCATCTTGGTCAGGATCGATTTGAAATCTATCATGGTTTCAGAGAAATCATAGTCCATGGTAAGATGTTCTTGTAGAATGTTGAACGACTACCCCAACTAAAATCTATCCACTCAACAAAAATTATTTCAGAGAAATCATACTCCATGGTTCGTTGTTCTTGTAGAATGTTGAACGACTACCCCAACTAAAATCTATCCACTCAACAAAAATTATTTCAGAGAAATCATACTCCATGATTCGTTGTTCTTGTAGAATGTTGAACGACTACCAAAACTAAAATCTATCCACTCAACAAAAATTATTTCACACCACAGACTCATCTTGGTCAGGATCGATTTGAAATCTATCATGGTTTCAGAGAAATCATACTCCATGGTAAGTTGTTCTTGTAGAATGTTGAACGAGTACCCCTAACTCAAATCTATCCACTCAACAAAAATTATTTCAGAGAAATCATACTCCATGGTTCGTTGTTTTTGTAAAATGTTGAACGACTACCCCAACTAAAATCTATCCACTCAACAAAACTTATTTCAGAGAAATCATAGTCCAATGTAAATTGTTCTTGTAGAATGTTGAACGACTACCCCAACTAAAATCTATCCACTCAACAAAAATTATTTCAGAGAAATCATACTCCATGGTTCGTTGTTCTTGTAGAATGTTGAACGACTATCCCAACTAAAATCTATCCACTCAACAAAAATTATTTCAGAGAAATCATACTCCATGTTTCGTTGTTCTTGTAAAATGTTGAACGACTACCCCAACTAAAATCTATCCACTCAACAAAAATTATTTCAGAGAAATCATACTCCATGGTTCGTTGTTCTTGTAGAATGTTGAACGACTACCCCACATAAAATCTATCCACTCAACAAAAATTATTTCACACCACAGACTCATCTTGGTCAGGATCGATTTGAAATCTATCATGGTTTCAGAGAAATCATACTCCATGGTTCGTTGTTCTTGTAGAATGTTGAACGACTATCCCAACTAAAATCTATCCACTCAACAAAAATTATTTCACACCACAGACTCATCTTGGTCCGGATCGATTTGAAATCTATCATGGTTTCAGAGAAATCATACTCCATGGTAAGTTGTTCTTGTAGAATGTTCAACGAGTACCCCTAACTAAAATCTATCCACTCAACAAAAATTATTTCAGAGAAATCATAGTCCATGGTAAGTTGTTCTTGTAAAATGTTGTACGACTACCCCAACTAAAATCTATCCACTCAACAAAAATTATTTCAGAGAAATCATACTCCATGTTTCGTTGTTCTTGTAAAATGTTGAACGACTACCCCAACTAAAATCTATCCACTCAACAAAAATTATTTCAGAGAAATCATACTCCATGGTTCGTTGTTCTTGTAGAATGTTGAACGACTACCCCAACTAAAATCTATCCACTCAACAAAAATTATTTCACACCACAGACTCATCTTGGTCAGGATCGATTTGAAATCTATCATGGTTTCAGAGAAATCGTACTCCATGGTTCGTTGTTCTTGTAGAATGTTGAACGACTACCCCAACTAAAATCTATCCACTCAACAAAAATTATTTCAGAGAAATCATACTCCATGGTTCGTTGTTCTTGTAGAATGTTGAACGACTACCCCAACTAAAATCTATCCACTCAACAAAAACTATTTCAGAGAAATCATACTCCATGGTTCGTTGTTCTTGTAAAATGTTGAACGACTACCTCAACTAAAATCTATCCACTCAACAAAAATTATTTCAGAGAAATCATACTCCATGTTTCGTTGTTCTTGTAAAATGTTGAACGACTACCCCAACTAAAATCTATCCACTCAACAAAAATTATTTCAGAGAAATCATACTCCATGGTTCGTTGTTCTTGTAGAATGTTGAACGACTACCCCACATAAAATCTATCCACTCAACAAAAATTATTTCACACCACAGACTCATCTTGGTCAGGATCGATTTGAAATCTATCATGGTTTCAGAGAAATCATACTCCATTGTTCGTTGTTCTTGTAGAATGTTGAACGACTACCCCAACTAAAATCTATCCACTCAACAAAAATTATTTCATACCACAGACTCATCTTGGTCAGGATCGATTTGAAATCTATCATGGTTGCAGAGAAATCATACTCCGTGGTGAAGTGTTGAACGACTACCCCAACTGAAATCTCTCCACTCAACAAAAATTATTTCACACCACAGACTCATCTTGGTCAGGATCGATTTGAAATCTATCATGGTTTCAGAGAAATCATAGTCCATGGTAAGATGTTCTTGTAGAATGTTGAACGACTACCCCAACTAAAATCTATCCACTCAACAAAAATTATTTCAGAGAAATCATACTCCATGGTTCGTTGTTCTTGTAGAATGTTGAACGACTATCCCAACTAAAATCTATCCACTCAACAAAAATTATTTCACACCACAGACTCATCTTGGTCAGGATCGATTTGAAATCTATCATGGTTTCAGAGAAATCATACTCCATGGTAAGTTGTTCTTGTAGAATGTTGAACGAGTACCCCTAACTCAAATCTATCCACTCAACAAAAATTATTTCAGAGAAATCATACTCCATGGTTCGTTGTTTTTGTAAAATGTTGAACGACTACCCCAACTAAAATCTATCCACTCAACAAAACTTATTTCAGAGAAATCATAGTCCAATGTAAATTGTTCTTGTAGAATGTTGAACGACTACCCCAACTAAAATCTATCCACTCAACAAAAATTATTTCAGAGAAATCATACTCCATGGTTCGTTGTTCTTGTAGAATGTTGAACGACTATCCCAACTAAAATCTATCCACTCAACAAAAATTATTTCAGAGAAATCATACTCCATGTTTCGTTGTTCTTGTAAAATGTTGAACGACTACCCCAACTAAAATCTATCCACTCAACAAAAATTATTTCAGAGAAATCATACTCCATGGTTCGTTGTTCTTGTAGAATGTTGAACGACTACCCCACATAAAATCTATCCACTCAACAAAAATTATTTCACACCACAGACTCATCTTGGTCAGGATCGATTTGAAATCTATCATGGTTTCAGAGAAATCATACTCCATGGTTCGTTGTTCTTGTAGAATGTTGAACGACTATCCCAACTAAAATCTATCCACTCAACAAAAATTATTTCACACCACAGACTCATCTTGGTCCGGATCGATTTGAAATCTATCATGGTTTCAGAGAAATCATACTCCATGGTAAGTTGTTCTTGTAGAATGTTCAACGAGTACCCCTAACTAAAATCTATCCACTCAACAAAAATTATTTCAGAGAAATCATAGTCCATGGTAAGTTGTTCTTGTAAAATGTTGTACGACTACCCCAACTAAAATCTATCCACTCAACAAAAATTATTTCAGAGAAATCATACTCCATGTTTCGTTGTTCTTGTAAAATGTTGAACGACTACCCCAACTAAAATCTATCCACTCAACAAAAATTATTTCAGAGAAATCATACTCCATGGTTCGTTGTTCTTGTAGAATGTTGAACGACTACCCCAACTAAAATCTATCCACTCAACAAAAATTATTTCACACCACAGACTCATCTTGGTCAGGATCGATTTGAAATCTATCATGGTTTCAGAGAAATCGTACTCCATGGTTCGTTGTTCTTGTAGAATGTTGAACGACTACCCCAACTAAAATCTATCCACTCAACAAAAATTATTTCAGAGAAATCATACTCCATGGTTCGTTGTTCTTGTAGAATGTTGAACGACTACCCCAACTAAAATCTATCCACTCAACAAAAACTATTTCAGAGAAATCATACTCCATGGTTCGTTGTTCTTGTAAAATGTTGAACGACTACCTCAACTAAAATCTATCCACTCAACAAAAATTATTTCAGAGAAATCATACTCCATGTTTCGTTGTTCTTGTAAAATGTTGAACGACTACCCCAACTAAAATCTATCCACTCAACAAAAATTATTTCAGAGAAATCATACTCCATGGTTCGTTGTTCTTGTAGAATGTTGAACGACTACCCCACATAAAATCTATCCACTCAACAAAAATTATTTCACACCACAGACTCATCTTGGTCAGGATCGATTTGAAATCTATCATGGTTTCAGAGAAATCATACTCCATTGTTCGTTGTTCTTGTAGAATGTTGAACGACTATCCCAACTAAAATCTATCCACTCAACAAAAATTATTTCACACCACAGACTCATCTTGGTCCAGATCGATTTGAAATCTATCATGGTTTCAGAGAAATCATACTCCATGCTTCGTTGTTCTTGTAGAATGTTGAACGACTACCCCTAACTAAAATCTATCCACTCAACAAAAATTATTTCAGAGAAATCATACTCCATGGTTCGTTGTTCTTGTAGAATGTTGAACGATTACCCCAACTAAAAGCTATCCACTCAACAAAAATTATTTCAGAGAAATCATACTCCATGGTTCGTTGTTCTTGTAAAATGTTGAACGACTACCCCAACTAAAATCTATCCACTCAACAAAACTTATTTCAGAGAAATCATAGTCCAATGTAAGTTGTTCTTGTAGAATGTTGAACGACTACCCCAACTAAAATCTATCCACTCAACAAAAATTATTTCAGAGAAATCATAGTCCAATGTAAGTTGTTCTTGTAGAATGTTGAACGACTATCCCAACTAAAATCTATCCACTCAACAAAAATTATTTCAGAGAAATCATACTCCATGTTTCGTTGTTCTTGTAGAATGTTGAACGACTATCCCAACTAAAACCTATCCACTCAACAAAAATTATTTCAGAGAAATCATACACCATGGTTCGTTGTTCTTGTAAAATGTTGAACGACTACCCCAACTAAAATCTATCCACTCAACAAAAATTATTTCAGAGAAATCATACTCCATGGTTCGTTGTTCTTGTAGAATGTTGAACGACTACCCCAAATAAAATCTATCCACTCAACAAAAATTATTTCACACCACAGACTCATCTTGGTCAGGATCGATTTGTAATCTATCATGGTTTCAGAGAAATCATACTCCATGGTTCGTTGTTCTTGTAGAATGTTGAACGACTATCCCAACTAAAATCTATCCACTCAACAAAAATTATTTCACACCACAGACTCATCTTGGTCCGGATCGATTTGAAATCTATCATGGTTTCAGAGAAATCATACTCCATGGTAAGTTGTTCTTGTAGAATGTTGAACGAGTACCCCTAACTAAAATCTATCCACTCAACAAAAATTATTTCAGAGAAATCATAGTCCATGGTAAGTTGTTCTTGTAAAATGTTGTACGACTACCCCAACTAAAATCTATCCACTCAACAAAAATTATTTCAGAGAAATCATACTCCATGTTTCGTTGTTCTTGTAAAATGTTGAACGACTACCCCAACTAAAATCTATCCACTCAACAAAAATTATTTCAGAGAAATCATACTCCATGGTTCGTTGTTCTTGTAGAATGTTGAACGACTACCCCAACTAAAATCTATCCACTCAACAAAAATTATTTCACACCACAGACTCATCTTGGTCAGGATCGATTTGAAATCTATCATGGTTGCAGAGAAATCATACTCCGTGGTGAAGTGTTGAACGACTACCCCAACTGAAATCTATCCACTCAACAAAAATTATTTCACACCACAGACTCATCTTGGTCAGGATCGATTTGAAATCTATCATGGTTTCAGAGAAATCATAGTCCATGGTAAGTTGTTCTTGTAGAATGTTGAACGACTACCCCTAACTAAAATCTATCCACTCAACAAAAAATTTTTCAGAGAAATCATACTCCATGGTTCGTTGTTCTTGTAGAATGTTGAACGACTACCCCAACTAAAATCTATCCACTCAACAAAAATTATTTCAAAGAAATCATACTCCATGGTTCGTTGTTCTTGTAAAATGTTGAACGACTACCCCAACTAAAATCTATCTACTCAACAAAACTTATTTCAGAGAAATCATAGTCCAATGTAAGTTGTTCTTGTAGAATGTTGAACGACTACCCCAACTAAAATCTATCCACTCAACAAAAATTATTTCAGAGAAATCATAGTCCAATGTAAGTTGTTCTTGTAGAATGTTGAACGACTATCCCAACTAAAATCTATCCACTCAACAAAAATTATTTCAGAGAAATCATACTCCATGTTTCGTTGTTCTTGTAGAATGTTGAACGACTATCCCAACTAAAACCTATCCACTCAACAAAAATTATTTCAGAGAAATCATACACCATGGTTCGTTGTTCTTGTAAAATGTTGAACGACTATCCCAACTAAGATCTATCCACTCAACAAAAATAATTTCAGAGAAATCATACTCCATGGTTCGTTGTTCTTGTAGAATGTTGAACGACTACCCCAACTAAAATCTATCCACTCAACAAAAATTATTTCACACCACAGACTCATCTTGGTCAGGATCGATTTGAAATCTATCATGGTTTCAGAGAAATCGTACTCCATGGTTCGTTGTTCTTGTAGAATGTTGAACGACTACCCCAACTAAAATCTATCCACTCAACAAAAATTATTTCAGAGAAATCATACTCCATGGTTCGTTGTTCTTGTAGAATGTTGAACGACTACCCCAACTAAAATCTATCCAATCAACAAAAATTATTTCAGAGAAATCATACTCCATGGTAAGCTGTTCTTGTAGAATGTTGAACGACTATCCCAACTAAAATCTATCCACTCAACAAAAATTATTTCAGAGAAATCATACTCCATGGTTCGTTGTTCTTGTAGAATGTTGAACGACTATCCCAACTAAAATCTATCCACTCAACAAAAATTATTTCACACCACAGACTCATCTTGGTCAGGATCGATTTGAAATCTATCATGGTTTCAGAGAAATCATACTCCATGGTAAGTTGTTCTTGTAGAATGTTGAACGACTGCTACAACTGAAATCTATCCACTCAACAAAAATTATTTCAGAGAAATCATACTCCATGGTTCGTTGTTCTTGTAGAATGTTGAACGACTACCCCAACTAAAATCTATCCACTCAACAAAAATTATTTCACACCACAGACTCATCTTGGTCAGGATCGATTTGAAATCTATCATGGTTTCAGAGAAATCATACTCCATGGTTCGTTGTTCTTGTAGAATGTTGAACGACTATCCCAACTAAAATCTATCCACTCAACAAAAATTATTTCACACCATAGACTCATCTTGGTCAGGATCGATTTGAAATCTATCATGGTTTCAGAGAAATCATACTCCATGGTAAGTTGTTCTTGTAGAATGTGAACGACTATCCCAACTAAAATCTATCCACTCAACAAAAATTATTTCACATCACAGACCCATCTTGGTCAGGATCGATTTGAAATTTATCATGGTTTCAGAGAAATCATACTCCATGGTTCGTTGTTCTTGTAGAATGTTGAACGACTACCCAACTAAAATCTATCCACTCAACAAAAATTATTTCATACCACAGACTCATCTTGGTCAGGATCGATTTGAAATCTATCATGGTTGCAGAGAAATCATACTCCGTGGTGAAGTGTTGAACGACTACCCCAACTGAAATCTATCCACTCAACAAAAATTATTTCACACCACAGACTCATCTTGGTCAGGATCGATTTGAAATCTATCATGGTTTCAGAGAAATCATAGTCCATGGTAAGTTGTTCTTGTAGAATGTTGAACGACTACCCCAACTAAAATCTATCCACTCAACAAAAATTATTTCAGAGAAATCATACTCCATGGTTCGTTGTTCTTGTAGAATGTTGAACGACTATCCCAACTAAAATCTATCCACTCAACAAAAATTATTTCACACCACAGACTCATCTTGGTCAGGATCGATTTGAAATCTATCATGGTTTCAGGGAAATCATACTCCATGGTAAGTTGTTCTTGTAGACTGTTGAACGAGTACCCCTAACTAAAATCTATCCACTCAACAAAAATTATTTCAGAGAAATCATAGTCCATGGTAAGTTGTTCTTGTAAAATGTTGTACGACTACCCCAACTAAAATCTATCCACTCAACAAAAATTATTTCAGAGAAATCATACTCCATGTTTCGTTGTTCTTGTAAAATGTTGAACGACTACCCCAACTAAAATCTATCCACTCAACAAAAATTATTTCAGAGAAATCATACTCCATGATTCGTTGTTCTTGTAGAATGTTGAACGACTACCCCACATAAAATCTATCCACTCAACAAAAATTATTTCACACCACAGACTCATCTTGGTCAGGATCGATTTGAAATCTATCATGGTTTCAGAGAAATCATACTCCATTGTTCGTTGTTCTTGTAGAATGTTGAACGACTATCCCAACTAAAATCTATCCACTCAACAAAAATTATTTCACACCACAGACTCATCTTGGTCCAGATCGATTTGAAATCTATCATGGTTTCAGAGAAATCATACTCCATGCTTCGTTGTTCTTGTAGAATGTTGAACGACTACCCCTAACTAAAATCTATCCACTCAACAAAAATTATTTCAGAGAAATCATACTCCATGGTTCGTTGTTCTTGTAGAATGTTGAACGACTACCCCAACTAAAATCTATCCACTCAACAAAAATTATTTCAGAGAAATCATACTCCATGGTTCGTTGTTCTTGTAGAATGTTGAACGACTACCCCAACTAAAATCTATCCACTCAACAAAAATTATTTCAGAGAAATCATACTCCATGGTTCGTTGTTCTTGTAAAATGTTGAACGACTACCCCAACTAAAATCTATCCACTCAACAAAACTTATTTCAGAGAAATCATAGTCCAATGTAAATTGTTCTTGTAGAATGTTGAACGACTACCCCAACTAAAATCTATCCACTCAACAAAAATTATTTCAGAGAAATCATACTCCATGTTTCGTTGTTCTTGTAGAATGTTGAACGACTATCCCAACTAAAATCTATCCACTCAACAAAAATTATTTCAGAGAAATCATACACCATGGTTCGTTGTTCTTGTAAAATGTTGAACGACTACCCCAACTAAAATCTATCCACTCAACAAAAATTATTTCAGAGAAATCATACTCCATGGTTCGTTGTTCTTGTAGAATGTTGAACGACTACCCCAAATAAAATCTATCCACTCAACAAAAATTATTTCACACCACAGACTCATCTTGGTCAGGATCGATTTGAAATCTATCATGGTTTCAGAGAAATCATACTCCATGGTTCGTTGTTCTTGTAGAATGTTGAACGACTATCCCAACTAAAATCTATCCACTCAACAAAAATTATTTCACACCACAGACTCATCTTGGTCCGGATCGACTTGAAATCTATCATGGTTTCAGAGAAATCATACTCCATGCTTCGTTGTTCTTGTAGAATGTTGAACGACTACCCCTAACTAAAATCTATCCACTCAACAAAAATTATTTCAGAGAAATCATACTCCATGGTTCGTTGTTCTTGTAAAATGTTGAACGACTACCCCAACTAAAATCTATCCACTCAACAAAAATTATTTCAGAGAAATCATACTCCATGGTTCGTTGTTCTTGTAAAATGTTGAACGACTACCCCAACTAAAATCTATCCACTCAACAAAACTTATTTCAGAGAAATCATAGTCCATGGTAAGTTGTTCTTGTAGAATGTTGAACGACTACCCCAACTAAAATCTATCCACTCAACAAAAATTATTTCATAGAAATCATACTCCATGGTAAGTTGTTCTTGTAGAATGTTGAACGATTATCCCAACTAAAATCTATCCACTCAACAAAAATTATTTCAGAGAAATCATACTCCATGGTAAGTTGTTCTTGTAGAATGTTGAACGACTACCCCAACTAAAATCTATCCACTCAACAAAAATTATTTCAGAGAAATCATACTCCATGGTAAGTTGTTCTTGTAGAATGTTGAACGACTACCCCAACTAAAATCTATCCACTCAACAAAAATTATTTCAGAGAAATCATACTCCATGGTAAGTTGTTCTTGTAGAATGTTGAACGACTACCCCAACTAAAATCTATCCACTCAACAAAAATTATTTCACACCACAGACTCATCTTGGTCAGGATCGATTTGAAATCTATCATGGTTTCAGAGAAATCATACTCCATGATAAGTTGTTCTTGCAGAATGTTGAACGACTACCCCAACTAAAATCTATCCAGTCAACAAAAATTATTTCACACCACAGACTCATCTTGGTCAGGATCGATTTGAAATCTATCATGGTTTCAGAGAAATCATACTCCATGGTTCGTTGTTCTTGTAGAATGTTGAACGACTATCCCAACTAAAATCTATCCACTCAACAAAAATTATTTCAGAGAAATCATACTCCATGGTTCGTTGTTCTTGTAAAATGTTGAACGACTACCCCAACTAAAATCTATCCACTCAACAAAAATTATTTCAGAGAAATCATACTCCATGGTTCGTTGTTCTTGTAGAATGTTGAACGACTATCCCAACTAAAATCTATATACTCAACAAAAATTATTTCACACCACAGACTCATCTTGGTCAGGATCGATTTGAAATCTATCATGGTTTCAGAGAAATCATACTCCATGGTAAGTTGTTCTTGTAGAATGTTGAACGAGTACCCCTAACTAAAATCTATCCGCTCAACAAAAATTATTTCAGAGAAATCATAGTCCATGGTAAGTTGTTCTTGTAGAATGTTGTACGACTACCCCAACTAAAATCTATCCACTCAACAAAAATTATTTCAGAGTAATCATACTCCATGTTTCGTTGTTCTTGTAGAATGTTGAACGACTATCCCAACTAAAATCTATCCACTCAACAAAAATTATTTCAGAGAAATCATAGTCCATGGTAAGTTGTTCTTGTAGAATGTTGAACGACTACCCCAACTAAAATCTATCCACTCAACAAAAATTATTTCAGAGAAATCATACTCCATGGTTCGTTGTTCTTGTAAAATGTTGAACGACTACCCCAACTAAAATCTATCCACTCAACAAAAATTATTTCAGAGAAATCATACTCCATGTTTCGTTGTTCTTGTAGAATGCTGAACGACTATCCCAACTAAAATCTATCCACTCAACAAAAATTATTTCAGAGAAATCATAGTCCATGGTAAGTTGTTCTTGTAGAATGTTGTACGACTACCCCAACTAAAATCTATCCACTCAACAAAAATTATTTCGGAGAAATCATACTCCATGTTTCGTTGTTCTTGTAGAATGTTGAACGACTATCCCAACTAAAATCTATCCACTCAACAAAAATTATTTCAGAGAAATCATACTCCATGGTTCGTTGTTCTTGTAAAATGTTGAACGACTACCCCAACTAAAATCTATCCACTCAACAAAAATTATTTCAGAGAAATCATACTCCATGGTTCGTTGTTCTTGTAGAATGTTGAACGACTACCCCAAATAAAATCAATCCACTCAACAAAAATTATTTCACACCACAGACTCATCTTAATCAGGATCGATTTGAAATCTATCATGGTTTCAGAGAAATCATACTCCATGCTTCGTTGTTCTTGCAGAATGTTGAACGACTACCCCTAACTAAAATCTATCCACTCAACAAAAATTATTTCAGAGAAATCATACTCCATGGTTCGTTGTTCTTGTAAAATGTTGAACGACTACCCCAACTAAAATCTATCCACTCAACAAAAATTATTTCAGAGAAATCATACTCCATGGTTCGTTGTTCTTGTAAAATGTTGAACGACTACTCCAACTAAAATCTATCCACTCAACAAAAATTATTTCAGAGAAATCATACTCCATGGTAAGTTGTTCTTGTAGAATGTTGAACGACTACCCCAACTAAAATCTATCCACTCAACAAAAATTATTTCACACCACAGACTCATCTTGGTCAGGATCGATTTGAAATTTATCATGGTTTCAGAGAAATCATACTCCATGATAAGTTGTTCTTGTAGAATGTTGAACGACTACCCCAACTAAAATCTATCCACTCAACAAAAATTATTTCAGAGAAATCATAGTCCATGGTAAGTTGTTCTTGTAGAATGTTGAACGACTACCCCAACTAAAATCTATCCACTCAACAAAAATTATTTCAGAGAAATCATACTCCATGGTAAGTTGTTCTTGTAGAATGTTGAACGACTATCCCAACTAAAATCTATCCACTCAACAAAAATTATTTCAGAGAAATCATACTCCATGGTAAGTTGTTCTTGTAGAATGTTGAACGACTACCCCAACTAAAATCTATCCACTCAACAAAAATTATTTCAGAGAAATCATACTCCATGGTAAGTTGTTCTTGTAGAATGTTGAACGACTACCCCAACTAAAATCTATCCACTCAACAAAAATTATTTCAGAGAAATCATACTCCATGATAAGTAGTTCTTGCAGAATGTTGAACGACTACCCCAACTAAAATCTATCCACTCAACAAAAATTATTTCACACCACAGACTCATCTTGGTCAGGATCGATTTGAAATCTATCATGGTTTCAGAGAAATCATACTGCATGGTTCGTTGTTCTTGTAGAATGTTGAACGACTATCCCAACTAAAATCTATCCACTCAACAAAAATTATTTCAGAGAAATCATACTCCATGGTTCGTTGTTCTTGTAGAATGTTGAACGACTACCCCAACTAAAATCTATCCACTCAACAAAAATTATTTCACACCACAGACTCATCTTGGTCAGGATCGATTTGAAATCTCTCATGGTTTCAGAGAAATCATACTCCATGGTAAGTTGTTCTTGTAGAATGTTGAACGACTATCCCAACTAAAATCTATCCACTCAACAAAAATTATTTCACACCACAGACTCATCTTGATCAGGATCGATTTGAAATCTATCATGGTTTCAGAGAAATCATACTCCATGGTAAGTTGTTCTTGTAGAATGTTGAACGAGTACCCCTAACTAAAATCTATCCACTCAACAAAAATTATTTCAGAGAAATCATAGTCCATGGTAAGTTGTTCTTGTAGAATGTTGAACGACTATCCCAACTAAAATCTATCCACTCAACAAAAATTATTTCAGAGAAATCATACTCCATGTTTCGTTGTCCTTGTAGAATGTTGAACGACTATCCCAACTAAAATCTATCCACTCAACAAAAATTATTTCAGAGAAATCATACTCCATGGTTCGTTGTTCTTGTAAAATGTTGAACGACTACCCCAACTAAAATCTATCCACTCAACAAAAATTATTTCAGAGAAATCATACTCCATGGTAAGTTGTTCTTGTAGAATGTTGAACGACTACCCCAAATAAAATCTATCCACTCAACAAAAATCATTTCACACCACAGACTCATCTTGGTCAGGATCGATTTGAAATCTATCATGGTTTCAGAGAAATCATACTCCATGGTTCGTTGTTCTTGTAGAATGTTGAACGACTATTACAACTAAAATCTATCCACTCAACAAAAATTATTTCACACCACAGACTCATCTTGGTCAGGATCGATTTGAAATCTATCATGGTTTCAGAGAAATCATACTCCATGCTTCGTTGTTCTTGTAGAATGTTGAACGACTACCCCTAACTAAAATCTATTCACTCAACAAAAATTATTTCAGAGAAATCATACTCCATGGTTCGTTGTTCTTGTAAAATGTTGAACGACTACCCCAACTAAAATCTATCCACTCAACAAAAATTATTTCAGAGAAATCATACTCCATGGTTCGTTGTTCTTGTAAAATGTTGAACGACTACAACAACTAAAATCTATCCACTCAACAAAACTTATTTCAGAGAAATCATAGTCCATAGTAAGTTGTTCTTGTAGAATGTTGAACGACTACCCCAACTAAAATCTATCCACTCAACAAAAATTATTTCAGAGAAATCATACTCCATGGTAAGTTGTTCTTGTAGAATGTTGAACTACTATCCCAACTAAAATCTATCCACTCAAAAAAAATTATTTCAGAGAAATCATACTCCATGGTAAGTTGTTCTTGAAGAAAGTTGAACGACTACCCCAACTAAAATCTATCCACTCAACAAAAATTATTTCAGAGAAATCATACTCCATGGTAAGTTGTTCTTGAAGAATGTTGAACGACTACCCCAACTAAAATCTATCCACTCAACAAAAATTATTTCAGAGAAATCATACTCCATGGTAAGTTGTTCTTGTAGAAAGTTGAACGACTACCCCAACTAAAATCTATCCACTCAACAAAAATTATTTCAGAGAAATCATACTCCATGGTAAGTTGTTCTTGTAGAATGTTGAACTACTATCCCAACTAAAATCTATCCACTCAAAAAAAATTATTTCAGAGAAATCATACTCCATGGTAAGTTGTTCTTGAAGAAAGTTGAACGACTACCCCAACTAAAATCTATCCACTCAACAAAAATTATTTCAGAGAAATCATACTCCATGGTAAGTTGTTCTTGTAGAAAGTTGAACGACTACCCCAACTAAAATCTATCCACTCAACAAAAATTATTTCAGGGAAATCATACTCCATGGTAAGTTGTTCTTGTAGAATGTTGAACGACTACCCCAACTAAAATCTATCCACTCAACAAAAATTATTTCAGAGAAATCATACTCCATGGTAAGTTGTTCTTGTAGAATGTTGAACGACTACCCCAACTAAAATCTATCCACTCAACAAAAATTATTTCACACCACAGACTCATCTTGGTCAGGATCGATTTGAAATCTATCATGGTTTCAGAGAAATCATACTCCATGATAAGTTGTTCTTGCAGAATGTTGAACGACTACCCCAACTAAAATCTATCCACTCAACAAAAATTATTTCACAAAACAGACTCATCTTGGTCAGGATCGATTTGAAATCTATCATGGTTTCAGAGAAATCATACTCCATGGTTCGTTGTTCTTGTAGAATGTTGAACGACTATCCCAACTAAAATCTATCCACTCAACAAAAATTATTTCAGAGAAATCATACTCCATGGTTCGTTGTTCTTGTAGAATGTTGAACGACTACCCCAACTAAAATCTATCCACTCAACAAAAATTATTTCACACCACAGACTCATTTTGGTCAGGATCGATTTGAAATCTATCATGGTTTCAGAGAAATCATACTCCATGGTTCGTTGTTCTTGTAGAATGTTGAACGACTATCCCAACTAAAATCTATCCACTCAACAAAAATTATTTCAGAGAAATCATACTCCATGGTTCGTTGTTCTCGTAGAATGTTGAACGACTACCCCAACTAAAATCTATCCACTTAACAAAAATTATTTCACACCACAGACTCATCTTGGTCAGGATCGATTTGAAATCTATCATGGTTTCAGAGAAATCATACTCCACGATAAGTTGTTCTTGCAGAATGTTGAACGACTACCCCAACTAAAATCTATCCACTCAACAAAAATTATTTCACACCACAGACTCATCTTGGTCAGGATCGATTTGAAATCTATCATGGTTTCAGAGAAATCATACTCCATGGTTCGTTGTTCTTGTAGAATGTTGAACGACTATCCCAACTAAAATCTATCCACTCAACAAAAATTATTTCAGAGAAATCATACTCCATGGTTCGTTGTTCTTGTAGAATGTTGAACGACTACCCCAACTAAAATCTATCCACTCAACAAAAATTATTTCACACCACAGACTCATCTTGGTCAGGATCGATTTGAAATCTATCATGGTTTCAGAGAAATCATACTCCATGGTTCGTTGTTCTTGTAGAATGTTGAACGACTATCCCAACTAAAATCTATCCACTCAACAAAAATTATTTCAGAGAAATCATACTCCATGGTTCGTTGTTCTCGTAGAATGTTGAACGACTACCCCAACTAAAATCTATCCACTCAACAAAAATTATTTCACACCACAGACTCATTTTGTTCAGGATCGATTTGAAATCTATCATGGTTTCAGAGAAATCATAGTCCATGGTAAGTTGTTCTTGTAGAATGTTGAACGACTACCCCAACTAAAATCTATCCACTCAACAAAAATTATTTCACACCACAGACTCATCTTGGTCAGGATCGATTTGAAATCTATCATGGTTTCAGAGAAATCATACTCCATGGTAAGTTGTTCTTGTAAAATGTTGAACGACTATCCCAACTAAAATCTATCCACTCAACAAAAATTATTTCACACCACAGACTCATCTTGGTCAGGATCGATTTGAAATCTATCATGGTTTCAGAGAAATCATACTCCATGGTAAGTTGTTCTTGTAGAATTTTGAACGACTATCCCAACTATAATCTATCCACTCAACAAAAATTATTTCAGAGAAATCATACTCCATGGTTCGTTGTTCTCGTAGAATGTTGAACTCAACTCAACACTCAACAAAAATTATTTCACACCACAGACTCATCTTGGTCAGGATCGATTTGAAATCTATCATGGTTTCAGAGAAATCATAGTCCATGGTAAGTTGTTCTTGTAGAATATTGAACGACTACCCCAACTAAAATCTATCCACTCAACAAAAATTATTTGACACCACAGACTCATCTTGGTCAGGATCGATTTGAAATCTATCATGGTTTCAGAGAAATCATGGTCCATGGTTCGTTGTTCTTGTAGAATGTTGAACGACTACCCCAACTAAAATCTATCCACTCAACAAAAATTATTTCACACCACAGACTCATCTTGGTCAGGATCGATTTGAAATCTATCATGGTTTCAGAGAAATCATACTCCATGGTTCGTTGTTCTTGTAAAATGTTGAACGACTACCCCAACTAAAATCTATAAACTCAACAAAAATTATTTCACACCACAGACTCATCTTGGTCAGGATCGATTTGAAATCTATCATGGTTTCAGAGAAATCATACTCCATGGTTCGTTGTTCTTGTAGAATGTTGAACGACTACCCCAACTAAAATCTATCCACTCAACAAAAATTATTTCACACCACAGACTCATCTTGGTCAGGATCGATTTGAAATCTATCACGGTTTCAGAGAAATCATACTCCATGGTAAGTTGTTCTTGTAGAATTTTGAACGACTACCCCAACTAAAATCTATCCACTCAACAAAAATTATTTCAGAGAAATCATACTCCATGGTTCGTTGTTCTTGTTGAATGTTGAACGACTACCCCAACTAAAATCTATCCACTCAACAAAAATTATTTCACACCACACACTCATCTTGGTCAGGATCGATTTGAAATCTATCATGGTTTCAGAGAAATCATACTCCATGGTTCGTTGTTCTTGTAAAATTTTGAACGACTATCCCAGCTAAAATCTATCCACTCAACAAAAATTATTTCACACCACAGACTCATCTTGGTCAGGATCGATTTGAAATCTATCATGGTTTCAGAGAAATCATAGTCCATGGTAAGTTGTTCTTGTAGAATGTTGAACGACTACCCCAACTAAAATCTATCCACTCAACAAAAATTATTTCACACCACAGACTCATCTTGGTCAGGATCGATTTGAAATCTATCATGGTTTCAGAGAAATCATACTCCATGGTTCGTTGTTCTTGTAGAATGTTGAACGACTATCCCAACTAAAATCTATCCACTCAACAAAAATTATTTCACACCACAAACTAATCTTGGTCAGGATCGATTTGAAATCTATCATGGTTTCAGAGAAATCATACTCCATGGTAAGTTGTTCTTGTAGAATGTTGAACGACTACCCGAACTAAAATCTATCCACTCAACAAAAATGATTTCAGAGAAATCATACTCCATGGTAAGTTGTTCTTGTAGAATGTTGAACTACTATCCCAACTAAAATCTATCCACTCAACAAAAATTATTTCAGAGAAATCATACTCCATGGTTCGTTGTTCTTGTAGAATGTTGAACGACTACCCCAACTAAAATCTATCCGCTCAACAAAAATTATTTCAGAGAAATCATAGTCCATGGTAAGTTGTTCTTGTAGAATGTTGAACGAATACCCCAACTAAAATCTATCCACTCAACAAAAATTATTTCACACCACAGACTCATCTTGGTCAGGATCGATTTGAAATCTATCATGGTTTCAGAGAAATCATACTCCATGGTAAGTTGTTCTTGAAAAATGTTGAACGACTATCCCAACTAAAATCTATCCACTCAACAAAAATTATTTCACACCACAGACTCATCTTGGTCAGGATCGATTTGAAATCTATCATGGTTTCAGAGAAATCATACTCCATGGTTCGTTGTTCTTGTAGAATGTTGAACGACTATCCCAACTAAAATCTATCCACTCAACAAAAATTATTTCACACCACAGACTAATCTTGGTCAGGATCGATTTGAAATCTATCATGGTTTCAGAGAAATCATACTCCATGGTAAGTTGTTCTTGTAGAATGTTGAACGACTACCCGAACTAAAATCTATCCACTCAACAAAAATTATTTCAGAGAAATCATACTCCATGGTAAGTTGTTCTTGTAGAATGTTGAACGACTATCCCAACTAAAATCTATCCACTCAACAAAAATTATTTCAGAGAAATCATACTCCATGGTTCGTTGTTCTTGTAGAATGTTGAACGACTACCCCAACTAAAATCTATCCGCTCAACAAAAATTATTTCAGAGAAATCATAGTCCATGGTAAGTTGTTCTTGTAGAATGTTGAACGAATACCCCAACTAAAATCTATCCACTCAACAAAAATTATTTCACACCACAGACTCATCTTGGTCAGGATCGATTTGAAATCTATCATGGTTTCAGAGAAATCATACTCCATGGTAAGTTGTTCTTGTAGAATGTTGAACGACTACCCCTAACTAAAATCTATCCACTCAACAAAAATTATTTCACACCACAGACTCATCTTGGTCAGGATCGATTTGAAATCTATCATGGTTTCAGAGAAATCATACTCCATGGTTCGTTGTTCTTGTAGAATGTTGAACGACTACCCCAACTAAAATCTATCCACTCAACAAAAATTATTTCACACCACAGACTCATCTTGGTCAGGATCGATTTGAAATCTATCATGGTTTCAGAGAAATCATACTCCATGGTTCGTTGTTCTTGTAGAATGTTGAACGACTACCCCAACTAAAATCTATCCACTCAACAAAAATTATTTCAGAGAAATCATAGTCCATGGTAAGTTGTTCTTGTAGAATGTTGAACGACTATCCCAACTAAAATCTATTCACTCAACAAAAATTATTTCAGAGAAATCATACTCCATGGTAAGTTGTTCTTGTAGAATGTTGAACGACTACCCCAACTAAAATCTATCCACTCAACAAAAATTATTTCAGAGAAATCATACTCCATGGTAAGTTGTTCTTGTAGAATGTTGAACGACTACCCCAACTAAAATCTATCCACTCAACAAAAATTATTTCACACCACAGACTCATCTTGGTCAGGATCGATTTGAAATCTATCATGGTTTCAGAGAAATCATACTCCATGGTAAGTTGTTCTTGTAGAATGTTGAAAGACTACCCGAACTAAAATCTATCCACTCAACAAAAATTATTTCAGAGAAATCATACTCCATGGTAAGTTGTTCTTGTAGAATGTTGAACGACTACCCCAACTAAAATCTATCCACTCAACAAAAATTATTTCAGAGAAATCATACTCCATGGTTCGTTGTTCTTGTAGAATGTTGAACGACTACTCCAACTAAAATCTATCCGCTCAACAAAAATTATTTCAGAGAAATCATAGTCCATGGTAAGTTGTTCTTGTAGAATGTTGAACGAATACCCCAACTAAAATCTATCCACTCAACAAAAATTATTTCACACCACAGACTCATCTTGGTCAGGATCGATTTGAAATCTATCATGGTTTCAGAGAAATCATACTCCATGGTAAGTTGTTCTTGTAGAATGTTGAACGACTACCCCTAACTAAAATCTATCCACTCAACAAAAATTATTTCACACCACAGACTCATCTTGGTCAGGATCGATTTGAAATCTATCACGGTTTCAGAGAAATCATACTCCATGGTTCGTTGTTCTTGTAGAATGTTGAACGACTACCCCAACTAAAATCTATCCACTCAACAAAAATTATTTCACACCACAGACTCATCTTGGTCAGGATCGATTTGAAATCTATCATGGTTTCAGAGAAATCATACTCCATGGTTCGTTGTTCTTGTAGAATGTTGAACGACTACCCCAACTAAAATCTATCCACTCAACAAAAATTATTTCAGAGAAATCATAGTCCATGGTAAGTTGTTCTTGTAGAATGTTGAACGACTACCCCAACTAAAATCTATTCACTCAACAAAAATTATTTCAGAGAAATCATACTCCATGGTAAGTTGTTCTTGTAGAATGTTGAACGACTACCCCAACTAAAATCTATCCACTCAACAAAAATTATTTCAGAGAAATCATACTCCATGGTTCGCTGTTCTTGTAGAATGTTGAACGACTATCCCAACTAAAACCTATCCACTCAACAAAAATTATTTCAGAGAAATCATACTCCATGGTAAGTTGTTCTTGTAGAATGTTGAACGACTACCCCAACTAAAATCTATCCACTCAACAAAAATTATTTCACACCACAGACTCATCTTGGTCAGGATCGATTTGAAATCTATCATGGTTTCAGAGAAATCATACTCCATGGTAAGTTGTTCTTGTTGAATGTTGAACGACTACCCCAACTAAAATCTATCCACTCAACAAAAATTATTTCACACCACAGACTCATCTTGGTCAGGATCGATTTGAAATCTATCATGGTTTCAGAGAAATCATAGTCCATGGTAAGTTGTTCTTGTAGAATCTTGAACGACTACCTCAACTAAAATCTATCCACTCAACAAAAATTATTTCACACCACAGACTCATCTTGGTCAGGATCGATTTGAAATCTATCATGGTTTCAGAGAAATCATAGTCCATGGTAAGTTGTTCTTGTAGAATGTTGAACGACTACCCCAAATAAAATCTATCCACTCAACAAAAATTATTTCACACCACAGACTCATCTTGGTCAGGATCGATTTGAAATCTATCATGGTTTCAGAGAAATCATACTCCATGGTAAGTTGTTCTTGTAGAATGTTGACCGACTACCCCAACTAAAATCTATCCACTCAACAAAAATTATTTCAGAGAAATCATACTCCATGGTAAGTTGTTCTTGTAGAATGTTGAACGACTACCCCAACTAAAATCTATCCGCTCAACAAAAATTATTTCAGAGAAATCATAGTCCATGGTAAGTTGTTCTTGTAGAATGTTGAACGAATACCCCAACTAAAATCTATCCACTCAACAAAAATTATTTCACACCACAGACTCATCTTGGTCAGGATCGATTTGAAATCTATCATGGTTTCAGAGAAATCATACTCCATGGTAAGTTGTTCTTGTAGAATGTTGAACGACTACCCCTAACTAAAATCTATCCACTCAACAAAAATTATTTCACACCACAGACTCATCTTGGTCAGGATCGATTTGAAATCTATCATGGTTTCAGAGAAATCATACTCCATGGTTCGTTGTTCTTGTAGAATGTTGAACGACTACCCCAACTAAAATCTATCCACTCAACAAAAATTATTTCACACCACAGACTCATCTTGGTCAGGATCGATTTGAAATCTATCATGGTTTCAGAGAAATCATACTCCATGGTTCGTTGTTCTTGTAGAATGTTGAACGACTACCCCAACTAAAATCTATCCACTCAACAAAAATTATTTCAGAGAAATCATAGTCCATGGTAAGTTGTTCTTGTAGAATGTTGAACGACTACCCCAACTAAAATCTATTCACTCAACAAAAATTATTTCAGAGAAATCATACTCCATGGTAAGTTGTTCTTGTAGAATGTTGAACGACTACCCCAACTAAAATCTATCCACTCAACAAAAATTATTTCAGAGAAATCATACTCCATGGTTCGTTGTTCTTGTAGAATGTTGAACGACTATCCCAACTAAAACCTATCCACTCAACAAAAATTATTTCAGAGAAATCATACTCCATGGTAAGTTGTTCTTGTAGAATGTTGAACGACTACCCCAACTAAAATCTATCCACTCAACAAAAATTATTTCAGAGAAATCATACTCCATGGTAAGTTGTTCTTGTAGAATGTTGAACGACTACCCCAACTAAAATCTATCCACTCAACAAAAATTATTTCAGAGAAATCATACTCCATGGTAAGTTGTTCTTGTAGAATGTTGAACGACTACCCCAACTAAAATCTATCCACTCAACAAAAATTATTTCAGAGAAATCATACTCCATGGTTCGTTGTTCTTGTAGAATGTTGAACGACTATCCCAACTAAAACCTATCCACTCAACAAAAATTATTTCAGAGAAATCATACTCCATGGTTCGTTGTTCTTGTAGAATGTTGAACGACTATCCCAACTAAAACCTATCCACTCAACAAAAATTATTTCAGAGAAATCATACTCCATGGTAAGTTGTTCTTGTAGAATGTTGAACGACTACCCCAACTAAAATCTATCCACTCAACAAAAATTATTTCACACCACAGACTCATCTTGGTCAGGATCGATTTGAAATCTATCATGGTTTCAGAGAAATCATAGTCCATGGTAAGTTGTTCTTGTAGAATCTTGAACGACTACCTCAACTAAAATCTATCCACTCAACAAAAATTATTTCACACCACAGACTCATCTTGGTCAGGATCGATTTGAAATCTATCATGGTTTCAGAGAAA
Organism: Xylota sylvarum; assembly: GCA_905220385.1. Taxonomy (NCBI): domain Eukaryota; kingdom Metazoa; phylum Arthropoda; class Insecta; order Diptera; family Syrphidae; genus Xylota; species Xylota sylvarum. The sequence continues at coordinate 467,936 of CAJMZQ010000068.1, read as the reverse complement.
TCATAGTCCATGGTAAGTTGTTCTTGTAGAATGTTGAACGACTACCCCAAATAAAATCTATTCACTCAACAAAAATTATTTCAGAGAAATCATACTCCATGGTAAGTTGTTCTTGTAGAATGTTGAACGACTACCCCAACTAAAATCTATCCACTCAACAAAAATTATTTCAGAGAAATCATAGTCCATGGTAAGTTGTTCTTGTAGAATGTTGAACGACTACCCCAACTAAAATCTATTCACTCAACAAAAATTATTTTAGAGAAATCATACTCCATGGTAAGTTGTTCTTGTAGAATGTTGAACGACTACCCCAACTAAAATCTATCCACTCAACAAAAATTATTTCAGAGAAATCATACTCCATGGTTCGTTGTTCTTGTAGAATGTTGAACGACTATCCCAACTAAAACCTATCCACTCAACAAAAATTATTTCAGAGAAATCATACTCCATGGTAAGTTGTTCTTGTAGAATGTTGAACGACTACCCCAACTAAAATCTATCCACTCAACAAAAATTATTTCACACCACAGACTCATCTTGGTCAGGATCGATTTGAAATCTATCATGGTTTCAGAGAAATCATACTCCATGGTAAGTTGTTCTTGTTGAATGTTGAACGACTACCCCAACTAAAATCTATCCACTCAACAAAAATTATTTCACACCACAGACTCATCTTGGTCAGGATCGATTTGAAATCTATCATGGTTTCAGAGAAATCATAGTCCATGGTAAGTTGTTCTTGTAGAATCTTGAACGACTACCTCAACTAAAATCTATCCACTCAACAAAAATTATTTCACACCACAGACTCATCTTGGTCAGGATCGATTTGAAATCTATCATGGTTTCAGAGAAATCATAGTCCATGGTAAGTTGTTCTTGTAGAATGTTGAACGACTACCCCAAATAAAATCTATCCACTCAACAAAAATTATTTCACACCACAGACTCATCTTGGTCAGGATCGATTTGAAATCTATCATGGTTTCAGAGAAATCATACTCCATGGTAAGTTGTTCTTGTAGAATGTTGACCGACTACCCCAACTAAAATCTATCCACTCAACAAAAATTATTTCAGAGAAATCATACTCCATGGTAAGTTGTTCTTGTAGAAAGTTGAACGACTACCCCAACTAAAATCTATCCACTCAACAAAAATTATTTCACACCACAGACTCATCTTGGTCAGGATCGATTTGAAATCTATCATGGTTTCAGAGAAATCATACTCCATGGTTCGTTGTTCTTGTAGAATGTTGAACGACTACCCCAACTAAAATCTATCCACTCAACAAAAATTATTTCACACCACAGACTCATCTTGGTCAGGATCGATTTGAAATCTATCATGGTTTCAGAGAAATCATACTCCATGGTTCGTTGTTCTTGTAGAATGTTGAACGACTACCCCAACTCAACAAAAATTATTTCACACCACAGACTCATCTTGGTCAGGATCGATTTGAAATCTATCATGGTTTCAGAGAAATCATACTCCATGGTAAGTTGTTCTTGTAGAATGTTGAACGACTACCCCAACTAAAATCTATCCACTCAACAAAAATTATTTCAGAGAAATCATAGTACATGGTAAGTTGTTCTTGTAGAATGTTGAACGACTATCCCAACTAAAATCTATCCACTCAACAAAAATTATTTCAGAGAAATCATACTCCATGGTTCGTTGTTCTTGTAGAATGTTGAACGACTATCCCAAATAAAATCTATCCACTCAACAAAAATTATTTCAGAGAAATCATACTCCATGGTAAGTTGTTCTTGTAGAATGTTGAACGACTACCCCAACTAAAATCTATCCACTCAACAAAAATTATTTCACACCACAAACTCATCTTGGTCAGGATCGATTTGAAATCTATCATGGTTTCAGAGAAATCATACTCCATGGTAAGTTGTTCTTGTAGAATGTTGAACGACTACCCCAACTAAAATCTATCCACTCAACAAAAATTATTTCACACCACAGACTCATCTTCGTCAGGATCGATTTGAAATCTATCATGGTTTCAGAGAAATCATAGTCCATGGTAAGTTGTTCTTGTAGAATGTTGAACGACTACCCCAACTAAAATCTATCCACTCAACAAAAATTATTTCACACCACAGACTCATCTTGGTCAGGATCGATTTGAAATCTATCATGGTTTCAGAGAAATCATACTCCATGGTTCGTTGTTCTTGTAGAATGTTGAACGACTACCCCAACTAAAATCTATCCACTCAACAAAAATTATTTCACACCACAGACTCATCTTGGTCAGGATCGATTTGAAATCTATCATGGTTTCAGAGAAATCATAGTCCATGGTAAGTTGTTCTTGTAGAATGTTGAACGACTACCCCAACTAAAATCTATCCACTCAACAAAAATTATTTCACACCACAGACTCATCTTGGTCAGGATCGATTTGAAATCTATCATGGTTTCAGAGAAATCATACTCCATGGTTCGTTGTTCTTGTAGAATGTTGAACGACTACCCCAACTAAAATCTATCCACTCAACAAAAATTATTTCACACCACAGACTCATCTTGGTCAGGATCGATTTGAAATCTATCATGGTTTCAGAGAAATCATATACCATGGTAAGTTGTTCCTGTAGAATGTTGAACGACTACCGCAAATAAAATCTATCCACTCAACAAAAATTATTTCACACCACAGACTCATCTTGGTCAGGATCGATTTGAAATCTATCATGGTTTCAGAGAAATCATAGTCCATGGTAAGTTGTGCTTGTAGAATGTTGAACGACTACAACAACTAAAATCTATCCACTCAACAAAAATTATTTCACACCACAGACTCATCTTGGTCAGGATTTCACACCACAGACTCATCTTGGTCAGGATCGATTTGAAATCTATCATGGTTTCAGAGAAATCATACTCCATGGTTCGTTGTTCTTGTAGAATGTTGAACGACTACCCCAACTCAACAAAAATTATTTCACACCACAGACTCATCTTGGTCAGGATCGATTTGAAATCTATCATGGTTTCAGAGAAATCATACTCCATGGTAAGTTGTTCTTGTAGAATGTTGAACGACTACCCCAACTAAAATCTATCCACTCAACAAAAATTATTTCAGAGAAATCATAGTACATGGTAAGTTGTTCTTGTAGAATGTTGAACGACTACCCCAACTAAAATCTATCCACTCAACAAAAATTATTTCAGAGAAATCATACTCCATGGTAAGTTGTTCTTGTAGAATGTTGAACGACTACCCCAACTAAAATCTATCCACTCAACAAAAATTATTTCACACCACAGACTCATCTTGGTCAGGATCGATTTGAAATCTATCATGGTTTCAGTGAAATCATACTCCATGGTTCGTTGTTCTTGTAGAATGTTGAACGACTACCCCAACTAAAATCTATCCACTCAACAAAAATTATTTCACACCACAGACTCATCTTGGTCAGGATCGATTTGAAATCTATCATGGTTTCAGAGAAATCATACTCCATGGTTCGTTGTTCTTGTAGAATGTTGAACGACTACCCCAACTCAACAAAAATTATTTCACACCACAGACTCATCTTGGTCAGGATCGATTTGAAATCTATCATGGTTTCAGAGAAATCATACTCCATGGTAAGTTGTTCTTGTAGAATGTTGAACGACTACCCCAACTAAAATCTATCCACTCAACAAAAATTATTTCAGAGAAATCATAGTACATGGTAAGTTGTTCTTGTAGAATGTTGAACGACTATCCCAACTAAAATCTATCCACTCAACAAAAATTATTTCAGAGAAATCATACTCCATGGTTCGTTGTTCTTGTAGAATGTTGAACGACTATCCCAACTAAAATCTATCCACTCAACAAAAATTATTTCAGAGAAATCATACTCCATGGTAAGTTGTTCTTGTAGAATGTTGAACGACTACCCCAACTAAAATCTATCCACTCAACAAAAATTATTTCACACCACAAACTCATCTTGGTCAGGATCGATTTGAAATCTATCATGGTTTCAGAGAAATCATACTCCATGGTAAGTTGTTCTTGTAGAATGTTGAACGACTACCCCAACTAAAATCTATCCACTCAACAAAAATTATTTCACACCACAGACTCATCTTCGTCAGGATCGATTTGAAATCTATCATGGTTTCAGAGAAATCATAGTCCATGGTAAGTTGTTCTTGTAGAATGTTGAACGACTACCCCAACTAAAATCTATCCACTCAACAAAAATTATTTCACACCACAGACTCATCTTGGTCAGGATCGATTTGAAATCTATCATGGTTTCAGAGAAATCATACTCCATGGTTCGTTGTTCTTGTAGAATGTTGAACGACTACCCCAACTAAAATCTATCCACCCAACAAAAATTATTTCACACCACAGACTCATCTTGGTCAGGATCGATTTGAAATCTATCATGGTTTCAGAGAAATCATAGTCCATGGTAAGTTGTTCTTGTAGAATGTTGAACGACTACCCCAACTAAAATCTATCCACTCAACAAAAATTATTTCACACCACAGACTCATCTTGGTCAGGATCGATTTGAAATCTATCATGGTTTCAGAGAAATCATACTCCATGGTTCGTTGTTCTTGTAGAATGTTGAACGACTACCCCAACTAAAATCTATCCACTCAACAAAAATTATTTCACACCACAGACTCATCTTGGTCAGGATCGATTTGAAATCTATCATGGTTTCAGAGAAATCATAGTCCATGGTAAGTTGTTCTTGTAGAATGTTGAACGACTACCCCAACTAAAATCTATCCACTCAACAAAAATTATTTCACACCACAGTCTCATCTTGGTCAGGATCGATTTGAAATCTATCATGGTTTCAGAGAAATCATACTCCCTGGTTCGTTGTTCTTGTAGAATGTTGAACGACTACCCCAACTAAAATCTATCCACTCAACAAAAATTATTTCACACCACAGACTCATCTTGGTCAGGATCGATTTGAAATCTATCATGGTTTCAGAGAAATCATATACCATGGTAAGTTGTTCCTGTAGAATGTTGAACGACTACCGCAAATAAAATCTATCCACTCAACAAAAATTATTTCACACCACAGACTCATCTTGGCCAGGATCGATTTGAAATCTATCATGGTTTCAGAGAAATCATACTCCATGGTTCGTTGTGCTTGTAGAATGTTGAATGGTAAGTTGTTCCTGTAGACTGTTGAACGACTACCGCAAATAAAATCTATCCACTCAACAAAAATTATTTCACACCACAGACTCATCTTGGTCAGGATCGATTTGAAATCTATCATGGTTTCAGAGAAATCATAGTCCATGGTAAGTTGTGCTTGTAGAATGTTGAACGACTACAACAACTAAAATCTATCCACTCAACAAAAATTATTTCACACCACAGACTCAACTTGGTCAGGATCGATTTGAAATCTATCATGGTTTCAGAGAAATCATACTCCATGGTAAGTTGTTCTTGTAGAATGTTGAACGACTATCAAAACTAAAATCTATCCACTCAACAAAAATTATTTCAGAGAAATCATACTCCATGGTTCGTTGTTCTTGTAGAATGTTTTGAATGACTACCCCAACTAAAATCTATCCACTCAACAAAAATTATTTCACACCACAGACTCATCTTGGTCAGGATCGATTTGAAATCTATCATGGTTTCAGAGAAATCATACTCCATGGTTCGTTGTTCTTGTAGAATGTTAAACGACTACCCCAACTAAAATCTATTAACTCAACAAAAATTATTTCACACCACAGACTCATCTTGGTCACAATCGATTTGAAATCTATCATGGTTTCAGAGAAATCATACTCCATGGTAAGTTGTTCTTGTAGAATGTTGAACGACTATCAAAACTAAAATCTATCCACTCAACAAAAATTATTTCAGAGAAATCATACTCCATGGTTAGTTGTTCTTGTAGAATGTTGAACGACTACCCCAACTAAAATCTATCCACTCAACAAAAATTATTTCACACCACAGACTCATCTTGGTCAGGATCGATTTGAAATCTATCATGGTTTCAGAGAAATCATAGTCCATGGTAAGTTGTTCTTGTAGAATGTTGAACGACTACCCCAACTAAAATCTATCCACTCAACAAAAATTATTTCACACCACAGACTCATATTGGTCAGGATCGATTTGAAATATATCATGGTTTCAGAGAAATCATAGTCCATGGTAAGTTGTTCTTGTAGAATGTTGAACGACTACCCCAACTAAAATCTATCCACTCAACAAAAATTATTTCACACCACAGACTCATCTTGGTCAGGATCGATTTGAAATCTATCATGGTTTCAGAGAAATCATACTCCATGGTAAGTTGTTCTTGTAGAATATTGAACGACTACCCCAACTAAAATCTATCCACTCAACAAAAATTATTTCACACCACAGACTCATCTTGGTCAGGATCGATTTGAAATCTATCATGGTTTCAGAGAAATCATACTCCATGGTTCGTTGTTCTTGTAGAATGTTGAACGACTACCCCAACTAAAATCTATCCACTCAACAAAAATTATTTCACACCACAGACTCATCTTGGTCAGGATCGATTTGAAATCTATCATGGTTTCAGAGAAATCATACTCCATGGTAAGTTGTTCTTGTAGAATGTTGAACGACTACCCCAACTAAAATCTATCCACTCAACAAAAATTATTTCACACCACAGTCTCATCTTGGTCAGGATCGATTTGAAATCTATCATGGTTTCAGAGAAATCATACTCCCTGGTTCGTTGTTCTTGTAGAATGTTGAACGATTACCCCAACTAAAATCTATCCACTCAACAAAAATTATTTCACACCACAGACTCATCTTGGTCAGGATCGATTTGAAATCTATCATGGTTTCAGAGAAATCATATACCATGGTAAGTTGTTCCTGTAGAATGTTGAACGACTACCGCAAATAAAATCTATCCACTCAACAAAAATTATTTCACACCACAGACTCATCTTGGCCAGGATCGATTTGAAATCTATCATGGTTTCAGAGAAATCATACTCCATGGTTCGTTGTGCTTGTAGAATGTTGAACGACTACCCCAACTGAAATCTATCCACTCAACAAAAATTATTTCACACCACTGACTCATCTTGGTCAGGATCGATTTGAAATCTATCATGGTTTCAGAGAAATCATACTCCATGGTTCGTTGTTCTTGTAGAATGTTTTGAATGACTACCCCAACTAAAATCTATCCACTCAACAAAAATTATTTCACACCACAGACTCATCTTGGTCAGGATCGATTTGAAATCTATCATGGTTTCAGAGAAATCATACTCCATGGTTCGTTGTTCTTGTAGAATGTTAAACGACTACCCCAACTAAAATCTATTAACTCAACAAAAATTATTTCACACCACAGACTCATCTTTGTCACAATCGATTTGAAATCTATCATGGTTTCAGAGAAATCATACACCATGGTAAGTTGTTCTTGTAGAATGTTGAACGACTATCAAAACTAAAATCTATGCACTCAACAAAAATTATTTCAGAGAAATCATACTCCATGGTTAGTTGTTCTTGTAGAATGTTGAACGACTACCCCAACTAAAATCTATCCACTCAACAAAAATTATTTCACACCACAGACTCATCTTGGTCAGGATCGATTTGAAATCTATCATGGTTTCAGAGAAATCATAGTCCATGGTAAGTTGTTCTTGTAGAATTTTGAACGACTACCCCAACTAAAATCTATCCACTCAACAAAAATTATTTCACACCACAGACTCATATTGGTCAGGATCGATTTGAAATATATCATGGTTTCAGAGAAATCATAGTCCATGGTAAGTTGTTCTTGTAGAATGTTGAACGATTACCCCAACTAAAATCTATCCACTCAACAAAAATTATTTCACACCACAGACTCATCTTGGTCAGGATCGATTTGAAATCTATCATGGTTTCAGAGAAATCATACTCCATGGTAAGTTGTTCTTGTAGAATGTTGAACGACTACCCCAACTAAAATCTATCCACTCAACAAAAATTATTTCACACCACAGACTCATCTTGGTCAGGATCGATTTGAAATCTATCATGGTTTCAGAGAAATCATAGTCCATGGTAAGTTGTTCTTGTAGAATGTTGAACGACTACCCCAACTAAAATCTATCCACTCAACAAAAATTATTTCACACCACAGACTCATCTTGGTCAGGATCGATTTGAAATCTATCATGGTTTCAGAGAAATCATAGTCCATGGTAAGTTGTTCTTGTAGAATGTTGAACGACTACCCCAACTAAAATCTATCCACTCAACAAAAATTATTTCACACCAGAGACTCATCTTCGTCAGGATCGATTTGAAATCTATCATGGTTTCAGAGAAATCATACTCCATGGTTCGTTGTTCTTGTAGAATGTTGAACGACTACCCCAACTAAAATCTATCCACTCAACAAAAATTATTTCACACCACAGACTCATCTTGGTCAGGATCGATTTGAAATCTATCATGGTTTCAGAGAAATCATACTCCATGGTTCGTTGTTCTTGTAGAATGTTGAACGACTATCCCAACTAAAATCTATCCACTCAACAAAAATTATTTCAGAGAAATCATACTCCATGGTTCGTTGTTCTTGTAGAATGTGGAACGACTATCCCAACTAAAATCTATCCACTCAACAAAAATTATTTCAGAGAAATCATACTCCATGGTTCGTTGTTCTTGTAGAATGTTGAACGACTACCCCAACTAAAATCTATCCACTCAACAAAAATTATTTCACACCACAGACTCATCTTGGTCAGGATCGATGTGAAATCTATCATGGTTTCAGAGAAATCATACTCCATGGTAAGTTGTTCTTGTAAAATGTTGAACGACTATCATAACTAAAATCTATCCACTCAACAAAAATTATTTCAGAGAAATCATAGTCCATGGTAAGTTGTTCTTGTAGAATGTTGAACTACTACCCCAACTAAAATCTATCCACTCAACAAACATTATTTCACACCACAGACTCATCTTGGTCAGGATCGATTTGAAATCTATCATGGTTTCAGAGAAATCATACTCCATGGTAAGTTGTTCTTGTAGAATGTTGAACGACTACCCCAACTAAAATCTATCCACTCAACAAAAATTATTTCACACCACAGACTCATCTTGGTCAGGATCGATTTGAAATCTATCATGGTTTCAGAGAAATCATACTCCATGGTAAGTTGTTCTTGTAGAATGTTGAACGACTATCCCAACTAAAATCTATCCACTCAACAAAAATTATATCAGAGAAATCATACTGCATGGTTCGTTGTTCTTGTAAAATGTTGAACGACTACCCCAACTAAAATCTATCCACTCAACAAAAATTATTTCACACCACAGACTCATCTTGGTCAGGATCGATTTGAAATCTATCATGGTTTCAGAGAAATCATACTCCATGGTTCGTTGTTCTTGTAGAATGTTGAACGACTACCCCAACTAAAATCTATCCACTCAACAAAAATTATTTCACACCACAGACTCATTTTGGTCAGGATCGATTTGAAATCTATCATGGTTTCAGAGAAATCATACTCCATGGTAAGTTGTTCTTGTAGAATGTTGAACGGCTACCCCAACTAAAATCTATCCACTCAACAAAAATTATTTCAGAGAAATCATAGTATATGGTAAGTTGTTCTTGTAGAATGTTGAACGACTATCCCAACTAAAATCTATTCACTCAACAAAAATTATTTCAGAGAAATCATACTCCATGGTAAGTTGTTCTTGTAGAATGTTGAACGACTACCCCAACTAAAATCTATCCACTCAACAAAAATTATTTCAGAGAAATCATACTCCATGATTCGTTGTTCTTGTAGAATGTTGAACGACTATCCCAACTAAAATCTATCCACTCAACAAAAATTATTTCAGAGAAATCATACTCCATGGTAAGTTGTTCTTGTAAAATGTTGAACGACTACCCCAACTAAAATCTATCCACTCAACAAAAATTATTTCACACCACAGACTCATCTTGGTCAGGATCGATTTGAAATCTATCATGGTTTCAGAGAAATCATACTCCATGGTAAGTTGTTCTTGTAGAATGTTGAACGACTACCCCAACTAAAATCTATCCACTCAACAAAAATTATTTCACACCACAGACTCATCTTGGTCAGAATCGATTTGAAATCTATCATGGTTTCAGAGAAATCATAGTCCATGGTAAGTTGTTCTTGTAGAATGTTGAACGACTACCCCAACTAAAATCTATCCACTCAACAAAAATTACTTCAGAGAAATCATAGTCCATCATAAGTTGTTCTTGTAGAATGTTGAACGACTACCCCAACTAAAATCTATCCACTCAACAAAAATTATTTCACACCACAGACTCATCTTGGTCAGGATCGATTTGAAATCTATCATGGTTTCAGAGAAATCATAGTCCATGGTAAGTTGTTCTTGTAGAATGTTGAACGACTATCCCAACTAAAATCTATCCACTCAACAAAAATTATTTCAAAGAAATCATAGTCCATGGTAAGTTGTTCTTGTAGAATGTTGAACGACTACCCCAACTAAAATCTATCCACTCAACAAAAATTATTTCAGAGAAATCATACTCCATGATTCGTTGTTCTTGTAGAATGTTGAACGACTACCCCAACTAAAATCTATCCACTCAACAAAAATTATTTCAGAGAAATCATAGTCCATATTAAGTTGTTCTTGTAGAATGTTGAACGACTATCCCAACTAAAATCTATTCACTCAACAAAAATTATTTCAGAGAAATCATACTCCATGGTAAGTTGTTCTTGTAGAATGTTGAACGACTACCCCAACTAAAATCTATCCACTCAACAAAAATTATTTCAGAGAAATCATACTCCATGATTCGTTGTTCTTGTAGAATGTTGAACGACTATCCCAACTAAAATCTATCCACTCAACAAAAATTATTTCAGAGAAATCATACTCCATGGTAAGTTGTTCTTGTAGAATGTTGAACGACTACCCCAACTAAAATCTATCCACTCAACAAAAATTATTTCACACCACAGACTCATCTTGGTCAGGATCGATTTGAAATCTATCATGGTTTCAGAGAAATCATACTCCATGGTAAGTTGTTCTTGTAGAATGTTGAACGACTACCCCAACTAAAATCTATCCACTCAACAAAAATTATTTCAGAGAAATCATAGTCCATGGTAAGTTGTTCTTGTAGAATGTTGAACGACTACCCCAACTAAAATCTATCCACTCAACAAAAATTATTTCACACCACAGACTCATCTTGGTCAGGATCGATTTGAAATCTATCATGGTTTCAGAGAAATCATACTCCATGGTTCGTTGTTCTTGTAGAATGTTGAACGACTACCCCAACTAAAATCTATCCACTCAACAAAAATTATTTCACACCACAGACTCATTTTGGTCAGGATCGATTTGAAATCTATCATGGTTTCAGAGAAATCATACTCCATGGTAAGTTGTTCTTGTAGAATGTTGAACGACTACCCCAACTAAAATCTATCCACTCAACAAAAATTATTTCAGAGAAATCATACTCCATGGTAAGTTGTTCTTGTAGAATGTTGAACGACTACCCCAACTAAAATCTATCCACTCAACAAAAATTATTTCAGAGAAATCATACTCCATGATTCGTTGTTCTTGTAGAATGTTGAACGACTATCCCAACTAAAATCTATCCACTCAACAAAAATTATTTCAGAGAAATCATACTCCATGGTAAGTTGTTCTTGTAGAATGTTGAACGACTACCCCAACTAAAATCTATCCAAAAATACAAATTTTTGGCGCAACAGGTCCATGGGACCCAGGGCCTAGCTTCTCACAACCATTCGTGTTGTGCGTGTTATATTCTTCACATGAATGGAAGGGGCCTACTGTTTAATGCCGATCCGAACGGCAATTTTGAGAAGCTTTTTCATGACAGTTTTACTCTCGGATGTTTGTCAGACGCTCGCGAGAGGTGGGGCCGTGAAAGAAATTTTAGGTGTTGTCTGGGGATTGAACCTGGAACCCCTTGCTCCGTAGTCCAACGCACTAACCACTTGAGCCACGGCGCCCACTACGGTAAGTTGTTCTTGTAAAATGTTGAACGACTATCCCAACTAAAATCTATCCACTCAACAAAAATTATTTCAGAGAAATCATAGTCCATGGTAAGTTGTTCTTGTAGAATGTTGAACTACTACCCCAACTAAAATCTATCCACTCAACAAAAATTATTTCACACCACAGACTCATCTTGGTCCGGATCGATTTGAAATCTATCATGGTTTCAGAAAGATCATACTCCATGGTAAGTTGCTCTTGTAGAATGTTGAACGACTATCCCAACTTAAATCTTTCCACTCAACAAAAATTATATCAGAGAAATCATACTCCATGGTTCGTTGTTCTTGTAAAATGTTGAACTACTACCCCAATTAAAATCTATCCACTCAACAAAAATTATTTCACACCACAGACTCATCTTGGTCAGGATCGATTTGAAATCTATCATGGTTTCAGAGAAATCATACTCCATTTTTCGTTGTTCTTGTAGAATGTTGAACGACTACCCCAACTAAAATCTATCCACTCAACAAAAATTATTTCACACCACAGACTCATTTTGGTCAGGATCGATTTGAAATCTATCATGGTTTCAGAGATATCATACTCCATGGTAAGTTGTTCTTGTAGAATGTTGAACGACTACCCCAACTAAAATCTATCCACTCAACAAAAATTATTTCAGAGAAATCATAGTCCATGGTAAGTTGTTCTTGTAGAATGTTGAACGACTATACCAACTAAAATCTATTCACTCAACAAAAATTATTTCAGAGAAATCATACTCCATGGTAAGTTGTTCTTGTAGAATGTTGAACGACTACCCCAACTAAAATCTATCCACTCAACAAAAATTATTTCACACCACAGACTCATCTTGGTCAGGATCGATTTGAAATCTATCATGGTTTCAGAGAAATCACTCAACACTCAACAAAAATTATTTCAGAGAAATCATAGTCCATGGTAAGTTGTTCTTGTAGAATGTTGAACGACTATCCCAACTAAAATCTATCCACTCAACAAAAATTATTTCACACCACAGACTCATCTTGGTCAGGATCGATTTGAAATCTATCATGGTTTCAGAGAAATCATACTCCATGGTAAGTTGTTCTTGTAGAATGTTGAACTACTACCCCAACTAAAATCTATCCACTCAACAAAAATTATTTCACACCACAGACTCATCTTGGTCCGGATCGATTTGAAATCTATCATGGTTTCAGAGAAATCATACTCCATGGTAAGTTGCTCTTGTAGAATGTTGAACGACTATCCGAACTAAAATCTATCCACTCAACAAAAATTATATCAGAGAAATCATACTCCATGGTTCGTTGTTCTTGTAAAATGTTGAACGACTACCCCAACTAAAATCTATCCACTCAACAAAAATTATTTCACACCACAGACTCATCTTGGTCAGGATCGATTTGAAATCTATCATGGTTTCAGAGAAATCACTCAACACTCAACAAAAATTATTTCAGAGAAATCATAGTCCATGGTAAGTTGTTCTTGTAGAATGTTGAACGACTATCCCAACTAAAATCTATCCACTCAACAAAAATTATTTCAGAGAAATCATACTCCATGGTAAGTTGTTCTTGTAGAATGTTGAACGACTACCCCAACTAAAATCTATCCACTCAACAAAAATTATTTCAGAGAAATCATACTCCATGATTCGTTGTTCTTGTAGAATGTTGAACGACTACCAAAACTAAAATCTATCCACTCAACAAAAATTATTTCACACCACAGACTCATCTTGGTCAGGATCGATTTGAAATCTATCATGGTTTCAGAGAAATCATACTCCATGGTAAGTTGTTCTTGTAGAATGTTGAACGACTACCCCAACTAAAATCTATCCACTCAACAAAAATTATTTCAGAGAAATCATAGTCCATGGTAAGTTGTTCTTGTAGAATGTTGAACGACTACCCCAACTAAAATCTATCCACTCAACAAAAATTATTTCACACCACAGACTCATCTTGGTCAGGATCGATTTGAAATCTATCATGGTTTCAGAGAAATCATACTCCATGATAAGTTGTTCTTGTAGAATGTTGAACGACTACCCCAACTAAAATCTATCCACTCAACAAAAATTATTTCAGAGAAATCATACTCCATGGTAAGTTGTTCTTGTAGAATGTTGAACGACTACCCCAACTAAAATCTATCCACTCAACAAAAATTATTTCACACCACAGACTCATCTTGGTCAGGATCGATTTGAAATCTATCATGGTTTCAGAGAAATCATACTCCATGGTAAGTTGTTCTTGTAGAATGTTGAACGACTACCCCAACTAAAATCTATCCACTCAACAAAAATTATTTCACACCACAGACTCATCTTGGTCAGGATCGATTTGAAATCTATCATGGTTTCAGAGAAATCATACTCCATGGTAAGTTGTTCTTGTAGAATATTGAACGACTACCCCAACTAAAATGTATCCACTCAACAAAAATTATTTCAGAGAAATCATAGTCCATGGTAAGTTGTTCTTGTAGAATGTTGAACGACTATCCCAACTAAAATCTATGCACTCAACTAAAATTATTTCAGAGAAATCATACTCCATGGTAAGTTGTTCTTGTAGAATGTTGAACGACTATCCCAACTAAAATCTATCCACTCAACAAAAATTATTTCAGAGAAATCATACTCCATGGTAAGTTGTTCTTGTAGAATGTTGAACGACTACCCCAACTAAAATCTATAAACTCAACAAAAATTATTTCACAACACAGACTCATCTTGGTCAGGATCGATTTGAAATCTATCATGGTTTCAGAGAAATCATACTCCATGGTTCGTTGTTCTTGTAGAATGTTGAACGACTACCCCAACTAAGATCTATCCACTCAACAAAAATTATTTCACACCACAGACTCATCTTGGTCAGGATCGATTTGAAATCTATCATGGTTTCAGAGAAATCATACTCCATGGTAAGTTGTTCTTGTAGAATGTTGAACGACTACCCCAACTAAAATCTATCCACTCAACAAAAATTATTTCACACCACAGACTCATCTTGGTCAGGATCGATTTGAAATCTATCATGGTTTCAGAGAAATCATATTCCATGGTAAGTTGTTCTTGTAGAATGTTGAACGACTACCCCAACTAAAATCTATCCACTCAACAAAAATTATTTCACACCACAGACTCATCTTGGTCAGGATCGATTTGAAATCTATCATGGTTTCAGAGAAATCATAGTCCATGGTAAGTTGTTCTTGTAGAATGTTGAACGACTACCCCAACTAAAATCTATCCACTCAACAAAAATTATTTCACACCACAGACTCATCTTGGTCAGGATCGATTTGAAATCTATCATGGTTTCAGAGAAATCATAGTCCATGGTAAGTTGTTCTTGTAGAATATTGAACGACTATCCCAACTAAAATCTATCCACTCAACAAAAATTATTTCACACCACCGACTCATCTTGGTCAGGATCGATTTGAAATCTATCATGGTTTCAGAGAAATCATAGTCCATGGTAAGTTGTTCTTGTAGAATGTTGAACGACTACCCCAACTAAAATCTATAGACTCAACAAAAATTATTTCACACCACAGACTCATCTTGGTCCGGATCGATTTGAAATTTATCATGGTTTCAGAGAAATCATACTCCATGGTAAGTTGCTCTTGTAGAATGTTGAACGACTATCCCAACTAAAATCTATCCACTCAACAAAAATTATATCAGAGAAATCATACTCCATGGTTCGTTGTTCTTGTAAAATGTTGAACGACTACCCCAACTAAAATCTATCCACTCAACAAAAATTATTTCACACCACAGACTCATCTTGGTCAGGATCGATTTGAAATCTATCATGGTTTCAGAGAAATCACTCAACACTCAACAAAAATTATTTCAGAGAAAACATAGTCCATGGTAAGTTGTTCTTGTAGAATGTTGAACGACTATCCCAACTAAAATCTATCCACTCAACAAAAATTATTTCAGAGAAATCATACTCCATGGTAAGTTGTTCTTGTAGAATGTTGAACGACTACCCCAACTAAAATCTATCCACTCAACAAAAATTATTTCAGAGAAATCATACTCCATGATTCGTTGTTCTTGTAGAATGTTGAACGACTACCCCAACTAAAATCTATCCACTCAACAAAAATTATTTCACACCACAGACTCATCTTGGTCAGGATCGATTTGAAATCTATCATGGTTTCAGAGAAATCATACTCCATGGTAAGTTGTTTTTGTAGAGTGTTGAACGACTACCCCAACTAAAATCTATCCACTCAACAAAAATTATTTCACACCACAGACTCCTCTTGGTCAGGATCGATTTGAAATCTATCATGGTTTCAGAGAAATCATAGTCCATGGTAAGTTGTTCTTGTAGAATGTTGAACGACTACCCCAACTAAAATCTATCCACTCAACAAAAATTATTTCAGAGAAATCATAGTCCATGGTAAGTTGTTCTTGTAGAATGTTGAACGACTACCCCAACTAAAATCTATAGACTCAACAAAAATTATTTCACACCACAGACTCATCTTGGTCAGGATCGATTTGAAATCTATCATGGTTTCAGAGAAATCATACTCCATGGTAAGTTGTTCTTGTAGAATGTTGAACGACTACTCCAACTAAAATCTATCCACTCAACAAAAATTATTTCAGAGAAATCATACTCCATGGTAAGTTGTTCTTGTAGAATGTTGAACGACTACCCCAACTAAAATCTATCCACTCAACAAAAATTATTTCACACCACAGACTCATCTTGGTCAGGATCGATTTGAAATCTATCATGGTTTCAGAGAAATCATACTCCATGGTTCGTTGTTCTTGTAGAATGTTGAACGACTACCCCAACTAAAATCTATCCACTCAACAAAAATTATTTCACACCACAGACTCATCTTGGTCAGGATCGATTTGAAATCTATCATGGTTTCAGAGAAATCATACTCCATGGTAAGTTGTTCTTGTAGAATGTTGAACGACTACCCCAACTAAAATCTATCCACTCTACAAAAATTATTTCAGAGAAATCATAGTCCATGGTTCGTTGTTCTTGTAGAATGTTGAACGTCTATCCCAACTAAAATCTATGCACTCAACTAAAATATTTTCAGAGAAATCATACTCCATGGTAAGTTGTTCTTGTAGAATGTTGAACGACTATCCCAACTAAAATCTATCCACTCAACAAAAATTATTTCAGAGAAATCATACTCCATGGTAAGTTGTTCTTGTAGAATGTTGAACGACTACCCCAACTAAAATCTATAAACTCAACAAAAATTATTTCACAACACAGACTCATCTTGGTCAGGATCGATTTGAAATCTATCATGGTTTCAGAGAAATCATACTCCATGGTTCGTTGTTCTTGTAGAATGTTGAACGACTACCCCAACTAAAATCTATCCACTCAACAAAAATTATTTCACACCACAGACTCATCTTGGTCAGGATCGATTTGAAATCTATCATGGTTTCAGAGAAATCATAGTCCATGGTAAGTTGTTCTTGTAGAATGTTGAACGACTACCCCAACTAAAATCTATCCACTCAACAAAAATTATTTCACACCACAGACTCATCTTGGTCAGGATCGATTTGAAATCTATCATGGTTTCAGAGAAATCATATTCCATGGTAAGTTGTTCTTGTAGAATGTTGAACGACTACCCCAACTAAAATCTATCCACTCAACAAAAATTATTTCACACCACAGACTCATCTTGGTCAGGATCGATTTGAAATCTATCATGGTTTCTGAGAAATCATAGTCCATGGTAAGTTGTTCTTGTAGAATGTTGAACGACTACCCCAACTAAAATCTATCCACTCAACAAAAATTATTTCACACCACAGACTCATCTTGGTCAGGATCGATTTGAAATCTATCATGGTTTCAGAGAAATCATACTCCATGGTTCGTTGTTCTTGTAGAATGTTGAACGACTAAAATCTATCCACTCAACAAAAATTATTCCAGAGAAATCATAGTCCATGGTAAGTTGTTCTTGTAGAATGTTGAACGACTATCCCAACTAAAATCTATCCACTCAACAAAAATTATTTCAGAGAAATCATACTCCATTTTTCGTTGTTCTTGTAGAATGTTGAACGACTACCCCAACTAAAATCTATCCACTCAACAAAAATTATTTCACACCACAGACTCATCTTGGTCAGGATCGATTTGAAATCTATCATGGTTTCAGGGAAATCATAGCCCATGGTTCGTTGTTCTTGTAGAATGTTGAACGACTACCCCAACTAAAATCTATCCACTCAACAAAAATTATTTCACACCACAGACTCATCTTGATCAGGATCGATTTGAAATCTATCATGGTTTCAGAGAAATCATACTCCATGGTAAGTTGTTCTTGTAGAATGTTGAACTACTACCCCAACTAAAATCTATCCACTCAACAAAAATTATTTCTCACCACAGACTCATCTTGGTCCGGATCGCTTTGAAATCTATCATGGTTTCAGAGAAATCATACTCCATGGTAAGTTGCTCTTGTAGAATGTTGAACGACTATCCCAACTAAAATCTATCCACTCAACAAAAATTATATCAGAGGAATCATACTCCATGGTTCGTTGTTCTTGTAAAATGTTGAACGACTACCCCAACTAAAATCTATCCACTCAACAAAAATTATTTCACACCACAGACTCATCTTGGTCAGGATCGATTTGAAATCTATCATGGTTTCAGAGAAATCACTCAACACTCAACAAAAATTATTTCAGAGAAATCATAGTCCATGGTAAGTTGTTCTTGTAGAATGTTGAACGACTATCCCAACTAAAATCTATCCACTCAACAAAAATTATTTCAGAGAAATCATACTCCATGGTAAGTTGTTCTTGTAGAATGTTGAACGACTACCCCAACTAAAATCTATCCACTCAACAAAAATTATTTCAGAGAAATCATACTCCATGATTCGTTGTTCTTGTAGAATGTTGAACGACTACCCCAACTAAAATCTATCCACTCAACAAAAATTATTTCACACCACAGACTCATCTTGGTCAGGATCGATTTGAAATCTATCATGGTTTCAGAGAAATCATACTCCATGGTAAGTTGTTCTTGTAGAATGTTGAACGACTACCCCAACTAAAATCTATCCACTCAACAAAAATTATTTCACACCACAGACTCATCTTGGTCAGGATCGATTTGAAATCTATCATGGTTTCAGAGAAATCATAGTCCATGGTAAGTTGTTCTTGTAGAATGTTGAACGACTACCCCAACTAAAATCTATCCACTCAACAAAAATTATTTCAGAGAAATCATAGTCCATGGTAAGTTGTTCTTGTAGAATGTTGAACGACTACCCCAACTAAAATCTATCCACTCAACAAAAATTATTTCACACCACAGACTCATCTTGGTCAGGATCGATTTGAAATCTATCATGGTTTCAGAGAAATCATACTCCATGGTAAGTTGTTCTTGTAGAATGTTGAACGACTACCCCAACTAAAATCTATCCACTCAACAAAAATTATTTCAGAGAAATCATACTCCATGGTAAGTTGTTCTTGTAGAATGTTGAACGACTACCCCAACTAAAATCTATCCACTCAACAAAAATTATTTCACACCACAGACTCATCTTGGTCAGGATCGATTTGAAATCTATCATGGTTTCAGAGAAATCATACTCCATGGTTCGTTGTTCTTGTAGAATGTTGAACGACTACCCCAACTAAAATCTATCCACTCAACAAAAATTATTTCACACCACAGACTCATCTTGGTCAGGATCGATTTGAAATCTATCATGGTTTCAGAGAAATCATACTCCATGGTAAGTTGTTCTTGTAGAATGTTGAACGACTACCCCAACTAAAATCTATCCACTCAACAAAAATTATTTCAGAGAAATCATAGTCCATGGTTCGTTGTTCTTGTAGAATGTTGAACGACTATCCCAACTAAAATCTATGCACTCAACTAAAATTATTTCAGAGAAATCAAACTCCATGGTAAGTTGTTCTTGTAGAATGTTGAACGACTACCCCAACTAAAATCTATCCACTCAACAAAAATTATTTCACACCACAGACTCATCTTGGTCAGGATCGATTTGAAATCTATCATGGTTTCAGAGAAATCATACTCCATGGTTCGTTGTTCTTGTAGAATGTTGAACGACTACCCCAACTAAAATCTATCCACTCAACAAAAATTATTTCACACCACAGACTCATCTTGGTCAGGATCGATTTGAAATCTATCATGGTTTCAGAGAGATCATACTCCATGGTAAGTTGTTCTTGTAGAATGTTGAACGACTACCCCAACTAAAATCTATCCACTCAACAAAAATTATTTCAGAGAAATCATACTCCATGGTTCGTTGTTCTTGTAGAATGTTGAACGACTACCCCAACTAAGATCTATCCACTCAACAAAAATTATTTCACACCACAGACTCATCTTGGTCAGGATCGATTTGAAATCTATCATGGTTTCAGAGAAATCATAGTCCATGGTAAGTTGTTCTTGTAGAATGTTGAACGACTACCCCAACTAAAATCTATCCACTCAACAAAAATTATTTCACACCACAGACTCATCTTGGTCAGGATCGATTTGAAATCTATCATGGTTTCAAAGAAATCATATTCCATGGTAAGTTGTTCTTGTAGAATGTTGAACGACTACCCCAACTAAAATCTATCCACTCAACAAAAATTATTTCACAACACAGACTCATCTTGGTCAGGATCGATTTGAAATCTATCATGGTTTCAGAGAAATCATAGTCCATGGTAAGTTGTTCTTGTAGAATGTTGAACGACTACCCCAACTAAAATCTATCCACTCAACAAAAATTATTTCACACCACAGACTCATCTTGGTCAGGATCGATTTGAAATCTATCATGGTTTCAGAGAAATCATACTCCATGGTAAGTTGTTCTTGTAGAATGTTGAACGACTACCCCAACTAAAATCTATAAACTCAACAAAAATTATTCCAGAGAAATCATAGTCCATGGAAAGTTGTTCTTGTAGAATGTTGAACGACTATCCCAACTAAAATCTATCCACTCAACAAAAATTATTTCAGAGAAATCATACTCCATTTTTCGTTGTTCTTGTAGAATGTTGAACGACTACCCCAACTAAAATCTATCCACTCAACAAAAATTATTTCACACCACAGACTCATCTTGGTCAGGATCGATTTGAAATCTATCATGGTTTCAGAGAAATCATACTCCATGGTAAGTTGTTCTTGTAGAATGTTGAACGACTACCCCAACTAAAATCTATCCACTCAACAAAAATTATTTCACACCACAGACTCATCTTGGTCAGGATCGATTTGAAATCTATCATGGTTTCAGAGAAATCATACTCCATGGTAAGTTGTTCTTGTAGAATGTTGAACGACTACTCCAACTAAAATCTATCCACTCAACAAAAATTATTTCAGAGAAATCATACTCCATGGTAAGTTGTTCTTGTAGAATGTTGAACGACTACCCCAACTAAAATCTATAAACTCAACAAAAATTATTTCACAACACAGACTCATCTTGGTCAGGATCGATTTGAAATCTATCATGGTTTCAGAGAAATCATACTCCATGGTTCGTTGTTCTTGTAGAATGTTGAACGACTACCCCAACTAAAATCTATCCACTCAACAAAAATTATTTCACACCACAGACTCATCTTGGTCAGGATCGATTTGAAATCTATCATGGTTTCAGAGAAATCATACTCCATGGTAAGTTGTTCTTGTAGAATGTTGAACGACTACCCCAACTAAAATCTATCCACTCTACAAAAATTATTTCAGAGAAATCATAGTCCATGGTTCGTTGTTCTTGTAGAATGTTGAACGTCTATCCCAACTAAAATCTATGCACTCAACTAAAATATTTTCAGAGAAATCATACTCCATGGTAAGTTGTTCTTGTAGAATGTTGAACGACTATCCCAACTAAAATCTATCCACTCAACAAAAATTATTTCAGAGAAATCATACTCCATGGTAAGTTGTTCTTGTAGAATGTTGAACGACTACCCCAACTAAAATCTATAAACTCAACAAAAATTATTTCACAACACAGACTCATCTTGGTCAGGATCGATTTGAAATCTATCATGGTTTCAGAGAAATCATACTCCATGGTTCGTTGTTCTTGTAGAATGTTGAACGACTACCCCAACTGAAATCTATCCACTCAACAAAAATTATTTCACACCACAGACTCATCTTGGTCAGGATCGATTTGAAATCTATCATGGTTTCAGAGAAATCATAGTCCATGGTAAGTTGTTCTTGTAGAATGTTGAACGACTACCCCAACTAAAATCTATCCACTCAACAAAAATTATTTCACACCACAGACTCATCTTGGTCAGGATCGATTTGAAATCTATCATGGTTTCAGAGAAATCATATTCCATGGTAAGTTGTTCTTGTAGAATGTTGAACGACTACCCCAACTAAAATCTATCCACTCAACAAAAATTATTTCACACCACAGACTCATCTTGGTCAGGATCGATTTGAAATCTATCATGGTTTCTGAGAAATCATAGTCCATGGTAAGTTGTTCTTGTAGAATGTTGAACGACTACCCCAACTAAAATCTATCCACTCAACAAAAATTATTTCACACCACAGACTCATCTTGGTCAGGATCGATTTGAAATCTATCATGGTTTCAGAGAAATCATACTCCATGGTTCGTTGTTCTTGTAGAATGTTGAACGACTAAAATCTATCCACTCAACAAAAATTATTCCAGAGAAATCATAGTCCATGGTAAGTTGTTCTTGTAGAATGTTGAACGACTATCCCAACTAAAATCTATCCACTCAACAAAAATTATTTCAGAGAAATCATACTCCATTTTTCGTTGTTCTTGTAGAATGTTGAACGACTACCCCAACTAAAATCTATCCACTCAACAAAAATTATTTCACACCACAGACTCATCTTGGTCAGGATCGATTTGAAATCTATCATGGTTTCAGAGAAATCATAGTCCATGGTAAGTTGTTCTTGTAGAATGTTGAACGACTATCCCAACTAAAATCTATCCACTCAACAAAAATTATATCAGAATAATCATACTCCATGGTTCGTTGTTCTTGTAAAATGTTGAACGACTACCCCAACTAAAATCTATCCACTCAACAAAAATTATTTCACACCACAGACTCATCTTGGTCAGGATCGATTTGAAATCTATCATGGTTTCAGAGAAATCACTCAACACTCAACAAAAATTATTTCAGAGAAATCATACTCCATGGTAAGTTGTTCTTGTAGAATGTTGAACGACTACCCCAACTAAAATCTATCCACTCAACAAAAATTATTTCAGAGAAATCATACTCCATGATTCGTTGTTCTTGTAGAATGTTGAACGACTACCCCAACTAAAATCTATCCACTCAACAAAAATTATTTCACACCACAGACTCATCTTGGTCAGGATCGATTTGAAATCTATCATGGTTTCAGAGAAATCATACTCCATGGTAAGTTGTTCTTGTAGAATGTTGAACGACTACCCCAACTAAAATCTATCCACTCAACAAAAATTATTTCACGCCACAGACTCATCTTGGTCAGGATCGATTTGAAATCTATCATGGTTTCAGAGAAATCATAGTCCATGGTAAGTTGTTCTTGTAGAATGTTGAACGACTACCCCAACTAAAATCTATCCACTCAACAAAAATTATTTCAGAGAAATCATAGTCCATGGTAAGTTGTTCTTGTAGAATGTTGAACGACTACCCCAACTAAAATCTATCCACTCAACAAAAATTATTTCAGAGAAATCATAGTCCATGGTAAGTTGTTCTTGTAGAATGTTGAACGACTACCCCAACTAAAATCTATCCACTCAACAAAAATTATTTCACACCACAGACTCATCTTGGTCAGGATCGATTTGAAATCTATCATGGTTTCAGAGAAATCATACTCCATGGTAAGTTGTTCTTGTAGAATGTTGAACGACTACCCCAACTAAAATCTATCCACTCAACAAAAATTATTTCAGAGAAATCATACTCCATGGTAAGTTGTTCTTGTAGAATGTTGAACGACTACCAAAACTAAAATCTATCCACTCAACAAAAATTATTTCACACCACAGACTCATCTTGGTCAGGATCGATTTGAAATCTATCATGGTTTCAGAGAAATCATACTCCATGGTTCGTTGTTCTTGTAGAATGTTGAACGACTACCCCAACTAAAATCTATCCACTCAACAAAAATTATTTCACACCACAGACTCATCTTGGTCAGGATCGATTTGAAATCTATCATGGTTTCAGAGAAATCATACTCCATGGTAAGTTGTTCTTGTAGAATGTTGAACGACTACCCCAACTAAAATCTATCCACTCAACAAAAATTATTTCAGAGAAATCATAGTCCATGGTTCGTTGTTCTTGTAGAATGTTGAACGACTATCCCAACTAAAATCTATGCACTCAACTAAAATTATTTCAGAGAAATCATACTCCATGGTAAGTTGTTCTTGTAGAATGTTGAACGACTACCCCAACTAAAATCTATAAACTCAACAAAAATTATTTCACAACACAGACTCATCTTGGTCAGGATCGATTTGAAATCTATCATGGTTTCAGAGAAATCATACTCCATGGTTCGTTGTTCTTGTAGAATGTTGAACGACTACCCCAACTAAAATCTATCCACTCAACAAAAATTATTTCACACCACAGACTCATCTTGGTCAGGATCGATTTGAAATCTATCATGGTTTCAGAGAAATCATAGTCCATGGTAAGTTGTTCTTGTAGAATGTTGAACGACGACCCCAACTAAAATCTATCCACTCAACAAAAATTATTTCACACCACAGACTCATCTTGGTCAGGATCGATTTGAAATCTATCATGGTTTCAAAGAAATCATATTCCATGGTAAGTTGTTCTTGTAGAATGTTGAACGACTACCCCAACTAAAATCTATCCACTCAACAAAAATTATTTCACACCACAGACTCATCTTGGTCAGGATCGATTTGAAATCTATCATGGTTTCAGAGAAATCATAGTCCATGGTAAGTTGTTCTTGTAGAATGTTGAACGACTACCCCAACTAAAATCTATCCACTCAACAAAAATTATTTCACACCACAGACTCATCTTGGTCAGGATCGATTTGAAATCTATCATGGTTTCAGAGAAATCATACTCCATGGTTCGTTGTTCTTGTAGAATGTTGAACGACTACCCCAACTAAAATCTATCCACTCAACAAAAATTATTCCAGAGAAATCATAGTCCATGGTAAGTTGTTCTTGTAGAATGATGAACGACTATCCCAACTAAAATCTATCCACTCAACAAAAATTATTTCAGAGAAATCATACTCCATTTTTCGTTGTTCTTGTAGAATGTTGAACGACTACCCCAACTAAAATCTATCCACTCAACAAAAATTATTTCACACCACAGACTCATCTTGGTCAGGATCGATTTGAAATCTATCATGGTTTCAGAGAAATCATACTCCATGGTAAGTTGTTCTTGTAGAATGTTGAACGACTACCCCAACTAAAATTATTTCACACCACAGACTCATCTTGGTCAGGATCGATTTGAAATCTATCATGGTTTCAGAGAAATCATACTCCATGGTAAGTTGTTCTTGTAGAATGTTGAACGACTACCCCAACTAAAATCTATCCACTCAACAAAAATTATTTCAGAGAAATCATAGTCCATGGTTCGTTGTTCTTGTAGAATGTTGAACGACTATCCCAACTAAAATCTATGCACTCAACTAAAATTATTTCAGAGAAATCATACTCCATGGTAAGTTGTTCTTGTAGAATGTTGAACGACTACCCCAACTAAAATCTATAAACTCAACAAAAATTATTTCACAACACAGACTCATCTTGGTCAGGATCGATTTGAAATCTATCATGGTTTCAGAGAAATCATACTCCATGGTTCGTTGTTCTTGTAGAATGTTGAACGTCTACCCCAACTACAATCTATCCACTCAACAAAAATTATTTCACACCACAGACTCATCTTGGTCAGGATCGATTTGAAATCTATCATGGTTTCAGAGAAATCATAGTCCATGGTAAGTTGTTCTTGTAGAATGTTGAACGACGACCCCAACTAAAATCTATCCACTCAACAAAAATTATTTCACACCACAGACTCATCTTGGTCAGGATCGATTTGAAATCTATCATGGTTTCAACGAAATCATATTCCATGGTAAGTTGTTCTTGTAGAATGTTGAACGACTACCCCAACTAAAATCTATCCACTCAACAAAAATTATTTCACACCACAGACTCATCTTGGTCAGGATCGATTTGAAATCTATCATGGTTTCAGAGAAATCATAGTCCATGGTAAGTTGTTCTTGTAGAATGTTGAACGACTACCCCAACTAAAATCTATCCACTCAACAAAAATTATTTCACACCACAGACTCATCTTGGTCAGGATCGATTTGAAATCTATCATGGTTTCAGAGAAATCATACTCCATGGTTCGTTGTTCTTGTAGAATGTTGAACGACTACCCCAACTAAAATCTATCCACTCAACAAAAATTATTCCAGAGAAATCATAGTCCATGGTAAGTTGTTCTTGTAGAATGATGAACGACTATCCCAACTAAAATCTATCCACTCAACAAAAATTATTTCAGAGAAATCATACTCCATTTTTCGTTGTTCTTGTAGAATGTTGAACGACTACCCCAACTAAAATCTATCCACTCAACAAAAATTATTTCACACCACAGACTCATCTTGGTCAGGATCGATTTGAAATCTATCATGGTTTCAGAGAAATCATACTCCATGGTAAGTTGTTCTTGTAGAATGTTGAACGACTACCCCAACTAAAATCTATCCACTCAACAAAAATTATTTCACACCACAGACTCATCTTGGTCAGGATCGATTTGAAATCTATCATGGTTTCAGAGAAATCATACTCCATGGTTCGTTGTTCTTGTAGAATGTTGAACGACTACCCCAACTAAAATCTATCCACTCAACAAAAATTATTTCAGAGAAATCATACTCCATGGATCGTTGTTCTTGTAGAATGTTGAACGACTACCCCAACTAAAATCTATCCACTCAACAAAAATTATTTCACACCACAGACTCATCTTGGTCAGGATCGATTTGAAATCTATCATGGTTTCAGAGAAATCATACTCCATGGTTCGTTGTTCTTGTAGAATGTTGAACGACTACCCCAACTAAAATCTATCCACTCAACAAAAATTATTTCAGAGAAATCATACTAAATGGTTCGTTGTTCTTGTAGAATGTTGAACGACTACCCCAACTAAAATCTATCCACTCAACAAAAATTATTTCAGAGAAATCATACTAAATGGTTCGTTGTTCTTGTAGAATGTTGAACGACTATCCCAACTAAAATCTATCCACTCAACTAAATTATTTCAGAGAAATCATACTCCATGGTTCGTTGTTCTTGTAGAATGTTGAACGACTATCCCAACTAAAATCTATCCACTCAACAAAAATTATTTCAGAGAAATCATACTCCATTTTTCGTTGTTCCTGTAGAATGTTGAACGACTACCCCAACTAAAATCTATCCACTCAACAAAAATTATTTCACACCACAGACTCATCTTGGTCAGGATCGATTTGAAATCTATCATGGTTTCAGAGAAATCATACTCCATGGTAAGTTGTTCTTGTAGAATGTTGAACGACCACCCCAACTAAAATCTATCCACTCAACAAAAATTATTTCACACCACAGACTCATCTTGGTAAGGATCGATTTGAAATCTATCATGGTTTCAGAGAAATCATAGTCTATGGTCAGTTGTTCTTGTAGAATGTTGAACGACTACCCCAACTAAAATCTATCCACTCAACAAAAACTATTTCAGAGAAATCATACTCCATGGTTCGTTGTTCTTGTAGAATGTTGAGCGACTACCCCAACTAAAATCTATCCACTCAACAAAAATTATTTCAGAGAAATCATACTCCATGGATCGTTGTTCTTGTAGAATGTTGAACGACTACCCCAACTAAAATCTATCCACTCAACAAAAATTATTTCACACCACAGACTCATCTTGGTCAGGATCGATTTGAAATCTATCATGGTTTCAGAGAAATCATACTCCATGGTTCGTTGTTCTTGTAGAATGTTGAACGACTACCCCAACTAAAATCTATCCACTCAACAAAAATTATTTCAGAGAAATCATACTAAATGGTTCGTTGTTCTTGTAGAATGTTGAACGACTACCCCAACTAAAATCTATCCACTCAACAAAAATTATTTCAGAGAAATCATACTAAATGGTTCGTTGTTCTTGTAGAATGTTGAACGACTATCCCAACTAAAATCTATCCACTCAACAAAAATTATTTCAGAGAAATCATACTCCATGGTTCGTTGTTCTTGTAGAATGTTGAACGACTATCCCAACTAAAATCTATCCACTCAACAAAAATTATTTCAGAGAAATCATACTCCATTTTTCGTTGTTCCTGTAGAATGTTGAACGACTACCCCAACTAAAATCTATCCACTCAACAAAAATTATTTCACACCACAGACTCATCTTGGTCAGGATCGATTTGAAATCTATCATGGTTTCAGAGAAATCATACTCCATGGTAAGTTGTTCTTGTAGAATGTTGAACGACCACCCCAACTAAAATCTATCCACTCAACAAAAATTATTTCACACCACAGACTCATCTTGGTAAGGATCGATTTGAAATCTATCATGGTTTCAGAGAAATCATAGTCTATGGTCAGTTGTTCTTGTAGAATGTTGAACGACTACCCCAACTAAAATCTATCCACTCAACAAAAACTATTTCAGAGAAATCATACTCCATGGTTCGTTGTTCTTGTAGAATGTTGAGCGACTACCCCAACTAAAATCTATCCACTCAACAAAAATTATTTCACACCACAGACTCATCTTGGTCAGGATCGATTTGAAATCTATCATGGTTTCAGAGATATCATACTCCATGGTTCGTTGTTCTTGTAGAATGTTGAACGACTACCCCAACTAAAATCTATCCACTCAACAAAAATTATTTCAGAGAAATCATACTCCGTGGTTCGTTGTTCTTGTAGAATGTTGAACGACTATCCCAACTAAAATCTATCCACTCAACAAAAATTATTTCACACCACAGACTCATCTTGGTCAGGATCGATTTGAAATCTATCATGGTTTCAGAGAAATCATACTCCATGGTAAGTTGTTCTTGTAGAATGTTGAACGACTACCCCAACTAAAATCTATCCACTCAACAAAAATTATTTCACACCACAGACTCATCTTCATCAGGATCGATTTGAAATCTATCATGGTTTCAGAGAAATCATAGTCCATGGTAAGTTGTTCTTGTAGAATGTTGAACGACTACCCCAACTAAAATCTATCCACTCAACAAAAATTATTTCAGAGAAATCATAGTCCATGGTAAGTTGTTCTTGTAGAATGTTGAACGACTACCCCAACTAAAATCTATCCACTCAACAAAAATTATTTCAGAGAAATCATACTCCGTGGTTCGTTGTTCTTGTAAAATGTTGAACGACTACCCCAACTAAAATCTATCCACTCAACAAAAATTATTTCACACCACAGACTCATCTTGGTCAGGATCGATTTGAAGTCTATCATGGTTGCAGAGAAATCATACTCCATGGTTCGTTGTTCTTGTAGAATGTTGAACGACTACCCCAACTAAAATCTATCCACTCAACAAAAATTATTTCACACCACAGACTCATCTTGGTCAGGATCGATTTGAAATCTATCATGGTTTCAGAGAAATCATACTCCATGGTAAGTTGTACTTGTAGAATGTTGAACGACTATTACAACTAAAATCTATCCACTCAACAAAAATTATTTCAGAGAAATCATACTCCATGGTTCGTTGTTCTTGTAGAATGTTGAACGACTATCCCAACTAAAATCTATCCACTCAACAAAAATTATTTCAGAGAAATCATACTCCATGGTTCGTTGTTCTTGTAAAATGTTGAACGACTATCCCAACTAAAATCTATCCACTCAACAAAAATTATTTCAGAGAAATCATAGTCCATGGTAAGTTGTTCTTGTAGAATGTTGAACGACTACCCCAACTAAAATCTATCCACTCAACAAAAATTATTTCACACCACAGACTCATCTTGGTCAGGATCGATTTGAAATCTATCATGGTTTCAGAGAAATCATACTCCATGGTAAGTTGTTCTTGTAGAATGTTGAACGATACCCCAACTAAAATCTATCCACTCAACAAAAATTATTTCACACCACAGACTCATCTTGGTCAGGATCGATTTGAAATCTATCATGGTTTCAGAGAAATCATACTCCATGGTAAGTTGTTCTTGTAGAATGTTGAACGACTACCCCAACTAAAATCTATCCACTCAACAAAAATTATTTCAGAGAAATCATACTCCATGGTAAGTTGTTCTTGTAGAATGTTGAACGACTACCCCAACTAAAATCTATCCACTCAACAAAAATTATTTCAGAGAAATCATAGTCCATGGTAAGTTGTTCTTGTAGAATGTTGAACGACTATCCCAACTAAAATCTATCCACTCAACAAAAATTATTTCAGAGAAATCATACTCCATGGTAAGTTGTTCTTGTAGAATGTTGAACGACTACCCCAACTAAAATCTATCCACTCAACAAAAATTATTTCAGAGAAATCATACTCCATGATTCGTTGTTCTTGTAGAATGTTGAACGACTACCCCAACTAAAATCTATCCACTCAACAAAAATTATTTCACACCACAGACTCATCTTGGTCAGGATCGATTTGAAATCTATCATGGTTTCAGAGAAATCATACTCCATGGTAAGTTGTTCTTGTAGAATGTTGAACGACTACCCCAACTAAAATCTATCCACTCAACAAAAATTATTTCAGAGAAATCATACTCCATGGTAAGTTGTTCTTGTAGAATGTTGAACGACTACCCCAACTAAAATCTATCCACTCAACAAAAATTATTTCACACCACAGACTCATCTTGGTCAGGATCGATTTGAAATCTATCATGGTTTCAGAGAAATCATACTCCATGGTTCGATGTTGTTGTAGAATGTTGAACGACTACCCCAACTAAAATCTATCCACTCAGCAAAAATTATTTCACACCACAGACTCATCTTGGTCAGGATCGATTTGAAATCTATCATGGTTTCAGAGAAATCATACTCCATGGTAAGTTGTTCTTGTAGAATGTTGAACGACTACCCCAACTAAAATCTATCCACTCAACAAAAATTATTTCAGAGAAATCATAGTCCATGGTTCGTTGTTTTTGTAGAATGTTGAACGACTATCCCAACTAAAATCTATCCACTCAACTAAAATTATTTCAGAGAAATCATACTCCATGGTAAGTTGTTCTTGTAGAATGTTGAACGACTATCCCAACTAAAATCTATCCACTCAACAAAAATTATTTCAGAGAAATCATACTCCATGGTAAGTTGTTCTTGTAGAATGTTGAACGACTACCCCAACTAAAATCTATCCACTCAACAAAAATTATTTCACACCACAGACTCATCTTGGACAGGATCGATTTGAAATCTATCATGGTTTCAGAGAAATCATACTCCATGGTTCGTTGTTCTTGTAGAATGTTGAACGACTACCCCAACTAAAATCTATCCACTCAACAAAAATTATTTCACA
The DNA here is from genome assembly GCA_905220385.1 of Xylota sylvarum. NCBI lineage: Eukaryota > Metazoa > Arthropoda > Insecta > Diptera > Syrphidae > Xylota > Xylota sylvarum. Next base: position 436,010 of record CAJMZQ010000068.1, on the reverse strand, counting down.
CCATCTATCATGGTTTCAGAGAAATCATAGTCCATGGTAAGTTGTTCTTGTAGAATGTTGAACGACTACCCCAACTAAAATCTATCCACTCAACAAAAATTATTTCACACCACAGACTCATCTTGGTCAGGATCGATTTGAAATCTATCATGGTTTCAGAGAAATCATATTCCATGGTAAGTTGTTCTTGTAGAATGTTGAACGACTACCCCAACTAAAATTTATCCACTCAACAAAAATTATTTCACACCACAGACTCATCTTAGTCAGGATCGATTTGAAATCTATCATGGTTTCAGAGAAATCATAGTCCATGGTAAGTTGTTCTTGTAGAATGTTGAACGACTACCCCAACTTAAATCTATCCACTCAACAAAAATTATTTCACACCACAGACTCATCTTGGTCAGGATCGATTTGAAATCTATCATGGTTTCAGAGAAATCATACTCCATGGTTCGTTGTTCTTGTAGAATGTTGAACGACTACCCCAACTAAAATCTATCCACTCAACAAAAATTATTTCACACCATCTATCATGGTTTCAGAGAAATCATAGTCCATGGTAAGTTGTTCTTGTAGAATGTTGAACGACTACCCCAACTAAAATCTATCCACTCAACAAAAATTATTTCACACCACAGACTCATCTTGGTCAGGATCGATTTGAAATCTATCATGGTTTCAGAGAAATCATACTCCATGGTTCGTTGTTCTTGTAGAATGTTGAACGACTACCCCAACTAAAATTTATCCACTCAACAAAAATTATTTCACACCACAGACTCATCTTGGTCAGGATCGATTTGAAACCTATCATGGTTTCAGAGACATCATAGTCCATGGTAAGTTGTTCTTGTAGAATGTTGAACGACTACCCCAACTTAAATCTATCCACTCAACAAAAATTATTTCACACCACAGACTCATCTTGGTCAGGATCGATTTGAAATCTATCATGGTTTCAGAGAAATCATACTCCATGGTTCGTTGTTCTTGTAGAATGTTGAACGACTACCCCAACTAAAATCTATCCACTCAACAAAAATTATTTCACACCATCTATCATGGTTTCAGAGAAATCATAGTCCATGGTAAGTTGTTCTTGTAGAATGTTGAACGACTACCCCAACTAAAATCTATCCACTCAACAAAAATTATTTCACACCACAGACTCATCTTGGTCAGGATCGATTTGAAACCTATCATGGTTTCAGAGACATCATAGTCCATGGTAAGTTGTTCTTGTAGAATGTTGAACGACTACCCCAACTAAAATCTATCCACTCAACAAAAATTATTTCACACCACAGACTCATCTTGGTCAGGATCGATTTGAAATCTATCATGGTTTCAGAGAAATCATACTCCATGGTTCGATGTTCTTGTAAAATGTTGAACGACTACCCCAACTAAAATCTATCCACTCAACAAAAATTATTTCAGAGAAATCATACTCCATGGTAAGTTGTTCTTGTAGAATGTTGAACGACTACCCCAACTAAAATCTATCCACTCAACAAAAATTATTCCAGAGAAATCATAGTCCATAGTAAGTTGTTCTTGTAGAATGTTGAACGACTATCCCAACTAAAATCTATCCACTCAACAAAAATTATTTCAGAGAAACCATACTCCATTTTTCGTTGTTCTTGTAGAATGTTGAACGACTACCCCAACTAAAATCTATCCACTCAACAAAAATTATTTCACACCACAGACTCATCTTGGTCAGGATCGATTTGAAATCTATCATGGATTCAGAGAAATCATACTCCATGGTAAGTTGTTCTTGTAGAATGTTGAACGACTACCCCAACTAAAATCTATCCAATCAACAAAAATTATTTCACACCACAGACTCATCTTGGTCAGGATCGATTTGAAATCTATCATGGTTTCAGAGAAATCATACTCCATGGTAAGTTGTTCTTGTAGAATGTTGAACGACTACCCCAACTAAAATCTATCCACTCAACAAAAATTATTTCAGAGAAATCATACTCCATGGTTCGTTGTTCTTGTAGAATGTTGAACGACTACCCCAACTAAAATCTATCCACTCAACAAAAATTATTTCACACCACAGACTCATCTTGGTCAGGATCGATTTGAAATCTATCATGGTTTCAGAGAAATCATACTCCATGGTTCGTTGTTCTTGTAGAATGTTGAACGACTACCCCAACTAAAATCTATCCACTCAACAAAAATTATTTCAGAGAAATCATACTCCATGGTTCGTTGTTCTTGTAGAATGTTGAACGACTACCCCAACTAAAATCTATCCACTCAACAAAAATTATTTCAGAGAAATCATAGTCCATGGTAAGTTGTTCTTGTAGAATGTTGAACGACTACCCCAACTAAAATCTATCCACTCAACAAAAATTATTTCAGAGAAATCATACTCCATGGTTCGTTGTTCTTGTAGAATGTTGAACGATTATCCCAACTAAAATCTATCCACTCAACAAAAATTATTTCAGAGAAATCATACTCCATGGTTCGTTGTTCTTGTAGAATGTTGAACGACTATCCCAACTAAAATCTATCCACTCAACAAAAATTATTTCACACCACAGACTCATCTTGGTCAGGATCGATTTGAAATCTATCATGGTTTCAGAGAAATCATACTCCATGGTAAGTTGTTCTTGTAGAATCTTGAACGACTACCCCAACTAAAATCTATCCACTCAACAAAAATTATTTCACACCACAGACTCATCTTGGTCAGGATCGATTTGAAATCTATCATGGTTTCAGAGAAATCATACTCCATGATAAGTTGTTCTTGTAGAATGTTGAACGACTACCCCAACTAAAATCTATCCACTCAACAAAAATAATTTCAGAGAAATCATACTCCATGGTAAGTTGTTCTTGTAGAATGTTGAACGACTACCCCAACTAAAATCTATTAACTCAACAAAAATTATTTCAGAGAAATCATACTCCGTGGTTCGTTGTTCTTGTAAAATGTTGAACGACTACCCCAACTAAAATCTATCCACTCAACAAAAATTATTTCACACCACAGACTCATCTTGGTCAGGATCGATTTGAAGTCTATCATGGTTGCAGAGAAATCATACTCCATGGTTCGTTGTTCTTGTAGAATGTTGAACGACTACCCCAACTAAAACTATCCACTCAACAAAAATTATTTCACACCACAGACTCATCTTGGTCAGGATCGATTTGAAATCTATCATGGTTTCAGAGAAATCATACTCCATGGTTCGTTGTTCTTGTAGAATGTTGAACGACTATCCCAACTAAAATCTATCCACTCAACAAAAATTATTTCAGAGAAATCATACTCCATGGTTCGTTGTTCTTGTAGAATGTTGAACGACTATCCCAACTAAAATCTATCCACTCAACAAAAATTATTTCAGAGAAATCATACTCCATGGTTCGTTGTTCTTGTAAAATGTTGAACGACTACCCCAACTAAAATCTATCCACTCAACAAAAATTATTTCAGAGAAATCATAGTCCATGGTAAGTTGTTCTTGTAGAATGTTGAACGACTACCCCAACTAAAGTCTATCCACTCAACAAAAATTTATTCACAGCACAGACTCATCTTGGTCAGGATCGATTTGAAATCTATCATGGTTTCAGAGAAATCATACTCCATGGTAAGTTGTTCTTGTAGAATGTTGAACGACTACCCCAACTAAAATCTATCCACTCAACAAAAATTATTTCAGAGAAATCATACTCCGTGGTAAGTTGTTCTTGTAGAATGTTGAACGACTACCCCAACTAAAATCTATCCAATCAACAAAAATTATTTCAGAGAAATCATATTCCATGGTTCGTTGTTCTTGTAGAATGTTGAACGACTACCCCAACTAAAATCTATCCACTCAACAAAAATTATTTCACACCACAGACTCATCTTGGTCAGGATCGATTTGAAATCTATCATGGTTTCAGAGAAATCATATTCCATGGTAAGTTGTTCTTGTAGAATGTTGAACGACTACCCCAACTAAAATCTATCCACTCAACAAAAATTATTTCACACCACAGACTCATCTTAGTCAGGATCGATTTGAAATCTATCATGGTTTCAGAGAAATCATAGTCCATGGTAAGTTGTTCTTGTAGAATGTTGAACGACTACCCCAACTAAAATCTATCCACTCAACAAAAATTATTTCACACCACAGACTCATCTTGGTCAGGATCGATTTGAAATCTATCATGGTTTCAGAGAAATCATACTCCATGGTTCGTTGTTCTTGCAGAATGTTGAACGACTACCCCAACTAAAATCTATCCACTCAACAAAAATTATTCCAGAGAAATCATAGTCCATAGTAAGTTGTTCTTGTAGAATGTTGAACGACTATCCCAACTAAAATCTATCCACTCAACAAAAATTATTTCAGAGAAATCATACTCCATTTTTCGTTGTTCTTGTAGAATGTTGAACGACTACCCCAACTAAAATCTATCCACTCAACAAAAATTATTTCACACCACAGACTCATCTTGGTCAGGATCGATTTGAAATCTATCATGGTTTCAGAGAAATCATACTCCATGGTAAGTTGTTCTTGTAGAATGTTGAACGACTACCCCAACTAAAATCTATCCAATCAACAAAAATTATTTCACACCACAGACTCATCTTGGTCAGGATCGATTTGAAATCTATCATGGTTTCAGAGAAATCATACTCCATGGTAAGTTGTTCTTGTAGAATGTTGAACGACTACCCCAACTAAAATCTATCCACTCAACAAAAATTATTTCAGAGAAATCATACTCCATGGTTCGTTGTTCTTGTAGAATGTTGAACGACTACCCCAACTAAAATCTATCCACTCAACAAAAATTATTTCACACCACAGACTCATCTTGGTCAGGATCGATTTGAAATCTATCATGGTTTCAGAGAAATCATACTCCATGGTTCGTTGTTCTTGTAGAATGTTGAACGACTACCCCAACTAAAATCTATCCACTCAACAAAAATTATTTCAGAGAAATCATACTCCATGGTTCGTTGTTCTTGTAGAATGTTGAACGACTACCCCAACTAAAATCTATCCACTCAACAAAAATTATTTCAGAGAAATCATAGTCCATGGTAAGTTGTTCTTGTAGAATGTTGAACGACTACCCCAACTAAAATCTATCCACTCAACAAAAATTATTTCAGAGAAATCATACTCCATGGTTCGTTGTTCTTGTAGAATGTTGAACGACTATCCCAACTAAAATCTATCCACTCAACAAAAATTATTTCAGAGAAATCATACTCCATGGTTCGTTGTTCTTGTAGAATGTTGAACGACTATCCCAACTAAAATCTATCCACTCAACAAAAATTATTTCACACCACAGACTCATCTTGGTCAGGATCGATTTGAAATCTATCATGGTTTCAGAGAAATCATACTCCATGGTAAGTTGTTCTTGTAGAATGTTGAACGACTACCCCAACTAAAATCTATCCACTCAACAAAAATTATTTCACACCACAGACTCATCTTGGTCAGGATCGATTTGAAATCTATCATGGTTTCAGAGAAATCATACTCCATGATAAGTTGTTCTTGTAGAATGTTGAACGACTACCCCAACTAAAATCTATCCACTCAACAAAAATTATTTCAGAGAAATCATACTCCATGGTAAGTTGTTCTTGTAGAATGTTGAACGACTACCCCAACTAAAATCTATTAACTCAACAAAAATTATTTCAGAGAAATCATACTCCGTGGTTCGTTGTTCTTGTAAAATGTTGAACGACTACCCCAACTAAAATCTATCCACTCAACAAAAATTATTTCACACCACAGACTCATCTTGGTCAGGATCGATCTGAAGTCTATCATGGTTGCAGAGAAATCATACTCCATGGTTCGTTGTTCTTGTAGAATGTTGAACGACTACCCCAACTAAAATCTATCCACTCAACAAAAATTATTTCACACCACAGACTCATCTTGGTCAGGATCGATTTGAAATCTATCATGGTTTCAGAGAAATCATACTCCATGGTTCGTTGTTCTTGTAGAATGTTGAACGACTATCCCAACTAAAATCTATCCACTCAACAAAAATTATTTCAGAGAAATCATACTCCATGGTTCGTTGTTCTTGTAGAATGTTGAACGACTATCCCAACTAAAATCTATCCACTCAACAAAAATTATTTCAGAGAAATCATACTCCATGGTTCGTTGTTCTTGTAAAATGTTGAACGACTATCCCAACTAAAATCTATCCACTCAACAAAAATTATTTCAGAGAAATCATAGTCCATGGCAAGTTGTTCTTGTAGAATGTTGAACGACTACCCCAACTAAAGTCTATCCACTCAACAAAAATTATTTCACAGCACAGACTCATCTTGGTCAGGATCGATTTGAAATCTATCATGGTTTCAGAGAAATCATACTCCATGGTTCGTTGTTCTTGTAGAATGTTGAACGACTACCCCAACTAAAATCTATCCACTCAACAAAAATTATTTCAGAGAAATCATACTCCATGGTAAGTTGTTCTTGTAGAATGTTGAACGACTACCCCAACTAAAATCTATCCACTCAACAAAAATTATTTCAGAGAAATCATAGTCCATGGTAAGTTGTTCTTGTAGAATGTTGAACGACTATCCCAACTAAAATCTATCCACTCAACAAAAATTATTTCAGAGAAATCATACTCCATGGTAAGTTGTTCTTGTAGAATGTTGAACGACTACCCCAACTAAAATCTATCCACTCAACAAAAATTATTTCACACCACAGACTCATCTTGGTCAGGATCGATTTGAAATCTATCATGGTTTCAGAGAAATCATACTCCATGGTAAGTTGTTCTTGTAGAATGTTGAACGACTACCCCAACTAAAATCCATCAAATCAACAAAAATTATTTCACACCACAGACTCATCTTGGTCAGGATCGATTTGAAATCTATCATGGTTTCAGAGAAATCATAGCCCATGGTAAGTTGTTCTTGTAGAATGTTGAACGACTACCCCAACTAAAATCTATCCACTCAACAAAAAATATTTCAGAGAAATCATAGTCCATGGTAAGTTGTTCTTGTAGAATGTTGAACGACTACCCCAACTAAAATCTATCCACTCAACAAAAATTATTTCACACCACAGACTCATCTTGGTCAGGATCGATTTGAAGTCTATCATGGTTTCAGAGAAATCATACTCCATGGTTCGTTGTTCTTGTAGAATGTTGAACGACTACCCCAACTAAAATCTATCAACTCAACAAAAATTATTTCACACCACAGACTCATCTTGGTCAGGATCGATTTGAAATCTATCATGGTTTCAGAGAAATCATACTCCATGGTAAGTTGTTCTTGTAGAATGTTGAACGACTATCCCAACTAAAATCTATCCACTCAACAAAAATTATTTCAGAGAAATCATACTCCATGCTTCGTTGTTCTTGTAGAATGTTGAACGACTATCCCAACTAAAATCTATCCACTCAACAAAAATTATTTCAGAGAAATCATACTCCATGGTTCGTTGTTCTTGTAAAATGTTGAACGACTATCCCAACTAAAATCTATCCACTCAACAAAAATTATTTCAGAGAAATCATAGTCATAAGAACGACTACCCCAACTAAAATCTATCCACTCAACAAAAAATATTTCACACCACAGACTCATCTTGGTCAGGATCGATTTGAAATCTATCATGGTTTCAGAGAAATCATACTCCATGGTAAGTTGTTCTTGTAGAATGTTGAACGACTACCCCAACTAAAATCTATCCACTCAACAAAAATTATTTCAGAGAAATCATAGTCCATGGTAAGTTGTTCTTGTAGAATGTTGAACGACTATCCCAACTAAAATCTATCCACTCAACAAAAATTATATCAGAGAAATCATACTCCATGGTAAGTTGTTCTTGTAGAATGTTGAACGACTACCCCAACTAAAATCTATCCACTCAACAAAAATTATTTCAGAAAAATCATACTCCATGATTCGTTGTTCTTGTAGAATATTGAACGACTATCCCAACTAAAATCTATCCACTCAACAAAAATTATTTCAGAGAAATCATACTCCATGGTAAGTTGTTCTTGTAGAATGATGAACGACTACCCCAACTAAAATCTATCCACTCAACAAAAATTATTTCAGAGAAATCATACTCCATGATTCGTTGTTCTTGTAGAATGTTGAACGACTACCCCAACTAAAATCTATCCACTCAACAAAAATTATTTCACACCACAGACTCATCTTGGTCAGGATCGATTTGAAATCTATCATGGTTTCAGAGAAATCATACTCCATGGTAAGTTGTTCTTGTAGAATGTTGAACGACTATCCCAACTAAAATCTATCCAATCAACAAAAATTATTTCACACCACAGACTCATCTTGGTCAGGATCGATTTGAAATCTATAATGGTTTAAGAGAAATCATAGTCCATGGTAAGTTGTTCTTGTAGAATGTTGAACGACTACCCCAACTAAAATCTATCCACTCAACAAAAATTATTTCAGAGAAATCATAGTCCATGGTAAGTTGTTCTTGTAGAATGTTGAACGACTACCCCAACTAAAATCTATCCACTCAACAAAAATTATTTCACACCACAGACTCATCTTGGTCAGGATCGATTTGAAATCTATCATGGTTTCAGAGAAATCATACTCCATGGTAAGTTGTTCTTGTAGAATGTTGAACGACTACCCCAACTAAAATCTATCCACTCAACAAAAATTATTTCAGAGAAATCATACTCCATGGTAAGTTGTTCTTGTAGAATGTTGAACGACTACCCCAACTAAAATCTATCCACTCAACAAAAATTATTTCACACCACAGACTCATCTTGGTCAGGATCGATTTGAAATCTATCATGGTTTCAGAGAAATCATACTCCATGGTTCGATGTTGTTGTAGAATGTTGAACGACTACCCCAACTAAAATCTATCCACTCAGCAAAAATTATTTCACACCATAGACTCATCTTGGTCAGGATCGATTTGAAATCTATCATGGTTTCAGAGAAATCATACTCCATGGTAAGTTGTTCTTGTAGAATGTTGAACGACTACCCCAACTAAAATCTATCCACTCAACAAAAATTATTTCAGAGAAATCATAGTCCATGGTTCGTTGTTCTTGTAGAATGTTGAATGACTATCCCAACTAAAATCTATCCACTCAACTAAAATTATTTCAGAGAAATCATACTCCAGGGTAAGTTGTTCTTGTAGAATGTTGAACGACTATCCCAACTAAAATCTATCCACTCAACAAAAATTATTTCAGAGAAATCATACTCCATGGTTCGTTGTTCTTGTAGAATGTTGAACGACTACCCCAAATAAAATCTATCCACTCAACAAAAATTATTTCACACCACAGACTCATTTTGGTCAGGATCGATTTGAAATCTATCATGGTTTCAGAGAAATCATAGTCCATGGTAAGTTGTTCTTGTAGAATGTTGAACGACTATCCCAACTAAAATCTATCCACTCAACAAAAATTATTTCACACCACAGACTCATCTTGGTCAGGATCGATTTGAAATCTATCATGGTTTCAGAGAAATCATAGTCCATGGTAAGTTGTTCTTGTAGAATTTTGAACGACTATCCCAACTAAAATCTATCCACTCAACAAAAATTATTTCACACCACAGACTCATCTTGGTCAGGATCGATTTGAAATCTATCATGGTTTAAGAGAAATCATACTCCATGGTAAGTTGTTCTTGTAGAATGTTGAACGACTACCCCAACTAAAATCTATCCACTCAACAAAAATTATTTCACACAACAGACTCATCTTGGTCAGGATCGATTTGAAATCTATCATGGTTTCAGAGAAATCATATTTCATGGTAAGTTGTTCTTGTAGAATGTTGAACGACTACCCCAACTAAAATCTATATACTCAACAAAAATTATTTCACACCACAGACTCATCTTGGTCAGGATCGATTTGAAATCTATCATGGTTTCAGAGAAATCATAGTCCATGGTAAGTTGTTCTTGTAGAATGTTGAACGACTACCCCAACTAAAATCTATCCACTCAACAAAAATTATTTCACACCACAGACTCATCTTGGTCAGGATCGATTTGAAATCTATCATGGTTTCAGAGAAATCATACTCCATGGTAAGTTGTTCTTGTAGAATGTTGAGCGACTATCCCAACTAAAATCTATCCACTCAACAAAAATTATTCCAGAGAAATCATAGTCCATGGTAAGTTGTTCTTGTAGAATGTTGAACGACTATCCCAACTAAAATCTATCCACTCAACAAAAATTATTTCAGAGAAATCATACTATATTTTTCGTTGTTCTTGTAGAATGTTGAACGACTACCCCAACTAAAATCTATCCACTCAACAAAAGTTATTTCAGAGAAATCATACTCCATGGTTCGTTGTTCTTGTAGAATGTTGAACGACTAACCCAACTAAAATCTATCCACTCAACAAAAATTATTTCAGAGAAATCAAAGTCCATGGTAAGTTGTTCTTGTAGAATGTTGAACGACTACCCCAACTAAAATCTATCCACTCAACAAAAATTATTTCAGAGAAATCATACTCCATGGTTCGTTGTTCTTGTAGAATGTTGAACGACTATCCCAACTAAAATCTATCCACTCAACAAAAATTATTTCACACCACAGACTCATCTTGGTCAGGATCGATTTGAAATCTATCATGGTTTCAGAGAAATCATACTCCATGGTTCGTTGTTCTTGTAGAATGTTGAACGACTACCCCAACTAAAATCTATCCACTCAACAAAAATTATTTCACACCACAGACTCATCTTGGTCAGGATCGATTTGAAAACTATCATGGTTTCAGAGAAATCATAGTCCAATGTAAGTTGTTCTTGTAGAATGTTGAACGACTACCCCAACTAAAATCTATCCACTCAACAAAAATTATTTCAGAGAAATCATAGTCCATGGTAAGTTGTTCTTGTAGAATGTTGAACGACTACCCCAACTAAAATCTATCCACTCAACAAAAATTATTTCAGAGAAATCATACTCCGTGGTTCGTTGTTCTTGTAAAATGTTGAACGACTACCCCAACTAAAATCTATCCACTCAACAAAAATTATTTCACACCACAGACTCATCTTGGTCAGGATCGATTTGAAATCTATCATGGTTGCAGAGAAATCATACTCCATGGTTCGTTGTTCTTGTAGAATGTTGAACGACTATCCCAACTAAAATCTATCCACTCAACAAAAATTATTTCAAAGAAATCATACTCCATGGTTCGTTGTTCTTGTAGAATGTTGAACGACTATCCCAACTAAAATCTATCCACTCAACAAAAATTATTTCGGAGAAATCATACTCCATGGTTCGTTGTTCCTGTAGAATGTTGAACGACTATCCCAACTAAAATCTATCCACTCAACAAAAATTATTTCAGAGAAATCATAGTCCATGGTAAGTTGTTCTTGTAGAATGTTGAACGACTACCCCAACTAAAATCTATCCACTCAACAAAAATTATTTCACACCACAGACTCATCTTGGTCAGGATCGATTTGAAAACTATCATGGTTTCAGAGAAATCATAGTCCAATGTAAGTTGTTCTTGTAGAATGTTGAACGACTACCCCAACTAAAATCTATCCACTCAACAAAAATTATTTCAGAGAAATCATAGTCCATGGTAAGTTGTTCTTGTAGAATGTTGAACGACTACCCCAACTAAAATCTATCCACTCAACAAAAATTATTTCAGAGAAATCATACTCCGTGGTTCGTTGTTCTTGTAAAATGTTGAACGACTACCCCAACTAAAATCTATCCACTCAACAAAAATTATTTCACACCACAGACTCATCTTGGTCAGGATCGATTTGAAATCTATCATGGTTGCAGAGAAATCATACTCCATGGTTCGTTGTTCTTGTAGAATGTTGAACGACTACCCCAACTAAAATCTATCCACTCAACAAAAATTATTTCACACCACAGACTCATCTTGGTCAGGATCGATTTGAAATCTATCATGGTTTCAGAGAAATCATACTCCATGGTAAGTTGTTCTTGTAGAATGTTGAACGACTATCCCAACTAAAATCTATCCACTCAACAAAAATTATTTCAAAGAAATCATACTCCATGGTTCGTTGTTCTTGTAGAATGTTGAACGACTATCCCAACTAAAATCTATCCACTCAACAAAAATTATTTCAGAGAAATCATACTCCATGGTTCGTTGTTCTTGTAGAATGTTGAACGACTACCCCAACTAAAATCTATCCACTCAACAAAAATTATTTCACACCACAGACTCATCTTGGTCAGGATCGATTTGAAATCTATCATGGTTTCAGAGAAATCATACTCCATGGTTCGTTGTTCTTGTAGAATGTTGAACGACTATCCCAACTAAAATCTATCCACTCAACAAAAATTATTTCAGAGAAATCATACTCCATGGTTCGTTGTTCTTGTAGAATGTTGAACGACTATCCCAACTAAAATCTATCCACTCAACAAAAATTATTTCAGAGAAATCATACTCCATGGTTCGTTGTTCTCGTAGAATGTTGAACGACTATCCCAACTAAAATCTATCCACTCAACAAAAATTATTTCAGAGAAATCATAGTCCATGGTAAGTTGTTCTTGTAGAATGTTGAACGACTACCCCAACTAAAATCTATCCACTCAACAAAAATTATTTCACACCACAGACTCATCTTGGTCAGGATCGATTTGAAATCTATCATGGTTTCAAAGAAATCATACTCCATGGTAAGTTGTTCTTGTAGAATGTTGAACGACTACCCCAACTAAAATCTATCCACTCAACAAAAATTATTTCAGAGAAATCATAGTCCATGGTAAGTTGTTCTTGTAGAATGTTGAACGACTACCCCAACTAAAATCTATCCACTCAATAAAAATTATTTCAGAGAAATCATACTCCATGGTTCGTTGTTCTTGTAGAATGTTGAACGACTATCTCAACTAAAATCTATCCACTCAACAAAATTTATTTCAGAGAAATCATACTCCATGGTAAGTTGTTCTTGTAGAATGTTGAACGACTACCCCAACTAAAATCTATATACTCAACAAAAATTATTTCAGAGAAATCATAGTCCACGGTAAGTTGTTCTTGTAGAATGTTGAACGACTACCCCAACTAAAATCTATCCACTCAACAAAAATTATTTCAGAGAAATCATACTCCATGGTCCGTTGTTCTTGTAGAATGTTGAACGACTATCCCAACTAAAATCTATCCACTCAACAAAAATTATTTCAGAGAAATCATAGTCCATGATAAATTGTTCTTGTAGAAAGTTGAACGATTACCCCAACTAAAATTTATCCACTCAACAAAAATTATTTCAGAGAAATCATACTCCACGGTAAGTTGTTCTTGTAGAATGTTGAACGACTATCCCAACCAAAATCTATCCACTCAACAAAAATTATTTCAGAGAAATCATACTCCATGGTAAGTTGTTCTTGTAGAATGTTGAACGACTACCCCAACTAAAATCTATCCACTCAACAAAAATTATTTCACACCACAGACTCATCTTGGTCAGGATCGATTTGAAATCTATCATGGTTTCAGAGAAATCATACTCCATTGTTCGTTGTTCTTGTAGAATGTTGAACGACTATCCCAACTAAAATCTATCCACTCAACAAAAATTATTTCAGAGAAATCATACTCTTGTAGAATGTTGAACGACTACCCCAACTAAAATCTATCCACTCAACAAAATTATTTCACACCACAGACTCATCTTTGTCAGGATCGATTTGAAATCTATCATGGTTTCAGAGAAATCATACTCCATTGTTCGTTGTTCTTGTAGAATGTTGAACGACTATCCCAACTAAAATCTATCCACTCAACAAAAATTATTTCAGAGAAATCATACTCCATGGTTCGTTGTTCTTGTAGAATGTTGAACGACTATCCCAACTAAAATCTATCCACTCAACAAAAATTATTTCAAAGAAATCATACTCCATGGTTCGTTGTTCTTGTAGAATGTTGAACGACTATCCCAACTAAAATCTATCCACTCAACAAAAATTATTTCAGAGAAATCATACTCCATGGTAAGTTGTTCTTGTAGAATGTTGAACGACTACCCCAACTAACATCTATCCACTCAACAAAAATTATTTCACACCACAGACTCATCTTGGTCAGGATCGATTTGAAATCTATCATGGTTTCAGAGAAATCATACTCCATGGTTCGTTGTTCTTGTAAAATGTTGAACGACTACCCCAACTAAAATCTATCCACTCAACAAAAATTATTTCACACCACAGACTCATCTTGGTCAGGATCGATTTGAAATCTATCATGGTTTCAGAGAAATCATACTCTATGGTAAGTTGTTCTTGTAGAATGTTGAACAACTACCCCAACTAAAATCTATCCACTCAACAAAAATTATTTCAGAGAAATCATAGTCCATGGTTCGTTGTTCTTGTAGAATGTTGAACGACTACCCCAACTAAAATCTATCCACTCAACAAAAATTATTTCACACCACAGACTCATCTTGGTCAGGATCGATTTGAAATCTATCATGGTTTCAGAGAAATCATACTCCATGGTAAGTTGTTCTTGTAAAATGTTGAACGACTACCCCAACTAAAATCTATCCACTCAACAAAAATTATTTCAGAGAAATCATACTCCATGGTTCGTTGTTCTTGTAGAATGTTGAACGACTACCCCAACTAAAATCTATCCACTCAACAAAAATTATTTCAGAGAAATCATACTCCATGGTAAGTTGTTCTTGTAGAATGTTGAACGACTATCCCAACTAAAATCTATCCACTCAACAAAAATTATTTCAGAGAAATCATACTCCATGGTTCGTTGTTCTTGTAGAATGTTGAACGACTACCCCAACTAAAATCTATCCACTCAACAAAAATTATTTCACACCACAGACTCATCTTGGTCAGGATCGATTTGAAATCTATCATGGTTTCAGAGAAATCATACTCCATGGTAAGTTGTTCTTGTAGAATGTTGAACGACTACCCCAACTAAAATCTATCCACTCAACAAAAATAATTTCAGAGAAATCATTATCCATGGTTCGTTGTTCTTGTAGAATGTTGAACGACTACCCCAACTAAAATCTATCCACTCAACAAAAATTATTTCACACCACAGACTCATCTTGGTCAGGATCGATTTGAAATCTATCATGGTTTCAGAGAAATCATACTCCATGTTAAGTTGTTCTTGTAAAATGTTGAACGACTATCCCAACTAAAATCTATCCACTCAACAAAAATTATTTCACACCACAGACTCATCTTGGTCAGGATCGATTTGAAATCTATCATGGTTTCAGAGAAATCATACTCCATGGTTCGTTGTTCTTGTAGAATGTTGAACGACTATCCCAACTAAAATCTATCCACTCAACAAAAATTATTTCACACCACAGACTCATCTTGGTCAGGATCGATTTGAAATCTATCATGGTTTCAGAGAAATCATACTCCATGGTAAGTTGTTCTTGTAGACTGTTGAACGACTACCCCAACTAAAATCTATCCACTCAACAAAAATTATTTCAGAGAAATCATACTCCATGGTAAGTTGTTCTTGTAGAATGTTGAACGACTACCCCAACTAAAATCTATCCACTCAACAAAAATTATTTCAGAGAAATCATACTCCATGGTAAGTTGTTCTTGTAGAATGTTGAACGACTACCCCAACTAAAATCTATCCACTCAACAAAAATTATTTCACACCACAGACTCATCTTGGTCAGGGTCGATTTGAAATCTATCATGGTTTCAGAGATATCATAGTCCATGGTATGTTGTTCTTGTAGAATGTTGAATGACTACCCCAACTAAAATCTATCCACTCAACAAAAATTATTTCAGAGAAATCATACTCCATGGTTCGTTGTTCTTGTAGAATGTTGAACGACTATCCCAACTAAAATCTATCCACTTAACAAAAATTATTTCAGAGAAATCATACTCCATGGTAAGTTGTTCTTGTAGAATGTTGAACGACTACCCCAACTAAAATATATCCACTCAACAAAAATTATTTCAGAGAAATCATACTCCATGGTAAGTTGTTCTTGTAGAATGTTGAACGACTACCCCAACCAAAATCTATCCACTCAACAAAAATTATTTCACACCACAGACTCATCTTGGTCAGGATCGATTTGAAATCTATCATGGTTTCAGAGAAATCATACTCCATGGTAAGTTGTTCTTGTAGAATGTTGAACGACTATCCCAACTAAAATCTATCCACTCAACAAAAATTATTTCAGAGAAATCATACTCCATGGTTCGTTGTTCTTGTAAAATGTTGAACGACTACCCCAACTAAAATCTATCCACTCAACAAAAATTATTTCACACCATAGACTCATCTTGGTCAGGATCGATTTGAAATCTATCATGGTTTCAGAGAAATCATGCTCCATGGTTCGTTGTTCTTGTAGAATGTTGAACGACTATCCCAACTAAAATCTATCCACTCAACAAAAATTATTTCACACCACAGACTCATCTTGGTCAGGATCGATTTGAAATCTATCATGGTTTCAGAGAAATCATACTCCATGGTTCGTTGTTCTTGTAGTATGTTGAACGACTACCCCAACTAAAATCTATCCACTCAACAAAAATTATTTCAGAGAAATCATACTCCATGGTAAGTTGTTCTTGTAGAATGTTGAACGACTACCCCAACTAAAATCTATCCACTCAACAAAAATTATTTCAGAGAAATCATACTCCATGGTAAGTTGTTCTTGTAGAATGTTGAACGACTACCCCAACTAAAATCTATCCACTCAACAAAAATTATTTCACACCACAGACTCATCTTGGTCAGGATCGATTTGAAATCTATCATGGTTTCAGAGAAATCATAGTCCATGGTATGTTGTTCTTGTAGAATGTTGAACGACTACCCCAACTAAAATCTATCCACTCAACAAAAATTATTTCAGAGAAATCATACTCCATGGTTCGTTGTTCTTGTAGAATGTTGAACGACTATCCCAACTAAAATCTATCCACTTAACAAAAATTATTTCAGAGAAATCATACTCCATGGTAAGTTGTTCTTGTAGAATGTTGAACGACTACCCCAACTAAAATCTATCCACTAAACAAAAATTATTTCACACCACAGACTCATCTTGGTCAGGATCGATTTGAAAACTATCATGGTTTCAGAGAAATCATACTCCATGGTAAGTTGTTCTTGTAGAATGTTGAACGACTATCCCAACTAAAATCTTTCCACTCAACAAAAATTATTTCAGAGAAATCATACTCCATGGTAAGTTGTTCTTGTAGAATGTTGAACGACTACCCCAACTAAAATCTATCCACTCAACAAAAATTATTTCAGAGAAATCATACTCCATGGTAAGTTGTTCTTGTAGAATGTTGAACGACTACCCCAACTAAAATCTATCCACTCAACAAAAATTATTTCACACCACAGACTCATCTTGGTCAGGATCGATTTGAAATCTATCATGGTTTCAGAGAAATCATACTCCATGGTTCGTTGTTCTTGTAGTATGTTGAACGACTACCCCAACTAAAATCTATCCACTCAACAAAAATTATTTCAGAGAAATCATACTCCATGGTAAGTTGTTCTTGTAGAATGTTGAACGACTACCCCAACTAAAATCTATCCACTCAACAAAAATTATTTCAGAGAAATCATACTCCATGGTAAGTTGTTCTTGTAGAATGTTGAACGACTACCCCAACTAAAATCTATCCACTAAACAAAAATTATTTCACACCACAGACTCATCTTGGTCAGGATCGATTTGAAATCTATCATGGTTTCAGAGAAATCATACTCCATGGTTCGTTGTTCTTGTAGTATGTTGAACGACTACCCCAACTAAAATCTATCCACTCAACAAAAATTATTTCAGAGAAATCATACTCCATGGTAAGTTGTTCTTGTAGAATGTTGAACGACTACCCCAACTAAAATCTATCCACTCAACAAAAATTATTTCAGAGAAATCATACTCCATGGTAAGTTGTTCTTGTAGAATGTTGAACGACTACCCCAACTAAAATCTATCCACTCAACAAAAATTATTTCACACCACAGACTCATCTTGGTCAGGATCGATTTGAAATCTATCATGGTTTCAGAGAAATCATACTCCATGGTTCGTTGTTCTTGTAGTATGTTGAACGACTACCCCAACTAAAATCTATCCACTCAACAAAAATTATTTCAGAGAAATCATACTCCATGGTAAGTTGTTCTTGTAGAATGTTGAACGACTACCCCAACTAAAATCTATCCACTCAACAAAAATTATTTCAGAGAAATCATACTCCATGGTAAGTTGTTCTTGTAGAATGTTGAACGACTACCCCAACTAAAATCTATCCACTAAACAAAAATTATTTCACACCACAGACTCATCTTGGTCAGGATCGATTTGAAAACTATCATGGTTTCAGAGAAATCATACTCCATGGTAAGTTGTTCTTGTAGAATGTTGAACGACTATCCCAACTAAAATCTTTCCACTCAACAAAAATTATTTCAGAGAAATCATACTCCATGGTTCGTTGTTCTTGTAAAATGTTGAACGACTACCCCAACTAAAATCTATCCACTCAACAAAAATTATTTCACACCATAGACTCATCTTGGTCAGGACCGATTTGAAATCTATCATGGTTTCAGAGAAATCATGCTCCATGGTAAGTTGTTCTTGTAGAATGTTGAACGACTATCCCAACTAAAATCTATCCACTCAACAAAAATTATTTCATACCACAGACTCATCTTGGTCAGGATCGATTTGAAATCCATCATGGTTTAAGATAAATCATACTCCATGGTAAGTTGTTCTTGTAGAATGTTGAACGACTACCCCAACTAAAATCTATCCACTCAACAAAAATTATTTCACACCACAGACTCATCTTGGTCAGGATCGATTTGAAATCTATCATGGTTTCAGAGAAATCATACTCCATGGTAAGTTGTTCTTGTAGAATGTTGAACGACTATCCCAACTAAAATCTATCCACTCAACAAAAATTATTTCACACCACAGACTCATCTTGGTCAGGATCGATTTGAAATCTATCATGGTTTCAGAGAAATCATACTCCATGGTAAGTTGTTCTTGTAGAATGTTGAACGACTACCCGAACTAAAATCTATCCACTCAACAAAAATTATTTCAGAGAAATCATACTCCATGGTAAGTTGTTCTTGTAGAATGTTGAACGACTATCCCAACTAAAATCTATCCACTCAACAAAAATTATTTCAGAGAAATCATACTCCATGGTAAGTTGTTCTTGTAAAATGTTGAACGACTACCCCAACTAAAATCTATCCACTCAACAAAAATTATTTCACACCATAGACTCATCTTGGTCAGGATCGATTTGAAATCTATCATGGTTTCAGAGAAATCATGCTCCATGGTTCGTTGTTCTTGTAGAATGTTGAACGACTATCCCAACTAAAATCTATCCACTCAACAAAAATTATTTCACACCACAGACTCATCTTGGTCAGGATCGATTTGAAATCTATCATGGTTTCAGAGAAATCATACTCCATGGTTCGTTGTTCTTGTAGAATGTTGAACGACTACCCCAACTAAAATCTATCCACTCAACAAAAATTATTTCAGAGAAATCATACTCCATGGTAAGTTGTTCTTGTAGAATGTTGAACGACTACCCCCACTAAAATCTATCCACTCAACAAAAATTATTTCAGAGAAATCATACTCCATGGTAAGTTGTTCTTGTAGAATGTTGAACGACTACCCCAACTAAAATCTATCCACTCAACAAAAATTATTTCACACCACAGACTCATCTTGGTCAGGATCGATTTGAAATCTATCATGGTTTCAGAGAAATCATAGTCCATGGTATGTTGTTCTTGTAGAATGTTGAACGACTACCCCAACTAAAATCTATCCACTCAAGAAAAATTATTTCAGAGAAATCATACTCCATGGTTCGTTGTTCTTGTAGAATGTTGAACGACTATCCCAACTAAAATCTATCCACTTAACAAAAATTATTTCAGAGAAATCATACTCCATGGTAAGTTGTTCTTGTAGAATGTTGAAGGAGTACCCCAACTAAAATCTATCCACTCAACAAAAATTATTTCACACCACAGACTCATCTTGGTCAGGATCGATTTGAAAACTATCATGGTTTCAGAGAAATCATACTCCATGGTAAGTTGTTCTTGTAGAATGTTGAACGACTATCCCAACTAAAATCTATCCACTCAACAAAAATTATTTCAGAGAAATCATACTCCATGGTTCGTTGTTCTTGTAAAATGTTGAACGACTACCCCAACTAAAATCTATCCACTCAACAAAAATTATTTCACACCATAGACTCATCTTGGTCAGGACCGATTTGAAATCTATCATGGTTTCAGAGAAATCATGCTCCATGGTTCGTTGTTCTTGTAGGATGTTGAACGACTATCCCAACTAAAATCTATCCACTCAACAAAAATTATTTCACACCACAGACTCATCTTGGTCAGGATCGATTTGAAATCCATCATGGTTTAAGAGAAATCATACTCCATGGTAAGTTGTTCTTGTAGAATGTTGAACGACTACCCCAACTAAAATCTATCCACTCAACAAAAATTATTTCACACCACAGACTCATCTTGGTCAGGATCGATTTGAAATCTATCATGGTTTCAGAGAAATCATACTCCATGGTAAGTTGTTCTTGTAGAATGTTGAACGACTATCCCAACTAAAATCTATCCACTCAACAAAAATTATTTCACACCACAGACTCATCTTGGTCAGGATCGATTTGAAATCTATCATGGTTTCAGAGAAATCATACTCCATGGTAAGTTGTTCTTGTAGAATGTTGAACGACTACCCGAACTAAAATCTATCCACTCAACAAAAATTATTTCAGAGAAATCATACTCCATGGTAAGTTGTTCTTGTAGAATGTTGAACGACTATCCCAACTAAAATCTATCCACTCAACAAAAATTATTTCAGAGAAATCATACTCCATGGTTCGTTGTTCTTGTAAAATGTTGAACGACTACCCCAACTAAAATCTATCCACTCAACAAAAATTATTTCACACCATAGACTCATCTTGGTCAGGATCGATTTGAAATCTATCATGGTTTCAGAGAAATCATGCTCCATGGTTCGTTGTTCTTGTAGAATGTTGAACGACTATCCCAACTAAAATCTATCCACTCAACAAAAATTATTTCAGAGAAATCATACTCCATGGTTCGTTGTTCTTGTAAAATGTTGAACGACTACCCCAACTAAAATCTATCCACTCAACAAAAATTATTTCACACCACAGACTCATCTTGGTCAGGATCGATTTGAAATCTATCATGGTTTCAGAGAAATCATACTCCATGGTAAGTTGTTCTTGTAAAATGTTGAACGACTATCCCAACTAAAATCTATCCACTCAACAAAAATTATTTCAGAGAAATCATACTCCATGGTTCGTTGTTCTTGTAGAATGTTGAACGACTACCCCAACCAAAATCTATCCACTCAACAAAAATTATTTCACACCACAGACTCATCTTATTCAGGATCGATTTGAAATCTATCATGGTTTCAGAGAAATCATACTCCATGGTAAGTTGTTCTTGTAAAATATTGAACGACTATCCCAACTAAAATCTATCCACTCAACAAAAATTATTTCACACCACAGACTCATCTTGGTCAGGATCGATTTGAAATCTATCATGGTTTCAGAGAAATCATACTCCATGGTTCGTTGATCTTGTAGAATGTTGAACGACTATCCCAACTAAAATCTATCCACTCAACAAAAATTATTTCACACCACAGACTCATCTTGGTCAGGATCGATTTGAAATCTATCATGGTTTCAGAGAAATCATACTCCATGGTAAGTTGTTCTTGTAGAATGTTGAACGACTACCCCAACTAAAATCTATCCACTCAACAAAAATTATTTCAGAGAAATCATACTCCATGGTAAGTTGTTCTTGTAGAATGTTGAACGACTACCCCAACTAAAATCTAACCACTCAACAAAAATTATTTCACACCACAGACTCATCTTGGTCAGGATCGATTTGAAATCTATCATGGTTTCAGAGAAATCATACTCCATGGTAAGTTGTTCTTGTAGAATGTTGAACGACTACCCCAACTAAAATCTATCCACTGAACAAAAATTATTTCAGAGAAATCATACTCCATGGTTCGTTGTTCTTGTAGAATGTTGAACGACTACCCCAACTAAAATATATCCACTCAACAAAAATCTATCCACTTAACAAAAATTATTTCAGAGAAATCATACTCCATGGTAAGTTGTTCTTGTAGAATGTTGAACGACTACCCCAACTAAAATCTATCCACTTAACAAAAATTATTTCAGAGAAATCATACTCCATGGTAAGTTGTTCTTGTAGAATGTTGAACGACTACCCCAACTAAAATATATCCACTCAACAAAAATTATTTCAGAGAAATCATACTCCATGGTAAGTTGTTCTTGTAGAATGTTGAACGACTACCCCAACTAAAATCTATCCACTCAACAAAAATTATTTCACACCACAGACTCATCTTGGTCAGGATCGATTTGAAATCTATCATGGTTTCAGAGAAATCATACTCCATGTTTCGTTGTTCTTGTAGAATGTTGAACGCCTACCCCAACTAAAATCTATCCACTGAACAAAAATTATTTCAGAGAATTCATACTCCATGGTAAGTTGTTCTTGTAGAATGTTGAACGACTACCCCAACTAAAATGTATTAACTCAACAAAAATTATTTCAGAGAAATTATACTCCATGGTAATTTGTTCTTGTAGAATGTTGAACGACTACCCCAACTAAAATCTATTAACTCAATAAAAATTATTTCAGAGAAATCATAGTCCATGGTAAGTTGTTCTTGTAGAATGTTGAACGACTATCCCAACTAAAATCTATCCACTCAACAAAAATTATTTCAGAGAATTCATACTCCATGGTAAGTTGTTCTTGTAGAATGTTGAACGACTACCCCAACTAAAATGTATTAACTCAACAAAAATTATTTCAGAGAAATTATACTCCATGGTAATTTGTTCTTGTAGAGTGTTGAACGACTACCCCAACTAAAATCTATCCACTCAACAAAAATTATTTCACACCACAGACTCATCTTGGTCAGGATCGATTTGAAATCTATCATGGTTTCAGAGAAATCATGCTCCATGGTTCGTTGTTCTTGTAGAATGTTGAACGACTATCCCAACTAAAATCTATCCACTCAACAAAAATTATTTCAGAGAAATCATACTCCATGGTTCGTTGTTCTTGTAAAATGTTGAACGACTACCCCAACTAAAATCTATCCACTCAACAAAAATTATTTCACACCATAGACTCATCTTGGTCAGGATCGATTTGAAATCTATCATGGTTTCAGAGAAATCATGCTCCATGGTTCGTTGTTCTTGTAGAATGTTGAACGACTATCCCAACTAAAATCTATCCACTCAACAAAAATTATTTCAGAGAAATCATACTCCATGGTTCGTTGTTCTTGTAAAATGTTGAACGACTACCCCAACTAAAATCTATCCAGTCAACAAAAATTATTTCACACCACAGACTCATCTTGGTCAGGATCGATTTGAAATCTATCATGGTTTAAGAGAAATCATACTCCATGGTTCGTTGTTCTTGTAGAATGTTGAACGACTACCCCAACTAAAATGTTGAACGACTACCCCAACTAAAATCTATCCACTCAACAAAAATTATTTCAGAGAAATCATACTCCATGGTTCGTTGTTCTTGTAGAATGTTGAACGACTACCCCAACTAAAATCTATCCACTCAACAAAAATTATTTCACACCACAGACTTATCTTGGTCAGGATCGATTTGAAATCTATCATGGTTTCAGAGAAATCATACTCCATGGTAAGTTGTTCTTGTAAAATGTTGAACGACTATCCCAACTAAAATCTATCCACTCAACAAAAATTATTTCACACCACAGACTCATCTTGGTCAGGATCGATTTGAAATCTATCAAGGTTTCAGAGAAATCATACTCCATGGTTCGTTGTTCTTGTAGAATGTTGAACGACTATCCCAACTAAAATCTATCCACTCAACAAAAATTATTTCACACCACAGACTCATCTTGGTCAGGATCGATTTGAAATCTATCATGGTTTCAGAGAAATCATACTCCATGGTAAGTTGTTCTTGTAGAATGTTGAACGACTACCCCAACTAAAATCTATCCGCTCAACAAAAATTATTTCAGAGAAATCATACTCCATGGTAAGTTGTTCTTGTAGAATGTTGAACGACTACCAAAACTAAAATCTATCCACTCAACAAAAATTATTTCAGAGAAATCATACTCCATGGTAAGTTGTTCTTGTAGAATGTTGAACGACTACCCCAACTAAAATCTATCCACTCAACAAAAATTATTTCAGAGAAATCATACTCCATGGTTCGTTGTTCTTATAGAATGTTGAACGACTATCCCAACTAAAATCTATCCACTTAACAAAAATTATTTCAGAGAAATCATACTCCATGGTAAGTTGTTCTTGTAGAATGTTGAACGACTACCCCAACTAAAATATATCCACTCAACAAAACTTATTTCAGAGAAATCATACTCCATGGTAAGTTGTTCTTGTAGAATGTTGAACGACTACCCCAACTAAAATCTATCCACTCAACAAAAATTATTTCACACCATAGACTCATCTTGGTCAGGATCGATTTGAAATCTATCATGGTTTCAGAGAAAGCATGCTCCATGGTTCGTTGTTCTTGTAGAATGTTGAACGACTATCCCAACTAAAATCTATCCACTCAACAAAAATTATTTCAGAGAAATCATACTCCATGGTTCGTTGTTCTTGTAAAATGTTGAACGACTACCCCAACTAAAATCTATCCACTCAACAAAAATTATTTCACACCACAGACTCATCTTGGTCAGGATCGATTTGAAATCTATCATGGTTTCAGAGAAATCATACTCCATGTTTCGTTGTTCTTGTAGAATGTTGAACGACTACCCCAACTAAAATGTTGAACGACTACCCCAACTAAAATCTATCCACTCAACAAAAATTATTTCAGAGAAATCATACTCCATGGTTCGTTGTTCTTGTAGAATGTTGAACGACTACCCCAACTAAAATCTATCCACTCAACAAAAATTATTTCACACCACAGACTCATCTTGGTCAGGATCGATTTGAAATCTATCATGGTTTCAGAGAAATCATACTCCATGGTAAGTTGTTCTTGTAGAATGTTGAACGACTACCCCAACTAAAATCTATCCACTCAACAAAATTTATTTCAGAGAAATCATACTCCATGGTTCGTTGTTCTTGTAAAATGTTGAACGACTACCCCAACTAAAATCTATCCACTCAACAAAAATTATTTCACACCATAGACTCATCTTGGTCAGGATCGCTTTGGAATCTATCATGGTTTCAGAGAAATCATGCTCCATGGTTCGTTGTTCTTGTAGAATCTTGAACGACTATCCCAACTAAAATCTATCCACTCAACAAAAATTATTTCAGAGAAATCATACTCCATGGTTCGTTGTTCTTGTAAAATGTTGAACGACTATCCCAACTAAAATCTATCCACTCAACAAAAATTATTTCACACCACAGACTCATCTTGGTCAGGATCGATTTGAAATCTATCATGGTTTCAGAGAAATCATACTCCATGTTTCGTTGTTCTTGTAGAATGTTGAACGACTACCCCAACTAAAATGTTGAACGACTACAACAACTAAAATCTATCCACTCAACAAAAATTATTTCAGAGAAATCATACTCCATGGTTCGTTGTTCTTGTAGAATGTTGAACGACTATCCCAACTAAAATCTATCCACTCAACAAAAATTATTTCACACCACAGACTCATTTTGGTCAGGATCGATTTGAAATCTATCATGGTTTCAGAGAAATCATACTCCATGGTAAGTTGTTCTTGTAAAATGTTGAACGACTATCCCAACTAAAATCTATCCACTCAACAAAAATTATTTCACACCACAGACTCATCTTTTTCAGGATCGATTTGAAATCTATCATGGTTTCAGAGAAATCATTCTCCATGGTTCGTTGTTCTTGTAGAATGTTGAACGACTATCCCAACTAAAATCTATCCACTCAACAAAAATTATTTCAGAGAAATCATACTCCATGGTTCGTTGTTCTTGTAGAATGTTGAACGACTATCCCAACTAAAATCTATCCACTCAACAAAAATTATTTCACACCACAGACTCATCTTGGTCAGGATCGATTTGAAATCTATCATGGTTTCAGAGAAATCATACTCCATGGTAAGTTGTTCTTGTAGAATGTTGAACGACTACCCCTAACTAAAATCTATCCACTCAACAAAAATTATTTCACACCACCGACTCATCTTGGTCAGAATTGATTTGAAATCTATCATGGTTTCAGAGAAATCATACTCCATGGTTCGTTGTTCTTGTAAAATGTAGAACGACTATCCCAACTAAAATCTATCCACTCAACAAAAATTATTTCAGAGAAATCTTACTCCATGGTAAGTTGTTCTTGTAGAATGTTGAACGACTACCCCAACTAAAATTTATCCACTCAACAAAAATTATTTCACACCACAGACTCATCTTGGTCAGGATCGATTTGAAATCTATCATGGTTTCAGAGAAATCATACTCCATGGTTCGTTGTTCTTGTAGAATGTTGAACGACTACCCCTAACTAAAATCTATCCACTCAACAAAAATTATTTTAGAGAAATCATAGTCCATGGTAAGTTGTTCTTGTAGAATGTTGAACGACTACCCCAACTAAAATCTATCCACTCAACAAAAATTATTTCAGAGAAATCATACTCCATGGTAAGTTGTTCTTGTAGAATGTTGAACGACTATCCCAACTAAAATCTATCCACTCAACAAAAATTATTTCAGAGACATCATACTCCATGGTTCGTTGTTCTTGTAAAATGTTGAGCGACTACCCCAACTAAAATCTATCCACTCAACAAAATTTATTTCAGAGAAATCATAATCCATGGTAAGTTGTTCTTGTAGAATGTTGAACGACTACCCCAACTAAAATCTATCCACTCAACAAAAATTATTTCACACCACAGACTCATCTTGGTCAGGATCGATTTGAAATCTATCATGGTTTCAGAGAAATCATACTCCATGGTTCGTTGTTCTTGTAGAATGTTGAACGACTACCCCAACTAAAATCTATCCACTCAACAAAAATTATTTCACACCACAGACTCATCTTGGTCAGGATCGATTTGAAATCTATCATGGTTTCAGAGAAATCATACTCCATGGTTCGTTGTTCTTGTAGAATGTTGAACGACTATCCCAACTAAAATCTATCCACTCAACAAAAATTATTTCAGAGAAATCATACTCCATGGTAAGTTGTTCTTGTAGAATGTTGAACGACTACCCCAACTAAAATCTATCCACTCAACAAAAATTATTTCACACCACAGACTCATCTTGGTCAGGATCGATTTGAAATCTATCATGGTTTCAGAGAAATCATACTCCATGGTTCGTTGTTCTTGTAGAATGTGTGGGAAACCTCCCTCAGGTATTCAAATTAAGTTACCCAGTACAGTTTGCGAGCCTGTGGAATTTCATAATTAGACCATTGACGCATGACCCGAAAGCTTAGGTTTAAGGGCATGATATGGATATTGTCTGGGGTAGTGCATAAGATATGTAGATTAGCCAATTCCCAATATGTTGAGGGATATTTTTTTTGTTCTTTAAATGTAGATGGGAAAGGTGTTGCAAAAGGAAATGAACTGGTCATTACGTCGTAGGAATGCGACTGCATTTATGCAGCATCGTAATGGCTGCAATCAACTTATTAAAAAAAAAAAAAAAGGAGAAAAGATAAACACCCGAAGAAATTAGGTGTATAAAAACAAAAAAAAGGAAAGCGTTTTGACCTGAAGCGGACTTGAACCAATGCATTTGCATGCAGTGTGTCGAGTACTATACCTCGGTGCCATTACATATTTCAGTATGGTAAGGGTTCAAGTATGTATTAAATATAGCTCTATGACTATAAGAAGTCGAAAGTACTCACCACTACAAACACCCCACGAAATGGCTTGTAAGCATGGAATACAGGAATTTGCATGGATTTTCCTAAATTATGTTCGGAAAATTCCAAAAGTGGTACATGTATTCTAGAAAAATTCAATCATGATTGGTAAAACACATTTTCGATTTTTCCGAATTAATCAAGAGAAAATATGAAGAAAAACGGAAGTGCTACTGTAACCATTATGCGTGCGGGGTATGTTTGTGTATGTGAGAGCGCAGAAGTAGCATACCTACTATAAAAGACCAGCTTACGCTGATCTCCTTCTTCTTTTTCGGAATATAAGTGATCGATGCAAAACAAGGGTACTCAAGTTCGGTGTCGGATAAGTTGATGTGTGCCGCGTGAGTGGTTGTTGCTTTGGCGGGGTGTAACTACATGCATATGTGCAATTACATACATAAGTATCTTACATTTTGTTTCGCGAATAAAACTCGCTAATTTAAGTGCGAATTAACACGAAAGTACCAAAACCTACCTAAGTACCTGCATGCATAAATGTCGTATGTACGTGTGTTAATTAACCGCATAAGCTACTACGTCCACAAAAATTACCACTACCCCAAAGCGCCCCTAAATCATCAGATCAACATCACAAACACCACTTCGCAAGTCAACCCACGTATCCACCGAAACATTCCACACCAACTCTCGAAACGCCGCAATTTCACCGCCCTATTCGAACACCAGCAAACATCACAGAGTCCATACCCCCAAGAAGCTCTCCAAATCGGACAATCTAAGTGTGCAAGGTTCAAGATCACCCCCTACAGCAATACCAGCATTCCAACCGTACTGATCGTTCATCGACAAGTGCATCCAACCCACCTGCTGCAACATCTACCCATCTGCAACATCTTCAGCAACAAATCGAGGAATTCGACCAGTCATCTTGTGTGTTCATTTTTTTTAAGTTCAACACCGAAGACTTATTGTTAAAAGCTAAGTAGTTTTTGTTTTCGATATGTACTTACATATAGAGTGTAAAGTTCCTCCAAATTTTTAGTCAAATTCCTAGGTACATACCTTAAATTAAGGGAATATCATTTCGCTAATATACTCATTCATGCTCCCGATGCTGTGCACAACATTTGGAATGATCAAGACAACAAATCTGGGGTAAGTGAACTTTTAATTATGTAGAAGATTAAAATTTGGATGAACTATTTATATATACATATTGCGATAGTTTTGGTTTTCTTACGAATGTTACGAATGTTACGAATGTACGTATATGTACATCCTTGAGTAAACCTTTTTCTTTTTTTTTCTTTTTGATTAATAAGTAATTTAGTATCGAATGTTATTTTTTTTCTAAGCCTATATGGTGTATAATTTTGTTAAATGAACGAATTGAATTTTAAAGAATTTGTTACGAAGTTGAATCGTTTGATAAAGTTAGAATAAGCTTAAAGATACGTTTGGTATCATACAAGTACCTATAATTTTTCATTTTGTTGTTTTCTATAAATACGTTAATAAATAGTTATATAGATATATGGAATCTAGAAGAATCGTTAGTGTTCAGTACCTTTCTATTTGGAGAAAGAGTTTGGATTGTGTTAATTTTATTTATGGGGAAGCTGAGATCCTTTGAATTTTCAGGAACTATTAAGGATGTTGTCTGAATAGAGAAGAAATTGGTGGCGGTGACCCGACTTCAGCCTAGGCCAAAGGCGATGAAGATGAGGATGACGACGACGACTGCCTAAAGTGTAGTGTAGTACCTTTTCAGGTTAGGGGTTATCATAAAATGCGAGGACATGGTAACCATGGTTTGTCACATCATATCCTTAACGGGAATATAGGGTGACATAGGGGTGGGAAATTCTCTGAGAGCTCCAAATATCTATTGCTCTCCCCCACATCTTCTGGAATCAGTTTGTAGATCAAATTTTTTTTGTGGTTGCGGACATCAAGCCTCGCGGTATTATTATTTTTTCCTTTTTTTTTGGCATGTAAATGCGTAACGACCGTCTAGTGCTTACGACAGCAAGAACCCCCCCCATCCGACGAGCTAAGCACGTGCTAAAGCTAGCATGCCAAACGGTCGTGGCCTGGACACCCTTTTTCTTTCGCAGCCAGGACTGGTTCAAGGTACCTGTAAGCCTTTTGCCTTAATGGTTGCATAGAAAGGAGAAGGTTCATAATTCACCATCGGAATTTCGTTACAGGTGGCGCCCAATGTGGGGCCGACCGATGTCTTGCAATTTTAACATCTTTATATCATTTTTATATTAAAGTGTGATTGAGTGACACTTTGTGCCTTAAGCAGAGCTCTATGACTGACTGTTTATCTATAGGTTCGACCAGTAGATATGTTCATTGAAACGCTTCTATGTCTGTTGCGTAACCTGTTTGGTATTCTAAGTATTTATAGTTGCTTCTTTGATGAATTGATGTTGTGATCCAAATCTTCAGCCGGTAGATACATATGGTAGATACATGCATCTACGTCTGATGTGAAGGTTTGGTGATCTAAGTCAGTATTTTAAGTGCATGCTTGGAAATCGAGTACGTCGTCCGGTAAGTGGTTGATACTATTCCTACTTACGTCTGTTGCAACGTTACTTTAGTTCCCTTGCTGTGCTTCACATCATCTTCTTTGGCATCGGATACTCTGAGAAAAGCTAACACGCCTCTGTCCTACATTGCCGCTCGATGAAGCGAGGTCTGTGTAGCTCGCAGAGCTTGCAAGTTTTCTCATAGAAGAATTTAAGTGCATTCAAATCGCTAAGTTGTCTCTAGAAACGTTATGATTCCATAGTGGGTATTTACTCATCAACGTCGTTCTTTGGGTAAAGCTTTAGTGGGGTCACAACCACCAGAAGTCGCGTAAAGAAAGTAAGAAGTTTGATAAGTAGTTATTGGTTGTATTCTTGGTTAGATTTAGATTTTTGAGTTACTTTGATAAATTGACTTGTATTTTTGGATATCTTTAGATCGTTATACATTTTAGATATTGAAAGTTTTGATAATTGAGGTACTCCTATGCGTAGTATTTCAATGCAGTTTAGTTAAGGAAATATTTTTGAAATTCATGTTAGGTTGAAATACATTTATACAGAGTTAAGGTTTAGTTTTAGATTATTTCTATTTCAGCGTACGAACTATATTTTAAGATTTAGATTCGTAATACTAATATTTTGAATATTTCGCTAGACTAAGGGTATACTTATAACCTTTCCTTCCTTCACATTTTCTTTTTCATTGTTTTGCTTTGGTTAGTTAAATTTTTATATTCTATTCATTCTGACTGAGCCAGAGTTACATTTGTTTTTGCTCTTCATATTTAGAAATCTTAGTTTTCTTTCTGAATGTGCTTAATTTTACTCCTCCTCTTTTACTTGACCTATCTTGAATTCGCAAGGTTTATATTTTTGCAATTTTTGACTTGTATTTGCGAAGATCGTTTGTGACCGTTGACTTTCGTTATGAGAAAAAACTGCAGCCTAAGAAAAAGACACATGTCTACTACCACTAGAAGAACTGCTACACAAGCTGTAGCCATGTCAGATTCCCAGTCGTTCACTCAGGATACTAAGGAAGCCGGTTCCTCGGATGTAAATGCTTCTAAACAGCCAACGACTAGTAGAGCTGCTCTACAGATGTCGAATGACGAAGATCTGACCGGTTACATTAAAGAAGTAGTTGAAGCCACTATTGGTCTGAATAGATCAGAGGAGCTGCAGATTCTCAGAGATGAATTGAACAAGAGCAGAGCTGTCATAAGAGGTGAAGTTGCCACTATCGTGCGCCAAACACTCTCTGAAACCACTCCAGTAAATCCTTCTGACGAAAGCAGAAGACTTGAAGAGCCTCTTCACGGCGATATTCCACCGAAACCTTCTACTCATATTAGAAATAATCCTTTGATTCAGCATCAAGAACCAGCTGGAAGTGCAAATGTCACCGATTTCTTACAGCAGCTAAACGATCTCAGTTTGAATGATCCACAAAGTTCGCCTCGTAGCCCTCCGTTGCATGCTGGAATCAGATCCCACAATTTTCACAAGTGGGGTATTAAATTTGACAATAGGAACATGACTGTTGATGACTTCCTTTTTAGGCTTGAACGCCTACGGAAATGCTATGTTGTTTCTTGGGAAGAAATTGTTATGAACTTTCACCAGTTTGTAAGTGGTCAAGTGGAAAGTTGGTTTTGGGTTTATCTTAAATCGCATCCCACAGTTAATTGGATGACGTTACGGTTGGCACTTCTAGAACAGTACCGTAGTCTCGAGATGGACTCTGAACTTTCTCGTAAAATGTCTGATAGACGGCAACTTCAAACAGAGTCCTTTGATGCATTTTATTCCGCTATACTGCAGATGAATAGCAGATTGAGAGTCCCCAAGCCCGATACAGAACTAATAGAACTCGTAAAGCACAATGTTCGGAGACGGATAGGAGAAGTACTCATTACATTCCAAACGGAGAGCCTCATAGAGATGGTTTATTGAAAAGTATATTAGCGACCAGGAACAGCATAGAGGGGAAAACAGTTTCATTCCACCTCGAAGGAATGTCATCTCTGAAGTGGAACCCCACGAAGAGTTGCCATATCCTGAAGATTGTCTAAACGTTGAGTCCCTTTCGCCTAAGAAAAATAAAAACAGTTACAGCTGCTGGAATTGTAAGTTGGTCGGTCATACGTTCTTCGAGTGTCCTGATCAGCAGCGATCACTCTTTTGTTACAAGTGCGGTCGCGAAAACATAACCACTCCACAGTGCCCCCGTTGTTCGGGAAACGCCTCAAAGAGCGATCGTGTATCCGGGACGAGTTGCTCTCAAAAAATGAACCCGGCAGGTTTATAGCCATCCAGCGTCCACATTCGAAAAATCCCCAGTCCAGATCCGTCAGCCACTCACCTGACAGTTCCCCAATTGTACACTCAGGTGCAATAAGAATCCTCAAACGTGATCCTATGCCACAACCATCTTCAATCAACCCTGCAAGCTCTAGTGCAAAACCCATGGCCAAGTCTCTTCATCAACGCCTCTTAATTTACCACTCTGTTCGCAGTCGAATATTTAGATCTCAAATCCCACCTGTTTCTAAAAAGATAGCCAAGTTACGTGAAAGATTTAAAGAGAAAAGAAATATGCACAAAGCTATCAAATCGTCCACACTCTGTTGCACCTCGGAGGATCCTCGTCCCTATGCCATTGTGTCCATCTTCGGAGATTCTATTTTGGGTCTCCTAGATAGTGGAGCCAGCGTTAGTTGTTTGGGAAAAGGTAGCTTAGAGTTCTTACACAAAAGAAATATCCCTTATACAAAAGTAGAGTCGCAGATATGTACAGCCGATGGTAATGCCCAACGCATAGTCGGCAGAGTCATGGCAGATGTTACCTACAAAGGCATAAATAAAAATGTGCATCTTTTGGTAGTTCCTTCTCTTCAACAAAGGCTATATTTAGGCATAGATTTCTGGAGAAAATTCGGCATTGCAACAAATTTAATTTCCGAACTTTCGAGCGACGTTCCCATTCATGAGCCTGATTCCAAAGCTCATGAGTTGTCCGCTGAGGAGTCTAGTAATCTTAAAGAAGTCATTGGCATGTTTCTTTCTTCTGCTACACTGGGCTTAGGAAAAACATTGCTCGAGGAACACCATATAGATACAGGGAATGCTGAACCAATTAAACAACGACACTATCCTGTTTCTCCAGCGGTACAGAAACTGCTGTATGAGGAACTGGATCGCATGCTTGACATGGGTGTTATCGAAGTAAGCTCGAGTGCATGGAACTCTCCGGTAGTCCTGATTCGAAAACCTGGCAAAAATCGTTTATGCCTAGACTATCGGAAAGTGAATCAAGTGACAACAAAAGATGTCTATCCACTTCCTCATATAGAAGGATTGCTAGGACGTCTTTCAGATACGCGCTATATTTCTAGTTTAGATCTGAAAGATGCCTTTTGGCAGATCCCGCTGGAGAAAGCATCCAAAGAGAAGACAGCATTTACGGTTCCTGGTAGACCCTTGTACCAATTCAATGTCATGCCCTTTGGCCTTTGCAATGCGCCACAGCGCATGTGCAGGCTGATGGACAAGGTAATACCTCACGAACTAAGAGAAAATATTTTTGTTTACCTAGACGACTTGCTAATTATTTCAAAAACATTTGACGAGCATCTCAGAATGCTGAAGCTCGTGGCATTAAGATTGAAAAGTGCAGGTTTGACAATAAATGTACAGAAATCTAAGTTTTGTTTCAAAGAACTGAAATATCTTGGTTACCTGGTAGGAGAGGGATGTCTCAAGATGGATCCAGGTAAAATATCCGCAATAAAAGAGTTCCCGATACCTAAGAATATACGACAAGAAGTTAGACGTTTTCTGGGACTTGCAGGTTGGTACCGTAGGTTCGTGAAAGATTTTTCGTCACTGGCTGCTCCCCTCACGGATACCTTAAAGAAAAGGACAACTTTCTCTCTCGATGAAAAGGCTAAAGAGGTTTTTCACAACCTAAAATTGACGCTGACAACGGCGCCAGTTCTTATCAATCCTGACTTTTCTAAAGAATTTGTTATTCTGTGCGACACGTCCGCGTCCGGTATTGGATGTGTGCTGGCGCAAGCAGACAAAAGTGGTGTTGAACGCCCTATATATTATTATTCACATAAACTGAACGCTGCTCAACGCAATTATAGTGTTACGGAGCGTGAGTGCCTAGCAGCAGTGCTAGGAGTCCAAAAGTTTAGAGCTTATATTGAAGGACAACCTTTCAAGGTCATTACTGACCATGCAAGCCTAAAATGGTTGATGAGTCAGAAGGATCTTAGCGGTCGATTAGCCCGATGGAGCCTGAAACTGCAAAGTTTCAATTTTTCTATTGAGCATCGCAAAGGCACCCAAAATGTTGTTCCGGATGCCTTATCACGAGCTTATGAGTTAGACGCTCTTGAGATTGCTGCTTCAATGACGAGTTGCCCAACAGACGTACTACATTTAGATCTAGATGATCCCAGTTTCAAATCAGAAGAATACGGAAAGATCATTGACAACATCGTAAAGCACAAAAATCAGCTACCTGATCTTCAAGTATCAAATAATTATGTATATAAAAAAGTGAAACATAGCACAGGCAATCCGTTAGAGGACGAACTCGCGTGGAAATTATGGATTCCAGAACAGCTCACCGAGCACCTGATCTGCTTAGCACATCAGCCCCCTCGAGCCTCGCATGGAGGAATTGCTAAAACCCTCTACCGTCTCCGACAGCAATTTTTCTGGCCTAACATGGCAGCACAAGTCAAATCTTTCATTTCTAAGTGTGAAATCTGCAAAACCTCGAAGTCTCCTAACACCATTCTAAGACCTCCAATGGGAAAAGCGTTCGTGGTAGAACGACCTTTTCAATTCTTATTTATTGATTTCCTTTGACCATATCCGCGTTCAAGAAGCGGAAATACTCATGTCATTATAGCGCTAGATCAACTTACGAAATTTGTGACCATCCAAGCACTTAAAACAGCTACATCCTCAGGTACAGTCAAGTTTCTCCAAGAACAAATATTTTGTATATTTTTGGTCCCTGAATCGATTCTTTCCGATAACGGCAAGCAGTTTACCAGCTTGGAGTTTTCGAAACTAATGTCCGCTTATGGCATAACACATGTTAAAACCGCTTCTTACTCTCCTCAAGCAAATGCTAGTGAGAGGGTCAACAGGTCTATTTTAGCTGCCATTCGGTCATATATCGATGTTGACCAAAGAAATTGGGATGCCCAGCTTCCATCCATAGCTTGCGCTCTTCGGACCTCTGTTCACTCGGCTATAGGAATGTCACCGTATGAAGCCCTATTCGGTCAGAGAATGATAGAGCATGGATCGGACTATAAACTGTTAAAAGTGTTAAATGGTCTCAACAACTCCGATTTAAGTGTGGTATCCAAATCATCGAAAATGAACATGCTGCATACCTACATAAAAGAATCTTTAGGTAATGCACATCAGGATTACGAGCATTTATATAATACTCGAAGTAAAGCAGTTAAGTATATGGTAGGAGACGAAGTGTTCAAACGAAATTTCATCCTGAGCGATGCTTCTAAGCGAATCAACGCGAAGCTTTGTCCCAAATTTATAAAGACGAGAGTACGAAAAGTCATAGGAAACAACCTGTATGAACTCGAAGACTCATGGATTTCAGGCGTGGGTCGAGACTTCCATTGTTAGCCAAATCTGGTTTCTTTTCTTTTTCTTTTTACTCGACTGGTCTTGCAAAACGAAAAAGTTGTGTGGGAAACCTCCCTCAGGTATTCAAATTAAGTTACCCAGTACAGTTTGCGAGCCTGTGGAATTTCATAATTAGACCATTGACGCATGACCCGAAAGCTTAGGTTTAAGGACATGATATGGATATTGTCTGGGGTAGTGCATAAGATATGTAGATTAGCCAATTCCCAATATGTTGAGGGATATTTTTTTTGTTCTTTAAATGTAGATGGGAAAGGTGTTGCAAAAGGAAATGAACTGGTCATTACGTCGTAGGAATGCGACTGCATTTATGCAGCATCGTAATGGCTGCAATCAACTTATTAAAA
The DNA here is from genome assembly GCA_905220385.1 of Xylota sylvarum. NCBI lineage: Eukaryota > Metazoa > Arthropoda > Insecta > Diptera > Syrphidae > Xylota > Xylota sylvarum. Next base: position 399,179 of record CAJMZQ010000068.1, on the reverse strand, counting down.
AAAAAAAAAAAGGAGAAAAGATAAACACCCGAAGAAATTAGGTGTATAAAAACAAAAAAAAGGAAAGCGTTTTGACCTGAAGCGGACTTGAACCAATGCTTTTGCATGTAGTGTGTCGAGTACTATACCTCGGTGCCATTACATATTTCAGTATGGTAAGGGTTCAAGTATGTATTAAATATAGCTCTATGACTATAAGAAGTCGAAAGTACTCACCACTACAAACACCCCACGAAATGGCTTGTAAGCATGGAATACAGGAATTTGCATGGATTTTCCTAAATTATGTTCGGAAAATTCCAAAAGTGGTGCATGTATTCTAGAAAAATTCAATCATGATTGGTAAAACACATTTTCGATTTTTCCGAATTAATCAAGAGAAAATATGAAGAAAAACGGAAGTGCTACTGTAACCATTATGCGTGCGGGGTATGTTTGTGTATGTGAGAGCGCAGAAGTAGCATACCTACTATAAAAGACCAGCTTACGCTGATCTCCTTCTTCCTTTTCGGAATATAAGTGATCGGTGCAAAACAAGGGTACTCAAGTTCGGTGTCGGATAAGTTGATGTGTGCCGCGTGAGTGGTTGTTGCTTTGGCGGGGTGTAATTACATGCATATGTGCAATTACATACATAAGTATCTTACATTTTGTTTCGCGAATAAAACTCGCTAATTTAAGTGCGAATTAACACGAAAGTACCAAAACCTACCTAAGTACCTGCATGCATAAATGTCGTATGTACGTGTGTTAATTAACCGCATAAGCTACTACGTCCACAAAAATTACCACTACCCCAAAGCGCCCCTAAATCATCAGATCAACATCACAAACACCACTTCGCAAGTCAACCCACGTATCCACCGAAACATTCCACACCAACTCTCGAAACGCCGCAATTTCACCGCCCTATTCGAACACCAGCAAACATCACAGAGTCCATACCCCCAAGAAGCTCTCCAAATCGGACAATCTAAGTGTGCAAGGTTCAAGATCACCCCCTACAGCAATACCAGCATTCCAACCGTACTGATCGTTCATCGACAAGTGCATCCAACCCACCTGCTGCAACATCTACCCATCTGCAACATCTTCAGCAACAAATCGAGGATTTCGACCAGTCATCTTGTGTGTTCATTTTTTTTAAGTTCAACACCGAAGACTTATTGTTAAAAGCTAAGTAGTTTTTGTTTTCGATATGTACTTACATATAGAGTGTAAAGTTCCTCCAAATTTTTAGTCAAATTCCTAGGTACATACCTTAAATTAAGGGAATATCATTTCGCTAATATACTCATTCATGCTCCCGATGCTGTGCACAACATTTGGAATGATCAAGACAACAAATCTGGGGTAAGTGAACTTTAATTATAATTTTTTTAATTATTTAGAAGATTAAAATTTGGATGAACTATTTATATATACATATTGCGATAGTTTTGGTTTTCTTACGAATGTTACGAATGTTACGAATGTACGTATATGTACATCCTTGAGTAAACCTTTTTCTTTTTTTTTCTTTTTGATTAATAAGTAATTTAGTATCGAATGTTATTTTTTTTCTAAGCCTATATGGTGTATAATTTTGTTAAATGAACGAATTGAATTTTAAAGAATTTGTTACGAAGTTGAATCGTTTGATAAAGTTAGAATAAGCTTAAAGATACGTTTGGTATCATACAAGTACCTATAATTTTTCATTTTGTTGTTTTCTATAAATACGTTAATAAATAGTTATATAGATATATGGAATCTAGAAGAATCGTTAGTGTTCAGTACCTTTCTATTTGGAGAAAGAGTTTGGATTGTGTTAATTTTATTTATGGGGAAGCTGAGATCCTTTGAATTTTCAGGAACTATTAAGGATGTTGTCTGAATAGAGAAGAAATTGGTGGCGGTGACCCGACTTCAGCCTAGGCCAAAGGCGATGAAGATGAGGATGACGACGACGACTGCCTAAAGTGTAGTGTAGTACCTTTTCAGGTTAGGGGTTATCATAAAACGCGAGGACATGGTAACCATGGTTTGTCACATCATATCCTTAACGGGAATATAGGGTGACATAGGGGTGGGAAATTCTCTGAGAGCTCCAAATATCTATTGCTCTCCCCCACATCTTCTGGAATCAGTTTGTAGATCAAATTTTTTTTGTGGTTGCGGACATCAAGCCTCGCTGTATTATTATTTTTTCCTTTTTTTGGCATGTATATGCGTAACGACCGTCCAGACCTTACGACAGCAAGAACCCCCCCCCATCCGACGAGCTAAGCACGTGCTAAAGCTAGCATGCCAAGCGGTCGTGGCCTGGACACCCTTTTTCTTTCGCAGCCAGGACTGGTTCAAGGTACCTGTAAGCCTTTTGCCTTAATGGTTGCATAGAAAGGAGAAGGTTCATAATTCACCATCGGAATTTCGTTACAAATGTTGAACGACTACCCCAACTAAAATCTATCCACTCAACAAAAATTATTTCACACCACAGACTCATCTTGGTCAGGATCGATTTGAAATCTATCATGGTTTCAGAGAAATCATAGTCCATGGTAAGTTGTTCTTGTAGAATGTTGAACGACTACCCCAACTAAAATCTATCCACTCAACAAAAATTATTTCACACCACAGACTCATCTTGGTCAGGATCGATTTGAAATCTATCATGGTTTCAGAGAAATCATACTCCATGGTTCGTTGTTCTTGTAGAATGTTGAACGACTACCCCAACCAAAAATGTATCCACTCAACAAAAATTATTTCAGAGAAATCATAGTCCATGGTAAGTTGTTCTTGTAGAATGTTGAACGACTACCCCAACTAAAATCTATCCACTCAACAAAAATTATTTCACACCACAGACTCATTTTGGTCAGGATCGATTTGAAATCTATCATGGTTTCAGAAAAATCATACTCCATGGTTCGTTGTTCTTGTAGAATGTTGAACGACTACCCCAACTAAAATCTATCCACTCAACAAAAATTATTTCAGAGAAATCATACTCCATGGTTCGTTGTTCTTGTAGAATGTTGAACGACTATCCCAACTAAAATCTATCCACTCAACAAAAATTATTTCACACCACAGACTCATCTTGGTCAGGATCGATTTGAAATCTATCATGGTTTCAGAGAAATCATACTCCATGGTAAGTTGTTCTTGTAAAATGTTGAACGACTATCCCAACTAAAATCTATCCACTCAACAAAAATTATTTCACACCACAGACTCATCTTGGTCAGGATCGATTTGAAATCTATCATGGTTTCAGAGAAATCATTCTCCATGGTTCGTTGTTCTTGTAGAATGTTGAACGACTATCCCAACTAAAATCTATCCACTCAACAAAAATTATTTCACACCACAGACTCATCTTGGTCAGGATCGATTTGAAATCTATCATGGTTTCAGAGAAATCATACTCCATGGTAAGTAGTTCTTGTAGAATGTTGAACGACTACCCCTAACTAAAATCTATCCCCTCAACAAAAATTATTTCACACCACAGACTCATCTTGGTCAGGATCGATTTGAAATCTATCATGGTTTCAGAGAAATCATACTCCATGGTTCGTTGTTCTTGCAAAATGTTGAACGACTATCACAACTAAAATCTATCCACTCAACAAAAATTATTTCAGAGAAATCATACTCCATGGTTCGTTGTTCTTGTAAAATGTTGAACGACTACCCCAACTAAAATCTATCCACTCAACAAAAATTATTTCACACCACAGACTCATCTTGGTCAGGATCGATTTGAAATCTATCATGGTTTCAGAGAAATCATACTCCATGGTTCGTTGTTCTTGTAGAATGTTGAACGACTACCCCTAACTAAAATCTATCCACTCAACAAAAATTATTTTAGAGAAATCATAGTCCATGGTAAGTAGTTCTTGTAGAATGTTGAACGACTACCCCAACTAAAATCTATCCACTCAACAAAAATTATTTCAGAGAAATCATACTCCATGTTCTTGTAGAATGTTGAACGACTATCCCAACTAAAATCTATCCACTCAACAAAAATTATTTCAGAGAAATCATACTCCATGGTTCGTTGTTCTTGTAAAATGTTGAGCGACTACCCCAACTAAAATCTATCCACTCAACAAAATTTATTTCAAAGAAATCATAATCCATGGTAAGTTGTTCTTGTAGAATGTTGAACGACTACCCCAACTAAAATCTATCCACTCAACAAAAATTATTTCACACCACAGACTCATCTTGGTCAGGATCGATTTGAAATCTATCATGGTTTCAGAGAAATCATACTCCATGGTTCGTTGTTCTTGTAGAATGTTGAACGACTACCCCAACTAAAATCTATCCACTCAACAAAAATTATTTCATACCACAGACTCATCTTGGTCAGGATCGATTTGAAATCTATCATGGTTTCAGAGAAATCATAGTCCATGGTAAGTTGTTCTTGTAGAATGTTGAACGACTACCCCAACTAAAATATATCCACTCAACAAAAATTATTTCACACCACAGACTCATCTTGGTCAGGATCGATTTGAAATCTATCATGGTTGCAGAGAAATCATACTCCATGGTAAGTTGTTCTTGTAGAATGTTGAACGACTACCCCAACTAAAATCTATCCACTCAACAAAAATTATTTCACACCACAGACTCATCTTGGTCAGGATCGATTTGAAATCCATCATGGTTTCAGAGAAATCATAGTCCATGGTAAGTTGTTCTTGTAGAATGTTGAACGACTATCCCAACTAAAATCTATCCACTCAACAAAAATTATTTCAGAGCAATCATACTCCATGGTAAGTTGTTCTTGTAGAATGTTGAATGACTACCCCAACTAAAATCTATCCACTCAACAAAAATTATTTCACACCACAGACTCATCTTGGTCAGGATCGATTTAAAATCTATCATGGTTTCAGAGAAATCATACTCCATGGTTCGTTGTTCTTGTAGAATGTTGAACGACTACCCCAACTAAAATCTATCCACTCAACAAAAATTATTTCACACCACAGACTCATCTTGGTCAGGATCGATTTGAAATCTATCATGGTTGCAGAGAAATCATACTCCATGGTAAGTTGTTCTTGTAGAATGTTGAACGACTACCCCAACTAAAATCTATCCACTCAACAAAAATTATTTCACACCACAGACTCATCTTGGTCAGGATCGATTTAAAATCTATCATGGTTTCAGAGAAATCATACTCCATGGTTCGTTGTTCTTGTAGAATGTTGAACGACTACCCCAACTAAAATCTATCCACTCAACAAAAATTATTTCACACCACAGACTCATCTTGGTCAGGATCGATTTAAAATCTATCATGGTTTCAGAGAAATCATACTCCATGGTTCGTTGTTCTTGTAGAATGTTGAACGACTACCCCAACTAAAATCTATCCACTCAACAAAAATTATTTCACACCACAGACTCATCTTGGTCAGGATCGATTTGAAATCTATCATGGTTTCAGAGAAATCATACTCCATGGTTCGTTGTTCTTGTAGAATGTTGAACGACTACCCCTAACTAAAATCTATCCACTCAACAAAAATTATTTTAGAGAAATCATAGTCCATGGTAAGTTGTTCTTGTAGAATGTTGAACGACTACCCCAACTAAAATCTATCCACTCAACAAAAATTATTTCAGAGAAATCATACTCCATGTTCTTGTAGAATGTTGAACGACTATCCCAACTAAAATCTATCCACTCAACAAAAATTATTTCAGAGAAATCATACTCCATGGTTCGTTGTTCTTGTAAAATGTTGAGCGACTACCCCAACTAAAATCTATCCACTCAACAAAATTTATTTCAAAGAAATCATAATCCATGTTAAGTTGTTCTTGTAGAATGTTGAACGACTACCCCAACTAAAATCTATCCACTCAACAAAAATTATTTCACACCACAGACTCATCTTGGTCAGGATCGATTTGAAATCTATCATGGTTTCAGAGAAATCATACTCCATGGTAAGTTGTTCTTGTAGAATGTTGAACGACTACCCCAACTAAAATCTATCCACTCAACAAAAATTATTTCACACCACAGACTCATCTTGGTCAGGATCGATTTGAAATCTATCATGGTTTCAGAGAAATCATAGTCCATGGTAAGTTGTTCTTGTCGAATGTTGAACGTCTACCCCAACTAAAATCTTTCCACTCAACAAAAATTATTTCACACCACAGACTCATCTTGGTCAGGATCGATTTGAAATCTATCATGGTTTCAGAGAAATCATAGTCCATGGTTCGTTGTTCTTGTAGAATGTTGAACGACTACCCCAACTAAAATCTATCCACTCAACAAAAATTATTTCACACCACAGCCTCATCTTGATCAGGATCGATTTGAAATCTATCATGGTTTCAGAGAAATCATACTCCATGGTTCGTTGTTCTTGTAGAATGTTGAACGACTACCCCAACTAAAATCTATCCACTCAACAAAAATTATTTCACACCACAGACTCATCTTGGTCAGGATCGATTTGAAATCTATCATGGTTTCAGAGAAATCATACTCCATGGTTCGTTGTTCTTGTAGAATGTTGAACGACTATCCCAACTAAAATCTATCCAATCAACAAAAATTATTTCACACCACAGACTCATCTTGGTCAGGATCGATTTGAAATCTATCATGGTTTCAGAGAAATCATACTCCATGGTTCGTTGTTCTTGTAGAATGTTGAACGACTACCCCAACTAAAATCTATCCACTCAACAAAAATTATTTCAGAGAAATCATACTCCATGGTAAGTTGTTCTTGTAGAATGTTGAACGACTACCCCAACTAAAATCTATCCACTCAACAAAAATTATTTCAGAGAAATCATACTCCATGGTTCGTTGTTCTTGTAGAATGTTGAACGACTACCCCAACTAAAATCTATCCACTCAACAAAAATTATTTCACACCACAGACCCATCTTGGTCAGGATCATACTCCATGGTTCGTTGTTCTTGTAGAATGTTGAACGACTACCCCAACTAAAATCTATCCACTCAACAAAAATTATTTCACACCACAGACTCATCTTGGTCAGGATCGATTTGAAATATATCATGGTTTCAGAGAAATCATACTCCATGGTAAGTTGTTCTTGTAGAATGTTGAACGACTACCCCAACTAAAATCTATCCACTCAACAAAAATTATTTCACACCACAGACCCATCTTGGTCAGGATCGATTTGAAATCTATCATGGTTTCAGAGAAATCATACTCCATGGTTCGTTGTTCTTGTAGAATGTTGAACGACTACCCCAACTAAAATCTATCCACTCAACAAAAATTATTTCACACCACAGACTCATCTTGGTCAGGATCGATTTGAAATATATCATGGTTTCAGAGAAATCATACTCCATGCTAAGTTGTTCTTGTAGAATGTTGAACGACTACCCCAACTAAAATCTATCCACTCAACAAAAATTATTTCACACCACAGACTCATCTTGGTCAGGATCGATTTGAAATCTATCATGGTTTCAGAGAAATCATACTCCATGGTAAGTTGTTCTTGTAGAATGTTGAACGACTACCCCAACTAAAATCTATCCACTCAACAAAAATTATTTCACACCACAGACTCATCTTGGTCAGGATCGATTTGAAATCTATCATGGTTTCAGAGAAATCATACTCCATGGTTCGTTGTTCTTGTATAATGTTGAACGACTACCCCAACTAAAATCTATCCACTCAACAAAAATTATTTCACACCACAGACTCATCTTGGTCAAGATCGATTTGAAACCTATCATGGTTTCAGAGAAATCATACTCCATGGTTCGTTGTCCTTGTAAAATGTTGAACGACTACCCCAACTAAAATCTATCCACTCAACAAAAATTATTTCAGAGAAATCATAGTCCATGGTAAGTTGTTCTTGTAGAATGTTGAACGACTACCCCAACTAAAATCTATCCACTCAACAAAAATTATTTCACACCACAGACTCATCTTGGTCAGGATCGATTTGAAATCTATCATGGTTTCAGAGAAATCATACTCCATGGTAAGTTGTTCTTGTAAAATGTTGAACGACTATCCCAACTAAAATCTATCCACTCAACAAAAATTATTTCACACTACAGACTCATCTTGGTCAGGATCGATTTGAAATCTATCACGGTTTCAGAGAAATCATACTCCATGGTTCGTTGTTCTTGTAGAATGTTGAACGACTATCCCAACTAAAATCTATCCACTCAACAAAAATTATTTCAGAGAAATCATAGTCCATGATTCGTTGTTCTTGTAGAATGTTGAACGACTACCCCAACTAAAATCTATCCACTCAACAAAAATTATTTAACACCACAGACTCATCTTGGTCAAGATCGATTTGAAATCTATCATGGTTTCAGAGAAATCATACTCCATGGTTCGTTGTTCTTGTAGAATGTTGAACGACTATCCCAACTAAAATCAATCCACTCAACAAAAATTATTTCAGAGAAATCATACTCCATGGTAAGTTGTTCTTGTAGAATGTTGAACGACTACCCCAACTAAAATCTATCCACTCAACAAAAATTATTTCACACCACAGACTCATCTTGGTCAGGATCGATTTGAAATCTATCATGGTTTCAGAGAAATCATACTCCATGGTAAGTTGTTTTTGTAGAATGTTGAACGACTAAACCTAACTAAAATCTATCCACTCAACAAAAATTATTTCACACCACAGACTCATCTTGGTCAGGATCGATTTGAAATCTATCATGGTTTCAGAGAAATCATACTCCATGGTTCGTTGTTCTTGTAGAATGTTGAACGACTATCCCAACTAAAATCTATCCACTCAACAAAAATTATTTCAGAGAAATCATACTCCATGGTAAGTTGTTCTTGTAGAATGTTGAACGACTACCCCAACTAAAATCTATCCACTCAACAAAAATTATTTCACACCACAGACTCATCTTGGTCAGGATCGATTTGAAATCTATCATGGTTTCAGAGAAATCATACTCCATGGTTCGTTGTTCTTGTAGAATGTTGAACGACTATCCCAACTAAAATCTATCCACTCAACAAAAATTATTTCACACCACAGACTCATCTTGATCAGGATCGATTTGAAATCTATCATGGTTTCAGAGAAATCATACTCCATGGTTCGTTGTTCTTGTAGAATGTTGAACGACTACCCCAACTAAAATCTATTGACTCAACAAAAATTATTTCACACCACAGACTCATCTTGGTCAGGATCGATTTGAAATCTATCATGGTTTCAGAGAAATCATACCCCATGGTTCGTTGTTCTTGTAGAATGTTGAGCGACTATCCCAACTAAAATCTATCCACTCAACAAAAATTATTTCAGAGAAATCATACTCCATGGTAAGTTGTTCTTGTAGAATGTTGAACGACTATCCCAACTAAAATCTATCCACTCAACAAAAATTATTTCAGAGAAATCATACTCCATGGTTCGTTGTTCTTGTAGAATGTTGAACGGCTACCCCAACGAAAATCTATCCACTCAACAAAAATTATTTCACACCACAGACTCATCTTGGTCAGGATCGATTTGAAATCTATCATGGTTTCAGAGAAATCATACTCCATGGTTCGTTGTTCTTGTAGAATGTTGAACGACTATCCCAACTAAAATCTATCCACTCAACAAAAATTATTTCAGAGAAATCATACTCCATGGTAAGTTGTTCTTGTAGAATGTTGAAGGACTACCCCAACTAAAATCTATCCACTCAACAAAAATTATTTCAGAGAAATCATACTCCATGCTTCGTTGTTCTTGTAGAATGTTGAACGACTACCCCAACTAAAATCTATCCACTCAACAAAAATTATTTCACACCACAGACTCATCTTGGTCAGGATCGATTTGAAATCTATCATGGTTTCAGAGAAATCATACTCCATGGTTCGTTGTTCTTGTAGAATGTTGAACGACTACCCCAACTAAAATCTATCCACTCAACAAAAATTATTTCATACCACAGACTCATCTTGGTCAGGATCGATTTGAAATCTATCATGGTTTCAGAGAAATCATAGTCCATGGTAAGTTGTTCTTGTAGAATGTTGAACGACTACCCCAACTAAAATCTATCCACTCAACAAAAATTATTTCAGAGAAATCATACTCCATGGTTCGTTGTTCTTGTAGAATGTTGAACGACTACCCCAACTAAAATCTATCCACTCAACAAAAATTATTTCACACCACAGACTCATCTTGGTCAGGATCGATTTGAAATCTATCATGGTTTCAGAGAAATCATACTCCATGGTTCGTTGTTCTTGTAGAAAGTTGAACGACTACCCCAACTAAAATCTATCCACTCAACAAAAATTATTTCACACCACAGACTCATCTTGGTCAGGATCGATTTGAAATCTATCATGGTTTCAGAGAAATCATACTCCATGGTTCGTTGTTCTTGTAGAATGTTGAACGACTACCCCAACTAAAATCTATCCACTCAACAAAAATTATTTCACACCACAGACTCATCTTGGTCAGGATCGATTTGAAATCTATCATGGTTTCAGAGAAATCATACTCCATGGTAAGTTGTTCTTGTAGAATGTTGAACGACTATCCCAACTAAAATCTATCCACTCAACAAAAATTATTTCACACCACAGACTCATCTTGGTCACGATCGATTTGAAATCTATCATGGTTTCAGAGAAATCATACTCCATGGTAAGTTGTTCTTGTAGAATGTTGAACGACTATCCCAACTAAAATCTATCCACTCAACAAAAATTATTTCAGAGAAATCATACTCCATGGTTCGTTGTTCTTGTAGAATGTTGAACGACTATCCCAACTAAAATCTATCCACTCAACAAAAATTATTTCACACCACAGACTCATCTTGGTCAGGATCGATTTGAAATCTATCATGGTTTCAGAAAAATCATACTCCATGGTTCGTTGTTCTTGTAGAATGTTGAACGACTACCCCAACTAAAATCTATCCACTCAACAAAAATTATTTCACACCACAGACTCATCTTGGTCAAGATCGATTTGAAATCTATCATGGTTTCAGAGAAATCATACTCTATGGTTCGTTGTCCTTGTAAAATGTTGAACGACTAAACCAACTAAAATCTATCCACTCAACAAAAATTATTTCAGAGAAATCATAGTCCATGGTAACTTGTTCTTGTAGAATGTTGAACGACTACCCCAACTAAAATCTATCCACTCAACAAAAATTATTTCAGAGAAATCATACTCCATGGTTCGTTGTTCTTGCAGAATGTTGAACGACTATCCCAACTAAAATCTATCCACTCAACAAAAATTATTTCAGAGAAATCATAGTCCATGGTTCGTTGTTCTTGTAGAATGTTGAACGACTACCCGTAACTAAAATCTATCCACTCAACAAAAATTATTGCACACCACAGTCTCATCTTGGTCATAATCGATTTGAAACCTATCATGGTTTCAGAGAAATCATACTCCATGGTAAGTTGTTCTTGTAGAATGTTGAACGACTAAACCTAACTAAAATCTATCCACTCAACAAAAATTATTTCACACCACAGACTCATCTTGGTCAGGATCGATTTGAAATCTATCATGGTTTCAGAGAAATCATACTCCATGGTTCGTTGTTCTTGTAGAATGTTGAACGACTATCCCAACTAAAATCTATCCACTCAACAAAAATTATTTCACACCACAGACTCATCTTGGTCAGGATCGATTTGAAATCTATCATGGTTTCAGAGAAATCATACTCCATGGTAAGTTGTTCTTGTAGAATGTTGAACGACTATCCCAACTAAAATCTATCCACTCAACAAAAATTATTTCACACCACAGACTCATCTTGGTCACGATCGATTTGAAATCTATCATGGTTTCAGAGAAATCATACTCCATGGTAAGTTGGTCTTGTAGAATGTTGAACGACTACCCTAACTAAAATCTATCCACTCAACAAAAATTATTTCAGAGAAATCATACTCCATGGTTCGTTGTTCTTGTAAAATGTTGAACGACTACAACAACTAAAATCTATCCACTCAACAAAAATTATTTCAGAGAAATCATACTCCATGGTAAGTTGTTCTTGTAGAATGTTGAACGACTACCCCAACTAAAATCTATCCACTCAACAAACATTATTTCAGAGAAATCATACTCCATGCTTCGTTGTTCTTGTAGAATGTTGAACGACTACCCCAACTAAAATCTATCCACTCAACAAAAATTATTTCACACCACAGACTCATCTTGGTCAGGATCGATTTGAAATCTATCATGGTTTCAGAGAAATCATACTCCATGGTAAGTTGTTCTTGTAGAATGTTGAACGACTACCCCAACTAAAATCTATCCACTCAACAAAAATTATTTCAGCGAAATCATACTCCATGGTTCGTTGTTCTTGTAAAATGTTGAACGACTACCCCAACTAAAATCTATCCACTCAACAAAAATTATTTCAGAGAAATCATACTCCATGGTAAGTTGCTCTTGTAGAATGTTGAACGACTACCCCAACTAAAATCTATCCAGTCAACAAAAATTATTTCACACCACAGACTCATCTTGGTCAGGATCGATTTGAAATCTATCATGGTTTCAGAGAAATTATACTCCATGGTTCGTTGTTCTTGTAGAAAGTTGAACGACTACCCCAACTAAAATCTATCCACTCAACAAAAATTATTTCACACCGCAGACTCATCTTGGTCAGGATCGATTTGAAATCTATCATGGTTTCAGAGAAATCATACTCCATGGTTCGTTGTTCTTGTAAAATGTTGAACGACTACCCCAACTAAAATCTATCCACTCAACAAAAATTATTTCAGAGAAATCATACTCCATGATAAGTTGCTCTTGTAGAATGTTGAACGACTACCCCAACTAAAATCTATCCACTCAACAAAAATTATTTCACACCACAGACTCATCTTGGTCAGGATCGATTTGAAATCTATCATGGTTTCAGAGAAATCATAGTCCATGGTAAGTTGTTCTTGTAGAATGTTGAACGACTACCCCAACTAAAATCTATCCACTCAACAAAAATTATTTCACACCACAGACTCATCTTGGTCAGGATCGATTTGAAATCTATCATGGTTTCAGAGAAATCATACTCCATGGTAAGTTGTTCTTGTAGAATGTTGAACGACTATCCCAACTAAAATCTATCCACTCAACAAAAATTATTTCAGAGAAATCTTACTCCATGGTTCGTTGTTCTTGTAGAATGTTGAACGACTATCCCAACTAAAATCTATCCACTCAATAAAAATTATTTCAGAGAAATCATACTCCATGGTTCGTTGTTCTTGTAAAATGTTGAACGACTACCCCAACTAAAATCTATCCACTCAACAAAAATTATTTCAGAGAAATCATACTCCATGGTAAGTTGTTCTTGTAGAATGTTGAACGACTACCCCAACTAAAATCTATCCACTCAACAAAAATTATTTCACACCACAGACTCATCTTGGTCAGAATCGATTTGAAATCTATCATGGTTTCAGAGAAATCATACTCCATGGTAAGTTGTTCTTGTAGAATGTTGAACGACTATCCCAACTAAAATCTATCCACCCAACAAAAATTATTTCACACCGCAGACTCATCTTGGTCAGGATCGATTTGAAATCTATCATGGTTTCAGAGAAATCATACTCCATGGTAAGTTGTTCTTGTAGAATGTTGAACGACTACCCCAACTAAAATCTATCCACTCAACAAAAATTATTTCACACCACAGATTCATCTTGGTCAGAATCGATTTGAAATCTATCATGGTTTCAGAGAAATCATACTCCATGGTTCGTTGTTCTTGTAGAATGTTGAACGACTACCCCAACTAAAATCTATCCACTCAACAAAAATTATTTCACATCACAGACTCATCTTGGTCAGGATCGATTTGAAATCTATCATGGTTTCAGAGAAATCATACTCCATGGTTCGTTGTTCTTGTAGATTGTTGAACAACTACCCCAACTAAAATCTATCCACTCAACAAAAATTATTTCACACCCCAGACTCATCTTGGTCAGGATCGATTTGAAATCTATCATGGTTTCAGAGAAATCATAGTCCATGGTAAGTTGTTCTTGTAGAATGTTGAACGACTATCCCAACTAAAATCTATCCACTCAACAAAAATTATTTCAGAGAAATCATACTCCATGGTTCGTTGTTCTTGTAGAATGTTGAACGACTATCCCAACTAAAATCTATCCACTCAACAAAAATTATTTCAGAGAAATCATACTCCATGGTTCGTTGTTCTTGTAAAATGTCGAACGACTACCCCAACTAAAATCTATCCACTCAACAAAAATTATTTCACACCACAGACTCATCTTGGTCAGGATCGATTTGAAATCTATCATGGTTTCAGAGAAATCATACTCCATGGTAAGTTGTTCTTGTAGAATGTTGAACGACTATCCCAACTAAAATCTATCCACTCAACAAAAATTATTTCACACCACAGACTCATCTTGGTCAGGATCGATTTGAAATCTATCATGGTTTCAGAGAAATCATACTCCATGGTTCGTTGTTCTTGTAAAATGTTGAACGACTACCCCAACTAAAATCTATATACTCAACAAAAATTATTTCACACCACAGACTCATCTTGGTGAGGATCGATTTGAAATCTATCATGGTTTCAGAGAAATCATACTCCATGGTTCGTTGTTCTTGTAGAATGTTGAACGACTATCCCAACTAAAATCTATCCACTCAACAAAAATTATTTCACATCACAGACTCATCTTGGTCAGGATCGATTTGAAATCTATCATGGTTTCAGAGAAATCATACTCCATGGTTCGTTGTTCTTGTAGAATGTTGAACGACTACCCCAACTAAAATCTATCCACTCAACAAAAATTATTTCACACCCCAGACTCATCTTGGTCAGGATCGATTTGAAATCTATCATGGTTTCAGAGAAATCATAGTCCATGGTAAGTTGTTCTTGTAGAATGTTGAACGACTATCCCAACTAAAATCTATTTACTCAACAAAAATTATTTCACATCACAGACTCATCTTGGTCAGGATCGATTTGAAATCTATCATGGTTTCAGAGAAATCATACTCCATGGTAAGTTGTTCTTGTAGAATGTTGAACGACTACCCCAACTAAAATCTATCCACTCAACAAAAATTATTTCACACCACAGACTCATCTTGGTCAGGATCGATTTGAAATCTATCATGGTTTCAGAGAAATCATAGTCCATGGTAAGTTGTTCTTGTAGAATGTTGAACGACTACCCCAACTAAAATCTATCCACTCAACAAAAATTATTTCACACCACAGACTCATCTTGGTCAGGATCGATTTGAAATCTATCATGGTTTCAGAGAAATCATACTCCATGGTAAGTTGTTCTTGTAGAATGTTGAACGACTATCCCAACTAAAATCTATCCACTCAACAAAAATTATTTCAGAGAAATCTTACTCCATGGTTCGTTGTTCTTGTAGAATGTTGAACGACTATCCCAACTAAAATCTATCCACTCAATAAAAATTATTTCAGAGAAATCATACTCCATGGTTCGTTGTTCTTGTAAAATGTTGAACGACTACCCCAACTAAAATCTATCCACTCAACAAAAATTATTTCAGAGAAATCATACTCCATGGTAAGTTGTTCTTGTAGAATGTTGAACGACTACCCCAACTAAAATCTATCCACTCAACAAAAATTATTTCACACCACAGACTCATCTTGGTCAGAATCGATTTGAAATCTATCATGGTTTCAGAGAAATCATACTCCATGGTAAGTTGTTCTTGTAGAATGTTGAACGACTATCCCAACTAAAATCTATCCACCCAACAAAAATTATTTCACACCGCAGACTCATCTTGGTCAGGATCGATTTGAAATCTATCATGGTTTCAGAGAAATCATACTCCATGGTAAGTTGTTCTTGTAGAATGTTGAACGACTACCCCAACTAAAATCTATCCACTCAACAAAAATTATTTCACACCACAGATTCATCTTGGTCAGAATCGATTTGAAATCTATCATGGTTTCAGAGAAATCATACTCCATGGTTCGTTGTTCTTGTAGAATGTTGAACGACTACCCCAACTAAAATCTATCCACTCAACAAAAATTATTTCACATCACAGACTCATCTTGGTCAGGATCGATTTGAAATCTATCATGGTTTCAGAGAAATCATACTCCATGGTTCGTTGTTCTTGTAGATTGTTGAACAACTACCCCAACTAAAATCTATCCACTCAACAAAAATTATTTCACACCCCAGACTCATCTTGGTCAGGATCGATTTGAAATCTATCATGGTTTCAGAGAAATCATAGTCCATGGTAAGTTGTTCTTGTAGAATGTTGAACGACTATCCCAACTAAAATCTATCCACTCAACAAAAATTATTTCAGAGAAATCATACTCCATGGTTCGTTGTTCTTGTAGAATGTTGAACGACTATCCCAACTAAAATCTATCCACTCAACAAAAATTATTTCAGAGAAATCATACTCCATGGT
Source organism: Xylota sylvarum (assembly GCA_905220385.1). NCBI lineage: Eukaryota > Metazoa > Arthropoda > Insecta > Diptera > Syrphidae > Xylota > Xylota sylvarum. The sequence goes on along the minus strand of CAJMZQ010000068.1, from coordinate 382,628 downwards.
TCGTTGTTCTTGTAAAATGTCGAACGACTACCCCAACTAAAATCTATCCACTCAACAAAAATTATTTCACACCACAGACTCATCTTGGTCAGGATCGATTTGAAATCTATCATGGTTTCAGAGAAATCATACTCCATGGTAAGTTGTTCTTGTAGAATGTTGAACGACTATCCCAACTAAAATCTATCCACTCAACAAAAATTATTTCACACCACAGACTCATCTTGGTCAGGATCGATTTGAAATCTATCATGGTTTCAGAGAAATCATACTCCATGGTTCGTTGTTCTTGTAAAATGTTGAACGACTACCCCAACTAAAATCTATATACTCAACAAAAATTATTTCACACCACAGACTCATCTTGGTGAGGATCGATTTGAAATCTATCATGGTTTCAGAGAAATCATACTCCATGGTTCGTTGTTCTTGTAGAATGTTGAACGACTATCCCAACTAAAATCTATCCACTCAACAAAAATTATTTCACATCACAGACTCATCTTGGTCAGGATCGATTTGAAATCTATCATGGTTTCAGAGAAATCATACTCCATGGTTCGTTGTTCTTGTAGAATGTTGAACGACTACCCCAACTAAAATCTATCCACTCAACAAAAATTATTTCACACCCCAGACTCATCTTGGTCAGGATCGATTTGAAATCTATCATGGTTTCAGAGAAATCATAGTCCATGGTAAGTTGTTCTTGTAGAATGTTGAACGACTATCCCAACTAAAATCTATTTACTCAACAAAAATTATTTCACATCACAGACTCATCTTGGTCAGGATCGATTTGAAATCTATCATGGTTTCAGAGAAATCATACTCCATGGTTCGTTGTTCTTGTAGAATGTTGAACGACTATCCCAACTAAAATCTATCCACTCAACAAAAATTATTTCACATCACAGACTCATCTTGGTCAGGATCGATTTGAAATCTATCATGGTTTCAGAGAAATCATACTCCATGGTTCGTTGTTCTTGTAGAATGTTGAACGACTATCCCAACTAAAATCTATCCACTCAACAAAAATTATTTCACATCACAGACTCATCTTGGTCAGGATCGATTTGAAATCTATCATGGTTTCAGAGAAATCATACTCCATGGTTCGTTGTTCTTGTAGAATGTTGAACGACTACCCCAACTAAAATCTATCCACTCAACAAAAATTATTTCACACCCCAGACTCATCTTGGTCAGGATCGATTTGAAATCTATCATGGTTTCAGAGAAATCATACTCCATGGTTCGTTGTTCTTGTAAAATGTTGAACGACTACCCCAACTAAAATCTATATACTCAACAAAAATTATTTCACACCACAGACTCATCTTGGTGAGGATCGATTTGAAATCTATCATGGTTTCAGAGAAATCATACTCCATGGTTCGTTGATCTTGTAGAATGTTGAACGACTATCCCAACTAAAATCTATCCACTCAACAAAAATTATTTCACATCACAGACTCATCTTGGTCAGGATCGATTTGAAATCTATCATGGTTTCAGAGAAATCATATTCCATGGTTCGTTGTTCTTGTAGAATGTTGAACGACTACCCCAACTAAAATCTATCCACTCAACAAAAATTATTTCACACCCCAGACTCATCTTGGTCAGGATCGATTTGAAACCTATCATGGTTTCAGAGAAATCATAGTCCATGGTAAGTTGTTCTTGTAGAATGTTGAACGACTATCCCAACTAAAATCTATCCACTCAACAAAAATTATTTCAGAGAAATCATACTCCATGCTTCGTTGTTCTTGTAGAATGTTGAACGACTACCCCAACTAAAATCTATCCACTCAACAAAAATTATTTCAGAGAAATCATACTCCATGGTTCGTTGTTCTTGTAAAATGTTGAACGACTACCCCAACTAAAATCTATCCACTCAACAAAAATTATTTCACACCACAGACTCATCTTGGTCAGGATCGATTTGAAATCTATCATGGTTTCAGAGAAATCATACTCCATGTTAAGTTGTTCTTGTAGAATGTTGAACGACTATCCCAACTAAAATCTATCCACTCAACAAAAATTATTTCACACCACAGACTCATCTTGGTCAGGATCGATTTGAAATCTATCATGGTTTCAGAGAAATCATACTCCATGGTTCGTTGTTCTTGTAAAATGTTGAACGACTATCCCAACTAAAATCTATCCACTCAACAAAAATTATTTCACACCACAGACTCATCTTGGTCAGGATCGATTTGAAATCTATCATGGTTTCAGAGAAATCATACTCCATGGTTCGTTGTTCTTGTAAAATGTTGAACGACTACCCCAACTAAAATCTATATACTCAACAAAAATTATTTCAAACCACAGACTCATCTTGGTGAGGATCGATTTGAAATCTATCATGGTTTCAGAGAAATCATACTCCATGGTTCGTTGTTCTTGTAGAATGTTGAACGACTATCCCAACTAAAATCTATCCACTCAACAAAAATTATTTCACACCACAGACTCATCTTGGTCAGGATCGATTTGAAATCTATCATGGTTTCAGAGAAATCATACTCCATGGTTCGTTGTTCTTGTAGAATGTTGAACGAATACCCCAACTTAAATCTATCCACTCAACAAAAATTATTTCACACCACAGACTCATCTTGGTCAGGATCGATTTGAAATCTATCATGGTTTCAGAGAAATCATACTCCATGGTTCGTTGTTCTTGTAGAATGTTGAACGACTATCCCAACTAAAATCTATCCACTCAACAAAAATTATTTCAGAGAAATCATAGTCCATGGTAAGTTGTTCTTGTAGAATGTTGAACGACTACCCTAACTAAAATCTATCCACTCAACAAAAATTATTTCACACCACAGACTCATCTTGGTCAGGATCGATTTGAAATCTATCATGGTTTCACAGAAATCATACTCCATGGTTCGTTGTTCTTGTAAAATGTTGAACGACTACCCCAACTAAAATCTATCCACTCAACAAAAATTATTTCACACCACAGACTCATCTTGGTCAGGATCGATTTGAAATCTATCATGGTTTCAGAGAAATCATACTCCATGGTTCGTTGTTCTTGTAGAATGTTGAACGACTATCCCAACTAAAATCTATCCACTCAACAAAAATTATTTCACACCACAGACTCATCTTGGTCAGGATCGATTTGAAATCTATCATGGTTTCAGAGAAATCATACTCCATGGTTCGTTGTTCTTGTAGAATGTTGAACGACTACCCCAACTAAAATCTATCCACTCAACAAAAATTATTTCAGAGAAATCATACTCCTGGGTAAGTTGTTCTTGTAGAATGTTGAACGACTATCCCAACTAAAATCTATCCACTCAACAAAAATTATTTCAGAGAAATCATACTCCATGGTAAGTTGTTCTTGTAGAATGTTGAACGACTACCCCAACTAAAATCTATCCAGTCAACAAAAATTATTTCAGAGAAATCATACTCCATGGTTCGTTGTTCTTGTAGAATGTTGAACGACTATCCAACTAAAATCTATCCACTCAACAAAAATTATTTCAGAGAAATCATAGTCCATGGTAAGTTGTTCTTGTAGAATGTTGAACGACTACCCTAACTAAAATCTATCCACTCAACAAAAATTATTTCACACCACAGACTCATCTTGGTCAGGATCGATTTGAAATCTATCATGGTTTCAGAGAAATCATACTCCATGGTTCGTTGTTCTTGTAGAATGTTGAACGACTATCCCAACTAAAATCTATCCACTCAACAAAAATTATTTCACACCACAGACTGATCTTGGTCAGGATCGATTTGAAATCTATCATGGTTTCAGAGAAATCATACTCCATGGTTCGTTGTTCTTGCAGAATGTTGAACGACTACCCCAACTTAAATCTATCCACTCAACAAAAATTATTTCACACCACAGACTCATCTTGGTCAGGATCGATTTGAAATCTATCATGGTTTCAGAGAAATCATACTCCATGGTTCGTTGTTCTTGTAAAATGTTGAACGAATATCCCAACTAAAATCTATCCACTCAACAAAAATTATTTCAGAGAAATCATAGTCCATGGTAAGTTGTTCTTGTAGAATGTTGAACGACTACCCTAACTAAAATCTATCCACTCAACAAAAATTATTTCACACCACAGACTCATCTTGGTTAGGATCGATTTGAAATCTATCATGGTTTCACAGAAATCATACTCCATGGTTCGTTGTTCTTGTAAAATGTTGAACGACTACCCCAACTAAAATCTATCCACTCAACAAAAATTATTTCACACCACAGATTCATCTTGGTCAGGATCGATTTGAAATCTATCATGGTTTCAGAGAAATCATACTCCATGGTTCGTTGTTCTTGTAGAATGTTGAACGACTATCCCAACTAAAATCTATCCACTCAACAAAAATTATTTCACACCACAGACTCATCTTGGTCAGGATCGATTTGAAATCTATCATGGTTTCAGAGAAATCATACTCCATGGTAAGTTGTTCTTGTAGAATGTTGAACGACTACCAAAACTAAAATCTATCCACTCAACAAAAATTATTTCACACCACAGACTCATCTTGGTCAGGATCGATTTGAAATCTATCATGGTTTCAGAGAAATCATACTCCATGGTAAGTTGTTCCTGTAGAATGTTGAACGACTACCCCAACTAAAATCTATCCACTCCACAAAAATTATTTCACACCACAGACTCATCTTGGTCAGGATCGATTTGAAATCAATCATGGTTTCAGAGAAATCATACTCCATGGTAAGTTGTTCTTGTAGAATGTTGAACGACTATCCCAACTAAAATCTATCCACTCAACAAAAATTATTTCACACCACAGACTCATCTTGGTCAGGATCGATTTGAAATCTATCATGGTTTCAGAGAAATCATACTCCATGGTTCGTTGTTCTTGTAGAATGTTGAACGACTACCCCAACTAAAATCTATCCACTCAACAAAAATTATTTCAGAGAAATCATACTCCTTGGTAAGTTGTTCTTGTAGAATGTTGAACGACTATCCCAACTAAAATCTATCCACTCAACAAAAATTATTTCAGAGAAATCATACTCCATGGTAAGTTGTTCTTGTAGAATGTTGAACGACTACCCCAACTAAAATCTATCCAGTCAACAAAAATTATTTCAGAGAAATCATACTCCATGGTTCGTTGTTCTTGTAGAATGTTGAACGACTATCCCAACTAAAATCTATCCACTCAACAAAAATTATTTCAGAGAAATCATACTCCATGGTTCGTTGTTCTTGTAGAATGTTGAACGACTACCCCAACTAAAATATATCCACTCAACAAAAATTATTTCACACCACAGACTCATCTTGGTCAGGATCGATTTGAAATCTATCATGGTCTCAGAGAAATCATACTCCATGGTAAGTTGTTCTTGTAGAATGTTGAACGACTATCCCAACTAAAATCTATCCACTCAACAAAAATTATTTCACACCACAGACTCATCTTGGTCAGGATCGATTTGAAATCTATCATGGTTTCAGAGAAATCATAGTCCATGTTAAGTTGTTCTTGTAGAATGTTGAACGACTATCCCAACTAAAATCTATCCACTCAACAAAAATTATTTCAGAGAAATCATACTCCATGGTTCGTTGTTCTTGTAGAATGTTGAACGACTACCCCAACTAAAATATATCCACTCAACAAAAATTATTTCACACCACAGACTCATCTTGGTCAGGATCGATTTGAAATCTATCATGGTTTCAGAGAAATCATACTCCATGGTTCGTTGTTCTTGTAGAATGTTGAATGACTACCCCAACTAAAATCTATCCACTCAACAAAAATTATTTCACACCACAGACTCATCTTGGTCAGGATCGATTTGAAATCTATCATGGTTTCAGAGAAATCATAGTCCATGGTTCGTTGTTCTTGTAGAATGTTGAACGACTACCCCAACTAAAATCTATCCACTCAACAAAAATTATTTCAGAGAAATCATACTCCATGGTTCGTTGTTCTTGTAGAATGTTGAACGACTACCCCAACTAAAATCTATCCACTCAACAAAAATTATTTCAGAGAAATCATACTCCATGGTTCGTTGTTCTTGTAGAATGTTGAACGACTACCCCAACTAAAATATATCCACTCAACAAAAATTATTTCACACCACAGACTCATCTTGGTCAGGACCGATTTGAAATCTATCATGGTTTCAGAGAAATCATACTTCATGGTTCGTTGTTCTTGTAGAATGTTGAACGACTATCCCAACTAAAATCTATCCACTCAACAAAAATTATTTCAGAGAAATCATACTCCATGGTAAGTTGTTCTTGTAGAATGTTGAACGACTATCCCAACTAAAATCTATCCACTCAACAAAAATTATTTTACACCACAGACTCATCTTGGTCAGGATCGATTTGAAATCTATCATGGTTTCAGAGAAATCATACTCCATGGTTCGTTGTTCTTGTAAAATGTTGAACGACTACCCCAACTAAAATCTATATACTCAACAAAAATTATTTCAGAGAAATCATACTCCATGGTTCGTTGTTCTTGTAGAATGTTGAACGACTACCCCAAATAAAATCTATCCACTCAACAAAAATTATTTCAGAGAAATCATACTCCATGGTAAGTTGTTCTTGTAGAATGTTGAACGACTACCCCAACTAAAATCTATCCACTCAACAAAAATTATTTCACACCACAGACTCATCTTGGTCAGGATCGATTTGAAATCTATCATGGTTTCAGAGGAATCATACTCCATGGTTCGTTGTTCTTGTAGAATGTTGAATGACTACCCCAACTAAAATCTATCCACTCAACAAAAATTATTTCACACCACAGACTCATCTTGGTCAGGATCGATTTGAAATCTATCATGGTTTCAGAGAAATCATAAGTAGTCCATGGTTCGTTGTTCTTGTAGAATGTTGAACGACTACCCCAACTAAAATCTATCCACTCAACAAAAATTATTTCAGAGAAATCATACTCCATGGTTCGCTGTTCTTGTAGAATGTTGAACGACTACCCCAACTAAAATCTATCCACTCAACAAAAATTATTTCAGAGAAATCATACTCCATGATTCGTTGTTCTTGTAGAATGTTGAACGACTACCCCAACTAAAATATATCCACTCAACAAAAATTATTTCACACCACAGACTCATCTTGGTCAGGATCGATTTGAAGTCTATCATGGTTTCAGAGAAATCATACTCCATGGTTCGTTGTTCTTGTAGAATGTTGAATGACTACCCCAACTAAAATCTATCCACTCAACAAAAATTATTTCACACCACAGACTCATCTTGGTCAGGATCGATTTGAAATCTATCATGGTTTCAGAGAAATCATAGTCCATGGTTCGTTGTTCTTGTAGAATGTTGAACGACTACCCCAACTAAAATCTATCCACTCAACAAAAATTATTTCAGAGAAATCATACTCCATGATTCGTTGTTCTTGTAGAATGTTGAACGACTACCCCAACTAAAATCTATCCACTCAACAAAAATTATTTCAGAGAAATCATACTCCATGTTTCGTTGTTCTTGTAGAATGTTGAACGACTATCCCAACTAAAATCTATCCACTCAACAAAAATTATTTCACACCACAGACTCATCTTGGTCAGGATCGATTTGAAATCCATCATGGTTTCAGAGAAATCATACTCCATGGTTCGTTGTTCTTGTAGAATGTTGAACGACTATCCCAACTAAAATCTATCCACTCAACAAAAATTATTTCAGAGAAATCATACTCCATGGTAAGTTGTTCTTGTAGAATGTTGAACGACTATCCCAACTAAAATCTATCCACTCAACAAAAATTATTTCACACCACAGACTCATCTTGGTCAGGATCGATTTGAAATCTATCATGGTTTCAGAGAAATCATACTCCATGGTTCGTTGTTCTTGTAAAATGTTGAACGACTACCCCAACTAAAATCTATATACTCAACAAAAATTATTTCACACCACAGACTCATCTTGGTGAGGATCGATTTGAAATCTATCATGGTTTCAGAGAAATCATACTCCATGGTTCGTTGTTCTTGTAGAATGTTGAACGACTATCCCAACTAAAATCTATCCACTCAACAAAAATTATTTCACACCACAGACTCATCTTGGTCAGGATCGATTTGAAATCTATCATGGTTTCAGAGAAATCATACTCCATGGTTCGTTGTTCTTGTAAAATGTTGAACGACTACCCCAACTAAAAGCTATATACTCAACAAAAATTATTTCACACCACAGACTCATCTTGGTGAGGATCGATTTGAAATCTATCATGGTTTCAGAGAAATCATACTCCATGGTTCGTTGTTCTTGTAGAATGTTGAACGACTATCCCAACTAAAAGCTATCCACTCAACAAAAATTATTTCACACCACAGACTCATCTTGGTCAGGATCGATTTGAAATCTATCATGGTTTCAGAGAAATCATACTCCATGGTTCGTTGTTCTTGTAGAATGTTGAACGACTACCCCAACTAAAATCTATCCACTCAACAAAAATTATTTCACACCACAGACTCATCTTGGTCAGGACCGATTTGAAATCTATCATGGTTTCAGAGAAATCATACTCCATGGTTCGTTGTTCTTGTAGAATGTTGAACGACTATCCCAACTAAAATCTATCCACTCAACAAAAATTATTTCAGAGAAATCATACTCCATGGTTCGTTGTTCTTGTAGAATGTTGAACGACTACCCCAACTAAAATCTATCCACTCAACAAAATTTATTTCACACCACAGACTCATCTTGGTCAGGACCGATTTGAAATCTATCATGGTTTCAGAGAAATCATACTCCATGGTTCGTTGTTCTTGTAGAATGTTGAACGACTATCCCAACTAAAATCTATCCACTCAACAAAAATTATTTCAGAGAAATCATACTCCATGGTTCGTTGTTCTTGTAAAATGTTGAACGACTACCCCAACTAAAATCTATCCACTCAACAAAAATTATTTCACACCACAGACTCATCTTGGTCAGGACCGATTTGAAATCTATCATGGTTTCAGAGAAATCATACTCCATGGTTCGTTGTTCTTGTAGAATGTTGAACGACTATCCCAACTAAAATCTATCCACTCAACAAAAATTATTTCAGAGAAATCATACTCCATGGTTCGCTGTTCTTGTAGAATGTTGAACGACTATCCCAACTAAAATCTATCCACTCAACAAAAATTATTTCAGAGAAATCATACTCCATGGTAAGTTGTTCTTGTAGAATGTTGAACGACTACCCCAACTAAAATCTATCCACTCAACAAAAATTATTTCAGAGAAATCATACTCCGTGGTAAGTTGTTCTTGTAGAATGTTGAACGACTATCACAACTAAAATCTATCCACTCAACAAAAATTATTTCACACCACAGACTCATCTTGGTCAGGATCGATTTGAAATCTATCATGGTTGCAGAGAAATCATACTCCATGGTAAGTTGTTCTTGTAGAATGTTGAACGACTATCCCAACTAAAATCTATCCACTCAACAAAACTTATTTCAGAGAAATCATACTCCATGGTTCGTTGTTCTTGTAGAATGTTGAACGACTACCCCAACTAAAATCTATCCACTCAACAAAAATTATTTCACACCACAGACTCATCTTGGTCAGGACCGATTTGAAATCTATCATGGTTTCAGAGAAATCATACTCCATGGTTCGTTGTTCTTGTAGAATGTTGAACGACTATCCCAACTAAAATCTATCCACTCAACAAAAATTATTTCAGAGAAATCATACTCCATGGTTCGTTGTTCTTGTAGAATGTTGAACGACTACCCCAACTAAAATCTATCTACTCAACAAAATTTATTTCACACCACAGACTCATCTTGGTCAGGACCGATTTGAAATCTATCATGGTTTCAGAGAAATCATACTCCATGGTTCGTTGTTCTTGTAGAATGTTGAACGACTATCCCAACTAAAATCTATCCACTCAACAAAAATTATTTCAGAGAAATCATACTCCATGGTTCGTTGTTCTTGTAAAATGTTGAACGACTACCCCAACTAAAAGCTATATACTCAACAAAAATTATTTCACACCACAGACTCATCTTGGTGAGGATCGATTTGAAATCTATCATGGTTTCAGAGAAATCATACTCCATGGTTCGTTGTTCTTGTAGAATGTTGAACGACTATCCCAACTAAAAGCTATCCACTCAACAAAAATTATTTCACACCACAGACTCATCTTGGTCAGGATCGATTTGAAATCTATCATGGTTTCAGAGAAATCATACTCCATGGTTCGTTGTTCTAGTAGAATGTTGAACGACTACCCCAACTAAAATCTATCCACTCAACAAAAATTATTTCACACCACAGACTCATCTTGGTCAGGACCGATTTGAAATCTATCATGGTTTCAGAGAAATCATACTCCATGGTTCGTTGTTCTTGTAGAATGTTGAACGACTATCCCAACTAAAATCTATCCACTCAACAAAAATTATTTCAGAGAAATCATACTCCATGGTTCGTTGTTCTTGTAGAATGTTGAACGACTACCCCAACTAAAATCTATCCACTCAACAAAATTTATTTCACACCACAGACTCATCTTGGTCAGGACCGATTTGAAATCTATCATGGTTTCAGAGAAATCATACTCCATGGTTCGTTGTTCTTGTAGAATGTTGAACGACTATCCCAACTAAAATCTATCCACTCAACAAAAATTATTTCAGAGAAATCATACTCCATGGTTCGTTGTTCTTGTAAAATGTTGAACGACTACCCCAACTAAAATCTATCCACTCAACAAAAATTATTTCACACCACAGACTCATCTTGGTCAGGACCGATTTGAAATCTATCATGGTTTCAGAGAAATCATACTCCATGGTTCGTTGTTCTTGTAGAATGTTGAACGACTATCCCAACTAAAATCTATCCACTCAACAAAAATTATTTCAGAGAAATCATACTCCATGGTTCGCTGTTCTTGTAGAATGTTGAGCGACTATCCCAACTAAAATCTATCCACTCAACAAAAATTATTTCAGAGAAATCATACTCCATGGTAAGTTGTTCTTGTAGAATGTTGAACGACTACCCCAACTAAAATCTATCCACTCAACAAAAATTATTTCAGAGAAATCATACTCCGTGGTAAGTTGTTCTTGTAGAATGTTGAACGACTATCACAACTAAAATCTATCCACTCAACAAAAATTATTTCACACCACAGACTCATCTTGGTCAGGATCGATTTGAAATCTATCATGGTTGCAGAGAAATCATACTCCATGGTAAGTTGTTCTTGTAGAATGTTGAACGACTATCCCAACTAAAATCTATCCACTCAACAAAACTTATTTCAGAGAAATCATACTCCATGGTTCGTTGTTCTTGTAGAATGTTGAACGACTACCCCAACTAAAATCTATCCACTCAACAAAAATTATTTCACACCACAGACTCATCTTGGTCAGGATCGATTTGAAATCTATCATGGTTTCAGAGAAATCATACTCCATGGTTCGTTGTTCTTGTAGAATGTTGAACGACTATCCCAACTAAAATCTATCCACTCAACAAAAATTATTTCACACCACAGACTCATCTTGGTCAGGATCGATTTGAAATCTATCATGGTTTCAGAGAAATCATACTCCATGGTAAGTTGTTCTTGTAGAATCTTGAACGACTACCCCAACTAAAATCTATCCACTCAACAAAAATTATTTCACACCACAGACTCATCTTGGTCAGGATCGATTTGAAATCTATCATGGTTTCAGAGAAATCATACTCCATGGTTCGCTGTTCTTGTAGAATGTTGAACTACTATCCCAACTAAAATCTATCCACTCAACAAAAATTATTTCAGAGAAATCATACTCCATGGTAAGTTGTTCTTGTAGAATGTTGAACGACTACCCCAACTAAAATCTATCCACTCAACAAAAATTATTTCAGAGAAATCATACTCCATGGTTCGCTGTTCTTGTAGAATGTTGAACGACTATCCCAACTAAAATCTATCCACTCAACAAAAATTATTTCAGAGAAATCATACTCCATGGTAAGTTGTTCTTGTAGAATGTTGAACGACTACCCCAACTAAAATCTATCCACTCAACAAAAATTATTTCAGAGAAATCATACTCCGTGGTAAGTTGTTCTTGTAGAATGTTGAACGACTATCCCAACCAAAATCTATCCACTCAACAAAAATTATTTCAGAGAAATCATACTCCATGGTTCGTTGTTCTTGTAGAATGTTGAACGACTACCGCAACTAAAATCTATCCACTCAAAATAATTATTTCAGAGAAATCATACTCCATGGTTCGTTGTTCTTGCAGAATGTTGAACGACTACCCCAACTAAAATCTATCCACTCAACAAAAATTATTTCAGAGAAATCATACTCCATGGTTCGTTGTTCTTGTAGAATGTTGAACGACTACCCCAACTAAAATCTATCCACTCAACAAAAATTATTTCACACCACAGACTCATCTTGGTCAGGATCGATTTGAAATCTATCATGGTTTCAGAGAAATCATACTCCATGGTAAGTTGTTCTTGTAGAATGTTGAACGACTACCCCAACTAAAATCTATCCACTCAACAAAAATTATTTCAGAGAAATCATACTCCATGGTAAGTTGTTCTTGTAGAATGTTGAACGACTACCCCAACTAAAATCTATCCACTCAACAAAAATTATTTCAGAGAAATCATACTCCATGGTTTGTTGTTCTTGTAGAATGTTGAACGATTATCCCAACTAAAATCTATCCACCCAACAAAAATTATTTCACACCACAGACTCATCTTGGTCAGGATCGATTTGAAATCTATCATGGTTTCAGAGAAATCATACTCCATGGTAAGTTGTTCTTGTAGAATGTTGAACGACTATCCCAACTAAAATCTATCCACTCAACAAAAATTATTTCACACCACAGACTCATCTTGGTCAGGATCGATTTGAAATCTATCATGGTTTCAGAGAAATCATACCAAATGGTTCGTTGTTCTTGTAGAATGTTGAACGACTATCCCAACTAAAATCTATCCACTCAACAAAAATTATTTCACACCACAGACTCACCTTGGTCAGGATCGTTTTGAAATCTATCATGGTTTCAGAGAAATCATACTCCATGGTAAGTTGTTCTTGTAGAATGTTGAACGACTATCCCAACTAAAATCTATCCACTCAACAAAAATTATTTCAGAGAAATCATACTCCATGGTAAGTTGTTCTTGTAGAATGTTGAACGACTACCCCAACTAAAATCTATCCACTCAACAAAAATTATTTCACACCACAGACTCATCTTGGTCAGGATCGATTTGAAATCTATCATGGTTTCAGAGAAATCATACTCCATGGTTCGTTGTTCTTGTAGAATGTTGAACGACTACCCCAACTAAAATCTATCCACTCAACAAAAATTATTTCAGAGAAATCATACTCCATGGTAAGTTGTTCTTGTAGAATGTTGAACGACTATCCCAACTAAAATCTATCCACTCAACAAAAATTATTTCACACCACAGACTCATCTTGGTCAGGATCGATTTGAAATCTATCATGGTTTCAGAGAAATCATACTCCATGGTTCGTTGTTCTTGTAGAATGTTGAACGACTACCCCAACTAAAATCTATCCACTCAACAAAAATTATTTCACACCACAGACTCATCTTGGTCAGGATCGATTTGAAATATATCATGGTTTCAGAGAAATCATAGTCCATGGTAAGTTGTTCTTGTAGAATGTTGAACGACTACCCCAACTAAAATCTATCCACTCAACAAAAATTATTTCACACCACAGACTCATCTTGATCAGGATCGATTTGAAATCTATCATGGTTTCAGAGAAATCATACTCCATGGTAAGTTGTTCTTGTAGAATGTTGAACGACTACCCCTAACTAAAATCTATCCACTCAACAAAAATTATTTCAGAGAAATCATACTCCATGGTAAGTTGTTCTTGTAGAATGTTGAACGACTACCCCAACTAAAATCTATCCACTCAACAAAAATTATTTCACACCACAGACTCATCTTGGTCAGGATCGATGTGAAATCTATCATGGTTTCAGAGAAATCATACTCCATGGTAAGTTGTTCTTGTAGAATGTTGAACGTCTACCCCAACTAAAATCTATCCACTCAACAAAAATTATTTCAGAGAAATCATACTACATGGTAAGTTGTTCTTGTAGAATGTTGAACGACTATCCCAACTAAAATCTATCCACTCAACAAAAATTATTTCACACCACAGACTCATCTTGGTCAGGATCGATTTGAAATCTATCATGGTTTCAGAGAAATCATACTCCATGGTTCGTTGTTCTTGTAGAATGTTGAACGACTACCCCAACTAAAATCTATCCACTCAACAAAAATTATTTCACACCACAGACTCATCTTGGTCAGGATCGATTTCAAATCTATCATGGTTTCAGAGAAATCATAGTCCATGGTAAGTTGTTCTTGTAGAATGTTGAACGACTATCCCAACTAAAATCTATCCACTCAACAAAAATTATTTCAGAGAAATCATACTCCATGGTAAGTTGTTCTTGTAGAATGTTGAACGACTACCCCAACTAAAATCTATCCACTCAACAAAAATTATTTCAGAGAAATCATACTCCATGGTAAGTTGTTCTTGTAGAATGTTGAACGACTATCCCAACTAAAATCTATCCACTCAACAAAAATTATTTCAGAGAAATCATACTCCATGTTTCGTTGTTCTTGTAGAATGTTGAACGACTACCCCAACTAAAATCTATCCACTCAACAAAAATTATTTCAGAGAAATCATACTCCATGGTTCGTTTTTCTTGTAGAATGTTGAACGACTACCCCAACTAAAATCTATCCACTCAAAAAAATTATTTCACACCACAGACTCATCTTGGTCAGGATCGATTTGAAATCTATCATGGTTTCAGAGAAATCATACTCCATGGTAAGTTGTTCTTGTAGAATGTTGAACGACTACCCCAACTAAAATCTATCCACTCAACAAAAATTATTTCAGAGAAATCATACTCCATGCTAAGTTGTTCTTGTAGAATGTTGAACGAATACCCCAACTAAAATCTATCCACTCAACAAAAATTATTTCACACCACAGACTCATCCTGCTCAGGATCGATTTGAAATCTATCATGGTTTCAGAGAAATCATACTCCATGGTAAGTTGTTCTTGTAGAATGTTGAACGACTATCCCAACTAAAATCTATCCACTCAACAAAATTTATTTCAGAGAAATCATACTCCATGGTAAGTTGTTCTTGTAGAATGTTGAACGACTACCCCAACTAAAATCCATCCACTCAACAAAAACTATTTCACACCACAGACTCATCTTGGTCAGGATCGATTTGAAATCTATCATGGTTTCAGAGAAATCATACTCCATGGTAAGTTGTTCTTGTAGAATGTTGAACGACTATCATAACTAAAATCTATCCACTCAACAAAAATTATTTCAGAGAAATCATACTCCATGGTAAGTTGTTCTTGTAGAATGTTGAACGACTATCCCAACTAAAATCTATCCACTCAACAAAATTTATTTCAGAGAAATCATACTCCATGGTAAGTTGTTCTTGTAGAATGTTGAACGACTACCCCAACTAAAATCTATCCACTCAACAAAAATTATTTCACACCACAGACTCATCCTGGTCAGGATCGATTTGAAATCTATCATGGTTTCAGAGAAATCATACTCCATGGTAAGTTGTTCTTGTAGAATGTTGAACGACTATCCCAACTAAAATCTATCCACTCAACAAAAATTATTTCAGAGAAATCATACTCCATGGTAAGTTGTTCTTGTAGAATGTTGAACGACTACCCCAACTAAAATCCATCCACTCAACAAAAACCATTTCACACCACAGACTCATTTTGGTCAGGATCGATTTGAAATCTATCATGGTTTCAGAGAAATCATACTCCATGGTAAGTTGTTCTTGTAGAATGTTGAACGACTACCCCAACTAAAATCTATCCACTCAACAAAAATTATTTCACACCACAGACTCATCTTGGTCAGGATCGATTTGAAATCTATCATGGTTGCAGAGAAATCATAGTCCATGGTTCGTTGTTCTTGTAGAATGTTGAACGACTATCCCAACTAAAATCTATCCACTCAACAAAAATTATTTCACACCACAGACTCATCTTGGTCAGGATCGATTTGAAATCTATCATGGTTTCAGAGAAATCATACTCCATGGTTCGTTGTTCTTGTAGAATGTTGAACGACTATCCCAACTGAAATCTATATACTCAACAAAAATTATTTCACACCACAGACTCATCTTGGTCAGGATCGATTTGAAATCTATCATGGTTTCAGAGAAATCATACTCCATGGTAAGTTGTTCTTGTAGAATGTTGAACGATTACCCCAACTAAAATCTATCCACTCAACAAAAATTATTTCAGAGAAATCATACTCCATGCTAAGTTGTTCTTGTAGAATGTTGAACGAATACCCCAACTAAAATCTATCCACTCAACAAAAATTATTTCACACCACAGACTCATCCTGCTCAGGATCGATTTGAAATCTATCATGGTTTCAGAGAAATCATACTCCATGGTTCGTTGTTCTTGTAGAATGTTGAACGACTACCCCAACTAAAATCTATCCACTCAACAAAATTTATTTCACACCACAGACTCATCTTGTTCAGGATCGATTTGAAATCTATCATGGTTTCAGAGAAATCATACTCCATGCTAAGTTGTTCTTGTAGAATGTTGAACGACTATCCCAACTAAAATCTATCCACTTACTTACTTACTTAACGGGCTCCCGACCCGTGAAGAGTCTCTGCCTGAGACACAGCAGCCTTCCACTCTCTTCGATCCCGGGCACGCTGCTTCCAGTTATCTAGACCAAGCGCTCTGGCATCCGCGATAGCTTGATCCTTAAAACGGAGGTTCGGTCTTCCTTGTCTTCTCGAACCTGGGGGCTGTGATTCGAAGATCCTCTTTGCTGGAGCATTATTGTCCATTCGCTCGATGTGGCCGAGCCAGTGTAGTCGACGTGTTTTGGCTTTTTGGACTACATCCACATCCTGGTACAGCTCATAGAGTTCGCGGTTATATCTTCTCCTCCATTCGCCCTCCTCGCATACGGGACCGAATATCCGACGAAGAATTTTTCTTTCGAAAGTGTTCAGTATTTGCTCTGCTTTCCTGCTTATCGTCCAGCACTCGGCTCCATACAGCAGAACTGGCAGGATCAAAGTTTTGTAGAGCATACATTTCGTCTTTCGAGTTAGGAGTTTTGACCCCATTTGTTTCGCCAAACCGAAGTAGCAGCGGTTTCCTAGGGTAAGTCTTCGTCGAATCTCCACTAAGTTGTCATTCGTGGAGTTGATATTTACTCCGAGGTAGGTAAACTCCTTAACCACTTCGAAGTTACTGTTGCCAACAGTGACGTTTTGTCCTAGGCGGTGGACAGATGCTTCTTTGTTTGTTGACAACATGTATTTGGTTTTGTCCTCATTCACTTCAAGGCCAACACGTTTCGCCTCTTCTTCAATTGCCGTAAAAGCCTCTAACACGGCGCGCTGGGAGCGACCGATGATGTCGATGTCGTCTGCGTATCCCAGCAACTGGACAGATTTGTTGAAGATAGTGCCTTCCGTGTTTACACCTGCCCTGCGCACTATCTGTTCCAGCACAAGATTGAAGAAGTCACATGATAGCGCATCCCCTTGCCGAAATCCGGTGCATGTTTGGAATAGTTCAGAGGAACTGTTGCCGAATTGCACGTTGCACCGCGTGTTATCCAGCGTCACGCGGCACAGCTGGATCAGTTTAGCCGGGATCCCGAATTCGGCCATCGCCTTGTAGAGCTCAAGACGATGAATGCTATCATATGCGGCTTTAAAGTCGATGAAGAGATGGTGAGTCTCGACTTGAAATTCGTTGGTCTTTTCCAGGATTTGCCTTAGTGTGAAAATTTGGTCGATCGTCGATCTGCCGGGCCGGAAGCCACACTGGTACGTGCCGATTAGTGTGCTGCAGAAAGGCTTCAGACGTTCACACAGTACGTTGGATAGGATCTTATATGCGACATTAAGCAGGGATATGCCTCGGTAGTTCTTACAAGACATAGGATCGCCTTTCTTGAAGATGGGGCATATAGAGCTGATAGTCCAGTCATCGGGCATGACTTCATCCACCCACACTTGGTTGATGACTTGGTGCATGCACCCCACCAAAGCATCACCACCATGTTTGAAAAGCTCTGCTGGTAGACCATCAGAGCCGGCGGCCTTGTTGTTCTTCAGCTTTTTGATAGCTGAGCCGACCTCTTCAAAACTAGGAGGGGGAATGGATTCTTCATTGACTGGATGCGGGTTCTCTTCTTGCCCTATCACTCTCTCTACCTGCCCATTAAGTAGCTGCTGGAAATGCTGCTTAAATACATCTACTATTCCCTGTGCTTCGGTGACTAGGTTTCCTTCACTGTTTCGAAGAGCCTGCGTTCCGGGCTTGAAGCCAGCTGCCAGTTGCTTGGCTTTCCTGAAAAACATCCGGATGTTGTTCCTATCGCGGGACTCTTCGATATCCTTGAGCTGGGAGGCTGCGTGGGCCCTTTTCTTCTTACGCAGTATCTTCTTCTCCTCCCTTCTTCTGGTTCGATACTCTTCTCTCGCTGCCCTTGTTTTGCGTTGCAGCGCTTGCAAGTGTGCATTTTCTGTCACCTTTTTCCGGCGTACGCATTCATCATCATACCAAGGGCTCTTTTTGGGTGGTGGCTGGTAGCCTATGGTGGTCTCTGCTACCCCTTTGATGATGTCGCGATACTGGTTCCACAGATTGTTGGCGTTTGTGGATGGTGAATGCACAGCGGAGAGTCTCTCACTCAGGCGCTCCCTGTAGGCTCTGGCTACTCCAGACGTGCTAAGGCTTCCAACGTTGAATTTCTTTTTCTGGGCGGTCTGCAGCTTCTTCTCATTGGATAGTCGAGCTCTGAACTTAGCTGCAACAAGAAAATGGTCAGAGTCGACGTTTGCCCCTCTGAACGTTTGCACATTCAGAATGTTGGATGCGTGCCTCGCATCTATTAGCACGTGGTCGATTTGGTTGGCGGTTCGACCATCTGGAGAGCGCCAGGTTGCTGTGTGGATTCGTAGTCTTGGAAACCTAGTGCTACTTATCACCGTATTACGAGCTGCTGCAAAATCGATTAGCCGGAAGCCGTTGTCTGTTGTCGTGTCGTGGAGGCTGTGCTTTCCAACTAATCCGCCGAAGATGTTTTCCTTACCGATTTTGGCATTGAAGTCCCCGAGTATGATTTTGACATCATACTCCGGACAGGCTCCGTAGGCTCCGTCCAGGAGGTCATAAAACTCCTCCTTGATAGAGTCTTCAGCTTCGTCGGTAGGGGCGTGTGCACATATTATGCTGATGTTTTGAAATGTAGCCTTGATGCGGATCACAGCCAGGCGATCGCTGATCGGCTTAAAGTCAATTATCATTGAGCGTAGCCGATTTCCCACGACGAATCCGCATCCTAACATGTGCAGTCTTTTGTGGCAGCTGTAATAAATGTCGCAATTTTTCCGTTTTTGCATACCTGATCCTATCCATCGTATCTCCTGGATCGCGGTAATATCTGCCTTGTACCGCGTGAGGACAGATTCAAGTTTTTGAATAGCACCAGGAGTGTACAGTGTACGTACATTCCAGGTGCATACTCTTATATCATAGTCCGTGTACGTTCCGGGTCGTGGTATTAAATGAGGGGGTCCATTATCCGAGGCTTGTGTCTCTCTCATAACTAAATTTTTTTTACGTGGTAAGGAAGTTACCCCGACGGCACAACCCCCAACCTGGAGGGCCAGTTCCATTTTTTGAAACCCCTAGGACGAGGGGCCGGTTTTAAACCGAAGTCAGTATCCCGCTTCGGGGATATGAGCGCTGCCGTTGGCCCAATAAGGGCTCATCCGCCACCATCTCTTTTCCAAAAACCTGACTTATTCTTGGAAATCTTTATCGGCCTGAGCTCCGAATATGTCGAAGTAGCCCAGATAAAGTGTTGTGCTTCCGTTTGAAGCTTTAACGCCACCGTTGACTCCATCGAGAGAGTTCGTCCGATGTCTTTATTTATAGTGCTGCAATTTTCTCTTGGTCAACACTCGCGCTTATAAGTTTAGCAAGTCGGGTCCGGATGGACACCAACCAGTACCCGATGGCTACCACTAGGAGGTAAAATAAGCACAATTGATGCGCAGTAACAGTTACAACACTGGACGTCGCCAGGTTGACGCCAGTCAGTGCCTACCCTATTTCTACAGCATCCAGCCATCCAAAATCTATCCACTCAACAAAAATTAGTTCAGAGAAATCATAGTCCATGGTAAGTTGGTCTTGTAGAATATTGAACGACTATCCCAACTAAAATCTATCCACTCAACAAAAATTATTTCACACCACAGACTCATCTTGGTCAGGATCGATTTGAAATCTATCATGGTTTCAGAGAAATCATAGTCCATGGTTCGTTGTTCTTGTAGAATGTTGAACGACTATCCCAACTAAAATCTATCCACTCAACAAAAATTAGTTCAGAGAAATCATAGTCCATGGTAAGTTGGTCTTGTAGAATATTGAACGACTATCGCAACTAAAATCAATCCACTCAACAAAAATTATTTCACACCACAGACTCATCTTGGTCAGGATCGATTTGAAATCTATCATGGTTTCAGAGAAATCATACTCCATGGTTCGTTGTTCTTGTAGAATGTTGAACGACTACCCCAACTGAAATCTATATACTCAACAAAAACTATTTCACACCACAGACTCATCTTGGTCAGGATCGATTTGAAATCTATCATGGTTTCAGAGAAATCATAGTCCATGGTTCGTTGTTCTTGTAGAATGTTGAACGACTACCCCAACTAAAATCTATCCACTCAACAAAAATTATTTCACACCACAGACTCATCTTGGTCAGGATCGATTTGAAATCTATCATGGTTTCAGAGAAATCATACTCCATGGTTCGTTGTTCTTGTAGAATGTTGAACGACTACCCCAACTAAAATCTATCCACTCAACAAAAATTATTTCACACCACAGACTCATCTTGTTCAGGATCGATTTGAAATCTATCATGGTTTCAGAGAAATCATACTCCATGCTAAGTTGTTCTTGTAGAATGTTGAACGACTATCCCAACTAAAATCTATCCACTCAACAAAAATTAGTTCAGAGAAATCATAGTCCATGGTAAATTGGTCTTGTAGAATATTGAACGACTATCCCAACTAAAATCTATCCACTCAACAAAAATTATTTCACACCACAGACTCATCTTGGTCAGGATCGATTTGAAATCTATCATGGTTTCAGAGAAATCATAGTCCATGGTTCGTTGTTCTTGTAGAATGTTGAACGACTACCCCAACTAAAATCTATCCACTCAACAAAAATTATTTCAGAGAAATCATACTCCATGGTAAGTTGTTCTTGTAGAATGTTGAACGACTACCCCAACTAAAATCTATCCACTCAACAAAAATTATTTCAGAGAAATCATACTCCATGTTTCGTTGTTCTTGTAGAATGTTGAACGACTACCCCAACTAAAATCTATCCACTCAACAAAAATTATTTCACACCACAGACTCATCTTGGTCAGGATCGATTTGAAATCTATCATGGTTTCAGAGAAATCATACTCCATGGTTCGTTGTTCTTGTAGAATGTTGAACGACTACCCCAACTAAAATCTATCCACTCAACAAAAATTATTTCACACCACAGACTCATCTTGGTCAGGATCGATTTGAAATCTATCATGGTTTCAGAGAAATCATACTCCATGGTAAGTTGTTCTTGTAGAATGTTGAACGACTACCCCAACTAAAATCTATCCACTCAACAAAAATTATTTCAGAGAAATCATACTCCATGGTTCGTTGTTCTTGTAGAATGTTGAACGACTACCCCAACTAAAATCTATCCACTCAACAAAAATTATTTCACACCACAGACTCATCTTGGTCAGGATCGATTTGAAATCTATCATGGTTTCAGAGAAATCATACTCCATGGTAAGTTGTTCTTGTAGAATGTTGAACGACTATCCCAACTAAAATCTATCTACTCAACAAAAATTATTTCACACCACAGACTCATCTTGGTCAGTATCGATTTGAAATCTATCATGGTTTCAGAGAAATCATAGTCCATGGTAAGTTGTTCTTGTAGAATGTTGAACGACTACCCCAACTAAAATCTATCCACTCAACAAAAATTATTTCACACCACAGACTCATCTTGGCCAGGATCGATTTGAAATCTATCATGGTTTCAGAGAAATCATACTCCATGGTAAGTTGTTCTTGTAGAATGTTGAACGACTACCCCAACTAAAATCTATCCACTCAACAAAAATTATTTCAGAGAAATCATACTCCATGGTTCGTTGTTCTTGTAGAATGTTGAACGACTACCCCAACTAAAATCTATCCACTCAACAAAAATTATTTCACACCACAGACTCATCTTGGTCAGGATCGATTTGAAATCTATCATGGTTTCAGAGAAATCATACTCCATGGTTCCTTGTTCTTGTAGAATGTTGAACGACTACCCCAACTAAAATCTATCCACTCAACAAAAATTATTTCACACCACAGACTCATCTTGGTCAGGATCGATTTGAAATCTATCATGGTTTCAGAGAAATCATACTCCATTGTTCGTTGTTCTTGTAGAATGTTGAACAACTACCCCAACTAAAATCTATCCACTCAACAAAAATTATTTCACACCACAGACTCATCTTGGTCAGGATCGATTTGAAATCTATCATGGTTTCAGAGAAATCATACTCCATGGTTCCTTGTTCTTGTAGAATGTTGAACGACTACCCCAACTAAAATCTATCCACTCAACAAAAATTATTTCACACCACAGACTCATCTTGGTCAGGATCGATTTGAAATCTATCATGGTTTCAGAGAAATCATACTCCATGGTTCGTTGTTCTTGTAGAATGTTGAACGACTACCCCAACTAAAATCTATCCACTCAACAAAAATTATTTCACACCACAGACTCATCTTGGTCAGGATCGATTTGAAATCTATCATGGTTTCAGAGAAATCATACTCCATGGTAAGTTGTTCTTGTAGAATGTTGAACGACTATCCCAACTAAAATCTATCCACTCAACAAAAATTATTTCAGGGAAATCATAGTCCATGGTAAGTTGGTCTTGTAGAATGTTGAACGACTATCCCAACTAAAATCTATCCACTCAACAAAAATTATTTCACACCACAGACTCATCTTGGTCAGGATCGATTTGAAATCTATCATGGTTTCAGAGAAATCATAGTCCATGGTTCGTTGTTCTTGTAGAATGTTGAACGACTACCCCAACTAAAATCTATCCACTCAACAAAAATTATTTCAGAGAAATCATACTCCATGGTAAGTTGTTCTTGTAGAATGTTGAACGACTACCCCAACTAAAATCTATCCACTCAACAAAAATTATTTCAGAGAAATCATACTCCATGTTTCGTTGTTCTTGTAAAATGTTGAACGACTATCCCAACTAAAATCTATCCACTCAACAAAAATTATTTCACACCACAGACTCATCTTGGTCAGGATCGATTTGAAATCTATCATGGTTTCAGAGAAATCATACTCCATGGTTCGTTGTTCTCGTAGAATGTTGAACGACTACCCCAACTAAAATCTATCCACTCAACAAAAATTATTTCACACCACAGACTCATCTTGGTCAGGATCGATTTGAAATCTATCATGGTTTCAGAGAAATCATAGTCCATGGTAAGTTGTTCTTGTAGAATGTTGAACGACTACCCCAACTAAAATCTATCCACTCAACAAAAATTATTTCAGAGAAATCATACTCCATGGTAAGTTGTTCTTGTAGAATGTTGAACGACTACCCCAACTAAAATCTATCCACTCAACAAAAATTATTTCAGAGAAATCATACTCCATGTTTCGTTGTTCTTGTAGAATGTTGAACGACTATCCCAACTAAAATCTATCCACTCAACAAAAATTATTTCACACCACAGACTCATCTTGGTCAGGATCGATTTGAAATCTATCATGGTTTCAGAGAAATCATACTCCATGGTAAGTTGTTCTTGTAGAATGTTGAACGACTACCCCAACTAAAATCTATCCGCTCAACAAAAAGTATTTCAGAGAAATCATACTCCATGGTTCGTTGTTCTTGTAGAATGTTGAACGACTACCCCAACTAAAATCTATCCACTCAACAAAAATTATTTCACACCACAGACTCATCTTGGTCAGGATCGATTTGAAATCTATTATGGTTTCAGAGAAATCATACTCCATGGTAAGTTGTTCTTGTAGAATGTTGAACGACTATCCCAACTAAAATCTATCCACTCAACAAAAATTATTTCACACCACAGACTCATCTTGGTCAGGATCGATTTGAAATCTATCATGGTTTCAGAGAAATCATAGTCCATGGTAAGTTGTTCTTGTAGAATGTTGAACGACTACCCCAACTAAAATCTATCCACTCAACAAAAATTATTTCACACCACAGACTCATCTCGGTCAGGATCGATTTGAAATCTATCATGGTTTCAGAGAAATCATACTCCATGGTAAGTTGTTCTTGTAGAATGTTGAACGACTACCCCAACTAAAATCTATCCACTCAACAAAAATTATTTCACACCACAGACTCATCTTGGTCAGGATCGATTTGAAATCTATCATGGTTTCTACCCCAACTAAAATCTATCCACTCAACAAAAATTATTTCAGAGAAATCATACTCCATGGTAAGTTGTTCTTGTAGAATGTTGAACGACTACCCCAACTAAAATCTATCCACTCAACAAAAATTATTTCAGAGAAATCATACTCCATGTTTCGTTGTTCTTGTAAAATGTTGAACGACTATCCCAACTGAAATCTATCCACTCAACAAAAATTATTTCACACCACAGACTCATCTTGGTCAGGATCGATTTGAAATCTATCATGGTTTCAGAGAAATCATACTCCATGGATCGTTGTTCTCGTAGAATGTTGAACGACTACCCCAACTAAAATCTATCCACTCAACAAAAATTATTTCACAACACAGACTCATCTTGGTCAGGATCGATTTGAAATCTATCATGGTTTCAGAGAAATCATAGTCCATGGTAAGTTGTTTTTGTAGAATGTTGAACGACTACCCCAACTAAAATCTATCCACTCAACAAAAATTATTTCAGAGAAATCATACTCCATGGTAAGTTGTTCTTGTAGAATGTTGAACGACTACCCCAACTAAAATCTATCCACTCAACAAAAATTATTTCAGAGAAATCATACTCCATGTTTCGTTGTTCTTGTAGAATGTTGAACGACTATCCCAACTAAAATCTATCCACTGAACAAAAATTATTTCACACCACAGACTCATCTTGGTCAGGATCGCTTTGAAATCTATCATGGTTTCAGAGAAATCATACTCCATGGTAAGTTGTTCTTGTAGAATGTTGAACGACTACCCCAACTAAAATCTATCCGCTCAACAAAAATTATTTCAGAGAAATCATACTCCATGGTTCGTTGTTCTTGTAGAATGTTGAACGACTACCCCAACTAAAATCTATCCACTCAACAAAAATTATTTCACACCACAGACTCATCTTGGTCAGGATCGATTTGAAATCTATCATGGTTTCAGAGAAATCATACTCCATGGTAAGTTGTTCTTGTAGAATGTTGAACGACTATCCCAACTAAAATCTATCCACTCAACAAAAATTATTTCACACCACAGACTCATCTTGGTCAGGATCGATTTGAAATCTATCATGGTTTCAGAGAAATCATAGTCCATGGTAAGTTGTTCTTGTAGAATGTTGAACGACTACCCCAACTAAAATCTATCCACTCAACAAAAATTATTTCACACCACAGACTCATCTTGGTCAGGATCGATTTGAAATCTATCATGGTTTCAGAGAAATCATACTCCATGGTAAGTTGTTCTTGTAGAATGTTGAACGACTACCCCAACTAAAATCTATCCACTCAACAAAAATTATTTCACACCACAGACTCATCTTGGTCAGGATCGATTTGAAATCTATCATGGTTTCAGAGAAATCATAGTCCATGGTAAGTTGTTCTTGTAGAATGTTGAACGACTATCCCAACTAAAATCTATCCACTCAACAAAAATTATTTCACACCACAGACTCATCTTGGTCAGGATCGATTTGAAATCTATCATGGTTTCAGAGAAATCATAGTCCATGGTTCGTTGTTCTTGTAGAATGTTGAACGACTATCCCAACTAAAATCTATCCACTCAACAAAAATTATTTCAGAGAAATCATAGTCCATGGTAAGTTGTTCTTGTAGAATGTTGAATGACTATCCCAACTAAAATCTATGCACTCAACAAAAATTATTTCACACCACAGACTCATCTTGGTCAGGATCGATTTGAAATCTATCATGGTTTCAGAGAAATCATACTCCATGGTTCGTTGTTCTTGTAGAATGTTGAACGACTACCCCAACTAAAATCTATCCACTCAACAAAAATTATTTCACACCACAGACTCATCTTGGTCAGGATCGATTTGAAATCTATCATGGTTTCAGAGAAATCATACTCCATGGTAAGTTGTTCTTGTAGAATGTTGAACGACTATCCCAACTAAAATCTATCCACTCAACAAAAACTATTTCACACCACAGACTCATCTTGGTCAGGATCGATTTGAAATCTATCATGGTTTCAGAGAAATCATAGTCCATGGTAAGTTGTTCTTGTAGAATGTTGAACGACTACCCCAACTAAAATCTATCCACTCAACAAAAATTATTTCAGAGAAATCATACTCCATGTTTCGTTGTTCTTGTAGAATGTTGAACGACTATCCCAACTAAAACCTATCCACTCAACAAAAATTATTTCAGAGAAATCATACTCCATGTTTCGTTGTTCTTGTAGAATGTTGAACGACTATCCCAACTAAAATCTATCCACTCAACAAAAATTATTTCACACCACAGACTCATCTTGGTCAGGATCGATTTGAAATCTATCATGGTTTCAGAGAAATCATACTCCATGGTAAGTTGTTCTTGTAGAATGTTGAACGACTACCCCAACTAAAATCTATCCGCTCAACAAAAATTATTTCAGAGAAATCATACTCCATGGTTCGTTGTTCTTGTAGAATGTTGAACGACTACCCCAACTAAAATCTATCCACTCAACAAAAATTATTTCACACCACAGACTCATCTTGGTCAGGATCGATTTGAAATCTATTATGGTTTCAGAGAAATCATACTCCATGGTAAGTTGTTCTTGTAGAATGTTGAACGACTATCCCAACTAAAATCTATCCACTCAACAAAAATTATTTCACACCACAGACTCATCTTGGTCAGGATCGATTTGAAATCTATCATGGTTTCAGAGAAATCATAGTCCATGGTAAGTTGTTCTTGTAGAATGTTGAACGACTACCCCAACTAAAATCTATCCACTCAACAAAAATTATTTCACACCACAGACTCATCTCGGTCAGGATCGATTTGAAATCTATCATGGTTTCAGAGAAATCATACTCCATGGTAAGTTGTTCTTGTAGAATGTTGAACGACTACCCCAACTAAAATCTATCCACTCAACAAAAATTATTTCACACCACAGACTCATCTTGGTCAGGATCGATTTGAAATCTATCATGGTTTCTACCCCAACTAAAATCTATCCACTCAACAAAAATTATTTCAGAGAAATCATACTCCATGGTAAGTTGTTCTTGTAGAATGTTGAACGACTACCCCAACTAAAATCTATCCACTCAACAAAAATTATTTCAGAGAAATCATACTCCATGTTTCGTTGTTCTTGTAAAATGTTGAACGACTATCCCAACTGAAATCTATCCACTCAACAAAAATTATTTCACACCACAGACTCATCTTGGTCAGGATCGATTTGAAATCTATCATGGTTTCAGAGAAATCATACTCCATGGATCGTTGTTCTCGTAGAATGTTGAACGACTACCCCAACTAAAATCTATCCACTCAACAAAAATTATTTCACAACACAGACTCATCTTGGTCAGGATCGATTTGAAATCTATCATGGTTTCAGAGAAATCATAGTCCATGGTAAGTTGTTTTTGTAGAATGTTGAACGACTACCCCAACTAAAATCTATCCACTCAACAAAAATTATTTCAGAGAAATCATACTCCATGGTAAGTTGTTCTTGTAGAATGTTGAACGACTATCCCAACTAAAATCTATCCACTCAACAAAAACTATTTCACACCACAGACTCATCTTGGTCAGGATCGATTTGAAATCTATCATGGTTTCAGAGAAATCATAGTCCATGGTAAGTTGTTCTTGTAGAATGTTGAACGACTACCCCAACTAAAATCTATCCACTCAACAAAAATTATTTCAGAGAAATCATACTCCATGTTTCGTTGTTCTTGTAGAATGTTGAACGACTATCCCAACTAAAATCTATCCACTCAACAAAAATTATTTCAGAGAAATCATACTCCATGTTTCGTTGTTCTTGTAGAATGTTGAACGACTATCCCAACTAAAATCTATCCACTCAACAAAAATTATTTCACACCACAGACTCATCTTGGTCAGGATCGATTTGAAATCTATCATGGTTTCAGAGAAATCATACTCCATGGTAAGTTGTTCTTGTAGAATGTTGAACGACTACCCCAACTAAAATCTATCCGCTCAACAAAAATTATTTCAGAGAAATCATACTCCATGGTTCGTTGTTCTTGTAGAATGTTGAACGACTACCCCAACTAAAATCTATCCACTCAACAAAAATTATTTCACACCACAGACTCATCTTGGTCAGGATCGATTTGAAATCTATTATGGTTTCAGAGAAATCATACTCCATGGTAAGTTGTTCTTGTAGAATGTTGAACGACTATCCCAACTAAAATCTATCCACTCAACAAAAATTATTTCACACCACAGACTCATCTTGGTCAGGATCGATTTGAAATCTATCATGGTTTCAGAGAAATCATAGTCCATGGTAAGTTGTTCTTGTAGAATGTTGAACGACTACCCCAACTAAAATCTATCCACTCAACAAAAATTATTTCACACCACAGACTCATCTCGGTCAGGATCGATTTGAAATCTATCATGGTTTCAGAGAAATCATACTCCATGGTAAGTTGTTCTTGTAGAATGTTGAACGACTACCCCAACTAAAATCTATCCACTCAACAAAAATTATTTCACACCACAGACTCATCTTGGTCAGGATCGATTTGAAATCTATCATGGTTTCTACCCCAACTAAAATCTATCCACTCAACAAAAATTATTTCAGAGAAATCATACTCCATGGTAAGTTGTTCTTGTAGAATGTTGAACGACTACCCCAACTAAAATCTATCCACTCAACAAAAATTATTTCAGAGAAATCATACTCCATGTTTCGTTGTTCTTGTAAAATGTTGAACGACTATCCCAACTGAAATCTATCCACTCAACAAAAATTATTTCACACCACAGACTCATCTTGGTCAGGATCGATTTGAAATCTATCATGGTTTCAGAGAAATCATACTCCATGGATCGTTGTTCTCGTAGAATGTTGAACGACTACCCCAACTAAAATCTATCCACTCAACAAAAATTATTTCACAACACAGACTCATCTTGGTCAGGATCGATTTGAAATCTATCATGGTTTCAGAGAAATCATAGTCCATGGTAAGTTGTTTTTGTAGAATGTTGAACGACTACCCCAACTAAAATCTATCCACTCAACAAAAATTATTTCAGAGAAATCATACTCCATGGTAAGTTGTTCTTGTAGAATGTTGAACGACTACCCCAACTAAAATCTATCCACTCAACAAAAATTATTTCAGAGAAATCATACTCCATGTTTCGTTGTTCTTGTAGAATGTTGAACGACTATCCCAACTAAAATCTATCCACTGAACAAAAATTATTTCACACCACAGACTCATCTTGGTCAGGATCGATTTGAAATCTATCATGGTTTCAGAGAAATCATACTCCATGGTAAGTTGTTCTTGTAGAATGTTGAACGACTACCCCAACTAAAATCTATCCGCTCAACAAAAATTATTTCAGAGAAATCATACTCCATGGTTCGTTGTTCTTGTAGAATGTTGAACGACTACCCCAACTAAAATCTATCCACTCAACAAAAATTATTTCACACCACAGACTCATCTTGGTCAGGATCGATTTGAAATCTATCATGGTTTCAGAGAAATCGTACTCCATGGTAAGTTGTTCTTGTAGAATGTTGAACGACTATCCCAACTAAAATCTATCCACTCAACAAAAATTATTTCACACCACAGACTCATCTTGGTCAGGATCGATTTGAAATCTATCATGGTTTCAGAGAAATCATAGTCCATGGTAAGTTGTTCTTGTAGAATGTTGAACGACTACCCCAACTAAAATCTATCCACTCAACAAAAATTATTTCAAACCACAGACTCATCTTGGTCAGGATCGATTTGAAATCTATCATGGTTTCAGAGAAATCATACTCCATGGTAAGTTGTTCTTGTAGAATGTTGAACGACTACCCCAACTAAAATCTATCCACTCAACAAAAATTATTTCACACCACAGACTCATCTTGGTCAGGATCGATTTGAAATCTATCATGGTTTCAGAGAAATCATAGTCCATGGTAAGTTGTTCTTGTAGAATGTTGAACGACTATCCCAACTAAAATCTATCCACTCAACAAAAATTATTTCACACCACAGACTCATCTTGGTCAGGATCGATTTGAAATCTATCATGGTTTCAGAGAAATCATAGTCCATGGTTCGTTGTTCTTGTAGAATGTTGAACGACTATCCCAACTAAAATCTATCCACTCAACAAAAATTATTTCAGAGAAATCATACTCCATGGTAAGTTGTTCTTGTAGAATGTTGAACGACTACCCCAACTAAAATCTATCCACTCAACAAAAATTATTTCACACCACAGACTCATCTTGGTCAGGATCGATTTGAAATCTATCATGGTTTCAGAGAAATCATACTCCATGGTAAGTTGTTCTTGTAGAATGTTGAACGACTACCCCAACTAAAATCTATCCACTCAACAAAAATTATTTCAGAGAAATCATACTCCATGGTTCGTTGTTCTTTTAGAATGTTGAACGACTACCCCAACTAAAATCTATCCACTCAACAAAAATTATTTCACACCACAGACTCATCTTGGTCAGGATCGATTTGAAATCTATCATGGTTTCAGAGAAATCATACTCCATGGTAAGTTGTTCTTGTAGAATGTTGAACGACTACCCCAACTAAAATTTTTCCACTCAACAAAAATTATTTCACACCACAGACTCATCTTGGTCAGGATCGATTTGAAATCTATCATGGTTTCAGAGAAATCATAGTCCATGGTTAGTTGTTCTTGTAGAATGTTGAATGACTATCCCAACTAAAATCTATGCACTCAACAAAAATTATTTCACACCACAGACTCATCTTGGTCAGGATCGATTTGAAATCTATCATGGTTTCAGAGAAATCATACTCCATGGTTCGTTGTTCTTGTAGAATGTTGAACGACTACCCCAACTAAAATCTATCCACTCAACAAAAATTATTTCACACCACAGACTCATCTTGGTCAGGATCGATTTGAAATCTATCATGGTTTCAGAGAAATCATACTCCATGGTAAGTTGTTCTTGTAGAATGTTGAACGACTATCCCAACTAAAATCTATCCACTCAACAAAAATTATTTCACACCACAGACTCATCTTGGTCAGGATCGATTTGAAATCTATCATGGTTTCAGAGAAATCATAGTCCATGGTAAGTTGTTCTTGTAGAATGTTGAACGACTACCCCAACTAAAATCTATCCACTCAACAAAAATTATGTCACACCACAGACTCATCTTGGTCAGGATCGATTTGAAATCAATCATGGTTTCAGAGAAATCATACTCCATGGTAAGTTGTTCTTGTAGAATGTTGAACGACTACCCCAACTAAAATCTATCCACTCAACAAAAATTATTTCAGAGAAATCATACTCCAT
Organism: Xylota sylvarum; assembly: GCA_905220385.1. Taxonomy (NCBI): domain Eukaryota; kingdom Metazoa; phylum Arthropoda; class Insecta; order Diptera; family Syrphidae; genus Xylota; species Xylota sylvarum. The sequence continues at coordinate 350,381 of CAJMZQ010000068.1, read as the reverse complement.
GGTTCGTTGTTCTTGTAGAATGTTGAACGACTACCCCAACTAAAATCTATCCACTCAACAAAAATTATTTCACACCACAGACTCATCTTGGTCAGGATCAATTTGAAATCTATCATGGTTTCAGAGAAATCATACTCCATGGTTCGTTGTTCTTGTAGAATGTTGAACGACTACCCCAACTAAAATCTATCCACTCAACAAAAATTATTTCACACCACAGACTCATCTTGGTCAGGATCGATTTGAAATCTATCATGGTTTCAGAGAAATCATAGTCAATGGTAAGTTGTTCTTGTAGAATGTTGAACGACTATCCCAACTAAAATCTATCCACTCAACAAAAATTATTTCACACCACAGACTCATCTTGGTCAGGATCGCTTTGAAATCGATTATGGTTTCAGAGAAATCATACTCCATGGTTCGTTGTTCTTGTAGAATGTTGAACGACTACCCCAACTAAAATCTATCCACTCAACAAAAATTATTTCACACCACAGACTCATCTTGGTCAGGATCGATTTGAAATCTATCATGGTTTCAGCGAAATCATACTCCATGGTAAGTTGTTCTTGTAGAATGTTGAACGACTACCCCAACTAAAATTTATCCACTCAACAAAAATTATTTCACACCACAGACTCATCTTGGTCAGGATCGATTTGAAATCTATCATGGTTTCAGAGAAATCATAGTCCATGGTAAGTTGTTCTTGTAGAATGTTGAACGACTATAACAACTAAAATCTATCCACTCAACAAAAATTATTTCACACCACAGACTCATCTTGGTCAGGATCGATTTGAAATCTATCATGGTTTCAGAGAAATCATAGTCCATGGTTCGTTGTTCTTGTAGAATGTTGAACGACTATCCCAACTAAAATCTATCCACTCAACAAAAATTATTTCAGAGAAATCATACTCAATGGTAAGTTGTTCTTGTAGAATGTTGAACGACTACCCCAACTAAAATCTATCCACTCAACAAAAATTATTTCACACCACAGACTCATCTTGGTCAGGATCGATTTGAAATCTATCATGGTTTCAGAGAAATCATACTCCATGGTAAGTTGTTCTTGTAGAATGTTGAACGACTACCCCAACTAAAATCTATCCACTCAACAAAAATTATTTCACACCACAGACTCATCTTGGTCAGGATCGATTTGAAATCTATCATGGTTTCAGAGAAATCATACTCCATGGTAAGTTGTTCTTGTAGAATGTTGAACGACTACCCCAACTAAAATCTATCCACTCAACAAAAATTATTTCAGAGAAATCATACTCCATGGTTCGTTGTTCTTTTAGAATGTTGAACGACTACCCCAACTAAAATCTATCCACTCAACAAAAATTATTTCACACCACAGACTCATCTTGGTCAGGATCGATTTGAAATCTATCATGGTTTCAGAGAAATCATACTCCATGGTAAGTTGTTCTTGTAGAATGTTGAACGACTACCCCAACTAAAATTTTTCCACTCAACAAAAATTATTTCACACCACAGACTCATCTTGGTCAGGATCGATTTGAAATCTATCATGGTTTCAGAGAAATCATAGTCCATGGTAAGTTGTTCTTGTAGAATGTTGAATGACTATCCCAACTAAAATCTATGCACTCAACAAAAATTATTTCACACCACAGACTCATCTTGGTCAGGATCGATTTGAAATCTATCATGGTTTCAGAGAAATCATACTCCATGGTTCGTTGTTCTTGTAGAATGTTGAACGACTACCCCAAATAAAATCTATCCACTCAACTAAAAATATTTCAGAGAAATCATACTCCATGGTTCGTTGTTCTTGTAGAATGTTGAACGACTATCCTAACTAAAATCTATCCACTCAACAAAAATTATTTCAGAGAAATCATACTCCATGGTTCGTTGTTCTTGTAGAATGTTGAACGATTACCCCAACTAAAATCTATCCACTCAACAAAAATCATTTCAGAGAAATCATACTCCATGGTTCATTGTTCTTGTTGAATGTTGAACGACTATCCCAACTAAAATCTATCCACTCAACAAAAATTATTTCACACCACAGACTCATCTTGGTCAGGATCGATTTGAAATCTATCATGGTTGCAGAGAAATCATACTCCATGGTTCGTTGTTCTTGTAGAATGTTGAACGACTACCCCAACTAAAATCTATCCACTCAGCAAAAATTATTTCACACCACAGACTCATCTTGGTCAGGATCTATTTGAAATCTATCATGGTTTCAGAGAAATCATAGTCCATGGTAAGTTGTTCTTGTAGAATGTTGAACTACTATCCCAACTAAAATCTATCCACTCAACAAAAATTATTTCACACCACAGACTCATCTTGGTCAGGATCGATTTGAAATCTATCATGGTTTCAGAGAAATCATACTCCATGGTTCGTTGTTCTTGTAGAATGTTGAACGACTACCCCAAATAAAATCTATCCACTCAACTAAAAATATTTCAGAGAAATCATACTCCATGGTTCGTTGTTCTTGTAGAATGTTGAACGACTATCCTAACTAAAATCTATCCACTCAACAAAAATTATTTCAGAGAAATCATACTCCATGGTTCGTTGTTCTTGTAGAATGTTGAACGACTACCCCGACTAAAATCTATCCACTCAACAAAAATTATTTCAGAGAAATCATACTCCATGGTTCGTTGTTCTTGTTGAATGTTGAACGACTATCCCAACTAAAATCTATCCACTCAACAAAAATTATTTCACACCACAGACTCATCTTGGTCAGGATCGATTTGAAATCTATCATGGTTGCAGAGAAATCATACTCCATGGTTCGTTGTTCTTGTAGAATGTTGAACGACTACCCCAACTAAAATCTATCCACTCAGCAAAAATTATTTCACACCACAGACTCATCTTGGTCAGGATCGATTTGAAATCTATCATGGTTTCAGAGAAATCATACTCCATGGTTCGTTGTTCTTGTAGAATGTTGAACGACTACCCCAACTAAAATCTATCCACTCAACAAAAATTATTTCAGAGAAATCATACTCCATGGTTCGTTGTTCTTGTTGAATGTTGAACGACTATCCCAACTAAAATCTATCCACTCAACAAAAATTATTTCACACCACAGACTCATCTTGGTCAGGATCGATTTGAAATCTATCATGGTTTCAGAGAAATCATACTCCATGGTTCGTTGTTCTTGTAGAATGTTGAACGACTACCCCAACTAAAATCTATCCACTCAACAAAAATTATTTCAGAGAAATCATACTCCATGGTTCGTTGTTCTTGTTGAATGTTGAACGACTATCCCAACTAAAATCTATCCACTCAACAAAAATTATTTCACACCACAGACTCATCTTGGTCAGGATCGATTTGAAATCTATCATGGTTGCAGAGAAATCATACTCCATGTTTCGTTGTTCTTGTAGAATGTTGAACGACTACCCCAACTAAAATCTATCCACTCAGCAAAAATTATTTCACACCACAGACTCATCTTGGTCAGGATCGATTTGAAATCTATCATGGTTTCAGAGAAATCATACTCCATGGTTCGCTGTTCTTGTAGAATGTTGAACGACTACCCCAACTAAAATCTATCCACTCAACAAAAATGATTTCACACCACAGACTCATCTTGGTCAGGATCGATTTGAAATCTATCATGGTTTCAGAGAAATCATACTCCATGGTAAGTTGTTCTTGTAGAATGTTGAACGACTACCCCAACTAAAATCTATCCATTCAACAAAAATTATTTCACACCACAGACTCATCTTGGTCAGGATCGATTTGAAATCTATCATTTTTTCAGAGAAATCATAGTTGATGGTTCGTTGTTCTTGTAGAATATTGAACGACTACCCCAACTAAAATCTATCCACTTAACAAAAATTATTTCACACCACAGACTCATCTTGGTCAGGATCGATTTGAAATCTATCATGGTTTCAGAGAAATCATAGTCCATGGTAAGTTGTTCTTGTAGAATGTTGAACGACTACCCCTAACTAAAACCTATCCACTCAACAAAAATTATTTCAGAGAAATCATACTCCATGGTTCGTTGTTCTTGTAGAATGTTGAACGACTATCCTAACTAAAATCTATCCACTCAACAAAAATTATTTCAGAGAAATCATACTCCATGGTTCGTTGTTCTCGTAGAATGTTGAACGACTATCCCAACTAAAATCTATCCACTCAACAAAAATTATTTCACACCACAGACTCATCTTGGTCAGGATCGCTTTGAAATCGATTATGGTTTCAGAGAAATCATACTCCATGGTTCGTTGTTCTTGTAGAATGTTGAACGACTACCCCAACTAAAATCTATCCACTCAACAAAAATTATTTCACACCACAGACTCATCTTGGTCAGGATCGATTTGAAATCTATCATGGTTTCAGCGAAATCATACTCCATGGTTCGTTGTTCTTGTAGAATGTTGAACGACTACCCCAACTAAAATTTATCCACTCAACAAAAATTATTTCACACCACAGACTCATCTTGGTCAGGATCGATTTGAAATCTATCATGGTTTCAGAGAAATCATAGTCCATGGTAAGTTGTTCTTGTAGAATGTTGAACGACTACCCCAACTAAAATCTATCCACTCAACAAAAATTATTTCACACCACAGACTCATCTTGGTCAGGATCGATTTGAAATCTATCATGGTTTCAGCGAAATCATACTCCATGGTTCGTTGTTCTTGTAGAATGTTGAACGACTACCCCAACTAAAATCTATCCACTCAACAAAAATTATTTCACACCACAGACTCATCTTGGTCAGGATCGATTTGAAATCTATCATGGTTTCAGAGAAATCATAGTCCATGGTTCGTTGTTCTCCCAACTAAAATCTATCCACTCAACAAAAATTATTTCAGAGAAATCATACTCCATGGTAAGTTGTTCTTGTAGAATGTTGAACGACTACCCTAACTAAAATCTATCCACTCAACAAAAATTATTTCACACCACAGACTCATCTTGGTCAGGATCGATTTGAAATCTATCATGGTTTCAGAGAAATCATACTCCATGGTTCGTTGTTCTTGTAGAATGTTGAACGACTACCCCAACTAAAATCTATCCACTCAACAAAAATTATTTCAGAGAAATCATACTCCATGGTTCGTTGTTCTTTTAGAATGTTGAACGACTACCCCAACTAAAATCTATCCACTCAACAAAAATTATTTTACACCACAGACTCATCTTGGTCAGGATCGATTTGAAATCTATCATGGTTTCAGAGAAATCATAGTCCATGGTAAGTTGTTCTTGTAGAATGTTGAACTACTATCCCAACTAAAATCTATCCACTCAACAAAAATTATTTCACACCACAGACTCATCTTGGTCAGGATCGATTTGAAATCTATCATGGTTTCAGAGAAATCATACTCCATGGTTCGTTGTTCTTGTAGAATGTTGAACGACTACCCCAAATAAAATCTATCCACTCAACAAAAAATATTTCAGAGAAATCATACTCCATGGTTCGTTGTTCTTTTAGAATGTTGAACGACTATCCTAACTAAAATCTATCCACTCAACAAAAATTATTTCAGAGAAATCATACTCCATGGTTCGTTGTTCTTGTAAAATGTTGAACTACTATCCCAACTAAAATCTATCCACTCAACAAAAAATATTTCACACCACAGACTCATCTTGGTCAGGATCGATTTGAAATCTATCATGGTTTCAGAGAAATCATAGTCCATGGTAAGTTGTTCTTGTAGAATGTTGAACGACTATCCCAACTAAAATCTATCCACTCAACAAAAATTATTTCACACCAGACTCATCTTGGTCAGGATCGATTTGAAATCTATCATGGTTTCAGAGAAATCATACTCCATGGTTCGTTGTTCTTGTAGAATGTTGAACGACTACCCCAACTAAAATCTATCCACTCAAAAAAAATATTTCACACCACAGACTCATCTTGGTCAGGATCGATTTGAAATCTATCATGGTTTCAGAGAAATCATAGTCCATGGTAAGTTGTTCTTGTAGAATGTTGAACGACTATCCCAACTAAAATCTATCCACTCAACAAAAATTATTTCACACCACAGACTCATCTTGGTCAGGATCGATTTGAAATCTATCATGGTTTCAGAGAAATCATAGTCCATGGTAAGTTGTTCTTGTAGAATGTTGAACGACTATCCCAACTAAAATCTATCCACTCAACAAAAATTATTTCACACCACAGACTCATCTTGGTCAGGATCGATTTGAAATCTATCATGGTTTCAGAGAAATCATACTCCATGGTTCGTTGTTCTTGTAGAATGTTGAACGACTACCCCAACTAAATTCTATCCACTCAACAAAAATTATTTCAGAGAAATCATACTCCATGGTAACTTGTTCTTGTAGAATGTTGAACGACTATCCCTAACTAAAATCTATCCACTCAACAAAAATTATTTCACACCACAGACTCATCTTGGTCAGGATTGATTTGAAATCTATCATGGTTTCAGAGAAATCATACTCCATGGTTCGTTGTTCTTGTAGAATGTTGAACGACTACCCCAACTAAAATCTATCCACTCAACAAATATTATTTCAGAGAAATCATACTCCATGGTTCGTTGTTCTTCTTGAATGTTGAACGACTATCCCAACTAAAATCTATCCACTCAACAAAAATTATTTCACACCACAGACTCATCTTGGTCAGGATCGATTTGAAATCTATCATGGTTGCAGAGAAATCATACTCCATGGTTCGTTGTTCTTGTAGAATGTTGAACGACTACCCCAACTAAAATCTATCCACTCAGCAAAAATTATTTCACACCACAGACTCATCTTGGTCAGGATCGATTTGAAATCTATCATGGTTTCAGAGAAATCATACTCCATGGTTCGCTGTTCTTGTAGAATGTTGAACGACTACCCCAACTAAAATCTATCCACTCAACAAAAATGATTTCACACCACAGACTCATCTTGGTCAGGATCGATTTGAAATCTATCATGGTCTCAGAGAAATCATACTCCATGGTAAGTTGTTCTTGTAGAATGTTGAACGACTACCCCAACTAAAATTTATCCACTCAACAAAAATTATTTCACACCACAGACTCATCTTGGTCAGGATCGATTTGAAATCTATCATGGTTTCAGAGAAATCATACTCCATGGTTCGTTGTTCTTGTAGAATGTTGAACGACTACCCCAACTAAAATCTATTAACTCAACAAAAATTATTTCAGAGAAATCATACTCCATGGTAAGTTGTTCTTGTAGAATGTTGAACGACTACCCCAACTAAAATCTATCCACTCAACAAAAATTATTTCACACCACAGACTCATCTTGGTCAGGATCGATTTGAAATCTATCATGGTTTCAGAGAAATCATACTCCATGGTAAGTTGTTCTTGTAGAATGTTGAACGACTACCCCAACTAAAATCTATCCACTCAACAAAAATTATTTCACACCACAGACTCATCTTGGTCAGGATCGATTTGAAATCTATCATGGTTGCAGAGAAATCATACTCCATGGTTCGTTGTCTTGTAGAATGTTGAACGACTACCCCAACTAAAATCTATCCACTCAACAAAAATTATTTCAGAGAAATCATACTCCATGGTAAGTTGTTCTTGTAGAATGTTGAACGACTACCCCAACTAAAATCTATCCACTCAACAAAAATTATTTCAGAGAAATCATACTCTATGGTAAGTTGTTCTTGTAGAATGTTGAACGACTACCCCAACTAAAATCTATCCACTCAACAAAAATTATTTCAGAGAAATCATACTCCATGGTAAGTTGTTCTTGTAGAATGTTGAACGACTATCCCAACTAAAATCTATCCACTCAACAAAAATTATTTCACACCACAGACTCATCTTGGTCAGGATCGATTTGAAATCTATCATGGTTGCAGAGAAATCATAGTCCATGCTTCGTTGTTCTTGTAGAATGTTGAACGACTATCCCAACTAAGATCTATCCACTCAACAAAAATTATTTCACACCACAGACTCATCTTGGTCAGGATCGATTTGAAATCTATCATGGTTTCAGAGAAATCATACTCCATGGTTCGTTGTTCTTGTAGAATGTTGAACGACTACCCCAACTAAAATCTATCCATTCAACAAAAATTATTTCACACCACAGACTCATCTTGGTCAGGATCGATTTGAAATCTATCATTTTTTCAGAGAAATCATAGTTGATGGTTCGTTGTTCTTGTAAAATGTTGAACGACTACCCCAACTAAAATCTATCCACTCAACAAAAAATATTTCACACCACAGACTCATCTTGGTCAGGATCGATTTGAAATCTATCATAGTTTCAGAGAAATCATACTCCATGGTTCGTTGTTCTTGTAGAATGTTGAACGACTACCCCAACTAAAATCTATCCACTCAACAAAAATTATTTCACACCACAGACTCATCTTGGTCAGGATCGATTTGAAATCTATCATGGTTTCAGAGAAATCATACTCCATGGTAAGTTGTTCTTGTAGAATGCTGAACGACTATCCCAACTAAAATCTATCCACTCAACAAAAATTATTTCAGAGAAATCATAGTCCATGGTAAGTTGGTCTTGTAGAATGTTGAACGACTATCCCAACTAAAATCTATCCAGTCAACAAAAATTATTTCACACCACAGACTCATCTTGGTCAGGAGCGATTTGAAATCTATCATGGTTTCAGAGAAATCATAGTCCATGGTTCGTTGTTCTTGTAGAATGTTGAACGGCTACCCCAACTAAAGTCTATCCACTCAACAAAAATTATTTCAGAGAAATCATACTCCATGGTAAGTTGTTCTTGTAGAATGTTGAACGACTACCCCAACTAAAATCTATCCACTCAACAAAAATTATTTCAGAGAAATCATACTCCATGGTTCGTTGTTCTTGTAGAATGTTGAACGAATATCCCAACTAAAATCTATCCACTCAACAAAAATTATTTCACACCACAGACTCATCTTGGTCAGGATCGATTTGAAATCTATCATGGTTTCAGAGAAATCATACTCCATGGTAAGTTGTTCTTGTAGAATGTTGAACGACTACCCCAACTAAAATCTATCCACTCAACAAAAATTATTTCACACCACAGACTCATCTTGGTCAGGATCGATTTGAAATCTATCATGGTTTCAGAGAAATCATACTCCATGGTAAGTTGTTCTTGTAGAATGTTGAACGACTACCCCAACTAAAATCTATCCACTCAACAAAAATTATTTCACACCACAGACTCATCTTGGTCAGGATCGATTTGGAATCTATCATGGTTTCAGAGAAATCATACTCCATGGTAAGTTGTTCTTGTAGAATGTTGAACGACTACCCCAACTAAAATCTATCCACTCAACAAAAATTATTTCAGAGAAATCATACTCCATGGTTCGTTGTTCTTGTAGAATGTTGAACGAATATCCCAACTAAAATCTATCCACTCAACAAAAATTATTTCACACCACAGACTCATCTTGGTCAGGATCGATTTGAAATCTATCATGGTTTCAGAGAAATCATACTCCATGGTAAGTTGTTCTTGTAGAATGCTGAACGACTATCCCAACTAAAATCTATCCACTCAACAAAAATTATTTCAGAGAAATCATAGTCCATGGTAAGTTGATCTTGTAGAATGTTGAACGACTATCCCAACTAAAATCTATCCACTCAACAAAAATTATTTCACACCACAGACTCATCTTGGTCAGGAGCGATTTGAAATCTATCATGGTTTCAGAGAAATCATAGTCCATGGTTCGTTGTTCTTGTAGAATGTTGAACGGCTACCCCAACTAAAGTCTATCCACTCAACAAAAATTATTTCAGAGAAATCATACTCCATGGTAAGTTGTTCTTGTAGAATGTTGAACGACTACCCCAACTAAAATCTATCCACTCAACAAAAATTATTTCAGAGAAATCATACTCCATGGTAAGTTGTTCTTGTAGAATGTTGAACGACTACCCCAACTAAAATCTATCCACTCAACAAAAATTATTTCACACCACAGACTCATCTTGGTCAGGATCGATTTGAAATCTATCATGGTTTCAGAGAAATCATACTCCATGGTTCATTGTTCTTGTAGAATGTTGAACGACTACCCCAACTAAAATCTATCCACTCAACAAAAATTATTTCACACCACAGACTCATCTTGGTCAGGATCGATTTGAAATCTATCATGGTTTCAGAGAAATCATACTCCATGGTAAGTTGTTCTTGTAGAATGTTGAACGACTACCCCAACTAAAATCTATCCACTCAACAAAAATTATTTCACACCACAGACTCATCTTGGTCAGGATCGATTTGGAATCTATCATGGTTTCAGAGAAATCATACTCCATGGTAAGTTGTTCTTGTAGAATGTTGAACGACTACCCCAACTAAAATCTATCCACTCAACAAAAATTATTTCAGAGAAATCATACTCCATGGTAAGTTGTTCTTGTAGAATGTTGAACGACTATCCCAACTAAAATCTATCCACTCAACAAAAATTATTTCACACCACAGACTCATCTTGGTCAGGATCGATTTGAAATCTATCATGGTTTCAGAGAAATCATACTCCATGGTTCATTGTTCTTGTAGAATGTTGAACGACTACCCCAACTAAAATCTATCCACTCAACAAAAATTATTTCACACCACAGACTCATCTTGGTCAGGATCGATTTGAAATCTATCATGGTTTCAGAGAAATCATACTCCATGGTAAGTTGTTCTTGTAGAATGTTGAACGACTACCCCAACTAAAATCTATCCACTCAACAAAAATTATTTCACACCACAGACTCATCTTGGTCAGGATCGATTTGGAATCTATCATGGTTTCAGAGAAATCATACTCCATGGTAAGTTGTTCTTGTAGAATGTTGAACGACTACCCCAACTAAAATCTATCCACTCAACAAAAATTATTTCAGAGAAATCATACTCCATGGTTCGTTGTTCTTGTAGAATGTTGAACGAATATCCCAACTAAAATCTATCCACTCAACAAAAATTATTTCACACCACAGACTCATCTTGGTCAGGATCGATTTGAAATCTATCATGGTTTCAGAGAAATCATACTCCATGGTTCGTTGTTCTTGTAGAATGTTGAACGACTACCCCAACTAAAATCTATCCACTCAACAAAAATTATTTCACACCACAGACTCATCTTGGTCAGGATCGATTTGAAATCTATCATGGTTTCAGAGAAATCATACTCCATGGTTCGTTGTTCTTGTAGAATGTTGAACGACTACCCCAACTAAAATCTATCCACTCAACAAAAATTATTTCACACCACAGACTCATCTTGGTCAGGATCGATTTGAAATCTATCATGGTTTCAGAGAAATCATACTCCATGGTAAGTTGTTCTTGTAGAATGTTGAACGACTACCCCAACTAAAATCTATCCACTCAACAAAAATTATTTCAGAGAAATCATACTCCACGGTTCGTTGCTCTTGTAGAATGTTGAACGACTACCCCAACTAAAATCTATCCACTCAACAAAAATTATTTCACACCACAGACTCATCTTGGTCAGGATCGATTTGAAATCTATCATGGTTTCAGAGAAATCATAGTCCATGTTAAGTTGTTCTTGTAGAATGTTGAACGACTATCCCAACTAAAATCTATCCACTCAACAAAAATTATTTCACACCACAGACTCATCTTGGTCAGGATCGATTTGAAATCTATCATGGTTTCAGAGAAATCATACTCCATGGTTCGTTGTTCTTGTAGAATGTTGAACGACTACCCCAAATAAAATCTATCCACTCAACAAAAAATATTTCAGAGAAATCATACTCCATGGTTCGTTGTTCTTGTAGAATGTTGAACGACTATCCTAACTAAAATCTATTAACTCAACAAAATTTATTTCAGAGAAATCATACTCCATGGTTCGTTGTTCTTGTAGAATGTTGAACGACTATCCCAACTAAAATCTATCCACTCAACAAAAATTATTTCACACCACAGACTCATCTTGGTCAGGATCGATTTGAAATCTATCATGGTTTCAGAGAAATCATACTCCATGGTTCGTTGTTCTTGTAGAATGTTGAACGACTACCCCAACTAAAATCTATCCACTCAACAAAAATTATTTCAGAGAAATCATACTCCATGGTAAGTTGTTCTTGTAGAATGTTGAACGACTATCCCTAACTAAAATCTATCCACTCAACAAAAATTATTTCACACCACAGACTCATCTTGGTCAGGATCGATTTGAAATCTATCATGGTTTCAGAGAAATCATACTCCATGGTTCGTTGTTCTTGTAGAATGTTGAACGACTACCCCAACTAAAATCTATCCACTCAACAAAAATTATTTCAGAGAAATCATACTCCATGGTTCGTTGTTCTTGTAGAATGTTGAACGACTATCCCAACTAAAATCTATCCACTCAACAAAAATTATTTCACACCACAGACTCTTCTTGGTCAGGATCGATTTGAAATCTATCATGGTTGCAGAGAAATCATACTCCATGGTTCGTTGTTCTTGTAGAATGTTGAACGACTACCCCAACTAAAATCTATCCACTCAGCAAAAATTATTTCACACCACAGACTCATCTTGGTCAGGATCGATTTGAAATCTATCATGGTTTCAGAGAAATCATACTCCATGGTTCGTTGTTCTTGTAGAATGTTGAACGACTACCCCAACTAAAATCTATCCACTCAACAAAAATGATTTCACACCACAGACTCATCTTGGTCAGGATCGATTTGAAATCTATCATGGTTTCAGAGAAATCATACTCCATGGTAAGTTGTTCTTGTAGAATGTTGAACGACTACCCCAACTAAAATCTATCCACTCAACAAAAATTATTTCACACCACAGACTCAGCTTGGTCATAATCGATTTGAAATCTATCATGGTTTCAGAGAAATCATACTCCATGGTTCGTTGTTCTTGTAGAATGTTGAACGACTACCCCAACTAAAATCTATTAACTCAACAAAAATTATTTCAGAGAAATCATACTCCATGGTAAGTTGTTCTTGTAAAATGTTGAACGACTACCCCAACTAAAATCTATCCACTCAACAAAAATTATTTCACACCACAGACTCATCTTGGTCAGGATCGATTTGAAATCTATCATGGTTTCAGAGAAATCATACTCCATGGTAAGTTGTTCTTGTAGAATGTTGAACGACTACCCCAACTAAAATCTATCCACTCAACAAAAATTATTTCACACCACAGACTCATCTTGGTCAGGATCGATTTGAAATCTATCATGGTTGCAGAGAAATCATACTCCATGGTTCGTTGTTCTTGTAGAATGTTGAACGACTACCCCAACTAAAATCTATCCACTCAACAAAAATTATTTCACACCACAGACTCATCTTGGTCAGGATCGATTTGAAATCTATCATGGTTTCAGAGAAATCATACTCCATAGTTCGTTGTTCTTGTAGAATGTTGAACGACTACCCCAACTAAAATCTATCCACTCAACAAAAATTATTTCAGAGAAATCATACTCCATGGTAAGTTGTTCTTGTAGAATGTTGAACGACTACCCCTAACTAAAATCTATCCACTCAACAAAAATTATTTCAGAGAAATCATACTCCATGGTAAGTTGTTCTTGTAGAATGTTGAACGACTACCCCAACTAAAATCTATCCACTCAACAAAAATTATTTCACACCACAGACTCATCTTGGTCAGCATCGATTTGAAATCTATCATGGTTGCAGAGAAATCATACTCCATGGTTCGTTGTTCTTGTAGAATGTTGAACGACTACCCCAACTAAAATCTATCCACTCAACAAAAATTATTTCACACCACAGACTCATCTTGGTCAGGATCGATTTGAAATCTATCATGGTTGCAGAGAAATCATACTCCATGGTTCGTTGTTCTTGTAGAATGTTGAACGACTACCCCAACTAAAATCTATCCACTCAACAAAAATGATTTCACACCACAGACTCATCTTGGTCAGGATCGATTTGAAATCTATCATGGTTTCAGAGAAATCATACTCCCTGGTTCGTTGTTCTTGTAGAATGTTGAACGACTACCCCAACTAAAATCTATCCACTCAACAAAAATTATTTCAGAGAAATCATACTCCATGGTTCGTTGTTCTTGTAGAATGTTGAACGACTATCCCAACTAAAATCTATCCACTCAACAAAAATTATTTCACACCACAGACTCATCTTGGTCAGGATCGATTTGAAATCTATCATGGTTGCAGAGAAATCATACTCCATGGTTCGTTGTTCTTGTAGAATGTTGAACGACTACCCCAACTAAAATCTATCCACTCAGCAAAAATTATTTCACACCACAGACTCATCTTGGTCAGGATCGATTTGAAATCTATCATGGTTTCAGAGAAATCATACTCCATGGTTCGTTGTTCTTGTAGAATGTTGAACGACTACCCCAACTAAAATCTATCCACTCAACAAAAATGATTTCACACCACAGACTCATCTTGGTCAGGATCGATTTGAAATCTATCATGGTTTCAGAGAAATCATACTCCATGGTAAGTTGTTCTTGTAGAATGTTGAACGACTACCCCAACTAAAATCTATCCACTCAACAAAAATTATTTCACACCACAGACTCAGCTTGGTCATAATCGATTTGAAATCTATCATGGTTTCAGAGAAATCATACTCCATGGTTCGTTGTTCTTGTAGAATGTTGAACGACTACCCCAACTAAAATCTATTAACTCAACAAAAATTATTTCAGAGAAATCATACTCCATGGTAAGTTGTTCTTGTAAAATGTTGAACGACTACCCCAACTAAAATCTATCCACTCAACAAAAATTATTTCACACCACAGACTCATCTTGGTCAGGATCGATTTGAAATCTATCATGGTTTCAGAGAAATCATACTCCATGGTAAGTTGTTCTTGTAGAATGTTGAACGACTACCCCAACTAAAATCTATCCACTCAACAAAAATTATTTCACACCACAGACTCATCTTGGTCAGGATCGATTTGAAATCTATCATGGTTGCAGAGAAATCATACTCCATGGTTCGTTGTTCTTGTAGAATGTTGAACGACTACCCCAACTAAAATCTATCCACTCAACAAAAATTATTTCACACCACAGACTCATCTTGGTCAGGATCGATTTGAAATCTATCATGGTTTCAGAGAAATCATACTCCATAGTTCGTTGTTCTTGTAGAATGTTGAACGACTACCCCAACTAAAATCTATCCACTCAACAAAAATTATTTCAGAGAAATCATACTCCATGGTAAGTTGTTCTTGTAGAATGTTGAACGACTACCCCTAACTAAAATCTATCCACTCAACAAAAATTATTTCAGAGAAATCATACTCCATGGTAAGTTGTTCTTGTAGAATGTTGAACGACTACCCCAACTAAAATCTATCCACTCAACAAAAATTATTTCACACCACAGACTCATCTTGGTCAGCATCGATTTGAAATCTATCATGGTTGCAGAGAAATCATACTCCATGGTTCGTTGTTCTTGTAGAATGTTGAACGACTACCCCAACTAAAATCTATCCACTCAACAAAAATTATTTCACACCACAGACTCATCTTGGTCAGGATCGATTTGAAATCTATCATGGTTGCAGAGAAATCATACTCCATGGTTCGTTGTTCTTGTAGAATGTTGAACGACTACCCCAACTAAAATCTATCCACTCAACAAAAATGATTTCACACCACAGACTCATCTTGGTCAGGATCGATTTGAAATCTATCATGGTTTCAGAGAAATCATACTCCATGGTAAGTTGTTCTTGTAGAATGTTGAACGACTACCCCAACTAAAATCTATTAACTCAACAAAAATTATTTCAGAGAAATCATACTCCATGGTAAGTTGTTCTTGTAGAATGTTGAACGACTACCCCAACTAAAATCTATCCACTCAACAAAAATGATTTCACACCACAGACTTATCTTGGTCAGGATCGATTTGAAATCTATCATGGTTTCAGAGAAATCATACTCCATGGTAAGTTGTTCTTGTAGAATGTTGAACGACTACCCCAACTAAAATCTATCCACTCAACAAAAATTATTTCACACCACAGACTCATCTTGGTCAGGATCGATTTGAAATCTATCATGGTTTCAGAGAAATCATACTCCATGGTTCGTTGTTCTTGTAGAATGTTGAACGACTACCCCAACTAAAATCTATTAACTCAACAAAAATTATTTCAGAGAAATCATACTCCATGGTAAGTTGTTCTTGTAGAATGTTGAACGACTACCCCAACTAAAATCTATCCACTCAACAAAAATTATTTCACACCACAGACTCATCTTGGTCAGGATCGATTTGAAATCTATCATGGTTTCACAGAAATCATACTCCATGGTAAGTTGTTCTTGTAGAATGTTGAACGACTACCCCAACTAAAATCTATCCACTCAACAAAAATTATTTCACACCACAGACTCATCTTGGCCAGGATCGATTTGAAATCTATCATGGTTGCAGAGAAATCATACTCCATGGTTCATTGTTCTTTTAGAATGTTGAACGACTACCCCAACTAAAATCTATCCACTCAACAAAAATTATTTCAGAGAAATCATACTCCATGGTTCGTTGTTCTTGTAGAATGTTGAACGACTACCCCTAACTAAAATCTATCCACTCAACAAAAATTATTTCAGAGAAATCATACTCCATGGTAAGTTGTTCTTGTAGAATGTTGAACGACTATCCCAACTAAAATCTATCCACTCAACAAAAATTATTCCACACCACAGATTCATCTTGATCAGCATCGATTTGAAATCTATCATGGTTGCAGAGAAATCATACTCCATGGTTCGTTGTTCTTGTAGAATGTTGAACGACTACCCCAACTAAAATCTATCCACTCAACAAAAATTATTTCACACCACAGACTCATCTTGGTCAGGATCGATTTGAAATCTATCATGGTTTCAGAGAAATCATACTCCATGGTTCGTTGTTCTTGTAGAATGTTGAACGACTATCCCAACTAAAATCTATCCACTCAACAAAAATGATTTCACACCACAGACTCATCTTGGTCAGGATCGATTTGAAATCTATCACGGTTTCAGAGAAATCATACTCCATGGTAAGTTGTTCTTTTCGAATGTTGAACGACTACAACAACTAATATCTATCCACTCAACAAAAATTATTTCACACCACAGACTCATCTTGGTCAGGATCGATTTGAAATCTATCATGGTTTCAGAGAAATCATACTCCATGGTTCGTTGTTCTTGTAGAATGTTGAACGACTACCCCAAATAAAATCTATTAACTCAACAAAAATTATTTCAGAGAAATCATACTCCATGGTAAGTTGTTCTTGTAGAATGTTGAACGACTACCCCAACTAAAATCTATCCACTCAACAAAAATTATTTCACACCGCAGACTCATCTTGGTCAGGATCGATTTGAAATCTATCATGGTTTCAGAGAAATCATACTCCATGGTTCGTTGTTCTTGTAGAATGTTGAACGACTATCCCAACTAAAATCTATCCACTCAACAAAAATTATTTCACACCACAGACTCATCTTGGTCAGGATCGATTTGAAATCTATCATGGTTTCAGAGAAATCATACTCCATGGTTCGTTGTTCTTGTAGAATGTTGAACGACTACCCCAAATAAAATCTATCCACTCAACAAAAAATATTTCAGAGAAATCATACTCCATGGTTCGTTGTTCTTGTAGAATGTTGAACGACTATCCCAACTAAAATCTATCCACTCAACAAAAATTATTTCACACCACAGACTCATCTTGGTCAGGATCGATTTGAAATCTATCATGGTTTCAGAGAAATCATAGTCCATGGTAAGTTGTTCTTGTAGAATATTGAACGACTATCCCAACTAAAATCTATACACTCAACAAAAATTATTTCACACCACAGACTCATCTTGGTCAGGATCGATTTGAAATCTATCATGGTTTCAGAGAAATCATACTCCATGGTTCGTTGTTCTTGTAGAATGTTGAACGACTACCCCAAATAAAATCTATCCACTCAACAAAAAATATTTCAGAGAAATCATACTCCATGGTTCGTTGTTCTTGTAGAATGTTGAACGACTATCCCAACTAAAATCTATCCACTCAACAAAAATTATTTCACACCACAGACTCATCTTGGTCAGGATCGATTTGAAATCTATCATGGTTTCAGAGAAATCATACTCCATGGTTCGTTGTTCTTGTAGAATGTTGAACGACTACCCCAACTAAAATCTATCCACTCAACAAAAATTATTTCAGAGAAATCATACTCCATGGTAAGTTGTTCTTGTACAATGTTGAACGACTATCCCTAACTAAAATCTATCCACTCAACAAAAATTATTTCACACCACAGACTCATCTTGGTCAGGATCGATTTGAAATCTATCATGGTTTCAGAGAAATCATACTCCATGGTTCGTTGTTCTTGTAGAATGTTGAACGACTACCCCAACTAAAATCTATCCACTCAACAAAAATTATTTCAGAGAAATCATACTCCATGGTTCGTTGTTCTTGTAGAATGTTGAACGACTATCCCAACTAAAATCTATCCACTCAACAAAAATTATTTCACGCCACAGACTCATCTTAGTCAGGATCGATTTGAAATCTATCATGGTTGCAGAGAAATCATACTCCATGGTTCGTTGTTCTTGTAGAATGTTGAACGACTACCCCAACTAAAATCTATCCACTCAACAAAAATTATTTCACACCACAGACTCATCTTGGTCAGGATCGATTTGAAATCTATCATGGTTGCAGAGAAATCATACTCCATGGTTCGTTGTTCTTGTAGAATGTTGAACGACTACCCCAACTAAAATCTATAAACTCAACAAAAATGATTTCACACCACAGACTCATCTTGGTCAGGATCGATTTGAAATCTATCATGGTTTCAGAGAAATCATACTCCATGGTAAGTTGTTCTTGTAGAATGTTGAACGACTACCCCAACTAAAATCTATCCACTCAACAAAAATGATTTCACACCACAGACTCATCTTGGTCAGGATCGATTTGAAATCTATCTTGGTTTCAGAGAAATCATACTCCATGGTAAGTTGTTCTTGTAGAATGTTGAACGACTACCCCTAACTAAAATCTATCCACTCAACAAAAATTATTTCACACCACAGACTCATCTTGGTCAGGATCGATTTGAAATCTATCATGGTTTCAGAGAAATCATACTCCATGGTTCGTTGTTCTTGTAGAATGTTGAACGACTACCCCAACTAAAATCTATCCACTCAACAAAAATTATTTCACACCACAGACTCATCTTGGTCAGGATCGATTTGAAATCTATCATGGTTTCAGAGAAATCATAGTCCATGGTAAGTTGTTCTTGTAGAATGTTGAACGACTACCCCAACTAAAATCTATCCACTCAACAAAAATTATTTCCCACCACAGACTCATCTTGGTCAGGATCGATTTGAAATCTATCATGGTTTCAGAGAAATCATAGTCCATGGTAAGTTGTTCTTGTAGAATGTTGAACGACTATCCCAACTAAAATCTATCCACTCAACAAAAATTATTTCACACCACAGACTCATCTTGGTCAGGATCGATTTGAAATCTATCATGGTTTCAGAGAAATCATACTCCATGGTTCGTTGTTCTTGTAGAATGTTGAACGACTAAACCAAATAAAATCTATCCACTCAACAAAAAATATTTCAGAGAAATCATACTCCATGGTTCGTTGTTCTTGTAGAATGTTGAACGACTATTTTAACTAAAATCTATCCACTCAACAAAAATTATTTCAGAGAAATTATACTCCATGGTTCGTTGTTCTTGTAGAATGTTGAACGACTATCCCAACTAAAATCTATCCACTCAACAAAAATTATTTCACACCACAGACTCATCTTGGCCAGGATCGATTTGAAATCTATCATGGTTGCAGAGAAATCAGACTCCATGGTTCGTTGTTCTTGTAGAATGTTGAACGACTACCCCAACTAAAATCTATCCACTCAACAAAAATTATTTCAGAGAAATCATACTCCATGGTAAGTTGTTCTTGTAGAATGTTGAACGACTACCCCTAACTAAAATCTATCCACTCAACAAAAATTATTTCAGAGAAATCATACTCCATATTAAGTTGTTCTTGTAGAATGTTGAACGACTATCCCAACTAAAATCTATCCACTCAACAAAAATTATTTCACACCACAGACTCATCTTGGTCAGCATCGATTTGAAATCTATCATGGTTGCAGAGAAATCATACTCCATGGTTCGTTGTTCTTGTAGGATGTTGAACGACTACCCCAACTAAAATCTATCCACTCAACAAAAATTATTTCACACCACAGACTCATCTTGGTCAGGAACGATTTGAAATCTATCATGGTTTCAGAGAAATCATACTCCATGGTTCGTTGTTCTTGTAGAATGTTGAACGACTACCCCAACTAAAATCTATCCACTCAACAAAAATTATTTCACACCACAGACTCATCTTGGTCAGGATCGATTTGAAATCTATCATGGTTTCAGAGAAATCATACTCCATGGTAAGTTGTTCTTGTAGAATGTTGAACGACTACCCCAACTAAAATCTATCCACTCAACAAAAATTATTTCACACCACAGACTCATCTTGGTCAGGATCGATTTGAAATCTATCATGGTTTCAGAGAAATCATACTCCATGGTTCGTTGTTCTTGTAGAATGTTGAACGACTACCCCAACTAAAATCTATTAACTCAACAAAAATTATTTCAGAGAAATCATACTCCATGGTAAGTTGTTCTTGTAGAATGTTGAACGACTACCCAACTAAAATCTATCCACTCAACAAAAATTATTTCACACCACAGACTCATCTTGGTCAGGATCGATTTGAAATCTATCATGGTTTCAGAGAAATCATACTCCATGGTTCGTTGTTCTTGTAGAATGTTGAACGACTACCCCAACTAAAATCTATCCACTCAACAAAAATTATTTCACACCACAGACTCATCTTGGTCAGGATCGATTTGAAATCTATCATGGTTTCAGAGAAATCATAGTCCATGGTAAGTTGTTCTTGTAGAATGTTGAACGACTACCCCAACTAAAATCTATCCACTCAACAAAAATTATTTCACACCACAGACTCATCTTGGTCAGGATCGATTTGAAATCTATCATGGTTTCAGAGAAATCATAGTCCATGGTAAGTTGTTCTTGTAGAATGTTGAACGACTATCCCAACTAAAATCTATCCACTCAACAAAAATTATTTCACACCACAGACTCATCTTGGTCAGGATCGATTTGAAATCTATCATGGTTTCAGAGAAATCATACTCCATGGTTCGTTGTTCTTGTAGAATGCTGAACGGCTACCCCAAATAAAATCTATCCACTCAACAAAAAATATTTCAGAGAAATCATACTCCATGGTTCGTTGTTCTTGTAGAATGTTGAACGACTATCCTAACTAAAATCTATCCACTCAACAAAAATTATTTCAGAGAAATCATACTCCATGGTTCGTTGTTCTTGTAGAATGTTGAACGACTATCCGAACTAAAATCTATCCACTCAACAAAAATTATTTCACACCACAGACTCATATTGGTCAGGATCGATTTGAAATCTATCATGGTTTCAGAGAAATCATACTCCATGGTTCGTTGTTCTTGTAGAATGTTGAACGACTACCCCAACTAAAATCTATCCACTCAACAAAAATTATTTCAGAGAAATCATACTCCATGGTAAGTTGTTCTTGTAGAATGTTGAACGACTATCCCTAACTAAAATCTATCCACTCAACAAAAATTATTTCACACCACAGACTCATCTTGGTCAGGATCGATTTGAAATCTATCATGGTTTCAGAGAAATCATACTCCATGGTTCGTTGTTCTTGTAGAATGTTGAACGACTACCCCAACTAAAATCTATCCACTCAACAAAAATTATTTCAGACAAATCATACTCCATTGTTCGTTGTTCTTGTAGAATGTTGAACGACTATCCCAACTAAAATCTATCCACTCAACAAAAATTATTTCACACCACAGACTCATCTTAGTCAGGATCGATTTGAAATCTATCATGGTTGCAGAGAAATCATACTCCATGGTTCGTTGTTCTTGTAGAATGTTGAACGACTACCCCAACTAAAATCTATCCACTCAACAAAAATTATTTCACACCACAGACTCATCTTGGTCAGGATCGATTTGAAATCTATCATGGTTTCAGAGAAATCATACTCCATGGTTCGTTGTTCTTGTAGAATGTTGAACGACTACCCCAACTAAAATCTATAAACTCAACAAAAATGATTTCACACCACAGACTCATCTTGGTCAGGATCGATTTGAAATCTATCATGGTTTCAGAGAAATCATACTCCATGGTAAGTTGTTCTTGTAGAATGTTGAACGACTACCCCAACTAAAATCTATCCACTCAACAAAAATGATTTCACACCACAGACTCATCTTGGTCAGGATCGATTTGAAAACTATCATGGTTTCAGAGAAATCATACTCCATTGTAAGTTGTTCTTGTAGAATGTTGAACGACTACCCCTAACTAAAATCTATCCACTCAACAAAAATTATTTCACACCACAGACTCATCTTGGTCAGGATCGATTTGAAATCTATCATGGTTTCAGAGAAATCATACTCCATGGTTCGTTGTTCTTGTAGAATGTTGAACGACTACCCCAACTAAAATCTATCCACTCAACAAAAATTATTTCACACCACAGACTCATCTTGGTCAGGATCGATTTGAAATCTATCATGGTTTCAGAGAAATCATAGTCCATGGTAAGTTGTTCTTGTAGAATGTTGAACGACTACCCCAACTAAAATCTATCCACTCAACAAAAATGATTTCACACCACAGACTCATCTTGGTCAGGATCGATTTGAAAACTATCATGGTTTCAGAGAAATCATACTCCATTGTAAGTTGTTCTTGTAGAATGTTGAACGACTACCCCTAACTAAAATCTATCCACTCAACAAAAATTATTTCACACCACAGACTCATCTTGGTCAGGATCGATTTGAAATCTATCATGGTTTCAGAGAAATCATACTCCATGGTTCGTTGTTCTTGTAGAATGTTGAACGACTACCCCAACTAAAATCTATCCACTCAACAAAAATTATTTCACACCACAGACTCATCTTGGTCAGGATCGAATTGAAATCTATCATGGTTTCAGAGAAATCATACTCCATGGTAAGTTGTTCTTGTAGAATGTTGAACGACTACCCCAACTAAAATCTATCCACTCAACAAAAATGATTTCACACCACAGACTCATCTTGGTCAGGATCGATTTGAAAACTATCATGGTTTCAGAGAAATCATACTCCATTGTAAGTTGTTCTTGTAGAATGTTGAACGACTACCCCTAACTAAAATCTATCCACTCAACAAAAATTATTTCACACCACAGACTCATCTTGGTCAGGATCGATTTGAAATCTATCATGGTTTCAGAGAAATCATACTCCATGGTTCGTTGTTCTTGTAGAATGTTGAACGACTACCCCAACTAAAATCTATCCACTCAACAAAAATTATTTCACACCACAGACTCATCTTGGTCAGGATCGATTTGAAATCTATCATGGTTTCAGAGAAATCATAGTCCATGGTAAGTTGTTCTTGTAGAATGTTCCACTCTATCCACTCAACAAAAATTATTTCACACCACAGACTCATCTTGGTCAGGATCGATTTGAAATCTATCATGGTTTCAGAGAACTCATAGTCCATGGTAAGTTGTTCTTGTAGAATGTTGAACGACTATCCCAACTAAAATCTATCCACTCAACAAAAATTATTTCACACCACAGACTCATCTTGGTCAGGATCGATTTGAAATCTATCATGGTTTCAGAGAAATCATACTCCATGGTTCGTTGTTCTTGTAGAATGTTGAACGACTAAATAAAATAAAATCTATCCACTCAACAAAAAATATTTCAGAGAAATCATACTCCATGGTTCGTTGTTCTTGTAGAATGTTGAACGACTATTTTAACTAAAATCTATCCACTCAACAAAAATTATTTCAGAGAAATCATACTCCATGGTTCGTTGTTCTTGTAGAATGTTGAACGACTATCCCAACTAAAATCTATCCACTCAACAAAAATTATTTCACACCACAGACTCATCTTGGCCAGGATCGATTTGAAATCTATCATGGTTGCAGAGAAATCATACTCCATGGTTCGTTGTTCTTGTAGAATGTTGAACGACTACCCCAACTAAAATCTATCCACTCAACAAAAATTATTTCAGAGAAATCATACTCCATGGTAAGTTGTTCTTCTAGAATGTTGAACGACTACCCCTAACTAAAATCTATCCACTGAACAAAAATTATTTCAGAGAAATCATACTCCATGGTAAGTTGTTCTTGTAGAATGTTGAACGACTATCCCAACTAAAATCTATCCACTCAACAAAAATTATTTCACACCACAGACTCATCTTGGTCAGCATCGATTTGAAATCTATCATGGTTGCAGAGAAATCATACTCCATGGTTCGTTGTTCTTATAGAATGTTGAACGACTACCCCAACTAAAATCTATCCACTCAACAAAAATTATTTCACACCACAGACTCATCTTGGTCAGGACCGATTTGAAATCTATCATGGTTTCAGAGAAATCATACTCCATGGTTCGTTGTTCTTGTAGAATGTTGAACGACTACCCCAACTAAAATCTATCCACTCAACAAAAATGATTTCACACCACAGACTCATCTTGGTCAGGATCGATTTGAAATCTATCATGGTTTCAGAGAAATCATACTCCATGGTAAGTTGTTCTTGTAGAATGTTGAACGACTACCCCAACTAAAATCTATCCACTCAACAAAAATTATTTCACACCACAGACTCATCTTGGTCAGGATCGATTTGAAATCTATCATGGTTTCAGAGAAATCATACTCCATGGTTCGTTGTTCTTGTAGAATGTTGAACGACTACCCCAACTAAAATCTATTAACTCAAAAAAATTATTTCATGGAAATCATACTCCATGGTAAGTTGTTCTTGTAGAATGTTGAACGACTACCCCAACTAAAATCTATCCACTCAACAAAAATTATTTCACACCACAGACTCATCTTGGTCAGGATCGATTTGAAATCTATCATGGTTTCAGAGAAATCATACTCCATGGTTCGTTGTTCTTGTAGAATGTTGAACGACTACCCCAACTAAAATCTATCCACTCAACAAAAATTATTTCACACCACAGACTCATCTTGGTCAGGATCGATTTGAAATCTATCATGGTTTCAGAGAAATCATACTCCATGGTTCGTTGTTCTTGTAGAATGTTGAACGACTACCCCAACTAAAATCTATCCACTCAACAAAAATTATTTCACACCACAGACTCATCTTGGTCAGGATCGATTTGAAATCTATCATGGTTTCAGAGAAATCATACTCCATGGTTCGTTGTTCTTGTAGAATGTTGAACGACTACCCCAACTAAAATCTATCCACTCAACAAAAATTATTTCACACCACAGACTCATCTTGGTCAGGATCGATTTGAAATCTATCATGGTTTCAGAGAAATCATACTCCATGGTTCGTTGTTCTTGTAGAATGTTGAACGACTACCCCAACTAAAATCTATCCACTCAACAAAAATTATTTCACACCACAGACTCATCTTGGTCAGGATCGATTTGAAATCTATCATGGTTTCAGAGAAATCATAGTCCATGGTAAGTTGTTCTTGTAGAATGTTCCACTCTATCCACTCAACAAAAATTATTTCACACCACAGACTCATCTTGGTCAGGATCGATTTGAAATCTATCATGGTTTCAGAGAACTCATAGTCCATGGTAAGTTGTTCTTGTAGAATGTTGAACGACTATCCCAACTAAAATCTATCCACTCAACAAAAATTATTTCACACCACAGACTCATCTTGGTCAGGATCGATTTGAAATCTATCATGGTTTCAGAGAAATCATACTCCATGGTTCGTTGTTCTTGTAGAATGTTGAACGACTAAATAAAATAAAATCTATCCACTCAACAAAAAATATTTCAGAGAAATCATACTCCATGGTTCGTTGTTCTTGTAGAATGTTGAACGACTATTTTAACTAAAATCTATCCACTCAACAAAAATTATTTCAGAGAAATCATACTCCATGGTTCGTTGTTCTTGTAGAATGTTGAACGACTATCCCAACTAAAATCTATCCACTCAACAAAAATTATTTCACACCACAGACTCATCTTGGCCAGGATCGATTTGAAATCTATCATGGTTGCAGAGAAATCATACTCCATGGTTCGTTGTTCTTGTAGAATGTTGAACGACTACCCCAACTAAAATCTATCCACTCAACAAAAATTATTTCAGAGAAATCATACTCCATGGTAAGTTGTTCTTCTAGAATGTTGAACGACTACCCCTAACTAAAATCTATCCACTGAACAAAAATTATTTCAGAGAAATCATACTCCATGGTAAGTTGTTCTTGTAGAATGTTGAACGACTATCCCAACTAAAATCTATCCACTCAACAAAAATTATTTCACACCACAGACTCATCTTGGTCAGCATCGATTTGAAATCTATCATGGTTGCAGAGAAATCATACTCCATGGTTCGTTGTTCTTATAGAATGTTGAACGACTACCCCAACTAAAATCTATCCACTCAACAAAAATTATTTCACACCACAGACTCATCTTGGTCAGGACCGATTTGAAATCTATCATGGTTTCAGAGAAATCATACTCCATGGTTCGTTGTTCTTGTAGAATGTTGAACGACTACCCCAACTAAAATCTATCCACTCAACAAAAATGATTTCACACCACAGACTCATCTTGGTCAGGATCGATTTGAAATCTATCATGGTTTCAGAGAAATCATACTCCATGGTAAGTTGTTCTTGTAGAATGTTGAACGACTACCCCAACTAAAATCTATCCACTCAACAAAAATTATTTCACACCACAGACTCATCTTGGTCAGGATCGATTTGAAATCTATCATGGTTTCAGAGAAATCATACTCCATGGTTCGTTGTTCTTGTAGAATGTTGAACGACTACCCCAACTAAAATCTATTAACTCAAAAAAATTATTTCATGGAAATCATACTCCATGGTAAGTTGTTCTTGTAGAATGTTGAACGACTACCCCAACTAAAATCTATCCACTCAACAAAAATTATTTCACACCACAGACTCATCTTGGTCAGGATCGATTTGAAATCTATCATGGTTTCAGAGAAATCATACTCCATGGTTCGTTGTTCTTGTAGAATGTTGAACGACTACCCCAACTAAAATCTATCCACTCAACAAAAATTATTTCACACCACAGACTCATCTTGGTCAGGATCGATTTGAAATCTATCATGGTTTCAGAGAAATCATAGTCCATGGTAAGTTGTTCTTGTAGAATGGTGAACGACTACCCCAACTAAAATCTATCCACTCAACAAAAATTATTTCACACCACAGACTCATCTTGGTCAGGATCGATTTGAAATCTATCATGGTTTCAGAGAAATCATAGTCCATACTAAGTTGTTCTTGTAGAATGTTGAACGACTATCCCAACTAAAATCTATCCACTCAACAAAAATTATTTCACACCACAGACTCATCTTGGTCAGGATCGATTTGAAATCTATCATGGTTTCAGAGAAATCATACTCCATGGTTCGTTGTTCTTGTAGAATGCTGAACGACTACCCCAAATAAAATCTATCCACTCAACAAAAAATATTTCAGAGAAATCATACTCCATGGTTCGTTGTTCTTGTAGAATGTTGAACGACTATCCTAACTAAAATCTATCCACTCAACAAAAATTATTTCAGAGAAATCATACTCCATGGTTCGTTGTTCTTGTAGAATGTTGAACGACTATCCCAACTAAAATCTATCCACTCAACAAAAATTATTTCACACCACAGACTCATATTGGTCACAATCGATTTGAAATCTATCATGGTTTCAGAGAAATCATACTCCATGTTTCGTTGTTCTTGTAGAATGTTGAACGACTACCCCAACTAAAATCTATCCACTCAACAAAAATTATTTCAGAGAAATCATACTCCATGGTAAGTTGTTCTTGTAGAATGTTGAACGACTATCCCTAACTAAAATCTATCCACTCAACAAAAATTATTTCACACCACAGACTCATCTTGGTCAGGATCGATTTGAAATCTATCATGGTTTCAGAGAAATCATACTCCATGGTTCGTTGTTCTTGTAGAATGTTGAACGACTACCCCAACTAAAATCTATCCACTCAACAAAAATTATTTCAGAGAAATCATACTCCATGGTTCGTTGTTCTTGTAGAATGTTGAACGACTATCCCAACTAAAATCTATCCACTCAACAAAAATTATTTCACACCACAGACTCATCTTAGTCAGGATCGATTTGAAATCTATCATGGTTGCAGAGAAATCATACTCCATGGTTCGTTGTTCTTGTAGAATGTTGAACGACTACCCCAACTAAAATCTATCCACTCAACAAAAATTATTTCACACCACAGACTCATCTTGGTCAGGATCGATTTGAAATCTATCATGGTTTCAGAGAAATCATACTCCATGGTTCGTTGTTCTTGTAGAATGTTGAACGACTACCCCAACTAAAATCTATCCACTCAACAAAAATGATTTCACACCACAGACTCATCTTGGTCAGGATCGATTTGAAATCTATCATGGTTTCAGAGAATTCATACTCCATGGTAAGTTGTTCTTGTAGAATGTTGAACGACTACCCCAACTAAAATCTATCCACTCAACAAAAATGATTTCACACCACAGACTCATCTTGGTCAGGATCGATTTGAAATCTATCATGGTTTCAGAGAAATCATACTCCATGGTAAGTTGTTCTTGTAGAATGTTGAACGACTACCCCAACTAAAATCTATCCACTCAACAAAAATTATTTCACACCACAGACTCATCTTGGTCAGGATCGATTTGAAATCTATCATGGTTTCAGAGAAATCATACTCCATGGTTCGTTGTTCTTGTAGAATGTTGAACGACTACCCCAACTAAAATCTATCCACTCAACAAAAATTATTTCACACCACAGACTCATCTTGGTCAGGATCGATTTGAAATCTATCATGGTTTCAGAGAAATCATAGTCCATGGTAAGTTGTTCTCGTAGAATGTTGAACGACTACCGCAACTAAAATCTATCCACTCAACAAAAATTATTTCACACCACAGACTCATCTTGGTCAGGATCGATTTGAAATCTATCATGGTTTCAGAGAAATCATAGTCCATGGTAAGTTGTTCTTGTAGAATGTTGAACGACTATCCCAACTAAAATCTATCCACTCAACAAAAATTATTTCACACCACAGACTCATCTTGTTCAGGATCGATTTGAAATCTATCATGGTTTCAGAGAAATCATACTCCATGGTTCGTTGTTCTTGTAGAATGTTGAACGACTACCCCAAATAAAATCTATCCACTCAACAAAAAATATTTCAGAGAAATCATACTCCATGGTTCGTTGTTCTTGTAGAATGTTGAACGACTATTTTAACTAAAATCTATCCACTCAACAAAAATTATTTCAGAGAAATCATACTCCATGGTTCGTTGTTCTTGTAGAATGTTGAACGACTATCCCAACTAAAATCTATCCACTCAACAAAAATTATTTCACACCACAGACTCATCTTGGTCAGGATCGATTTGAAATCTATCATGGTTTCAGAGAAATCATACTCCATGGTTCGTTGTTCTTGTAGAATGTTGAACGACTACCCCAACTAAAATCTATCCACTCAACAAAAATTATTTCAGAGAAATCATACTCCATGGTTCGTTGTTCTTGTAGAATGTTGAACGACTATCCTAACTAAAATCTATCCACTCAACAAAAATTATTTCACACCACAGACTCATCTTGGTCAGGATCGATTTGAAATCTATCATGGTTTCAGAGAAATCATACTCCATGGTTCGTTGTTCTTGTAGAATGTTGAACGACTACCCCAACTAAAATCTATCCACTCAACAAAAATTATTTCAGAGAAATCATACTCCATGGTTCGTTGTTCTTGTAGAATGTTGAACGACTATCCTAACTAAAATCTATCCACTCAACAAAAATTATTTCACACCACAGACTCATCTTGGTCAGGATCGATTTGAAATCTATCATGGTTGCAGAGAAATCATACTCCATGGTTCGTTGTTCTTGTAGAATGTTGAACGACTACCCCAACTAAAATCTATCCACTCAACAAAAATTATTTCACACCACAGACTCATCTTGGTCAGGATCGATTTGAAATCTATCATGGTTTCAGAGAAATCATACTCCATGGTTCGTTGTTCTTGTAGAATGTTGAACGACTACCCCAACTAAAATCTATCCACTCAACAAAAATTATTTCACACCACAGACTCATCTTGGTCAGGATCGATTTGAAATCTATCATGGTTTCAGAGAAATCATACTCCATGGTTCGTTGTTCTTGTAGAATGTTGAACGACTACCCCAACTAAAATCTATTAACTCAACAAAAATTATTTCAGAGAAATCATACTCCATGGTAAGTTGTTCTTGTAGAATGTTGAACGACTACCCCAACTAAAATCTATCCACTCAACAAAAATTATTTCGCAACACAGACTCATCTTGGTCAGGATCGATTTGAAATCTATCATGGTTTCAGAGAAATCATACTCCATGGTAAGTTGTTCTTGTAGAATGTTGAACGACTACCCCAACTAAAATCTATCCACTCAACAAAAATTATTTCACACCACAGACTCATCTTGGTCAGGATCGATTTGAAATCTATCATGGTTGCAGAGAAATCATACTCCATGGTTCGTTGTTCTTGTAGAATGTTGAACGACTACCCCAACTAAAATCTATCCACTCAACAAAAATTATTTCACACCACAGACTCATCTTGGTTATAATCGATTTGAAATCTATCATGGTTTCAGAGAAATCATACTCCATGGTAAGTTGTTCTTGTAGAATGTTGAACGACTACCCCAACTAAAATCTATCCACTCAACAAAAATTATTTCACACCACAGACTCATCTTGGTCAGGATCGATTTGAAATCTATCATGGTTTCAGAGAAATCATACTCCATGGTTCGTTGTTCTTGTAGAATGTTGAACGACTACCCCAACTAAAATCTATCCACTCAACAAAAATTATTTCACACCACAGACTCATCTTGGTCAGGATCGATTTGAAATCTATCATGGTTTCAGAGAAATCATACTCCATGGTAAGTTGTTCTTGTAGAATGTTGAACGACTACCCCAACTAAAATCTATCCACTCAACAAAAATTATTTCACACCACAGACTCATCTTGGTCAGGATCGATTTGAAATCTATCATGGTTTCAGAGAAATCATACTCCATGGTTCGTTGTTCTTGTAGAATGTTGAACGACTACCCCAACTAAAATCTATCCACTCAACAAAAATTATTTCAGAGAAATCATACTCCATGGTAAGTTGTTCTTGTAGAATGTTGAACGACTACCCCAACTAAAATCTATCCACTCAACAAAAATTATTTCACACCACAGACTCATCTTTGTCAGGATCGATTTGAAATCTATCATTGTTTCAGAGAAATCATACTCCATGGTAAGTTGTTCTTGTAGAATATTGAACGACTACCCCTAACTAAAATCTATCCACTCAACAAAAATTATTTCAGAGAAATCATAGCCCATGGTTCGTTGTTCTTGTAGAATGTTGAACGACTATCAAAACTAAAATTTATCCACTCAACAAAAATTATTTCACACCACAGACTCATCTGTTTCAGGATCGATTTGAAATCTATCATGGTTTCAGAGAAATCATACTCCATGGTAAGTTGTTCTTGTAGAATGTTGAGCGACTATCCCAACTAAAATCTATCCACTCAACAAAAATTATTTCACACCACAGACTCATCTTGGTCAGGATCGATTTGAAATCTATCATGGTTTCAGAGAAATCATAGTCCATGGTTCGTTGTTCTTGTAGAATGTTGATCGACTACCCCAACTAAAATCTATCCACTCAACAAAAATTATTTCACACCACAGACTCATCTTGGTCAGGATCGATTTGAAATCTATCATGGTTGCAGAGAAATCATACTCCATGGTAAGTTGTTCTTGTAGAATGTTGAACGACTACCCCAACTAAAATCTATCCACTCAAGAAAAATTATTTCACACCACAGACTCATCTTGGTCAGGATCGATTTGAAATCTATCATGGTTTCAGAGAAATCATACTCCATGGTTCGTTGTTCTTGTAGAATGTTGAACGAGTACCCCAACTAAAATCTATCCACTCAACAAAAATTATTTCAGAGAAATCATACTCCATTTTAAGTTGTTCTTGTAGAATGTTGAACGACTATCCCAACTAAAATCTATCCACTCAACAAAAATTATTTCAGAGAAATCATACTCCATGGTAAGTTGTTCTTGTAGAATGTTGAACGACTATCCCAACTAAAATCTATCCACTCAACAAAAATTATTTCACACCACAGACTCATCTTGGTCAGGATCGATTTGAAATCTATCATGGTTTCAGAGAAATCATACTCCATGTTTCGTTGTTCTTGTAGAATGTTGAACGACTATCCCGGCTAAAATCTATCCACTCAACAAAAATTATTTCACACCGCAGACTCATCTTGGTCAGGATCGATTTGAAATCTATCATGGTTTCAGAGAAATCATAGTCCATCGTTCGTTGTTCTTGTAGAATGTTGAACGACTACCCCAACTAAAATCTATCCACTCAACAAAAATTATTTCACACCACAGACTCATCTTGGTCAGGATCGATTTGAAATCTATCATGGTTGCAGAGAAATCATACTCCATGGTTCGTTGTTCTTGTAGAATGTTGAACGACTACCCCAACTAAAATCTATCCACTCAACAAAAATTATTTCACACCACAGACTCATCTTGGTCAGGATCGATTTGAAATCTATCATGGTTTCAGAGAAATAATACTACATGGTAAGTTGTTCTTGTAGAATGTTGAACGACTACCCCAACTAAAATCTATCCACTCAACAAAAATTATTTCACACCACAGACTCATCTTGGTCAGGATCGATTTGAAATCTATCATGGTTTCAGAGAAATCATACTCCATGATTCGTTGTTCTTGTAGAATGTTGAACGACTACCCCAACTAAAATCTATCCACTCAACAAAAATTATTTCAGAGAAATCATACTCCATGGTTCGATGTTCTTGTTCTTATTTCACATCGCAGACTCATCTTGGTCAGGATCGATTTGAAATCTATCATGGTTTCAGAGAAATCATACTCCATGGTTCCTTGTTCTTGTAGAATGTTGAACGACTACCCCAACTAAAATCTATCCACTCAACAAAAATTATTTCACACCACAGACTCATCTTGGTCAGGATCGATTTGAAATCTATCATGGTTGCAGAGAAATCATACTCCATGGTTCGTTGTTCTTGTAGAATGTTGAACTACTACCCCAACTAAAATCTATCCACTCAACAAAAATTATTTCACACCACAGACTCATCTTGGTCAGGATCGATTTGAAATCTATCATGGTTTCAGAGAAATCATACTCCATGGTAAGTTGTTCTTGTAGAATGTTGAACGACTACCCCAACTAAAATCTATCCACTCAACAAAAATTATTTCACACCACAGACTCATCTTGGTCAGGATCGATTTGAAATCTATCATGGTTTCAGAGAAATCATACTCCATGGTTCGTTGTTCTTGTAGAATGTTGAACGACTACCCCAACTAAAATCTATCCACTCAACAAAAATTATTTCAGAGAAATCATACTCCATGGTAAGTTGTTCTTGTAGAATGTTGAACGACTATCCCAACTAAAATCTATCCACTCAACAAAAATTATTTCACACCACAGACTCATCTTGGTCAGGATCGATTTGAAATCTATCATGGTTTCAGAGAAATCATACTCCATGGTTCGTTGTTCTTGTAGAATGTTGAACGACTACCCCAACTAAAATCTATCCACTCAACAAAAATTATTTCACACCACAGACTCATCTTGGTCAGGATCGATTTGAAATCTATCATGATTTCAGAGAAATCATACTCCATGGTAAGTTGTTCTTGTAGAATGTTGAACGACTACCCCAACTAAAATCTATCTACTCAACAAAAATTATTTCACACCACAGACTCATCTTGGTCAGGATCGATTTGAAATCTATCATGGTTTCAGAGAAATCATACTCCATGATTCGTTGTTCTTGTAGAATGTTGAACGACTACCCCAACTAAAATCTATCCACTCAACAAAAATTATTTCAGCGAAATCATACTCCATGGTTCGATGTTCTTGTAGAATGTTGAACGACTACCCCAACTAAAATCTATCCACTCAACAAAAATTATTTCAGAGAAATCATACTCCATGGTAAGTTGTTCTTGTAGAATGTTGAACGACTAAACCAATTAAAATCTATCCACTCAACAAAAATTATTTCAGAGAAATCATACTCCATGGTAAGTTGTTCTTGTAGAATGTTGAACGACTATCCCAACTAAAATCTATCCACTCAACAAAAATTATTTCACACCACAGACTCATCTTGGTCAGGATCGATTTGAAATCTATCATGGTTTCAGAGAAATCATACTCCATGGTTCGTTGTTCTTGTAGAATGTTGAACGACTATCCCAACTAAAATCTATCCACTCAACAAAAATTATTTCAGAGAAATCATACTCCATGGTAAGTTGTTCTTGTAGAATGTTGAACGACTACCCCTAACTAAAATCTATCCACTCAACAAAAAATATTTCAGAGAAATCATACTCCATGGTAAGTTGTTCTTGTAGAATGTTGAACGACTATCCCAACTAAAATCTATCCACTCGACAAAAATTATTTCACACCACAGACTCATCTTGGTCAGGATCGATTTGAAATCTATCATGGTTTCAGAGAAATCATACTCCATGGTAAGTTGTTCTTGTAGAATGTTGAACGACTACCCCAACTAAAATCTATCCACTCAACAAAAATTATTTCAGAGAAATCATACTCCGTGGTAAGTTGTTCTTGTAGAATGTTGAACGACTACCCCAACTAAAATCTATCCACTCAACAAAAATTATTTCACACCACAGACTCATCTTGGTCAGGATCGATTTGAAATCTATCATGTTTTCAGAGAAATCATACTCCATGGTTCGTTGTTCTTGTAGAATGTTGAACGACTACCCCAACTAAAATCTATCCACTCAACAAAAATTATTTCACACCACAGACTCATCTTGGTCAGGATCGATTTGAAATCTATCATGGTTTCAGAGAAATCATACTCCATGGTTCGTTGTTCTTGTAGAATGTTGAACGACTACCCCAACTAAAATCTATCCACTCAACAAAAATTATTTCAGAGAAATCATACTCCATGGTAAGTTGTTCTTGTAGAATGTTAAACGACTATCCCAACTAAAATCTATCCACTCAACAAAAATTATTTCACACCACAGACTCATCTTGGTCAGGATCGATTTGAAATCTATCATGGTTTCAGAGAAATCATACTCCATGGTTCGTTGTTCTTGTAGAATGTTGAACGACTACCCCAACTAAAATCTATCCACTCAACAAAAATCATTTCACACCACAGACTCATCTTGGTCAGGATCGATTTGAAATCTATCATGATTTCAGAGAAATCATACTCCATGGTAAGTTGTTCTTGTAGAATGTTGAACGACTACCCCAACTAAAATCTATCTACTCAACAAAAATTATTTCACACCACAGACTCATCTTGGTCAGGATCGATTTGAAATCTATCATGGTTTCAGAGAAATCATACTCCATGATTCGTTGTTCTTGTAGAATGTTGAACGACTACCCCAACTAAAATCTATCCACTCAACAAAAATTATTTCAGAGAAATCATACTCCATGGTTCGATGTTCTTGTAGAATGTTGAACGACTACCCCAACTAAAATCTATCCACTCAACAAAAATTATTTCAGAGAAATCATACTCCATGGTAAGTTGTTCTTGTAGAATGCTGAACGACTAAACCAATTAAAATCTATCCACTCAACAAAAATTATTTCAGAGAAATCATACTCCATGGTAAGTTGTTCTTGTAGAATGTTGAACGACTATCCCAACTAAAATCTATCCACTCAACAAAAATTATTTCACACCACAGACTCATCTTGGTCAGGATCGATTTGAAATCTATCATGGTTTCAGAGAAATCATACTCCATGGTTCGTTGTTCTTGTAGAATGTTGAACGACTATCCCAACTAAAATCTATCCACTCAACAAAAATTATTTCAGAGAAATCATACTCCATGGTAAGTTGTTCTTGTAGAATGTTGAACGACTACCCCTAACTAAAATCTATCCACTCAACAAAAAATATTTCAGAGAAATCATACTCCATGGTAAGTTGTTCTTGTAGAATGTTGAACGACTATCCCAACTAAAATCTATCCACTCGACAAAAATTATTTCACACCACAGACTCATCTTGGTCAGGATCGATTTGAAATCTATCATGGTTTCAGAGAAATCATACTCCATGGTTCGTTGTTCTTGTAGAATGTTGAACGACTACCCCAACTAAAATCTATCCACTCAACAAAAATTATTTCAGAGAAATCATACTCCATGGTAAGTTGTTCTTGTAGAATGTTGAACGACTACCCCTAACTAAAATCTATCCACTCAACAAAAATTATTTCAGAGAAATCATACTCCATGGTAAGTTGTTCTTGTAGAATGTTGAACGACTACCCCAACTAAAATCTATCCACTCAACAAAAATTATTTCAGAGAAATCATACTCCATGGTTCGTTGTTCTTGTAGAATGTTGAACGACTACCCCAACTAAAATCTATCCACTCAACAAAAATTATTTCACACCACAGACTCATCTTGGTCAGGATCGATTTGAAATCTATCATGGTTGCAAAGAAATCATACTCCATGGTAAGTTGTTCTTGTAGAATGTTGAACGACTACCCCAACTAAAATCTATCCACTCAACAAAAATTATTTCACACCACAGACTCATCTTGGTCAGGATCGATTTGAAATCTATCATGGTTTCAGAGAAATCATACTCCATGGTTCGTTGTTCTTGTAGAATGTTGAACGACTACCCCAACTAAAATCTATCCACTCAACAAAAATTATTTCAGAGAAATCATACTCCATGGTAAGTTGTTCTTGTAGAATGTTGAACGACTACCCCTAACTAAAATCTATCCACTCAACAAAAATTATTTCACACCACAGACTCATCTTGGTCAGGATCGATTTGAAATCTATCATGTTTTCAGAGAAATCATACTCCATGGTTCGTTGTTCTTGTAGAATGTTGAACGACTACCCCAACTAAAATCTATCCACTCAACAAAAATTATTTCACACCACAGACTCATCTTGGTCAGGATCGATTTGAAATCTATCATGGTTTCAGAGAAATCATACTCCATGGTTCGTTGTTCTTGTAGAATGTTGAACGACTACCCCAACTAAAATCTATCCACTCAACAAAAATTATTTCAGAGAAATCATACTCCATGGTAAGTTGTTCTTGTAGAATGTTGAACGACTACAACAAAAATTATTTCAGAGAAATCATACTCCATGGTAAGTTGTTCTTGTAGAATGTTGAACGACTACCCCAACTAAAATCTATCCACTCAACAAAAATTATTTCAGAGAAATCATACTCCATGGTTCGTTGTTCTTGTAGAATGTTGAACGACTACCCCAACTAAAATCTATCCACTCAACAAAAATTATTTCACACCACAGACTCATCTTGGTCAGGATCGATTTGAAATCTATCATGGTTGCAAAGAAATCATACTCCATGGTAAGTTGTTCTTGTAGAATGTTGAACGACTATCCCAACTAAAATCTATCCACTCAACAAAAATTATTTCACACCACAGACTCATCTTGGTCAGGATCGATTTGAAATCTATCATGGTTTCAGAGAAATCATACTCCATGGTTCGTTGTTCTTGTAGAATGTTGAACGACTACCCCAACTAAAATCTATCCACTCAACAAAAATTATTTCACACCACAGACTCATCTTGGTCAGGATCGATTTGAAATCTATCATGATTTCAGAGAAATCATACTCCATGGTTCGTTGTTCTTGTAGAATGTTGAACGACTACCCCAACTAAAATCTATCCACTCAACAAAAATTATTTCACACCACAGACTCATCTTGGTCAGGATCGATTTGAAATCTATCATGGTTTCAGAGAAATCATACTCCATGGTTCGTTGTTCTTGTAGAATGTTGAACGACTACCCCAACTAAAATCTATCCACTCAACAAAAATTATTTCACACCACAGACTCATCTTGGTCAGGATCGATTTGAAATCTATCATGGTTGCAAAGAAATCATACTCCATGGTAAGTTGTTCTTGTAGAATGTTGAACGACTACCCCAACGAAAATCTATCCACTCAACAAAAATTATTTCACACCACAGACTCATCTTGGTCAGGATCGATTTGAAATCTATCATGTTTTCAGAGAAATCATACTCCATGTTTCGTTGTTCTTGTAGAATGTTGAACGACTACCCCAACTAAAATCTATCCACTCAACAAAAATTATTTCACACCACAGACTCATCTTGGTCAGGATCGATTTGAAATCTATCATGGTTTCAGAGAAATCATACTCCATGGTTCGTTGTTCTTGTAGAATGTTGAACGACTACCCCAACTAAAATCTATCCACTCAACAAAAATTATTTCAGAGAAATCATACTCCATGGTAAGTTGTTCTTGTAGAATGTTGAACGGCTACCCCTAACTAAAATCTATCCACTCAACAAAAATTATTTCAGAGAAATCATACTCCATGGTAAGTTGTTCTTGTAGAATGTTGAACGACTACCCCAACTAAAATCTATCCACTCAACAAAAATTATTTCAGAGAAATCATACTCCATGGTTCGTTGTTCTTGTAGAATGTTGAACGACTACCCCAACTAAAATCTATCCACTCAACAAAAATTATTTCACACCACAGACTCATCTTGGTCAGGATCGATTTGAAATCTATCATGGTTGCAAAGAAATCATACTCCATGGTAAGTTGTTCTTGTAGAATGTTGAACGACTATCCCAACTAAAATCTATCCACTCAACAAAAATTATTTCACACCACAGACTCATCTTGGTCAGGATCGATTTGAAATCTATCATGGTTTCAGAGAAATCATACTCCATGGTTCGTTGTTCTTGTAGAATGTTGAACGACTACCCCAACTAAAATCTATTGACTCAACAAAAATTATTTCACACCACAGACTCATCTTGGTCAGGATCGATTTGAAATCTATCATGATTTCAGAGAAATCATACTCCATGGTAAGTTGTTCTTGTAGAATGTTGAACGACTACCCCAACTAAAATCTATCTACTCAACAAAAATTATTTCACACCACAGACTCATCTTGGTCAGGATCGATTTGAAATCTATCATGGTTTCAGAGAAATCATACTCCATGATTCGTTGTTCTTGTAGAATGTTGAACGACTACCCCAACTAAAATCTATCCACTCAACAAAAATTATTTCAGAGAAATCATACTCCATGGTTCGATGTTCTTGTAGAATGTTGAACGACTACCCCAACTAAAATCTATCCACTCAACAAAAATTATTTCAGAGAAATCATACTCCATGGTAAGTTGTTCTTGTAGAATGTTGAACGACTAAACCAATTAAAATCTATCCACTCAACAAAAATTATTTCAGAGAAATCATACTCCATGGTAAGTTGTTCTTGTAGAATGTTGAACGACTATCCCAACTAAAATCTATCCACTCAACAAAAATTATTTCACACCACAGACTCATCTTGGTCAGGATCGATTTGAAATCTATCATGGTTTCAGAGAAATCATACTCCATGGTTCGTTGTTCTTGTAGAATGTTGAACGACTATCCCAACTAAAATCTATCCACTCAACAAAAATTATTTCAGAGAAATCATACTCCATGGTAAGTTGTTCTTGTAGAATGTTGAACGACTACCCCTAACTTAAATCTATCCACTCAACAAAAAATATTTCAGAGAAATCATACTCCATGGTAAGTTGTTCTTGTAGAATGTTGAACGACTATCCCAACTAAAATCTATCCACTCGACAAAAATTATTTCACACCACAGACTCATCTTGGTCAGGATCGATTTGAAATCTATCATGGTTTCAGAGAAATCATACTCCATGGTAAGTTGTTCTTGTAGAATGTTGAACGACTACCCCAACTAAAATCTATCCACTCAACAAAAATTATTTCAGAGAAATCATACTCCGTGGTAAGTTGTTCTTGTAGAATGTTGAACGACTATCCCAACTAAAATCTATCCACTCAACAAAAATTATTTCACACCACAGACTCATCTTGGTCAGGATCGATTTGAAATCTATCATGTTTTCAGAGAAATCGTACTCCATGGTTCGTTGTTCTTGTAGAATGTTGAACGACTACCCCAACTAAAATCTATCCACTCAACAAAAATTATTTCACACCACAGACTCATCTTGGTCAGGATCGATTTGAAATCTATCATGATTTCAGAGAAATCATACTCCATGGTAAGTTGTTCTTGTAGAATATTGAACGACTACCCCAACTAAAATCTATCCACTCAACAAAAATTATTTCACACCACAGACTCATCTTGGTCAGGATCGATTTGAAATCTATCATGGTTTCAGAGAAATCATACTCCATGATTCGTTGTTCTTGTAGAATGTTGAGCGACTACCCCAACTAAAATCTATCCACTCAACAAAAATTATTTCAGAGAAATCATACTCCATGGTTCGATGTTCTTGTTCTTATTTCACACCGCAGACTCATCTTGGTCAGGATCGATTTGAAATCTATCATGGTTTCAGAGAAATCATAGTCCATGGTTCGTTGTTCTTGTAGAATGTTGAACGACTACCCCAACTAAAATCTATCCACTCAACAAAAATTATTTCACACCACAGACTCATCTTGGTCAGGATCGATTTGAAATCTATCATGGTTGCAGAGAAATCATACTCCATGGTTCGCTGTTCTTGTAGAATGTTGAACTACTACCCCAACTAAAATCTATCCACTCAACAAAAATTATTTCACACCACAGACTCATCTTGGTCAGGATCGATTTGAAATCTATCATGGTTTCAGAGAAATCATACTCCATGGTAAGTTGTTCTTGTAGAATGTTCAACGACTACCCCAACTAAAATCTATCCACTCAACAAAAATTATTTCACACCACAGACTCATCTTGGTCAGGATCGATTTGAAATCTATCATGGTTTCAGAGAAATCATACTCCATGGTTCGTTGTTGTTGTAGAATGTTGAACGACTACCCCAACTAAAATCTATCCACTCAACAAAAATTATTTCAGAGAAATCATAGTCCATGGTTCGTTGTTCTTGTAGAATGTTGAACGACTACCCCTAACTAAAATCTATCCACTCAACAAAAATTATTTCAGAGAAATCATACTCCATGGTAAGTTGTTCTTGTAGAATGTTGAACGACTATCCCAACTAAAATCTATCCACTCAACAAAAATTATTTCACACCACAGACTCATCTTGGTCAGGATCGATTTGAAATCTATCATGGTTTCAGAGAAATCATACTCCATGGTTCGTTGTTCTTGTAGAATGTTGAACGACTACCCCAACTGAAATCTATCCACTCAACAAAAATTATTTCACACCACAGACTCATCTTGGTCAGGATCGATTTGAAATCTATCATGATTTCAGAGAAATCATACTCCATGGTAAGTTGTTCTTGTAGAATGTTGAACGACTACCCCAACTAAAATCTATCTACTCAACAA
Source organism: Xylota sylvarum (assembly GCA_905220385.1). NCBI lineage: Eukaryota > Metazoa > Arthropoda > Insecta > Diptera > Syrphidae > Xylota > Xylota sylvarum. The sequence continues at coordinate 308,279 of CAJMZQ010000068.1, read as the reverse complement.
AAATTATTTCACACCACAGATTCATCTTGGTCAGGATCGATTTGAAATCTATCATGGTTTCAGAGAAATCATACTCCATGATTCGTTGTTCTTGTAGAATGTTGAACGACTACCCCAACTAAAATCTATCCACTCAACAAAAATTATTTCAGAGAAATCATACTCCATGGTTCGATGTTCTTGTAGAATGTTGAACGACTACCCCAACTAAAATCTATCCACTCAACAAAAATTATTTCAGAGAAATCATACTCCATGGTAAGTTGTTCTTGTAGAATGTTGAACGACTAAACCAATTAAAATCTATCCACTCAACAAAAATTATTTCAGAGAAATCATACTCCATGGTAAGTTGTTCTTGTAGAATGTTGAACGACTATCCCAACTAAAATCTATCCACTCAACAAAAATTATTTCACACCACAGACTCATCTTGGTCAGGATCGATTTGAAATCTATCATGGTTTCAGAGAAATCATACTCCATGGTTCGTTGTTCTTGTAGAATGTTGAACGACTATCCCAACTAAAATCTATCCACTCAACAAAAATTATTTCAGAGAAATCATACTCCATGGTAAGTTGTTTTTGTAGAATGTTGAACGACTACCCCTAACTAAAATCTATCCACTCAACAAAAAATATTTCAGAGAAATCATACTCCATGGTAAGTTGTTCTTGTAGAATGTTGAACGACTACCCCAACTAAAATCTATCCACTCAACAAAAATTATTTCACACCACAGACTCATCTTGGTCAGGATCGATTTGAAATCTATCATGGTTTCAGAGAAATCATACTCCATGGTTCGTTGTTCTTGTAGAATGTTGAACGACTACCCCAACTAAAATCTATCCACTCAACAAAAATTATTTCAGAGAAATCATACTCCGTGGTAAGTTGTTCTTGTAGAATGTTGAACGACTACCCCAACTAAAATCTATCCACTCAACAAAAATTATTTCACACCACAGACTCATCTTGGTCAGGATCGATTTGAAATCTATCATGTTTTCAGAGAAATCATACTCCATGGTTCGTTGTTCTTGTAGAATGTTGAACGACTACCCCAACTAAAATCTATCCACTCAACAAAAATTATTTCACACCACAGACTCATCTTGGTCAGGATCGATTTGAAATCTATCATGGTTTCAGAGAAATCATACTCCATGGTTCGTTGTTCTTGTAGAATGTTGAACGACTACCCCAACTAAAATCTATCCACTCAACAAAAATTATTTCAGAGAAATCATACTCCATGGTAAGTTGTTCTTCTAGAATGCTGAACGACTACCCCTAACTAAAATCTATCCACTCAACAAAAATTATTTCAGAGAAATCATACTCCATGGTAAGTTGTTCTTGTAGAATGTTGAACGACTACCCCAACTAAAATCTATCCACTCAACAAAAATTATTTCAGAGAAATCATACTCCATGGTTCGTTGTTCTTGTAGAATGTTGAACGACTACCCCAACTAAAATCTATCCACTCAACAAAAATTATTTCAGAGAAATCATACTCCGTGGTAAGTTGTTCTTGTAGAATGTTGAACGACTACCCCAACTAAAATCTATCCACTCAACAAAAATTATTTCACACCACAGACTCATCTTGGTCAGGATCGATTTGAAATCTATCATGTTTTCAGAGAAATCATACTCCATGGTTCGTTGTTCTTGTAGAATGTTGAACGACTACCCCAACTAAAATCTATCCACTCAACAAAAATTATTTCACACCACAGACTCATCTTGGTCAGGATCGATTTGAAATCTATCATGGTTTCAGAGAAATCATACTCCATGGTTCGTTGTTCTTGTAGAATGTTGAACGACTACCCCAACTAAAATCTATCCACTCAACAAAAATTATTTCACACCACAGACTCATCTTGGTCAGGATCGATTTGAAATCTATCATGGTTTCAGAGAAATCATAGTCCATGGTAAGTTGTTCTTGTAGAATGTTGAACGACTACCCCAACTATAATCTATCCACTCAACAAAAATTATTTCAGAGAAATCATACTCCATGGTAAGTTGTTCTTGTAGAATGTTGAACGACTACCCCTAACTAAAATCTATCCACTCAACAAAAATTATTTCAGAGAAATCATACTCCATGGTAAGTTGTTCTTGTAGAATGTTGAACGACTACCCCAACTAAAATCTATCCACTCAACAAAAATTATTTCAGAGAAATCATACTCCATGGTTCGTTGTTCTTGTAGAATGTTGAACGACTACCCCAACTAAAATCTATCCACTCAACAAAAATTATTTCACACCACAGACTCATCTTGGTCAGGATCGATTTGAAATCTATCATGGTTGCAAAGAAATCATACTCCATGGTAAGTTGTTCTTGTAGAATGTTGAACGACTATCCCAACTATAATCTATCCACTCAACAAAAATTATTTCAGAGAAATCATACTCCATGGTTCGTTGTTCTTGTAGAATGTTGAACGACTACCCCAACTAAAATCTATCCACTCAACAAAAATTATTTCAGAGAAATCATACTCCATGGTTCGTTGTTCTTGTAGAATGTTGAACGACTACCCCAACTAAAATTTATCCACTCAACAAAAATTATTTCAGAGAAATCATACTCCATGGTAAGTTGTTCTTGTAGAATGTTGAACGACTAAACCAATTAAAATCTATCCACTCAACAAAAATTATTTCAGAGAAATCATACTCCATGGTAAGTTGTTCTTGTAGAATGTTGAACGACTATCCCAACTAAAATCTATCCACTCAACAAAAATTATTTCACACCACAGACTCATCTTGGTCAGGATCGATTTGAAATCTATCATGGTTTCAGAGAAATCATACTCCATGGTTCGTTGTTCTTGTAGAATGTTGAACGACTATCCCAACTAAAATCTATCCACTCAACAAAAATTATTTCAGAGAAATCATACTCCATGGTAAGTTGTTCTTGTAGAATGTTGAACGACTACCCCAACTAAAATCTATCCACTCAACAATAATTATTTCAGAGAAATCATACTCCATGGTAAGTTGTTCTTGTAGAATGTTGAACGACTATCCCAACTAAAATCTATCCACTCAACAAAAATTATTTCACACCACAGACTCATCTTGGTCAGGATCGATTTGAAATCTATCATGGTTTCAGAGAAATCATACTCCATGGTTCGTTGTTCTTGTAGAATGTTGAACGACTACCCCAACTAAAATCTATCCACTCAACAAAAATTATTTCAGAGAAATCATACTCCATGGTTCGTTGTTCTTGTAGAATGTTGAACGACTATCCCAACTATAATCTATCCACTCAACAAAAATTATTTCAGAGAAATCATACTCCATGGTTCGTTGTTCTTGTAGAATGTTGAACGACTACCCCAACTAAAATCTATCCACTCAACAAAAATTATTTCAGAGAAATCATACTCCATGGTTCGTTGTTCTTGTAGAATGTTGAACGACTACCCCAACTAAAATCTATCCACTCAACAAAAATTATTTCAGAGAAATCATACTCCATGGTAAGTTGTTCTTGTAGAATGTTGAACGACTAAACCAATTAAAATCTATCCACTCAACAAAAATTATTTCAGAGAAATCATACTCCATGGTAAGTTGTTCTTGTAGAATGTTGAACGACTATCCCAACTAAAATCTATCCACTCAACAAAAATTATTTCACACCACAGACTCATCTTGGTCAGGACCGATTTGAAATCTATCATGGTTTCAGAGAAATCATACTCCATGGTTCGATGTTCTTGTAGAATGTTGAACGACTACCCCAACTAAAATCTATCCACTCAACAAAAATTATTTCAGAGAAATCATACTCCATGGTAAGTTGTTCTTGTAGAATGTCGAACGACTAAACCAATTAAAATCTATCCACTCAACAAAAATTATTTCAGAGAAATCATACTCCATGGTAAGTTGTTCTTGTAGAATGTTGAACGACTATCCCAACTAAAATCTATCCACTCAACAAAAATTATTTCACACCACAGACTCATCTTGGTCAGGATCGATTTGAAATCTATCATGGTTTCAGAGAAATCATACTCCATGGTTCGTTGTTCTTGTAGAATGTTGAACGGCTATCCCAACTAAAATCTATCCACTCAACAAAAATTATTTCAGAGAAATCATACTCCATGGTAAGTTGTTTTTGTAGAATGTTGAACGACTACCCCTAACTAAAATCTATCCACTCAACAAAAAATATTTCAGAGAAATCATACTCCATGGTAAGTTGTTCTTGTAGAATGTTGAGCGACTACCCCAACTAAAATCTATCCACTCAACAAAAATTATTTCAGAGAAATCATACTCCATGGTAAGTTGTTCTTGTAGAATGTTGAACGACTACCCCTAACTAATATCTATCCACTCAACAAAAATTATTTCAGAGAAATCATACTCCATGGTAAGTTGTTCTTGTAGAATGTTGAACGACTACCCCAACTAAAATCTATCCACTCAACAAAAATTATTTCAGAGAAATCATACTCCATGGTTCGTTGTTCTTGTAGAATGTTGAACGACTACCTCAACTAAAATCTATCCACTCAACAAAAATTATTTCAGAGAAATCATACTCCGTGGTAAGTTGTTCTTGCAGAATGTTGAACGACTACCCCAACTAAAATCTATCCACTCAACAAAAATTATTTCACACCACAGACTCATCTTGGTCAGGATCGATTTGAAATCTATCATGTTTTCAGAGAAATCATACTCCATGGTTCGTTGTTCTTGTAGAATGTTGAACGACTACCCCAACTAAAATCTATCCACTCAACAAACATTATTTCACACCACAGACTCATCTTGGTCAGGATCGATTTGAAATCTATCATGGTTTCAGAGAAATCATACTCCATGGTTCGTTGTTCTTGTAGAATGTTGAACGACTACCCCAACTAAAATCTATCCACTCAACAAAAATTATTTCAGAGAAATCATACTCCATGGTAAGTTGTTCTTGTAGAATGTTGAACGACTACCCCTAACTAAAATCTATCCACTCAACAAAAATTATTTCAGAGAAATCATACTCCATGGTAAGTTGTTCTTGTAGAATGTTGAACGACTACCCCAACTAAAATCTATCCACTCAACAAAAATTATTTCACACCACAGACTCATCTTGGTCAGGATCGATTTGAAATCTATCATGTTTTCAGAGAAATCATACTCCATGGTTCGTTGTTCTTGTAGAATGTTGAACGACTACCCCAACTAAAATCTATCCACTCAACAAAAATTATTTCACACCACAGACTCATCTTGGTCAGGATCGATTTGAAATCTATCATGGTTTCAGTGAAATCATACTCCATGGTTCGTTGTTCTTGTAGAATGTTGAACGACTACCCCAACTAAAATCTATCCACTCAACAAAAATTATTTCAGAGAAATCATACTCCATGGTAAGTTGTTCTTGTAGAATGTTGAACGACTACCCCTAACTAATATCTATCCACTCAACAAAAATTATTTCAGAGAAATCATACTCCATGGTAAGTTGTTCTTGTAGAATGTTGAACGACTACCCCAACTAAAATCTATCCACTCAACAAAAATTATTTCAGAGAAATCATACTCCATGGTTCGTTGTTCTTGTAGAATGTTGAACGACTACCCCAACTAAAATCTATCCACTCAACAAAAATTATTTCAGAGAAATCATACTCCGTGGTAAGTTGTTCTTGCAGAATGTTGAACGACTACCCCAACTAAAATCTATCCACTCAACAAAAATTATTTCACACCACAGACTCATCTTGGTCAGGATCGATTTGAAATCTATCATGTTTTCAGAGAAATCATACTCCATGGTTCGTTGTTCTTGTAGAATGTTGAACGACTACCCCAACTAAAATCTATCCACTCAACAAAAATTATTTCACACCACAGACTCATCTTGGTCAGGATCGATTTGAAATCTATCATGGTTTCAGAGAAATCATACTCCATGGTTCGTTGTTCTTGTAGAATGTTGAACGACTACCCCAACTAAAATCTATCCACTCAACAAAAATTATTTCAGAGAAATCATACTCCATGGTAAGTTGTTCTTGTAGAATGTTGAACGACTACCCCTAACTAAAATCTATCCACTCAACAAAAATTATTTCAGAGAAATCATACTCCATGGTAAGTTGTTCTTGTAGAATGTTGAACGACTACCCCAACTAAAATCTATCCACTCAACAAAAATTATTTCAGAGAAATCATACTCCATGGTTCGTTGTTCTTGTAGAATGTTGAACGACTACCCCAACTAAAATCTATCCACTCAACAAAAATTATTTCAGAGAAATCATACTCCGTGGTAAGTTGTTCTTGCAGAATGTTGAACGACTACCCCAACTAAAATCTATCCACTCAACAAAAATTATTTCACACCACAGACTCATCTTGGTCAGGATCGATTTGAAATCTATCATGTTTTCAGAGAAATCATACTCCATGGTTCGTTGTTCTTGTAGAATGTTGAACGACTACCGCAACTAAAATCTATCCACTCAACAAAAATTATTTCACACCACAGACTCATCTTGGTCAGGATCGATTTGAAATCTATCATGGTTTCAGAGAAATCATACTCCATGATTCGTTGTTCTTGTAGAATGTTGAACGACTACCCCAACTAAAATCTATCCACTCAACAAAAATTATTTCAGAGAAATCATACTCCATGGTAAGTTGTTCTTGTAGAATGTTGAACGACTACCCCTAACTAAAATCTATCCACTCAACAAAAATTATTTCAGAGAAATCATACTCCATGGTAAGTTGTTCTTGTAGAATGTTGAACGACTACCCCAACTAAAATCTATCCACTCAACAAAAATTATTTCAGAGAAATCATACTCCGTTTTAAGTTGTTCTTGTAGAATGTTGAACGACTACCCCAACTAAAATCTATCCACTCAACAAAAATTATTTCACACCACAGACTCATCTTGGTCAGGATCGATTTGAAATCTATCATGTTTTCAGAGAAATCATACTCCATGGTTCGTTGTTCTTGTAGAATGTTGAAGGACTACCCCAACTAAAATCTATCCACTCAACAAAAATTATTTCACACCACAGACTCATCTTGGTCAGGATCGATTTGAAATCTATCATGGTTTCAGAGAAATCATACTCCATGGTTCGTTGTTCTTGTAGAATGTTGAACGACTACCCCAACTAAAATCTATCCACTCAACAAAAATTATTTCACACCACAGACTCATCTTGGTCAGGATCGATTTGAAATCTATCATGGTTTCAGAGAAATCATACTCCATGGTTCGTTGTTCTTGTAGAATGTTGAACGACTACCCCAACTAAAATCTATCCACTCAACAAAAATTATTTCAGAGAAATCATACTCCATGGTAAGTTGTTCTTGTAGAATGTTGAACGACTACCCCAACTAAAATCTATCCACTCAACAAAAATTATTTCACACCACAGACTCATCTTGGTCAGGATCGATTTGAAATCTATCATGTTTTCAGAGAAATCATACTCCATGGTTCGTTGTTCTTGTAAAATGTTGAACGACTACCCCAACTAAAATCTATCCACTCAACAAAAATTATTTCACACCACAGACTCATCTTGGTCAGGATCGATTTGAAATCTATCATGGTTTCAGAGAAATCATACTCCATGGTTCGTTGTTCTTGTAGAATGTTGAACGACTACCCCAACTAAAATCTATCCACTCAACAAAAATTATTTCAGAGAAATCATACTCCATGGTAAGTTGTTCTTGTAGAATGTTGAACGACTACCCCTAACTAAAATCTATCCACTCAACAAAAATTATTTCAGAGAAATCATACTTCATGGTAAGTTGTTCTTGTAGAATGTTGAACGACTACCCCAAATAAAATCTATCCACTCAACAAAAATTATTTCACACCACAGACTCATCTTGGTCAGGATCGATTTGAAATCTATCATGGTTGCAAAGAAATCATACTCCATGGTAAGTTGTTCTTGTAGAATGTTGAACGACTATCCCAACTATAATCTATCCACTCAACAAAAATTATTTCAGAGAAATCATAGTCCATGGTTCGTTGTTCTTGTAGAATGTTGAACGACTACCCCAACTAAAATCTATCCACTCAACAAAAATTATTTCAGAGAAATCATACTCCATGGTTCGTTGTTCTTGTAGAATGTTGAACGACTACCCCAACTAAAATCTATCCACTCAACAAAAATTATTTCACACCACAGACTCATCTTGGTCAGGACCGATTTGAAATCTATCATGGTTTCAGAGAAATCATAGTCCATGGTAAGTTGTTCTTGTAGAATGTTGAACGACTACCCCAACTAAAATCTATCCACTCAACAAAAATTATTTCAGAGAAATCATACTCCATGGTAAGTTGTTCTTGTAGAATGATGAACGACTACCCAAACTAAAATCTATCCACTCAACAAAAATTATTTCACACCACAGACTCATCTTGGTCAGGCTCGATTTGAAATCTATCATGGTTTCAGAGAAATCATAGTCCATGCTAAGCTGTTCTTGTAGAATGTTGAACGACTATCCCAACTAAAATCTATCCACTCAACAAAAATTATTTCAGAGAAATCATACTCCATGGTAAGTTGTTCTTGTAGAATATTGAACGACTACCCCAACTAAAATCTATCCACTCAACAAAAATTATTTCATACCACAGACTCATCTTGGTCAGGATCGATTTGAAATCTTTCATGGTTTCAGAGAATTCATGGTTCGTTGTTCTTGTAGAATGTTGAGCGACTACCCCAACTAAAATCTATCCACTCAACAAAAATTATTTCACACCACAGACTCATCTTGGTCAGGATCGATTTGAAATCTATCATGGTTTCAGAGAATTCATGGTTCGTTGTTCTTGTAGAATGTTGAACGACTACCCCAACTAAAAGCTATCCACTCAACAAAAATTATTTCAGAGAAATCATACTCCATGATTCGTTGTTCTTGTAGAATGTTGAACGACTATCCCTAACTAGAATCTATCCACTGAACAAAAATTATTTCAGAGAAATCATACTCCATGGTAAGTTGTTCTTGTAGAATGTTGAACGACTACCCCAACTAAAATCTATCCACTCAACAAAAATTATTTCAGAGAAATCATACTCCATGGTAAGTTGTTCTTGTAGAATGTTGAACTACTACCCCAACTAAAATCTATCCACTCAACTAAAATTATTTCAAACCACAGACTCATCTTGGTCAGGATCGATTTGAAATCTATCATGGTTTCAGAGAAATCATACTCCATGGTAAGTTGTTCTTGTAGAATGTTGAACGACTATCCCAACTAAAATCTATCCACTCAACAAAAATTATTTCAGAGAAATCATACTCCATGGTAAGTTGTTCTTGTAGAATGTTGGACGACTACCCCAACTAAAATCTATCCACTCAACAAAAATTATTTCAGAGAAATCATACTCCATGGTTCGTTGTTCTTGTAGAATGTTGAACGACTACTCCAACTAAAATCTATCCACTCAACAAATATTATTTCACACCACAGACTCATCTTGGTCAGGATTGATTTGAAATCTATCATGGTTTCAGAGAAATTATACTCCATGGTAAGTTGTTCTTGTAGAATGTTGAACGACTACCCCAACTAAAATCTATCCACTCAACAAAAATTATTTCAGAGAAATCATACTCCATGGTTCGTTGTTCTTGTAAAATGTTGAACGACTACCCCAACTAAAATCTATCCACTCAACAAAAATTATTTCAGAGAAATCATACTCCATGGTAAGTTGTTCTTGTAGAATGTTGAACGACTACCCCAACCAAAATCTATCCACTCAACAAAAATTATTTCACACCACAGACTCATCTTGGTCAGGATCGATTTGAAATCTATCATGGTTTCAGAGAAATCATACTCCATAGTAAGTTGTTCTTGTAGAATGTTGAACGACTACCCCAACTAAAATCTATCCACTCAACAAAAATTTTTTCACACCACAGACTCATCTTTTTCAGGATCGATTTGAAATCTATCATGGTTTCAGAGAAATCATACTCCATGGTAAGTTGCTCTTGTAGAATGTTGAACGACTACCCCAACTAAAATCTATCCACTCAACAAAAATTATTTCACACCACAGACTCATCTTGGTCAGGATCGATTTGAAATCTATCATGGTTTCAGAGAAATCATACTCCATGGTTCGTTGTTCTTGTAGAATGTTGAACGACTACCCCAACTAAAATCTATCCACTCAACAAAAATTATTTCACACCACAGACTCATCTTGGCCAGGATCGATTTGAAATCTATCATGGTTTCAGAGAAATTATACTCCATGGTAAGTTGTTCTTGTAGAATGTTGAACGACTATTCCAACTAAAATCTATCCACTCAACAAAAATTATTTCAGAGAAATCATACTCCATGGTAAGGTGTTCTTGTAGAATGTTGAACGACTATCCCAACTAAAATCTATCCACTCAACAAAAATTATTTCAGAGAAATCATACTCCATGGTAAGTTGTTCTTGTAGAATGTTGAACGACTATCCCAACTAAAATCTATCCACTCAACAAAAATTATTTCACACCACAGACTCATCTTGGTCAGGATCAATTTGAAATCTATCATGGTTTCAGAGAAATCATACTCCATGGTAAGTTGTTCTTGTAGAATGTTGAACGACTACCCCAACTAAAATCTATCCACTCAACAAAAATTATTTCACACCACAGACTCATCTTGGTCAGGATCGATTTGAAATCTCTCATGGTTTCAGAGAAATCATACTCCATGGTAAGTTGTTCTTGTAGAATGTTGAACGACTATCCCAACTAAAATCTATCCACTCAACAAAAATTATTTCAGAGAAATCATACTCCATGGTTCGTTGTTCTTGTAGAATGTTGAACGACTACCCCAACTAAAATCTATCCACTCAACAAAAATTATTTCACACCACAGACTCATCTTGGTCAGGATCGATTTGAAATCTATCATGGTTTCAGAGAAATCATACCCCATGGTAAGTTGTTCTTGTAGAATGTTGAACGACTACCCCAACTAAAATCTATCCACTCAACAAAAATTATTTCAGAGAAATCATACTCCATTCTAAGTTGTACTTGTAGAATGTTGAACGACTAACCCAACTAAAATCTATCCACTCAACAAAAATTATTTCAGAGAAATCATACTCCATGGTTCGTTGTTCTTGTAGAATGTTGAACGACTACCCCAACTAAAATCTATTCACTCAACAAAAATTATTTCAGAGAAATCATACTCCATGGTAAGTTGTTCTTGTACAATGTTGAACGATTATCCCAACTAAAATCTATCCACTCAACAAAAATTATTTCAGAGAAATCATAGTCCATGCTAAGTTGTTCTTGTAGAATGTTGAACGACTACCCCAACTAAAATCTATCCACTCAACAAAAATTATTTCAGAGAAATCATACTCCATGGTAAGTTGTTCTTGTAGAATGTTGAACGACTACCCCAACTAAAATCTATCCACTCAACAAAAATTATTTCACACCACAGACTCATCTTGGTCAGGATCGATTTGAAATCTGTCATGGTTTCAGAGAAATCATACTCCATGGTTCGTTGTTCTTGTAAAATGTTGAACGACTACCCCAACTAAAATCTATCCACTCAACAAAAATTATTTCACACCACAGACTCATCTTGGTCAGGATCGATTTGAAATCTATCATGGTTTCAGAGAAATCATACTCCATGGCTCGTTGTTCTTGTAGAATGTTGAACGACTACCCCAACTAAAATCTATCCACTCAACAAAAATTATTTCAGAGAAATCATACTACATGGTAAGTTGTTCTTGTAGAATGTTGAACGACTACCAAAACTAAAATCTATCCACTCAACAAAAATTATTTCAGAGAAATCATAGTCCATGGTAAGTTGTTCTTGTAGAATGTTGAACGACTATCCCAACTAAAATCTATCCACTCAACAAAAATTATTTCACAACACAGACTCATCTTGGTCAGGATCGATTTGAAATCTATCATGGTTTCAGAGAAATCATACTCCATGGTAAGTTGTTCTTGTAAAATGTTGAACGACTATCCCAACTAAAATCTATCCAGTCAACAAAAATTATTTCAGAGAAATCATACTCCATGGTAAGTTGTTCTTGTAGAATGTTGAACGACTACCCCTAACTAAAATCTATCCACTCAACAAAAATTATTTCACACCACAGACTCATCTTGGTCAGGATCGATTTGAAATCTATCATGGTTTCAGAGAAATCATACTCCATGGTTCGTTGTTCTTGTACAATGTTGAACGACTACCCCAACTAAAATCTATCCACTCAACAAAAATTACTTCAGAGAAATCATACTCCATGGTAAGTTGTTCTTGTAGAATGTTGAACGACTATCCCAACTAAAATCTATCCAGTCAACAAAAATTATTTCAGAGAAATCATACTCCATGGTAAGTTGTTCTTGTAGAATGTTGAACGACTACCCCTAACTAAAATCTATCCACTCAACAAAAATTATTTCACACCACAGACTCATCTTGGTCAGGATCGATTTGAAATCTATCATGGTTTCAGAGAAATCATACCCCATGGTAAGTTGTTCTTGTAGAATGTTGAACGACTACCCCAACTAAAATCTATCCACTCAACAAAAATTATTTCAGAGAAATCATACTCCATTGTAAGTTGTTCTTGTAGAATGTTGAACGACTAACCCAACTAAAATCTATCCACTCAACAAAAATTATTTCAGAGAAATCATACTCCATGGTTCGTTGTTCTTGTAGAATGTTGAACGACTACCCCAACTAAAATCTATCCACTCAACAAAAATTATTTCAGAGAAATCATACTCCATGGTAAGTTGTTCTTGTAGAATGTTGAACGATTATCCCAACTAAAATCTATCCACTCAACAAAAATTATTTCAGAGAAATCATAGTCCATGCTAAGTTGTTCTTGTAGAATGTTGAACGACTACCATAACTAAAATCTATCCACTCAACAAAAATTATTTCAGAGAAATCATACTCCATGGTAAGTTGTTCTTGTAGAATGTTGAACGACTACCCCAACTAAAATCTATCCACTCAACAAAAATTATTTCACACCACAGACTCATCTTGGTCAGGATCGATTTGAAATCTGTCATGGTTTCAGAGAAATCATACTCCATGGTTCGTTGTTCTTGTTAAATGTTGAACGACTACCCCAACTAAAATCTATCCACTCAACAAAAATTATTTCACACCACAGACTCATCTTGGTCAGGATCGATTTGAAATCTATCATGGTTTCAGAGAAATCATACTCCATGGCTCGTTGTTCTTGTAGAATGTTGAACGACTACCCCAACTAAAATCTATCCACTCAACAAAAATTATTTCAGAGAAATCATACTACATGGTAAGTTGTTCTTGTAGAATGTTGAACGACTACCAAAACTAAAACCTATCCACTCAACAAAAATTATTTCAGAGAAATCATAGTCCATGGTAAGTTGTTCTTGTAGAATGTTGAACGACTATCCCAACTAAAATCTATCCACTCAACAAAAATTATTTCACACCACAGACTCATCTTGGTCAGGATCGATTTGAAATCTATCATGGTTTCAGAGAAATCATACTCCATGGTTCGTTGTTCTTGTACAATGTTGAACGACTACCCCAACTAAAATCTATCCACTCAACAAAAATTATTTCAGAGAAATCATACTCCATGGTAAGTTGTTCTTGTAGAATGTTGAACGACTATCCCAACTAAAATCTATCCACTCAACAAAAATTATTTCAAAGAAATCATACTCCATGGTAAGTTGTTCTTGTAGAATGTTGAACGACTATCACAACTAAAATCTATCCACTCAACAAAAATTATTTCACACCACAGACTCATCTTGGTCAGGATCGATTTGAAATCTATCATGGTTTCAGAGAAATCATACTCCATGGTTCGTTGTTCTTGTACAATGTTGAACGACTACCCCAACTAAAATCTATCCACTCAACAAAAATTATTTCAGAGAAATCATACTCCATGGTAAGTTGTTCTTGTAGAATGTTGAACGACTACCCCAACTAAAATCTATCCACTCAACAAAAATTATTTCAGAGAAATCATACTCCATGGTAAGTTGTTCTTGTAGAATGTTGAACGATTATCCCAACTAAAATCTATCCACTCAACAAAAATTATTTCAGAGAAATCATAGTCCATGCTAAGTTGTTCTTGTAGAATGTTGAACGACTACCATAACTAAAATCTATCCACTCAACAAAAATTATTTCAGAGAAATCATACTCCATGGTAAGTTGTTCTTGTAGAATGTTGAACGACTACCCCAACTAAAATCTATCCACTCAACAAAAATTATTTCACACCACAGACTCATCTTGGTCAGGATCGATTTGAAATCTGTCATGGTTTCAGAGAAATCATACTCCATGGTTCGTTGTTCTTGTAAAATGTTGAACGACTACCCCAACTAAAATCTATCCACTCAACAAAAATTATTTCACACCACAGACTCATCTTGGTCAGGATCGATTTGAAATCTATCATGGTTTCAGAGAAATCATACTCCATGGCTCGTTGTTCTTGTAGAATGTTGAACGACTACCCCAACTAAAATCTATCCACTCAACAAAAATTATTTCAGAGAAATCATACTACATGGTAAGTTGTTCTTGTAGAATGTTGAACGACTACCAAAACTAAAACCTATCCACTCAACAAAAATTATTTCAGAGAAATCATAGTCCATGGTAAGTTGTTCTTGTAGAATGTTGAACGACTATCCCAACTAAAATCTATCCACTCAACAAAAATTATTTCACACCACAGACTCATCTTGGTCAGGATCGATTTGAAATCTATCATGGTTTCAGAGAAATCATACTCCATGGCTCGTTGTTCTTGTAGAATGTTGAACGACTACCCCAACTAAAATCTATCCACTCAACAAAAATTATTTCAGAGAAATCATACTCCATGGTAAGTTGTTCTTGTAGAATGTTGAACGACTACCCAACTAAAATCTACCCACTCAACCAAAATTATTTCACACCACAGACTCATCTTGGTCAGGATCGATTTGAAATCTATCATGGTTGCAGAGAAATCATACTCCATGGTAAGTTGTTCTTGTAGAATGTTGAACGACTACCCCAACTAAAATCTATCCACTCAACAAAAATTATTTCAGAGAAATCATACTCCATGGTTCGTTGTTCTTGTAGAATGTTGAACGACTACCCCAACTAAAATCTATCCACTCAACAAAAATTATTTCACACCACAGACTCATCTTGGTCAGGATCGATTTGAAATCTATCATTTTTTCAGAGAAATCATACTCCATGGTTCGTTGTTCTTGTAGAATGTTGAACGACTACCCCAACTAAAATCTATCCACTCAACAAAAATTATTTCACACCACAGACTCATCTTCTTCAGGATCGATTTGAAATCTATCATGGTTTCAGAGAAATCATACTCCATGGTTCGTTGATCTTGTAGAATGTTGAACGACTACCCCTACTAAAATCTATCCACTCAACAAAAATTATTTCACACCACAGACTCATCTTGGTCAGAATCGATTTGAAATCTATCATGGTTTCAGAGAAATCATAGTCCATGGTAAGTTGTTCTTGTAGAATGTTGAACGACTACCCCAACTAAAATCTATCCACTCAACAAAAATTATTTCAGAGAAATCATACTCCATGGTAAGTTGTTCTTGTAGAATGTTGAACGACTACCCCAACTAAAATCTATCCACTCAACAAAAATTATTTCACACCACAGACTCATCTTGGTCAGGATCGATCTGAAATTTATCATGGTTTCAGAGAAATCATACTCCATGGTAAGTTGTTCTTGTAGAATGTTGAACGACTACCCCAACTAAAATCTATCCACTCAACAAAAATGATTTCACACCACAGACTCATCTTGGTCAGGATCGATTTGAAATCTATCATGGTTGCAGAGAAATCATACTCCATGGTAAGTTGTTCTTGTAGAATGTTGAACGACTACCCCAACTAAAATCTATCCACTCAACAAAAATTATTTCACACCACAGACTCATCTTGGTCAGGATCGATTTGAAATCTATCATGGTTGCAGAGAAATCATACTCCATGGTAAGTTGTTCTTGTAGAATGTTGAACGACTACCCCAACTAAAATCTATCCACTCAACAACAATTATTTCACACCACAGACTCAGCTTGGTCAGGATCGATTTGAAATCTATCATGGTTTCAGAGAAATCATACTCCATGGTAAGTTGTTCTTGTAGAATGTTGAACGACTACCCCAACTAAAATCTATCCACTCAACAACAATTATTTCACACCACAGACTCAGCTTGGTCAGGATCGATTTGAAATCTATCATGGTTGCAGAGAAATCATACTCCATGGTTCGTTGTTCTTGTAGAATGTTGAACGACTACCCCAACTAAAATCTATCCACTCAACAAAAATTATTTCACACCACAGACTCATCTTGGTCAGGATCGATTTGAAATCTATCATGGCTTCAGAGAAATCATACTCCATGGTAAGTTGTTCTTGTAGAATGTTGAACGACTACCCCAACTAAAATCTATCCACTCAACAACAATTATTTCACACCACAGACTCATCTTGGTCAGGATCGATTTGAAATCTATCATGGTTTCAGAGAAATCATAGTCCATGGTTCGTTGTTCTTGTAGAATGTTGAACGACTACCCCAACTAAAATCTATCCACTCAACAAAAATTATTTCACACCACAGACTCATCTTGGTCAGGATCGATTTGAAATCTATCATGGTTGCAGAGAAATCATACTCCATGGTTCGTTGTTTTTGTAGAATGTTGAACGACTACCCCAACTAAAATCTATCCACTCAACAAAAATTATTTCACACCACAGACTCATCTTGGTCAGGATCGATTTGAAATCTATCATGGTTTCAGAGAAATCATACTCCATGGTTCGTTGTTCTTGTAGAATGTTGAACGACTACCCCAACTAAAATCTATCCACTCAACAAAAATTATTTCACACCACAGACTCATCTTGGTCAGGATCGATTTGAAATCTATCATGGTTTCAGAGAAATCATAGTCCATGGTAAGTTGTTCTTGTAGAATGTTGAACGACTACCCCAACTAAAATCTATCCACTCAACAATAATTATTTCAGAGAAATCATACTCCATGGTAAGTTGTTCTTGTAGAATGTTGAACGACTACCCCAACTAAAATCTATCCACTCAACAAAAATTATTTCACACCACAGACTCATCTTGGTCAGGATCGATTTGAAATCTATCATGGTTGCAGAGAAATCATACTCCATGGTAAGTTGTTCTTGTAGAATGTTGAACGACTACCCCAACTAAAATCTATCCACTCAACAAAAATTATTTCACACCACAGACTCATCTTGGTCAGGATCGATCTGAAGTCTATCATGGTTTCAGAGAAATCATACTAAATGGTAAGTTGTTCTTGTAGAATGTTGAACGACTACCCCTAACTAAAATCTATCCACTCAACAAAAATTATTTCACACCACAGACTCATCTTGGTCAGGATCGATTTGAAATCTATCATGGTTGCAGAGAAATCATACTCCATGGTAAGTTCTTCTTGTAGAATGTTGAACGACTACCCCAACTAAAATCTATCCACTCAACAAAAATTATTTCACACCACAGACTCATCTTGGTCAGGATCGATTTGAAATCTATCATTGTTGCAGAGAAATCATACTCCATGGTAAGTCGTTCTTGTAGAATGTTGAAAGACTACCAAAACTAAAATCTATCCACTCAACAAAATTATTTCACACCACAGACTCATCTTGGTCAGGATCGATTTGAAATCTATCATGGTTTCAGAGAAATCATAGTCCATGGTAAGTTGTTCTTGTAGAATGTTGAACGACTACCCCAACTAAAATCTATCCACTCAACAAAAATTATTTCACACCACAGACTCATCTTGGTCAGGATCGATTTGAAATCTATCATGGTTTCAGAGAAATCATACTCCATGTTCTTGTAGAATGTTGAACGACTACCCCAACTAAAATCTATCCACTCAACAAAAATTATTTCACACCACAGACTCATCTTGGTCAGGATCGATTTGAAATCTATCATGGTTTCAGAGAAATCATAGTCCATGGTTCGTTTTTCTTGTAGAATGTTGAACGACTACCCCAACTAAAATCTATCCACTAAACAAAAATTATTTCACACCACAGACTCATCTTGGTCGGGATCGATTTGAAATCTATCATGGTTGCAGAGAAATCATACTCCATGGTTCGTTGTTCTTGTACAATGTTGAACGACTATCCCAACTAAAATCTATCCACTCAACAAAAATTATTTCACACCACAGACTCATCTTGGTCAGGATCGATTTGAAATCTATCATGGTTTCAGAGAAATCATACTCCATGGTTCGTTGTTCTTGTAAAATGTTGAACGACTACCCCAACTAAAATCTATCCACTCAACAAAAATTATTTCAGAGAAATCATACTCCATGGTAAGTTGTTCTTGTAGAATGTTGAACGACTACCCCAACTAAAATCTATCCACTCAACAAAAATTATTTCACACAACAGACTCATCTTGGTCAGGATCGATTTGAAATCTATCATGGTTTCAGAGAAATCATACTCCATGGTAAGTTGTTCTTGTAGAATGTTGAACGACTACCCCAACTAAACTCTATCCACTCAACAAAAAGTATTTCACACCACAGACTCATCTTGGTCAGGATCGATTTGAAATCTATCATTGTTGCAGAGAAATCATACTCCATGGTAAGTCGTTCTTGTAGAATGTTGAACGACTACCAAAACTAAAATCTATCCACTCAACAAAATTATTTCACACCACAGACTCATCTTGGTCAGGATCGATTTGAAATCTATCATGGTTTCAGAGAAATCATAGTCCATGGTAAGTTGTTCTTGTAGAATGTTGAACGACTACCCCAACTAAAATCTATCCACTCAACAAAAATTATTTCACACCACAGACTCATCTTGGTCAGGATCGATTTGAAATCTATCATGGTTTCAGAGAAATCATACTCCATGGTTCGTTGTTCTTGTAGAATGTTGAACGACTACCCCAACTAAAATCTATCCACTCAACAAAAATTATTTCACATCACAGACTCATCTTGGTCAGGATCGATTTGAAATCTATCACGGTTTCAGAGAAATCATAGTCCATGGTTCGTTTTTCTTGTAGAATGTTGAACGACTACCCCAACTAAAATCTATCCACTAAACAAAAATTATTTCACACCACAGACTCATCTTGGTCGGGATCGATTTGAAATCTATCATGGTTGCAGAGAAATCATACTCCATGTTTCGTTGTTCTTGTAGAATGTTGAACGACTATCCCAACTAAAATCTATCCACTCAACAAAAATTATTTCACACCACAAACTCATCTTGGTCAGGATCGATTTGAAATCTATCATGGTTTCAGAGAAATCATACTCCATGGTTCGTTGTTCTTGTAAAATGTTGAACGACTACCCCAAATAAAATCTATCCACTCAACAAAAATTATTTCAGAGAAATCATACTCCATGGTAAGTTGTTCTTGTAGAATGTTGAACGACTACCCCAACTAAAACCTATCCACTCAACAAAAATTATTTCACACAACAGACTCATCTTGGTCAGGATCGATTTGAAATCTATCATGGTTTCAGAGAAATCATACTCCATGGTAAGTTGTTCTTGTAGAATGTTGAACGACTACCCCAACTAAAATCTATCCACTCAACAAAAATTATTTCACACCACAGACTCATCTTGGTCAGGATCGATTTGAAATCTATCATGGTTTCAGAGAAATCATACTCCATGGTTCGTTGTTCTTGTAGAACGTTGAACGACTACCCCAACTAAATTCTATCCACTCAACAAAACTTATTTCACACCACACACTCATCTTGGTCAGGATCGATTTGAAATCTATCATGGTTTCAGAGAAATCATAGTCCATGGTAAGTTGTTCTTGTAGAATGTTGAACGACTACCCCAACTAAAAACTATCCACTCAACAAAAATTATTTCACACCACAGACTCATCTTGGTCAGGATCGATTTGAAATCTATCATGGTTTCAGAGAAATCATACTCCATGGTTCGTTGTTCTTGTAGAATGTTGAACGACTACCCCAACTAAAATCTATCCACTCAACAAAAATTATTTCAGAGAAATCATACTCCATGGTAAGTTGTTCTTGTAGAATGTTGAACGACTACCGCAACTAAAATCTATCCACTCAACAAAAATTATTTCACACCACAGACTCATCTTGGTCAGGATCGATTTGAAATCTATCATGGTTTCAGAGAAATCATACTCCATGGTTCGTTGTTCTTGTAAAATGTTGAACGACTACCCCAACTAAAATCTATCCACTCAACAAAAATTATTTCAGAGAAATCATAGTCCATGGTAAGTTGTTCTTGTAGAATGTTGAACGATTACCCCAACTAAAATCTATTTACTCAACAAAAATTATTTCACACCACAGACTCATCTTGGTCAGGATCGATTTGAAATCTATCATGGTTTCAGAGAAATCATACTCCATGGTAAGTTGTTCTTGTAGAATGTTGAACGACTACCCCAACTAAAATCTATCCACTCAACAAAAATTATTTCACACCACAGACTCATCTTGGTCAGGATCGATTTGAAATCTATCATGGTTTCAGAGAAATCATACTCCATGGTTCGCTGTTCTTGTAAAATGTTGAACGACTACAACAACTAAAATCTATCCACTCAACAAAAATTATTTCAGAGAAATCATAGTCCATGGTAAGTTGTTCTTGTAGAATGTTGAACGACTACCCCAACTAAAATCTATTTACTCAACAAAAATTATTTCACACCACAGACTCATCTTGGTCAGGATCGATTTGAAATCTATCATGGTTTCAGAGAAATCATACTCCATGGTAAGTTGTTCTTGTAGAATGTTGAACGACTACCCCAACTAAAATCTATCCACTCAACAAAAATTATTTCAGAGAAATCATACTCCATGGTAAGTTGTTCTTGTAGAATGTTGAACGACTACCCCAACTAAAATCTATCCACTCAACAAAAATTATTTCAGAGAAATCATACTCTATGGTAAGTTGTTCTTGTAGAATGTTGAACGACTACCCCAACTAAAATCTATCCACTCAACAAAAATTATTTCACACCACAGACTCATCTTGATCAGGATCGATTTGAAATCTATCATGGTTGCAGAGAAATCATATTCCATGGTTCGTTGTTCTTGTAGAATGTTGAACGACTATCCCAACTAAAATCTATCCACTCAACAAAAATTATTTCAGAGAAATCATACTCCATGGTAAGTTGTTCTTGTAGAATGTTGAACGACTACCCCAACTAAAATCTATCCACTCAACAAAAATTATTTCACTGCACAGACTCATCTTGGTCAGGATCGATTTGAAATCTATCATGGTTTCAGAGAAATCATACCCCATTGTTCGTTGTTCTTGTAAAATGTTGAACGACTACCCCAACTAAAATCTATCCACTCAACAAAAATTATTTCACACCACAGACTCATCTTGGTCAGGATCGATTTGAAATCTATCATGGTTGCAGAGAAATCATACTCCATGGTTCGTTGTTCTTGTAGAATGTTGAACGACTACCCCAACTAAAATCTATCCACTCAACAAAAATTATTTCACACCACAGACTCATCTTGGTCAGGATCGATTTGAAATCTATCATGGTTTCAGAGAAATCATACTCCATGGTTCGTTGTTCTTGTAGAATGTTGAACGACTACCGCAACTAAAATCTATCCACTCAACAAAAATTATTTCAGAGAAATCATACTCCATGGTTCGTTGTTCTTGTAGAATGTTGAACGACTACCAAAACTAAAATCTATCCACTCAACAAAAATTATTTCACACCACAGACTCATCTTGGTCAGGATCGATTTGAAATCTATCATGGTTTCAGAGAAATCATACTCCATGGTAAGTTGTTCTTGTAGAATGTTGAACGACTACCCCAACTAAAATCTATCCACTCAACAAAAATTATTTCAGAGAAATCATACTCCATGGTAAGTTGTTCTTGTAGAATGTTGAACGACTATCCTAACTAAAATCTGTCCACTCAACAAAAATTATTTCAGAGAAATCATACTCCATGGTAAGTTGTTCTTGTAGAATGTTGAACGACTACCCCAACAAAAATCTGTCCACTCAACAAAAATTATTTCAGAGAAATCATACTCAATGGTAAGTTGTTCTTGTAGAATGTTGAACTACTACCCCAACTAAAATCTATCCACTCAACAAAAATTATTTCACACCACAGACTCATCTTGGTCAGGATCGATTTGAAATCTATCATGGTTTCAGAGAAATCATACTCCATGGTTCGTTGTTCTTGTAGAATGTTGAACGACTACCCCAACTACAATCTATCCACTCAACAAAAATTATTTCACACCACAGACTCATCTTGGTCAGGATCGATTTGAAATCTATCATGGTTGCAGAGAAATCATACTCCATGGTTCGTTGTTCTTGTAGAATGTTGAACGACTACCCCAACTAAAATCTATCCACTCAACAAAAATTATTTCACACCACAGACTCATCTTGGTCAGGATCGATTTGAAATCTATCATGGTTTCAGAGAAATCATACTCCATGGTTCGTTGTTCTTGTAAAATGTTGAACGACTACCCCAACTAAAATCTATCCACTCATCAAAAATTATTTCAGAGAAATCATACTCCATGGTAAGTTGTTCTTGTAGAATGTTGAACGACTACCCTAACTAAAATCTATCCACTCAACAAAAATTATTTCACACCACAGACTCATCTTGGTCAGGATCGATTTGAAATCTATCATGGTTTCAGAGAAATCATACTCCATGGTTCGTTGTTCTTGTAAAATGTTGAACGACTACCCCAACTAAAATCTATCCACTCAACAAAAATTATTTCAGAGAAATCATACTCCATGGTAAGTTGTTCTTGTAGAATGTTGAACGACTACCCTAACTAAAATCTATCCACTCAACAAAAATTATTTCACACCACAGACTCATCTTGGTCAGGATCGATTTGAAATCTATCATGGTTTCAGAGAAATCATAGTCCATGGTTCGTTGTTCTTGTAGAATGTTGAACGACTACCCCAACTAATATCTATCCACTCAACAAAAATTATTTCACACCACAGACTCATCTTGGTCAGGATCGATTTGAAATCTATCATGGTTGCAGAGAAATCATACTCCATGGTTCGTTGTTCTTGTAGAATGTTGAACGACTATCCCAACTAAAATCTATCCACTCAACAAAAATTATTTCACACCACAGACTCATCTTGGTCAGGATCGATTTGAAATCTATCATGGTTTCAGAGAAATCATAGTCCATGATTCGTTGTTCTTGTAGAATGTTGAACGACTACCCCAACTAAAATCTATCCACTCAACAAAAATTATTTCACACCACAGACTCATCTTGGTCGGGATCGATTTGAAATCTATCATGGTTTCAGAGAAATCATACTCCATGGTTCGTTGTTCTTGTAAAATGTTGAACGACTACCCCAACTAAAATCTATCCACTCATCAAAAATTATTTCAGAGAAATCATACTCCATGGTAAGTTGTTCTTGTAGAATGTTGAACGACTACCCTAACTAAAATCTATCCACTCAACAAAAATTATTTCACACCACAGACTCATCTTGGTCAGGATCGATTTGAAATCTATCATGGTTTCAGAGAAATCATAGTCCATGATTCGTTGTTCTTGTAGAATGTTGAACGACTACCCCAACTAAAATCTATCCACTCAACAAAAATTATTTCACACCACAGACTCATCTTGGTCAGGATCGATTTGAAATCTATCATGGTTTCAGCGAAATCATACTCCATGGTTCGTTGTTCTTGTAAAATGTTGAACGACTACCCCAACTAAAATCTATCCACTCAACAAAAATTATTTCAGAGAAATCATACTCCATGGTAAGTTGTTCTTGTAGAATGTTGAACGACTACCCTAACTAAAATCTATCCACTCAACAAAAATTATTTCACAATACAGACTCATCTTGGTCAGGATCGATTTGAAATCTATCATGGTTTCAGAGAAATCATACTCCATGGTTCGTTGTTCTTGTAAAATGTTGAACGACTACCCCAACTAAAATCTATCCACTCAACACAAATTATTTCAGAGAAATCATAGTCCATGGTAAGTTGTTCTTGTAGAATGTTGAACGACTACCCTAACTAAAATCTATCCACTCAACAAAAATTATTTCACACCACAGACTCATCTTGGTCAGGATCGATTTGAAATCTATCATGGTTTCAGAGAAATCATAGTCCATGATTCGTTGTTCTTGTAGAATGTTGAACGACTACCCCAACTAAAATCTATCCACTCAACAAAAATTATTTCACACCACAGACTCATCTTGGTCAATATCGATTTGAAATCTATCATGGTTTCAGAGAAATCATACTCCATGGTTCGTTGTTCTTGTAAAATGTTGAACGACTACTCCAACTAAAATCTATCCACTCAACAAAAATTATTTCAGAGAAATCATACTCCATGGTAAGCTGTTCTTGTAGAATGTTGAACGACTACCCCAACTAAAATCTATCCACTCAACAAAAATTAATTCACACCACAGACTCATCTCGGTCAGGATCGATTTGAAATCTATCATGGTTTCAGAGAAATCATACTCCATGGTTCGTTGTTCTTGTAGAATGTTGAACGACTACCCCAACTAAAATCTATCCACTCAACAAAAATTATTTCACACCACAGACTCATCTTGGTCAGGATCGATTTGAAATCTATCATGGTTTCAGAGAAATCATAGTCCATGGTTCGTTGTTCTTGTAGAATGTTGAACGACTACCCCAACTATAATCTATCCACTCAACAAAAATTATTTCACACCACAGACTCATCTTGGTCAGGATCGATTTGAAATCTATCATGGTTTCAGAGAAATCATAGTCCATGGTTCGTTGTTCTTGTAAAATGTTGAACGACTACCCCAATTAAAATCTATCCACTCAACAAAAATTATTTCAGAGAAATCAAACTCCATGGTAAGTTGTTCTTGTAGAATGTTGAACGACTACCCCAACTAAAATCTATCCACTCAACAAAAATTAATTCACACCACAGACTCATCTTGGTCAGGATCGATTTGAAATCTATCATGGTTTCAGAGAAATCATACTCCATGGTAAGTTGTTCTTGTAGAATGTTGAACGACTACAACAACTAAAATCTATCCACTCAACAAAAATTATTTCACACCACAGACTCATCTTGGTCAGGATCGATTTGAAATCTATCATGGTTGCAGAGAAATCATACTAAATGGTTCGTTGTTCTTGTAGAATGTTGAACGACTACCCCAACTAAAATCTATCCACTCAACAAAAATTATTTCACACCACAGACTCATCTTGGTCAGGATCGATTTGAAATCTATCATGGTTTCAGAGAAATCATAGTCCATGGTAAGTTGTTCTTGTAGAATGTTGAATGACTACCCCAACTAAAATCTATCCACTCAACAAAAATTATTTCACACCACAGACTCATCTTGGTCAGGATCGATTTGAAATCTATCATGGTTTCAGAGAAATCATAGTCCATGGTAAGTTGTTCTTGTAGAATGTTGATCGACTACCCCAACTAAAATCTATCCACTCAACAAAAATTATTTCACACCACAAACTCATCTTGGTCAGGATCGATTTGAAATCTATCATGGTTTCAGAGAAATCATACTCCATGGTTCGTTGTTCTTGTAGAATGTTGAACGACTACCCCAACTAAAATCTATCCACTCAACAAAAATTATTTCACACCACAGACTCATCTTGGTCAGGATCGATTTGAAATCTATCATGGTTGCAGAGAAATCATACTCCATGGTTCGTTGTTCTTGTAGAATGTTGAACGACTACCCCAACTAAAATCTATCCACTCAACAAAAATTATTTCACACCACAGACTCATCTTGGTCAGGATCGATCTGAAATCTATCATGGTTTCAGAGAAATCATACTCCATGGTTCGTTGTTCTTGTAAAATGTTGAACGACTACCCCAACTAAAATCTATCCACTCAACAAAAATTATTTCAGAGAAATCATACTCCATGGTAAGTTGTTCTTGTAGAATGTTGAACGACTACCCCAACTAAGATCTATCCACTCAACAAAAATTATTTCACACCACAGACTCATCTTGGTCAGGATCGATTTGAAATCTATCATGGTTTCAGAGAAATCATAGTCCATGGTAAGTTGTTCTTGTAGAATGTTGAACGACTACCCCAAATAAAATCTATCCACTCAACAAAAATTTTTTCACACCACAAACTCATCTTGGTCAGGATCGATTTGAAATCTATCATGGTTTCAGAGAAATCATACTCCATGGTTCGTTGTTCTTGTAGAATGTTG
Source organism: Xylota sylvarum (assembly GCA_905220385.1). NCBI lineage: Eukaryota > Metazoa > Arthropoda > Insecta > Diptera > Syrphidae > Xylota > Xylota sylvarum. The sequence goes on along the minus strand of CAJMZQ010000068.1, from coordinate 281,647 downwards.
AACGACTAAACCAACTAAAATCTATCCACTCAACAAAAATTATTTCACACCACAAACTCATCTTGGTCAGGATCGATTTGAAATCTATCATGGTTTCAGAGAAATCATAGTCCATGGTTCGTTGTTCTTGTAGAATGTTGAACGACTACCCCAACTAAAATCTATCCACTCAACAAAAATTATTTCACACCACAGACTCATCTTGGTCAGGATCGATTTGAAATCTATCATGGTTGCAGAGAAATCATACTCCATGGTTCGTTGTTCTTGTAGAATGTTGAACGACTACCCCAACTAAAATCTATCCACTCAACAAAAATTATTTCACACCACAGACTCATCTTGGTCAGGATCGATTTGAAATCTATCATGGTTGCAGAGAAATCATACTCCATGGTTCGTTGTTCTTGTAGAATGTTGAACGACTACCCCAACTAAAATCTATCCACTCAACAAAAATTATTTCACACCACAGACTCATCTTGGTCAGGATCGATTTGAAATCTATCATGGTTTCAGAGAAATCATAGTCCATGGTTCGTTGTTCTTGTAGAATGTTGAACGACTACCCCAACTAAAATCTATCCACTCAACAAAAATTATTTCACACCACAGACTCATCTTGGTCAGGATCGATTTGAAATCTATCATGGTTTCAGAGAAATCATACTCCATGGTAAGTTGCTCTTGTAAAATGTTGAACGATTACCCCAACTAAAATCTATCCACTCAACAAAAATTATTTCAGAGAAATCATAGTCCATGGTAAGTTGTTCTTGTAGAATGTTGAACGACTACCCCAACTAAAATCTATCCACTCAACAAAAATTATTTCACACCACAGACTCATCTTGGTCAGGATCGATTTGAAATCTATCATGGTTGCAGAGAAATCATACTCCATGATTCGTTGTTCTTGTAGAATGTTGAACGACTATCCCAACTAAAATCTATCCACTCAACAAAAATTATTTCAGAGAAATCATACTCCATGGTAAGTTGTTCTTGTAGAATGTTGAACGACTACCCCAACTAAAATCTATCCACTCAACAAAAATTATTTCACACCACAGACTCATCTTGGTCAGGATCGATTTGAAATCTATCATGGTTGCAGAGAAATCATACTCCATGGTTCGTTGTTCTTGTAGAATGTTGAACGACTACCCCAACTAAAATCTATCCACTCAACAAAAATTATTTCACACCACAGACTCATCTTGGTCAGGATCGATTTGAAATCTATCATGGTTTCAGAGAAATCATACTCCATGGTTCGTTGTTCTTGTAGAATGTTGAACGACTACCCCAACTAAAATCTATCCACTCAACAAAAATTATTTCAGAGAAATCATACTCCATGGTAAGTTGTTCTTGTAGAATGTTGAACGACTATCCCAACTAAAATCTATCCATTCAACAAAAATTATTTCACACCACAGACTCATCTTGGTCAGGATCGATTTGGAATCTATCATGGTTTCAGAGAAATCATACTCCATGGTTCGTTGTTCTTGTAGAATGTTGAACGACTACCCCAACTAAAATCTATCCACTCAACAAAAATTATTTCACACCACAGACTCATCTTGGTCAGGATCGATTTGAAATCTATCATGGTTTCAGAGAAATCATACTCCATGGTAAGTTGTTCTTGTAGAATGTTGAACGACTATCCCAACTAAAATCTATTAACTCAACAAAAATTATTTCAGAGAAATCATACTCCATGGTAAGTTGTTCTTGTAGAATGTTGAACGACTACCCCAACTAAAATCTATCCACTCAACAAAAATTATTTCAGAGAAATCATACTCTATGGTAAGTTGTTCTTGTAGAATGTTGAACGACTACCCCAACTAAAATCTATCCACTCAACAAAAATTATTTCACACCACAGACTCATCTTGGTCAGGATCGATTTGAAATCTATCATGGTTGCAGAGAAATCATACTCCATGGTTCGTTGTTCTTGTAGAATGTTGTACGACTACCCCAACTAAAATCTATCCACTCAACAAAAATTATTTCAGAGAAATCGTACTCCATGGTAAGTTGTTCTTGTAGAATGTTGAACGACTACCCCAACTAAAATCTATCCACTCAACAAAAATTATTTCACACCACAGACTCATCTTGGTCAGGATCGATTTGAAATCTATCATGGTTTCAGAGAAATCATACTCCATGGTTCGTTGTTCTTGTAGAATGTTGAACGACTACCCCAACTAAAATCTATCCACTCAACAAAAATTATTTCAGAGAAATCATACTCCATGGTAAGTTGTTCTTGTAGAAGGTTGAACGACTATAACAACTAAACTCTATCCACTCAACAAAAATTATTTCACACCACAGACTCATCTTGGTCAGGATCGATTTGAAATCTATCATGGTTTCAGAGAAATCATACTCCATGGTAAGTTGTTCTTGTAGAATGTTGAACGACTACCCCAACTAAAATCTATCCACTCAACAACAATTATTTCAGAGAAATCATACTCCATGGTAAGTTGTTCTTGTAGAATGTTGAACGACTAACCCAACTAAAATCTATCCACTCAACAAAAATTATTTCAGAGAAATCATACTCCATGGTAAGTTGTTCTTGTAGAATGTTGAACGACTACCCCAACTAAAATCTGTCCACTCAACAAAAATTATTTCGGAGAAATCATACTCCATGGTAAGTTGTTCTTGTCGAATGTTGAACGACTACCCCAACTAAAATCTATCCACTCAACAAAAATTATTTCACACCACAGACTCATCTTGGTCATAATCGATTTGAAATCTATCATGGTTTCAGAGAAATCATACTCCATGGTAAGTTGTTCTTGTAGAATGTTGAACGACTACCCCAACTAAAATCTATCCACTCAACAAAAATTATTTCAGAGAAATCATACTCCATGGTAAGTTGTTCTTGTAGAATGTTGAACGACTACCCCAACTAAAATCTATAAACTCAACAAAAATTATTTCAGAGAAATCATACTCCATGGTAAGTTGTTCTTGTAGAATGTTGAACGACTAACCCAACTAAAATCTATCCACTCAACAAAAATTATTTCAGAGAAATCATACTCCATGGTAAGTTGTTCTTGTAGTATGTTGAACGACTACCCCAACTAAAATCTATCCACTCAACAAAAATTATTTCACACCACAGACTCATCTTGGTCAGGATCGATTTGAAATCTATCATGGTTTCAGAGAAATCATACTCCATGGTTCGTTGTTCTTGTAGAATGTTGAACGACTATCCCAACTAAAATCTATCCACTCAACAAAAATTATTTCACACCACAGACTCATCTTGGTCAGGATCGATTTGAAATCTATCATGGTTTCAGAGAAATCATAGTCCATGGTAAGTTGTTCTTGAAGAATTTTGAACGACTACCCCAACTAAAATCTATCCACTCAACAAAAATTATTTCACACCACAGACTCATCTTGATCAGGATCGATTTGAAATCTATCATGGTTTCAGAGAAATCATACTCCATGGTAAGTTGTTCTTGTAGAATGTTGAACGACTATCCCAACTAAAATCTATCCACTCAACAAAAATTATTTCAGAGAAATCATAGTCCATGGTAAGTTGTTCTTGTAGAATGTTGAACGACTACCCCAACTAAAATCTATCCACTCAACAAAAATTATTTCACACCACAGACTCATCTTGGTCAGGATCGATTTGAAATCTATCATGGTTGCAGAGAAATCATACTCCATGGTTCGTTGTTCTTGTAGAATGTTGAACGACTACCTAAACTAAAATCTATCCACTCAACAAAAATTATTTCAGAGAAATCATACTCCATGGTTCGTTGTTCTTGCAGAATTTTGAACGACTACCCCAACTAAAATCTATCCACTCAACAAAAATTATTTCAGAGAAATCATACTCCATGGTAAGTTGTTCTTGTAGAATGTTGAACGACTACCCCAACTAAAATCTATCCACTCAACAAAAATTATTTCACACCACAGACTCATCTTGGTCAGGATCGATTTGAAATCTATCATGGTTTCAGAGAAATCATAGTCCATGGTTCGTTGTTCTTGTAGAATGTTGAACGACTACCCCAACTAAAATCTATCCACTCAACAAAAATTATTTCACACCACAGACTCATCTTGGTCAGGATCGATTTGAAATCTATCATGGTTGCAGAGAATTCATACTCCATGGTTCATTATTCTTGTAGAATGTGGAACGACTACCCCAACTAAAATCTATCCACTCAACAAAAATTATTTCACACCACAGACTCATCTTGGTCAGGATCGATTTGAAATTTATCATGGTTTCAGAGAAATCATACTCCATGGTTCGTTGTTCTTGTAGAATGTTGAACGACTACCCCAACTAAAATCTATCCACTCAACAAAAATTATTTCAGAGAAATCATACTCCATGGTAAGTTGTTCTTGTAGAATGTTGAACGACTACCCCTAACTAAAATCTATCCACTCAACAAAAATTATTTCAGAGAAATCATACTCCATGGTAAGTTGTTCTTGTAGAATGTTGAACGACTATCCCAACTAAAATCTATCCACTCAACAAAAATTATTTCACACCACAGACTCATCTTGGTCAGGATCGATTTGAAATCTATCATGGTTGCAGAGAAATCATACTCCATGGTTCGTTGTTCTTGTAGAATGTTGAACGACTACCCCAACTAAAATCTATCCACTCAACAAAAATTATTTCAGAGAAATCATACTCCATGGTAAGTTGTTCTTGTAGAATGTTGAACGACTACCCCAACTAAAATCTATCCACTCAACAAAAATTATTTCAGAGAAATCATACTCCATGGTAAGTTGTTCTTGTAGAATGTTGAACGACTACCCCAACTAAAATCTATCCACTCAACAAAAATTATTTCAGAGAAATCATAGTCCATGGTAAGTTGTTCTTGTAGAATGTCGAACGACTACCCCAACTAAAATCTATCCACTCAACAAAAATTATTTCACACCACAGACTCATCTTGGTCAGGATCGATTTGAAATCTATCATGGTTTCAGAGAAATGATACTCCATGGTAAGTTGTTCTTGTAGAATGTTGAACGACTATCCCTAACTAAAATCTATCCACTCAACAAAAATTATTTCAGAGAAATCATACACCATGGTAAGTTGTTCTTGTAGAATGTTGAACGACTACTCCAACTAAAATCTATCCACTCAACAAAAATTATTTCAGAGAAATCATAGTCCATGGTAAGTTGTTCTTGTAGAATGTTGAACGACTACCCCAACTAAAATCTATCCACTCAACAAAAATTATTTCACACCACAGACTCATCTTGGTCAGGATCGATTTGAAATCTATCATGGTTTCAGAGAAATCATACTCCATGGTTCGTTGTTCTTGTAGAATGTTGAACGACTACCCCAACTAAAATCTATCCACTCAACAAAAATTATTTCACACCACAGACTCATCTTGGTCCGGATCGATTTGAAATCTATCATGGTTTCAGAGAAATCATACTCCATGGTAAGTTGTTCTTGTAGAATTTTGAACGACTATCCCAACTAATATCTATCCACTCAACAAAAATTATTTCAGAGAAATCATACTCCATGGTAAGTTGTTCTTGTAGAATGTTGAACGACTACCCCAACTAAAATCTATCCACTCAACAAAAATTATTTCAGAGAAATCATACTCCATGGTAAGTTGTTCTTGTAGAATGTTGAACGACTACCCCAACTAAAATCTATCCACTCAACAAAAATTATTTCAAACCACAGACTCATCTTTGTCAGGATCGATTTGAAATCTATCATGGTTGCAGAGAAATCATACTCAATGGTTCGTTGTTCTTGTAGAATGTTGAACGACTACCCGAACTAAAATCTATCCACTCAACAAAAATTATTTCAGAGAAATCATAGTCCATGGTAAGTTGTTCTTGTAGAATGTTGAACGACTATCCCAACTAAAATCTATCCACTCAACTAAAATTATTTCAGAGAAATCATACTCCATGGTTCGTTGTTCTTGTAGAATGTTGAACGACTACCCCAACTAAAATCTATCCACTCAACAAAAATTATTTCACACCACAGACTCATCTTGGTCAGGATCGATTTGAAATCTATCATGGTTTCAGAGAAATCATACTCCATGGTAAGTTGTTCTTGTAGAATGTTGAACGACTACCCCAACTAAAATCTATCCACTCAACAAAAATTATTTCAGAGAAATCATACTCCATGGTTCGTTGTTCTTGTAGAATGTTGAACGACTACCCCAACTAAAATCTATCCACTCAACAAAAATTATTTCACACCACAGACTCATCTTGGTCAGGATCGATTTGAAATCTATCATGGTTTCAGAGAAATCATACTCCATGCTAAGTTGTTCTTGTAGAATGTTGAACGACTACCCGAACTAAAATCTATCCACTCAACAAAAATTATTTCAGAGAAATCATAGTCCATGGTAAGTTGTTCTTGTAGAATGTTGAACGACTATCCCAACTAAAATCTATCCACTCAACTAAAATTATTTCAGAGAAATCATACTCCATGGTTCGTTGTTCTTGTAGAATGTTGAACGACTACCCCAACTAAAATCTATCCACTCAACAAAAATTATTTCACACCACAGACTCATCTTTGTCATTATCGATTTGAAATCTATCATGGTTTCAGAGAAATCATACTCCATGGTAAGTTGTTCTTGTAGAATGTTGAACGACTACCCCAACTAAAATCTATCCACTCAACAAAAATTATTTCAGAGAAATCATACTCCATGGTTCGTTGTTCTTGTAGAATGTTGAACGACTACCCCAACTAAAATCTATCCACTCAACAAAAATTATTTCACACCACAGACTCATCTTGGTCAGGATCGATTTGAAATCTATCATGGTTTCAGAGAAATCATACTCCATGCTAAGTTGTTCTTGTAGAATGTTGAACGACTACCCCAACTAAAATCTATCCACTCAAAAACAATTATTTCACACCACAGATTCATCTTGGTCAGGATCGATTTGAAATCTATCATGGTTGCAGAGAAATCATACTCCATGGTTCGTTGTTCTTGTAGAATGTTGAACGACTACCCCAACTAAAATCTATCCACTCAACAAAAATTATTTCAGAGAAATCATAGTCCATGGTAAGTTGTTCTTGTAGAATGTTGAACGACTATCCCAACTAAAATCTATTAACTCAACAAAAATTATTTCAGAGAAATCATACTCCATGGTTCGTTGTTCTTGTAGAATGTTGAACGACTACCCCAACTAAAATCTATCCACTCAACAAAAATTATTTCACACCACAGACTCATCTTGGTCAGGATCGATTTGAAATCTATCATGGTTTCAGAGAAATCATACTCCATGGTAAGTTGTTCTTGTAGAATGTTGAACGACTACCCCAACTAAAATCTATCCACTCAACAAAAATTATTTCAGAGAAATCATACTCCATGGTAAGTTGTTCTTGTAGAATGTTGAACGACTACCCCAACTAAAATCTATCCACTCAACAAAAATTATTTCAGAGAAATCATAGTCCATGGTAAGTTGTTCTTGTAGAATGTCGAACGACTACCCCAACTAAAATCTATCCACTCAACAAAAATTATTTCACACCACAGACTCATCTTGGTCAGGATCGATTTGAAATCTATCATGGTTTCAGAGAAATGATACTCCATGGTAAGTTGTTCTTGTAGAATGTTGAACGACTATCCCTAACTAAAATCTATCCACTCAACAAAAATTATTTCAGAGAAATCATACACCATGGTAAGTTGTTCTTGTAGAATGTTGAACGACTACTCCAACTAAAATCTATCCACTCAACAAAAATTATTTCAGAGAAATCATAGTCCATGGTAAGTTGTTCTTGTAGAATGTTGAACGACTACCCCAACTAAAATCTATCCACTCAACAAAAATTATTTCACACCACAGACTCATCTTGGTCAGGATCGATTTGAAATCTATCATGGTTTCAGAGAAATCATACTCCATGGTTCGTTGTTCTTGTAGAATGTTGAACGACTACCCCAACTAAAATCTATCCACTCAACAAAAATTATTTCACACCACAGACTCATCTTGGTCCGGATCGATTTGAAATCTATCATGGTTTCAGAGAAATCATACTCCATGGTAAGTTGTTCTTGTAGAATTTTGAACGACTATCCCAACTAAAATCTATCCACTCAACAAAAATTATTTCAGAGAAATCATACTCCATGGTAAGTTGTTCTTGTAGAATGTTGAACGACTACCCCAACTAAAATCTATCCACTCAACAAAAATTATTTCAGAGAAATCATACTCCATGGTAAGTTGTTCTTGTAGAATGTTGAACGACTACCCCAACTAAAATCTATCCACTCAACAAAAATTATTTCAAACCACAGACTCATCTTTGTCAGGATCGATTTGAAATCTATCATGGTTGCAGAGAAATCATACTCCATGGTTCGTTGTTCTTGTAGAATGTTGAACGACTACCCGAACTAAAATCTATCCACTCAACAAAAATTATTTCAGAGAAATCATAGTCCATGGTAAGTTGTTCTTGTAGAATGTTGAACGACTATCCCAACTAAAATCTATCCACTCAACTAAAATTATTTCAGAGAAATCATACTCAATGGTTCGTTGTTCTTGTAGAATGTTGAACGACTACCCCAACTAAAATCTATCCACTCAACAAAAATTATTTCACACCACAGACTCATCTTGGTCAGGATCGATTTGAAATCTATCATGGTTTCAGAGAAATCATACTCCATGGTAAGTTGTTCTTGTAGAATGTTGAACGACTACCCCAACTAAAATCTATCCACTCAACAAAAATTATTTCAGAGAAATCATACTCCATGTTTCGTTGTTCTTGTAGAATGTTGAACGACTACCCCAACTAAAATCTATCCACTCAACAAAAATTATTTCACACCACAGACTCATCTTGGTCAGGATCGATTTGAAATCTATCATGGTTTCAGAGAAATCATACTCCATGCTAAGTTGTTCTTGTAGAATGTTGAACGACTACCCGAACTAAAATCTATCCACTCAACAAAAATTATTTCAGAGAAATCATAGTCCATGGTAAGTTGTTCTTGTAGAATGTTGAACGACTATCCCAACTAAAATCTATCCACTCAACTAAAATTATTTCAGAGAAATCATACTCCATGGTTCGTTGTTCTTGTAGAATGTTGAACGACTACCCCAACTAAAATCTATCCACTCAACAAAAATTATTTCACACCACAGACTCATCTTGGTCAGGATCGATTTGAAATCTATCATGGTTTCAGAGAAATCATACTCCATGGTAAGTTGTTCTTGTAGAATGTTGAACGACTACCCCAACTAAAATCTATCCACTCAACAAAAATTATTTCAGAGAAATCATACTCCATGGTTCGTTGTTCTTGTAGAATGTTGAACGACTACCCCAACTAAAATCTATCCACTCAACAAAAATTATTTCACACCACAGACTCATCTTGGTCAGGATCGATTTGAAATCTATCATGGTTTCAGAGAAATCATACTCCATGCTAAGTTGTTCTTGTAGAATGTTGAACGACTACCCCAACTAAAATCTATCCACTCAAAAACAATTATTTCACACCACAGATTCATCTTGGTCAGGATCGATTTGAAATCTATCAAGGTTGCAGAGAAATCATACTCCATGTTTCGTTGTTCTTGTAGAATGTTGAACGACTACCCCAACTAAAATCTATCCACTCAACAAAAATTATTTCAGAGAAATCATAGTCCATGGTAAGTTGTTCTTGTAGAATGTTGAACGACTATCCCAACTAAAATCTATCCACTCAACAAAAATTATTTCAGAGAAATCATACTCCATGGTTCGTTGTTCTTGTAGAATGTTGAACGACTACCCCAACTAAAATCTGTCCACTCAACAAAAATTATTTCACACCACAGACTCATCTTGGTCAGGATCGATTTGAAATCTATCATGGTTTCAGAGAAATCATACTCCATGGTAAGTTGTTCTTGTAGAATGTTGAACGACTACCCCAACTAAAATCTATCCACTCAAAAACAATTATTTCACACCACAGATTCATCTTGGTCAGGATCGATTTGAAATCTATCATGGTTGCAGAGAAATCATACTCCATGGTTCGTTGTTCTTGTAGAATGTTGAACGACTACCCCAACTAAAATCTGTCCACTCAACAAAAATTATTTCACACCACAGACTCATCTTGGTCAGGATCGATTTGAAATCTATCATGGTTTCAGAGAAATCATACTCCATGGTAAGTTGTTCTTGTAGAATGTTGAACGACTACCCCAACTAAAATCTATCCACTCAAAAACAATTATTTCACACCACAGATTCATCTTGGTCAGGATCGATTTGAAATCTATCATGGTTTCAGAGAAATCATACTCCATGGTAAGTTGTTCTTGTAGAATGTTGAACGACTATCCCAACTAAAATCTATCCACTCAACAAAAATTATTTCAGAGAAATCATACTCCATGGTTCGTTGTTCTTGTAGAATGTTGAACGACTACCCCAACTAAAATCTATCCACTCAACAAAAATTATTTCACACCACAGACTCATCTTGGTCAGGATCGATTTGAAATCTATCATGGTTTCAGAGAAATCATACTCCATGGTAAGTTGTTCTTGTAGAATGTTGAACGACTACCCCAACTAAAATCTATCCACTCAAAAACAATTATTTCACACCACAGATTCATCTTGGTCAGGATCGATTTGAAATCTATCATGGTTGCAGAGAAATCATACTCCATGGTTCGTTGTTCTTGTAGAATATTGAACGACTACCCCAACTAAAATCTATCCACTCAACAAAAATTATTTCAGAGAAATCATAGTCCATGGTAAGTTGTTCTTGTAGAATGTTGAACGACTATCCCAACTAAAATCTATCCACTCAACAAAAATTATTTCAGAGAAATCATACTCCATGGTTCGTTGTTCTTGTAGAATGTTGAACGACTACCCCAACTAAAATCTGTCCACTCAACAAAAATTATTTCAGAGAAATCATACTCCATGGGTCGTTGTTCTTGTAGAATGTTGAACGACTACCCCAACTAAAATCTATCCACTCAACAAAAATTATTTCAGAGAAATCATACTCAATGGTAAGTTGTTCTTGTAGAATGTTGAACGACTACCCCAACTAAAATCTATCCACTCAACAAAAATTATTTCAGAGAGCACATACTCCATGGTAAGTTGTTCTTGTAGATTGTTGAACGACTATCCCAACTAAAATCTATCCACTCAACAAAAATTATTTCACACCACAGACTCATCTTGGTCAGGATCGATTTGAAATCTATCATGGTTTCAGAGAAATCATACTCCATGGTAAGTTGTTCTTGTAGAATGTTGAACGACTACCCCAACTAAAATCTATCCACTCAACAAAAATTATTTCAGAGAAATCATACTCCATGGTTCGTTGTTCTTGTAGAATGTTGAACGACTACCCCAACTAAAATCTATCCACTCAACAAAATTATTTCACACCACAGACTCATCTTGGTCAGGATCGATTTGAAATCTATCATGGTTTCAGAGAAATCATACTCCATGCTAAGTTGTTCTTGTAGAATGTTGAACGACTACCCCAACTAAAATCTATCCACTCAAAAACAATTATTTCACACCACAGATTCATCTTGGTCAGGATCGATTTGAAATCTATCATGGTTGCAGAGAAATCATACTCCATGGTTCGTTGTTCTTGTAGAATGTTGAACGACTACCCCAACTAAAATCTATCCACTCAACAAAAATTATTTCAGAGAAATCATAGTCCATGGTAAGTTGTTCTTGTAGAATGTTGAACGACTATCCCAACTAAAATCTATCCACTCAACAAAAATTATTTCAGAGAAATCATACTCCATGGTTCGTTGTTCTTGTAGAATGTTGAACGACTACCCCAACTAAAATCTATCCACTCAACAAAAATTATTTCACACCACAGACTCATCTTGGTCAGGATCGATTTGAAATCTATCATGGTTTCAGAGAAATCATACTCCATGGTAAGTTGTTCTTGTAGAATGTTGAACGACTATCCCAACTAAAATCTATCCACTCAACAAAAATTATTTCAGAGAACACATACTCCATGGTAAGTTGTTCTTGTAGATTGTTGAACGACTATCCCAACTAAAATCTATCCACTCAACAAAAATTATTTCACACCACAGACTCATCTTGGTCAGGATCGATTTGAAATCTATCATGGTTTCAGAGAAATCATACTCCATGGTAAGTTGTTCTTGTAGAATGTTGAGCGACTACCCCAACTAAAATCTATCCACTCAACAAAAATTATTTCACACCACAGACTCATCTTGGTCAGGATCGATTTGAAATCTATCATGGTTTCAGAGAAATCATACTCCATGGTAAGTTGTTCTTGTAGAATGTTGAACGACTATCCCAACTAAAATCTATCCACTCAACAAAAATTATTTCAGAGAAATCATAGTCCATGGTTCGTTGTTCTTGTAGAATGTTGAGCGACTACCCCAACTAAAATCTATCCACTCAACAAAAATTATTTCACACCACAGACTCATCTTGGTCAGGATCGATTTGAAATCTATCATGGTTTCAGAGAAATCATACTCCATGGTAAGTTGTTCTTGTAGAATGTTGAACGACTATCCCAACTAAAATCTATCCACTCAACAAAAATTATTTCAGAGAACACATACTCCATGGTAAGTTGTTCTTGTAGATTGTTGAACGACTATCCCAACTAAAATCTATCCACTCAACAAAAATTATTTCACACCACAGACTCATCTTGGTCAGGATCGATTTGAAATCTATCATGGTTTCAGAGAAATCATACTCCATGGTAAGTTGTTCTTGTAGAATGTTGAACGACTACCCCAACTAAAATCTATCCACTCAACAAAAATTATTTCAGAGAAATCATACTCCATGGTTCGTTGTTCTTGTAGAATGTTGAACGACTACCCCAACTAAAATCTATCCACTCAACAAAAATTATTTCACACCACAGACTCATCTTGGTCAGGATCGATTTGAAATCTATCATGGTTTCAGAGAAATCATACTCCATGGTTCGTTGTTCTTGTAGAATGTTGAACGACTACCCCAACTAAAATCTATCCACTCAAAAACAATTATTTCACACCACAGATTCATCTTGGTCAGGATCGATTTGAAATCTATCATGGTTGCAGAGAAATCATACTCTATGGTTCGTTGTTCTTGTAGAATGTTGAACGACTACCCCAACTAAAATCTATCCACTCAACAAAAATTATTTCAGAGAAATCATAGTCCATGGTAAGTTGTTCTTGTAGAATGTTGAACGACTATCCCAACTAAAATCTATCCACTCAACAAAAATTATTTCAGAGAAATCATACTCCATGGTTCGTTGTTCTTGTAGAATGTTGAACGACTACCCCAACTAAAATCTGTCCACTCAACAAAAATTATTTCAGAGAAATCATACTCCATGGGTCGTTGTTCTTGTAGAATGTTGAACGACTACCCCAACTAAAATCTATCCACTCAACAAAAATTATTTCAGAGAAATCATACTCAATGGTAAGTTGTTCTTGTAGAATGTTGAACGACTACCCCAACTAAAATCTATCCACTCAACAAAAATTATTTCAGAGAAATCATACTCCATGGTTCGTTGTTCTTGTAGAATGTTGAACGACTACCCCAACTAAAATCTGTCCACTCAACAAAAATTATTTCAGAGAAATCATACTCCATGGGTCGTTGTTCTTGTAGAATGTTGAACGACTACCCCAACTAAAATCTATCCACTCAACAAAAATTATTTCAGAGAAATCATACTCAATGGTAAGTTGTTCTTGTAGAATGTTGAACGACTACCCCAACTAAAATCTATCCACTCAACAAAAATTATTTCAGAGAAATCATAGTCCATGGTAAGTTGTTCTTGTAGAATGTTGAACGACTATCCCAACTAAAATCTATCCACTCAACAAAAATTATTTCAGAGAAATCATACTCCATGGTTCGTTGTTCTTGTAGAATGTTGAACGACTACCCCAACTAAAATCTGTCCACTCAACAAAAATTATTTCAGAGAAATCATACTCCATGGGTCGTTGTTCTTGTAGAATGTTGAACGACTACCCCAACTAAAATCTATCCACTCAACAAAAATTATTTCAGAGAAATCATACTCCATGGTAAGTTGTTCTTGTAAAATGTTGAACGACTATCCCAACTAAAATCTATCCACTCAACAAAAATTATTTCAGAGAAATCATACTCCATGGTTCGTTGTTCTTGTAGAATGTTGAACGACTACCCCAACTAAAATCTATCCACTCAACAAAAATTATTTCAGAGAAATCATACTCCATGGTAAGTTGTTCTTGTAGAATGTTGAACGACTACCCCAACTAAAATCTATCCACTCAACAAAAATTATTTCAGAGAGCACATACTCCATGGTAAGTTGTTCTTGTAGATTGTTGAACGACTATCCCAACTAAAATCTATCCACTCAACAAAAATTATTTCACACCACAGACTCATCTTGGTCAGGATCGATTTGAAATCTATCATGGTTTCAGAGAAATCATACTCCATGGTAAGTTGTTCTTGTAGAATGTTGAACGACTACCCCAACTAAAATCTATCCACTCAACAAAAATTATTTCAGAGAAATCATACTCCATGGTTCGTTGTTCTTGTAGAATGTTGAACGACTACCCCAACTAAAATCTATCCACTCAACAAAAATTATTTCACACCACAGACTCATCTTGGTCAGGATCGATTTGAAATCTATCATGGTTTCAGAGAAATCATACTCCATGCTAAGTTGTTCTTGTAGAATGTTGAACGACTACCCCAACTAAAATCTATCCACTCAAAAACAATTATTTCACACCACAGATTCATCTTGGTCAGGATCGATTTGAAATCTATCATGGTTGCAGAGAAATCATACTCCATGGTTCGTTGTTCTTGTAGAATGTTGAACGACTACCCCAACTAAAATCTATCCACTCAACAAAAATTATTTCAGAGAAATCATAGTCCATGGTAAGTTGTTCTTGTAGAATGTTGAACGACTATCCCAACTAAAATCTATCCACTCAACAAAAATTATTTCAGAGAAATCATACTCCATGGTTCGTTGTTCTTGTAGAATGTTGAACGACTACCCCAACTAAAATCTATCCACTCAACAAAAATTATTTCACACCACAGACTCATCTTGGTCAGGATCGATTTGAAATCTATCATGGTTTCAGAGAAATCATACTCCATGGTAAGTTGTTCTTGTAGAATGTTGAACGACTATCCCAACTAAAATCTATCCACTCAACAAAAATTATTTCAGAGAACACATACTCCATGGTAAGTTGTTCTTGTAGATTGTTGAACGACTATCCCAACTAAAATCTATCCACTCAACAAAAATTATTTCACACCACAGACTCATCTTGGTCAGGATCGATTTGAAATCTATCATGGTTTCAGAGAAATCATACTCCATGGTAAGTTGTTCTTGTAGAATGTTGAACGACTATCCCAACTAAAATCTATCCACTCAACAAAAATTATTTCAGAGAAATCATAGTCCATGGTAAGTTGTTCTTGTAGAATGTTGAACGACTATCCCAACTAAAATCTATCCACTCAACAAAAATTATTTCAGAGAAATCATACTCCATGGTTCGTTGTTCTTGTAGAATGTTGAACGACTACCCCAACTAAAATCTGTCCACTCAACAAAAATTATTTCAGAGAAATCATACTCCATGGGTCGTTGTTCTTGTAGAATGTTGAACGACTACCCCAACTAAAATCTATCCACGCAACAAAAATTATTTCAGAGAAATCATACTCAATGGTAAGTTGTTCTTGTAGAATGTTGAACGACTACCCCAACTAAAATCTATCCACTCAACAAAAATTATTTCAGAGAGCACATACTCCATGGTAAGTTGTTCTTGTAGATTGTTGAACGACTATCCCAACTAAAATCTATCCACTCAACAAAAATTATTTCACACCACAGACTCATCTTGGTCAGGATCGATTTGAAATCTATCATGGTTTCAGAGAAATCATACTCCATGGTAAGTTGTTCTTGTAGAATATTGAACGACTACCCCAACTAAAATCTATCCACTCAACAAAAATTATTTCAGAGAAATCATACTCCATGGTTCGTTGTTCTTGTAGAATGTTGAACGACTACCCCAACTAAAATCTATCCACTCAACAAAAATTATTTCACACCACAGACTCATCTTGGTCAGGATCGATTTGAAATCTATCATGGTTTCAGAGAAATCATACTCCATGGTAAGTTGTTCTTGTAGAATGTTGAACGACTATCCCAACTAAAATCTATCCACTCAACAAAAATTATTTCAGAGAACACATACTCCATGGTAAGTTGTTCTTGTAGATTGTTGAACGACTATCCCAACTAAAATCTATCCACTCAACAAAAATTATTTCACACCACAGACTCATCTTGGTCAGGATCGATTTGAAATCTATCATGGTTTCAGAGAAATCATACTCCATGGTTCGTTGTTCTTGTAGAATGTTGAACGACTACCCCAACTAAAATCTATCCACTCAACAAAAATTATTTCAGAGAAATCATAGTCCATGGTAAGTTGTTCTTGTAGAATGTTGAACGACTATCCCAACTAAAATCTATCCACTCAACAAAAATTATTTCAGAGAAATCATACTCCATGGTTCGTTGTTCTTGTAGAATGTTGAACGACTACCCCAACTAAAATCTGTCCACTCAACAAAAATTATTTCAGAGAAATCATACTCCATGGGTCGTTGTTCTTGTAGAATGTTGAACGACTACCCCAACTAAAATCTATCCACTCAACAAAAATTATTTCAGAGAAATCATACTCAATGGTAAGTTGTTCTTGTAGAATGTTGAACGACTACCCCAACTAAAATCTATCCACTCAACAAAAATTATTTCAGAGAGCACATACTCCATGGTAAGTTGTTCTTGTAGATTGTTGAACGACTATCCCAACTAAAATCTATCCACTCAACAAAAATTATTTCACACCACAGACTCATCTTGGTCAGGATCGATTTGAAATCTATCATGGTTTCAGAGAAATCATACTCCATGGTAAGTTGTTCTTGTAGAATGTTGAACGACTACCCCAACTAAAATCTATCCACTCAACAAAAATTATTTCAGAGAAATCATACTCCATGGTTCGTTGTTCTTGTAGAATGTTGAACGACTACCCCAACTAAAATCTATCCACTCAACAAAAATTATTTCACACCACAGACTCATCTTGGTCAGGATCGATTTGAAATCTATCATGGTTTCAGAGAAATCATACTCCATGCTAAGTTGTTCTTGTAGAATGTTGAACGACTACCCCAACTAAAATCTATCCACTCAAAAACAATTATTTCATACCACAGATTCATCTTGGTCAGGATCGATTTGAAATCTATCATGGTTGCAGAGAAATCATACTCCATGGTTCGTTGTTCTTGTAGAATGTTGAACGACTACCCCAACTAAAATCTATCCACTCAACAAAAATTATTTCAGAGAAATCATAGTCCATGGTAAGTTGTTCTTGTAGAATGTTGAACGACTATCCCAACTAAAATCTATCCACTCAACAAAAATTATTTCAGAGAAATCATACTCCATGGTTCGTTGTTCTTGTAGAATGTTGAACGACTACCCCAACTAAAATCTATCCACTCAACAAAAATTATTTCACACCACAGACTCATCTTGGTCAGGATCGATTTGAAATCTATCATGGTTTCAGAGAAATCATACTCCATGGTAAGTTGTTCTTGTAGAATGTTGAACGACTATCCCAACTAAAATCTATCCACTCAACAAAAATTATTTCAGAGAACACATACTCCATGGTAAGTTGTTCTTGTAGATTGTTGAACGACTATCCCAACTAAAATCTATCCACTCAACAAAAATTATTTCACACCACAGACTCATCTTGGTCAGGATCGATTTGAAATCTATCATGGTTTCAGAGAAATCATACTCCATGGTAAGTTGTTCTTGTAGAATGTTGAACGACTACCCCAACTAAAATCTATCCACTCAACAAAAATTATTTCAGAGAAATCATACTCCAACTAAAATCTATCCACTCAACAAAAATTATTTCAGAGAAATCATACTCAATGGTAAGTTGTTCTTGTAGAATGTTGAACGACTACCCCAACTAAAATCTATCCACTCAACAAAAATTATTTCACACCACAGACTCATCTTGGTCAGGATCGATTTGAAATCTATCATGGTTTCAGAGAAATCATAGTCCATGGTAAGTTGTTCTTGTAGAATGTTGAACGACTACCCCAACTAAAATCTATCCACTCAACAAAAACAATTTCAGAGAAATCATACTCCATGATTCGTTGTTCTTGTAGAATGTTGAACGACTACCCCAACTAAAATCTATTAACTCAACAAAAATTATTTCAGAGAAATCATACTCCATGGTTCGTTGTTCTTGTAGAATGTTGAACGACTACCCCAACTAAAATCTATCCACTCAACAAAAATTATTTCACACCACAGACTCATCTTGGTCAGGATCGATTTGAAATCTATCATGGTTGCAGAGAAATCATACTCCATGGTTCGTTGTTCTTGTAGAATGTTGAACGACTACCCCAAATAAAATCTATCCACTCAACAAAAATTATTTCAGAGAAATCATACTCCATGGTTCGTTGTTCTTGTAGAATGTTGAACGACTACCCCAACTAAAATCTATTCACTCAACAAAAATTATTTCACACCACAGACTCATCTTGGTCAGGATCGATTTGAAATCTATCATGGTTTCAGAGAAATCATACTCCATGGTAAGTTGTTCTTGTAGAATGTTGAACGACTATCCCAACTAAAATCTATCCACTCAACAAAAATTATTTCACACCACAGACTCATCTTGGTCAGGATCGATTTGAAATCTATCATGGTTTCAGAGAAATCATACTCCATGGTAAGTTGTTCTTGTAGAATGTTGAACGACTATCCCAACTAAAATCTATCCACTCAACAAAAATTATTTCAGAGAAATCATACTCCATGGTTCGTTGTTCTTGTAGAATGTTGAACGACTATCCCAACTAAAATCTATCCACTCAACAAAAATTATTTCACACCACAGATTCATCTTGGTCAGGATCGATCTGAAATCTATCATGGTTTCAGAGAAATCATACTCCATGGTAAGTTGTTCTTGTAGAATGTTGAACGACTACCCCAACTAAAATCTATCCACTCAACAAAAATTATTTCACACCACAGACTCATCTTGGTCAGGATCGATTTGAAATCTATCATGGTTGCAGAGAAATCATACTCCATGGTTCGTTGTTCTTGTCGAATGTTGAACGACTACCCCAACTAAAATCTACCCACTCAACAAAAATTATTTCTGAGAAATCATAGTCCATGGTAAGTTGTTCTTGTAGAATGTTGAACGACTATCCCAACTAAAATCTATCCACTCAACAAAAATTATTTCAGAGAAATCATACTCCATGGTTCGTTGTTCTTGTAGAATGTTGAACGACTACCCTAACTAAAATCTATTAACTCAACAAAAATTATTTCAGAGAAATCATACTCCATGGTTCGTTGTTCTTGTAGAATGTTGAACGACTACCCCAACTAAAATCTATCCACTCAACAAAAATTATTTCAGAGAAATCATAGTCCTAAAAGTTGTTCTTGTAGAATGTTGAACGACTATCCCAACTAAAATCTATCCACTCAACAAAAATTATTTCAGAGAAATCATACTCCATGGTTCGTTGTTCTTGTAGAATGTTGAACGACTACCCCAACTAAAATCTATCCACTCAACAAAAATTATTTCAGAGAAATCATACTCCATGGTTCGTTGTTCTTGTAGAATGTTGAACGACTACCCCAACTAAAAGCTATCCACTCAACAAAAATTATTTCAGAGAAATCATACTCCATGGTAAGTTGTTCTTGTAGAATGTTGAACGACTACAACAACTAAAATCTATCCACTCAACAAAAATTATTTCACAGCACAGACTCATCTTGGTCAGGATCGATTTGAAATCTATCATGGTTTCAGAGAAATCATACTCCATGGTAAGTTGTTCTTGTAGAATGTTGAACGACTATCCCAACTAAAATCTATCCACTCAACAAAAATTATTTCACACCACAGACTCATCTTGGTCAGGATCGATTTGAAATCTATCATGGTTTCAGAGAAATCATAGTCCATGGTAAGTTGTTCTTGTAGAATGTTGAACGACTACCCCAACTAAAATCTATCCACTCAACAAAAATTATTTCAGAGAAATCATACTCCATGGTTCGTTGTTCTTGTAGAATGTTGAACGACTACCCCAACTAAAATCTATTAACTCAACAAAAATTATTTCAGAGAAATCATACTCCATGGTTCGTTGTTCTTGTAGAATGTTGAACGACTACCCCATCTAAAATCTATCCACTCAAAAAAAATTATTTCACACCACAGACTCATCTTGGTCAGGATCGATCTGAAATCTATCATGGTTGCAGAGAAATCATACTCCATGGTTCGTTGTTCTTGTAGAATGTTGAACGACTACCCCAACTAAAATCTATCCACTCAACAAAAATTATTTCAGAGAAATCATAGTCCATGGTAAGTTGTTCTTGTAGAATGTTGAACGACTATCCCAACTAAAATCTATCCACTCAACAAAAATTATTTCAGAGAAATCATACTCCATGGTAAGTTGTTCTTGTAGAATGTTGAACGACTACCCCAACTAAAATCTATCCACTCAACAAAAATTATTTCAGAGAAATCATACTCCATGGTTCGTTGTTCTTGTAGAATGTTGAACGACTACCCCAACTAAAATCTATCCACTCAACAAAAATTATTTCAGAGAAATCATACTCCATGGTAAGTTGTCCTTGTAGAATGTTGAACGACTACCCCAACTAAAATCTATCCACTCAACCAAAATTATTTCACACCACAGACTCATCTTGGTCAGGATCGATTTGAAATCTATCATGGTTTCAGAGAAATCATACACCATGGTAAGTTGTTCTTGTAGAATGTTGAACGACTACCCCAACTAAAATCTATCCACTCAACAAAAATTATTTCAGAGAAATCATACTCCATGGTAAGTTGTGCTTGTAGAATGTTGAACGACTACCCCAACTAAAATCTATCCACTCAACAAAAATTATTTCACACCACAGACTCATCTTGGTCAGGATCGATTTGAAATCTATCATGGTTTCAGAGAAATCATAGTCCATGGTAAGTTGTTCTTGTAGAATGTTGAACGACTACCCCAACTAAAATCTATCCACTCAACTAAAATTATTTCAGAGGAATCATACTCCATGGTTCGTTGTTCTTGTAGAATGTTGAACGACTACCCCAACTAAAATCTATTAACTCAACAAAAATTATTTCAGAGAAATCATACTCCATGGTTCGTTGTTCTTGTAGAATGTTGAACGACTACCCCAACTAAAATCTATCCACTCAACAAAAATTATTTCACACCACAGACTCATCTTGGTCAGGATCGATTTGAAATCTATCATGGTTGCAGAGATATCATACTCCATGGTAAGTTGTTCTTGTAGAATGTTGAACGACTACCCCAACTAAAATCTATCCACTCAACTAAAATTATTTCAGAGGAATCATACTCCATGGTTCGTTGTTCTTGTAGAATGTTGAACGACTACCCCAACTAAAATCTATTAACTCAACAAAAATTATTTCAGAGAAATCATACTCCATGGTTCGTTGTTCTTGTAGAATGTTGAACGACTACCCCAACTAAAATCTATTCACTCAACAAAAATTATTTCACACCACAGACTCATCTTGGTCAGGATCGATTTGAAATCTATCATGGTTTCAGAGAAATCATACTCCATGGTTCGTTGTTCTTGTAGAATGTTGAACGACTACCCCAACTAAAATCTATCCACTCAACAAAAATTATTTCAGAGAAATCATACTCCATGGTTCGTTGTTCTTGTAGAATGTTGAACGACTACCCCAACTAAAATCTATCCACTCAACAAAAATTATTTCAAACCACAGACTCATCTTGGTCAGGATCGATTTGAAATCTATCATGGTTTCAGAGAAATCATACTCCATGGTAAGTTGTTCTTGTAGAATGTTGAACGACTACCCCAACTAAAATCTATCCACTCAACAAAAATTATTTCAGAGAAATCATACTCCATGGTTCGTTGTTCTTGTAGAATGTTGAACGACTATCCCAACTAAAATCTATTAACTCAACAAAAATTATTTCAGAGAAATCATACTCCATGGTTCGTTGTTCTTGTAGAATGTTGAACGACTACCCCAACTAAAATCTATCCACTCAACAAAAATTATTTCACACCACAGACTCATCTTGGTCAGGATCGATTTGAAATCTATCATGGTTTCAGAGAAATCATACTCCATGGTAAGTTGTTCTTGTAGAATGTTGGACGACTACCCCAACTAAAATCTATCCACTCAACAAAAATTATTTCAGAGAAATCATACTCCATGGTTCGTTGTTCTTGTAGAATGTTGAACGACTATCCCAACTAAAATCTATCTACTCAACAAAAATTATTTCAGAGAAATCATACTCCATGGTTCATTGTTCTTGTAGAATGTTGAACGACTACCCCAACTAAAATCTATCCACTCAACAAAAATTATTTCAGAGAAATCATACTCCATGGTAAGTTGTTCTTGTAGAATGTTGAACGACTAACCCTAACTTAAATCTATCCACTCAACAAAAATTATTTCAGAGAAATCATACTCCATGGTAAGTTGTTCTTGTAGAATGTTGAACGACTATCCCAACTAAAATCTATCCACTCAACAAAAATTATTTCAGAGAAATCATACTCCATGGTTCGTTGTTCTTGTAGAATGTTGAACGACTACCCCAACTAAAATCTATCCACTCAACAAAAATTATTTCAGAGAAATCATACTCCATGGTTCGTTGTTCTTGTAGAATGTTGAACAACTACCCCAACTAAAATCTATCCACTCAACAAAAATTATTTCACACCACAGACTCATCTTGGTCAGGATCGATTTGAAATCTATTATGGTTTCAGAGAAATCATACTCCATGGTAAGTTGTTCTTGTAGAATGTTGAACGACTACCCCAACTAAAATCTATCCACTCAACAAAAATTATTTCAGAGAAATCATACTCCATGGTAAGTTGTTCTTGTAGAATGTTGAACGACTACCCCAACTAAAATCTATCCACTCAACCAAAATTATTTCACACCACAGACTCATCTTGGTCAGGATCGATTTGAAATCTATCATGGTTTCAGAGAAATCATACTCCATGGTAAGTTGTTCTTGTAGAATGTTGAACGACTACCCCAACTAAAATCTATCCACTCAACAAAAATTATTTCAGAGAAATCAAACTCCATGGTAAGTTGTTCTTGTAGAATGTTGAACGACTACCCCAACTAAAATCTATCCACTCAACAAAAATTATTTCAGAGAAATCATACTCCATGGTTCGTTGTTCTTGTAGAATGTAGAACAACTACCCCAACTAAAATCTATCCACTCAACAAAAATTATTTCACACCACAGACTCATCTTGGTCAGGATCGATTTGAAATCTATCATGGTTTCAGAGAAATCATACTCCATGGTAAGTTGTTCTTGTAGAATGTTGAACGACTATCCCAACTAAAATCTATCCACTCAACAAAAATTATTTCAGAGAAATCATACTCCATGGTAAGTTGCTCTTGTAGAATGTTGAACGACTATCCCAACTAAAATCTATCCACTCAACAAAAAATATTTCACACCACAGACTCATCTTGGTCAGGATCGATTTGAAATCTATCATGGTTTCCGAGAAATCATACTCCATGGTAAGTTGTTCTTGAAGAATGTTGAACGACTACCCCAACTAAAATCTATCCACTCAACAAAAATTATTTCACACCACAGACTCATCTTGGTCAGGATCGATTTGAAATCTATCATGGTTTCAGAGAAATCATACTCCATGGTAAGTTGTTCTTGTAGAATGTTGAACGACTACCCCAACTAAAATCTATCCACTCAACAAAAATTATTTCAGAGAAATCATACTCCATGGTAAGTTGTTCTTGTAGAATGTTGAACGACTACCCCAACTAAAATCTATCCACTCAACCAAAATTATTTCACACCACAGACTCATCTTGGTCAGGATCGATTTGAAATCTATCATGGTTTCAGAGAAATCATACTCCATGGTAAGTTGTTCTTGTAGAATGTTGAACGACTACCCCAACTAAACTCTATCCACTCAACAAAAATTATTTCAGAGAAATCATACTCCATGGTTCGTTGTTCTTGTAGAATGTTGAACGACTACCCCAACTAAAATCTATCCACTCAACAAAAATTATTTCACACCACAGACTCATCTTGGTCAGGATCGATTTGAAATCTATCATGGTTTCAGAGAAATCATACTCCATGGTTCGTTGTTCTTGTAGAATGTTGAACGACTACCCCAACTAAAATCTATCCACTCAACCAAAATTATTTTACACCACAGACTCATCTTGGTCAGGATCGATTTGAAATCAATCATGGTTTCAGAGAAATCATACTCCATGGTTCGTTGTTCTTGTAGAATGTTGAACGACTACCCCAACTAAAATCTATCCACTCAACAAAAATTATTTCAGAGAAGTCATACTCCATGGTTCGTTGTTCTTGTAGAATGTTGAACGACTACCCCAACTAAAATCTATCCACTCAACAAAAATTATTTCACACCACAGACTCATCTTGGTCAGGATCGATTTGAAATCTATCATGGTTGCAGAGAAATCATACTCCATGTTTCGTTGTTCTTGTAGAATGTTGAACGACTACCCCAACTAAAATCTATCCACTCAACAAAAATTATTTCACACCACAGACTCATCTTGGTCAGGATCGATTTGAAATCTATCATTTTTTCAGAGAAATCATAGTCCATGGTAAGTTGTTCTTGTAGAATGTTGAACGACTACCCCTAGCTAAAATCTATCCACTCAACAAAAATTATTTCAGAGAAATCATACTCCATGGTTCGTTGTTCTTGTAGAATGTTGAACGACTACCCCAAATAAAATCTATCCACTCAACAAAAATTATTTCAGAGAAATCATACTCCATGGTTCGTTGTTCTTGTAGAATGTTGAACGACTACCCCAACTAAAATCTATCCACTCAACAAAAATTATTTCAGAGAAATCATACTCCATAGTTCGTTGTTCTTGTAGAATGTTGAACGACTATCCCAACTAAAATCTATCCACTCAACAAAAATTATTTCAGAGAAATCATACTCCATGGTAAGTTGTTCTTGTAGAATGTTGAACGACTACCCCAACTAAAATCTATCCACTCAACAAAAATTATTTCAGAGAAATCATACTCCATGGTTCATTGTTCTTGTAGAATGTTGAACGACTGTCCCAACTAAAATCTATCCACTCAACAAAAATTATTTCAGAGAAATCATACTCCATGGTTCGTTGTTCTTGTAGAATGTTGAACAACTACCCCAACTAAAATCTATCCACTCAACAAAAATTATTTCACACCACAGACTCATCTTGGTCAGGATCGATTTGAAATCTATCATGGTTTCAGAGAAATCATAATCCATGGTAAGTTGTTCTTGTAGAATGTTGAACGACTACCCCAACTAAAATCTATCCACTCAACAAAAATTATTTCAGAGAAATCATACTCCATGGTTCGTTGTTCTTGTAGAATGTTGAACGACTACCCCAACTAAAATCTATCCACTCAACAAAAATTATTTCACACCACAGACTCATCTTGGTCAGGATCGATTTGAAATCTATCATGGTTTCAGAGAAATCATACTCCATGGTTCGTTGTTCTTGTAGAATGTTGGACGACTATCCCAACTAAAATCTATCCACTCAACAAAAATTATTTCACACCACAGACTCATCTTTGTCAGGATCGATTTGAAATCTATCATGGTTTCAGAGAAATCATACTCCATGGTAAGTTGTTCTTGTAGAATGTTGAACGACTACCAATAACTAAAATCTATCCACTCAACAAAAATTATTTCAGAGAAATCATACTCCATGGTTCGTTGTTCTTGTAGAATGTTGAACGACTACCCCAACTAAAATCTATCCACTCAACAAAAATTATTTCAGAGAAATCATACTCCATGGTAAGTTGTTCTTGTAGAATGTTGAACGACTATCCAAACCAAAATTATTTCACACCACAGACTCATCTTGGTCAGGATCGATTTGAAATCTATCATGGTTTCAGAGAAATCATACTCCATGGTAAGTTGTTCTTGTAGAATGTTGAACGACTATCCCAACTAAAATCTATCCACTCAACAAAAATTATTTCAGAGAAATCATACTCCATGGTAAGTTGTTCTTGTAGAATGTTGAACGACTATCCCAACTAAAATCTATCCACTCAACAAAAATTATTTCACACCACAGACTCATCTTGGTCAGGATCGATTTGAAATCTATCATGGTTTCAGAGAAATCATAGTCCATGGTCAGTTGTTCTTGTAGAATGTTGAACGACTACCCCAACTAAAATCTATCCACTCAACAAAAATTATTTCACACCACAGACTCATCTTGGTCAGGATCGATTTGAAATCTATCATGGTTTCAGATAAATCATACTCCATGGTAAGTTGTTCTTGTAGAATGTTGAACGACTATCCCAACTAAAATCTATTAACTCAACAAAAATTATTTCAGAGAAATCATACTCCATGGTTCGTTGTTCTTGTAGAATGTTGAACGACTACCCCAACTAAAATCTATCCACTCAACAAAAATTATTTCACACCACAGACTCATCTTGGTCAGGATCGATTTGAAATCTATCATGGTTTCAGAGAAATCATACTCCATGGTAAGTTGTTCTTGTAGAATGTTGAACGACTACCCCAACTAAAATCTATCCACTCAACAAAAATTATTTCACACCACAGACTCATCTTGGTCAGGATCGATTTGAAATCTATCATGGTTTCTACCCCAACTAAAATCTATCCACTCAACAAAAATTATTTCAGAGAAATCATACTCCATGGTAAGTTGTTCTTGTAGAATGTTGAACGACTACCCCAACTAAAATCTATCCACTCAACAAAAATTATTTCAGAGAAATCATACTCCATGGTTCGTTGTTCTTGTAGAATGTTGAACGACTACTCCAACTAAAATCTATCCACTCAACAAAAATTATTTCACACCACAGACTCATCTTGGTCAGGATCGATTTGAAATCTATCATGGTTTCAGAGAAATCATACTCCATGGTAAGTTGTTCTTGTAGAATGTTGAACGACTACCCCAACTAAAATCTATCCACTCAACCAAAATTATTTCACACCACAGACTCATCTTGGTCAGGATCGATTTGAAATCTATCATGGTTTCAGAGAAATCATACTCCATGGTAAGTTGTTCTTGTAGAATGTTGAACGACTATCCCAACTAAAATCTATCCACTCAACAAAAATTATTTCAGAGAAATCATACTCCATGGTTCGTTGTTCTTGTAGAATGTTGAACGACTACCCCAACTAAAATCTATCCACTCAACAAAAATTATTTCACACCACAGACTCATCTTGGTCAGGATCGATTTGAAATCTATCATGGTTTCAGAGAAATCATACTCCATGGTTCGTTGTTCTTGTAGAATGTTGAACGACTACCCCAACTAAAATCTATCCACTCAATAAAAATTATTTCACACCACAGACTCATCTTGGTCAGGATCGATTTGAAATCTATCATGGTTTCAGAGAAATCGTACTCCATGGTTCGTTGTTCTTGTAGAATGTTGAACGACTACCCCAACTAAAATCTATCGACTCAACAAAAATTATTTCAGAGAAATCATACTCCATGGTTCGTTGTTCTTGTAGAATGTTGAACGACTACCCCAACTAAAATCTATCCACTCAACAAAAATTATTTCACACCACAGATTCATCTTGGTCAGGATCGATTTGAAATCTATCATGGTTTCAGAGAAATCATAGTCCATGGTTCGTTGTTCTTGTAGAATGTTGAACAACTACCCCAACTAAAATCTATCCACTCAACAAAAATTATTCAGAGAAATCATACTCCATGGTTCGTTGTTCTTGTAGAATGTTGAACGGCTACCCCAACTAAAATCTATCCACTCAACAAAAATTATTCAGAGAAATCATACTAAATGGTTCGTTGTTCTTGTAGAATGTTGAACGACTACCCCAACTAAAATCTATCCACTCAACAAAAATTATTTCAGAGAAATCATACTCCTTGGTTCGTTGTTCTTGTAGAATGCTGAACGACTACCCCAACTAAAATCTATCCACTCAACAAAAATTATTTCAGAGAAATCATACTCCATGGTTCGTTGTTCTTGTAGAATGTTGAACGACTACCCCAACTAAAATCTATCCACTCAACAAAAATTATTTCAGAGAAATCATACTCCATGGTTCGTTGTTCTTGTAGAATGTTGAACGACTACTCCAACTAAAATCTATCCACTCAACAAAAATTATTTCACACCACATACTCATCTTGGTCAGGATCGATTTGAAATCTATCATGGTTTCAGAGAAATCATACTCCATGGTAAGTTGTTCTTGTAGAATGTTGGACGACTACCCCAACTAAAATCTATCCACTCAACAAAAATTATTTCAGAGAAATCATACTCCATAGTTCGTTGTTCTTGTAGAATGTTGAACGACTACCCCAACTAAAATTTATCCACTCAACCAAAATTATTTCACACCACAGACTCATCTTGGTCAGGATCGATTTGAAATCTATCATGGTTTCAGAGAAATCATACTCCATGGTTCGTTGTTCTTGTAGAATGTTGAACGACTACCCCAACTAAAATCTATCCACTCAACAAAAATTATTTCAGAGAAATCATACTCCATATTAAATTGTTCTTGTAGAATGTTGAACGACTACCCCAACTAAAATCTATCCACTCAACAAAAATTATTTCACACCACAGACTCATCTTGGTCAGGATCGATTTGAAATCTATCATGGTTTCAGAGAAATCATACTCCATGGTAAGTTGTTCTTGTAGAATGTTGAACGACTACAACTAACTAAAATCTATCCACTCAACAAAAATTATTTCACACCACAGACTCATCTTGGTCAGGATCGATTTGAAATCTATCATGGTTTCAGAGAAATCATACTCCATGGTAAGTTGTTCTTGTAGAATGTTGAACAACTACCCCAACTAAAATCTATCCACTCAACAAAAATTATTTCAGAGAAATCATACTCCATGGTTCGTTGTTCTTGTAGAATGTTGAACGACTACCCCAATTAAAATCTATCCACTCAACAAAAATTATTTCACACCACAGACTCATCTTGGTCAGGATCGATTTGAAATCTATCATGGTTTCAGAGAAATCATACTCCATGGTAAGTTGTTCTTGTAGAATGTTGAACGACTACCCCAACTAAAATCTATCCACTCAACAAAAATTATTTCAGAGAAATCATACTCCATAGTTCGTTGTGCTTGTAGAATGTTGAACGACTACCCCAACTAAAATCTATCCACTCAACAAAAATTATTTCACACCACAGACTCATCTTGGTCAGGATCGATTTGAAATCTATCATGGTTTCAGAGAAATCATACTCCATGGTTCGTTGTTCTTGTAGAATGTTGAACGACTACCCCAACTAAAATCTATCCACTCAACAAAAATTATTTCAGAGAAATCATACTCCATATTAAATTGTTCTTGTAGAATGTTGAACGACTACCCCAACTAAAATCTATCCACTCAACAAAAATTATTTCACACCACAGACTCATCTTGGTCAGGATCGATCTGAAATCTATCATGGTTTCAGAGAAATCATACTCCATGGTAAGTTGTTCTTGTAGAATGTTGAACGACTACAACTAACTAAAATCTATCCACTCAACAAAAATTATTTCACACCACAGACTCATCTTGGTCAGGATCGATTTGAAATCTATCATAGTTTCAGAGAAATCATACTCCATGGTAAGTTGTTCTTGTAGAATGTTGAACAACTACCCCAACTAAAATCTATCAACTCAACAAAAATTATTTCAGAGAAATCATACTCCATGGTTCGTTGTTCTTGTAGAATGTTGAACGACTACCCCAACTAAAATCTATCCACTCAACAAAAATTATTTCACACCACAGACTCATCTTGGTCAGGATCGATTTGAAATCTATCATGGTTTCAGAGAAATCATACTCCATGGTAAGTTGTTCTTGTAGAATGTTGAACGACTACCCCAACTAAAATCTATCCACTCAACAAAAATTATTTCAGAGAAATCATACTCCATGGTTCGTTGTTCTTGTAGAATGTTGAACGACTACCCCAACTAAAATCTATCCACTCAACAAAAATTATTTCAGAGAAATCATACTCCATGGTAAGTTGTTCTTGTAGAATGTTGAACGACTACCCCAACTAAAATCTATCCACTCAACAAAAATTATTTCAGAGAAATCATAGTCCATGGTAAGTTGTTCTTGTAGAATGTTGAACGACTACCCCAACTAAAATCTATCCACTCAACAAAAATTATTTCAGAGAAATCATACTCCATGGTAAGTTGTTCTTGTAGAATGTTGAACGACTACCCCAACTAAAATCTATCCACTCAACAAAAATTATTTCAGAGAAATCATACTCCATGGTTCGTTGTTCTTGTAGAATGTTGAACGACTACTCCAACTAAAATCTATCCACTCAACAAAAATTATTTCACACCACAGACTCATCTTGGTCAGGATCGATTTGAAATCTATCATGGTTTCAGAGAAATCATACTCCATGGTAAGTTGTTCTTGTAGAATGTTGGACGACTACCCCAACTAAAATCTATCCACTCAACAAAAATTATTTCAGA
The DNA here is from genome assembly GCA_905220385.1 of Xylota sylvarum. Classification (NCBI taxonomy): domain Eukaryota; kingdom Metazoa; phylum Arthropoda; class Insecta; order Diptera; family Syrphidae; genus Xylota; species Xylota sylvarum. The sequence goes on along the minus strand of CAJMZQ010000068.1, from coordinate 250,497 downwards.
GAAATCATACTCCATAGTTCGTTGTTCTTGTAGAATGTTGAACGACTACCCCAACTAAAATTTATCCACTCAACAAAAATTATTTCACACCACAGACTCATCTTGGTCAGGATCGATTTGAAATCTATCATGGTTTCAGAGAAATCATACTCCATGGTTCGTTGTTCTTTTAGAATGTTGAACGACTACCCCAACTAAAATCTATCCACTCAACAAAAATTATTTCAGAGAAATCATACTCCATATTAAATTGTTCTTGTAGAATGTTGAACGACTACCCCAACTAAAATCTATCCACTCAACAAAAATTATTTCACACCACAGACTCATCTTGGTCAGGATCGATCTGAAATCTATCATGGTTTCAGAGAAATCATACTCCATGGTAAGTTGTTCTTGTAGAATGTTGAACGACTACAACTAACTAAAATCTATCCACTCAACAAAAATTATTTCACACCACAGACTCATCTTGGTCAGGATCGATTTGAAATCTATCATGGTTTCAGAGAAATCATACTCCATGGTAAGTTGTTCTTGTAGAATGTTGAACAACTACCCCAACTAAAATCTATCCACTCAACAAAAATTATTTCAGAGAAATCATACTCCATAGTTCGTTGTTCTTGTAGAATGTTGAACGACTATCCCAACTAAAATCTATCCACTCAACAAAAATTATTTCAGAGAAATCATACTCCATGGTTCGTTGTTCTTGTAGAATGTTGAACGACTACTCCAACTAAAATCTATCCACTCAACAAAAATTATTTCACACCACAGACTCATCTTGGTCAGGATCGATTTGAAATCTATCATGGTTTCAGAGAAATCATACTCCATGGTAAGTTGTTCTTGTAGAATGTTGGACGACTACCCCAACTAAAATCTATCCACTCAACAAAAATTATTTCAGAGAAATCATACTCCATAGTTCGTTGTTCTTGTAGAATGTTGAACGACTACCCCAACTAAAATTTATCCACTCAACAAAAATTATTTCACACCACAGACTCATCTTGGTCAGGATCGATTTGAAATCTATCATGGTTTCAGAGAAATCATACTCCATGGTTCGTTGTTCTTGTAGAATGTTGAACGACTACCCCAACTAAAATCTATCCACTCAACAAAAATTATTTCAGAGAAATCATACTCCATATTAAATTGTTCTTGTAGAATGTTGAACGACTACCCCAACTAAAATCTATCCACTCAACAAAAATTATTTCACACCACAGACTCATCTTGGTCAGGATCGATCTGAAATCTATCATGGTTTCAGAGAAATCATACTCCATGGTAAGTTGTTCTTGTAGAATGTTGAACGACTACAACTAACTAAAATCTATCCACTCAACAAAAATTATTTCACACCACAGACTCATCTTGGTCAGGATCGATTTGAAATCTATCATGGTTTCAGAGAAATCATACTCCATGGTAAGTTGTTCTTGTAGAATGTTGAGCGACTACCCCGAACTAAAATCTATCCACTCAACAAAAATTATTTCACACCACAGACTCATCTTTTTCAAAATCGATTTGAAATCTATCATGGTTTCAGAGAAATCATAGTCCATTGTAAGTTGTTCTTGTAGAATGTTGAAGGACTACCCCTAACTAAAATCTATCCACTCAACAAAAATTATTTCACACCACAGACTCATCTTGGTCAGGATCGATTTGAAATCTATCATGGTTGCAGAGAAATCATACTCCATGGTTCGTTGTTCTTGTAGAATGTTGAACGACTGCCCCAACTAAAATCTATCCACTCAAAAAAAATTATTTCACACCACAGACTCATCTTGGTCAGGATCGATTTGAAATCTATCATGGTTTCAGAGAAATCATACTCCATGGTAAGTTGTTCTTGTAGAATGTTGAACAACTACCCCAACTAAAATCTATCCACTCAACAAAAATTATTTCAGAGAAATCATACTCCATGGTTCGTTGTTCTTGTAGAATGTTGAACGACTACCCCAATTAAAATCTATCCACTCAACAAAAATTATTTCACACCACAGACTCATCTTGGTCAGGATCGATTTGAAATCTATCATGGTTTCAGAGAAATCATACTCCATGGTTCGTTGTTCTTGTAGAATGTTGAACGACTACCCCAACTAAAATCTATCCACTCAACAAAAATTATTTCAGAGAAATCATACTCCATAGTTCGTTGTTCTTGTAGAATGTTGAACGACTACCCCAACTAAAATTTATCCACTCAACAAAAATTATTTCACACCACAGACTCATCTTGGTCAGGATCGATTTGAAATCTATCATGGTTTCAGAGAAATCATACTCCATGGTTCGTTGTTCTTGTAGAATGTTGAACGACTACCCCAACTAAAATCTATCCACTCAACAAAAATTATTTCAGAGAAATCATACTCCATATTAAATTGTTCTTGTAGAATGTTGAACGACTACCCCAACTAAAATCTATCCACTCAACAAAAATTATTTCACACCACAGACTCATCTTGGTCAGGATCGATCTGAAATCTATCATGGTTTCAGAGAAATCATACTCCATGGTAAGTTGTTCTTGTAGAATGTTGAACGACTACAACTAACTAAAATCTATCCACTCAACAAAAATTATTTCACACCACAGACTCATCTTGGTCAGGATCGATTTGAAATCTATCATGGTTTCAGAGAAATCATACTCCATGGTAAGTTGTTCTTGTAGAATGTTGAGCGACTACCCCGAACTAAAATCTATCCACTCAACAAAAATTATTTCACACCACAGACTCATCTTTTTTAAAATCGATTTGAAATCTATCATGGTTTCAGAGAAATCATAGTCCATTGTAAGTTGTTCTTGTAGAATGTTGAACGACTACCCCTAACTAAAATCTATTAACTCAACAAAAATTATTTCACACCACAGACTCATCTTGGTCAGGATCGATTTGAAATCTATCATGGTTGCAGAGAAATCATACTCCATGGTTCGTTGTTCTTGTAGAATGTTGAACGACTGCCCCAACTAAAATCTATCCACTCAAAAAAAATTATTTCACACCACAGACTCATCTTGGTCAGGATCGATTTGAAATCTATCATGGTTTCAGAGAAATCATACTCCATGGTAAGTTGTTCTTGTAGAATGTTGAACAACTACCCCAACTAAAATCTATCCACTCAACAAAAATTATTTCAGAGAAATCATACTCCATGGTTCGTTGTTCTTGTAGAATGTTGAACGACTACCCCAATTAAAATCTATCCACTCAACAAAAATTATTTCACACCACAGACTCATCTTGGTCAGGATCGATTTGAAATCTATCATGGTTTCAGAGAAATCATACTCCATGGTTCGTTGTTCTTGTAGAATGTTGAACGACTACCCCAACTAAAATCTATCCACTCAACAAAAATTATTTCAGAGAAATCATACTCCATAGTTCGTTGTTCTTGTAGAATGTTGAACGACTACCCCAACTAAAATTTATCCACTCAACAAAAATTATTTCACACCACAGACTCATCTTGGTCAGGATCGATTTGAAATCTATCATGGTTGCAGAGAAATCATACTCCATGGTTCGTTGTTCTTGTAGAATGTTGAACGACTGCCCCAACTAAAATCTATCCACTCAAAAAAAATTATTTCACACCACAGACTCATCTTGGTCAGGATCGATTTGAAATCTATCATGGTTTCAGAGAAATCATACTCCATGGTAAGTTGTTCTTGTAGAATGTTGAACGACTACCCCAACTAAAATCTATCCACTCAACAAAAATTATTTCAGAGAAATCATACTCCATAGTTCGTTGTGCTTGTAGAATGTTGAACGACTACAAAAATTATTTCAGAGAAATCATACTCCATGGTTCGTTGTTCTTGTAGAATGTTGAACGACTACCCCAACTAAAATCTATCCACTCAACAAAAATTATTTCACACCACAGACTCATCTTGGTCAGGATCGATTTGAAATCTATCATGGTTTCAGAGAAATCATACTCCATGGTTCGTTGTTCTTGTCGAATGTTGAACGACTACCCCAACTAAAATCTATCCACTCAACAAAAATTATTTCAGAGAAATCATACTCCATATTACATTGTTCTTGTAGAATGTTGAACGACTACCCCAACTAAAATCTATCCACTCAACAAAAATTATTTCACACCACAGACTCATCTTGGTCAGGATCGATCTGAAATCTATCATGGTTTCAGAGAAATCATACTCCATGGTAAGTTGTTCTTGTAGAATGTTGAACGACTACAACTAACTAAAATCTATCCACTCAACAAAAATTATTTCACACCACAGACTCATCTTGGTCAGGATCGATTTGAAATCTATCATGGTTTCAGAGAAATCATACTCCATGGTAAGTTGTTCTTGTAGAATGTTGAACAACTACCCCAACTAAAATCTATCCACTCAACAAAAATTATTTCAGAGAAATCATACTCCATGGTTCGTTGTTCTTGTAGAATGTTGAACGACTACCCCAACTAAAATCTATCCACTCAACAAAAATTATTTCACACCACAGACTCATCTTGGTCAGGATCGATTTGAAATCTATCATGGTTTCAGAGAAATCATACTCCATGGTAAGTTGTTCTTGTAGAATGTTGAACGACTACCCCAACTAAAATCTATCCACTCAACAAAAATTATTTTAGAGAAATCATACTCCATGGTTCGTTGTTCTTGTAGAATGTTGAACGACTACCCCAACTAAAATCTATCCACTCAACAAAAATTATTTCAGAGAAATCATACTCCATGGTAAGTTGTTCTTGTAGAATGTTGAACGACTACCCCAACTAAAATCTATCCACTCAACAAAAATTATTTCAGAGAAATCATACTCCATGGTTCGTTGTTCTTGTAGAATGTTGAACGAATACCCCAACTAAAATCTATCCACTCAACAAAAATTATTTCAGGGAAATCATACTCCATGGTTCGTTGTTCTTGTAGAATGTTGAACGACTACCCCAACTAAAATCTATCCACTCAACAACAATTATTTCAGAGAAATCATACCCCATGGTAAGTTGTTCTTGTAGAATGTTGAACGGCTACCCCAACTAAAATCTATCCACTCAACAAAAATTATTTCAGAGAAATCATACTCCATGGTTCGTTGTTCTTGTAGAATGTTGAACGACTACCCCAACTAAAATCTATCCACTCAACAAAAATTATTTCAGAGAAATCATACTCCATGGTAAGTTGTTCTTGTAGAATGTTGAGCGACTACCCCAACTAAAATCTATCCACTCAACAAAAATTATTTCACACCACAGACTCATCTTGGTCAGGATCGATTTGAAATCTATCATGGTTTCAGAGAAATCATACTCCATGGTAAGTTGTTCTTGTAGAATGTTGAACGACTACCCCAACTAAAATCTATCCACTCAACGAAAATTATTTCAGAGAAATCATACTCCATGATAAGTTGTTCTTGTAGAATGTTGAGCGACTACCCCAACTAAAATCTATCCACTCAACAAAAATTATTTCACACCACAGACTCATCTTGGTCAGGATCGATCTGAAATCTATCATGGTTTCAGAGAAATCATACTCCATGGTAAGTTGTTCTTGTAGAATGTTGAACGACTACCCCTAACTAAAATCTATCCACTCAACAAAAATTATTTCACACCACAGACTCATCTTGGTCAGGATCGATTTGAAATCTATCATGGTTTCAGAGAAATCATACTCCATGGTTCGTTGTTCTTGTAGAATGTTGAACGACTACCCCAACTAAAATCTATCCACTCAACAAAAATTATTTCAGAGAAATCATACTCCATGGTAAGTTGTTCTTGTAGAATGTTGAACGACTACCCCAACTAAAATCTATCCACTCAACAAAAATTATTTCAGAGAAATCATACTCCATGGTTCGTTGTTCTTGTAGAATGTTGAACGACTACCCCAACTAAAATCTATCCACTCAACAAAAATTATTTCACACCACAGACTCATCTTGGTCAGGATCGATTTGAAATCTATCATGGTTTCAGAGAAATCATACTCCATGGTTCGTTGTTCTTCTAGAATGTTGAACGACTATCCCAACTAAAATCTATCCACTAAACAAAAATTATTTCACACCACAGATTCATCTTGGTCAGGATCGATCTGAAATCTATCATGGTTTCAGAGAAATCATACTCCATGGTAAGTTGTTCTTGTAGAATGTTGAACGACTACCCCAACTAAAATCTATCCATTCAACTAAAATTATTTCAGAGGAATCATACTCCATGGTTCGTTGTTCTTGTAGAATGTTGAACGACTACCCCAACTAAAATCTATTAACTCAACAAAAATTATTTCAGAGAAATCATACTCCATGGTTCGTTGTTCTTGTAGAATGTTGAACGACTACCCCAACTAAAATCTATCCACTCAACAAAAATTATTTCAGAGAAATCATACTCCATGGTTCGTTGTTCTTGTAGAATGTTGAACGACTACCCCAACTAAAATCTATCCACTCAACAAAAATTATTTCAGAGAAATCATACTCCATGGTTCGTTGTTCTTGTAGAATGTTGAACGACTACCCCAACTAAAATTTATCCACTCAACAAAAATTATTTCACACCACAGACTCATCTTGGTCAGGATCGATTTGAAATCTATCATGGTTTCAGAGAAATCATACTCCATGGTTCGTTGTTCTTGTAGAATGTTGAACGACTACCCCAACTAAAATCTATCCACTCAACAAAAATTATTTCAGAGAAATCATACTCCATATTAAATTGTTCTTGTAGAATGTTGAACGACTACCCCAACTAAAATCTATCCACTCAACAAAAATTATTTCACACCACAGACTCATCTTGGTCAGGATCGATCTGAAATCTATCATGGTTTCAGAGAAATCATACTCCATGGTAAGTTGTTCTTGTAGAATGTTGAACGACTACAACTAACTAAAATCTATCCACTCAACAAAAATTATTTCACACCACAGACTCATCTTGGTCAGGATCGATTTGAAATCTATCATGGTTTCAGAGAAATCATACTCCATGGTAAGTTGTTCTTGTAGAATGTTGAACGACTACCCCAACAAAAATCTATCCACTCAACAAAAATTATTTCAGAGAAATCATACTCCATGGTTCGTTGTTCTTGTAGAATGTTGAACGACTACCCCAATTAAAATCTATCCACTCAACAAAAATTATTTCACACCACAGACTCATCTTGGTCAGGATCGATTTGAAATCTATCATGGTTTCAGAGAAATCATACTCCATGGTAAGTTGTTCTTGTAGAATGTTGAACGACTACCCCAACTAAAATCTATCCACTCAACAAAAATTATTTCAGAGAAATCATACTCCATAGTTCGTTGTGCTTGTAGAATGTTGAACGACTACCCCAACTAAAATCTATCCACTCAACAAAAATTATTTCACACCACAGACTCATCTTGGTCAGGATCGATTTGAAATCTATCATGGTTTCAGAGAAATCATACTCCATGGTTCGTTGTTCTTGTAGAATGTTGAACGACTACCCCAACTAAAATCTATCCACTCAACAAAAATTATTTCAGAGAAATCATACTCCATATTAAATTGTTCTTGTAGAATGTTGAACGACTACCCCAACTAAAATCTATCCACTCAACAAAAATTATTTCAGAGAAATCATACTCCATGGTTCGTTGTTCTTGTAGAATGTTGAACGACTACCCCAACTAAAATCTATCCACTCAACAAAAATTATTTCACACCACAGACTCATCTTGGTCAGGATCGATCTGAAATCTATCATGGTTTCAGAGAAATCATACTCCATGGTAAGTTGTTCTTGTAGAATGTTGAACGACTACCCCAACTAAAATCTATCCACTCAACAAAAATTATTTCACACCACAGACTCATCTTGGTCAGGATCGATTTGAAATCTATCATGGTTTCAGAGAAATCATACTCCATGGTAAGTTGTTCTTGTAGAATGTTGAACAACTACCCCAACTAAAATCTATCCACTCAACAAAAATTATTTCAGAGAAATCATACTCCATGGTTCGTTGTTCTTGTAGAATGTTGAACGACTACCCCAACTAAAATCTATCCACTCAACAAAAATTATTTCACACCACAGACTCATCTTGGTCACGATCGATTTGAAATCTATCATGGTTTCAGAGAAATCATACTCCATGGTTCGTTGTTCTTGTAGAATGTTGAACGACTACCCCAACTAAAATCTATCCACTCAACAAAAATTATTTCAGAGAAATCATACTCCATGGTTCGTTGTTCTTGTAGAATGTTGAACGACTACCCCAACTAAAATCTATCCACTCAACAAAAATTATTTCAGAGAAATCATACTCCATGGTTCGTTGTTCTTGTAGAATGTTGAACGACTACCCCAACTAAAATCTATTTACTCAACAAAAATTATTTCAGAGAAATCATACTCCATGGTTCGTTGTTCTTGTAGAATGTTGAACGAATACCCCAACTAAAATCTATCCACTCAACAAAAATTATTTCAGGGAAACCATACTCCATGGTTCGTTGTTCTTGTAGAATGTTGAACGACTACCCCAACTAAAATCTATCCACTCAACAACAATTATTTCAGAGAAATCATACCCCATGGTAAGTTGTTCTTGTAGAATGTTGAACGGCTACCCCAACTAAAATCTATCCACTCAACAAAAATTATTTCAGAGAAATCATACTCCATGGTTCGTTGTTCTTGTAGAATGTTGAACGACTACCCCAACTAAAATCTATAATCTCAACAAAAATTATTTCAGAGAAATCATACTCCATGGTAAGTTGTTCTTGTAGAATGTTGAACGACTACCCCAACTAAAATCTATCCACTCAACAAAAATTATTTCACACCACAGACTCATCTTGGTCAGGATCGATTTGAAATCTATCATGGTTTCAGAGAAATCATACTCCATGGTAAGTTGTTCTTGTAGAATGTTGAACGACTACCCCAACTAAAATCTATCCACTCAACGAAAATTATTTCAGAGAAATCATACTCCATGATAAGTTGTTCTTGTAGAATGTTGAGCGACTACCCCAACTAAAATCTATCCACTCAACAAAAATTATTTCACACCACAGACTCATCTTGGTCAGGATCGATCTGAAATCTATCATGGTTTCAGAGAAATCATACTCCATGGTAAGTTGTTCTTGTAGAATGTTGAACGACTACCCCTAACTAAAATCTATCCACTCAACAAAAATTATTTCACACCACAGACTCATCTTGGTCAGGATCGATTTGAAATCTATCATGGTTTCAGAGAAATCATACTCCATGTTTCGTTGTTCTTGTAGAATGTTGAACGACTACCCCAACTAAAATCTATCCACTCAACAAAAATTATTTCAGAGAAATCATACTCCATGGTAAGTTGTTCTTGTATTATTATTATAAATTATTTCACACCACAGACTCATCTTGGTCAGGATCGATTTGAAATCTATCATGGTTTCAGAGAAATCATACTCCATGGTTCGTTGTTCTTCTAGAATGTTGAACGACTATCCCAACTAAAATCTATCCACTAAACAAAAATTATTTCACACCACAGATTCATCTTGGTCAGGATCGATCTGAAATCTATCATGGTTTCAGAGAAATCATACTCCATGGTAAGTTGTTCTTGTAGAATGTTGAACGACTACCCCAACTAAAATCTATCCATTCAACTAAAATTATTTCAGAGGAATCATACTCCATGGTTCGTTGTTCTTGTAGAATGTTGAACGACTACCCCAACTAAAATCTATTAACTCAACAAAAATTATTTCAGAGAAATCATACTCCATGGTTCGTTGTTCTTGTAGAATGTTGAACGACTACCCCAACTAAAATCTATCCACTCAACAAAACTTATTTCACACCACAGATTCATCTTGGTCAGGATCGATCTGAAATCTATCATGGTTTCAGAGAAATCATAGTCCATGGTAAGTTGTTCTTGTAGAATGTTGAACGACTACCCCAACTAAAATCTATCCACTCAACTAAAATTATTTCAGAGGAATCATACTCCATGGTTCGTTGTTCTTGTAGAATGTTGAACGACTACCCCAACTAAAATCTATCCACTCAACAAAAATTATTTCAGAGAAATCATACTCCATGGTTCGTTGTTCTTGTAGAATGTTGAACGACTACCCCAACTAAAATCTATCCACTCAACAAAAATTATTTCAGAGAAATCATACTCCATGGTTCGTTGTTCTTGTAGAATGTTGAACGACTACCCCTAACTAAAATCTATCCACTCAACAAAACTTATTTCACACCACAGATTCATCTTGGTCAGGATCGATCTGAAATCTATCATGGTTTCAGAGAAATCATAGTCCATGGTAAGTTGTTCTTGTAGAATGTTGAACGACTACCCCAACTAAAATCTATCCACTCAACTAAAATTATTTCAGAGGAATCATACTCCATGGTTCGTTGTTCTTGTAGAATGTTGAACGACTACCCCTAACTAAAATCTATCCACTCAACAAAACTTATTTCACACCACAGATTCATCTTGGTCAGGATCGATCTGAAATCTATCATGGTTTCAGAGAAATCGTAGTCCATGGTAAGTTGTTCTTGTAGAATGTTGAACGACTACCCCAACTAAAATCTATCCACTCAACTAAAATTATTTCAGAGGAATCATACTCCATGGTTCGTTGTTCTTGTAGAATGTTGAACGACTACCCCAACTAAAATCTATCCACTCAACTAAAATTATTTCAGAGGAATCATACTCCATGGTTCGTTGTTCTTGTAGAATGTTGAACGACTATCCCAACTAAAATCTATCCACTCAACAAAAATTATTTCACACCACAGACTCATCTTGGTCAGGATCGATTTGAAATCTATCATGGTTTCAGAGAAATCATACTCCATGGTTCGTTGTTCTTGTAAAATGTTGAACGACTATCCCAACTAAAATCTATCCACTCAACAAAAATTATTTCAGAGAAATCATACTCCATGATTCGTTGTTCTTGTAGAATGTTGAACGACTACCCCAACTAAAATCTATCCACTCAACAAAAATTATTTCAGAGAAATCATACTCCATGGTTCGTTGTTCTTGTAGAATGTTGAACGACTATCCCAACTAAAATCTATCCACTCAACAAAAATTATTTCACACCACAGATTCATCTTGGTCAGGATCGATCTGAAATCTATCATGGTTTCAGAGAAATCATACTCCATGGTAAGTTGTTCTTGTAGAATGTTGAACGACTACCCCTAACTAAAATCTATCCACTCAGCAAAATATATTTCACACCACAGACTCATCTTGGTCAGGATCGATTTGAAATCTATCATGGTTTCAGAGAAATCATACTCCATGGTAAGTTGTTCTTGTAGAATGTTGAACGACTACCCCTAACTAAAATCTATCCACTCAACAAAAATTATTTCAGAGAAATCATACTCCATGGTTCGTTGTTCTTGTAGAATGTTGAACGACTACCCCAACTAAAATCTATCCACTCAACAAAAATTATTTCAGAGAAATCATACTCCATGGTAAGTTGTTCTTGTAGAATGTTGAACGACTATCCCAACTAAAATCTATCCACTCAACAAAAATTATTTCACACCACAGACTCATCTTGGTCAGGATAGATTTGAAATCTATCATGGTTTCAGAGAAATCATACTCCATGGTAAGTTGTTCTTGTAGAATGTTGAACGACTACCCCAACTAAAATCTATCCACTCAACAAAAATTATTTCACACCACAGACTCATCTTGGTCAGGATCGATTTGAAATCTATCATGGTTTCAGAGAAATCATACTCCATGGTTCGTTGTTCTTGTAAAATGTTGAACGACTATCCCAACTAAAATCTATCCACTCAACAAAAATTATTTCAGAGAAATCATACTCCATGGTTCGTTGTTCTTGTAGAATGTTGAACGACTACCCCAACTAAAATCTATCCACTCAACAAAAATTATTTCACACCACAGACTCATCTTGGTCAGGATCGATTTGAAATCTATCATGGTTTCAGGGAAATCAGACTCCATGGTTCGTTGTTCTTGTAGAATGTTGAACTACTACCCCAACTAAAATCTATCCACTCAACAAAAATTATTTCAGAGAAATCATAGTCCATGGTAAGTTGTTCTTGTAGAATGTTGAACGACTACCCCAACTAAAATCTATCCACTCAACAAAAATTATTTCAGAGAAATCATACTCCATGGTTCGTTGTTCTTGTAGAATGTTGAACGACTACCCCAACTAAAATCTATCCACTCAACAAAAATTATTTCACACCACAGACTCATCTTGGTCAGGATCGATTTGAAATCTATCATGGTTTCAGAGAAATTATACTCCATGGTTCGTTGTTCTTGTAGAATGTTGAACGACTATCCCAACTAAAATCTATCCACTCAACAAAAATTATTTCACACCACAGACTCATCTTGGTCAGGATCGATTTGAAATCTATCATGGTTTCAGAGAAATCATACTCCATGGTTCGTTGTTCTTGTAAAATGTTGAACGACTATCCCAACTAAAATCTATCCACTCAACAAAAATTATTTCAGAGAAATCATACTAAATGGTTCGTTGTTCTTGTAGAATGTTGAACGACTACCCCAACTAAAATCTATCCACTCAACAAAAATTATTTCAGAGAAATCATACTCCATGGTTCGTTGTTCTTGTAGAATGTTGAACGACTATCCCAACTAAAATCTATCCACTCAACAAAAATTATTTCACACCACAGATTCATCTTGGTCAGGATCGATCTGAAATCTATCATGGTTTCAGAGAAATCATACTCCATGGTAAGTTGTTCTTGTAGAATGTTGAACGACTACCCCAACTAAAATCTATCCATTCAACTAAAATTATTTCAGAGGAATCATACTCCATGGTTCGTTGTTCTTGTAGAATGTTGAACGACTACCCCAACTAAAATCTATTAACTCAACAAAAATTATTTCAGAGAAATCATACTCCATGGTTCGTTGTTCTTGTAGAATGTTGAACGACTACCCCAACTAAAATCTATCCACTCAACAAAAATTATTTCAGAGAAATCATACTCCATGGTTCGTTGTTCTTGTAGAATGTTGAACGACTACCCCTAACTAAAATCTATCCACTCAACAAAACTTATTTCACACCACAGATTCATCTTGGTCAGGATCGATCTGAAATCTATCATGGTTTCAGAGAAATCATAGTCCATGGTAAGTTGTTCTTGTAGAATGTTGAACGACTACCCCAACTAAAATCTATCCACTCAACTAAAATTATTTCAGAGGAATCATACTCCATGGTTCGTTGTTCTTGTAGAATGTTGAACGACTACCCCAACTAAAATCTATTAACTCAACAAAAATTATTTCAGAGAAATCATACTCCATGATTCGTTGTTCTTGTAGAATGTTGAACGACTACCCCAACTAAAATCTATCCACTCAACAAAAATTATTTCAGAGAAATCATACTCCATGGTTCGTTGTTCTTGTAGAATGTTGAACGACTACCCCAACTAAAATCTATCCACTCAACAAAATATATTTCACACCACAGACTCATCTTGGTCAGGATCGATTTGAAATCTATCATGGTTTCAGAGAAATCATACTCCATGGTTCGTTGTTCTTGTAGAATGTTGAACGACTATCCCAACTAAAATCTATCCACTCAACAAAAATTATTTCACACCACAGACTCATCTTGGTCAGGATCGATTTGAAATCTATCATGGTTTCAGAGAAATCATACTCCATGGTTCGTTGTTCTTGTAAAATGTTGAACGACTATCCCAACTAAAATCTATCCACTCAACAAAAATTATTTCAGAGAAATCATACTCCATGGTTCGTTGTTCTTGTAGAATGTTGAACGACTACCCCAACTAAAATCTATCCACTCAACAAAAATTATTTCAGAGAAATCATACTCCATGGTTCGTTGTTCTTGTAGAATGTTGAACGACTATCCCAACTAAAATCTATCCACTCAACAAAAATTATTTCACACCACAGATTCATCTTGGTCAGGATCGATCTGAAATCTATCATGGTTTCAGAGAAATCATACTCCATGGTAAGTTGTTCTTGTAGAATGTTGAACGACTACCCCTAACTAAAATCTATCCACTCAGCAAAATATATTTCACACCACAGACTCATCTTGGTCAGGATCGATTTGAAATCTATCATGGTTTCAGAGAAATCATACTCCTTGGTAAGTTGTTCTTGTAGAATGTTGAACGACTACCCCTAACTAAAATCTATCCACTCAACAAAAATTATTTCAGAGAAATCATACTCCATGGTTCGTTGTTCTTGTAGAATGTTGAACGACTACCCCAACTAAAATCTATCCACTCAACAAAAATTATTTCAGAGAAATCATACTCCATGGTAAGTTGTTCTTGTAGAATGTTGAACGACTATCCCAACTAAAATCTATCCACTCAACAAAAATTATTTCACACCACAGACTCATCTTGGTCAGGATAGATTTGAAATCTATCATGGTTTCAGAGAAATCATACTCCATGGTAAGTTGTTCTTGTAGAATGTTGAACGACTACCCCAACTAAAATCTATCCACTCAACAAAAATTATTTCACACCACAGACTCATCTTGGTCAGGATCGATTTGAAATCTATCATGGTTTCAGAGAAATCATACTCCATGGTACGTTGTTCTTGTAAAATGTTGAACGACTATCCCAACTAAAATCTATCCACTCAACAAAAATTATTTCAGAGAAATCATACTCCATGGTTCGTTGTTCTTGTAGAATGTTGAACGACTACCCCAACTAAAATCTATCCACTCAACAAAAATTATTTCACACCACAGACTCATCTTGGTCAGGATCGATTTGAAATCTATCATGGTTTCAGAGAAATCATACTCCATGGTTCGTTGTTCTTGTAGAATGTTGAACTACTACCCCAACTAAAATCTATCCACTCAACAAAAATTATTTCAGAGAAATCATAGTCCATGGTAAGTTGTTCTTGTAGAATGTTGAACGACTACCCCAACTAAAATCTATCCACTCAACAAAAATTATTTCAGAGAAATCATACTCCATGGTTCGTTGTTCTTGTAGAATGTTGAACGACTACCCCAACTAAAATCTATCCACTCAACAAAAATTATTTCACACCACAGACTCATCTTGGTCAGGATCGATTTGAAATCTATCATGGTTTCAGAGAAATCATACTCCATGGTTCGTTGTTCTTGTAAAATGTTGAACGACTATCCCAACTAAAATCTATCCACTCAACAAAAATTATTTCAGAGAAATCATACTCCATGGTTCGTTGTTTTTGTAGAATGTTGAACGACTACCCCAACTAAAATCTATCCACTCAGCAAAAATTATTTCACACCACAGACTCATCTTGGTCAGGATCGATTTGAAATCTATCATGGTTTCAGAGAAATCATACTCCATGGTAAGTTGTTCTTGTAGAATGTTGAACGACTACCCCAACTAAAATCTATCCACTCAACAAAAATTATTTCAGAGAAATCATACTCCATGGTTCGTTGTTCTTGTAGAATGTTGAACGACTACCCCAACTAAAATCTATCCACTCAACAAAAATTATTTCACACCACAGACTCATCTTGGTCAGGATCGATTTGAAATCTATCATGGTTTCAGAGAAATCATACTAGATGGTTCGTTGTTCTTGTAGAATGTTGAACGACTACCCCAACTAAAATCTATCCACTCAACAAAAATTATTTCACACCACAGACTCATCTTGGTCAGGATCGATTTGAAATCTATCATGGTTTCAGAGAAATCATACTCCATGGTTCGTTGTTCTTGTAGAATGTTGAACGACTATCCCAACTAAAATCTATCCACTCAACAAAAATTATTTCACACCACAGATTCATCTTGGTCAGGATCGATCTGAAATCTATCATGGTTTCAGAGAAATCATACTCCATGGTAAGTTGTTCTTGTAGAATGTTGAACGACTACCCCAACTAAAATCTATCCACTCAACAAAAATTATTTCACACCACAGACTCATCTTGGTCAGGATCGATTTGAAATCTATCATGGTTTCAGAGAAATCACACTCCATGGTAAGTTGTTCTTGTAGAATGTTGAACGACTACGACAACTAAAATCTATCCACTCAACAAAAATTATTTCAGAGAAATCATACTCCATGGTTCGTTGTTCTTGTAGAATGTTGAACGACTACCCCAACTAAAATCTATCCACTCAACAAAATATATTTCACACCACAGACTCATCTTGGTCAGGATCGATTTGAAATCTATCATGGTTTCAGAGAAATCATACTCCATGGTTCGTTGTTCTTGTAGAATGTTGAACGACTACCCCAACTAAAATCTATCCACTCAACAAAAATTATTTCACACCACAGACTCATCTTGGTCAGGATCGATTTGAAATCTATCATGGTTTCAGAGAAATCATACTCCATGGTAAGTTGTTCTTGTAGAATGTTGAACGACTACCCCAACTAAAATCTATCCACTCAACAAAAATTATTTCAGAGAAATCATACTCCATGGTTCGTTGTTCTTGTAGAATGTTGAACGACTACCCCAACTAAAATCTATTCACTCAACAAAAATTATTTCACACCACAGACACATCTTGGTCAGGATCGATTTGAAATCTATCATGGTTTCAGAGAAATCATACTCCATGGTTCGTTGTTCTTGTAGAATGTTGAACGACTACCCCAACTAAAATCTATCCACTCAACAAAAATTATTTCAGAGAAATCATACTCCATGGTAAGTTGTTCTTGTAGAATGTTGAACGACTACCCCAACTAAAATCTATCCACTCAACAAAAATTATTTCACACCACAGACTCATCTTGGTCAGGATCGATTTGAAATCTATCATGGTTTCAGAGAAATCATACTCCATAGTAAGTTGTTCTTGTAGAATGTTGAACGACTACCCCAACTAAAATCTATCCACTCAACAAAAATTATTTCAGAGAAATCATACTCCATGGTAAGTTGTTCTTGTAGAATGTTGAACGACTACCTCAACTAAAATCTATCCACTCAACAAAAATTATTTCACACCACAGACTCATCTTGGTCAGGATCGATTTGAAATCTATCATGGTTTCAGAGAAATCATACTCCATGGTTCGTTGTTCTTCTAGAATGTTGAACGACTATCCCAACTAAAATCTATCCACTAAACAAAAATTATTTCACACCACAGATTCATCTTGGTCAGGATCGATCTGAAATCTATCATGGTTTCAGAGAAATCATACTCCATGGTAAGTTGTTCTTGTAGAATGTTGAACGACTACCCCAACTAAAATCTATCCATTCAACTAAAATTATTTCAGAGGAATCATACTCCATGGTTCGTTGTTCTTGTAGAATGTTGAACGACTACCCCAACTAAAATCTATTAACTCAACAAAAATTATTTCAGAGAAATCATACTCCATGGTTCGTTGTTCTTGTAGAATGTTGAACGACTACCCCAACTAAAATCTATCCACTCAACAAAAATTATTTCAGAGAAATCATACTCCATGGTTCGTTGTTCTTGTAGAATGTTGAACGACTACCCCAACTAAAATCTATCCACTCAACAAAAATTATTTCAGAGAAATCATACTCCATGGTTCGTTGTTCTTGTAGAATGTTGAACGACTACCCCAACTAAAATTTATCCACTCAACAAAAATTATTTCACACCACAGACTCATCTTGGTCAGGATCGATTTGAAATCTATCATGGTTTCAGAGAAATCATACTCCATGGTTCGTTGTTCTTGTAGAATGTTGAACGACTACCCCAACTAAAATCTATCCACTCAACAAAAATTATTTCAGAGAAATCATACTCCATATTAAATTGTTCTTGTAGAATGTTGAACGACTACCCCAACTAAAATCTATCCACTCAACAAAAATTATTTCACACCACAGACTCATCTTGGTCAGGATCGATCTGAAATCTATCATGGTTTCAGAGAAATCATACTCCATGGTAAGTTGTTCTTGTAGAATGTTGAACGACTACAACTAACTAAAATCTATCCACTCAACAAAAATTATTTCACACCACAGACTCATCTTGGTCAGGATCGATTTGAAATCTATCATGGTTTCAGAGAAATCATACTCCATGGTAAGTTGTTCTTGTAGAATGTTGAACAACTACCCCAACTAAAATCTATCCACTCAACAAAAATTATTTCAGAGAAATCATACTCCATGGTTCGTTGTTCTTGTAGAATGTTGAACGACTACCCCAATTAAAATCTATCCACTCAACAAAAATTATTTCACACCACAGACTCATCTTGGTCAGGATCGATTTGAAATCTATCATGGTTTCAGAGAAATCATACTCCATGGTAAGTTGTTCTTGTAGAATGTTGAACGACTACCCCAACTAAAATCTATCCACTCAACAAAAATTATTTCAGAGAAATCATACTCCATAGTTCGTTGTGCTTGTAGAATGTTGAACGACTACCCCAACTAAAATCTATCCACTCAACAAAAATTATTTCACACCACAGACTCATCTTGGTCAGGATCGATTTGAAATCTATCATGGTTTCAGAGAAATCATACTCCATGGTTCGTTGTTCTTGTAGAATGTTGAACGACTACCCCAACTAAAATCTATCCACTCAACAAAAATTATTTCAGAGAAATCATACTCCATATTAAATTGTTCTTGTAGAATGTTGAACGACTACCCCAACTAAAATCTATCCACTCAACAAAAATTATTTCACACCACAGACTCATCTTGGTCAGGATCGATCTGAAATCTATCATGGTTTCAGAGAAATCATACTCCATGGTAAGTTGTTCTTGTAGAATGTTGAACGACTACCCCAACTAAAATCTATCCACTCAACAAAAATTATTTCACACCACAGACTCATCTTGGTCAGGATCGATTTGAAATCTATCATGGTTTCAGAGAAATCATACTCCATGGTAAGTTGTTCTTGTAGAATGTTGAACAACTACCCCAACTAAAATCTATCCACTCAACAAAAATTATTTCAGAGAAATCATACTCCATGGTTCGTTGTTCTTGTAGAATGTTGAACGACTACCCCAACTAAAATCTATCCACTCAACAAAAATTATTTCACACCACAGACTCATCTTGGTCACGATCGATTTGAAATCTATCATGGTTTCAGAGAAATCATACTCCATGGTTCGTTGTTCTTGTAGAATGTTGAACGACTACCCCAACTAAAATCTATCCACTCAACAAAAATTATTTCAGAGAAATCATACTCCATGGTTCGTTGTTCTTGTAGAATGTTGAACGACTACCCCAACTAAAATCTATCCACTCAACAAAAATTATTTCAGAGAAATCATACTCCATGGTTCGTTGTTCTTGTAGAATGTTGAACGACTACCCCAACTAAAATCTATTTACTCAACAAAAATTATTTCAGAGAAATCATACTCCATGGTTCGTTGTTCTTGTAGAATGTTGAACGAATACCCCAACTAAAATCTATCCACTCAACAAAAATTATTTCAGGGAAACCATACTCCATGGTTCGTTGTTCTTGTAGAATGTTGAACGACTACCCCAACTAAAATCTATCCACTCAACAACAATTATTTCAGAGAAATCATACCCCATGGTAAGTTGTTCTTGTAGAATGTTGAACGGCTACCCCAACTAAAATCTATCCACTCAACAAAAATTATTTCAGAGAAATCATACTCCATGGTTCGTTGTTCTTGTAGAATGTTGAACGACTACCCCAACTAAAATCTATAATCTCAACAAAAATTATTTCAGAGAAATCATACTCCATGGTAAGTTGTTCTTGTAGAATGTTGAACGACTACCCCAACTAAAATCTATCCACTCAACAAAAATTATTTCACACCACAGACTCATCTTGGTCAGGATCGATTTGAAATCTATCATGGTTTCAGAGAAATCATACTCCATGGTAAGTTGTTCTTGTAGAATGTTGAACGACTACCCCAACTAAAATCTATCCACTCAACGAAAATTATTTCAGAGAAATCATACTCCATGATAAGTTGTTCTTGTAGAATGTTGAGCGACTACCCCAACTAAAATCTATCCACTCAACAAAAATTATTTCACACCACAGACTCATCTTGGTCAGGATCGATCTGAAATCTATCATGGTTTCAGAGAAATCATACTCCATGGTAAGTTGTTCTTGTAGAATGTTGAACGACTACCCCTAACTAAAATCTATCCACTCAACAAAAATTATTTCACACCACAGACTCATCTTGGTCAGGATCGATTTGAAATCTATCATGGTTTCAGAGAAATCATACTCCATGGTTCGTTGTTCTTGTAGAATGTTGAACGACTACCCCAACTAAAATCTATCCACTCAACAAAAATTATTTCAGAGAAATCATACTCCATGGTAAGTTGTTCTTGTATTATTATTATAAATTATTTCACACCACAGACTCATCTTGGTCAGGATCGATTTGAAATCTATCATGGTTTCAGAGAAATCATACTCCATGGTTCGTTGTTCTTCTAGAATGTTGAACGACTATCCCAACTAAAATCTATCCACTAAACAAAAATTATTTCACACCACAGATTCATCTTGGTCAGGATCGATCTGAAATCTATCATGGTTTCAGAGAAATCATACTCCATGGTAAGTTGTTCTTGTAGAATGTTGAACGACTACCCCAACTAAAATCTATCCATTCAACTAAAATTATTTCAGAGGAATCATACTCCATGGTTCGTTGTTCTTGTAGAATGTTGAACGACTACCCCAACTAAAATCTATTAACTCAACAAAAATTATTTCAGAGAAATCATACTCCATGGTTCGTTGTTCTTGTAGAATGTTGAACGACTACCCCAACTTAAATCTATCCACTCAACAAAAATTATTTCAGAGAAATCATACTCCATGGTTCGTTGTTCTTGTAGAATGTTGAACGACTACCCCTAACTAAAATCTATCCACTCAACAAAACTTATTTCACACCACAGATTCATCTTGGTCAGGATCGATCTGAAATCTATCATGGTTTCAGAGAAATCATAGTCCATGGTAAGTTGTTCTTGTAGAATGTTGAACGACTACCCCAACTAAAATCTATCCACTCAACTAAAATTATTTCAGAGGAATCATACTCCATGGTTCGTTGTTCTTGTAGAATGTTGAACGACTACCCCAACTAAAATCTATCCACTCAACAAAAATTATTTCAGAGAAATCATACTCCATGGTTCGTTGTTCTTGTAGAATGTTGAACGACTACCCCAACTAAAATCTATCCACTCAACAAAAATTATTTCAGAGAAATCATACTCCATGGTTCGTTGTTCTTGTAGAATGTTGAACGACTACCCCTAACTAAAATCTATCCACTCAACAAAACTTATTTCACACCACAGATTCATCTTGGTCAGGATCGATCTGAAATCTATCATGGTTTCAGAGAAATCATAGTCCATGGTAAGTTGTTCTTGTAGAATGTTGAACGACTACCCCAACTAAAATCTATCCACTCAACTAAAATTATTTCAGAGGAATCATACTCCATGGTTCGTTGTTCTTGTAGAATGTTGAACGACTACCCCTAACTAAAATCTATCCACTCAACAAAACTTATTTCACACCACAGATTCATCTTGGTCAGGATCGATCTGAAATCTATCATGGTTTCAGAGAAATCGTAGTCCATGGTAAGTTGTTCTTGTAGAATGTTGAACGACTACCCCAACTAAAATCTATCCACTCAACTAAAATTATTTCAGAGGAATCATACTCCATGGTTCGTTGTTCTTGTAGAATGTTGAACGACTACCCCAACTAAAATCTATCCACTCAACTAAAATTATTTCAGAGGAATCATACTCCATGGTTCGTTGTTCTTGTAGAATGTTGAACGACTATCCCAACTAAAATCTATCCACTCAACAAAAATTATTTCACACCACAGACTCATCTTGGTCAGGATCGATTTGAAATCTATCATGGTTTCAGAGAAATCATACTCCATGGTTCGTTGTTCTTGTAAAATGTTGAACGACTATCCCAACTAAAATCTATCCACTCAACAAAAATTATTTCAGAGAAATCATACTCCATGATTCGTTGTTCTTGTAGAATGTTGAACGACTACCCCAACTAAAATCTATCCACTCAACAAAAATTATTTCAGAGAAATCATACTCCATGGTTCGTTGTTCTTGTAGAATGTTGAACGACTATCCCAACTAAAATCTATCCACTCAACAAAAATTATTTCACACCACAGATTCATCTTGGTCAGGATCGATCTGAAATCTATCATGGTTTCAGAGAAATCATACTCCATGGTAAGTTGTTCTTGTAGAATGTTGAACGACTACCCCTAACTAAAATCTATCCACTCAGCAAAATATATTTCACACCACAGACTCATCTTGGTCAGGATCGATTTGAAATCTATCATGGTTTCAGAGAAATCATACTCCATGGTAAGTTGTTCTTGTAGAATGTTGAACGACTACCCCTAACTAAAATCTATCCACTCAACAAAAATTATTTCAGAGAAATCATACTCCATGGTTCGTTGTTCTTGTAGAATGTTGAACGACTACCCCAACTAAAATCTATCCACTCAACAAAAATTATTTCAGAGAAATCATACTCCATGGTAAGTTGTTCTTGTAGAATGTTGAACGACTATCCCAACTAAAATCTATCCACTCAACAAAAATTATTTCACACCACAGACTCATCTTGGTCAGGATAGATTTGAAATCTATCATGGTTTCAGAGAAATCATACTCCATGGTAAGTTGTTCTTGTAGAATGTTGAACGACTACCCCAACTAAAATCTATCCACTCAACAAAAATTATTTCACACCACAGACTCATCTTGGTCAGGATCGATTTGAAATCTATCATGGTTTCAGAGAAATCATACTCCATGGTTCGTTGTTCTTGTAAAATGTTGAACGACTATCCCAACTAAAATCTATCCACTCAACAAAAATTATTTCAGAGAAATCATACTCCATGGTTCGTTGTTCTTGTAGAATGTTGAACGACTACCCCAACTAAAATCTATCCACTCAACAAAAATTATTTCACACCACAGACTCATCTTGGTCAGGATCGATTTGAAATCTATCATGGTTTCAGAGAAATCATACTCCATGGTTCGTTGTTCTTGTAGAATGTTGAACTACTACCCCAACTAAAATCTATCCACTCAACAAAAATTATTTCAGAGAAATCATAGTCCATGGTAAGTTGTTCTTGTAGAATGTTGAACGACTACCCCAACTAAAATCTATCCACTCAACAAAAATTATTTCAGAGAAATCATACTCCATGGTTCGTTGTTCTTGTAGAATGTTGAACGACTACCCCAACTAAAATCTATCCACTCAACAAAAATTATTTCACACCACAGACTCATCTTGGTCAGGATCGATTTGAAATCTATCATGGTTTCAGAGAAATTATACTCCATGGTTCGTTGTTCTTGTAGAATGTTGAACGACTATCCCAACTAAAATCTATCCACTCAACAAAAATTATTTCACACCACAGACTCATCTTGGTCAGGATCGATTTGAAATCTATCATGGTTTCAGAGAAATCATACTCCATGGTTCGTTGTTCTTGTAAAATGTTGAACGACTATCCCAACTAAAATCTATCCACTCAACAAAAATTATTTCAGAGAAATCATACTAAATGGTTCGTTGTTCTTGTAGAATGTTGAACGACTACCCCAACTAAAATCTATCCACTCAACAAAAATTATTTCAGAGAAATCATACTCCATGGTTCGTTGTTCTTGTAGAATGTTGAACGACTATCCCAACTAAAATCTATCCACTCAACAAAAATTATTTCACACCACAGATTCATCTTGGTCAGGATCGATCTGAAATCTATCATGGTTTCAGAGAAATCATACTCCATGGTAAGTTGTTCTTGTAGAATGTTGAACGACTACCCCAACTAAAATCTATCCATTCAACTAAAATTATTTCAGAGGAATCATACTCCATGGTTCGTTGTTCTTGTAGAATGTTGAACGACTACCCCAACTAAAATCTATTAACTCAACAAAAATTATTTCAGAGAAATCATACTCCATGGTTCGTTGTTCTTGTAGAATGTTGAACGACTACCCCAACTAAAATCTATCCACTCAACAAAAATTATTTCAGAGAAATCATACTCCATGGTTCGTTGTTCTTGTAGAATGTTGAACGACTACCCCTAACTAAAATCTATCCACTCAACAAAACTTATTTCACACCACAGATTCATCTTGGTCAGGATCGATCTGAAATCTATCATGGTTTCAGAGAAATCATAGTCCATGGTAAGTTGTTCTTGTAGAATGTTGAACGACTACCCCAACTAAAATCTATCCACTCAACTAAAATTATTTCAGAGGAATCATACTCCATGGTTCGTTGTTCTTGTAGAATGTTGAACGACTACCCCAACTAAAATCTATTAACTCAACAAAAATTATTTCAGAGAAATCATACTCCATGATTCGTTGTTCTTGTAGAATGTTGAACGACTACCCCAACTAAAATCTATCCACTCAACAAAAATTTTTTCAGAGAAATCATACTCCATGGTTCGTTGTTCTTGTAGAATGTTGAACGACTACCCCAACTAAAATCTATCCACTCAACAAAATATATTTCACACCACAGACTCATCTTGGTCAGGATCGATTTGAAATCTATCATGGTTTCAGAGAAATCATACTCCATGGTTCGTTGTTCTTGTAGAATGTTGAACGACTATCCCAACTAAAATCTATCCACTCAACAAAAATTATTTCACACCACAGACTCATCTTGGTCAGGATCGATTTGAAATCTATCATGGTTTCAGAGAAATCATACTCCATGGTTCGTTGTTCTTGTAAAATGTTGAACGACTATCCCAACTAAAATCTATCCACTCAACAAAAATTATTTCAGAGAAATCATACTCCATGGTTCGTTGTTCTTGTAGAATGTTGAACGACTACCCCAACTAAAATCTATCCACTCAACAAAAATTATTTCAGAGAAATCATACTCCATGGTTCGTTGTTCTTGTAGAATGTTGAACGACTATCCCAACTAAAATCTATCCACTCAACAAAAATTATTTCACACCACAGATTCATCTTGGTCAGGATCGATCTGAAATCTATCATGGTTTCAGAGAAATCATACTCCATGGTAAGTTGTTCTTGTAGAATGTTGAACGACTACCCCTAACTAAAATCTATCCACTCAGCAAAATATATTTCACACCACAGACTCATCTTGGTCAGGATCGATTTGAAATCTATCATGGTTTCAGAGAAATCATACTCCTTGGTAAGTTGTTCTTGTAGAATGTTGAACGACTACCCCTAACTAAAATCTATCCACTCAACAAAAATTATTTCAGAGAAATCATACTCCATGGTTCGTTGTTCTTGTAGAATGTTGAACGACTACCCCAACTAAAATCTATCCACTCAACAAAAATTATTTCAGAGAAATCATACTCCATGGTAAGTTGTTCTTGTAGAATGTTGAACGACTATCCCAACTAAAATCTATCCACTCAACAAAAATTATTTCACACCACAGACTCATCTTGGTCAGGATAGATTTGAAATCTATCATGGTTTCAGAGAAATCATACTCCATGGTAAGTTGTTCTTGTAGAATGTTGAACGACTACCCCAACTAAAATCTATCCACTCAACAAAAATTATTTCACACCACAGACTCATCTTGGTCAGGATCGATTTGAAATCTATCATGGTTTCAGAGAAATCATACTCCATGGTACGTTGTTCTTGTAAAATGTTGAACGACTATCCCAACTAAAATCTATCCACTCAACAAAAATTATTTCAGAGAAATCATACTCCATGGTTCGTTGTTCTTGTAGAATGTTGAACGACTACCCCAACTAAAATCTATCCACTCAACAAAAATTATTTCACACCACAGACTCATCTTGGTCAGGATCGATTTGAAATCTATCATGGTTTCAGAGAAATCATACTCCATGGTTCGTTGTTCTTGTAGAATGTTGAACTACTACCCCAACTAAAATCTATCCACTCAACAAAAATTATTTCAGAGAAATCATAGTCCATGGTAAGTTGTTCTTGTAGAATGTTGAACGACTACCCCAACTAAAATCTATCCACTCAACAAAAATTATTTCAGAGAAATCATACTCCATGGTTCGTTGTTCTTGTAGAATGTTGAACGACTACCCCAACTAAAATCTATCCACTCAACAAAAATTATTTCACACCACAGACTCATCTTGGTCAGGATCGATTTGAAATCTATCATGGTTTCAGAGAAATCATACTCCATGGTTCGTTGTTCTTGTAAAATGTTGAACGACTATCCCAACTAAAATCTATTCACTCAACAAAAATTATTTCAGAGAAATCATACTCCATGGTTCGTTGTTTTTGTAGAATGTTGAACGACTACCCCAACTAAAATCTATCCACTCAGCAAAAATTATTTCACACCACAGACTCATCTTGGTCAGGATCGATTTGAAATCTATCATGGTTTCAGAGAAATCATACTCCATGGTAAGTTGTTCTTGTAGAATGTTGAACGACTACCCCAACTAAAATCTATCCACTCAACAAAAATTATTTCAGAGAAATCATACTCCATGGTTCGTTGTTCTTGTAGAATGTTGAACGACTACCCCAACTAAAATCTATCCACTCAACAAAAATTATTTCACACCACAGACTCATCTTGGTCAGGATCGATTTGAAATCTATCATGGTTTCAGAGAAATCATACTAGATGGTTCGTTGTTCTTGTAGAATGTTGAACGACTACCCCAACTAAAATCTATCCACTCAACAAAAATTATTTCACACCACAGACTCATCTTGGTCAGGATCGATTTGAAATCTATCATGGTTTCAGAGAAATCATACTCCATGGTTCGTTGTTCTTGTAGAATGTTGAACGACTATCCCAACTAAAATCTATCCACTCAACAAAAATTATTTCACACCACAGATTCATCTTGGTCAGGATCGATCTGAAATCTATCATGGTTTCAGAGAAATCATACTCCATGGTAAGTTGTTCTTGTAGAATGTTGAACGACTACCCCAACTAAAATCTATCCACTCAACAAAAATTATTTCACACCACAGACTCATCTTGGTCAGGATCGATTTGAAATCTATCATGGTTTCAGAGAAATCACACTCCATGGTAAGTTGTTCTTGTAGAATGTTGAACGACTACGACAACTAAAATCTATCCACTCAACAAAAATTATTTCAGAGAAATCATACTCCATGGTTCGTTGTTCTTGTAGAATGTTGAACGACTACCCCAACTAAAATCTATCCACTCAACAAAATATATTTCACACCACAGACTCATCTTGGTCAGGATCGATTTGAAATCTATCATGGTTTCAGAGAAATCATACTCCATGGTTCGTTGTTCTTGTAGAATGTTGAACGACTACCCCAACTAAAATCTATCCACTCAACAAAAATTATTTCACACCACAGACTCATCTTGGTCAGGATCGATTTGAAATCTATCATGGTTTCAGAGAAATCATACTCCATGGTAAGTTGTTCTTGTAGAATGTTGAACGACTACCCCAACTAAAATCTATCCACTCAACAAAAATTATTTCAGAGAAATCATACTCCATGGTTCGTTGTTCTTGTAGAATGTTGAACGACTACCCCAACTAAAATCTATTCACTCAACAAAAATTATTTCACACCACAGACACATCTTGGTCAGGATCGATTTGAAATCTATCATGGTTTCAGAGAAATCATACTCCATGGTTCGTTGTTCTTGTAGAATGTTGAACGACTACCCCAACTAAAATCTATCCACTCAACAAAAATTATTTCAGAGAAATCATACTCCATGGTAAGTTGTTCTTGTAGAATGTTGAACGACTACCCCAACTAAAATCTATCCACTCAACAAAAATTATTTCACACCACAGACTCATCTTGGTCAGGATCGATTTGAAATCTATCATGGTTTCAGAGAAATCATACTCCATAGTAAGTTGTTCTTGTAGAATGTTGAACGACTACCCCAACTAAAATCTATCCACTCAACAAAAATTATTTCAGAGAAATCGTACTCCATGGTAAGTTGTTCTTGTAGAATGTTGAACGACTACCTCAACTAAAATCTATCCACTCAACAAAAATTATTTCACACCACAGACTCATCTTGGGCAAGATCGATTTGAAATCTATCATGGTTTCAGAGAAATCATACTCCATGGTTCGTTGTTCTTGTAGAATGTTGAACGACTACCCCAACTAAAATCTATTAACTCAACAAAAATTATTTCAGAGAAATCATACTCCATGGTAAGTTGTTCTTGTAGAATGTTGAACGACTATCCCAACTAAAATCTATCCACTCAACAAAAATTATTTCACACCACAGATTCATCTTGGTCAGGATCGATCTGAAATCTATCATGGTTTCAGAGAAATCATACCCCATGGTAAGTTGTTCTTGTAGAATGTTGAACGACTACCCCTAACTAAAATCTATCCACTCAACAAAAATTATTTCACACCACAGACTCATCTTGGTCAGGATCGATTTGAAATCTATCATGGTTTCAGAGAAATCACACTCCATGGTAAGTTGTTCTTGTAGAATGTTAAACGACTACCCCAACTAAAATCTATCCACTCAACAAAAATTATTTCAGAGAAATCATACTCCATGGTTCGTTGTTCTTGTAGAATGTTGAACGACTACCCCAACTAAAATCTATCCACTCAACAAAATATATTTCACACCACAGACTCATCTTGGTCAGGATCGATTTGAAATCTATCATGGTTTCAGAGAAATCATACTCCATGGTTCGTTGTTCTTGTAGAATGTTGAACGACTACCCCAACTAAAATCTATCCACTCAACAAAAATTATTTCACACCACAGACTCATCTTGGTCAGGATCGATTTGAAATCTATCATGGTTTCAGAGAAATCATACTCCATGGTAAGTTGTTCTTGTAGAATGTTGAACGACTACCCCAACTAAAATCTATCCACTCAACAAAAATTATTTCACACCACAGACTCATCTTGGTCAGGATCGATTTGAAATCTATCATGGTTTCAGAGAAATCATACTCAATGGTTCGTTGTTCTTGTAAAATGTTGAACGACTATCCCAACTAAAATCTATCCACTCAACAAAAATTATTTCAGAGAAATCATACTCCATGGTTCGTTGCTCTTGTAGAATGTTGAACGACTACCCCAACTAAAATCTATCCACTCAACAAAAAATTATTTCACACCACAGACTCATCTTGGTCAGGATCGATTTGAAATCTATCATGGTTTCAGAGAAATCATACTCCATGGTAAGTTGTTCTTGTAGAATGTTGAACGACTACCCCAACTAAAATCTATCCACTCAACAAAAATTATTTCAGAGAAATCATACTCCATGGTTCGTTGTTCTTGTAGAATGTTGAACGACTACCCCAACTAAAATCTATCCACTCAACAAAAATTATTTCACACCACAGACTCATCTTGGTCAGGATCGATTTGAAATCTATCATGGTTTCAGAGAAATCATACTAGATGGTTCGTTGTTCTTGTAGAATGTTGAACGACTACCCCAACTAAAATCTATCCACTCAACAACAATTATTTCACACCACAGACTCATCTTGGTCAGGATCGATTTGAAATCTATCATGGTTGCAGAGATATCATACTCCATGGTTCGTTATTCTTGTAGAATGTTGAACGACTACCCCAACTAAAATCTATCCACTCAACAAAAATTATTTCACACCACAGACTCATCTTGGTCACGATCGATTTGAAATCTATCATGGTTTCAGAGAAATCATACTCCATGGTAAGTTGTTCTTGTAGAATGTTGAACGACTACCCCAACTAAAATCTATCCACTCAACAAAAATTATTTCAGAGAAATCATACTCCATGGTTCGTTGTTCTTGTAGAATGTTGAACGACTACCCCAACTAAAATCTATCCACTCAACAAAAATTATTTCACACCACAGACTCATCTTGGTCAGCATCGATTTGAAATGTATCATGGTTGCAGAGAAATCATACTCCATGGTAAGTTGTTCTTTTAGAATGTTGAACGACTACCCCAACTAAAATCTATCCACTCAACAAAAATTATTTCAGAGAAATCATACTCCATGGTAAGTTGTTCTTGTAGAATGTTGAACGACTATCCCAACTAAAATCTATCCACTCAACAAAAATTATTTCAGAGAAATCATACTCCATGGTAAGTTGTTCTTGTAGAATGTTGAAGGACTACCTCAACTAAAATCTATCCACTCAACAAAAATTATTTCACACCACAGACTCATCTTGGTCAAGATCGATTTGAAATCTATCATGGTTTCAGAGAAATCATACTCCATGGTAAGTTGTTCTTGTAGAATGTTGAACGACTACCCCTAACTAAAATCTATCCACTCAACAAAAATTATTTCACACCACAGACTCATCTTGGTCAGGATCGATTTGAAATCTATCATGGTTTCAGAGAAATCATAGTCCATGGTAAGTTGTTCTTGAAGAATGTTGAACGACTACCCCAAACTAAAATCTATCCACTCAACAAAAATTATTTCACACCAGACTCATCTTGGTCAGGATCGATTTGAAATCTATTATGGTTTCAGAGAAATCATAGTGTATGGTTCGCTGTTCTTGTAGAATGTTGAACGACTACCCCTAACTAAAATCTATCCACTCAACAAAAATTATTTCACACCACAGACTCATCTTGGTCAAGATCGATTTGAAATCTATCATGGTTTCAGAGAAATCATACTCCATGGTTCGTTGTTCTTGTAGAATGTTGAACGACTACCCCAACTAAAATCTATCCACCCAACAAAAATTATTTCAGAGAAATCATACTCCATGGCAAGTTGTTCTTGTAGAATGATGAACGACTATCCCAACTAAAATCTATCCACTCAACAAAAATTATTTCACACCACAGACTCATCTTGGTCAGGATCGATTTGAAATCTATCATGGTTTCAGAGAAATCATACTCCATGGTTCGTTGTTCTTGTAGAATGTTGAACGACTACCCCAACTAAAATCTATCCAGTCAACAAAAATTATTTCACACCACAGACTCATCTTGGTCAGGATCGATTTGAAAGCTATCATGGTTTCAGAGAAATCATACTCCATGGTTCGTTGTTCTTGTAAAATGTTGAACGACTATCCCAACTAAAATCTATCCACTCAACAAAAATTATTTCAGAGAAATCATACTCCATGGTAAGTTGTTCTTGTAGAATGTTGAACGACTACCCCAACTAAAATCTATCCACTCAACAAAAATTATTTCAGAGAAATCATACTCCATGGTAAGTTGTTCTTGTAGAATGTTGAACGACTATCCCAACTAAAATCTATCCACTCAACAAAAATTATTTCAGGGAAATCATACTCCATGGTTCGTTGTTCTCGTAGAATGTTGAACGACTACCCCAACTAAAATCTATCCACTCAACAAAAATTATTTCACACCACAGACTCATCTTGGTCAGGATCGATTTGAAATCTATCATGGTTTCAGAGAAATCATACTCCATGGTAAGTTGTTCTTGTTGAATGTTGAACGACTATCCCAACTAAAATCTATCCACTCAACAAAAATTACTTCAGAGAAATCATACTCCATGGTAAGTTGTTCTTGTAGAATGTTGAACGACTACCCCAACTAAAATCTATCCACTCAAAAAAAATTATTTCACACCACAGACTCATCTTGGACAGGATCGATTTGAAATCTATCATTTTTTCAGAGAAATCATACTCCATGGTAAGTTGTTCTTGTAGAATGTTGAGCGACTACCCCGAACTAAAATCTATCCACTCAACAAAAATTATTTCACACCACAGACTCATCTTTTTCAAAATCGATTTGAAATCTATCATGGTTTCAGAGAAATCATAGTCCATTGTAAGTTGTTCTTGTAGAATGTTGAACGACTACCCCTAACTAAAATCTATCCACTCAACAAAAATTATTTCACACCACAGACTCATCTTGGTCAGGATCGATTTGAAATCTATCATGGTTGCAGAGAAATCATACTCCATGGTTCGTTGTTCTTGTAGAATGTTGAACGACTGCCCCAACTAAAATCTATCCACTCAAAAAAAATTATTTCACACCACAGACTCATCTTGGTCAGGATCGATTTGAAATCTATCATGGTTTCAGAGAAGTCATAGTCCATGGCTCGTTGTTCTTGTAGAATGTTGAACGACTACCCCAACTAAAATCTATCCACTCAACAAAAGTTATTTCACACCACAGACTCATCTTGGTCAGGATCGATTTGAAATCTATCATGGTTTCAGAGAAATCATAGTCCATGCTAAGTTGTTCTTGTAGAATGTTGAACGACTACCCCTAACTAAAATCTATCCACTCAACAAAAATTATTTCACACCACAGACTCATCTTGGTCAGGATCGATTTGAAATCTATCATGGTTTCAGAGAAATCATACACCATGGTAAGTTGTTCTTGTAGAATGTTGAAGGACTATCCCAACTAAAATCTATCCACTCAACAAAAATTATTTCAGAGAAATCATACTCCATGGTAAGTTGTTCTTGTAGAATGTTGAACGACTATCCCAACTAAAATCTATCCACTCAACAAAAATTATTTCACACCACAGACTCATCTTGGTCAGGATCGATTTGAATTCTATCATGGTTTCAGAGAAATCATACTCCATGGTAAGTTGTTCTTGTAGAATGTTGAACGACTACCCCAACTAAAATCTAACCACTCAACAAAAATTATTTCACACCACAGACTCATCTTGGTCAGGATCGATTTGAAATCTATCATGGTTTCAGAGAAATCATACTCCACGGTTCGTTGTTCTTGTAAAATGTTGAACGACTATCCCAACTAAAATCTATCCACTCAACAAAAATTATTTCAGAGAAATCATACTCCATGGTAAGTTGTTCTTGTAGAATGTTGAACGACTACCCCAACTAAAATCTATCCACTCAACAAAAATTATTTCAGAGAAATCATACTCCATGGTAAGTTGTTCTTGTAGAATGTTGAACGACTATCCCAACTAAAATCTATCCACTCAACAAAAATTATTTCAGAGAAATCATACTCCATGGTTCGTTGTTCTTGTAAAATGTTGAACGACTACCCCAACTAAAATCTATCCACTCAACAAAAATTATTTCACACCACAGACTCATCTTGGTCAGGATCGATTTGAAATCTATCATGGTTTCAGAGAAATCATACTCCATGGTAAGTTGTTCTTGTAGAATGTTGAACGACTACCCAACTAAAAACTATCCATTCAACGAAAATTATTTCACACCACAGACTCATCTTGGTCAGGATCGATTTGAAATCTATCATGCTTTCAGAGAAATCATACTCCATGGTTCGCTGTTCTTGTAGAATGTTGAACGACTACCCGAACTAAAATCTATCCACTCAACAAAAATTATTTCAGAGAAATCATACTCCATGGTAAGTTGTTCTTGTAGAATGTTGAACGACTACCCCAACTAAAATCTATCCACTCAACAAAAATTATTTCACACCACAGACTCATCTTGGTCAGGATCGATTTGAAATCTATCATGGTTGCAGAGAAATCATACTCCATGGTTCGTTGTTCTTGTAGAATGTTGAACGACTATCCCAACTAAAATCTATCCACTCAACAAAAATTATTTCACACCACAGACTCATCTTGGTCAGGATCGATTTGAAATCTATCA
Source organism: Xylota sylvarum (assembly GCA_905220385.1). NCBI lineage: Eukaryota > Metazoa > Arthropoda > Insecta > Diptera > Syrphidae > Xylota > Xylota sylvarum. Next base: position 216,548 of record CAJMZQ010000068.1, on the reverse strand, counting down.
TGGTTTCAGAGAAATCATAGTCCATGGTAAGTTGTTCTTGTAGAATGTTGAACGACTATCCCAACTAAAATCTATCCACTCAACAAAAATTATTTCAGAGAAATCATAGTCCATGGTAAGTTGTTCTTGTAGAATGTTGAACGACTATCCCAACTAAAATCTATCCACTCAACAAAAATTATTTCAGAGAAATCATAGTCCATGGTAAGTTGTTCTTGTAGAATGTTGAACGACTACCCCAACTAAAATCTATCCACGCAACAAAAATTATTTCACACCACAGACTCATCTTGGTCAGGATCGATTTGAAATCTATCATGGTTTCAGTGAAATCATAGTCCATGTTTCGTTGTTCTTGTAGAATGTTGAGCGACTATCCCAACTAAAATCTATCCACTCAACAAAAATTATTTCACACCACAGACTCATCTTGGTCAGGATCGATTTGAAATCTATCATGGTTTCAGAGAAATCATACTCCATGGTTCGTTGTTCTTGTAAAATGTTGAACGACTATCCCAACTAAAATCTATCCACTCAACAAAAATTATTTCACACCACAGACTCATCTTGGTCAGGATCGATTTGAAATCTATCATGGTTTCAGAGAAATCATACTCCATGGTTCGTTGTTCTTGTAGAATGTTGAACGACTACCCCAACTAAAATCTATCCACTCAACAAAAATTATTTCACACCACAGACTCATCTTGGTCAGGATCGATTTGAAATCTATCATGGTTTCAGAGAAATCATAGTCCATGGTTCGTTGTTCTTGTAGAATGTTGAGCGACTATCCCAACTAAAATCTATCCACTCAACAAAAATTATTTCACACCACAGACTCATCTTGGTCAGGATCGATTTGAAATCTATCATGGTTTCAGAGAAATCATACTCCATGGTTCGTTGTTCTTGTAAAATGTTGAACGACTATCCCAACTAAAATCTATCCACTCAACAAAAATTATTTCACACCACAGACTCATCTTGGTCAGGATCGATTTGAAATCTATCATGGTTTTAGAGAAATCATACTCCATGGTAAGTTGTTCTTGTAGAATGTTGAACGACTACCCCAACTAAAATCTATCCACTCAACAAAAATTATTTCACACCACAGACTCATCTTGGTCAGGATCGATTTGAAATCTATCATGGTTTCAGAGAAATCATAGTCCATGGTTCGTTGTTCTTGTAGAATGTTGAGCGACTATCCCAACTAAAATCTATCCACCCAACAAAAATTATTTCACACCACAGACTCATCTTGGTCAGGATCGATTTGAAATCTATCATGGTTGCAGAGAAATCATACTCCATGGTTCGTTGTTCTTGTAGAATGTTTAACGACTGCCCCAACTAAAATCTATCCACTCAAAAAAAATTATTTCACACCACAGACTCATCTTGGTCAGGATCGATTTGAAATCTATCATGGTTTCAGAGAAATCATAGTCCATGGCTCGTTGTTCTTGTAGAATGTTGAACGACTACCCCAACTAAAATCTATCCACTCAACAAAAGTTATTTCACACCACAGACTCATCTTGGTCAGGATCGATTTGAAATCTATCATGGTTTCAGAGAAATCATAGTCCATGGTAAGTTGTTCTTGTAGAATGTTGAACGACTACCCCTAACTAAAATCTATCCACTCAACAAAAATTATTTCACACCACAGACTCATCTTGGTCAGGATCGATTTGAAATCTATCATGGTTTCAGAGAAATCATACACCATGGTAAGTTGTTCTTGTAGAATGTTGAAGGACTATCCCAACTAAAATCTATCCACTCAACAAAAATTATTTCAGAGAAATCATACTCCATGGTAAGTTGTTCTTGTAGAATGTTGAACGACTATCCCAACTAAAATCTATCCACTCAACAAAAATTATTTCACACCACAGACTCATCTTGGTCAGGATCGATTTGAATTCTATCATGGTTTCAGAGAAATCATACTCCATGGTAAGTTGTTCTTGTAGAATGTTGAACGACTACCCCAACTAAAATCTAACCACTCAACAAAAATTATTTCACACCACAGACTCATCTTGGTCAAAATCGATTTGAAATCTATCATGGTTTCAGAGAAATCATACTCCACGGTTCGTTGTTCTTGTAAAATGTTGAACGACTATCCCAACTAAAATCTATCCACTCAACAAAAATTATTTCAGAGAAATCATACTCCATGGTAAGTTGTTCTTGTAGAATGTTGAACGACTACCCCAACTAAAATCTATCCACTCAACAAAAATTATTTCAGAGAAATCATACTCCATGGTAAGTTGTTCTTGTAGAATGTTGAACGACTATCCCAACTAAAATCTATCCACTCAACAAAAATTATTTCAGAGAAATCATACTCCATGTTTCGTTGTTCTTGTAAAATGTTGAACGACTACCCCAACTAAAATCTATCCACTCAACAAAAATTATTTCACACCACAGACTCATCTTGGTCAGGATCGATTTGAAATCTATCATGGTTTCAGAGAAATCATACTCCATGGTAAGTTGTTCTTGTAGAATGTTGAACGACTACCCAACTAAAATCTATCCATTCAACGAAAATTATTTCACACCACAGACTCATCATTGTCAGGATCGATTTGAAATCTATCATGCTTTCAAAGAAATCATACTCCATGGTTCGCTGTTCTTGTAGAATGTTGAACGACTACCCCACCTAAAATCTATCCACTCAACAAAAATTATTTCAGAGAAATCATACTCCATGGTAAGTTGTTCTTGTAGAATGTTGAACGACTACCCCAACTAAAATCTATCCACTCAACAAAAATTATTTCACACCACAGACTCATCTTGGTCAGGATCGATTTGAAATCTATCATGGTTGCAGAGAAATCATACTCCATGGTTCGTTGTTCTTGTAGAATGTTGAACGACTATCCCAACTAAAATCTATCCACTCAACAAAAATTATTTCACACCACAGACTCATCTTGGTCAGGATCGATTTGAAATCTATCATGGTTTCAGAGAAATCATAGTCCATGGTAAGTTGTTCTTGTAGAATGTTGAACGACTATCCCAACTAAAATCTATCCACTCAACAAAAATTATTTCAGAGAAATCATAGTCCATGGTAAGTTGTTCTTGTAGAATGTTGAACGACTATCCCAACTAAAATCTATCCACTCAACAAAAATTATTTCAGAGAAATCATAGTCCATGGTAAGTTGTTCTTGTAGAATGTTGAACGACTACCCCAACTAAAATCTATCCACTCAACAAAAATTATTTCACACCACAGACTCATCTTGGTCAGGATCGATTTGAAATCTATCATGGTTTCAGTGAAATCATAGTCCATGTTTCGTTGTTCTTGTAGAATGTTGAGCGACTATCCCAACTAAAATCTATCCACTCAACAAAAATTATTTCACACCACAGACTCATCTTGGTCAGGATCGATTTGAAATCTATCATGGTTTCAGAGAAATCATACTCCATGGTTCGTTGTTCTTGTAAAATGTTGAACGACTATCCCAACTAAAATCTATCCACTCAACAAAAATTATTTCACACCACAGACTCATCTTGGTCAGGATCGATTTGAAATCTATCATGGTTTCAGAGAAATCATACTCCATGGTTCGTTGTTCTTGTAGAATGTTGAACGACTACCCCAACTAAAATCTATCCACTCAACAAAAATTATTTCACACCACAGACTCATCTTGGTCAGGATCGATTTGAAATCTATCATGGTTTCAGAGAAATCATAGTCCATGGTTCGTTGTTCTTGTAGAATGTTGAGCGACTATCCCAACTAAAATCTATCCACTCAACAAAAATTATTTCACACCACAGACTCATCTTGGTCAGGATCGATTTGAAATCTATCATGGTTTCAGAGAAATCATACTCCATGGTTCGTTGTTCTTGTAAAATGTTGAACGACTATCCCAACTAAAATCTATCCACTCAACAAAAATTATTTCACACCACAGACTCATCTTGGTCAGGATCGATTTGAAATCTATCATGGTTTTAGAGAAATCATACTCCATGGTAAGTTGTTCTTGTAGAATGTTGAACGACTACCCCAACTAAAATCTATCCACTCAACAAAAATTATTTCACACCACAGACTCATCTTGGTCAGGATCGATTTGAAATCTATCATGGTTTCAGAGAAATCATAGTCCATGGTTCGTTGTTCTTGTAGAATGTTGAGCGACTATCCCAACTAAAATCTATCCACCCAACAAAAATTATTTCACACCACAGACTCATCTTGGTCAGGATCGATTTGAAATCTATCATGGTTTCAGAGAAATCATACTCCATGGTTCGTTGTTCTTGTAAAATGTTGAACGACTATCCCAACTAAAATCTATCCACTCAACAAAAATTATTTCACACCACAGACTCATCTTGGTCAGGATCGATTTGAAATCTATCATGGTTTCAGAGAAATCATACTCCATGGTTCGTTGTTCTTGTAGAATGTAGAACGACTATCCCAACTAAAATCTATCCACTCAACAAAAATTATTTCACACCACAGACTCATCTTGGTCAGGATCGATTTGAAATCTATCATGGTTTCAGAGAAATCATACTCCATGGTTCGTTGTTCTTGTAAAATGTTGAACGACTATCCCAACTAAAATCTATCCACTCAACAAAAATTATTTCACACCACAGACTCATCTTGGTCAGGATCGATTTGAAATCTATCATGGTTTCAGAGAAATCATACTCCATGGTTCGTTGTTCTTGTAGAATGTTGAACGACTACCCCAACTAAAATCTGTCCACTCAACAAAAATTATTTCACACCACAGACTCATCTTGGTCAGGATCGATTTGAAATCTATCATGGTTTCAGAGAAATCATAGTCCATGGTTCGTTGTTCTTGTAGAATGTTGAGCGACTATCCCAACTAAAATCTATCCACTCAACAAAAATTATTTCACACCACAGACTCATCTTGGTCAGGATCGATTTGAAATCTATCATGGTTTCAGAGAAATCATACTCCATGGTTCGTTGTTCTTGTAAAATGTTGAACGACTATCCCAACTAAAATCTATCCACTCAACAAAAATTATTTCACACCACAGACTCATCTTGGTCAGGATCGATTTGAAATCTATCATGGTTTTAGAGAAATCATACTCCATGGTAAGTTGTTCTTGTAGAATGTTGAACGACTACCCCAACTAAAATCTATCCACTCAACAAAAATTATTTCACACCACAGACTCATCTTGGTCAGGATCGATTTGAAATCTATCATGGTTTCAGAGAAATCATAGTCCATGGTTCGTTGTTCTTGTAGAATGTTGAGCGACTATCCCAACTAAAATCTATCCACTCAACAAAAATTATTTCACACCACAGACTCATCTTGGTCAGGATCGATTTGAAATCTATCATGGTTTCAGAGAAATCATACTCCATGATTCGTTGTTCTTGTAAAATGTTGAACGACTATCCCAACTAAAATCTATCCACTCAACAAAAATTATTTCACACCACAGACTCATCTTGGTCAGGATCGATTTGAAATCTATCATGGTTTCAGAGAAATCATACTCCATGGTAAGTTGTTCTTGTAGAATGTAGAACGACTATCCCAACTAAAATCTATCCACTCAACAAAAATTATTTCACACCACAGACTCATCTTGGTCAGGATCGATTTGAAATCTATCATGGTTTCAGAGAAATCATAGTCCATGGTAAGTTGTTCTTGTAGAATGTTGAACGACTATCCCAACTAAAATCTATCCACTCAACAAAAATTATTTCACACCACAGACTCATCTTGGTCAGGATCGATTTGAAATCTATCATGGTTTCAGAGAAATCATACTCCATGTTTCGTTGTTCTTGTAGAATGTTGAACGACTATCCCAACTAAAATCTATCCACTCAACAAAAATTATTTCAGAGAAATCATACTCCATGGTTCGTTGTTCTTGTAGAATGTTGAACGACTACCCCAACTAAAATCTATCCACTCAACAAAAATTATTTCACACCACAGACTCATCTTGGTCAGGATCGATTTGAAATCTATCATGGTTTCAGAGAAATCATACTCCATGGTAAGTTGTTCTTGTAGAATGTTGAACGACTACCCCAACTAAAATCTATCCACTCAACAAAAATTATTTCACACCACAGACTCATCTTGGTCAGGATCGATTTGAAATCTGTCATGGTTTCAGAGAAATCATACTCCATGGTTCGTTGTTCTTGTAGAATGTTGAACGACTACCCCAACTAAAATCTATCCACTCAACAAAAATTATTTCACACCACAGACTCATCTTGGTCAGGATCGATTTGAAATCTATCATGGTTTCAGAGAAATCATACTCCATGGTAAGTTGTTCTTGCAGAATGTTGAACGACTACCCCAACTAAAATCTATCCACTCAACAAAAACTATTTCACACCACAGACTCATCTTGGTCAGGATCGATTTGAAATCTATCATGGTTTCAGAGAAATCATACTCCATGGTAAGTTGTTCTTGTAGAATGTTGAACGACTACCCCAACTAAAATCTATCCACTCAACAAAAATTATTTCACACCACAGACTCATCTTGGTCAGGATCGATTTGAAATCTATCATGGTTTCAGAGAAATCATAGTCCATGGTTCGTTGTTCTTGTAGAATGTTGAGCGACTATCCCAACTAAAATCTATCCACTCAACAAAAATTATTTCACACCACAGACTCATCTTGGTCAGGATCGATTTGAAATCTATCATGGTTTCAGAGAAATCATACTCCATGATTCGTTGTTCTTGTAAAATGTTGAACGACTATCCCAACTAAAATCTATCCACTCAACAAAAATTATTTCACACCACAGACTCATCTTGGTCAGGATCGATTTGAAATCTATCATGGTTTCAGAGAAATCATACTCCATGGTAAGTTGTTCTTGTAGAATGTAGAACGACTATCCCAACTAAAATCTATCCACTCAACAAAAATTATTTCACACCACAGACTCATCTTGGTCAGGATCGATTTGAAATCTATCATGGTTTCAGAGAAATCATAGTCCATGGTAAGTTGTTCTTGTAGAATGTTGAACGACTATCCCAACTAAAATCTATCCACTCAACAAAAATTATTTCACACCACAGACTCATCTTGGTCAGGATCGATTTGAAATCTATCATGGTTTCAGAGAAATCATACTCCATGTTTCGTTGTTCTTGTAGAATGTTGAACGACTATCCCAACTAAAATCTATCCACTCAACAAAAATTATTTCAGAGAAATCATACTCCATGGTTCGTTGTTCTTGTAGAATGTTGAACGACTACCCCAACTAAAATCTATCCACTCAACAAAAATTATTTCACACCACAGACTCATCTTGGTCAGGATCGATTTGAAATCTATCATGGTTTCAGAGAAATCATACTCCATGGTAAGTTGTTCTTGTAGAATGTTGAACGACTACCCCAACTAAAATCTATCCACTCAACAAAAATTATTTCACACCACAGACTCATCTTGGTCAGGATCGATTTGAAATCTGTCATGGTTTCAGAGAAATCATACTCCATGGTTCGTTGTTCTTGTAGAATGTTGAACGACTACCCCAACTAAAATCTATCCACTCAACAAAAATTATTTCACACCACAGACTCATCTTGGTCAGGATCGATTTGAAATCTATCATGGTTTCAGAGAAATCATAGTCCATGGTAAGTTGTTCTTGTAGAATGTTGAACGACTATCCCAACTAAAATCTATCCACTCAACAAAAATTATTTCACACCACAGACTCATCTTGGTCAGGATCGATTTGAAATCTATCATGGTTTCAGAGAAATCATACTCCATGTTTCGTTGTTCTTGTAGAATGTTGAACGACTATCCCAACTAAAATCTATCCACTCAACAAAAATTATTTCAGAGAAATCATACTCCATGGTTCGTTGTTCTTGTAGAATGTTGAACGACTACCCCAACTAAAATCTATCCACTCAACAAAAATTATTTCACACCACAGACTCATCTTGGTCAGGATCGATTTGAAATCTATCATGGTTTCAGAGAAATCATACTCCATGGTAAGTTGTTCTTGTAGAATGTTGAACGACTACCCCAACTAAAATCTATCCACTCAACAAAAATTATTTCACACCACAGACTCATCTTGGTCAGGATCGATTTGAAATCTGTCATGGTTTCAGAGAAATCATACTCCATGGTTCGTTGTTCTTGTAGAATGTTGAACGACTACCCCAACTAAAATCTATCCACTCAACAAAAATTATTTCACACCACAGACTCATCTTGGTCAGGATCGATTTGAAATCTATCATGGTTTCAGAGAAATCATACTCCATGGTAAGTTGTTCTTGCAGAATGTTGAACGACTACCCCAACTAAAATCTATCCACTCAACAAAAACTATTTCACACCACAGACTCATCTTGGTCAGGATCGATTTGAAATCTATCATGGTTTCAGAGAAATCATACTCCATGGTAAGTTGTTCTTGTAGAATGTTGAACGACTACCCCAACTAAAATCTATCCACTCAACAAAAACTATTTCACACCACAGACTCATCTTTGTCAGGATCGATTTGAAATCTATCATGGTTTCAGAGAAATCATACTCCATGGTTCGTTGTTCTTGTAGAATGTTGAACGACTATCCCAACTAAAATCTATCCACTCAACAAAAATTATTTCAGAGAAATCATACTCCATGGTTCGTTGTTCTTGTAGAATGTTGAACGACTACCCCAACTAAAATCTATCCACTCAACAAAAATTATTTCAGAGAAATCATACTCCATGGTTCGTTGTTCTTGTAGAATGTTGAACGACTACCCCAACTAAAATCTATCCACTCAACAAAAATTATTTCAGAGAATTCATACTCCATGGTAAGTTGTTCTTGTAGAATGTTGAACGACTACCCCAAATAAAATCTATTAACTCAACAAAAATTATTTCACACCACAGACTCATCTTGGTCAGGATCGATTTGAAATCTATCATGGTTTCAGAGAAATCATACTCCATGGTAAGTTGTTCTTGTAGAATGTTGAACGACTATCCCAACTAAAATCTATCCACTCAACAAAAATTATTTCAGAGAAATCATACTCCATGGTTCGTTGTTTTTGTAAAATGTTGAACGACTACCCCAACTAAAATCTATCCACTCAACAAAACTTATTTCACACCACAGACTCATCTTGGTCAGGATCGATTTGAAATCTATCATGGTTTCAGAGAAATCATACTCCATGGTAAGTTGTTCTTGTAGAATGTTGAACGACTATCCCAACTAAAATCTATCCACTCAACAAAAATTATTTCAGAGAAATCATACTCCATGGGTCGTTGTTCTTGTAGAATGTTGAACGACTACCCCAACTAAAATCTATCCACTCAACAAAAATTATTTCGGAGAAATCATAGTCCATATTAAGTTGTTCTTGTAGAATGTTGAACGACTACCCCTAACTAAAATCTATCCACTCAACAAAAATTATTTCACACCACAGACTCATCTTGGTCAGGATCGATTTGAAATCTATCATGGTTTCAGAGAAATCATACTCCATGGTTCGTTGTTCTTGTAAAATGTTGAACGACTACCCCAACTAAAATCTATCCACTCAACAAAAATTATTTCACACCACAGACTCATCTTGGTCAGGATCAATTTGAAATCTATCATGGTTTCAGAGAAATCATACTCCATGGTTCGTTGTTCTTGTAGAATGTTGAACGACTATCCCAACTAAAATCTATCCACTCAACAAAAATTATTTCAGAGAAATCATAGTCCATGGTTCGTTGTTCTTGTAGAATGTTGAACGACTACCCCAACTAAAATCTATCCACTCAACAAAAATTATTTCAGAGAAATCATAGTCCATGGTAAGTTGTTCTTGTAGAATGTTGAACGACTATCCCAACTAAAATCTATCCACTCAACAAAAATTATTTCAGAGAAATCATACTCCATTGTAAGTTGTTCTTGTAGAATGTTGAACGACTACCCCAACTAAAATCTATCCACTCAACAAAAATTATTTCAGAGAAATCATACTCCATGGTTCGTTGTTCTTGTAGAATGTTGAACGACTACCCCAACTAAAATCTATCCACTCAACAAAAATTATTTCACACCACAGACTCATCTTGGTCAGGATCGATTTGAAATCTATCATGGTTTCAGAGAAATCATACTCCATGGTTCGTTGTTCTTGTAGAATGTTGAACGACTATCCCTACTAAAATCTATTTACTCAACAAAAATTATTTCAGAGAAATCATACTCCATGGTAAGTTGTTCTTGTAGAATGTTGAACGACTACCCCAACTAAAATCTATCCACTCAACAAAAATTATTTCAGAGAAATCATACTCCATGGTAAGTTGTTCTTGTAGAATGTTGAACGACTACCCTAACTAAAATCTATCCACTCAACAAAAATTATTTCACACCACAGACTCATCTTGGTCAGGATCGATTTGAAATCTATCATGGTTTCAGAGAAATCATACTCCATGGTTCGTTGTTCTTGTAAAATGTTGAACGACTACCCCAACTAAAATCTATCCACTCAACAAAAATTATTTCACACCACAGACTCATCTTGGTCAAGATCAATTTGAAATCTATCATGGTTTCAGAGAAATCATACTCCATGGTTCGTTGTTCTTGTAGAATGTTGAGCGACTATCCCAACTAAAATCTATCCACTCAACAAAAATTATTTCAGAGAAATCATAGTCCATGGTTCGTTGTTCTTGTAGAATGTTGAACGACTACCCCAACTAAAATCTATCCACTCAACAAAAATTATTTCAGAGAAATCATACTCCATGGTAAGTTGTTCTTGTAGAATGTTGAACGACTATCCCAACTAAAATCTATCCACTCAACAAAAATTATTTCAGAGAAATCATACTCCATTGTAAGTTGTTCTTGTAGAATGTTGAACGACTACCCCAACTAAAATCTATCCACTCAACAAAAATTATTTCAGAGAAATCATACTCCATAGTTCGTTGTTCTTGTAGAATGTTGAACGACTACCCCAACTAAAATCTATCCACTCAACAAAAATTATTTCACACCACAGACTCATCTTGGTCAGGATCGATTTGAAATCTATCATGGTTTCAGAGAAATCATACTCCATGGTTCGATGTTCTTGTAGAATGTTGAACGACTACCTCAACTAAAATCTATCCACTCAACAAAAATTATTTCACACCACAGACTCATCTTGGTCAGGATCGATTTGAAATCTATCGTGGTTGCAGAGAAATCGTACTCCATGGTAAGTTGTTCTTGTAGAATGTTGAACGACTACCCCAACTAAAATCTATCCACTCAACAAAAATTATTTCACACCACAGACTCATCTTGGTCAGGATCGATTTGAAATCTATCATGGTTGCAGAGAAATCATACTCCATGGTAAGTTGTTCTTGTAGAATGTTGAACGACTACCCCAAATAAAATCTATCCACTCAACAAAAATTATTTCACACCACAGACTCATCTTGGTCAGGATCGATTTGAAATCTATCATGGTTGCAGAGAAATCATACTCCATGGTTCGTTGTTCTTGTAGAATGTTGAACGACTACCCCAACTAAAATCTATCCACTCAACAAAAATTATTTCACACCACAGACTCATCTTGGTCAGGATCGATTTGAAATCTATCATGGTTTCAGAGAAATCATACTCCATGGTTCGTTGTTCTTGTAGAATGTTGAACGACTACCCCAACTAAAATTTATCCACTCAACAAAAATTATTTCAGAGAAATCATAGTCCATGGTAAGTTGTTCTTGTAGAATGTTGAAAGACTACCCCAACTAAAATCTATCCACTCAACAAAAATTATTTCACACCACAGACTCATCTTGGTCAGGATCGGTTTGAAATCTATCATGGTTTCAGAGAAATCATACTCCATGGTTCGTTGTTCTTGTAGAATGTTGAACGACTACCCCAACTAAAATCTATTAACTCAACAAAAATTATTTCAGAGAAATCATACTAAATGGTAAGTTGTTCTTGTAGAATGTTGAACGACTATCGAAACTAAAATCTATCCACTCAACAAAAATTATTTCAGAGAAATCGTACTCCATGGTTCGATGTTCTTGTAGAATGTTGAACGACTACCCCAACTAAAATCTATCCACTCAACAAAAATTATTTCACACCACAGACTCATCTTGGTCAGGATCGATTTGAAATCTATCGTGGTTGCAGAGAAATCATAGTCCATGGTAAGTTGTTCTTGTAGAATGTTGAACGACTATCCCAACTAAAATCTATCCACTCAACAAAAATTATTTCAGAGAAATCATACTCCATGGTAAGTTGTTCTTGTAGAATGTTGAACGACTACCCCAACTAAAATCTATCCACTCAACAAAAATTATTTCAGAGAAATCGTATTCCATGATTCGATGTTCTTGTAGAATGTTGAACGACTACCCCAACTAAAATCTATCCACTCAACAAAAATTATTTCACACCACAGACTCATCTTGGTCAGGATCGATTTGAAATCTATCATGGTTTCAGAGAAATCATAGTCCATGGTAAGTTGTTCTTGTAGAATGTTGAACGACTATCCCAACTAAAATCTATCCACTCAACAAAAATTATTTCAGAGAAATCATACTCCATGGTAAGTTGTACTTGTAGAATGTTGAACGACTACCCCAACTAAAATCTATCCACTCAACAAAAATTATTTCACACCACAGACTCATCTTGGTCAGGATCGATTTGAAATCTATCGTGGTTGCAGAGAAATCGTACTCCATGGTAAGTTGTTCTTGTAGAATGTTGAACGACTACCCCAACTAAAATCTATCCACTCAACAAAAATTATTTCACACCACAGGCTCATCTTGGTCAGGATCGATTTGAAATCTATCATGGTTGCAGAGAAATCATACTCCATGGTAAGTTGTTCTTGTAGAATGTTGAACGACTACCCCAACTAAAATCTATCCACTCAACAAAAATTATTTCACACCACAGACTCATCTTGGTCAGGATCGATTTGAAATCTATCATGGTTGCAGAGAAATCATACTTCATGGTAAGTTGTTCTTGTAGAATGTTGAACGACTACCCCAACTAAAATCTATCCACTCAACAAAAATTATTTCACACCACAAACTCATCTTGGTCAGGATCGATTTGAAATCTATCATGGTTTCAGAGAAATCATACTCCATGGTTCGTTGTTCTTGTAGAATTTTGAACGACTACTCCAACTAAAATCTATCCACTCAACAAAAATTATTTCAGAGAAATCATACTCCATGGTTCGTTGTTCTTGTAGAATGTTGAACGACTACCCCAACTAAAATCTATCCACTCAACAAAAATTATTTCACACCACAGACTCATCTTGGTCATAATCGATTTGAAATCCATCATGGTTTCAGAGAAATCATACTCCATGGTAAGTTGTTCTTGTAGAATGTTGAACGACTACCCCAACTAAAATCTATCCACTCAACAAAAATTATTTCAGAGAAATCATAGTCCATGTTAAGTTGTTCTTGTAGAATGTTGAACGACTACCCCAACTAAAATCTATCCACTCAACAAAAATTATTTCACACCACAGACTCATCTTTATCAGGATCGATTTGAAATCTATCATGGTTTCAGAGAAATCATACTCCATGGTTCGTTGTTCTTGTAGAATGTTGAACGACTACCCCAACTAAAATCTATCCACTCAACAAAAATTATTTCAGAGAAATCATAGTCCATGGTAAGTTGTTCTTGTAGAATGTTGAACGACTACCCCAACTAAAATCTATCCACTCAACAAAAATTATTTCACACCACAGACTCATCTTGGTCAGGATCGATTTGAAATCTATCATGGTTTCAGAGAAATCATACTCCATGGTAAGTTGTTCTTGTAGAATGTTGAACGACTACCCCAACTAAAATCTATCCACTCAACAAAAATTATTTCAGAGAAATCATACTCCATGGTAAGTTGTTCTTGTAGAATGTTGAACGACTATCCCAACTAAAATCTATCCACTCAACAAAAATTATTTCAGAGAAATCATACTCCATGGTTCGTTGTTCTTGTAGAATGTTGAACGACTACCCCAACTAAAATCTATCCACTCAACAAAAATTATTTCAGAGAAATCATACTCCATGGTAAGTTGTTCTTGTAGAATGTTGAACGACTACCCCAACTAAAATCTATCCACTCAACAAAAATTATTTCAGAGAAATCATACTCCATGGTTCGTTGTTCTTGTAGAATGTTGAACGACTACCCCAACTAAAATCTATCCACTCAACAAAAATTATTTCAGAGAAATCATAGTCCATGCTTCGTTGTTCTTGTAGAATGTTGAACGACTACCCCAACTAAAATCTATCCACTCAACAAAAATTATTTCACACCACAGACTCATCTTGGTCAGGATCGATTTGAAATCTATCATGGTTTCAGAGAAATCATACTCCATGGTTCGTTGTTCTTGTAAAATGTTGAACGACTATCCCAACTAAAATCTATCCACTCAACAAAAATTATTTCACACCACAGACTCATCTTGGTCAGGATCGATTTGAAATCTATCATGGTTTCAGAGAAATCATACTCCATGGTAAGTTGTTCTTGTAGAATGTTGAACGACTACCCCAACTAAAATCTATAAACTCAACAAAAATTATTTCAGAGAAATCATACTCCATGATTCGTTGTTCTTGTAGAATGTTGAACGACTACCCCAACTAAAATCTATCCACTCAACAAAAATTATTTCAGAGAAATCATACTCCATGGTAAGTTGTTCTTGTAGAATGTTGAACGACTACCCCAACTAAAATCTATCCACTCAACAAAAATTATTTCAGAGAAATCATACTCCATGGTAAGTTGTTCTTGTAGAATGTTGAACGACTACCCCAACTAAAATCTATCCACTCAACAAAAATTATTTCAGAGAAATCATACTCCATGGTTCGTTGTTCTTGCAGAATGTTGAACGACTATCCCAACTAAAATGTATCCACTCAACAAAAATTATTTCACACCACAGACTCATCTTGGTCAGGATCGATTTGAAATCTATCATGGTTGCAGAGAAATCATACTCCATGGTTCGTTGTTCTTGTAGAATGTTGAACGACTACCCCAACTAAAATCTATCCACTCAACAAAAATTATTTCACACCACAGACTCATCTTGGTCAGGATCGATTTGAAATCTATCATGGTTTCAGAGAAATCATAGTCCATGGTAAGTTGTTCTTGCAGAATGTTGAACGACTATCCCAACTAAAATCTATCCACTCAACAAAAATTATTTCAGAGAAATCATACTCCATGGTAAGTTGTTCTTGTAGAATGTTGAACGACTACCCCAACTAAAATCTATCCACTCAACAAAAATTATTTCAGAGAAATCATACTCCATGGTTCGATGTTCTTGTAGAATGTTGAACGACTACCCCAACTAAAATCTATCCACTCAACAAAAATTATTTCAGAGAAATCATAGTCCATGCTTCGTGTTCTTGTAGAATGTTGAACGACTACCCCAACTAAAATCTATCCACTCAACAAAAATTATTTCACACCACAGACTCATCTTGGTCAGGATCGATTTGAAATCTATCATGGTTTCAGAGAAATCATACTCCATGGTTCGTTGTTCTTGTAAAATGTTGAACGACTATCCCAACTAAAATCTATCCACTCAACAAAAATTATTTCACACCACAGACTCATCTTGGTCAGGATCGATTTGAAATCTATCATGGTTTCAGAGAAATCATACTCCATGGTAAGTTGTTCTTGTAGAATGTTGAACGACTACCCCAACTAAAATCTATCCACTCAACAAAAATTATTTCAGAGAAATCATACTCCATGATTCGTTGTTCTTGTAGAATGTTGAACGACTACCCCAACTAAAATCTATCCACTCAACAAAAATTATTTCAGAGAAATCATACTCCATGGTAAGTTGTTCTTGTAGAATGTTGAACGACTACCCCAACTAAAATCTATCCACTCAACAAAAATTATTTCAGAGAAATCATACTCCATGGTAAGTTGTTCTTGTAGAATGTTGAACGACTACCCCAACTAAAATCTATCCACTCAACAAAAATTATTTCAGAGAAATCATACTCCATGGTTCGTTGTTCTTGCAGAATGTTGAACGACTATCCCAACTAAAATGTATCCACTCAACAAAAATTATTTCACACCACAGACTCATCTTGGTCAGGATCGATTTGAAATCTATCATGGTTGCAGAGAAATCATACTCCATGGTTCGTTGTTCTTGTAGAATGTTGAACGACTACCCCAACTAAAATCTATCCACTCAACAAAAATTATTTCACACCACAGACTCATCTTGGTCAGGATCGATTTGAAATCTATCATGGTTTCAGAGAAATCATAGTCCATGGTAAGTTGTTCTTGCAGAATGTTGAACGACTATCCCAACTAAAATCTATCCACTCAACAAAAATTATTTCAGAGAAATCATACTCCATGGTAAGTTGTTCTTGTAGAATGTTGAACGACTACCCCAACTAAAATCTATCCACTCAACAAAAATTATTTCAGAGAAATCATACTCCATGGTTCGATGTTCTTGTAGAATGTTGAACGACTACCCCAACTAAAATCTATCCACTCAACAAAAATTATTTCACACCACAGACTCATCTTGGTCAGGATCGATTTGAAATCTATCGTGGTTGCAGAGAAATCGTACTCCATGGTAAGTTGTTCTTGTAGAATGTTGAACGACTACCCCAACTAAAATCTATCCACTCAACAAAAATTATTTCACACCACAGACTCATCTTGGTCAGGATCGATTTGAAATCTATCATGGTTGCAGAGAAATCATACTCCATGGTAAGTTGTTCTTGTAGAATGTTGAACGACTACCATAACTAAAATCTATCCACTAAACAAAAATTATTTCAGAGAAATCATACTCCATGGTTCGTTGTTCTTGTAGAATGTTGAACGACTACCCCAACTAAAATCTATCCACTCAACAAATTTTATTTCAGAGAAATCATAGTCCATGGTAAGTTGTTCTTGTAGAATGTTGAACGACTACCCCAACTAAAATCTATCCACTCAACAGAAATTATTTCACACCACAGACTCATCTTGGTCAGGATCGATTTGAAATCTATCATGGTTTCAGAGAAATCATACTCCATGGTTCGTTGTTCTTGTAGAATGTTGAACGACTACCGCAACTAAAATCTATCCACTCAACAAAAATTATTTCACACCACAGACTCATCTTGGTCAGGATCGATTTGAAATCTATCATGGTTGCAGAGAAATCATACTCCATGGTTCGTTGTTCTTGTAGAATGTTGAACGACTACCCCAACTGAAATCTATCCACTCAACAAAAATTATTTCAGAGAAATCATACTCCATGGTTTGTTGTTCTTGTAGAATGTTGAACGACTATCCCAACTAAAATCTATCCACTCAACAAAAATTATTTCACACCACAGACTCATCTTGGTCAGGATCGATTTGAAATCTATCATGGTTGCAGAGAAATCATACTCCATGGTTCGTTGTTCTTGTAGAATGTTGAACGACTACCCCAACTGAAATCTATCCACTCAACAAAAATTATTTCACACCACAGACTCATCTTGGTCAGGATCGATTTGAAATCTATCATGGTTGCAGAGAAATCATACTCCATGGTAAGTTGTTCTTGTAGAATGTTGAACGACTACCCCAACTAAAATCTATCCACTCAACAAAAATTATTTCAGAGAAATCATAGTCCATGGTAAGTTGTTCTTGTAGAATGTTGAACGACTACCCCAACTAAAATCTATCCACTCAACAAAAATTATTTCAGAGAAATCATACTCCATGGTAAGTTGTTCTTGTAGAATGTTGAACGACTACCCCAACTAAAATCTATCCACTCAACAAAAATTATTTCAGAGAAATCATACTCCATGGTTTGTTGTTCTTGTAGAATGTTGAACGACTATCCCAACTAAAATCTATCCACTCAACAAAAATTATTTCACACCACAGACTCATCTTGGTCAGGATCGATTTGAAATCTATCATGGTTGCGGAGAAATCATACTCCATGGTTCGTTGTTCTTGTAGAATGTTGAACGACTACCCCAACTGAAATCTATCCACTCAACAAAAATTATTTCACACCACAGACTCATCTTGGTCAGGATCGATTTGAAATCTAACATGGTTGCAGAGAAATCATACTCCATGGTAAGTTGTTCTTGTAGAATGTTGAACGACTACCAAAACTAAAATCTATCCACTCAACAAAAATTATTTCAGAGAAATCATACTCCATGGTAAGTTGTTCTTGTAGAATGTTGAACGACGACCCCAACTAAAATCTATCCACTCAACAAAAATTATTTCAGAGAAATCATACTCCATGGTTCGTTGTTCCTGTAGAATGTTGAACGACTACCCCAACTAAAATCTATCCACTCAACAAAAATTATTTCAGAGAAATCATACTCCATGATAAGTTGTTCTTGTAGAATGTTGAACGACTACCCCAACTAAAATCTATCCAGTCAACAAAAATTATTTCAGAGAAATCATACTCCATGGTAAGTTGTTCTTGTAGAATGTTGAACGACTACCCCAACTAAAATCTATCCAC
Source organism: Xylota sylvarum (assembly GCA_905220385.1). Lineage (NCBI taxonomy): Eukaryota > Metazoa > Arthropoda > Insecta > Diptera > Syrphidae > Xylota > Xylota sylvarum. The sequence continues at coordinate 197,804 of CAJMZQ010000068.1, read as the reverse complement.
TCAACAAAAATTATTTCAGAGAAATCATACTCCATGGTTCGTTGTTCTTGCAGAATGTTGAACGACTATCCCAACTAAAATCTATCCACTCAACAAAAATTATTTCACACCACAGACAGGATCGATTTGAAATCTATCATGGTTGCAGAGAAATCATACTCCATGGTAAGTTGTTCTTGTAGAATGTTGAACGACTACCCCAACTAAAATCTATCCACTCAACAAAAATTATTTCACACCACAGACTCATCTTGGTCAGGATCGATTTGAAATCTATCATGGTTTCAGAGAAATCATAGTCCATGGTAAGTTGTTCTTGTAGAATGTTGAACGACTACCCCAACTAAAATCTATCCACTCAACAAAAATTATTTCAGAGAAATCATACTGAATGGTTCGTTGTTCTTGTAGGATGTTGAACGACTACCCCAACTAAAATCTATCCACTCAACAAAAATTATTTCAGAGAAATCATACTCCATGGTAAGTTGTTCTTGTAGAATGTTGAACGACTATCCCAACTAAAATCTATCCACTCAACAAAAATTATTTCAGAGAAATCATACTCCATGGTTCGTTGTTCCTGTAGAATGTTGAACGACTACCCCAACTAAAATCTATCCACTCAACAAAAATTATTTCAGAGAAATCATACTCCATGGTAAGTTGTTCTTGTAGAATGTTGAACGACTACCCCAACTAAAATCTATCCACTCAACAAAAATTATTTCAGAGAAATCATACTCCATGGTAAGTTGTTCTTGTAGAATGTTGAACGACTACCCCAACTAAAATCTATCCACTCAACAAAAATTATTTCAGAGAAATCATACTCCATGGTTCGTTGTTCTTGCAGAATGTTGAACGACTATCCCAACTAAAATCTATCCACTCAACAAAAATTATTTCACACCACAGACAGGATCGATTTAAAATCTATCATGGTTTCAGAGAAATCATACTCCATGGTTCGTTGTTCTTGTAGAATGTTGAACGACTACCCCAACTAAAATCTATCCACTCAACAAAAATTATTTCACACCACAGACTCATCTTGGTCAGGATCGATTTGAAATCTATCATGGTTTCAGAGAAATCATAGTCCATGGTAAGTTGTTCTTGTAGAATGTTGAACGACTACCCCAACTAAAATCTATCCACTCAACAAAATTTATTTCAGAGAAATCATACTCCATGGTTCGTTGTTCTTGTAGAATGTTGAACGACTACCCCAACTAAAATCTATCCACTCAACAAAAATTATTTCACACCACAGACTCATCTTTTTCAGGATCGATTTGAAATCTATCATGGTTTCAGAGAAATCATACTCCATGGTAAGTTGTTCTTGTAGAATGTTGAACGCATACTCCATGGTTCGTTGTTCTTGTAGAATGTTGAACGACTACCCCAACTAAAATCTATCCACTCAACAAAAATTATTTCACACCACAGACTCATCTTGGTCACGATCGATTTGAAATCTATCATGGTTTCAGAGAAATCATACTCCATGGTTCGTTGTTCTTGTAAAATGTTGAACGACTACCCCAACTAAAATCTATCCACTCAACAAAAATTATTTCAGAGAAATCATACTCCATGGTAAGTTGTTCTTGTAGAATGTTGAACGACTACCCCAACTAAAATCTATCCACTCAACAAAAATTATTTCAGAGAAATCATACTCCATGGTAAGTTGTTCTTGTAGAATGTTGAACGACTACCCCAACTAAAATCTATCCACTCAACAAAAATTATTTTAGAGAAATCATACTCCATGGTTTGTTGTTCTTGTAGAATGTTGAACGACTATCCCAACTAAAATCTATCCACTCAACAAAAATTAATTCACAAAACAGACTCATCTTGGTCAGGATCGATTTGAAATCTATCATGGTTGCAGAGAAATCATACTCCATGGTTCGTTGTTCTTGTAGAATGTTGAACGACTACCCCAACTAAAATCTATCCACTCAACAAAAATTATTTCACACCACAGACTCATCTTGGTCAGGATCGATTTGAAATCTATCATGGTTGCAGAAAAATCATACTCCATGGTTCGTTGTTCTTGTAAAATGTTGAACGACTATCCCAATTAAAATCTATCCACTCAACAAAAATTATTTCACACCACAGACTCATCTTGGTCAGGATCGATTTGAAATCTATCATGGTTTCAGAGAAATCATACTCCATGGTAAGTTGTTCTTGTAGAATGTTGAACGACTACCAAAACTAAAATCTATCCACTCAACAAAAATTATTTCAGAGAAATCATACTCCATGGTAAGTTGTTCTTGTAGAATGTTGAACGACTATCCCAACTAAAATCGATCCACTCAACAAAAATTATTTCAGAGAAATCATACTCCATGATTCGTTGTTCTTGTAGAATGTTGAACGACTACCCCAACTAAAATCTATCCACTCAACAAAAATTATTTCAGAGAAATCATACTCCATGGTTCGTTGTTCTTGTAGAATGTTGAACGACTATCCCAACTAAAATCTATCCACTCAACAAAAATTATTTCACACCACAGGCTCATCTTGGTCAGGATCGATTTGAAATCTATCATGGTTTCAGAGAAATCATAGTCCATGTTAAGTTGTTCTTGTAGAATGTTGAACGACTATCCCAACTTAAATCTATCCACTCAACAAAGATTATTTCAGAGAAATCATACTCCATGGTAAGGTGTTCTTGTAGAATGTTGAACGACTACCCCAACTAAAATCTATCCACTCAACAAAAATTATTTCAGAGAAATCATACTCCATGGTTCGTTGTTCTTGTAGAATGTTGAACGACTACCCCAACTAAAATCTATCCACTCAACAAAAATTATTTCACACCACAGACTCATCTTGGTCAGGATCGATTTGAAATCTATCATGGTTGCAGAGAAATCATACTCCATGGTAAGTTGTTCTTGTAGAATGTTGAACGACTACCCCAACTAAAATCTATCCACTCAACAAAAATTATTTCACACCACAGACTCATCTTGGTCAGGATCGATTTGAAATCTATCATGGTTGCAGAGAAATCATACTCCATGGTTAGTTGTTCTTGTAGAATGTTGAACGACTACCCCAACTAAAATCTATCCACTCAACAAAAATTATTTCAGAGAAATCATACTCCATGGTAAGTTGTTCTTGTAGAATGTTGAACGACTACCCCAACTAAAATCTATCCACTCAACAAAAATTATTGCAGAGAAATCATACTCCATGGTTCGTTGTTCTTGTAGAATGTTGAACGACTACCCCAACTAAAATCTATCCACTCAACAAAAATTATTTCACACCACAGACTCATCTTGGTCAGGATCGATTTGAAATCTATCATGGTTTCAGAGAAATAATACTCCATGGTTCGTTGTTCTTCTAGAATGTTGAACGACTACCCCTACTAAAATCTATCCACTCAACAAAAATTATTTCAGAGAAATCATAGTCCATGGTAAGTTGTTCTTGTAGAATGTTGAACGACTACCCCAACTAAAATCTATCCACTCAACAAAAATTATTTCACACCACAGACTCATCTTGGTCAGGATCGATTTGAAATCTATCATGGTTTCAGAGAAATCATACTCCATGGTTCGTTGTTCTTGTAGAATGTTGAACGACTACCCCAACTAAAATCTATCCACTCAACAAAAATTATTTCAGAGAAATCATAGTCCATGGTAAGTTGTTCTTGTAGAATGTTGAACGACTACCCCAACTAAAATCTATCCACTCAACAAAAATTATTTCACACCACAGACTCATCTTGGTCAGGATCGATTTGAAATCTATCATGGTTTCAGAGAAATCATACTCCATGGTTCGTTGTTCTTGTAGAATGTTGAACGACTAAACCAAATAAAATCTATCCACTCAACAAAAATTATTTCAGAGAAATCATACTCCATGATTCGTTGTTCTTGTAGAATGTTGAACGACTACCCCAACTAAAATCTATCCACTCAACAAAAATTATTTCAGAGAAATCATACTCCATGGTAAGTTGTTCTTGTAGAATGTTGAACGACTACCCCAACTAAAATCTATCCACTCAACAAAAATTATTTCACACCATAGAATCATCTTGGTCAGGATCGATTTGAAATCTATCATGGTTTCAGAGAAATCATAGTCCATGTTAAGTTGTTCTTGTAGAATGTTGAACGACTATCCCAACTTAAATCTATCCACTCAACAAAAATTATTTCAGAGAAATCATACTCCATGGTAAGGTGTTCTTGTAGAATGTTGAACGACTACCCCAACTAAAATCTATCCACTCAACAAAAATTATTTCAGAGAAATCATACTCCATGGTTCGTTGTTCTTGTAGAATGTTGAACGACTACCCCAACTAAAATCTATCCACTCAACAAAAATTATTTCACACCACAGACTCATCTTGGTCAGGATCGAATTGAAATCTATCATGGTTGCAGAGAAATCATACTCCATGGTAAGTTGTTCTTGTAGAATGTTGAACGACTACCCCAACTAAAATCTATCCACTCAACAAAAATTATTTCACACCACAGACTCATCTTGGTCAGGATCGATTTGAAATCTATCATGGTTGCAGAGAAATCATACTCCATGGTAAGTTGTTCTTGTAGAATGTTGAACGACTACCCCAACTAAAATCTATCCACTCAACAAAAATTATTTCAGAGAAATCATACTCCATGGTAAGTTGTTCTTGTAGAATGTTGAACGACTACCCCAACTAAAATCTATCCACTCAACAAAAATTATTGCAGAGAAATCATACTCCATGGTTCGTTGTTCTTGTAGAATGTTGAACGACTACCCCAACTAAAATCTATCCACTCAACAAAAATTATTTCACACCACAGACTCATCTTGGTCAGGATCGATTTGAAATCTATCATGGTTTCAGAGAAATAATACTCCATGGTTCGTTGTTCTTCTAGAATGTTGAACGACTACCCCTACTAAAATCTATCCACTCAACAAAAATTATTTCAGAGAAATCATAGTCCAAATTAAGTTGTTCTTGTAGAATGTTGAACGACTACCCCAACTAAAATCTATCCACTCAACAAAAATTATTTCACACCACAGACTCATCTTGGTCAGGATCGATTTGAAATCTATCATGGTTTCAGAGAAATCATACTCCATGGTTCGTTGTTCTTGTAGAATGTTGAACGACTACCCCAACTAAAATCTATCCACTCAACAAAAATTATTTCAGAGAAATCATACTCCATGGTAAGTTGTTCTTGTAGAATGTTGAACGACTACCCCAACTAAAATCTATCCACTCAACAAAAATTATTTCACACCACAGACTCATCTTGGTCAGGATCGATTTGAAATCTATCATGGTTTCAGAGAAATCATACTCCATGGTTCGTTGTTCTTGTAGAATGTTGAACGACTACCCCAACTAAAATCTATCCACTCAACAAAAATTATTTCAGAGAAATCATACTCCATTGCTCGTTGTTCTTGTAGAATGTTGAACGACTACCCCAACTAAAATCTATCCACTCAACAAAAATTATTTCACACCACAGACTCATCTTGGTCAGGATCGATTTGAAATTTATCATGGTTTCAGAGAAAACATACTCCATGGTAAGTTGTTCTTATAGAATGTTGAACGACTACCCCAACTAAAATCTATCCACTCAACAAAAATTATTTCACACCACAGACTCATCTTGGTCAGGATCGATTTGAAATCTATCATGGTTGCAGAGAAATCATACTCCATGGTAAGTTGTTCTTGTAGAATGTTGAACGACTACCCCAACTAAAATCTATCCACTCAACAAAAATTGTTTCAGAGAAATCATACTCCATGGTAAGTTGTTCTTGTAGAATGTTGAACGACTACCCCAACTAAAATCTATCCACTCAACAAAAATTATTTCAGAGAAATCGTACTCCATGGTTCGTTGTTCTTGTAGAATGTTGAACGACTACCTCAACTAAAATCTATCCACTCAACAAAAATTATTTCAGAGAAATCATACTCCATGGTTCGTTGTTCTTGTAGAATGTTGAACGACTATCCCAACTAAAATCTATCCACTCAACAAAAATTATTTCACACCACAGACTCATCTTGGTCAGGATCGATTTGAAATCTATCATGGTTGCAGTGAAATCATACTCCATGGTTCGTTGTTCTTGTAAAATGTTGAACGACTATCCCAACTAAAATCTATCCACTCAACAAAAATTATTTCACACCACAGACTCATCTTGGTCAGGATCGATTTGAAATCTATCATGGTTTCAGAGAAATCATACTCCATGGTAAGTTGTTCTTGTAGAATGTTGAACGACTACCCCAACTAAAATCTATCCACTCAACAAAAATTATTTCACACCACAGACTCATCTTGGTCAGGATCGATTTGAAATCTATCATGGTTTCAGAGAAATCATACTCCATGGTTCGTTGTTCTTGTAGAATGTTGAACGACTACCCCAACTAAAATCTATCCACTCAACAAAAATTATTTCACACCACAGACTCATCTTGGTCAGGATCGATTTGAAATCTATCATGGTTGCAGAGAAATCATACTCCATGGTTCGTTGTTCTTGTAAAATGTTGAACGACTATCCCAACTAAAATCTATCCACTCAACAAAAATTATTTCACACCACAGACTCATCTTGGTCAGGATCGATTTGAAATCTATCATGGTTGCAGAGAAATCATACTCCATGGTTCGTTGTTCTTGTAAAATGTTGAACGACTATCCCAACTAAAATCTATCCACTCAACAAAAATTATTTCACACCACAGACTCATCTTGGTCAGGATCGATTTGAAATCCATCATGGTTTCAGAGAAATCATACTCCATGGTAAGTTGTTCTTGTAGAATGTTGAACGACTACCCCAACTAAAATCTATCCACTCAACAAAAATTATTTCAGAGAAATCATACTCCATGGTTCGTTGTTCTTGTAGAATGTTGAACGACTACCCCAACTAAAATCTATCCACTTAACAAAAAATATTTCACACCACAGACTCATCTTGGTCAGGATCGATTTGAAATCTATCATGGTTGCAGAGAAATCATACTCCATGGTAAGTTGTTCTTGTAGAATGTTGAACGACTACCCCAACTAAAATCTATCCACTCAACAAAAATTATTTCAGAGAAATCATACTCCATGGTTCGTTGTTCTTGTAGAATGTTGAACGACTATCCCAACTAAAATCTATCCACTCAACAAAAATTATTTCAGAGAAATCATACTCCATGGTTCGTTGTTCTTGTAGAATGTTGAACGACTACCCCAACTAAAATCTATCCACTCAACAAAAATTATTTCACACCACAGACTCATCTTGGTCAGGATCGATTTGAAATCTATCATGGTTTCAGAGAAATCATAATCCATGGTAAGTTGTTCTTGTAGAATGTTGAACGACTACCCCAACTAAAATCTATCCACTCAACAAAAATTATTTCAGAGAAATCATACTCCATGGTAAGTTGTTCTTGTAGAATGTTGAACGACTATCCCAACTAAAATCTATCCACTCAACAAAAATTATTTCAGAGAAATCATACTCAATGGTTTGTTGTTCTTGTAGAATGCTGAACGACTACCCCAACTAAAATCTATCCACTCAACAAAAATTATTTCAGAGAAATCATACTCCATGGTTCGTTGTTCTTGTAGAATGTTGAACGACTACCCCAACTAAAATCTATCCACTCAACAAAAATTATTTCAGAGAAATCATACTCCATGGTAAGTTGTTCTTGTAGAATGTTGAACGACTATCCCAACTAAAATCTATCCACTCAACAAAATTTATTTCAGAGAAATCATACTCCATGGTAAGTTGTTCTTGTAGAATGTTGAACGAATACCCCAACTAAAATCTATCCACTCAACAAAAATTATTTCAGAGAAATCATACTCCATGGTTCGTTGTTCTTGTAGAATGTTGAACAACTACCCCAACTAAAATCTATCCACTCAACAAAAATTATTTCACACCACAGACTCATCTTGGTCAGGATCGATTTGAAATCTATCATGGTTTCAGAGAAATCATACTCCATGGTAAGTTGTTCTTGTAGAATGTTGAACGACTACCCCAACTAAAATCTATCCACTCAACAAAAATTATTTCAGAGAAATCATACTCCATGGTAAGTTGTTCTTGTAGAATGTTGAACGACTACCCCAACTAAAATCTATCCACTCAACCAAAATTATTTCACACCACAGACTCATCTTGGTCAGGATCGATTTGAAATCTATCATGGTTTCAGAGAAATCATACTCCATGGTAAGTTGTTCTTGTAGAATGTTGAACGACTACCCCAACTAAAATCTATCCACTCAACCAAAATTATTTCAGAGAAATCAAACTCCATGGTAAGTTGTTCTTGTAGAATGTTGAACGACTACCCCAACTAAAATCTATCCACTCAACAAAAATTATTTCACACCACAGACTCATCTTGGTCAGGATCGATTTGAAATCTATCATGGTTTCAGAGAAATCATACTCCATGGTAAGTAGTTCTTGTAGAATGTTGAACGACTGTCCCAACTAAAATTTATCCACTCAACAAAAATTATTTCAGAGAAATCATACTCCATGGTTCGTTGTTCTTGTAGAATGTTGAACGACTATCCCAACTAAAATCTATCCACTCAACAAAAATTATTTCACACCACAGACTCATCTTGGTCAGGATCGATTTGAAATCTATCATGGTTTCCGAGAAATCATACTCCATGGTAAGTTGTTCCTGTAGAATGTTGAACGACTACCCCAACTAAAATCTATCCACTCAACAAAAATTATTTCACACCACAGACTCATCTTGGTCAGGATCGATTTGAAATCTATCATGGTTTCAGAGAAATCATACTCCATGGTAAGTTGTTCTTGTAGAATGTTGAACGACTGTCCCAACTAAAATCTATCCACTCAACAAAAATTATTTCAGAGAAATCATACTCCATGGTAAGTTGTTCTTGTAGAATGTTGAACGACTATCCCAACTAAAATCTATCCACTCAACAAAAATTATTTCACACCACAGACTCATCTTGGTCAGGATCGATTTGAAATCTATCATGGTTTCCGAGAAATCATACTCCATGGTAAGTTGTTCTTGTAGAATGTTGAACGACTACCCCAACTAAAATCTATCCACTCAACAAAAATTATTTCAGAGAAATCATACTCCATGGTTCGTTGTTCTTGTAGAATGTTGAACGACTACCCCAACTAAAATCTATCCACTCAACCAAAATTATTTCACACCACAGACTCATCTTGGTCAGGATCGATTTGAAATCTATCATGGTTTCAGAGAAATCATATTCCATGGTAAGTTGTTCTTGTAGAATGTTGAACGACTATCCCAACTAAAATCTATCCACTCAACAAATATTATTTCAGAGAAATCATACTCCATGGTTCGTAGTTCTTGTAGAATGTTGAGCGACTACCCCAACTAAAATCTATCCACTCAACAAAAATTATTTCAGAGAAATCATACTCCATGGTTCGTTGTTCTTGTAGAATGTTGAACGACTACCCCAACTAAAATCTATCCACTCAACAAAAATTATTTCAGAGAAATCATACTCCATGGTAAGTTGTTCTTGTAGAATGTTGAACGACTACCCCTAACTAAAATCTATCCACTCAACAAAAATTATTTCAGAGAAATCGTACTGCATGGTTCGTTGTTCTTGTAGAATGTTGAACGACTACCCCAACTAAAATCTATCCACTCAACAAAAATTATTTCAGAGAAATCATACTCCATGGTAAGTTGTTCTTGTAGAATGTTGAACGACTATCCCAACTAAAATCTATCCACTCAACAAAAATTATTTCACACCACAGACTCATCTTGGTCAGGAACGATTTGAAATCTATCATGGTTTCAGAGAAATCATACTCCATGGTAAGTTGTTCTTGCAGAATGTTGAACGACTACCCCAACGAAAAACTATCCACTCAACCAAAATTATTTCACACCACAGACTCATCTTGGTCAGGATCGATTTGAAATCTATCATGGTTTCAGAGAAATCATACTCCATGGTAAGTTGTTCTTGTAGAATGTTGAACGACTATTTCAACTAAAATCTATCCACTCAACAAAAATTATTTCAGAGAAATCATACTCCATGGTTCGTTGTTCTTGTAGAATGTTGAACGACTACCCCAACTAAAATCTATCCACTCAACAAAAATTATTTCAGAGAAATCATACTCCATGGTTCATTGTTCTTGTAGAATGTTGAACGACTACCCCAACTAAAATCTATCCACTCAACAAAAATTATTTCACACCACAGACTCATCTTGGTCACAATCGATTTGAAATCTATCATGGTTGCAGAGAAATCATACTCCATGTTTCGTTGTTCTTGTAGAATGTTGAACGACTACCCCAACTAAAATCTATCCACTCAACAAAAATTATTTCACACCACAGACTCATCTTGGTCAGGATCGATTTGAAATCTATCATGGTTTCAGAGAAATCATACTCCATGGTAAGTTGTTCTTGTAGAATGTTGAACGACTACCCCTAACTAAAATCTATATACTCAACAAAAATTATTTCAGAGAAATCATACTCCATGGTTCGTTGTTCTTGTAGAATGTTGAACGACTACCCCAACTAAAATCTATCCACTCAACAAAAATTATTTCACACCACAGACTCATCTTGGTCAGGATCGATTTGAAATCTATCATGGTTTCAGAGAAATCATACTCCATGGTTCGTTGTTCTTGTAGAATGTTGAACGACTACCCCAACTAAAATCTATCCACTCAACAAAAATTATTTCAGAGAAATAATACTCCATGGTTCGTTGTTTTTGTAGAATGTTGAACGACTACCCCAACTAAAATCTATCCACTCAACAAAAATTATTTCACACCACAGACTCATCTTGGTCAGGATCGATTTGAAATCTATCATGGTTGCAGAGAAATCATACTCCATGTTTCGTTGTTCTTGTAGAATGTTGAACGACTGCCCCAACTAAAATCTATCCACTCAACAAAAATTATTTCACACCACAGACTCATCTTGGTCAGGATCGATTTGAAATCTATCATGGTTTCAGAGAAATCATACTCCATGGTAAGTTGTTCTTGTAGAATGTTGAACGACTACCCCAACTAAAATCTATCCACTCAACAAAAATTATTTCAGAGAAATCATACTCCATGGTAAGTTGTTCTTGTAGAATGTTGAACGACTACCCCAACTAAAATCTATCCACTCAACAAAAATTATTTCACACCACAGACTCATCTTGGTCAGGATCGATCTGAAATCTATCATGGTTTCAGAGAAATCATACTCCATGGTAAGTTGTTCTTGTAGAATGTTGAACGACTACCCCTAACTAAAATCTATCCACTCAACAAAATTATTTCAGAGAAATCATACTCCATGGTAAGTTGTTCTTGTAGAATGATGAACGACTACCCCAACTAAAATCTATCCACTCAACAAAAATTATTTCAGAGAAATCATACTCCATGTTAAGTTGTTCTTGTAGAATGTTGAACGACTACCCCAACTAAAATCTATCCACTCAACAAAAATTATTTCACACCACAGACTCATCTTGGTCAGGATCGATCTGAAATCTATCATGGTTTCAGAGAAATCATACTCCATGGTAAGTTGTTCTTGTAGAATGTTGAACGACTACCCCAACTAAAATCTATCCACTCAACAAAAATTATTTCACACCACAGACTCATCTTGGTCAGGATCGATCTGAAATCTATCATGGTTTCAGAGAAATCATACTCCATGGTAAGTTGTTCTTGTAGAATGTTGAACGACTACCCCTAACTAAAATCTATCCACTCAACAAAATTATTTCAGAGAAATCATACTCCATGGTAAGTTGTTCTTGTAGAATGTTGAACGACTACCCCTAACTAAAATCTATCCACTCAACAAAATTATTTCAGAGAAATCATACTCCATGGTAAGTTGTTCTTGTAGAATGATGAACGACTACCCTAACTAAAATCTATCCACTCAACAAAATTATTTCAGAGAAATCATACTCCATGGTAAGTTGTTCTTGTAGAATGTTGAACGACTACCCCAACTAAAATCTATCCACTCAACAAAAATTATTTCAGAGAAATCATACTCCATGTTAAGTTGTTCTTGTAGAATGTTGAACGACTACCCCAGCTAAAATCTATCCACTCAACAAAAATTATTTCAGAGAAATCATACTCCATGGTTCGTTGTTCTTGTAGAATGTTGAACGACTACCCCAACTAAAATCTATCCACTCAACAAAATTATTTCAGAGAAATCATACTCCATTTTTCGTTGTTCTTGTAGAATGTTGAACGACTACCCCAACTAAAATCTATCCACTCAACAAAAATTATTTCAGAGAAATCATACTTTATGGTAAGTTGTTCTTGTAGAATGTTGAACGACTACCCCAACTAAAATCTATCCACTCAACAAAAATTATTTCGGAGAAAGCATACTCCATGGTTCGTTGTTCTTGTAGAATGTTGAACGACTATCCCAACTAAAATCTATCCACTCAACAAAAATTATTTCAGAGAAATCATACTCCATGGTAAGTTGTTCTTGTAGAATGTTGAACGACTACCCCAACTAAAATCTATCCACTCAAAAAAAATTATTTCACACCACAGACTCATCTTGGTCAGGATCGATTTGAAATCTATCATGGTTTCAGAGAAATCATACTCCATGGTAAGTTGTTCTTGTAGAATGTTGAACGACTACCCCAACTAAAATCTATCCACTCAACAAAAATTATTTCAGAGAAATCATACTCCATGGTAAGTTGTTCTTGTAGAATGTTGAACGACTACCCCAACTAAAATCTATCCACTCAACAAAAATTATTTCACACCACAGACTCATCTTGGTCAGGATCGATCTGAAATCTATCATGGTTTCAGAGAAATCATACTCCATGGTAAGTTCTTCTTGTAGAATGTTGAACGACTACCCCTAACTAATATCTATGAACTCAAGAAAAATTATTTCACACCACAGACTCATTTTGGTCAGGATCGATTTGAAATCTATCATGGTTTCAGAGAAATCATACTCCATGGTAAGTTGTTCTTGTAGAATGTTGAACGACTACCCCAACTAAAATCTATCCACTCAACAAAAATTATTTCAGAGAAATCATACTATATGGTTCGTTGTTCTTGTAGAATGTTGAACGACTACCCAACTAAAATCTATCCACTCAACAAAAATTATTTCACACCACAGACTCATCTTGGTCAGGATCGATTTGAAATCTATCATGGTTTCAGAGAAATCATACTCCATGGTAAGTTGTTCTTGTAGAATGTTGAACGACTATCCCAACTAAAATCTATCCACTCAACAAAAATTATTTCACACCACAGACTCATCTTGGTCAGGATCGATTTGAAATCTATCATGGTTTCAGAGAAATCATACTCCATGGTAAGTTGTTCTTGTAGAATGTTGAACGACTACCCCTAACTAAAATCTATCCACTCAACAAAAATTATTTGAGAGAAATCATACTCCATGGTTCGTTGTTCTTGTAGAATGTTGAACGACTACCCCAACTAAAATCTATCCACTCAACAAAAATTATTTCAGAGAAATCATACTCCATGGTAAGTTGTTCTTGTAGAATGTTGAACGACTACCCCAACTAAAATCTATCCACTCAACAAAAATTATTTCAGAGAAATCATACTCCATGGTTCGTTGTTCTTGTAGAATGTTGAACGACTACCCCAACTAAAATCTATCCACTCAACAAAAATTATTTCAGAGAAATCATACTCCATGGTAAGTTGTTCTTGTAGAATGTTGAACGACTACCCCAACTAAAATCTATCCACTCAACAAAAATTATTTCAGAGAAAGCATACTCCATGGTTCGTTGTTCTTGTAGAATGTTGAACGACTACCCCAACTAAAATCTATCCACTCAACAAAAATTATTTCAGAGAAATCATACTCCATGGTAAGTTGTTCTTGTAGAATGTTGAACGACTACCCCAACTAAAATCTATCCACTCAACAAAAATTATTTCGGAGAAAGCATACTCCATGGTTCGTTGTTCTTGTAGAATGTTGAACGACTACCCCAACTAAAATCTATCCACTCAACAAAAATTATTTCAGAGAAATCATACTCCATGGTAAGTTGTTCTTGTAGAATGTTGAACGACTACCCCAACTAAAATCTATCCACTCAACAAAAATTATTTCACACCACAGACTCATCTTGGCCAGGAGCGATCTGAAATCTATCATGGTTTCAGAGAAATCATACTCCATGGTTCGTTGTTCTTGTAGAATGTTGAACGACTACCCCAACTAAAATCTATCCACTCAACAAAAATTATTTCACACCACAGACTCATCTTGGTCAGGATCGATTTGAAATCTATCATGGTTTCAGAGAAATCATACTCCATGGTAAGTTGTTCTTGTAGAATGTTGAACGACTACCCCAACTAAAATCTATCCACTCAACAAAAATTATTTCACACCACAGACTCATCTTCGTCAGGATCGATTTGAAATCTATCATGGTTTCAGAGAAATCATACTCCATGGTTCGTTGTTCTTGTAGAATGTTGAACGACTATCCCAACTAAAATCTATCCACTCAACAAAAATTATTTCACACCACAGACTCATCTTGGTCAGGATCGATTTTAAATCTATCATGGTTTCAGAGAAATCATACTCCATGGTAAGTTGTTCTTGTAGAATGTTGAACGACTACCCCAACTAAAATCTATCCACTCAAAAAAAATTATTTCACACCACAGACTCATCTTGGTCAGGATCGATTTGAAATCTATCATGGTTTCAGAGAAATCATACTCCATGGTAAGTTGTTCTTGTAGAATGTTGAACGACTACCCCAACTAAAATCTATCCACTCAACAAAAATTATTTCAGAGAAATCATACTCCATGGTAAGTTGTTCTTGTAGAATGTTGAACGACTACCCCAACTAAAATCTATCCACTCAACAAAAATTATTTCACACCACAGACTCATCTTGGTCAGGATCGATCTGAAATCTATCATGGTTTCAGAGAAATCATACTCCATGGTAAGTTCTTCTTGTAGAATGTTGAACGACTACATCTAACTAATATCTATCCACTCAACAAAAATTATTTCACACCACAGACTCATTTTGGTCAGGATCGATTTGAAATCTATCATGGTTTCAGAGAAATCATACTCCATGGTAAGTTGTTCTTGTAGAATGTTGAACGACTACCCCAACTAAAATCTATCCACTCAACAAAAATTATTTCAGAGAAATCATACTCCATGGTTCGTTGTTCTTGTAGAATGTTGAACGACTACCCAACTAAAATCTATCCACTCAACAAAAATTATTTCACACCACAGACTCATCTTGGTCAGGATCGATTTGAAATCTATCATGGTTTCAGAGAAATCATACTCCATGGTTCGTTGTTCTTGTAGAATGTTGAACGACTATCCCAACTAAAATCTATCCACTCAACAAAAATTATTTCACACCACAGACTCATCTTGGTCAGGATGGATTTGAAATCTATCATGGTTTCAGAGAAATCATACTCCATGGTAAGTTGTTCTTGTAGAATGTTGAACGACTACCCCTAACTAAAATCTATCCACTCAACAAAAATTATTTCAGAGAAATCATACTCCATGGTTCGTTGTTCTTGTAGAATGTTGAACGACTACCCCAACTAAAATCTATCCACTCAACAAAAATTATTTCAGAGAAATCATACTCCATGGTAAGTTGTTCTTGTAAAATGTTGAACGACTACCCCAACTAAAATCTATCCACTCAACAAAAATTATTTCAGAGAAATCATACTCCATGGTTCGTTGTTCTTGTAGAATGTTGAACGACTACCCCAACTAAAATCTATCCACTCAACAAAAATTATTTCAGAGAAATCATACTCCATTTTTCGTTGTTCTTGTAGAATGTTGAACGACTACCCCAACTAAAATCTATCCACTCAACAAAAATTATTTCAGAGAAATCATACTCCATGGTTCGTTGTTCTTGTAGAATGTTGAACGACCACCCCAACTAAAATCTATCCACTCAACAAAAATTATTTCAGAGAAAGCATACTCCATGGTTCGTTGTTCTTGTAGAATGTTGAACAACTACCCCAACTAAAATCTATCCACTCAACAAAAATTATTTCAGAGAAATCATACTCCATGGTAAGTTGTTCTTGTAGAATGTTGAACGACTACCCCAACTAAAATCTATCCACTCAACAAAAATTATTTCACACCACAGACTCATCTTGGTCAGGATCGATTTGAAATCTATCATGGTTTCAGAGAAATCATACTCCATGGTTCGTTGTTCTTGTAGAATGTTGAACAACTACCCCAACTAAAATCTATCCACTCAACAAAAATTATTTCACACCACAGACTCATCTTGGTCAGGATCGATTTGAAATCTATCATGGTTTCAGAGAAATCATACTCCATGGTTCGTTGTTCTTGTAGAATGTTGAACGACTACCCCAACTAAAATCTATCCACTCAACAAAAATTATTTCAGAGAAATCATACTCCATGGTAAGTTGTTCTTGTAGAATGTTGAACGACTACCCCAACTAAAATCTATCCACTCAACAAAAATTATTTCAGAGACATCATACTCCATGGTTCGTTGTTCTTGTAGAAGGTTGAACGACTACCCCAACTAAAATCTATCCACTCAACAAAAAATATTTCACACCACAGACTCATCTTGGTCAGGATCGATTTGAAATCTATCATGGTTTCAGAGAAATCATACTCCATGGTTCGTTGTTCTTGTAGAATGTTGAACGACTATCCCAACTAAAATCTATCCACTCAACAAAAATTATTTCACACCACAGACTCATCTTGGTCAGGATCGATCTGAAATCTATCATGGTTTCAGAGAAATCATACTCCATGGTAAGTTGTTCTTGTAGAATGTTGAACGACTACCCCTAACTAAAATATATCCACTCAACAAAAATTATTTCACACCACAGACTCATCTTGGTCAGGATCGATTTGAAATCTATCATGGTTGCAGAGAAATCATACTCCATGGTAAGTTGTTCTTGCAGAATGTTGAACGACTACCCCTAACTAAAATCTATCCACTCAACAAAAATTATTTCAGAGAAATCATACTCCATGGTTCGTTGTTCTTGTAGAATGTTGAACGACTACCCCAACTAAAATCTATCCACTCAACAAAAATTATTTCAGAGAAATCATACTCCATGGTAAGTTGTTCTTGTAGAATGTTGAACAACTACCCCAATTAAAATCTATTCACTCAACAAAAATTATTTCACACCACAGACTCATCTTGGTCAGGATCGATTTGAAATCTATCATGGTTTCAGAGAAATCATACTCCATGGTAAGTTGTTCTTGTAGAATGTTGAACGACTACAACTAACTAAAATCTATCCACTCAACAAAAATTATTTCACACCACAGACTCATCTTGGTCAGGATCGATTTGAAATCTATCATGGTTTCAGAGAAATCATACTCCATGGTAAGTTGTTCTTGTAGAATGTTGAACGACTACCCCAACTAAAATCTATCCACTCAACAAAAATTATTTCACACCACAGACTCATCTTTTTCAGGATCGATTTGAAATCTATCATGGTTTCAGAGAAATCATACTCCATGGTTCGTTGTTCTTGTAAAATGTTGAACGACTATCCCAACTAAAATCTATCCACTCAACAAAAATTATTTCAGAGAAATCATACTCCATGGTTCGTTGTTCTTGTAGAATGTTGAACAACTACCCCAACTAAAATCTATCCACTCAACAAAAATTATTTCACACCACAGACTCATCTTAATCAGGATCGATTTGAAATCTATCAAGGTTTCAGAGAAATCATACTCCATGGTAAGTTGTTCTTGTAGAATGTTGAACGACTACCCCAACTAAAATCTATCCACTCAACAAAAATTATTTCAGAGAAATCATAGTCCATGGTAAGTTGTCCTTGTAGAATGTTGAACGACTACCCCAACTAAAATCTATCCACTCAACAAAAATTATTTCAGAGAAATCATACTCCATGGTTCGTTGTTCTTGTAGAATGTTGAACGACTACCCCAACTAAAATCTATCCACTCAACAAAAATTATTTCAGAGAAATCATACTCCATGGTTCGTTGTTCTTGTAGAATGTTGAACGACTACCAAAACTAAAATCTATCCACTCAACAAAAATTATTTCACACCACAGACTCATCTTGGTCAGGATCGATTTGAAATCTATCATGGTTTCAGAGAAATCATACTCCATGGTTCGTTGTTCTTGTAGAATGTTGAACGACTACCCCAACTAAAATCTATCCACTTAACAAAAATTATTTCAGAGAAATCATACTCCATGGTTCGTTGTTCTTGTAGAATGTTGAACGACTACCCCAACTAAAATCTATCCACTCAACAAAAATTATTTCAGAGAAATCATACTCCATGGTTCGTTGTTCTTGTAGAATGTTGAACGACTACCCCAACTAAAATCTATCCACTCAACAAAAATTATTTCACACCACAGACTCATCTTGGTCAGGATCGATTTGAAATCTATCATGGTTTCAGAGAAATCATACTCCATGGTTCGTTGTTCTTGTAGAATGTTGAACGACTATCCCAACTAAAATCTATCCACTCAACAAAAATTATTTCACACCACAGACTCATCTTGGTCAGGATCGATTTGAAATCTATCATGGTTTCAGAGAAATCATACTCCATGGTAAGTTGTTCTTGTAGAATGTTGAACGACTACCCCTAACTAAAATCTATCTACTCAACAAAAATTATTTCAGAGAAATCATACTCCATGGTTCGTTGTTCTTGTAGAATGTTGAACGACTACCCCAACTAAAATCTATCCACTCAACAAAAATTATTTCAGAGAAATCATACTCCATGGTAAGTTGTTCTTGTAGAATGTTGAACGACTACCCCAACTAAAATCTATCCACTCAACAAAAATTATTTCACACCACAGACTCATCTTGGTCAGGATCGATTTGAAATCTATCATGGTTTCAGAGAAATCATACTCCATGGTTCGTTGTTCTTGTAAAATGTTGAACGACTATCCCAACTAAAATCTATCCACTCAACAAAAATTATTTCAGAGAAATCATACTCCATGGTTCGTTGTTCTTGTAGAATGTTGAACGACTACCCCAACTAAAATCTATCCACTCAACAAAAATTATTTCACACCACAGACTCATCTTGGTCAGGATCGATTTGAAATCTATCATGGTTTCAGAGAAATCAAACTCCATGGTAAGTTGTTCTTGTAGAATGTTGAACGACTACCCCAACTAAAATCTATCCACTCAACAAAAATTATTTCAGAGAAATCATAGTCCATGGTAAGTTGTTCTTGTAGAATGTTGAACGACTACCCCAACTAAAATCTATCCACTCAACAAAAATTATTTCAGAGAAATCATACTCCATGGTTCGTTGTTCTTGTAGAATGTTGAACGACTACCCCAACTAAAATCTATCCACTCAACAAAAATTATTTCAGAGAAATCATACTCCATGGTTCGTTGTTCTTGTAGAATGTTGAACGACTACCCCAACTAAAATCTATCCACTCAACAAAAATTATTTCACACCACAGACTCATCTTGGTCAGGATCGATTTGAAATCTATCATGGTTTCAGAGAAATCATACTCCATGGTTCGTTGTTCTTGTAGAATGTTGAACGACTACCCCAACTAAAATCTATCTACTCAACAAAAATTATTTCACACCACAGACTCATCTTGGTCAGGATCGATTTGAAATCTATCATGGTTTCAGAGAAATCATACTCCATGGTAAGTTGTTCTTGTAGAATGTTGAACGACTACCCCAACTAAAATCTATCCACTCAACAAAAATTATTTCACACCACAGACTCATCTTGGTCAGGATCGATTTGAAATCTATCATGGTTTCAGAGAAATCATACTCCATGGTTCGTTGTTCTTGTAGAATGTTGAACGACTACCCCAACTAAAATCTATCCACTCAACAAAAATTATTTCACACCACAGACTCATCTTGGTCAGGATCGATTTGAAATCTATCCTGGTTGCAGAGAAATCATACTCCATGGTAAGTTGTTCTTGTAGAATGTTGAACGACTACCCCAACTAAAATCTATCCACTCAACAAAAATTATTTCAGAGAAATCATACTCCATGGTTCGTTGTTCTTGTAGAATGTTGAACGACTATCCCAACTAAAATCTATCCACTCAACAAAAATTATTTCAGAGAAATCATACTCCATGGTAAGTTGTTCTTGTAGAATGTTGAACGACTACCTCAACTAAAATCTATCCACTCAACAAAAATTATTTCACACCACAGACTCATCTTGGTCAAGACCGATTTGAAATCTATCATGGTTTCAGAGAAATCATACTCCATGGTAAGTTGTTCTTGTAGAATGTTGAACGACTACCCCTAACTAAAATCTATCCACTCAACAAAAATTATTTCACACCACAGACTCATCTTGGTCAGGATCGATTTGAAATCTATCATGGTTTCAGAGAAATCATAGTCCATGGTAAGTTGTTCTTGAAGAATGTTGAACGACTACCCCAACTAAAATCTATCCACTCAACAAAAATTATTTCACACCACAGACTCATCTTGGTCAGGATCGATTTGAAATCTATTATGGTTTCAGAGAAATCATAGTCCATGGTTCGCTGTTCTTGTAGAATGTTGAACGACTACCCCTAACTAAAATCTATCTACTCAACAAAAATTATTTCACACCACAGACTCATCTTGGTCAAGATCGATTTGAAATCTATCATGGTTTCAGAGAAATCATACTCCATGGTTCGTTCTTCTTGTAGAATGTTGAACGACTACCCCAACTAAAATCTATCCACTCAACAAAAATTATTTCAGAGAAATCATACTCCATGGCAAGTTGTTCTTGTAGAATGATGAACGACTATCCCAACTAAAATCTATCCACTCAACAAAAATTATTTCACACCACAGACTCATCTTGGTCAGGATCGATTTGAAATCTATCATGGTTTCAGAGAAATCATACTCCATGGTTCGTTGTTCTTGTAGAATGTTGAACGACTACCCCAACTAAAATCTATACAGTCAACAAAAATTATTTCACACCACAGACTCATCTTGGTCAGGATCGATTTGAAATCTATCATGGTTGCAGAGAAATCATACTCCATGGTTCGTTGTTCTTGTAGAATGTTGAACGACTACCCCAACTAAAATCTATCCACTCAACAAAAATTATTTCACAGAAATCATACTCCATGGTTCGTTGTTCTTGTAGAATGTTGAACGACTACCCCAACTAAAATCTATCCACTCAACAAAAATTATTTCACACCACTGACTCATCTTGGTCAGGATCGATTTTAAATCTATCATGGTTTCAGAGAAATCATACTCCATGGTTCGTTGTTCTTGTAGAATGTTGAACGACTACCCCAACTAAAATCTATCCACTCAACAAAAATTATTTCACACCACAGACTCATCTTGGTCAGGATCGATTTGAAATCTATCATGGTTGCAGAGAAATCATACTCCATGGTAAGTTGTTCTTGTAGAATGTTGAACGACTACCCCAACTAAAATCTATCCACTCAACAAAAATTATTTCACACCACAGACTCATCTTGGTCAGGATCGATTTGAAATCTATCATGGTTTCAGAGAAATCATACTCCATGGTAAGTTGTTCTTGTAGAATGTTGAACGACTACCCCAACTAAAATCTATCCACTCAACAAAAATTATTTCAGAGAAATCATACTCCATGGTTCGTTGTTCTTGTAGAATGTTGAACGACTATCCCAACTAAAATCTATCCACTCAACAAAAATTATTTCAGAGAAATCGTACTCCATGTTTCGATGTTCTTGTAGAATGTTGAACGACTACCCCAACTAAAAACTATCCACTCAACAAAAATTATTTCAGAGAAATCATAGTCCATGGTAAGTTGTTCTTGTAGAATGTTGAACGACTACCCCAACTAAAATCTATCCACTCAACAAAAATTATTTCACACCACAGACTCATCTTGGTCAAGATCGATTTGAAATCTATCATGGTTTCAGAGAAATCATACTCCATGGTTCGTTCTTCTTGTAGAATGTTGAACGACTACCCCAACTAAAATCTATCCACTCAACAAAAATTATTTCAGAGAAATCATACTCCATGGCAAGTTGTTCTTGTAGAATGATGAACGACTATCCCAACTAAAATCTATCCACTCAACAAAAATTATTTCACACCACAGACTCATCTTGGTCAGGATCGATTTGAAATCTATCATGGCTTCAGAGAAATCATACTCCATGGTAAGTTGTTCTTGTAGAATGTTGAACGACTACCCCAACTAAAATCTATTCAGTCAACAAAAATTATTTCACACCACAGACTCATCTTGGTCAGGATCGATTTGAAATCTATCATGGTTTCAGAGAAATCATACTCCATGGTTCGTTGTTCTTGTAAAATGTTGAACGACTATCCCAACTAAAATCTATCCACTCAACAAAAATTATTTAAGAGAAATCATACTCCATGGTTCGTTGTTCTTGTAGAATGTTGAACGCCCACCCCAACTAAAATCTATCCACTCAACAAAAATTATTTCACACCACAGACTCATCTTGGTCAGGATCGATTTGAAATCTATCATGGTTTCAGAGAAATCATACTCCATGGTAAGTTGTTCTAGTAGAATGTTGAACGACTACCCCTATCTAAAATCTATCCACTCAACAAAAATTATTTCACACCACAGACTCATCTTGGTCAGGATCGATTTGAAATCTATCATGGTTTCAGAGAAATCATAGTCCATGGTAAGTTGTTCTTGTAGAATGTTGAACGACTACCCCCAACTAAAATCTATCCACTCAACAAAAATTATTTCACACCACAGGCTCATCTTGGTCAGGATCGATTTGAAATCTATCATGGTTTCAGAGAAATCATAGTCCATGGTTCGTTGTTCTTGTAGAATGTTGAACGACTACCCCTAAATAAAATCTGTCCACTCAACAAAAATTATTTCACACCACAGACTCATCTTGGTCAGGATCGATTTGAAATCTATCATGGTTTCAGAGAAATCATAGTCCATGGTAATTTGTTCTTGCAGAATGTTGAACGACTACCCCTAACTAAAATCTATCCACTCAACAAAAATAATTTCACACCACAGACTAATCTTGGTCAGGATCGATTTGAAATCTATCATGGTTTCAGAGAAATCATACTCCATGGTAAGTTGTTCTTGTAGAATGTTGAGCGACTATCCCAACTAAAATCTATCCACTCAACAAAAATTATTTCAGAGAAATCATACTCCATTGTAAGTTGTTCTTGTAGAATGTTGAACGACTACCCCAACTAAAATCTATCCACTCAACAAAAATTATTTCACACCACAGACTCATCTTGGTCAGGATCGATTTGAAATCTATCATGGTTTCAGAGAAATCATAGTCCATGGTAAGTTGTTCTTGTAGAATGTTGAACGACTACCCCTAACTCAAATCTATCCACTCAACAAAAATTATTTCACACCACAGACTCATCTTGGTCAGGATCGATTTGAAATCTATCATGGTTTCAGAGAAATCATAGTCCATGGTAAGTTGTTCTTGTAGAATGTTGAACGACTACCCCAACTAAAATCTATCCACTCAACAAAAATTATTTCACACCACAGACTCATCTTGGTCAGGATCGATTTGAAATCTATCATGGTTTCAGAGAAATCATACTCCATGGTAAGTTGTTCTAGTAGAACGTTGAACGACTACCCCTATCTAAAATCTATCCACTCAACAAAAATTATTTCACACCACAGACTCATCTTGGTCAGGATCGATTTGAAATCTATCATGGTTTCAGAGAAATCATAGTCCATGGTAAGTTGTTCTTGTAGAATGTTGAACGACTACCCCTAACTAAAATCTATCCACTCAACAAAAATTATTTCACACCACAGACTCATCTTGGTCAGGATCGATTTGAAATCTATCATGGTTGCAGAGAAATCATACTCCATGGTTCGTTGTTCTTGTAGAATGTTGAACGACTACCCCAATTAAAATCTATCCACTCAACAAAAATTATTTCACACCACAGGCTCATCTTGGTCAGGATCGATTTGAAATCTATCATGGTTTCAGAGAAATCATAGTCCATGGTTCGTTGTTCTTGTAGAATGTTGAACGACTACCCCTAAATAAAATCTGTCTACTCAACAAAAATTATTTCACACCACAGACTCATCTTGGTCAGGATCGATTTGAAATCTATCATGGTTTCAGAGAAATCATAGTCCATGGTAAGTTGTTCTTGTAGAATGTTGAACGACTACCCCTAACTAAAATCTATCCACTCAACAAAAATTATTTCACACCACAGTCTCATCTTGGTCAGGATTGATTTGAAATCTATCATGGTTTCAGAGAAATCATACTCCATGGTAAGTTGTTCTTGTAGAATGTTGAGCGACTATCCCAACTAAAATCTATATACTCAACAAAAATTATTTCAGAGAAATCATACTCCATGGTAAGTTGTTCTTGTAGAATGTTGAACGACTACCCCAACTAAAATCTATCCACTCAACAAAAATTATTTCACACCACAGACTCACCTTGGTCAGGATCGATTTGAAATCTATCATGGTTTCAGAGAAATCATAGTCCATGTTAAGTTGTTCTTGTAGAATGTTGAAGGACTACCCCTAACTAAAATCTATCCACTCAACAAAAATTATTTCACACCACAGACTCATCTTGGTCAGGATCGATTTGAAATCTATCATGGTTGCAGAGAAATTATACTCCATGGTTCGTTGTTCTTGTAGAATGTTGAACGACTACCCCTAACTAAAATCTGTCCACTCAACAAAAATTATTTCACACCACAGACTCATCTTGGTCAGGATCGATTTGAAATCTATCATGGTTTCAGAGAAATCATAGTCCATGGTAAGTTGTTCTTGTAGAATGTTGAACGACTACCCCTAACTAAAATCTATCCACTCAACAAAAATTATTTCACACCACAGACTCATCTTGGTCAGGATCGATTTGAAATCTATTATGGTTTCAGAGAAATCATACTCCATGGTAAGTTGTTCTTGTAGAATGTTGAACGACTATCCCAACTAAAATCTATCCACTCAACAAAAATTATTTCAGAGAAATCATACTCCATGGTAATTTGTTCTTGTAGAATGTTGAACGACTATCCCAACTAAAATCTATCCACTCAACAAAAATTATTTCACACCACAGACTCATCTTGGTCAGGATCGATTTGAATTCTATCATGGTTTCAGAGAAATCATACTCCATGGTAAGTTGTTCTTGTAGAATGTTGAACGACTAACCCAACTAAAATCTATCCACTCAACAAAAATTATTTCACACCACAGACTCATCTTGGTCAGGATCGATTTGACATCTATCATGGTTTCAGAGAAATCATACTCCATGGTTCGTTGTTCTTGTAAAATGTTGAACGACTATCCCAACTAAAATTTATCCACTCAACAAAAATTATTTCAGAGAAATCATACTCCATGGTTCGTTGTTGTTGTAGAATGTTGAACGACTACCCCAACTAAAATCTATCCACTCAACAAAAATTATTTCAGAGAAATCATACTCCATGGTTCGTTGATCTTGTAGAATGTTGAACGACTATCCCAACTAAAATCTATCCACTCAACAAAAATTATTTCAGAGAAGTCATACTCCATGGTTCGTTGTTCTTGTAAAATGTTGAACGACTACCCCAACTAAAATCTATCCACTCAACAAAAATTATTTCACACCACACACTCATCTTGGTCAGGATCGATTTGAAATCTATCATGGTTTCAGAGAAATCATACTCCATGGTAAGTTGTTCTTGTAGAATGTTGAACGACTACCCCAACTAAAATCTATCCACTCAACCAAAATTCTTTCACACCACAGACTCATCTTGGTCAGGATCGATTTGAAATCTATCATGGTTTCAGAGAAATCATACTCCATGGTTCGTTGTTCTTGTAGAATGTTGAACGACTACCCCAACTAAAATCTATCCACTCAACAAAAATTATTTCAGAGAAATCATACTCCATGGTAAGTCGTTCTTGTAGAATGTTGAACGACTACCCCAACTAAAATCTATCCATTCAACAAAAATTATTTCACACCACAGACTCATCTTGGTCAGGATCGATTTGAAATCTATCATGGTTGCAGAGAAATCATACTCCATGGTTCGTTGTTCTTGTAGAATGTTGAACGACTATCCCAACTAAAATCTATCCACTCAACAAAAATTATTTCACACCACAGACTCATCTTGGTCAGGATCGATTTGAAATCTATCATGGTTTCAGAGAAATCATACTCCATGGTTCGTTGTTCTTGTAGAATGTTGAACGACTATCCCAAATAAAATCTATCCACTCAACAAAAATTATTTCACACCACAGACTCATCTTGGTCAGGATCGATTTGAAATCTATCATGGTTTCAGAGAAATCATACTCCATGGATCGTTGTTCTTGTAAAATGTTGAACGACTATCCCAACTAAAATCTATCCACTCAACAAAAATTATTTCACACCACAGACTCATCTTGATCAGGATCGATTTGAAATCTATCATGGTTTCAGAGAAATCATACTCCATGGTAAGTTGTTCTTGTAGAATGTTGAACGACTACCCCAACTAAAATCTATCCACTCAACCAAAATTCTTTCACACCACAGACTCATCTTGGTCAGGATCGATTTGAAATCTATCATGGTTTCAGAGAAATCATACTCCATGGTTCGTTGTTCTTGTAGAATGTTGAACGACTACCCCAACTAAAATCTATCCACTCAACAAAAATTATTTCAGAGAAATCATACTCCATGGTAAGTCGTTCTTGTAGAATGTTGAACGACTACCCCAACTAAAATCTATCCATTCAACAAAAATTATTTCACACCACAGACTCATCTTGGTCAGGATCGATTTTGAAATCTATCATGGTTGCAGAGAAATCATACTCCATGGTTCGTTGTTCTTGTAGAATGTTGAACGACTATCCCAACTAAAATCTATCCACTCAACAAAAATTATTTCACACCACAGACTCATCTTGGTCAGGATCGATTTGAAATCTATCATGGTTTCAGAGAAATCATACTCCATGGTTCGTTGTTCTTGTAGAATGTTGAACGACTATCCCAACTAAAATCTATCCACTCAACAAAAATTATTTCAGAGAAATCATAGTCCATGGTAAGTTGTTCTTGTAGAATGTTGAACGACTACCTCAACTAAAATCTATCCACTCAACAAAAATTATTTCACACCACACACTCATCTTGGTCAGGATCGATTTGAAATCTATCATGGTTTCAGAGAAATCATACTCCATGATTCGTTGTTCTTGTAAAATGTTGAACGACTACCCCAACTAAAATCTATCCACTCAACAAAAATTATTTCAGAGAAATCATACTCCATGCTTCGTTGTTTCTTGTAGAATGTTGAACGACTACCCCAACTAAAATCTATCCACTCAACAAAAATTATTTCAGAGAAATCATACTCCATGGTAAGTTGTTCTTGTAGAATGTTGAACGACTATCCCAACTAAAGTCTATCCACTCAACAAAAATTATTTCAGAGAAATCATACTCCATGGTTCGTTGTTCTTGTAAATGTTGAACGACTACCCCAACTAAAATCTATCCACTCAACAAAAATTATTTCACACCACAGACTCATCTTGGTTAGGATCGATTTGAAATCTATCATTGTTTCAGAGAAATCATACTCCATGGTAAGTTGTTCTTGTAGAATGTTGAACGACTACCCCAACTAAAATCTATCCACTCAACAAAAATTATTTCACACCACAGACTCATCTTGGTCAGGATCGATTTGAAATCTAATCATGGTTTCAGAGAAATCATACTCCATGGTAAGTTGTTCTTGTAGAATGTTGAACGACTACCCCAACTAAAATCTATCCACTCAACCAAAATTATTTCACACCACAGACTCATCTTGGTCAGGATCGATTTGAAATCTATCATGGTTTCAGAGAAATCATACTCCATGGTTCGCTGTTCTTGTAGAATGTTGAACGACTACCCCAACTAAAATCTATCCACTCAACAAAAATTATTTCAGAGAAATCATACTCCATGGTAAGTTGTTCTTGTAGAATGTTGAACGACTACCCCAACTAAAATCTATCCATTCAACAAAAATTATTTCACACCACAGACTCATCTTGGTCAGGATCGATTTGAAATCTATCATGGTTGCAGAGAAATCATACTCCATGGTTCGTTGTTCTTGTAGAATGTTGAACGACTATCCCAACTAAAATCTATCCACTCAACAAAAATTATTTCACACCACAGACTCATCTTGGTCAGGATCGATTTGAAATCTATCATGGTTTCAGAGAAATCATACTCCATGGTAAGTTGTTCTTGTAGAATGTTGAACGACTATCCCAACTAAAATCTATCCACTCAACAAAAATTATTTCACACCACAGACTCATCTTGGTCAGGATCGATTTGAAATCTATCATGGTTTCAGAGAAATCATACTCCATGGTTCGTTGTTCTTGTAAAATGTTGAACGACTATCCCAACTAAAATCTATCCACTCAACAAAAATTATTTCACACCACAGACTCATCTTGGTCAGGATCGATTTGAAATCTATCATGGTTTCAGAGAAATCATAGTCCATGGTAAGTTGTTCTTGTAGAATGTTGAACGACTATCCCAACTAAAATCTATCCACTCAACAAAAATTATTTCAGAGAAATCATAGTCCATGGTAAGTTGTTCTTGTAGAATGTTGAACGACTACCTCAACTAAAATCTATCCACTCAACAAAAATTATTTCACACCACACACTCATCTTGGGTCAGGATCGATTTGAAATCTATCATGGTTTCAGAGAAATCATACTCCATGGTTCGTTGTTCTTGTAAAATGATGAACGACTACCCCAACTAAAATCTACCCACTCAACAAAAATAATTTCACACCACAGACTCATCTTGGTCAGGTTCGATTTGAAATCTATTATGGTTTCAGAGAAATCATAGTCCATGGTAAGTTGATCTTGTAGAATGTTGAACGACTACCCCAACTAAAATCTATCCACTCAACAAAAATTATTTCAGAGAAATCATAGTCCATGGTAAGTTGTTCTTGTAGAATGTTGAACGACTACCTCAACTAAAATCTATCCACTCAACAAAAATTATTTCACACCACACACTCATCTTGGTCAGGATCGATTTGAAATCTATCATGGTTTCAGAGAAATCATACTCCATGGTTCGTTGTTCTTGTAAAATGTTGAACGACTACCCCAACTAAAATCTATCCACTCAACAAAAATATTTTCACACCACAGACTCATCTTGGTCAGGATCGATTTGAAATCTATCATGGTTTCAGAGAAATCATAGTCCATGGTAAGTTGATCTTGTAGAATGTTGAACGACTACCCCAACTAAAATCTATCCACTCAACAAAAATTATTTCACACCACAGACTCATCTTGGTCAGGATCGATTTGAAATCTATCATGGTTTTAGAGAAATCATAGTCCATGGTAAGTTGATCTTGTAGAATGTTGAACGACTATCCCAACTAAAATCTATCCACTCAACAAAAATTATTTCACACCACAGACTCATCTTGGTCAGGATCGATTTGAAATCTATCATGGTTTCAGAGAAATCATACTCCATGGTTCGCTGTTCTTGTAGAATGTTGAACGACTATCCCAACTAAAATCTATCCACTCAACAAAAATTATTTCAGAGAAATCATACTCCATGGTTCGTTGTTCTGGTAGAATGTTGAACGACTACCCCAACTAAAATCTATCCACTCAACAAAAATTATTTCACACCACAGACTCATCTTGGTCAGGATCGATTTGAAATCTATCATGGTTTCAGAGAAATCATAGTCCATGGTAAGTTGTTCTTGTAGAATGTTGAACGACTATCCCAACTAAAATCTATCCACTCAACAAAAATTATTTCACACCACAGACTCATCTTGGTCAGGATCGATTTGAAATCTATCATGGTTTCAGAGAAATCATAGTCCATGGTAAGTTGTTCTTGTAGAATGTTGAACGACTATCCCAACTAAAATCTATCCACTCAACAAAAATTATTTCACACCACAGACTCATCTTGGTCAGGATCGATTTGAAATCTATCATGGTTTCAGAGAAATCATAGTCCATGGTAAGTTGATCTTGTAGAATGTTGAACGACTATCCCAACTAAAATCTATCCACTCAACAAAAATTATTTCACACCACAGACTCATCTTGGTCAGGATCGATTTGAAATCTATCATGGTTTCGGAGAAATCATACTCCATGGTTCGTTGTTCTTGTAGAATGTTGAACGACTATCCCAACTAAAATCTATCCACTCAACAAAAATTATTTCAGAGAAATCATACTCCATGGTTCGTTGTTCTGGTAGAATGTTGAACGACTACCCCAACTAAAATCTATCCACTCAACGAAAATTATTTCACACCACACACTCATCTTGGTCAGGATCGATTTGAAATCTATCATGGTTTCAGAGAAATCATAGTCCATTTTAAGTTGTTCTTGTAGAATGTTGAACGACTATCCCAACTAAAATCTATCCACTCAACAAAAATTATTTCACACCACAGACTCATCTTGGTCAGGATCGATTTGAAATCTATCATGGTTGCAGAGAAATCATACTCCATGGTTCGTTGTTCTTGTAGAATGTTGAACGACTATCCCAACTAAAATCTATCCACTCAACAAAAATTATTTCACACCACAGACTCATCTTGGTCAGGATCGATTTGAAATCTATCATGGTTTCAGAGAAATCATAGTCCATGGTAAGTTGTTCTTGTAGAATGTTGAACGACTATCCCAACTAAAATCTATAGACTCAACAAAAATTATTTCACACCACAGACTCATCTTGGTCAGGATCGATTTGAAATCTATCATGGTTTCAGAGAAATCATACTCCATGGATCGTTGTTCTTGTAAAATGTTGAACGACTATCCCAACTAAAATCTATCCACTCAACAAAAATTATTTCACACCACAGACTCATCTTGATCAGGATCGATTTGAAATCTGTCATGGTTTCAGAGAAATCATAGTCCATGGTAAGTTGTTCTTGTAGAATGTTGAACGACTATCCCAACTAAAATCTATCCACTCAACAAAAATTATTTCAGAGAAATCATAGTCCATGGTAAGTTGTTCTTGTAGAATGTTGAACGACTACCTCAACTAAAATCTATCCACTCAACAAAAATTATTTCACACCACACACTCATCTTGGTCAGGATCGATTTGAAATCTATCATGGTTTCAGAGAAATCATACTCCATGATTCGTTGTTCTTGTAAAATGTTGAACGACTACCCCAACTAAAATCTATCCACTCAACAAAAATTATTTCAGAGAAATCATACTCCATGCTTCGTTGTTCTTGTAGAATGTTGAACGACTACCCCAACTAAAATCTATCCACTCAACAAAAATTATTTCAGAGAAATCATACTCCATGTTAAGTTGTTCTTGTAGAATGTTGAACGACTATCCCAACTAAAATCTATCCACTCAACAAAAATTATTTCAGAGAAATCATACTCCATGGTTCGTTGTTCTTGTAAAATGTTGAACGACTACCCCAACTAAAATCTATCCACTCAACAAAAATTATTTCACACCACAGACTCATCTTGGTTAGGATCGATTTGAAATCTATCATTGTTTCAGAGAAATCATACTCCATGGTAAGTTGTTCTTGTAGAATGTTGAACGACTACCCCAACTAAAATCTATCCACTCAACAAAAATTATTTCACACCACAGACTCATCTTGGTCAGGATCGATTTGAAATCTATCATGGTTTCAGAGAAATCATACTCCATGGTAAGTTGTTCTTGTAGAATGTTGAACGACTACCCCAACTAAAATCTATCCACTCAACCAAAATTATTTCACACCACAGACTCATCTTGGTCAGGATCGATTTGAAATCTATCATGGTTTCAGAGAAATCATACTCCATGGTTCGCTGTTCTTGTAGAATGTTGAACGACTACCCCAACTAAAATCTATTCACTCAACAAAAATTATTTCAGAGAAATCATACTCCATGGTAAGTTGTTCTTGTAGAATGTTGAACGACTACCCCAACTAAAATCTATTAACTCAACAAAAATTATTTCACACCACAGACTCATCTTGGTTAGGATCGATTTGAAATCTATCATTGTTTCAGAGAAATCATACTCCATGGTAAGTTGTTCTTGTAGAATGTTGAACGACTACCCCAACTAAAATCTATCCACTCAACCAAAATTATTTCACACCACAGACTCATCTTGGTCAGGATCGATTTGAAATCTATCATGGTTTCAGAGAAATCATACTCCATGGTTCGCTGTTCTTGTAGAATGTTGAACGACTACCCCAACTAAAGTCTATCCACTCAACAAAAATTATTTCAGAGAAATCATACTCCATGGTAAGTTGTTCTTGTAGAATGTTGAACGACTACCCCAACTAAAATCTATCC
Source organism: Xylota sylvarum (assembly GCA_905220385.1). Taxonomy (NCBI): domain Eukaryota; kingdom Metazoa; phylum Arthropoda; class Insecta; order Diptera; family Syrphidae; genus Xylota; species Xylota sylvarum. The sequence goes on along the minus strand of CAJMZQ010000068.1, from coordinate 164,980 downwards.
ATTCAACAAAAATTATTTCACACCACAGACTCATCTTGGTCAGGATCGATTTGAAATCTTTCATGGTTTCAGAGAAATCATAGGCCATGGTAAGTTGTTCTCTCAACAAAAATTATTTCACATCACAGACTCATCTTGGTCAGGATCGATTTGAAATCTATCATGGTTTCACAGAAATCATAGTCCATGGTTCGTTGTTCTTGTAAAATGTTGAACGACTATCCCAACTAAAATCTATCCACTCAACAAAAATTATTTCACACCACAGACTCATCTTGGTCAGGATCGATTTGAAATCTATCATGGTTTCAGAGAAATCATAGTCCATGGTAAGTTGTTCTTGTAGAATGTTGAACGACTATCCCACCTAAAATCTATCCACTCAACAAAAATTATTTCTGAGAAATCATAGTCCATGGTAAGTTGTTCTTGTAGAATGTTGAACGACTACCTCAACTAAAATCTATCCACTCAACAAAAATTATTTCACACCACACAGTCATCTTGGTCAGGATCGATTTGAAATCTATCATGGTTTCAGAGAAATCATACTCCATGGTTCGTTGTTCTTGTAAAATGTTGAACAACTACCCCAACTAAAATCTATCCACTCAACAAAAATTATTTCACACCACAGACTCATCTTGGTTAGGATCGATTTGAAATCAATCATTGTTTCAGAGAAATCATACTCCATGGTAAGTTGTTCTTGTAGAATGTTGAACGACTATCCCAACTAAAATCTATCCACTCAACAAAAATTATTTCAGAGAAATCATAGTCCATGGTAAGTTGTTCTTGTAGAATGTTGAACGACTACCCCAACTAAAATCTATCCACTCAACAAAAATTATTTCACACCACACACTCATCTTGGTCAGGATCGATTTGAAATCTATCATGGTTTCAGAGAAATCATACTCCATGGTTCGTTGTTCTTGTAAAATGTTGAACGACTACCCCAACTAAAATCTATCCACTCAACCAAAATTATTTCACACCACAGACTCATCTTGGTCAGGATCGATTTGAAATCTATCATGGTTTCAGAGAAATCATACTCCATGGTTCGCTGTTCTTGTAGAATGTTGAACGACTACCCCAACTAAAATCTATCCACTCAACAAAAATTATTTCAGAGAAATCATACTCCATGGTAAGTTGTTCTTGTAGAATGTTGAACGACTACCCCAACTAAAATCTATCCATTCAACAAAAATTATTTCACACCACAGACTCATCTTGGTCAGGATCGATTTGAAATCTATCATGGTTTCAGAGAAATCATAGTCCATGGTAAGTTGTTCTTGTAGAATGTTGAACGACTACCTCAACTAAAATCTATCCACTCAACAAAAATTATTTCACACCACACACTCATCTTGGTCAGGATCGATTTGAAATCTATCATGGTTTCAGAGAAATCATACTCCATGGTTCGTTGTTCTTGTAAAATGTTGAACGACTACCCCAACTAAAATCTATCCACTCAACAAAAATTATTTCACACCACAGACTCATCTTGGTTAGGATCGATTTGAAATCTATCATTGTTTCAGAGAAATCATACTCCATGGTAAGTTGTTCTTGTAGAATGTTGAACGACTACCCCAACTAAAATCTATCCACTCAACAAAAATTATTTCACACCACAGACTCATCTTGGTCAGGATCGATTTGAAATCTATCATGGTTGCAGAGAAATCATACTCCATGGTTCGTTGTTCTTGTAGAATGTTGAACGACTATACCAACTAAAATCTATCCACTCAACAAAAATTATTTCACACCACAGACTCATCTTGGTCAGGATCGATTTGAAATCTATCATGGTTTCAGAGAAATCATACTCCATGGTTCGTTGTTCTTGTAAAATGTTGAACGACTATCCCAACTAAAATCTATCCACTCAACAAAAATTATTTCACACCACAGACTCATCTTGGTCAGGATCGATTTGAAATCTATCATGGTTTCAGAGAAATCATAGTCCATGGTAAGTTGTTCTTGTAGAATGTTGAACGACTATCCCAACTAAAATCTATCCACTCAACAAAAATTATTTCAGAGAAATCATAGTCCATGGTAAGTTGTTCTTGTAGAATGTTGAACGACTACCTCAACTAAAATCTATCCACTCAACAAAAATTATTTCACACCACACACTCATCTTGGTCAGGATCGATTTGAAATCTATCATGGTTTCAGAGAAATCATACTCCATGGTTCGTTGTTCTTGTAAAATGTTGAACGACTACCCCAACTAAAATCTATCCACTCAACAAAAATAATTTCACACCACAGACTCATCTTGGTCAGGATCGATTTGAAATCTATCATGGTTTCAGAGAAATCATAGTCCATGGTAAGTTGATCTTGTAGAATGTTGAACGACTACCCCAACTAAAATCTATCCACTCAACAAAAATTATTTCACACCACAGACTCATCTGGGCCAGGATCGATTTGAAATCTATCATGGTTTCAGAGAAATCATACTCCATGGTTCGTTGTTCTTGTAGAATGTAGAACGACTATCCCAACTAAAATCTATCCACTCAACAAAAATTATTTCACACCACAGACTCATCTTGGTCAGGATCGATTTGAAATCTATCATGGTTTCAGAGAAATCATAGTCCATAGTAAGTTGTTCTTGTAGAATGTTGAACGACTACCCCAACTAAAATCTATCCACTCAACAAAAATTATTTCAGAGAAATCATAGTCCATGGTAAGTTGTTCTTGTAGAATGTTGAACGACTACCTCAACTAAAATCTATCCACTCAACAAAAATTATTTCACAATACACACTCATCTTGGTCAGGATCGATTTGAAATCTATCATGGTTTCAGAGAAATCATACTCCATGGTTCGTTGTTCTTGTAAAATGTTGAACGACTACCCCAACTAAAATCTATCCACTCAACAAAAATATTTTCACACCACAGACTCATCTTGGTCAGGATCGATTTGAAATCTATCATGGTTTCAGAGAAATCATAGTCCATGGTAAGTTGATCTTGTAGAATGTTGAACGACTACCCCAACTAAAATCTATCCACTCAACAAAAATTATTTCACACCACAGACTCATCTTGGTCAGGATCGATTTGAAATCTATCATGGTTTCAGAGAAATCATAGTCCATGGTAAGTTGATCTTGTAGAATGTTGAACGACTATCCCAACTAAAATCTATCCACTCAACAAAAATTATTTCACACCACAGACTCATCTTGGTCAGGATCGATTTGAAATCTATCATGGTTTCAGAGAAATCATACTCCATGGTTCGTTGTTCTTGTAGAATGTTGAACGACTATCCCAACTAAAATCTATCCACTCAACAAAAATTATTTCAGAGAAATCATACTCCATGGTTCGTTGTTCTGGTAGAATGTTGAACGACTACCCCAACTAAAATCTATCCACTCAACAAAAATTATTTCACACCACAGACTCATCTTGGTCAGGATCGATTTGAAATCTATCATGGTTTCAGAGAAATCATACTCCATGGTAAGTTGTTCTTGTAGAATGTTGAACGACTACCCCAACTAAAATCTATCCACTCAACAAAAATTATTTCACACCACAGACTCATCTTATTCAGGATCGATTTGAAATCTATCATGGTTTCAGAGAAATCATACTCCATGGTAAGTTGTTCTTGTAGAATGTTGAACGACTATCCCAACTAAAATCTATCCACCCAACAAAAATTATTTCAGAGAAATCATACTCCATGGTAAGTTGTTCTTGTAGAATTTTGAACGACTATCCCAACTAAAATCTATCCACTCAACAAAAATTATTTCAGAGAAATCATACTCCATGGTTCGTTGTTCTCGTAGAATGTTGAACGACTGCCCCAACTAAAATCTATCCACTCAACAAAAATTATTTCACACCACAGACTCATCTTATTCAGGATCGATTTGAAATCTATCATGGTTTCAGAGAAATTATACTCCATGGTTCGTTGTTCTTGTAGAATGTTGAACGACTACCCCAACTAAAATCTATCCACTCAACAAAAATTATTTCACACCACAGACTCATCTTGGTCAGGATCGATTTGAAATCTATCATGGTTTCAGAGAAATCATACTCCATGGTTCGTTGTTCTTGTAGAATGTTGAACGACTACCAACTAAAATCTATCCACTCAACAAAAATTATTTCACACCACAGGCTCATCTTGGTCAGGATCGATTTGAAATCTGTCATGGTTTCAGAGAAATCATACTCCATGGTTCGTTGTTCTTGTAGAATGTTGAACGACTACCCCAACTAAAATCTATCCACTCAACAAAAATTATTTCACACCACAGACTCATCTTGGTCAGGATCGATTTGAAATCTATCATGGTTTCAGAGAAATCATATTCCATGGTTCGTTGTTCTTGTAGAATGTTGAACGACTATCCCAACTAAAATCTATCCACTCAACAAAAACTATTTCACACCACAGACTCATCTTGGTCAGGATCGATTTGAAATCTATCATGGTTTCAGAGAAATCATACTCCATGGTAAGTTGTTCTTGTAGAATGTTGAACGACTACCCCAACTAAAATCTATCCACTCAACAAAAATTATTTCAGAGAAATCATACTCCATGGTAAGTTGTTCTTGTAGAATGTTGAACGACTACCCCAACTAAAATCTATCCACTCAACAAAAATTATTTCACACCACAGACTCATCTTGGTCAGGATCGATTTGAAATCTATCATGGTTTCAGAGAAATCATACTCCATGGTAAGTTGTTCTTGTAGAATGTTGAACGACTACCCCAACTAAAATCTATCCACTCAACAAAAATTATTTCAGAGAAATCATACTCCATGGTAAGTTGTTCTTGTAGAATGTTGAACGACTACCCCAACTAAAATCTATCCACTCAACAAAAATTATTTCACACCACAGACTCATCTTGGTCAGGATCGATTTGAAATCTATCATGGTTTCAGAGAAATCATACTCCATGATAAGTTGTTCTTGTAGAATGTTGAACGACTACCCCAACTAAAATCTATCCACTCAACAAAAACTATTTCACATCACAGACTCATCTTGGTCAGGATCGATTTGAAATCTATCATGGTTTCAGAGAAATCATACTCCATGGTTCGTTGTTCTTGTAGAATGTTGAACGACTATCCCAACTAAAATCTATCCACTCAACAAAAATTATTTCAGAGAAATCATACTCCATGGTTCGTTGTTCTTGTAGAATGTTGAACGACTACCACAACTAAAATCTATCCACTCAACAAAAATTATTTCAGAGAAATCATACTCCATGGTTCGTTGTTCTTGTAGAATGTTGAACGACTACCCCAACTAAAATCTATTCACTCAACAAAAATTATTTCAGAGAAATCATACTCCATGGTAAGTTGTTCTTGTAGAATGTTGAACGACTACCCCAACTAAAATCTATTAACTCAACAAAAATTATTTCACACCACAGACTCATCTTGGTCAGGATCGATTTGAAATCTATCATGGTTTCAGAGAAATCATACTCCATGGTAAGTTGTTCTTGTAGAATGTTGAACGACTATCCCAACTAAAATCTATCCACTCAACAAAAATTATTTCACACCACAGACTCATCTTGGTCAGGATCGATTTGAAATCTATCATGGTTTCAGAGAAATCATACTCCATGGTTCGTTGTTCTTGTAAAATGTTGAACGACTACCCCAACTAAAATCTATCCACTCAACAAAAATTATTTCACACCACAGACTCATCTTGGTCAGGATCGATTTGAAATCTGTCATGGTTTCAGAGAAATCATACTCCATGGTTCGTTGTTCTTGTAGAATGTTGAACGACTATCCCAACTAAAATCTATCCACTCAACAAAAATTATTTCACACCACAGACTCATCTTGGTCAGGATCGATTTGAAATCTATTATATTTTCAGAGAAATCATACTCCATGGTAAGTTGTTCTTGTAGAATGTTGAACGACTATCCCAACTAAAATCTATCCACTCAACAAAAATTATTTCAGAGAAATCATACTCCATGGTTCGTTGTTCTTGTAGAATGTTGAACGACTACCCCAACTAAAATGTATCCACTCAACAAAAATTATTTCAGAGAAATCATAGTCCATGGTAAGTTGTTCTTGTAGAATGTTGAACGACTATCCCAACTAAAATCTATCCACTCAACAAAAATTATTTCAGAGAAATCATACTCCATTGTAAGTTGTTCTTGTAGAATGTTGAACGACTACCCCAACTAAAATCTATCCACTCAACAAAAATTATTTCACACCACAGACTCATCTTGGTCAGGATCGATTTGAAATCTATCATGGTTTCAGAGAAATCATACTCCATGGTTCGTTGTTCTTGTAGAATGTTGAACGACTATCCCAACTAAAATCTATCCACTCAACAAAAATTATTTCACACCACAGACTCATCTTGGTCAGGATCGATTTGAAATCTATCATGGTTTCAGAGAAATCATACTCCATGGTAAGTTGTTCTTGTAGAATGTTGAACGACTATCCCAACTAAAATCTATCCACTCAACAAAAATTATTTCAGAGAAATCATACTCCATGGTTCGTTGTTCTTGTAGAATGTTGAACGACTACCCCAACTAAAATCTATCCACTCAACAAAAATTATTTCAGAGAAATCATACTCCATGGTAAGTTGTTCTTGTAGAATGTTGAACGACTACCCCAACTAAAATCTATCCACTCAACAAAAATTATTTCAGAGAAATCATACTCCATGGTAAGTTGTTCTTGTAGAATGTTGAACGACTACCCCAACTAAAATCTATCCACTCAACAAAAATTATTTCAGAGAAATCATACTCCATGGTTCGTTGTTCTTGTAGAATGTTGAACGACTATCCCAACTAAAATCTATCCACTCAACAAAAATTATTTCAAACCACAGACTCATCTTGGTCAGGATCGATTTGAAATCTATCATGGTTTCAGAGAAATCATACTCCATGGTTCGTTGTTCTTGTAAAATGCTGAACGACTACCCCAATTAAAATCTATCCACTCAACAAAAATTATTTCACACCACAGACTCATCTTGGTCAGGATCGATTTGAAATCTGTCATGGTTTCAGAGAAATCATACTCCATGGTTCGTTGTTCTTGTAGAATGTTGAACGACTATCCCAACTAAAATCTATCCACTCAACAAAAATTATTTCACACCACAGACTCATCTTGGTCAGGATCGATTTGAAATCTATCATGGTTTCAGAGAAATCATACTCCATGGTAAGTTGTTCTTGTAGAATGTTGAACGACTATCCCAACTAAAATCTATCCACTCAACAAAAATTATTTCAGAGAAATCATACTCCATGGTTCGTTGTTCTTGTAGAATGTTGAACGACTACCCCAACTAAAATCTATCCACTCAACAAAAATTATTTCAGAGAAATCATAGTCCATGGTTCGTTGTTCTTGTAGAATGTTGAACGACTATCCCAACTAAAATCTATCCACTCAACAAAAATTATTTCAGAGAAATCATACTCCATTGTAAGTTGTTCTTATAGAATGTTGAACGACTACCCCAACTAAAATCTATCCACTCAACAAAAATTATTTCACACCACAGACTCATCTTGGTCAGGATCGATTTGAAATCTATCATGGTTTCAGAGAAATCATACTCCATGGTTCGTTGTTCTTGTAGAATGTTGAACGACTATCCCAACTAAAATCTATCCACTCAACAAAAATTATTTCACACCACAGACTCATCTTGGTCAGGATCGATTTGAAATCTATCATGGTTTCAGAGAAATCATACTCCATGGTAAGTTGTTCTTGTAGAATGTTGAACGACTATCCCAACTAAAATCTATCCACTCAACAAAAATTATTTCAGAGAAATCATACTCCATGGTTCGTTGTTCTTGTAGAATGTTGAACGACTACCCCAACTAAAATGTATCCACTCAACAAAAATTATTTCAGAGAAATCATAGTCAATGGTAAGTTGTTCTTGTAGAATGTTGAACGACTATCCCAACTAAAATCTATCCACTCAACAAAAATTATTTCAGAGAAATCATACTCCATTGTAAGTTGTTCTTGTAGAATGTTGAACGACTACCCCAACTAAAATCTATCCACTCAACAAAAATTATTTCACACCACAGACTCATCTTGGTCAGGATCGATTTGAAATCTATCATGGTTTCAGAGAAATCATACTCCATGGTTCGTTGTTCTTGTAGAATGTTGAACGACTATCCCAACTAAAATCTATCCACTCAACAAAAATTATTTCACACCACAGACTCATCTTGGTCAGGATCGATTTGAAATCTATCATCGTTTCAGAGAAATCATACTCCATGGTAAGTTGTTCTTGTAGAATGTTGAACGACTATCCCAACTAAAATCTATCCACTCAACAAAAATTATTTCAGAGAAATCATACTCCATGGTTCGTTGTTCTTGTAGAATGTTGAACGACTACCCCAACTAAAATCTATCCACTCAACAAAAATTATTTCAGAGAAATCATACTCCATGGTAAGTTGTTCTTGTAGAATGTTGAACGACTACCCCAACTAAAATCTATCCACTCAACAAAAATTATTTCAGAGAAATCATACTCCATGGTAAGTTGTTCTTGTAGAATGTTGAACGACTACCCCAACTAAAATCTATCCACTCAACAAAAATTATTTCAGAGAAATCATACTCCATGGTTCGTTGTTCTTGTAGAATGTTGAACGACTATCCCAACTAAAATCTATCCACTCAACAAAAATTATTTCAAACCACAGACTCATCTTGGTCAGGATCGATTTGAAATCTATCATGGTTTCAGAGAAATCATACTCCATGGTTCGTTGTTCTTGTAAAATGCTGAACGACTACCCCAACTAAAATCTATCCACTCAACAAAAATTATTTCAGAGAAATCATAGTCCATGGTAAGTTGTTCTTGTAGAATGTTGAACGACTATCCCAACTAAAATCTATCCACTCAACAAAAATTATTTCAGAGAAATCATACTCCATTATAAGTTGTTCTTATAGAATGTTGAACGACTACCCCAACTAAAATCTATCCACTCAACAAAAATTATTTCACACCACAGACTCATCTTGGTCAGGATCGATTTGAAATCTATCATGGTTTCAGAGAAATCATACTCCATGGTTCGTTGTTCTTGTAGAATGTTGAACGACTATCCCAACTAAAATCTATCCACTCAACAAAAATTATTTCACACCACAGACTCATCTTGGTCAGGATCGATTTGAAATCTATCATGGTTTCAGAGAAATCATACTCCATGGTAAGTTGTTCTTGTAGAATGTTGAACGACTATCCCAACTAAAATCTATCCACTCAACAAAAATTATTTCAGAGAAATCATACTCCATGGTTCGTTGTTCTTGTAGAATGTTGAACGACTACCCCAACTAAAATGTATCCACTCAACAAAAATTATTTCAGAGAAATCATAGTCCATGGTAAGTTGTTCTTGTAGAATGTTGAACGACTATCCCAACTAAAATCTATCCACTCAACAAAAATTATTTCAGAGAAATCATACTCCATTGTAAGTTGTTCTTGTAGAATGTTGAACGACTACCCCAACTAAAATCTATCCACTCAACAAAAATTATTTCACACCACAGACTCATCTTGGTCAGGATCGATTTGAAATCTATCATGGTTTCAGAGAAATCATACTCCATGGTTCGTTGTTCTTGTAGAATGTTGAACGACTATCCCAACTAAAATCTATCCACTCAACAAAAATTATTTCACACCACAGACTCATCTTGGTCAGGATCGATTTGAAATCTATCATGGTTTCAGAGAAATCATACTCCATGGTAAGTTGTTCTTGTAGAATGTTGAACGACTATCCCAACTAAAATCTATCCACTCAACAAAAATTATTTCAGAGAAATCATACTCCATGGTTCGTTGTTCTTGTAGAATGTTGAACGACTACCCCAACTAAAATGTATCCACTCAACAAAAATTATTTCAGAGAAATCATACTCCATTGTAAGTTGTTCTTGTAGAATGTTGAACGACTACCCCAACTAAAATCTATCCACTCAACAAAAATTATTTCACACCACAGACTCATCTTGGTCAGGATCGATTTGAAATCTATCATGGTTTCAGAGAAATCATACTCCATGGTTCGTTGTTCTTGTAGAATGTTGAACGACTATCCCAACTAAAATCTATCCACTCAACAAAAATTATTTCACACCACAGACTCATCTTGGTCAGGATCGATTTGAAATCTATCATGGTTTCAGAGAAATCATACTCCATGGTAAGTTGTTCTTGTAGAATATTGAACGACTATCCCAACTAAAATCTATCCACTCAACAAAAATTATTTCAGAGAAATCATACTCCATGGTTCGTTGTTCTTGTAGAATGTTGAACGACTACCCCAACTAAAATCTATCCACTCAACAAAAATTATTTCAGAGAAATCATACTCCATGGTAAGTTGTTCTTGTAGAATGTTGAACGACTACCCCAACTAAAATCTATCCACTCAACAAAAATTATTTCAGAGAAATCATACTCCATGGTAAGTTGTTCTTGTAGAATGTTGAACGACTACCCCAACTAAAATCTATCCACTCAACAAAAATTATTTCAGAGAAATCATACTCCATGGTTCGTTGTTCTTGTAGAATGTTGAACGACTATCCCAACTAAAATTTATCCACTCAACAAAAATTATTTCAAACCACAGACTCATCTTGGTCAGGATCGATTTGAAATCTATCATGGTTTCAGAGAAATCATACTCCATGGTTCGTTGTTCTTGTAAAATGCTGAACGACTACCCCAACTAAAATCTATCCACTCAACAAAAATTATTTCACACCACAGACTCATCTTGGTCAGGATCGATTTGAAATCTGTCATGGTTTCAGAGAAATCATACTCCATGGTTCGTTGTTCTTGTAGAATGTTGAACGACTATCCCAACTAAAATCTATCCACTCAACAAAAATTATTTCACACCACAGACTCATCTTGGTCAGGATCGATTTGAAATCTATTATGGTTTCAGAGAAATCATACTCCATGGTAAGTTGTTCTTGTAGAATGTTGAACGACTATCCCAACTAAAATCTATCCACTCAACAAAAATTATTTCAGAGAAATCATACTCCATGGTTCGTTGTTCTTGTAGAATGTTGAACGACTACCCCAACTAAAATCTATCCACTCAACAAAAATTATTTCAGAGAAATCATAGTCCATGGTAAGTTGTTCTTGTAGAATGTTGAACGACTATCCCAACTAAAATCTATCCACTCAACAAAAATTATTTCAGAGAAATCATACTCCATTGTAAGTTGTTCTTATAGAATGTTGAACGACTACCCCAACTAAAATCTATCCACTCAACAAAAATTATTTCACACCACAGACTCATCTTGGTCAGGATCGATTTGAAATCTATCATGGTTTCAGAGAAATCATACTCCATGGTTCGTTGTTCTTGTAGAATGTTGAACGACGATCCCAACTAAAATCTATCCACTCAACAAAAATTATTTCACACCACAGACTCATCTTGGTCAGGATCGATTTGAAATCTATCATGGTTTCAGAGAAATCATACTCCATGGTAAGTTGTTCTTGTAGAATGTTGAACGACTATCCCAACTAAAATCTATCCACTCAACAAAAATTATTTCAGAGAAATCATACTCCATGGTTCGTTGTTCTTGTAGAATGTTGAACGACTACCCCAACTAAAATGTATCCACTCAACAAAAATTATTTCAGAGAAATCATAGTCCATGGTAAGTTGTTCTTGTAGAATGTTGAACGACTATCCCAACTAAAATCTATCCACTCAACAAAAATTATTTCAGAGAAATCATACTCCATTGTAAGTTGTTCTTGTAGAATGTTGAACGACTACCCCAACTAAAATCTATCCACTCAACAAAAATTATTTCACACCACAGACTCATCTTGGTCAGGATCGATTTGAAATCTATCATGGTTCCAGAGAAATCATACTCCATGGTTCGTTGTTCTTGTAGAATGTTGAACGACTATCCCAACTAAAATCTATCCACTCAACAAAAATTATTTCACACCACAGACTCATCTTGGTCAGGATCGATTTGAAATCTATCATGGTTTCAGAGAAATCATACTCCATGGTAAGTTGTTCTTGTAGAATGTTGAACGACTATCCCAACTAAAATCTATCCACTCAACAAAAATTATTTCAGAGAAATCATACTCCATGGTTCGTTGTTCTTGTAGAATGTTGAACGACTACCCCAACTAAAATCTATCCACTCAACAAAAATTATTTCAGAGAAATCATACTCCATGGTAAGTTGTTCTTGTAGAATGTTGAACGACTACCCCAACTAAAATCTATCCACTCAACAAAAATTATTTCAGAGAAATCATACTCCATGGTTCGTTGTTCTTGTAGAATGTTGAACGACTATCCCAACTAAAATCTATCCACTCAACAAAAATTATTTCAAACCACAGACTCATCTTGGTCAGGATCGATTTGAAATCTATCATGGTTTCAGAGAAATCATACTCCATGGTTCGTTGTTCTTGTAAAATGCTGAACGACTACCCCAACTAAAATCTATCCACTCAACAAAAATTATTTCACACCACAGACTCATCTTGGTCAGGATCGATTTGAAATCTGTCATGGTTTCAGAGAAATCATACTCCATGGTTCGTTGTTCTTGTAGAATGTTGAACGACTATCCCAACTAAAATCTATCCACTCAACAAAAATTATTTCACACCACAGACTCATCTTGGTCAGGATCGATTTGAAATCTATCATGGTTTCAGAGAAATCATAGTCCATGGTAAGTTGTTCTTGTAGAATGTTGAACGACTATCCCAACTAAAATCTATCCACTCAACAAAAATTATTTCAGAGAAATCATACTCCATTGTAAGTTGTTCTTATAGAATGTTGAACGACTACCCCAACTAAAATCTATCCACTCAACAAAAATTATTTCACACCACAGACTCATCTTGGTCAGGATCGATTTGAAATCTATCATGGTTTCAGAGAAATCATACTCCATGGTTCGTTGTTCTTGTAGAATGTTGAACGACTATCCCAACTAAAATCTATCCACTCAACAAAAATTATTTCACACCACAGACTCATCTTGGTCAGGATCGATTTGAAATCTATCATGGTTTCAGAGAAATCATACTCCATGGAAAGTTGTTCTTGTAGAATGTTGAACGACTATCCCAACTAAAATCTATCCACTCAACAAAAATTATTTCCGAGAAATCATACTCCATGGTTCGTTGTTCTTGTAGAATGTTGAACGACTACCCCAACTAAAATCTATCCACTCAACAAAAATTATTTCAGAGAAATCATACTCCATGGTAAGTTGTTCTTGTAGAATGTTGAACGACTACCCCAACTAAAATCTATCCACTCAACAAAAATTATTTCAGAGAAATCATACTCCATGGTAAGTTGTTCTTGTAGAATGTTGAACGACTACCCCAACTAAAATCTATCCACTCAACAAAAATTATTTCAGAGAAATCATACTCCATGGTTCGTTGTTCTTGTAGAATGTTGAACGACTATCCCAACTAAAATCTATCCACTCAACAAAAATTATTTCACACCACAGACTCATCTTGGTCAGGATCGATTTGAAATCTATCATGGTTGCAGAGAAATCATACTCCATGGTAAGTTGTTCTTGTAGAATGTTGAACGACTACCCCAACTAAAATCTATCCACTCAATAAAAATTATTTCACACCACAGACTCATCTTGGTCAGGATCGATTTGAAATCTATCATGGTTTCAGAGAAATCATAGTCCATGGTAAGTTGTTCTTGTAGAATGTTGAACGACTACCCCAACTAAAATCTATCCACTCAACAAAAATTATTTCACACCACAGACTCATCTTGGTCAGGATCGATTTGAAATCTATCATGGTTTCAGAGAAATCATAGTCCATGGTAAGTTGTTCTTGTAGAATGTTGAACGACTACCCCAACTAAAATCTATCCACTCAACAAAAATTATTTCACAACACAGACTCAACCAATCAGGATCGATTTGAAATCTATCATGGTTTCAGAGAAATCATACTCCATGGTTCGTTGTTCTTGTAGAATGTTGAACGACTATCCCAACTAAAATCTATCCACTCAACAAAAATTATTTCACACCACAGACTCATCTTGGTCAGGATCGATTTGAAATCTATCATGGTTTCAGACAAATCATACTCCATGGTTCGTTGTTCTTGTAGAATGTTGAACGACTACCAAAACTAAAATCTATCCAGTCAACAAAAATTATTTCAGAGAAATCATACTCCATGGTAAGTTGTTCTTGTAGAATGTTGAACGACTATCCCAACTAAAATCTATCCACTCAACAAAAATTATTTCAGAGAAATCATAGTCCATGGTAAGTTGTTCTTGTAGAATGTTGAACGACTACCCCAACTAAAATCTATCCACTCAACAAAAATTATTTCACAACACAGACTCAACCAATCAGGATCGATTTGAAATCTATCATGGTTTCAGAGAAATCATACTCCATGGTTCGTTGTTCTTGTAGAATGTTGAACGACTATCCCAACTAAAATCTATCCACTCAACAAAAATTATTTCACACCACAGACTCATCTTGGTCAGGATCGATTTGAAATCTATCATGGTTTCAGAGAAATCATACTCCATGGTTCGTTGTTCTTGTAGAATGTTGAACGACTACCAAAACTAAAATCTATCCACTCAACAAAAATTATTTCACACCACAGACTCATCTTGGTCAGGATCGATTTGAAATATATCATGGTTTCAGAGAAATCATAGTCCATGGTAAGTTGTTCTTGTAGAATTTTGAATGACTACCCCAACTAAAATCTATCCACTCAACAAAAATTATTTTACACCACAGACTCATCTTGGTCAGGATCGATTTGAAATCTATCATGGTTTCAGAGAAATCATACTCCATGGTAAGTTGTTCTTGTAGAATGTTGAACGACTATCCCAACTAAAATCTATCCACTCAACAAAAATTATTTCAGAGAAATCATACTCCATGGTAAGTTGTTCTTGTAGAATGTTGAACGACTATCCCAACTAAAATCTATCCACTCAACAAAAATTATTTCAGGGAAATCATACTCCATGGTTCGTTGTTCTCGTAGAATGTTGAACGACTACCCCAACTAAAATCTATCCACTCAACAAAAATTTTTTCACACCACAGACTCATCTTGGTCAGGATCGATTTGAAATCTATCATGGTTTCAGAGAAATCATACTCCATGGTAAGTTGTTCTTGTAAAATGTTGAACGACTATCCCAACTAAAATCTATCCACTCAACAAAAATTATTTCACACCACAGATTCATCTTGGTCAGGATCGATTTGAAATCTATCATGGTTTCAGAGAAATCATACTCCATGGTTCGTTGTTCTTGTAGAATGTTGAACGACTACCCCAACTAAAATCTATCCACTCAACAAAAATTATTTCACACCACAGACTCATCTTGGTCAGGATCGATTTGAAATCTATCATGGTTTCAGAGAAATCATACTCCATGGTTCGTTGTTCTTGTAGAATGTTGAACGACTACCCCAACTAAAATCTATCCACTCAACAAAAATTATTTCACACCACAGACTCATCTTGGTCAGGATCGATTTGAAATCTATCATGGTTTCAGAGAAATCATACTCCATGGTAAGTTGTTCTTGTAGAATGTTGATCGACTACCCCTAACTAAAATCTATCCACTCAACAAAAATTATTTCACACCACAGACTCATCTTGGTCAGGATCGATTTGAAATCTATCATTTTTTCAGAGAAATCATACTCCATGGTTCGTTGTTCTTGTAGAATGTTGAACGACTACCCCAAATAAAATCTATCCACTCAACAAAAATTATTTCACACCACAAACTCATCTTGGTCAGGATCGATTTGAAATCTATCATGGTTTCAGAGAAATCATACTCCATGGTTCGTTGTTCTTGTAGAATGTTGAACGACTATCCCAACTAAAATCTATCCACTCAACAAAAATTATTTCAGAGAAATCATACTCCATGTTTCGTTGTTCTTGTAGAATGTTGAACGACTACCCCAACTAAAATATATCCACTCAACAAAAATTATTTCAGAGAAATCATACTCCATGGTTCGTTGTTCTTGTAGAATGTTGAACGACTATCCCAACGAAAATCTATCCACTCAACAAAAATTATTTCACACTACAGACTCATCTTGGTCAGGATCGATTTGAAATCTATCATGGTTTCAGAGAAATCATACTCCATGGTTCGTTGTTCTTGTAGAATGTTGAACGACTACCCCAACTAAAATCTATCCACTCAACAAAAATTATTTCACACCACAGACTCATCTTGGTCAGGATCGATTTGAAATCTATCATGGTTTCAGAGAAATCATAGTCCATGGTAAGTTGTTCTTGTAGAATGTTGAACGACTATCCCACCTAAAATCTATACACTCAACAAAAATTATTTCAGAGAAATCATACTCCATGGTTCGTTGTTCTTGTAGAATATTGAACGACTATCCCAACTAAAATCTATCCACTCAACAAAAATTATTTCAGAGAAATCATACTCCATGGTTCGTTGTTCTTGTAGAATGTTGAACGACTACCCCAACTAAAATCTATCCACTCAATAAAAATTATTTCACACCACAGACTCATCTTGATCAGGATCGATTTGAAATCTATCATGGTTTCAGAGAAATCATACTCCATGGTAAGTTGTTCTTGTAGAATGTTGAACGACTACCCCTAACTAAAATCTATCCACTCAACAAAAATTATTTCAGAGAAATCATACTCCATGGTTCGTTGTTCTTGTAGAATGTTGAACGACTATCCCAACTAAAATCTATCCACTCAACAAAAATTATTTCAGAGAAATCATACTCCATGGTAAGTTGTTCTTGTAGAATGTTGAACGACTATCCCAACTAAAATCTATCCACTCAACAAAAATTATTTCAGGGAAATCATACTCCATGGTTCGTTGTTCTCGTAGAATGTTGAACGACTACCCCAACTAAAATCTATCCACTCAACAAAAATTTTTTCACACCACAGACTCATCTTGGTCAGGATCGATTTGAAATCTATCATGGTTTCAGAGAAATCATACTCCATGGTAAGTTGTTCTTGTAAAATGTTGAACGACTATCCCAACTGAAATCTATCCACTCAACAAAAATTATTTCACACCACAGATTCATCTTGGTCAGGATCGATTTGAAATCTATCATGGTTTCAGAGAAATCATACTCCATGGTTCGTTGTTCTTGTAGAATGTTGAACGACTACCCCAACTAAAATCTATCCACTCAACAAAAATTATTTCACACCACAGACTCATCTTGGTCAGGATCGATTTGAAATCTATCATGGTTTCAGAGAAATCATACTCCATGGTTCGTTGTTCTTGTAGAATGTTGAACGACTACCCCAACTTAAATTTATCCACTCAACAAAAATTATTTCACACCACAGACTCATCTTGGTCAGGATCGATTTGAAATCTATCATGGTTTCAGAGAAATCATACTCCATGGTAAGTTGTTCTTGTAGAATGTTGAACGACTACCCCTAACTAAAATCTATCCACTCAACAAAAATTATTTCACACCACAGACTCATCTTGGTCAGGATCGATTTGAAATCTATCATGGTTTCAGAGAAATCATACTCCATGGTTCGTTGTTCTTGTAGAATGTTGAACGACTACCCCAAATAAAATCTATCCACTCAACAAAAATTATTTCACACCACAAACTCATCTTGGTCAGGATCGATTTGAAATCTATCATGGTTTCAGAGAAATCATACTCCATGGTTCGTTGTTCTTGTAGAATGTTGAACGACTATCCCAACTAAAATCTATCCACTCAACAAAAATTATTTCAGAGAAATCATACTCCATGTTTCGTTGTTCTTGTAGAATGTTGAACGACTACCCCAACTAAAATATATCCACTCAACAAAAATTATTTCAGAGAAATCATACTCCATGGTTCGTTGTTCTTGTAGAATGTTGAACGACTATCCCAACTAAAATCTATCCACTCAACAAAAATTATTTCACACTACAGACTCATCTTGGTCAGGATCGATTTGAAATCTATCATGGTTTCAGAGAAATCATACTCCATGGTTCGTTGTTCTTGTAGAATGTTGAACGACTACCCCAACTAAAATCTATCCACTCAACAAAAATTATTTCACACCACAGACTCATCTTGGTCAGGATCGATTTGAAATCTATCATGGTTTCAGAGAAATCATAGTCCATGGTAAGTTGTTCTTGTAGAATGTTGAACGACTATCCCACCTAAAATCTATACACTCAACAAAAATTATTTCAGAGAAATCATACTCCATGGTTCGTTGTTCTTGTAGAATATTGAACGACTATCCCAACTAAAATCTATCCACTCAACAAAAATTATTTCAGAGAAATCATACTCCATGGTTCGTTGTTCTTGTAGAATGTTGAACGACTACCCCAACTAAAATCTATCCACTCAATAAAAATTATTTCACACCACAGACTCATCTTGATCAGGATCGATTTGAAATCTATCATGGTTTCAGAGAAATCATACTCCATGGTAAGTTGTTCTTGTAGAATGTTAAACGACTACCCCTAACTAAAATCTATCCACTCAACAAAAATTATTTCACACCACAGACTCATCTTGGTCAGGATCGATTTGAAATCTATCATGGTTTCAGAGAAATCATACTCCATGGTTCGTTGTTCTTGTAGAATGTTGAACGACTACCCCAACTAAAATCTATCCACTCAACTAAAATTATTTCAGAGAAATCATACTCCATGGTAAGTTGTTCTTGTAGAATGTTGAATGACTATCCCAACTAAAATCTATCCACTCAACAAAAATTATTTCAGAGAAATCATACTCCATGGTTCGTTGTTCTTGTAGAATGTTGAACGACTACCCCAACTAAAATCTATCCACTCAACAAAAATTATTTTAGAGAAATCATACTCCATGGTTCGTTGTTCTTGTAGAATGTTGAACGACTACCCCAACTAAAATCTATCCACTCAATAAAAATTATTTCACACCACAGACTCATCTTGATCAGGATCGATTTGAAATCTATCATGGTTTCAGAGAAATCATACTCCATGGTAAGTTGTTCTTGTAGAATGTTAAACGACTACCCCTAACTAAAATCTATCCACTCAACAAAAATTATTTCACACCACAGACTCATCTTGGTCAGGATCGATTTGAAATCTATCATGGTTTCAGAGAAATCATACTCCATGGTTCGTTGTTCTTGTAGAATGTTGAACGACTACCCCAACTAAAATCTATCCACTCAACTAAAATTATTTCAGAGAAATCATGCTCCATGGTAAGTTGTTCTTGTAGAATGTTGAACGACTATCCCAACTAAAATCTATCCACTCAACAAAAATTATTTCAGAGAAATCATACTCCATGGTAAGTTGTTCTTGTAGAATGTTAAACGACTACCCCTAACTAAAATCTATCCACTCAACAAAAATTATTTCACACCACAGACTCATCTTGATCAGGATCGATTTGAAATCTATCATGGTTTCAGAGAAATCATACTCCATGGTAAGTTGTTCTTGTAGAATGTTGAACGACTACCCCTAACTAAAATCTATCCACTCAACACAAATTATTTCACACCACAGACTCATCTTGGTCCGGATCGATTTGAAATCTATCATGGTTTCAGAGAAATCATACTCCATGGTTCGTTGTTCTTGTAGAATGTTGAACGACTACCCCAACTAAAATCTATCCACTCAACTAAAATTATTTCAGAGAAATCATACTCCATGGTAAGTTGTTCTTGTAGAATGTTGAACGACTATCCCAACTAAAATCTATCCACTCAACAAAAATTATTTCAGAGAAATCATACTCCATGGTTCGTTGTTCTTGTAGAATGTTGAACGACTACCCCAACTAAAATCTATCCACTCAACAAAAATTATTTCAGAGAAATCATACTCCTTGGTTCGTTGTTCTTGTAGAATGTTGAACGACTATCCCAACTAAAATCTATCCACTCAACAAAAATTATTTCAGAGAAATCATACTCCATGGTTCGTTGTTCTTGTAGAATGTTGAACGACTATCCCAACTAAAATCTATCCACTCAACAAAAATTATTTCACACCACAGACTCATCTTGGTCAGGATCGATTTGAAATCTATCATGGCTTCAGAGAAATCATACTCCATGGTTCGTTGTTTTTGTAAAATGTTGAACGACTACCCCAACTAAAATCTATACACTCAACAAAAATTATTTCACACCACAGACTCAACTTGGTCAGGATCGATTTGAAATCTATCATGGTTTCAGAGAAATCATACTCCATGGTTCGTTGTTCTTGTAGAATGTTGAACGACTATCCCAACTAAAATCTATCCACTCAACAAAAATTATTTCACACCACAGACTCATCTTGGTCAGGATCGATTTGAAATCTATCATGGTTTCAGAGAAATCATACTCCATGGTCCGTTGTTCTTGTAGAATGTTGAGCGACTACCCCAACTAAAATCTATCCACTCAACAAAAATTATTTCACACCACAGACTCATCTTGGTCAGGATCGATTTGAAATCTATCATGGTTTCAGAGAAATCATACTCCATGGTAAGTTGTTCTTGTAGAATGTTGAACGACTATCCCAACTAAAATCAATCCACTCAACAAAAATTATTTCAGAGAAATCATACTCCATGGTTCGTTGTTCTTGTAGAATATTGAACGACTATCCCAACTAAAATCTATCCACTCAACAAAAATTATTTCAGAGAAATCATACTCCATGGTTCGTTGTTCTTGTAGAATGTTGAACGACTACCCCAACTAAAATCTATCCACTCAACAAAAATTATTTCACACCACAGACTCATCTTGATCAGGATCGATTTGAAATCTATCATGGTTTCAGAGAAATCATACTCCATGGTAAGTTGTTCTTCTAGAATGTTGAACGACTACCCCTAACTAAAATCTATCCACTCAACAAAAATTATTTCACACCACAGACTCATCTTGGTCAGGATCGATTTGAAATCTATCATGGTTTCAGAGAAATCATACTCCATGGTAAGTTGTTCTTGTAGAATGTTGAACGACTACCCCAACTAAAATCTATCCACTCAACAAAAATTATTTCATACCACAGACTCATCTTGGTCAGGATCGATTTGAAATCTATCATGGTTGCAGAGAAATCATACTCCATGGGTCGTTGTTCTTGTAGAATGTTGAACGACTACCAAAACTAAAATCTATCCACTCAACTAAAATTATTTCAGAGAAATCATACTCCATGGTAAGTTGTTCTTGTAGAATGTTGAACGACTATCCCAACTAAAATCTATACACTCAACAAAAATTATTTCAGAGAAATCATACTCCATGGTTCGTTGTTCTTGTAGAATGTTGAACGACTACCCCAACTAAAATCTATCCACTCAACAAAAATTATTTCAGAGAAATCATACTCCATGGTTCGTTGTTCTTGTAGAATGTTGAACGACTATCCCAACTAAAATCTATCCACTCAACAAAAATTATTTCAGAGAAATCAAACTCCATGGTAAGTTGTTCTTGTAGAATGTTGAACGACTACCATAAATAAAATCTATCCACTCAACAAAAATTATTTCACACCACAGACTCATCTTGGTCAGGATCGATTTGAAATCTATCATGGTTTCAGAGAAATCAAACTCCATGGTAAGTTGTTCTTGTAGAATGTTGAACGACTATCCCAACTAAAATCTATCCACTCAACAAAAATTATTTCAGAGAAATCATACTCCATGGTAAGTTGTTCTTGTAGAATGTTAAACGACTACCCCAACTAAAATCTATCCACTCAACAAAAATTATTTCAGAGAAATCATACTCCATGGTAAGTTGTTCTTGTAGAATGTTGAACGACTACCCCAACTAAAATCTATCCACTCAACAAAAATTATTTCAGAGAAATCATACTCCATGGTTCGTTGTTCTTGTAGAATGTTGAACGACTATCCCAACTAAAATCTATCCACTCAACAAAAATTATTTCACACCACAGACTCATCTTGGTCAGGATCGATTTGAAATCTATCATGGTTGCAGAGAAATCATACTCCATGGTTCGTTGTTCTTGTAGAATGTTGAACGACTACCCCAACTAAAATCTATCCACTCAACAAAAATTATTTCACACCACAGACTCATCTTGGTCAGGATCGATTTGAAATCTATCATGGTTTCAGAGAAATCATACTCCATGGTAAGTTGTTCTTGTAGAATGTTGAACTACTTTCCCAACTAAAATCTATCCACTCAACAAAAATTATTTCAGAGAAATCATACTCCATGGTTCGTTGTTCTTGTAGAATGTTGAACGAGTATCCCAACTAAAATCTATCCACTCAACAAAAAATATTTCAGAGAAATCATACTCCATGGTTCGTTGTTCTTGTAGAATGTTGAACGACTACCCCAACTAAAATCTATCCACTCAACTAAAATTATTTCAGAGAAATCATACTCCATGGTAAGTTGTTCTTGTAGAATGTTGAACGACTATCCCAACTAAAATCTATCCACTCAACAAAAATTATTTCAGAGAAATCATACTCCATGGTTCGTTGTTCTTGTAGAATGTTGAACGACTATCCCAACTAAAATCTATCCACTCAACAAAAATTATTTCACACCACAGACTCATCTTGGTCAGGATCGATTTGAAATCTATCATGGTTTCAGAGAAATCATACTCCATGGTTCGTTGTTCTTGTAGAATGTTGAACGACTACCCCAACTAAAATCTATCCACTCAACTAAAATTATTTCAGAGAAATCATACTCCATGGTTCGTTGTTCTTGTAGAATATTGGACGACTATCCCAACTAAAATCTATCCACTCAACAAAAATTATTTCAGAGAAATCATACTCCATGGTTCGTTGTTCTTGTAGAATGTTGAACGACTACCCCAACTAAAATCTATCCACTCAACAAAAATTATTTCACACCACAGACTCATCTTGATCAGGATCGATTTGAAATCTATCATGGTTTCAGAGAAATCATACTCCATGGTAAGTTGTTCTTGTAGAATGTTGAACGACTACTCCAACTAAAATCTATCCACTCAACAAAAATTATTTCAGAGAAATCATACTCCATGGTTCGTTGTTCTTGTAGAAGGTTAAACGACTATCCCAACTAAAATCTATACACTCAACAAAAATTATTTCAGAGAAATCATACTCCATGGTTCGTTGTTCTTGTAGAATGTTGAACGACTACCCCAACTAAAATCTATCCACTCAACAAAAATTATTTCACACCACAGACTCATCTTGGTCAGGATCGATTTGAAATCTATCATGGTTTCAGAGAAATCATACCCCATGGTAAGTTGTTCTTGTAGAATGTTGAACGACTATCCCAACTAAAATCTATCCACTCAACAAAAATTATTTGAGAGAAATCATACTCCATGGTTCGTTGTTCTTGTAAAATGTTGAACGACTACCCCAACTAAAATCTATCCACTCAACAAAAATTATTTCACACCACAGACTCATCTTGGTCAGGATCGATTTGAAATCTATCATGGTTTCAGAGAAATCATACTCCATGGTTCGTTGTTTTTGTAAAATGTTGAACGACTACCCCAACTAAAATCTATCCACTCAACAAAAATTATTTCGCACCACAGACTCATCGTGGTCAGGATCGATTTGAAATCTATCATGGTTTCAGAGAAATCATACTCCATGTTTCGTTGTTCTTGTAGAATGTTGAACGACTATCCCAACTAAAATCTATCCACTCAACAAAAATTATTTCACACCACAGACTCATCTTGGTCAGGATCGATTTGAAATCTATCATGGTTTCAGAGAAATCATACTCCATGGTAAGTTGTTCTTGTAGAATGTTGAACGACTACTCCAACTAAAATCTATCCACTCAACAAAAATTATTTCAGAGAAATCATACTCCATGGTTCGTTGTTCTTGTAGAAGGTTAAACGACTATCCCAACTAAAATCTATACACTCAACAAAAATTATTTCAGAGAAATCATACTCCATGGTTCGTTGTTCTTGTAGAATGTTGAACGACTACCCCAACTAAAATCTATCCACTCAACAAAAATTATTTCACACCACAGACTCATCTTGGTCAGGATCGATTTGAAATCTATCATGGTTTCAGAGAAATCATACCCCATGGTAAGTTGTTCTTGTAGAATGTTGAACGACTATCCCAACTAAAATCTATCCACTCAACAAAAATTATTTGAGAGAAATCATACTCCATGGTTCGTTGTTCTTGTAAAATGTTGAACGACTACCCCAACTAAAATCTATCCACTCAACAAAAATTATTTCACACCACAGACTCATCTTGGTCAGGATCGATTTGAAATCTATCATGGTTTCAGAGAAATCATACTCCATGGTTCGTTGTTTTTGTAAAATGTTGAACGACTACCCCAACTAAAATCTATCCACTCAACAAAAATTATTTCGCACCACAGACTCATCGTGGTCAGGATCGATTTGAAATCTATCATGGTTTCAGAGAAATCATACTCCATGTTTCGTTGTTCTTGTAGAATGTTGAACGACTATCCCAACTAAAATCTATCCACTCAACAAAAATTATTTCACACCACAGACTCATCTTGGTCAGGATCGATTTGAAATCTATCATGGTTTCAGAGAAATCATACTCCATGGTTCGTTGTTCTTGTAGAATGTTGAACGACTACCCCAACTAAAATCTATCCACTCAACAAAAATTATTTCACACCACAGACTCATCTTGGTCAGGATCGATTTGAAATCTATCATGGTTTCAGAGAAATCATACTCCATGGTAAGTTGTTCTTGTAGAATGTTGAACGACTATCCCAACTAAAATCTATCCACTCAACAAAAATTATTTCAGAGAAATCATACTCCATGGTTCGTTGTTCTTGTAGAATATTGAACGACTATCCCAACTAAAATCTATCCACTCAACAAAAATTATTTCAGAGAAATCATACTCCATGGTTCGTTGTTCTTGTAGAATGTTGAACGACTACCCCAACTAAAATCTATCCACTCAACAAAAATTATTTCACACCACAGACTCATCTTGATCAGGATCGATTTGAAATCTATCATGGTTTCAGAGAAATCATACTCCATGGTAAGTTGTTCTTGTAGAATGTTGAACGACTACCCCTAACTAAAATCTATCCACTCAACAAAAATTATTTCACACCACAGACTCATCTTGGTCAGGATCGATTTGAAATCTATCATGGTTTCAGAGAAATCATACTCCATGGTTCGTTGTTCTTGTAGAATGTTGAACGACTACCCCAACTAAAATCTATCCACTCAACTAAAATTATTTCAGAGAAATCATACTCCATGTTAAGTTGTTCTTGTAGAATGTTGAACGACTATCCCAACTAAAATCTATCCACTCAACAAAAATTATTTCAGAGAAATCATACTCCATGGTTCGTTGTTCTTGTAGAATGTTGAACGACTATCCCAACTAAAATCTATCCACTCAACAAAAATTATTTCACACCACAGACTCATCTTGGTCAGGATCGATTTGAAATCTATCATGGTTTCAGAGAAATCATACTCCATGGTTCGTTGTTTTTGTAAAATGTTGAACGACTACCCCAACTAAAATCTATACACTCAACAAAAATTATTTCACACCACAGACTCATCTTGGTCAGGATCGATTTGAAATCTATCATGGTTTCAGAGAAATCATACTCCATGGTTCGTTGTTCTTGTAGAATGTTGAACGACTATCCCAACTAAAATCTATCCACTCAACAAAAATTATTTCACACCACAGACTCATCTTGGTCAGGATCGATTTGAAATCTATCATGGTTTCAGAGAAATCATACTCCATGGTTCGTTGTTCTTGTAGAATGTTGAGCGACTACCCCAACTAAAATCTATCCACTCAACAAAAATTATTTCACACCACAGACTCATCTTGGTCAGGATCGATTTGAAATCTATCATGGTTTCAGAGAAATCATACTCCATGGTAAGTTGTTCTTGTAGAATGTTGAACGACTATCCCAACTAAAATCAATCCACTCAACAAAAAATATTTCAGAGAAATCATACTCCATGGTTCGTTGTTCTTGTAGAATATTGAACGACTATCCCAACTAAAATCTATCCACTCAACAAAAATTATTTCAGAGAAATCATACTCCATGGTTAGTTGTTCTTGTAGAATGTTGAGCGACTACCCCAACTAAAATCTATCCACTCAACAAAAATTATTTCACACCACAGACTCATCTTGGTCAGGATCGATTTGAAATCTATCATGGTTTCAGAGAAATCATACTCCATGGTAAGTTGTTCTTGTAGAATGTTGAACGACTATCCCAACTAAAATCAATCCACTCAACAAAAAATATTTCAGAGAAATCATACTCCATGGTTCGTTGTTCTTGTAGAATATTGAACGACTATCCCAACTAAAATCTATCCACTCAACAAAAATTATTTCAGAGAAATCATACTCCATGGTTAGTTGTTCTTGTAGAATGTTGAACGACTACCCCAACTAAAATCTATCCACTCAACAAAAATTATTTCACACCACAGACTCATCTTGATCAGGATCGATTTGAAATCTATCATGGTTTCAGAGAAATCATACTCCATGGTAAGTTGTTCTTGTAGAATGTTGAACGACTACCCCTAACTAAAATCTATCCACTCAACAAAAATTATTTCACACCACAGACTCATCTTGGTCAGGATCGATTTGAAATCTATCATGGTTGCAGAGAAATCATACTCCATGGGTCGTTGTTCTTGTAGAATGTTGAACGACTACCCCAACTAAAATCTATCCACTCAACTAAAATTATTTCAGAGAAATCATACTCCATGGTAAGTTGTTCTTGTAGAATGTTGAACGACTATCCCAACTAAAATCTATCCACTCAACAAAAATTATTTCAGAGAAATCATACTCCATGGTTCGTTGTTCTTGTAGAATGTTGAACGACTACCCCAACTAAAATCTATCCACTCAACAAAAATTATTTCAGAGAAATCATACTCCATGGTAAGTTGTTCTTGTAGAATGTTGAACGACTATCCCAACTAAAATCTATCCACTCAACAAAAATTATTTCAGAGAAATCATACTCCATGGTAAGTTGTTCTTGTAGAATGTTGAACGACTACCCCAACTAAAATCTATCCACTCAACAAAAATTATTTCACACCACAGACTCATCTTGGCCAGGATCGATTTGAAATCTATCATGGTTTCAGAGAAATCAAACTCCATGGTAAGTTGTTCTTGTAGAATGTTGAACGATTATCCCAACTAAAATCTATCCACTCAACAAAAATTATTTCAGAGAAATCATACTCCATGGTAAGTTGTTCTTGTAGAATGTTGAACGACTACCCCAACTAAAATCTATCCACTCAACAAAAATTATTTCAGAGAAATCATACTCCATGGTTCGTTGTTCTTGTAGAATGTTGAACGACTACCCCAACTAAAATCTATCCACTCAACAAAAATTATTTCAGAGAAATCATACTCCATGGTTCGTTGTTCTTGTAGAATGTTGAACGACTACCCCAACTAAAATCTATCAACTCAACAAAAATTATTTCACACCACAGACTCATCTTGGTCAGGATCGATTTGAAATCTATCATGGTTGCAGAGAAATCATACTCCATGGTTCGTTGTTCTTGTAGAATGTTGAACGACTACCCCAACTAAAATCTATCCACTCAACAAAAATTATTTCACACCACAGACTCATCTTGGTCAGGATCGATTTGAAATCTATCATGGTTTCAGAGAAATCATACTCCATGGTAAGTTGTTCTTGTAGAATGTTGAACGACTTTCCCAACTAAAATCTATCCACTCAACAAAAATTATTTCAGAGAAATCATACTCCATGGTTCGTTGTTCTTGTAGAATGTTGAACGACTACCCCAACTAAAATCTATCCACTCAACAAAAATTATTTCAGAGAAATCATACTCCATGGTTCGTTGTTCTTGTAGAATGTTGAACGACTACCCCAACTAAAATCTATCCACTCAACAAAAATTATTTCACACCACAGACTCATCTTGGTCAGGATCGATTTGAAATCTATCATGGTTTCAGAGAAATCATACTCCATGGTAAGTTGTTCTTGTAGAATGTTGAACGACTTTCCCAACTAAAATCTATCCACTCAACAAAAATTATTTCAGAGAAATCATACTCCATGGTTCGTTGTTCTTGTAGAATGTTGAACGACTACCCCAACTAAAATCTATCCACCCAACAAAAATTAGTTCAGAGAAATCATACTCCATGGTTCGTTGTTCTTGTAGAATGTTGAACGACTATCAAAACTAAAATCTATCCACTCAACAAAAATTATTTCAGAGAAATCATACTCCATGATTCGTTGTTCTCGTAGAATGTTGAACAACTATCCCAACTAAAATCTATCCACTCAACAAAAATTATTTCAGAGAAATCATACGCCATGGTAAGTTGTTCTTGTAGAATGTTGAACGACTACCCCAACTAAAATCTATCCACTCAACAAAAATTATTTCAGAGAAATCATACTCCATGGTAAGTTGTTCTTGTAGAATGTTGAACGACTACCCCAACTAAAATCTATCCACTCAACAAAAATTATTTCAGAGAAATCATACTCCATGGTAAGTTGTTCTTGTAGAATGTTGAACGACTACCCCAACGAAAATCTATCCACTCAACAAAAATTATTTCAGAGAAATCATACTCCATGGTTCGTTGTTCTTGTAGAATGTTGAACGACTATCCCAACTAAAATCTATCCACTCAACAAAAATTATTTCAGAGAAATCATACTCCATGGTAAGTTGTTCTTGTAGAATGTTGAACGACTACCCCAACTAAAATCTATCCACTCAACAAAAATTATTTCACACCACAGACTCATCTTGGTCAGGATCGATTTGAAATCTATCATGGTTTCAGAGAAATCATACTCCATGGTTCGTTGTTCTTGTAGAATGTTGAACGACTACCCCAACTAAAATCTATCCACTCAACAAAAATTATTTCAGAGAAATCATACTCCATGGTTCGTTGTTCTTGTAGAATGTTGAACGACTATCCCAACTAAAATCTATCCACTCAACAAAAATTATTTCAGAGAAATCATACTCCATGGTTCGTTGTTCTTGTAGAATGTTGAACGACTATCCCAACTAAAATCTATCCACTCAACAAAAATTATTTCAGAGAAATCATACTCCATGGTTCGTTGTTCTTGTAGAATGTTGAACGACTATCCCAACTAAAATCTATCCACTCAACAAAAATTATTTCAGAGGAATTATACTCCATGGTAAGTTGTTCTTGTAGAATGTTGAACGACTACCCCAACTAAAATCTATCCACTCAACAAAAATTATTTCACACCACAGACTCATCTTGGTCAGGATCGATTTGAAATCTATCATGGTTGCAGAGAAATCATACTCCATGGTTCGTTGTTCTTGTAGCATGTTGAACGACTACCCCAACTAAAGTCTATCCACTCAACAAAAATTATTTCAGAGAAATCATACTCCATGGTTCGTTGTTCTTGTAGAATGTTGAACGACTATCCCAACTAAAATCTATCCACTCAACAAAAATTATTTCAGAGAAATCATACTCCATGGTAAGTTGTTCTTGTAGAATGTTGAACGACTACCCCAACTAAAATCTATCCACTCAACAAAAATTATTTCACACCACAGACTCATCTTGGTCAGGATCGATTTGAAATCTATCATGGTTTCAGAGAAATCATACTCCATGGTTCGTTGTTCTTGTAGAATGTTGAACGACTACCCCAACTAAAATCTATCCACTCAACAAAAATTATTTCAGAGAAATCATACTCCATGGTTCGTTGTTCTTGTAGAATGTTGAACGACTATCCCAACTAAAATCTATCCACTCAACAAAAATTATTTCAGAGAAATCATACTCCATGGTAAGTTGTTCTTGTAGAATGTTGAACGACTATCCCAACTAAAATCTATCCACTCAACAAAAATTATTTCAGAGAAATCATACTCCATGGTTCGTTGTTCTTGTAGAATGTTGAACGACTATCCCAACTAAAATCTATCCACTCAACAAAAATTATTTCAGAGGAATTATACTCCATGGTAAGTTGTTCTTGTAGAATGTTGAACGACTACCCCAACTAAAATCTATCCACTCAACAAAAATTATTTCACACCACAGACTCATCTTGGTCAGGATCGATTTGAAATCTATCATGGTTTCAGAGAAATCATACTCCATGGTTCGTTGTTCTTGTAGAATGTTGAACGACTACCCCAACTAAAATCTATCCACTCAACAAAAATTATTTCAGAGAAATCATACTCCATGGTTCGTTGATCTTGTAGAATGTTGAACGACTATCCCAACTAAAATCTATCCACTCAACAAAAATTATTTCAGAGAAATCATACTCCATGGTTCGTTGTTCTTGTAGAATGTTGAACGACTATCCCAACTAAAATCTATCCACTCAACAAAAATTATTTCAGAGAAATCATACTCCATGGTAAGTTGTTCTTGTAGAATGTTGAACGACTACCAAAACTAAAATCTATCCACTCAACTAAAATTATTTCAGAGAAATCATACTCCATGGTAAGTTGTTCTTGTAGAATGTTGAACGACTACCATAACTAAAATCTATCCACTCAACAAAAATTATTTCACACCACAGACTCATCTTGGTCAGGATTGATTTGAAATCTATCATGGTTGCAGAGAAATCATACTCCATGGTTCGTTGTTCTTGTAGAATGTTGAACGAATACCCCAACTAAAATCTATCCACTCAACAAAAATTATTTCAGAGAAATCATACTCCATGGTTCGTTGTTCTTGTAGAATGTTGAACGACTACCCCAACTAAAATCTATCCACTCAACAAAAATTATTTCAGAGAAATCATACTTCATGGTTCGTTGTTCTTGTAGAATGTTGAGCGACTATCCCAACTAAAATCTATCCACTCAACAAAAATTATTTCAGAGAAATCATACTCCATGTTAAGTTGTTCTTGTAGAATGTTGAACGACTATCCCAACTAAAATCTATCCACTCAACAAAAATTATTTCAGAGAAATCATACTCCATGGTTCGTTGTTCTTGTAGAAACGACTACCCCAACTAAAATCTATCCACTCAACAAAAATTATTTCAGAGAAATTATACTCCATGGTTCGTTGTTCTTGTAGAATGTTGAACGACTACCATAACTAAAATCTATCCACTCAACAAAAATTATTTTAGAGAAATCATACTCCATGGTTCGCTGTTCTTGTAGAATGTTGAACGACTACCCCAACTAAAATCTATCCACTCAACAAAAATTATTTCAGAGAAATCATACTCCATGGTAAGTTTTTCTTGTAGAATGTTGAACGACTACTCCAACTAAAATCTATCCACTCAACAAA
The DNA here is from genome assembly GCA_905220385.1 of Xylota sylvarum. Taxonomy (NCBI): domain Eukaryota; kingdom Metazoa; phylum Arthropoda; class Insecta; order Diptera; family Syrphidae; genus Xylota; species Xylota sylvarum. Next base: position 133,256 of record CAJMZQ010000068.1, on the reverse strand, counting down.
AATTATTTCAGAGAAATCATACTCCATGGTGAGTTGTTCTTGTAGAATGTGGAACGACTATCCCAACTAAAATCTATCCACTCAACAAACATTATATCACACCACAGACTCATCTTGGTCAGGATCGATTTGAAATCTATCATGGTTGCAGAGAAATCATACTCCATGGTTCGTTGTTCTTGTATAATGTTGAACGACTACCCCAACTAAAATCTATCCACTCAACAAAAATTATTTCACACCACAAACTCATCTTGGTCAGCATCGATTTGAAATCTACCATGGTTTCAGAGAAATCATAGTCCATGGTAAGTTGTTCTTGTAGAATGTTGAGCGACTATCCCAACTAAAATCTATATACTCAACAAAAATTATTTCAGAGAAATCATACTCCATGGTAAGTTGTTCTTGTAGAATGTTGAACGACTACCCCAACTAAAATCTATCCACTCAACAAAAATTATTTCAGAGAAATCATACTCCTTGGTTCGTTGTTCTTGTAAAATGTTGAACGACTACCCCAACTAAAATCTATCCACTCAACAAAAATTATTTCAGAGAAATCATACTCCATGGTAAGTTGTTCTTGTAGAATGTTGAACGACTATCCCAACTAAAATCTATCCACTCAACAAAAATTATTTCAGAGAAATCATACTCCATGGTTCGTTGTTCTTGCAGAATGTTGAACGACTACCCCAACTAAAATCTATCCACTCAACAAAAATTATTTCACACCACAGACTCATCTTGGTCAGGATCGATTTGAAATCTATCATGGTTGCAGAGAAATCATACTCCATGGTAAGTTGTTCTTGTAGAATGTTGAACGACTACCCCAACTAAAATCTATCCACTCAACAAAAATTATTTCAGAGAAATCATACTCCATGGTTCGTTGTTCTTGTAGAATGTTGAACGACTACCCCAACTAAAATCTATCCACTCAACAAAAATTATTTCACACCACAGACTCATCTTGGTCAGGATCGATTTGAAATCTATCATGGTTTCAGAGAAATCATACTCCATGGTTCGTTGTTCTTGTAAAATATTGAACGGCTATCCCAACTAAAATCTATCCACTCAACAAAAATTATTTCACACCACAGACTCATCTTGGTCAGGATCGATTTGAAATCTATCATGGTTTCAGAGAAATCATACTCCATGGTAAGTTGTTCTTGTAGAATGTTGAACGACTATCCCAACTAAAATCTATCCACTCAACAAAAATTATTTCAGAGAAATCATACTCCATGGTAAGTTGTTCTTGTAGAATGTTGAACGACTATCCCAACTAAAATCTATCCACTCAACAAAAATGATTTCACACCACAGACTCATCTTGGTCAGGATCGATTTGAAATCTATCATGGTTTCAGAGAAATCATACTCCATGGTAAGTTGTTCTTGTAGAATGTTGAACGACTATCCCAACTAAAATCTATCCACTCAACAAAAATTATTTCAGAGAAATCATACTCCATGGTAAGTTGTTCTTGTAGAATGTTGAACGACTATCCCAACTAAAATCTATCCAGTCAACAAAAATTATTTCAGAGAAATCATACTCCATGGTAAGTTGTTCTTGTAGAATGTTGAACGACTACCCCAACTAAAATCTATCCACTCAACAAAAATTATTTCACAGCACAGACTCATCTTGGTCAGGATCGATTTGAAATCTATCATGGTTGCAGAGAAATCATACTCCATGGTTCGTTGTTCTTGTAGAATGTTGAACGACTACCCCAACTAAAATCTATCTACTCAACAAAAATTATTTCAGAGAAATCATACTCCATGGTTCGTTGTTCTTGTAGAATGTTGAACGACTACCCCAACTAAAATCTATCCACTCAACAAAAATTATTTCAGAGAAATCATACTCCATGGTTCGTTGTTCTTGTAGAATGTTGAACGACTATCCCAACTAAAATCTATCCACTCAACAAAAATTATTTCACACCACAGACTCATCTTGGTCAGGATCGATTTGAAATCTATCATGGTTTCAGAGAAATCATACTCCATGGTTCGTTGTTCTTGTAGAATGTTGAACGACTATCCCAACTAAAATCTATCCACTCAACAAAAATTATTTCAGAGAAATCATACTCCATGGTTCGTTGTTCTTGTATAATGTTGAACGAGTATCCCAACTAAAATCTATCCACTCAACAAAAATTATTTCAGAGAAATCATACTCCATGGTTCGTTGTTCTTGTAGAATGTTGAACGACTACCCCAACTAAAATCTATCCACTCAACAAAAATTATTTCAGAGAAATCATACTCCATGGTTCGTTGTTCTTGTAGAATGTTGAACGACTATCCCAACTAAAATCTATACACTCAACAAAAATTATTTCAGAGAAATCCTACTCCATGGTTCGTTGTTCTTGTAGAATGTTGAACGACTACCCCAACTAAAATCTATCCACTCAACAAAAATTATTTCAGAGAAATCATACTCCATGGTAAGTTGTTCTTGTAGAATGTTGAACGACTACTCCAACTAAAATCTATCCACTCAACAAAAATTATTTCAGAGAAATCATACTATATGGTTCGTTGTTCTTGTAGAATGTGGAACGACTATCCCAACTAAAATCTATCCACTCAACAAACATTATATCACACCACAGACTCATCTTGGTCAGGATCGATTTGAAATCTATCATGGTTGCAGAGAAATCATACTCCATGGTTCGTTGTTCTTGTATAATGTTGAACGACTACCCCAACTAAAATCTATCCACTCAACAAAAATTATTTCACACCACAAACTCATCTTGGTCAGCATCGATTTGAAATCTACCATGGTTTCAGAGAAATCATAGTCCATGCTAAGTTGTTCTTGTAGAATGTTGAGCGACTATCCCAACTAAAATCTATATACTCAACAAAAATTATTTCAGAGAAATCATACTCCATCGTAAGTTGTTCTTGTAGAATGTTGAACGACTACCCCAACTAAAATCTATCCACTCAACAAAAATTATTTCAGAGAAATCATACTCCTTAGTTCGTTGTTCTTGTAGAATGTTGAACGACTATCTCAACTAAAATCTATCCACTCAACAAAAATTATTTCAGAGAAATCATACTCCATGGTAAGTTGTTCTTGTAGAATGTTGAACGACTATCTCAACTAAAATCTATCCACTCAACAAAAATTATTTCAGAGAAATCATACTCCATGGTTCGTTGTTCTTGCAGAATGTTGAACGACTACCCCAACTAAAATCTATCCACTCAACAAAAATTATTTCACACCACAGACTCATCTTGGTCAGGATCGATTTGAAATCTATCATGGTTGCAGAGAAATCATACTCCATGGTAAGTTGTTCTTGTAGAATGTTGAACGACTACCCCAACTAAAATCTATCCACTCAACAAAAATTATTTCAGAGAAATCATACTCCATGGTTCGTTGTTCTTGTAGAATGTTGAACGACTACCCCAACTAAAATCTATCCACTCAACAAAAATTATTTCACACCACAGACTCATCTTGGTCAGGATCGATTTGAAATCTATCATGGTTTCAGAGAAATCATACTCCATGGTTCGTTGTTCTTGTAAAATATTGAACGGCTATCCCAACTAAAATCTATCCACTCAACAAAAATTATTTCACACCACAGACTCATCTTGGTCAGGATCGATTTGAAATCTATCATGGTTTCAGAGAAATCATACTCCATGGTAAGTTGTTCTTGTAGAATGTTGAACGACTATCCCAACTAAAATCTATCCACTCAACAAAAATTATTTCAGAGAAATCATACTCCATGGTAAGTTGTTCTTGTAGAATGTTGAACGACTATCCCAACTAAAATCTATCCACTCAACAAAAATTATTTCACACCACAGACTCATCTTGGTCAGGATCGATTTGAAATCTATCATGGTTTCAGAGAAATCATACTCCATGGTAAGTTGTTCTTGTAGAATGTTGAACGACTATCCCAACTAAAATCTATCCACTCAACAAAAATTATTTCAGAGAAATCATACTCCATGGTAAGTTGTTCTTGTAGAATGTTGAACGACTATCCCAACTAAAATCTATCCAGTCAACAAAAATTATTTCAGAGAAATCATACTCCATGGTAAGTTGTTCTTGTAGAATGTTGAACGACTACCCCAACTAAAATCTATCCACTCAACAAAAATTATTTCACAGCACAGACTCATCTTGGTCACAATCGATTTGAAATCTATCATGGTTGCAGAGAAATCATACTCCATGGTTCGTTGTTCTTGTAGAATGTTGAACGACTACCCCAACTAAAATCTATCTACTCAACAAAAATTATTTCAGAGAAATCATACTCCATGGTTCGTTGTTCTTGTAGAATGTTGAACGACTACCCCAACTAAAATCTATCCACTCAACAAAAATTATTTCAGAGAAATCATACTCCATGGTTCGTTGTTCTTGTAGAATGTTGAACGACTATCCCAACTAAAATCTATCCACTCAACAAAAATTATTTCACACCACAGACTCATCTTGGTCAGGATCGATTTGAAATCTATCATGGTTTCAGAGAAATCATACTCCATGGTTCGTTGTTCTTGTAGAATGTTGAACGACTATCCCAACTAAAATCTATCCACTCAACAAAAATTATTTCAGAGAAATCATACTCCATGGTTCGTTGTTCTTGTATAATGTTGAACGAGTATCCCAACTAAAATCTATCCACTCAACAAAAATTATTTCAGAGAAATCATACTCCATGGTTCGTTGTTCTTGTAGAATGTTGAACGACTACCCCAACTAAAATCTATCCACTCAACAAAAATTATTTCAGAGAAATCATACTCCATGGTTCGTTGTTCTTGTAGAATGTTGAACGACTATCCCAACTAAAATCTATACACTCAACAAAAATTATTTCAGAGAAATCCTACTCCATGGTTCGTTGTTCTTGTAGAATGTTGAACGACTACCCCAACTAAAATCTATCCACTCAACAAAAATTATTTCAGAGAAATCATACTCCATGGTTCGTTGTACTTGTAGAATGTTGAACGACTATCCCAACTAAAATCTATCCACTCAACAAAAATTATTTCAGAGAAATCATACTCCATGGTTCGTTCTTCTTGTAGAATGTTGAACGACTATCCCAACTAAAATCTATCCACTCAACAAAAATTATTTCAGAGAAATCATACTCCATGGTAAGTTGTTCTTGTAGAATGTTGAACGACTATCCCAACTAAAATCTATCCACTCAACAAAAATTATTTCAGAGAAATCATACTCCATGGTAAGTTTTTCTTGTAGAATGTTGAACGACTACTCCAACTAAAATCTATCCACTCAACAAAAATTATTTCAGAGAAATCATACTCCATGGTTCGTTGTTCTTGTAGAATGTGGAACGACTATCCCAACTAAAATCTATCCACTCAACAAACATTATATCACACCACAGACTCATCTTGGTCAGGATCGATTTGAAATCTATCATGGTTGCAGAGAAATCATACTCCATGGTTCGTTGTTCTTGTATAATGTTGAACGACTACCCCAACTAAAATCTATCCACTCAACAAAAATTATTTCACACCACAAACTCATCTTGGTCAGCATCGATTTGAAATCTACCATGGTTTCAGAGAAATCATAGTCCATGGTAAGTTGTTCTTGTAGAATGTTGAGCGACTATCCCAACTAAAATCTATATACTCAACAAAAATTATTTCAGAGAAATCATACTCCATGGTAAGTTGTTCTTGTAGAATGTTGAACGACTACCCCAACTAAAATCTATCCACTCAACAAAAATTATTTCAGAGAAATCATACTCCTTGGTTCGTTGTTCTTGTAGAATGTTGAACGACTACCCCAACTAAAATCTATCCACTCAACAAAAATTATTTCAGAGAAATCATACTCCATGGTAAGTTGTTCTTGTAGAATGTTGAACGACTATCTCAACTAAAATCTATCCACTCAACAAAAATTATTTCAGAGAAATCATACTCCATGGTTCGTTGTTCTTGCAGAATGTTGAACGACTACCCCAACTAAAATCTATCCACTCAACAAAAATTATTTCACACCACAGACTCATCTTGGTCAGGATCGATTTGAAATCTATCATGGTTGCAGAGAAATCATACTCCATGGTAAGTTGTTCTTGTAGAATGTTGAACGACTACCCCAACTAAAATCTATCCACTCAACAAAAATTATTTCAGAGAAATCATACTCCATGGTTCGTTGTTCTTGTAGAATGTTGAACGACTACCCCAACTAAAATCTATCCACTCAACAAAAATTATTTCACACCACAGACTCATCTTGGTCAGGATCGATTTGAAATCTATCATGGTTTCAGAGAAATCATACTCCATGGTTCGTTGTTCTTGTAAAATATTGAACGGCTATCCCAACTAAAATCTATCCACTCAACAAAAATTATTTCACACCACAGACTCATCTTGGTCAGGATCGATTTGAAATCTATCATGGTTTCAGAGAAATCATACTCCATGGTAAGTTGTTCTTGTAGAATGTTGAACGACTATCCCAACTAAAATCTATCCACTCAACAAAAATTATTTCAGAGAAATCATACTCCATGGTAAGTTGTTCTTGTAGAATGTTGAACGACTATCCCAACTAAAATCTATCCACTCAACAAAAATTATTTCACACCACAGACTCATCTTGGTCAGGATCGATTTGAAATCTATCATGGTTTCAGAGAAATCATACTCCATGGTAAGTTGTTCTTGTAGAATGTTGAACGACTATCCCAACTAAAATCTATCCACTCAACAAAAATTATTTCAGAGAAATCATACTCCATGGTAAGTTGTTCTTGTAGAATGTTGAACGACTATCCCAACTAAAATCTATCCAGTCAACAAAAATTATTTCAGAGAAATCATACTCCATGGTAAGTTGTTCTTGTAGAATGTTGAACGACTACCCCAACTAAAATCTATCCACTCAACAAAAATTATTTCACAGCACAGACTCATCTTGGTCAGGATCGATTTGAAATCTATCATGGTTGCAGAGAAATCATACTCCATGGTTCGTTGTTCTTGTAGAATGTTGAACGACTACCCCAACTAAAATCTATCTACTCAACAAAAATTATTTCAGAGAAATCATACTCCATGGTTCGTTGTTCTTGTAGAATGTTGAACGACTACCCCAACTAAAATCTATCCACTCAACAAAAATTATTTCAGAGAAATCATACTCCATGGTTCGTTGTTCTTGTAGAATGTTGAACGACTATCCCAACTAAAATCTATCCACTCAACAAAAATTATTTCACACCACAGACTCATCTTGGTCAGGATCGATTTGAAATCTATCATGGTTTCAGAGAAATCATACTCCATGGTTCGTTGTTCTTGTAGAATGTTGAACGACTATCCCAACTAAAATCTATCCACTCAACAAAAATTATTTCAGAGAAATCATACTCCATGGTTCGTTGTTCTTGTATAATGTTGAACGAGTATCCCAACTAAAATCTATCCACTCAACAAAAATTATTTCAGAGAAATCATACTCCATGGTTCGTTGTTCTTGTAGAATGTTGAACGACTACCCCAACTAAAATCTATCCACTCAACAAAAATTATTTCAGAGAAATCATACTCCATGGTTCGTTGTTCTTGTAGAATGTTGAACGACTATCCCAACTAAAATCTATACACTCAACAAAAATTATTTCAGAGAAATCCTACTCCATGGTTCGTTGTTCTTGTAGAATGTTGAACGACTACCCCAACTAAAATCTATCCACTCAACAAAAATTATTTCAGAGAAATCATACTCCATGGTAAGTTGTTCTTGTAGAATGTTGAACGACTACTCCAACTAAAATCTATCCACTCAACAAAAATTATTTCAGAGAAATCATACTATATGGTTCGTTGTTCTTGTAGAATGTGGAACGACTATCCCAACTAAAATCTATCCACTCAACAAACATTATATCACACCACAGACTCATCTTGGTCAGGATCGATTTGAAATCTATCATGGTTGCAGAGAAATCATACTCCATGGTTCGTTGTTCTTGTATAATGTTGAACGACTACCCCAACTAAAATCTATCCACTCAACAAAAATTATTTCACACCACAAACTCATCTTGGTCAGCATCGATTTGAAATCTACCATGGTTTCAGAGAAATCATAGTCCATGCTAAGTTGTTCTTGTAGAATGTTGAGCGACTATCCCAACTAAAATCTATATACTCAACAAAAATTATTTCAGAGAAATCATACTCCATCGTAAGTTGTTCTTGTAGAATGTTGAACGACTACCCCAACTAAAATCTATCCACTCAACAAAAATTATTTCCGAGAAATCATACTCCTTGGTTCGTTGTTCTTGTAGAATGTTGAACGACTATCTCAACTAAAATCTATCCACTCAACAAAAATTATTTCAGAGAAATCATACTCCATGGTAAGTTGTTCTTGTAGAATGTTGAACGACTATCTCAACTAAAATCTATCCACTCAACAAAAATTATTTCAGAGAAATCATACTCCATGGTTCGTTGTTCTTGCAGAATGTTGAACGACTACCCCAACTAAAATCTATCCACTCAACAAAAATTATTTCACACCACAGACTCATCTTGGTCAGGATCGATTTGAAATCTATCATGGTTGCAGAGAAATCATACTCCATGGTAAGTTGTTCTTGTAGAATGTTGAACGACTACCCCAACTAAAATCTATCCACTCAACAAAAATTATTTCAGAGAAATCATACTCCATGGTTCGTTGTTCTTGTAGAATGTTGAACGACTACCCCAACTAAAATCTATCCACTCAACAAAAATTATTTCACACCACAGACTCATCTTGGTCAGGATCGATTTGAAATCTATCATGGTTTCAGAGAAATCATACTCCATGGTTCGTTGTTCTTGTAAAATATTGAACGGCTATCCCAACTAAAATCTATCCACTCAACAAAAATTATTTCACACCACAGACTCATCTTGGTCAGGATCGATTTGAAATCTATCATGGTTTCAGAGAAATCATACTCCATGGTAAGTTGTTCTTGTAGAATGTTGAACGACTATCCCAACTAAAATCTATCCACTCAACAAAAATTATTTCAGAGAAATCATACTCCATGGTAAGTTGTTCTTGTAGAATGTTGAACGACTATCCCAACTAAAATCTATCCACTCAACAAAAATTATTTCACACCACAGACTCATCTTGGTCAGGATCGATTTGAAATCTATCATGGTTTCAGAGAAATCATACTCCATGGTAAGTTGTTCTTGTAGAATGTTGAACGACTATCCCAACTAAAATCTATCCACTCAACAAAAATTATTTCAGAGAAATCATACTCCATGGTAAGTTGTTCTTGTAGAATGTTGAACGACTATCCCAACTAAAATCTATCCAGTCAACAAAAATTATTTCAGAGAAATCATACTCCATGGTAAGTTGTTCTTGTAGAATGTTGAACGACTACCCCAACTAAAATCTATCCACTCAACAAAAATTATTTCACAGCACAGACTCATCTTGGTCAGGATCGATTTGAAATCTATCATGGTTGCAGAGAAATCATACTCCATGGTTCGTTGTTCTTGTAGAATGTTGAACGACTAACCCAACTAAACTCTATCTACTCAACAAAAATTATTTCAGAGAAATCATACTCCATGGTTCGTTGTTCTTGTAGAATGTTGAACGACTACCCCAACTAAAATCTATCCACTCAACAAAAATTATTTCAGAGAAATCATACTCCATGGTTCGTTGTTCTTGTAGAATGTTGAACGACTATCCCAACTAAAATCTATCCACTCAACAAAAATTATTTCACACCACAGACTCATCTTGGTCAGGATCGATTTGAAATCTATCATGGTTTCAGAGAAATCATACTCCATGGTTCGTTGTTCTTGTAGAATGTTGAACGACTATCCCAACTAAAATCTATCCACTCAACAAAAATTATTTCAGAGAAATCATACTCCATGGTTCGTTGTTCTTGTATAATGTTGAACGAGTATCCCAACTAAAATCTATCCACTCAACAAAAATTATTTCAGAGAAATCATACTCCATGGTTCGTTGTTCTTGTAGAATGTTGAACGACTACCCCAACTAAAATCTATCCACTCAACAAAAATTATTTCAGAGAAATCATACTCCATGGTTCGTTGTTCTTGTAGAATGTTGAACGACTATCCCAACTAAAATCTATACACTCAACAAAAATTATTTCAGAGAAATCCTACTCCATGGTTCGTTGTTCTTGTAGAATGTTGAACGACTACCCCAACTAAAATCTATCCACTCAACAAAAATTATTTCAGAGAAATCATACTCCATGGTTCGTTGTACTTGTAGAATGTTGAACGACTATCCCAACTAAAATCTATCCACTCAACAAAAATTATTTCAGAGAAATCATACTCCATGGTTCGTTCTTCTTGTAGAATGTTGAACGACTATCCCAACTAAAATCTATCCACTCAACAAAAATTATTTCAGAGAAATCATACTCCATGGTAAGTTGTTCTTGTAGAATGTTGAACGACTATCCCAACTAAAATCTATCCACTCAACAAAAATTATTTCAGAGAAATCATACTCCATGGTAAGTTGTTCTTGTAGAATGTTGAACGACTATCCCAACTAAAATCTATCCACTCAACAAAAATTATTTCACACCACAGACTCATCTTGGTCAGGATCGATTTGAAATCTATCATGGTTGCAGAGAAATCATACTCCATGGTTCGTTGTTCTTGTAGAATGTTGAACGACTACCCCAACTAAAATCTATCCACTCAACAAAAATTATTTCAGAGAAATCATACTCCATGTTTCGTTGTTCTTGTAGAATGTTGAACGACTACCCCAACTAAAATCTATCCACTCAACAAAAATTATTTCAGAGAAATCATACTCCATGGTTCGTTGTTCTTGTAGAATGTTGAACGACTATCCCAACTAAAATCTATCCACTCAGCAAAAATTATTTCAGAGAAATCATACTCCATGGTAAGTTGTTCTTGTAGAATGTTGAACGACTACCCCAACTAAAATCTATCCACTCAACAAAAATTATTTCACACCACAGACTCATCTTGGTCAGGATCGATTTGAAATCTATCATGGTTTCAGAGAAATCATACTCCATAGTAAGTTGTTCTTGTAGAATGTTGAACGACTATCCCAACTAAAATCTATCCACTCAACAAAAATTATTTCAGAGAAATCATACTCCATGGTAAGTTGTTCTTGTAGAATGTTGAACGACTATCCCAACTAAAATCTATCCACTCAACAAAAATTATTTCAGAGAAATCATACTCCATGGTAAGTTGTTCTTGTAGAATGTTGAACGACTATCCCAACTAAAATCTATCCACTCAACAAAAATTATTTCACACCACAGACTCATCTTGGTCAGGATCGATTTGAAATCTATCATGGTTGCAGAGAAATCATACTCCATGGTTCGTTGTTCTTGTAGAATGTTGAACGACTACCCCAACTAAAATCTATCCACTCAACAAAAATTATTTCAGAGAAATCATAGTCCATGGTTCGTTGTTCTTGTAGAATGTTGAACGACTATCCCAAATAAAATCTATCCACTCAACAAAAATTATTTCAGAGAAATCATACTCCATGGTAAGTTGTTCTTGTAGAATGTTGAACGACTACCCCAACTAAAATCTATCCACTCAACAAAAATTATTTCACACCACAGACTCATCTTGGTCAGGATCGATTTGAAATCTATCATGGTTTCAGAGAAATCATACTCCATGGTTCGTTGTTCTTGTAGAATGTTGAACGACTATCCCAACTAAAATCTATCCACTCAACAAAAATTATTTCAGAGAAATCATACTCCATGGTTCGTTGTTCTTGTATAATGTTGAACGAGTATCCCAACTAAAATCTATCCACTCAACAAAAATTATTTCAGAGAAATCATACTCCATGGTTCGTTGTTCTTGTAGAATGTTGAACGACCACCCCAACTAAAATCTATCCACTCAACAAAAATTATTTCAGAGAAATCATACTCCATGGTTCGTTGTTCTTGTAGAATGTTGAACGACTATCCCAACTAAAATCTATACACTCAACAAAAATTATTTCAGAGAAATCCTACTCCATGGTTCGTTGTTCTTGTAGAATGTTGAACGACTACCCCAACTAAAATCTATCCACTCAACAAAAATTATTTCAGAGAAATCATACTCCATGGTTCGTTGTACTTGTAGAATGTTGAACGACTATCCCAACTAAAATCTATCCACTCAACAAAAATTATTTCAGAGAAATCATACTCCATGGTTCGTTCTTCTTGTAGAATGTTGAACGACTATCCCAACTAAAATCTATCCACTCAACAAAAATTATTTCAGAGAAATCATACTCCATGGTAAGTTGTTCTTGTAGAATGTTGAACGACTATCCCAACTAAAATCTATCCACTCAACAAAAATTATTTCAGAGAAATCATACTCCATGGTAAGTTGTTCTTGTAGAATGTTGAACGACTATCCCAACTAAAATCTATCCACTCAACAAAAATTATTTCACACCACAGACTCATCTTGGTCAGGATCGATTTGAAATCTATCATGGTTGCAGAGAAATCATACTCCATGGTTCGTTGTTCTTGTAGAATGTTGAACGACTACCCCAACTAAAATCTATCCACTCAACAAAAATTATTTCAGAGAAATCGTACTCCATGTTTCGTTGTTCTTGTAGAATGTTGAACGACTACCCCAACTAAAATCTATCCACTCAACAAAAATTATTTCAGAGAAATCATACTCCATGGTTCGTTGTTCTTGTAGAATGTTGAACGACTATCCCAACTAAAATCTATCCACTCAACAAAAATTATTTCAGAGAAATCATACTCCATGGTAAGTTGTTCTTGTAGAATGTTGAACGACTACCCCAACTAAAATCTATCCACTCAACAAAAATTATTTCACACCACAGACTCATCTTGGTCAGGATCGATTTGGTTTCAGAGAAATCATACTCCATAGTAAGTTGTTCTTGTAGAATGTTGAACGACTATCCCAACTAAAATCTATCCACTCAACAAAAATTATTTCAGAGAAATCATACTCCATGGTAAGTTGTTCTTGTAGAATGTTGAACGACTATCCCAACTAAAATCTATCCACTCAACAAAAATTATTTCAGAGAAATCATACTCCATGGTAAGTTGTTCTTGTAGAATGTTGAACGACTATCCCAACTAAAATCTATCCACTCAACAAAAATTATTTCACACCACAGACTCATCTTGGTCAGGATCGATTTGAAATCTATCATGGTTGCAGAGAAATCATACTCCATGGTTCGTTGTTCTTGTAGAATGTTGAACGACTACCCCAACTAAAATCTATCCACTCAACAAAAATTATTTCAGAGAAATCATAGTCCATGGTTCGTTGTTCTTGTAGAATGTTGAACGACTATCCCAAATAAAATCTATCCACTCAACAAAAATTATTTCAGAGAAATCATACTCCATGGTACGTTGTTCTTGTAGAATGTAGAACGACTACCCCAACTAAAATCTATCCACTCAACAAAAATTATTTCACACCACAGACTCATCTTGGTCAGGATCGATTTGAAATCTATCATGGTTTCAGAGAAATCATACGTTGTTCTTGTAAAATGTTGAACGACTATCCCAACTAAAATCTATCCAATCAACAAAAATTATTTCACACCACAGACTCATCTTGGTCAGGATCGATTTGAAATCTATCATGGTTTCAGAGAAATCATACTCCATGGTAAGTTGTTCTTGTAGAATGTTGAACGAATACCCCAACTAAAATCTATCCACTCAACAAAAATTATTTCAGAGAAATCATAGCCCATGGTAAGTTGTTCTTGTAGAATGTTGAACGTCTACCCCAACTAAAATCTATCCACTCAACAAAAATTATTTCAGAGAAATCATACTCCATGGTTCGTTGTTCTTGTAGAATGTTGAACGACTATCCCAACTAAAATCTATCCACTCAACAAAAATTATTTCAGAGAAATCATACTCCATGGTAAGTTGTTCTTGTAGAATGTTGAACGACTACCCCAACTAAAATCTATCCACTCAACAAAAATTATTTCAGAGAAATCATACTCCATGGTAAGTTGTTCTTGTAGAATGTTGAACGACTACCCCAACTAAAATCTATCCACTCAACAAAAATTATTTCAGAGAAATCATACTCCATGGTTCGTTGTTCTTGCAGAATGTTGAACGACTATCCCAACTGAAATCTATCCACTCAACAAAAATTATTTCACACCACAGACTCATCTTGGTCAGGATCGATTTGAAATCTATCATGGTTGCAGAGAAATCATACTCCATGGTTCGTTGTTCTTGTAGAATGTTGAACGACTACCCCAACTAAAATCTATCCACTCAACAAAAATTATTTCACACCACAGACTCATCTTGGTCAGGATCGATTTGAAATCTATCATGGTTTCAGAGAAATCATACGTTGTTCTTGTAAAATGTTGAACGACTATCCCAACTAAAATCTATCCAATCAACAAAAATTATTTCACACCACAGACTCATCTTGGTCAGGATCGATTTGAAATCTATCATGGTTTCAGAGAAATCATACTCCATGGTAAGTTGTTCTTGTAGAATGTTGAACGAATACCCCAACTAAAATCTATCCACTCAACAAAAATTATTTCAGAGAAATCATAGTCCATGGTAAGTTGTTCTTGTAGAATGTTGAACGTCTACCCCAACTAAAATCTATCCACTCAACAAAAATTATTTCAGAGAAATCATACTCCATGGTTCGTTGTTCTTGTAGAATGTTGAACGACTATCCCAACTAAAATCTATCCACTCAACAAAAATTATTTCAGAGAAATCATACTCCATGGTTCGTTGTTCTTGTAGAATGTTGAATGACTACCCCAACTAAAATCTATCCACTCAACAAAAATTATTTCAGAGAAATCATACTCCATGGTAAGTTGTTCTTGTAGAATGTTGAACGACTACCCCAACTAAAATCTATCCACTCAACAAAAATTATTTCAGAGAAATCATACTCCATGGTTCGTTGTTCTTGCAGAATGTTGAACGACTATCCCAACTGAAATCTATCCACTCAACAAAAATTATTTCACACCACAGACTCATCTTGGTCAGGATCGATTTGAAATCTATCATGGTTGCAGAGAAATCATACTCCATGGTTCGTTGTTCTTGTAGAATGTTGAACGACTACCCCAACTAAAATCTATCCACTCAACAAAAATTATTTCACACCACAGACTCATCTTGGTCAGGATCGATTTGAAATCTATCATGGTTTCAGAGAAATCATAGTCCATGGTAAGTTGTTCTTGTAGAATGTTGAACGACTATCCCAACTAAAATCTATCCACTCAACAAAAACTATTTCAGAGAAATCATACTCCATGGTAAGTTGTTCTTGTAGAATGTTGAACGACTACCCCAACTAAAATCTATCCACTCAACAAAAATTATTTCAGAGAAATCATACTCCATGGTTCGATGTTCTTGTAGAATGTTGAACGACTACCCCAACTAAAATCTATCCACTCAACAAAAATTATTTCACACCACAGACTCATCTTGGTCAGGATCGATTTGAAATCTATCGTGGTTGCAGAGAAGTCGTACTCCATGGTTCGTTGTTCTTGTAGAATGTTGAACGACTACCCCAAATAAAATCTATCCACTCAACAAAAATTATTTCACACCACAGACTCATCTTGGTCAGGATCGATTTGAAATCTATCATGGTTGCAGAGAAATCATACTCCATGGTTCGTTGTTCTTGTAGAATGTTGAACGACTACCCCAACTAAAATCTATCCACTAAACAAAAATTATTTCAGAGAAATCATACTCCATGGTTCGCTGTTCTTGTAGAATGTTGAACGACTACCCCAACTAAAATCTATCCACTCAACAAAAATTATTTCACACCACAGACTCATCTTGGCCAGGATCGATTTGAAATCTATCATGGTTTCAGAGAAATCATACTCCATGGTTCGTTGTTCTTGTAGAATGTTGAACGACTACCCCAACTAAAATCTATCCACTCAACAAAAATTATTTCAGAGAAATCATAGTCCATGGTAAGTTGTTCTTGTAGAATGTTGAACGACTACCCCAACTAAAATCTATCCACTCAACAAAAATTATTTCACACCACAGACTCATCTTGGTCAGGATCGATTTGAAATCTATCATGGTTTCAGAGAAATCATACTCCATGGTTCGTTGTTCTTGTAGAATGTTGAACGACTACCCCAACTAAAATTTATCCACTCAACAAAAATTATTTCAGAGAAATCATACTCCATGGTAAGTTGTTCTTGTAGAATGTTGAACGACTACCCCAACTAAAATCTATCCACTCAACAAAAATTATTTCAGAGAAATCATACTCCATGGTTTCTTGTTCTTGTAGAATGTTGAACGACTATCCCAACTAAAATCTATCCACTCAACAAAAATTATTTCACACCACAGGCTCATCTTGGTCAGGATCGATTTGAAATCTATCATGGTTGCAGAGAAATCATACTCCATGGTAAGTTGTTCTTGTAGAATGTTGAACGACTACCCCAACTAAAATCTATCCACTAAACAAAAATTATTTCAGAGAAATCATACTCCATGGTTCGCTGTTCTTGTAGAATGTTGAACGACAACCCCAACTAAAATCTATCCACTCAACAAAAATTATTTCACACCACAGACTCATCTTGGCCAGGATCGATTTGAAATCTATCATGGTTTCAGAGAAATCATACTCCATGGTTCGTTGTTCTTGTAGAATGTTGAACGACTACCCCAACTAAAATCTATCCACTCAACAAAAATTATTTAACACCACAGACTCATCTTGGTCAGGATCGATTTGAAATCTATCGTGGTTGCAGAGAAGTCGTAATCCATGGTAAGTTGTTCTTGTAGAATGTTGAACGACTACCCCAACTAAAATCTATCCACTCAACAAAAATTATTTCACACCACAGACTCATCTTGGTCAGGATCGATCTATTATGGTTGCAGAGAAATCATACTCCATGGTAAGTTGTTCTTGTAGAATGTTGAACGACTACCCCAACTAAAATCTATCCACTAAGCAAAAATTATTTCAGAGAAATCATACTCCATGGTTCGTTGTTCTTGTAGAATGTTGAACGACTACCCCAACTAAAATCTATCCAATCAACAAAAATTATTTCACACCACAGACTCATCTTGGCCATAATCGATTTGAAATCTATCATGGTTTCAGAGAAATCATACTCCATGGTTCGTTGTTCTTGTAGAATGTTGAACGACTACCCCAACTAAAATCTATCCACTCAACAAAAATTATTTCAGAGAAATCATAGTCCATGGTAAGTTGTTCTTGTAGAATTTTGAACGACTACCCCAACTAAAATCTATCCACTCAACAAAAATTATTTTACACCACAGACTCATCTTGGTCAGGATCGATTTGAAATCTATCATGGTTTCAGAGAAATCATACTCCATGGTTCGTTGTTCTTGTAGAATGTTGAACGACTACCCCAACTAAAATCTATCCACTCAACAAAAATTATTTCAGAGAAATCATACTCCATGGTTCGTTGTTCTTGTAGAATGTTGAACGACTACCCCAACTAAAATCTATCCACTCAACAAAAATTATTTTACACCACAGACTCATCTTGGTCACGATCGATTTGAAATCTATCATGGTTGCAGAGAAATCATACTCCATGGTAAGTTGTTCTTGTAGAATGTTGAACGACTACCCCAACTAAAATCTATCCACTCAACAAAAATTATTTCAGAGAAATCATAGTCCATGGTAAGTTGTTCTTGTAGAATGTTGAACGACTACCCCAACTAAAATCTATCCACTCAACAAAAATTATTTCAGAGAAATCATACTCCATGGTAAGTTGTTCTTGTAGAATGTTGAACGACTACCCCAACTAAAATCTATCCACTCAACAAAAATTATTTCAGAGAAATCATACTCCATGGTTTCTTGTTCTTGTAGAATGTTGAACGACTATCCCAACTAAAATCTATCCACTCAACAAAAATTATTTCACACCACAGACTCATCTTGGTCAGGATCGATTTGAAATCTATCATGGTTGCAGAGAAATCATACTCCATGGTAAGTTGTTCTTGTAGAATGTTGAACGACTACCCCAACTGAAATCTATCCACTCAACAAAAATTATTTCACACCACAGACTCATCTTGGTCAGGATCGATTTGAAATCTATCATGGTTTCAGAGACATCATACTCCATGGTTCGTTGTTCTTGTAGAATGTTGAACGACTATCCCAACTAAAATCTATCCACTCAACAAAAATTATTTCAGAGAAATCATACTCCATGGTAAGTTGTTCTTGTAGAATGTTGAACGACTATCCCAACTAAAATCTATCCACTCAACAAAAATTATTTCAGAGAAATCATACTCCATGGTTCGTTGTTCTTGTAGAATGTTGAACGACTACCACAACTAAAATCTATCCACTCAACAAAAATTATTTCACACCACAGACTCATCTTGGTCAGGATCGATTTGAAATCTATCATGGTTGCAGGGAAATCATACTCCATGGTAAGTTGTTCTTGTAGAATGTTGAACGACTATCCCAACTAAAATCTATCCACTCAACAAAAATTATTTCAGAGAAATCATACTCCATGGTTCGTTGTTCTTGTAGAATGTTGAACGACTACCCCAACTAAAATCTATCCACTCAACAAAAATTATTTCAGAGAAATCATACTCCATGGTAAGTTGTTCTTGTAGAATGTTGAACGACTACCCCAACTCAACAAAAATTATTTCAGAGAAATCATAGTCCGTGGTAAGTTGTTCTTGTAGAATGTTGAACGACTACCCCAACTAAAATCTATCCACTCAACAAAAATTATTTCAGAGAAATCATACTCCATGGTAAGTTGTTCTTGTAGAATGTTGAACGACTACCCCAACTAAAATCTATCCACTCAACAAAAATTATTTCAGAGAAATCATACTCCATGGTTTCTTGTTCTTGTAGAATGTTGAACGACTATCCCAACTAAAATCTATCCACTCAACAAAAATTATTTCACACCACAGACTCATCTTGGTCAGGATCGATTTGAAATCTATCATGGTTGCAGAGAAATCATACTCCATGGTTCGTTGTTCTTGTAGAATGTTGAACGACTACCCCAACTGAAATCTATCCACTCAACAAAAATTATTTCACACCACAGACTCATCTTGGTCAGGATCGATTTGAAATCTATCATGGTTTCAGAGACATCATACTCCATGGTTCGTTGTTCTTGTAGAATGTTGAACGACTATCCCAACTAAAATCTATCCACTCAACAAAAATTATTTCAGAGAAATCATACTCCATGGTAAGTTGTTCTTGTAGAATGTTGAACGACTATCCCAACTAAAATCTATCCACTCAACAAAAATTATTTCAGAGAAATCATACTCCATTTTTCGTTGTTCTTGTAGAATGTTGAACGACTACCACAACTAAAATCTATCCACTCAACAAAAATTATTTCACACCACAGACTCATCTTGGTCAGGATCGATTTGAAATCTATCATGGTTGCAGGGAAATCATACTCCATGGTAAGTTGTTCTTGTAGAATGTTGAACGACTATCCCAACTAAAATCTATCCACTCAACAAAAATTATTTCAGAGAAATCATACTCCATGGTTCGTTGTTCTTGTAGAATGTTGAACGACTACCCCAACTAAAATCTATCCACTCAACAAAAATTATTTCAGAGAAATCATACTCCATGGTAAGTTGTTCTTGTAGAATGTTGAACGACTACCCCAACTCAACAAAAATTATTTCAGAGAAATCATAGTCCGTGGTAAGTTGTTCTTGTAGAATGTTGAACGACTACCCCAACTAAAATCTATCCACTCAACAAAAATTATTTCAGAGAAATCATACTCCATGGTTCGTTGTTCTTGCAGAATGTTGAACGACTATCCCAACTAAAATCTATCCACTCAACAAAAATTATTTCACACCACAGACAGGATCGATTTGAAATCTACCATGGTTGCAGAGAAATCATACTCCATGGTTCGTTGTTCTTGTAGAATGTTGAACGACTACCCCAACTAAAATCTATCCACTCAACAAAAATTATTTCACACCACAGACTCATCTTGGTCACGATTGATTTGAAATCTATCATGGTTTCAGAGAAATCATAGTCCATGGTAAGTTGTTCTTGTAGAATTTTGAACGACTACCCCAACTAAAATCTATCCACTCAACAAAAATTATTTCAGAGAAATCATACTCCATGGTTCGCTGTTCTTGTAGAATGTTGAACGACTACCCCAACTAAAATCTATCCACTCAACAAAAATTATTTCACACCACAGACTCATCTTGGTCAGGATCGATTTGAAATCTATCATGGTTGCAGAGAAATCATACTCCATGGTAAGTTGTTCTTGTAGAATGTTGAACGACTATCCCAACTAAAATCTATTTACTCAACAAAAATTATTTGAGAGAAATCATACTCCATGGTTCGTTGTTCTTGTAGAATGTTGAACGACTATCCCAACTAAAATCTATCCACTCAACAAAAATTATTTCAGAGAAATCATAGTCCATGGTAAGTTGTTCTTGTAGAATGTTGAACGACTACCCCAACTAAAATCTATCCACTCAACAAAAATTATTGCACACCACAGACTCATCTTTTTCAGGATCGATTTGAAATCTATCATGGTTTCAGAGAAATCATACTCCATGGTAAGTTGTTCTTGTAGAATGTTGAACGACTACCCCAACTAAAATATATCCACTCAACAAAAATTTTTTCACACCACAGACTTATCTTGGTCAGGATCGATTTGAAATCTATCATGGTTTCAGAGAAATCATACTCCATGGTAAGTTGTTCTTGTAGAATGTTGAACGACTATCCCAACTAAAATCTATCCACTCAACAAAAATTATTTCAGAGAAATCATAGTCCATGGTAAGTTGTTCTTGTAGAATGTTGAACGACTACCCCAACTAAAATCTATCCACTCAACAAAAATTATTTCACACCACAGACTCATCTTGGTCAGGATCGATTTGAAATCTATTATGGTTTCAGAGAAATCATAGTCCATGGTAAGTTGTTCTTGTAGAATGTTGAACGACTACCCCAACTAAAATCTATCCACTCAACAAAAATTATTTCAGAGAAATCATACTCCATGGTTCGTTGTTCTTGTAGAATGTTGAACGACTACCCCAACTAAAATCTATCCACTCAACAAAAATTATTTCACACCACAGACTCATCTTGGTCAGGATCGATTTGAAATCTATCATGGTTGCAGAGAAATCATACTCCATGGTAAGTTGTTCTTGTAGAATGTTGAACGACTACCCCAACTAAAACCTATCCACTCAACAAAAATTATTTCAGAGAAATCATAGTCCATGGTAAGTTGTTCTTGTAGAATGTTGAACGACTACCCCAACTAAAATCTATCCACTCAACAAAAATTATTTCACACCACAGACTCATCTTGGTCAGGATCGATTTGAAATCTATTATGGTTTCAGAGAAATCATAGTCCATGGTAAGTTGTTCTTGTAGAATGTTGAACGACTACCCCAACTAAAATCTATCCACTCAACAAAAATTATTTCAGAGAAATCATACTCCATGGTTCGTTGTTCTTGTAGAATGTTGAACGACTACCCCAACTAAAATCTATCCACTCAACAAAAATTATTTCACACCACAGACTCATCTTGGTCAGGATCGATTTGAAATCTATCATGGTTGCAGAGAAATCATACTCCATGGTAAGTTGTTCTTGTAGAATGTTGAACGACTACCCCAACTAAAACCTATCCACTCAACAAAAATTATTTCAGAGAAATCATAGTCCATGGTAAGTTGTTCTTGTAGAATGTTGAACGACTACCCCAACTAAAATCTATCCACTCAACAAAAATTATTTGAGAGAAATCATACTCCATGGTTCGTTGTTCTTGTAGAATGTTGAACGACTATCCCAACTAAAATCTATCCACTCAACAAAAATTATTTCAGAGAAATCATAGTCCATGGTAAGTTGTTCTTGTAGAATGTTGAACGACTACCCCAACTAAAATCTATCCACTCAACAAAAATTATTTCACACCACAGACTCATCTTGGTCAGGATCGATTTGAAATCTATTATGGTTTCAGAGAAATCATAGTCCATGGTAAGTTGTTCTTGTAGAATGTTGAACGACTACCCCAACTAAAATCTATCCACTCAACAAAAATTATTTCAGAGAAATCATACTCCATGGTTCGTTGTTCTTGTAGAATGTTGAACGACTACCCCAACTAAAATCTATCCACTCAACAAAAATTATTTCACACCACAGACTCATCTTGGTCAGGATCGATTTGAAATCTATCACGGTTGCAGAGAAATCATACTCCATGGTAAGTTGTTCTTGTAGAATGTTGAACGACTACCCCAACTAAAACCTATCCACTCAACAAAAATTATTTCAGAGAAATCATAGTCCATGGTAAGTTGTTCTTGTAGAATGTTGAACGACTACCCCAACTAAAATCTATCCACTCAACAAAAATTATTTCAGAGAAATCATACTCCATGGTAAGTTGTTCTTGTAGAATGTTGAACGACTACCCCAACTAAAATCTATCTACTCAACAAAAATTATTTCAGAGAAATCATACTCCATGGTTTGTTGTTCTTGTAGAATGTTGAACGACTATCCCAACTAAAATCTATCCACTCAACAAAAATTATTTCACACCACAGACTCATCTTGGTCAGGATCGATTTGAAATCTATCATGGTTGCAGAGAAATCATACTCCATGGTTCGTTGTTCTTGTAGAATGTTGAACGACTACCCCAACTAAAATCTATCCACTCAACAAAAATTATTTCACACCACAGACTCATCTTGGTCAGGATGGATTTGAAATCTATCATGGTTGCAGAGAAATCATACTCCATGGTTCGTTGTTCTTGTAAAATGTTGAACGACTATCCCAACTAAAATCTATCCACTCAACAAAAATTATTTCACACCACAGACTCATCTTGGTCAGGATCGATTTGAAATCTATCATGGTTTCAGAGAAATCATACTCCATGGTAAGTTGTTCTTGTAGAATGTTGAACGACTACCCCAACTAAAATCTATCCACTCAACAAAAATTATTTCAGAGAAATCATACTCCATGGTAAGTTGTTCTTGTAGAATGTTGAACGACTATCCCAAATAAAATCTACCCACTCATCAAAAATTATTTCAGAGAAATCATACTCCATGGTTCGTTGTTCTTGTAGAATGTTGAACGACTAAACCAAATAAAATCTATCCACTCAACAAAAATTATTTCAGAGAAATCATACTCCATGGTAAGTTGTTTTTGTAGAATGTTGAACGACTACCCCAACTAAAATCTATCCACTCAACAAAAATTATTTCAGAGAAATCATACTCCATGGTAAGTTGTTCTTGTAGAATGTTGAACGACTACCCCAACTAAAATCTATCCACTCAACAAAAATTATTTCAGAGAAATCATACTCCATGGTTCGTTGTTCTTGCAGAATGTTGAACGACTATCCCAACTAAAATCTATCCACTCAACAAAAATTATTTCACACCACAGACAATATCGATTTGAAATCTATCATGGTTGCAGAGAAATCATACTCCATGGTTCGTTGTTCTTGTAGAATGTTGAACGACTACCCCAACTAAAATCTATCCACTCAACAAAAATTATTTCACACCACAGACTCATCTTGGTCAGGATCGATTTGAAATCTATCATGGTTTCAGAGAAATCATAGTCCATGGTAAGTTGTTCTTGTAGAATGTTGAGCGACTATCCCAACTAAAATCTATCCACTCAACAAAAATTGTTTCAGAGAAATCATACTCCATGGTAAGGTGTTCTTGTAGAATGTTGAACGACTACCCCAACTAAAATCTATCCACTCAACAAAAATTATTTCAGAGAAATCATACTCCATGGTTCGTTGTTCTTGTAGAATGTTGAACGACTACCCCAACTAAAATCTATCCACTCAACAAAAATTATTTCACACCACAGACTCATCTTGGTCAGGATCGATTTGAAATCTATCATGGTTGCAGAGAAATCATACTCCATGGTAAGTTGTTCTTGTAGAATGTTGAGCGACTACCCCAACTAAAATCTATCCACTCAACAAAAATTATTTCACACCACAGACTCATCTTGGTCAGGATCGATTTGAAATCTATCATGGTTTCAGAGAAATCATACTCCATGCTTCGTTGTTCTTGTAGAATGTTGAACGACTATCCCAACTAAAATCTATCCACTCAACAAAAATTATTTCAGAGAAATCATACTCCATGGTAAGTTGTTCTTGTAGAATGTTGAACGACTACCCCAACTAAAATCTATCCACTCAACAAAAATTATTTCACACCACAGACTCATCTTGGTCAGGATCGATTTGAAATCTATCATGGTTTCAGAGAAATCATAATCCATGGTTCGTTGTTCTTGTAGAATGTTGAACGACTACCCCAACTAAAATCTATCCACTCAACAAAAATTATTTCAGAGAAATCATACTCCATGGTTCGTTGTTCTTGTAGAATGTTGAACGACTATCCCAACTAAAATCTATCCACTCAACAAAAATTATTTCACACCACAGACTCATCTTGGTCAGGATCGATTTGAAATCTATCATGGTTTCAGAGAAATCATACTCCATGGTAAGTTGTTCTTGTAGAATGTTGAACGACTATCCCAACTAAAATCTATCCACTCAACAAAAATTATTTCACACCACAGACTCATCTTGGTCAGGATCGATTTGAAATCTATCATGGTTTCAGAGAAATCATACTCCATGGTTCGTTGTTCTTGTAGAATGTTGAACGACTACTACTACTAAAATCTATCCACTCAACAAAAATTATTTCACACCACAGACTCATCTTGGTCAGGATCGATTTGAAATCTATCATGGTTTCAGAGAAATCATACTCCATGGTTCGTTGTTCTTGTAGAATGTTGAACGACTACCCCAACTAAAATCTATCCACTCAACAAAAATTATTTCAGAGAAATCATAGTCCATGGTAAGTTGTTCTTGTAGAATGTTGAACGACTACCCCAACTAAAATCTATCCACTCAACAAAAATTATTTCACACCACAGACTCATCTTGGTCAGGATCGATTTGAAATTTATCATGGTTTCAGAGAAATCATACTCCATGGTTCGTTGTTCTTGTAGAATTTTGAACGACTACCCCAACTAAAGTCTATCCACTCAACAAAAATTATTTCAGAGAAATCATACTCCATGGTAAGTTGTTCTTGTAGAATGTTGAACGACTACCCCAACTAAAATCTATCCACTCAACAAAAATTATTTCAGAGAAATCATACTCCATGGTAAGTTGTTCTTGTAGAATGTTGAACGACTACCCCAACTAAAATCTATCCACTCAACAAAAATTATTTCAGAGAAATCATACTCCATGGTAAGTTGCTCTTGTAGAATGTTGAACGACTACCCAACTAAAATCTATTCACTCAACAAAAATTATTTCACACCACAGACTCATCTTGGTCAGGATCGATTTGAAATCTAACATGGTTGCAGAGAAATCATACTCCATGGTAAGTTGTTCTTGTAGAATGTTGAACGACTACCCCAACTAAAATCTATCCACTCAACAAAAATTATTTCAGAGAAATCATACTCCATGGTAAGTTGTTCTTGTAGAATGTTGAACGACTACCCCAACTAAAATCTATCCACTCAACAAAAATTATTTCAGAGAAATCATACTCCATGGTAAGTTGTTCTTGTAGAATGTTGAACGACTATCCCAACTAAAATCTATCCACTCAACAAAAATTATTTCAGAGAAATCATACTCCATGGTTCGTTGTTCTTGTAGAATGTTGAACGACTATCCCAACTAAAATCTATCCACTCAACAAAAATTATTTCACACCACAGACTCATCTTGGTCAGGATCGATTTGAAATCTATCATGGTTGCAGAGAAATCATACTCCATGGTTCGTTGTTCTTGTAAAATGTTGAACGACTATCCCAACTAAAATCTATCCACTCAACAAAAATTATTTCACACCACAGACTCATCTTGGTCAGGATCGATTTGAAATCTATCATGGTTTCAGAGAAATCATACTCAATGGTAAGTTGTTCTTGTAGAATGTTGAACGACTACCCCAACTAAAATCTATCCACTCAACAAAAATTATTTCAGAGAAATCATACTCCATGGTAAGTTGTTCTTGTAGAATGTTGAACGACTATCCCAACTAAAATCTATCCACTCAACAAAAATTATTTCAGAGAAATCATACTCCATGGTTCGTTGTTCTTGTAGAATGTTGAACGACTACCCCAACTAAAATCTATCCACACAACAAAAATTATTTCAGAGAAATCATACTCCATGGTAAGTTGTTCTTGTAGAATGTTGAACGACTACCCCAACTAAAATCTATCCACTCAACAAAAATTATTTCAGAGAAATCATACTCCATGGTAAGTTGTTCTTGTAGAATGTTGAACGACTACACCAACTAAAAGCTATCCACTCAACAAAAATTATTTCACAGAAATCATACTCCATGGTTCGTTGTTCTTGCAGAATGTTGAACGACTATCCCAACTAAAATCTATCCACTCAACAAAAATTATTTCACACCACAGACTCATCTTGGTCAGGATCGATTTGAAATCTATCATGGTTTCAGAGAAATCATAGTCCATGGTAAGTTGTTCTTGTAGAATGTTGAACGACTATCCCAACTAAAATCTATCCACTCAACAAAAATTATTTCAGAGAAATCATACTCCATGGTAAGTTGTTCTTGTAGAATGTTGAACGACTACCCCAACTAAAATCTATCCACTCAACAAAAATTATTTCAGAGAAATCATACTCCATGGTTCGTTGTTCTTGTAGAATGTTGAACGACTACCCCAACTAAAATCTATCCACTCAACAAAAATTATTTCACACCACAGACTCATCTTGGTCAGGATCGATTTGAAATCTATCATGGTTGCAGAGAAATCATACTCCATGGTAAGTTGTTCTTGTAGAATGTTGAACGACTACCCCAACTAAAATCTATCCACTCAACAAAAATTATTTCAGAGAAATCATAGTCCATGGTAAGTTGTTTTGTAGAATGTTGTACGACTACCCCAACTAAAATTTATCCACTCAACAAAAATTATTTCACACAACAGACTCATCTTGGTCAGGATCGATTTGAAATCTATGATGGTTTCAGAGAAATCATACTCCATGGTTCGTTGTTCTTGTAGAATGTTGAACGACTACCCCAACTAAAATCTATCCACTCAACAAAAATTATTTCAGAGAAATCATAGTCCATGGTAAGTTGTTCTTGTAGAATGTTGAACGACTACCCCAACTAAAATCTATTCACTCAAAAAAAATTATTTCACACCACAGACTCATCTTGGTCAGGATCGATTTGAAATCTATGATGGTTTCAGAGAAATCATACTCCATGGTTCGTTGTTCTTGTAGAATGTTGAACGACTACCCCAACTAAAATCTATCCACTCAACAAAAATTATTTCAGAGAAATCATAGTCCATGGTAAGTTGTTCTTGTAGAATGTTGAACGACTACCCCAACTAAAATCTATAAACTCAACAAAAATTATTTCACACCACAGACTCATCTTGGTCAGGATCGATTTGAAATCTATAATGGTTTCAGAGAAATCATACTCCATGGTTCGTTGTTCTTGTAGAATGTTGAACGACTACCCCAACTAAAATCTATCCACTCAACAAAAATTTTTTCAGAGAAATCGTTCTCCATGGTTCGTTGTTCTTGTAGAATGTTGAACGACTACCCCAACTAAAATCTATCCACTCAACAAAAATTATTTCACACCACAGACTCATCTTGGTCAGGATCGATTTGAAATCTGTCATGGTTTCAGAGAAATCATAGTCCATGGTAAGTTGTTCTTGTAGAATGTTGAACGACTACCCCTAACTAAAATCTATCCACTCAACAAAAATTATTTCACACCACAGACTCATCTTGGTCAGGATCGATTTGAAATCTATCATGGTTGCAGAGAAATCATACTCCATGGCAAGTTGTTCGTGTAGAATGTTGAACGACTACCCCAACTAAAATCTATCCACTCAACAAAAATTATTTCAGAGAAATCATAGTCCATGGTAAGTTGTTCTTGTAGAATGTTGAACGACTACCCCAACTAAAATCTATCCACTCAACAAAAATTATTTCAGAGAAATCATACTCCATGGTAAGTTGTTCTTGTAGAATGTTGAACGACTATCCCAACTAAAATCTATCCACTCAACAAAAATTATTTCACACCACAGACTCATCTTGGTCAGGATCGATTTGAAATCTATCATGGTTTCAGAGAAATCATACTCCATGGTTCGTTGTTCTTGTAGAATGTTGAACGACTACCCCAACTAAAATCTATCCACTCAACAAAAATTATTTCACACCACAGACTCATCTTGGTCAGGATCGATTTGAAATCTATCATGGTTTCAGAGAAATCATACTCCATGGTAAGTTGTTCTTGTAGAATGTTGAACGACTATCCCAACTAAAATCTATCCACTCAACAAAAATTATTTCAGAGAAATCATACTCCATGGTTCGTTGTTCTTGTAGAATGTTGAACGACTATCCCAACTAAAATCTATCCACTCAACAAAAATTATTTCAGAGAAATCATACTCCATGGTTCGTTGTTCTTGTAGAATGTTGAACGACTATCCCAACTAAAATCTATCCACTCAACAAAAATTATTTCAGAGAAATCATACTCGATGGTTCGTTGTTCTTGTAGAATGTTGAACGACTACCCCAACTAAAACCTATCCACTCAACAAAAATTATTTCAGAGAAATCATACTCCATGGTTCGTTGTTCTTGTAGAATGTTGAACGACTATCCCAACTAAAATCTATCCACTCAACAAAAATTATTTCACACCACAGACTCATCTTGGTCAGGATTGATTTGAAATCTATCATGGTTTCAGAGAAATCATAGTCCATGGTAAGTTGTTCTTGTAGAATGTTGAACGACTACCCCAACTAAAATCTATCCACTCAACAAAAATTATTTCACACCACAGACTCATCTTGGTCAGGATCGATTTGAAATCTATCATGGTTTCAGAGAAATCATACTCCATGGTAAGTTGTTCTTGTAGAATGTTGAACGACTACCCCAACTAAAATCTATCCACTCAACAAAAATTATTTCAGAGAAATCATACTCTATGGTAAGTTGTTCTTGTAGAATGTTGAACGACTACCCCAACTAAAATCTATCCACTCAACAAAAATTATTTCAGAGAAATCATACTCCATGGTTCGTTGTTCTTGTAGAATGTTGAACGACTACCCCAACTAAAATCTATCCACTCAACAAAAATTATTTCACACCACAGACTCATCTTGGTCAGGATCGATTTGAAATCTATCATGGTTTCAGAGAAATCATACTCCATGGTAAGTTGTTCTTGTAGAATGTTGAACGACTATCCCAACTAAAATCTATCCACTCAACAAAAATTAATTCACACCACAGACTCATCTTGGTCAGGATCGATTTGAAATCTATCATGGTTTCAGAGAAATCATACTCCATGGTAAGTTGTTCGTGTAGAATGTTGAACGACTATCCCAACTAAAATCTATCCACTCAACAAAAATTATTTCAGAGAAATCATACTCCATTGTTCGTTGTTCTTGTAGAATGTTGAACGACTACCCCAACTAAAATCTATCCACTCAACAAAAATTATTTCAGAGAAATCATACTCCATGGTTCGTTGTTCTTGTAGAATGTTGAACGACTACCCCAACTAAAATCTATCCACTCAACAAAAATTATTTCAGAGAAATCATTCTCCATTTTAAGTTGTTCTTGTAGAATGTTGAACGACTACCCCAACTAAAATCTATCCACTCAACAAAAATTATTTCACACCACAGACTCATCTTGGTCAGGATCGATTTGAAATCTATCATGGTTTCAGAGAAATCATACTCCATGGTTCGTTGTTCTTGTAGAATGTTGAACGACTATCCCAACTAAAATCTATCCACTCAACAAAAATTATTTCAGAGAAATCATACTCCATGGTAAGTTGTTCTTGTAGAATGTTGAACGACTATCCCAACTAAAATCTATCCACTCAACAAAAATTATTTCAGAGAAATCATACTCCATGGTAAGTTGTTCTTGTAGAATGTTGAACGACTACCCCAACTAAAATCTATCCACTCAACAAAAATTATTTCACACCACAGACTCATCTTGGGCAGGATCGATTTGAAATCTATCATGGTTTCAGAGAAATCATACTCCATGGTTCGTTGTTCTTGTAGAATGTTGAACGACTATCCCAACTAAAATCTATCCACTCAACAAAAATTATTTCACACCACAGACTCATCTTGGTCAGGATCGATTTGAAATCTATCATGGTTTCAGAGAAATCATACTCCATGGTTCGTTGTTCTTGTAAAATGTTGAACGACTATCCCCAACTAAAATCTATCCACTCAACAAAAATTATTTCAGAGAAATCATACTCCATGGTTCGTTGTTCTTGTAGAATGTTGAACGACTACCCCAACTAAAATCTATCCACTCAACAAAAATTATTTCAGAGAAATCATACTCCATGGTTCGTTGTTCTTGTAGAATGTTGAACGACTATCCCAACTAAAATCTATCCACTCAACAAAAATTATTTCACACCACAGATTCATCTTGGTCAGGATCGATCTGAAATCTATCATGGTTTCAGAGAAATCATACTCCATGGTAAGTTGTTCTTGTAGAATGTTGAACGACTACCCCAACTAAAATCTATCCATTCAACTAAAATTATTTCAGAGGAATCATACTCCATGGTTCGTTGTTCTTGTAGAATGTTGAACGACTACCCCAACTAAAATCTATTAACTCAACAAAAATTATTTCAGAGAAATCATACTCCATGGTAAGTTGTTCTTGTAGAATGTTGAACGACTACCCCAACTAAAATCTATCCACTCAACAAAAATTATTTCAGAGAAATCATACTCCATGGTTCGTTGTTCTTGTAGAATGTTGAACGACTACCCCTAACTAAAATCTATCCACTCAACAAAACTTATTTCACACCACAGATTCATCTTGGTCAGGATCGATCTGAAATCTATCATGGTTTCAGAGAAATCATAGTCCATGGTAAGTTGTTCTTGTAGAATGTTGAACGACTACCCCAACTAAAATCTATCCACTCAACTAAAATTATTTCAGAGGAATCATACTCCATGGTTCGTTGTTCTTGTAGAATGTTGAACGACTACCCCAACTAAAATCTATTAACTCAACAAAAATTATTTCAGAGAAATCATACTCCATGGTTCGTTGTTCTTGTAGAATGTTGAACGACTACCCCAACTAAAATCTATCCACTCAACAAAAATTATTTCAGAGAAATCATACTCCATGGTTCGTTGTTCTTGTAGAATGTTGAACGACTACCCCAACTAAAATCTATCCACTCAACAAAAATTATTTCACACCACAGACTCATCTTGGTCAGGATCGATTTGAAATCTATCATGGTTTCAGAGAAATCATACTCCATGGTTCGTTGTTCTTGTAGAATGTTGAACGACTATCCCAACTAAAATCTATCCACTCAACAAAAATTATTTCACACCACAGACTCATCTTGGTCAGGATCGATTTGAAATCTATCATGGTTTCAGAGAAATCATACTCCATGGTTCGTTGTTCTTGTAAAATGTTGAACGACTATCCCAACTAAAATCTATCCACTCAACAAAAATTATTTCAGAGAAATCATACTCCATGGTTCGTTGTTCTTGTAGAATGTTGAACGACTACCCCAACTAAAATCTATCCACTCAACAAAAATTATTTCAGAGAAATCATACTAAATGGTTCGTTGTTCTTGTAGAATGTTGAACGACTATCCCAACTAAAATCTATCCACTCAACAAAAATTATTTCACACCACAGATTCATCTTGGTCAGGATCGATCTGAAATCTATCATGGTTTCAGAGAAATCATACTCCATGGTAAGTTGTTCTTGTAGAATGTTGAACGACTACCCCTAACTAAAATCTATCCACTCAGCAAAATATATTTCACACCACAGACTCATCTTGGTCAGGATCGATTTGAAATCTATCATGGTTTCAGAGAAATCATACTCCTTGGTAAGTTGTTCTTGTAGAATGTTGAACGACTACCCCTAACTAAAATCTATCCACTCAACAAAAATTATTTCAGAGAAATCATACTCCATGGTTCGTTGTTCTTGTAGAATGTTGAACGACTACCCCAACTAAAATCTATCCACTCAACAAAAATTATTTCAGAGAAATCATACTCCATGGTAAGTTGTTCTTGTAGAATGTTGAACGACTATCCCAACTAAAATCTATCCACTCAACAAAAATTATTTCACACCACAGACTCATCTTGGTCAGGATAGATTTGAAATCTATCATGGTTTCAGAGAAATCATACTCCATGGTAAGTTGTTCTTGTAGAATGTTGAACGACTACCCCAACTAAAATCTATCCACTCAACAAAAATTATTTCACACCACAGACTCATCTTGGTCAGGATCGATTTGAAATCTATCATGGTTTCAGAGAAATCATACTCCATGGTACGTTGTTCTTGTAAAATGTTGAACGACTATCCCAACTAAAATCTATCCACTCAACAAAAATTATTTCAGAGAAATCATACTCCATGGTTCGTTGTTCTTGTAGAATGTTGAACGACTACCCCAACTAAAATCTATCCACTCAACAAAAATTATTTCACACCACAGACTCATCTTGGTCAGGATCGATTTGAAATCTATCATGGTTTCAGAGAAATCATACTCCATGGTTCGTTGTTCTTGTAGAATGTTGAACTACTACCCCAACTAAAATCTATCCACTCAACAAAAATTATTTCAGAGAAATCATAGTCCATGATAAGTTGTTCTTGTAGAATGTTGAACGACTACCCCAACTAAAATCTATCCACTCAACAAAAATTATTTCAGAGAAATCATACTCCATGGTTCGTTGTTCTTGTAGAATGTTGAACGACTACCCCAACTAAAATCTATCCACTCAACAAAAATTATTTCACACCACAGACTCATCTTGGTCAGGATCGATTTGAAATCTATCATGGTTTCAGAGAAATCATACTCCATGGTTCGTTGTTCTTGTAAAATGTTGAACGACTATCCCAACTAAAATCTATCCACTCAACAAAAATTATTTCAGAGAAATCATACTCCATGGTTCGTTGTTTTTGTAGAATGTTGAACGACTACCCCAACTAAAATCTATCCACTCAACAAAAATTATTTCACACCACAGACTCATCTTGGTCAGGATCGATTTGAAATCTATCATGGTTTCAGAGAAATCATACTCCATGGTAAGTTGTTCTTGTAGAATGTTGAACGACTACCCCAACTAAAATCTATCCACTCAACAAAAATTATTTCAGAGAAATCATACTCCATGGTTCGTTGTTCTTGTAGAATGTTGAACGACTACCCCAACTAAAATCTATCCACTCAACAAAAATTATTTCAGAGAAATCATACTCCATGGTTCGTTGTTCTTGTAGAATGTTGAACGACTACCCCAACTAAAATCTATCCACTCAACAAAATATATTTCACACCACAGACTCATCTTGGTCAGGATCGATTTGAAATCTATCATGGTTTCAGAGAAATCATACTCCATGGTTCGTTGTTCTTGTAGAATGTTGAACGACTATCCCAACTAAAATCTATCCACTCAACAAAAATTATTTCACACCACAGACTCATCTTGGTCAGGATCGATTTGAAATCTATCATGGTTTCAGAGAAATCATACTCCATGGTTCGTTGTTCTTGTAAAATGTTGAACGACTATCCCAACTAAAATCTATCCACTCAACAAAAATTATTTCAGAGAAATCATACTCCATGGTTCGTTGTTCTTGTAGAATGTTGAACGACTACCCCAACTAAAATCTATCCACTCAACAAAAATTATTTCAGAGAAATCATACTCCATGGTTCGTTGTTCTTGTAGAATGTTGAACGACTATCCCAACTAAAATCTATCCACTCAACAAAAATTATTTCACACCACAGATTCATCTTGGTCAGGATCGATCTGAAATCTATCATGGTTTCAGAGAAATCATACTCCATGGTAAGTTGTTCTTGTAGAATGTTGAACGACTACCCCTAACTAAAATCTATCCACTCAGCAAAATATATTTCACACCACAGACTCATCTTGGTCAGGATCGATTTGAAATCTATCATGGTTTCAGAGAAATCATACTCCTTGGTAAGTTGTTCTTGTAGAATGTTGAACGACTACCCCTAACTAAAATCTATCCACTCAACAAAAATTATTTCAGAGAAATCATACTCCATGGTTCGTTGTTCTTGTAGAATGTTGAACGACTACCCCAACTAAAATCTATCCACTCAACAAAAATTATTTCAGAGAAATCATACTCCATGGTAAGTTGTTCTTGTAGAATGTTGAACGACTATCCCAACTAAAATCTATCCACTCAACAAAAATTATTTCACACCACAGACTCATCTTGGTCAGGATAGATTTGAAATCTATCATGGTTTCAGAGAAATCATACTCCATGGTAAGTTGTTCTTGTAGAATGTTGAACGACTACCCCAACTAAAATCTATCCACTCAACAAAAATTATTTCACACCACAGACTCATCTTGGTCAGGATCGATTTGAAATCTATCATGGTTTCAGAGAAATCATACTCCATGGTACGTTGTTCTTGTAAAATGTTGAACGACTACCCCAACTAAAATCTATCCACTCAACAAAAATTATTTCAGAGAAATCATACTCCATGGTTCGTTGTTCTTGTAGAATGTTGAACGACTACCCCAACTAAAATCTATCCACTCAACAAAAATTATTTCACACCACAGACTCATCTTGGTCAGGATCGATTTGAAATCTATCATGGTTTCAGAGAAATCATACTCCATGGTTCGTTGTTCTTGTAGAATGTTGAACTACTACCCCAACTAAAATCTATCCACTCAACAAAAATTATTTCAGAGAAATCATAGTCCATGGTAAGTTGTTCTTGTAGAATGTTGAACGACTACCCCAACTAAAATCTATCCACTCAACAAAAATTATTTCAGAGAAATCATACTCCATGGTTCGTTGTTCTTGTAGAATGTTGAACGACTACCCCAACTAAAATCTATCCACTCAACAAAAATTATTTCACACCACAGACTCATCTTGGTCAGGATCGATTTGAAATCTATCATGGTTTCAGAGAAATCATACTCCATGGTTCGTTGTTCTTGTAAAATGTTGAACGACTATCCCAACTAAAATCTATCCACTCAACAAAAATTATTTCAGAGAAATCATACTCCATGGTTCGTTGTTTTTGTAGAATGTTGAACGACTACCCCAACTAAAATCTATCCACTCAACAAAAATTATTTCACACCACAGACTCATCTTGGTCAGGATCGATTTGAAATCTATCATGGTTTCAGAGAAATCATACTCCATGGTAAGTTGTTCTTGTAGAATGTTGAACGACTACCCCAACTAAAATCTATCCACTCAACAAAAATTATTTCAGAGAAATCATACTCCATGGTTCGTTGTTCTTGTAGAATGTTGAACGACTACCCCAACTAAAATCTATCCACTCAACAAAAATTATTTCACACCACAGACTCATCTTGGTCAGGATCGATTTGAAATCTATCATGGTTTCAGAAAAATCATACTAGATGGTTCGTTGTTCTTGTAGAATGTTGAACGACTACCCCAACTAAAATCTATCCACTCAACAAAAATTATTTCACACCACAGACTCATCTTGGTCAGGATCGATTTGAAATCTATCATGGTTTCAGAGAAATCATACTCCATGGTTCGTTGTTCTTGTAGAATGTTGAACGACTATCCCAACTAAAATCTATCCACTCAACAAAAATTATTTCACACCACAGATTCATCTTGGTCAGGATCGATCTGAAATTTATCATGGTTTCAGAGAAATCATACTCCATGGTAAGTTGTTCTTGTAGAATGTTGAACGACTACCCCAACTAAAATCTATCCACTCAACAAAAATTATTTCACACCACAGACTCATCTTGGTCAGGATCGATTTGAAATCTATCATGGTTTCAGAGAAATCACACTCCATGGTAAGTTGTTCTTGTAGAATGTTGAACGACTACGACAACTAAAATCTATCCACTCAACAAAAATTATTTCAGAGAAATCATACTCCATGGTTCGTTGTTCTTGTAGAATGTTGAACGACTACCCCAACTAAAATCTATCCACTCAACAAAATATATTTCACACCACAGACTCATCTTGGTCAGGATCGATTTGAAATCTATCATGGTTTCAGAGAAATCATACTCCATGGTTCGTTGTTCTTGTAGAATGTTGAACGACTACCCCAACTAAAATCTATCCACTCAACAAAAATTATTTCACACCACAGACTCATCTTGGTCAGGATCGATTTGAAATCTATCATGGTTTCAGAGAAATCATACTCCATGGTAAGTTGTTCTTGTAGAATGTTGAACGACTACCCCAACTAAAATCTATCCACTCAACAAAAATTATTTCAGAGAAATCATACTAAATGGTTCGTTGTTCTTGTAGAATGTTGAACGACTACCCCAACTAAAATCTATTCACTCAACAAAAATTATTTCACACCACAGACACATCTTGGTCAGGATCGATTTGAAATCTATCATGGTTTCAGAGAAATCATACTCCATGGTTCGTTGTTCTTGTAGAATGTTGAACGACTAC
The DNA here is from genome assembly GCA_905220385.1 of Xylota sylvarum. Taxonomy (NCBI): domain Eukaryota; kingdom Metazoa; phylum Arthropoda; class Insecta; order Diptera; family Syrphidae; genus Xylota; species Xylota sylvarum. The sequence continues at coordinate 96,109 of CAJMZQ010000068.1, read as the reverse complement.
CCCAACTAAAATCTATCCACTCAACAAAAATTATTTCAGAGAAATCATACTCCATGGTAAGTTGTTCTTGTAGAATGTTGAACGACTACCCCAACTAAAATCTATCCACTCAACAAAAATTATTTCACACCACAGACTCATCTTGGTCAGGATCGATTTGAAATCTATCATGGTTTCAGAGAAATCATACTCCATAGTAAGTTGTTCTTGTAGAATGTTGAACGACTACCCCAACTAAAATCTATCCACTCAACAAAAATTATTTCAGAGAAATCATACTCCATGGTAAGTTGTTCTTGTAGAATGTTGAACGAATGTTGAATGCAGGATCGATTTGAAATCTATCATGGTTTCAGAGAAATCACACTCCATGGTAAGTTGTTCTTGTAGAATGTTGAACGACTACGACAACTAAAATCTATCCACTCAACAAAAATTATTTCAGAGAAATCATACTCCATGGTTCGTTGTTCTTGTAGAATGTTGAACGACTACCCCAACTAAAATCTATCCACTCAACAAAATATATTTCACACCACAGACTCATCTTGGTCAGGATCGATTTGAAATCTATCATGGTTTCAGAGAAATCATACTCCATGGTTCGTTGTTCTTGTAGAATGTTGAACGACTACCCCAACTAAAATCTATCCACTCAACAAAAATTATTTCACACCACAGACTCATCTTGGTCAGGATCGATTTGAAATCTATCATGGTTTCAGAGAAATCATACTCCATGGTAAGTTGTTCTTGTAGAATGTTGAACGACTACCCCAACTAAAATCTATCCACTCAACAAAAATTATTTCAGAGAAATCATACTCCATGGTTCGTTGTTCTTGTAGAATGTTGAACGACTACCCCAACTAAAATCTATCCACTCAACAAAAATTATTTCACACCACAGACTCATCTTGGGCAAGATCGATTTGAAATCTATCATGGTTTCAGAGAAATCATACTCCATGGTTCGTTGTTCTTGTAGAATGTTGAACGACTACCCCAACTAAAATCTATTAACTCAACAAAAATTATTTCAGAGAAATCATACTCCATGGTAAGTTGTTCTTGTAGAATGTTGAACGACTATCCCAACTAAAATCTATCCACTCAACAAAAATTATTTCACACCACAGATTCATCTTGGTCAGGATCGATCTGAAATCTATCATGGTTTCAGAGAAATCATACTCCATGGTAAGTTGTTCTTGTAGAATGTTGAACGACTACCCCTAACTAAAATCTATCCACTCAACAAAAATTATTTCACACCACAGACTCATCTTGGTCAGGATCGATTTGAAATCTATCATGGTTTCAGAGAAATCACACTCCATGGTAAGTTGTTCTTGTAGAATGTTAAACGACTACCCCAACTAAAATCTATCCACTCAACAAAAATTATTTCAGAGAAATCATACTCCATGGTTCGTTGTTCTTGTAGAATGTTGAACGACTACCCCAACTAAAATCTATCCACTCAACAAAATATATTTCACACCACAGACTCATCTTGGTCAGGATCGATTTGAAATCTATCATGGTTTCAGAGAAATCATACTCCATGGTTCGTTGTTCTTGTAGAATGTTGAACGACTACCCCAACTAAAATCTATCCACTCAACAAAAATTATTTCACACCACAGACTCATCTTGGTCAGGATCGATTTGAAATCTATCATGGTCTCAGAGAAATCATACTCCATGGTAAGTTGTTCTTGTAGAATGTTGAACGACTACCCCAACTAAAATCTATTAACTCAACAAAAATTATTTCACACCACAGACTCATCTTGGTCAGGATCGATTTGAAATCTATCATGGTTTCAGAGAAATCATACTCCATGGTTCGTTGTTCTTGTAAAATGTTGAACGACTATCCCAACGAAAATCTATCCACTCAACAAAAATTATTTCAGAGAAATCATACTCCATGGTTCGTTGTTCTTGTAGAATGTTGAACGACTACCCCAACTAAAATCTATCCACTCAACAAAAAATTATTTCACACCACAGACTCATCTTGGTCAGGATCGATTTGAAATCTATCATGGTTTCAGAGAAATCATACTCCATGGTAAGTTGTTCTTGTAGAATGTTGAACGACTACCCCAACTAAAATCTATCCACTCAACAAAAATTATTTCAGAGAAATCATACTCCATGGTTCGTTGTTCTTGTAGAATGTTGAACGACTACCCCAACTAAAATCTATCCACTCAACAAAAATTATTTCACACCACAGACTCATCTTGGTCAGGATCGATTTGAAATCTATCATGGTTTCAGAGAAATCATACTAGATGGTTCGTTGTTCTTGTAGAATGTTGAACGACTACCCCAACTAAAATCTATCCACTCAACAACAATTATTTCACACCACAGACTCATCTTGGTCAGGATCGATTTGAAATCTATCATGGTTGCAGAGAAATCATACTCCATGGTTCGTTATTCTTGTAGAATGTTGAACGACTACCCCAACTAAAATCTATCCACTCAACAAAAATTATTTCACACCACAGACTCATCTTGGTCACGATCGATTTGAAATCTATCATGGTTTCAGAGAAATCATACTCCATGGTAAGTTGTTCTTGTAGAATGTTGAACGACTACCCCAACTAAAATCTATCCACTCAACAAAAATTATTTCAGAGAAATCATACTCCATGGTTCGTTGTTCTTGTAGAATGTTGAACGACTACCCCAACTAAAATCTATCCACTCAACAAAAATTATTTCACACCACAGACTCATCTTGGTCAGGATCGATTTGAAATGTATCATGGTTGCAGAGAAATCATACTCCATGGTAAGTTGTTCTTTTAGAATGTTGAACGACTACCCCAACTAAAATCTATCCACTCAACAAAAATTATTTCAGAGAAATCATACTCCATGGTAAGTTGTTCTTGTAGAATGTTGAACGACTATCCCAACTAAAATCTATCCACTCAGCAAAAATTATTTCAGAGAAATCATACTCCATGGTAAGTTGTTCTTGTAGAATGTTGAACGACTACCCCAACTAAAATCTATCCACTGAACAAAAATTATTTCACACCACAGACTCATCTTGGTCAAGATCGATTTGAAATCTATCATGGTTTCAGAGAAATCATACTCCATGGTAAGTTGTTCTTGTAGAATGTTGAACGACTACCCCTAACTAAAATCTATCCACTCAACAAAAATTATTTCACACCACAGACTCATCTTGGTCAGGATCGATTTGAAATCTATCATGGTTTCAGAGAAATCATAGTCCATGGTAAGTTGTTCTTGAAGAATGTTGAACGACTACCCCAAACTAAAATCTATCCACTCAACAAAAATTATTTCACACCACAGACTCATCTTGGTCAGGATCGATTTGAAATCTATTATGGTTTCAGAGAAATCATAGTGTATGGTTCGCTGTTCTTGTAGAATGTTGAACGACTACCCCTAACTAAAATCTATCCACTCAACAAAAATTATTTCACACCACAGACTCATCTTGGTCAAGATCGATTTGAAATCTATCATGGTTTCAGAGAAATCATACTCCATGGTTCGTTGTTCTTGTAGAATGTTGAACGACTACCCCAACTAAAATCTATCCACCCAACAAAAATTATTTCAGAGAAATCATACTCCATGGCAAGTTGTTCTTGTAGAATGATGAACGACTATCCCAACTAAAATCTATCCACTCAACAAAAATTATTTCACACCACAGACTCATCTTGGTCAGGATCGATTTGAAATCTATCATGGTTTCAGAGAAATCATACTCCATGGTTCGTTGTTCTTGTAGAATGTTGAACGACTACCCCAACTAAAATCTATCCAGTCAACAAAAATTATTTCACACCACAGACTCATCTTGGTCAGGATCGATTTGAAAGCTATCATGGTTTCAGAGAAATCATACTCCATGGTTCGTTGTTCTTGTAAAATGTTGAACGACTATTCCAACTAAAATCTATCCACTCAACAAAAATTATTTCAGAGAAATCATACTCCATGGTTCGTTGTTCTTGTAGAATGTTGAACGACTACCCCAACTAAAATCTATCCACTCAACAAAAATTATTTCAGAGAAATCATACTCCATGGTAAGTTGTTCTTGTAGAATGTTGAACGACTATCCCAACTAAAATCTATCCACTCAACAAAAATTATTTCAGGGAAATCATACTCCATGGTTCGTTGTTCTCGTAGAATGTTGAACGACTACCCCAACTAAAATCTATCCACTCAACAAAAATTATTTCACACCACAGACTCATCTTGGTCAGGATCGATTTGAAATCTATCATGGTTTCAGAGAAATCATACTCCATGGTAAGTTGTTCTTGTAGAATGTTGAACGACTATCCCAACTAAAATCTATCCACTCAACAAAAATTATTTCAGAGAAATCATACTCCATGGTAAGTTGTTCTTGTAGAATGTTGAACGACTACCCCAACTAAAATCTATCCACTCAAAAAAAATTATTTCACACCACAGACTCATCTTGGACAGGATCGATTTGAAATCTATCATTTTTTCAGAGAAATCATACTCCATGGTAAGTTGTTCTTGTAGAATGTTGAACGACTACCCCGAACTAAAATCTATCCACTCAACAAAAATTATTTCACACCACAGACTCATCTTTTTCAAAATCGATTTGAAATCTATCATGGTTTCAGAGAAATCATAGTCCATTGTAAGTTGTTCTTGTAGAATGTTGAACGACTACCCCTAACTAAAATCTATCCACTCAACAAAAATTATTTCACACCACAGACTCATCTTGGTCAGGATCGATTTGAAATCTATCATGGTTGCAGAGAAATCATACTCCATGGTTCGTTGTTCTTGTAGAATGTTGAACGACTGCCCCAACTAAAATCTATCCACTAAAAAAAAATTATTTCACAGCACAGACTCATCTTGGTCAGGATCGATTTGAAATCTATCATGGTTTCAGAGAAATCATACTCCATGGTTCGTTGTTCTTGTAGAATGTTGAACGACTACCCCAACTAAAATCTATCCACTCAACAGAAGTTATTTCACACCACAGACTCATCTTGGTCAGGATCGATTTGAAATCTATCATGGTTTCAGAGAAATCATAGTCCATGGTAAGTTGTTCTTGTAGAATGTTGAACGACTACCCCTAACTAAAATCTATCCACTCAACAAAAATTATTTCACACCACAGACTCATCTTGGTCAGGATCGATTTGAAATCTATCATGGTTTCAGAGAAATCATACACCATGGTAAGTTGTTCTTGTAGAATGTTGAAGGACTATCCCAACTAAAATCTATCCACTCAACAAAAATTATTTCAGAGAAATCATACTCCATGGTAAGTTGTTCTTGTAGAATGTTGAACGACTATCCCAACTAAAATCTATCCACTCAACAAAAATTATTTCACACCACAGACTCATCTTGGTCAGGATCGATTTGAATTCTATCATGGTTTCAGAGAAAGCATACTCCATGGTAAGTTGTTCTTGTAGAATGTTGAACGACTACCCCAACTAAAATCTAACCACTCAACAAAAATTATTTCACACCACAGACTCATCTTGGTCAGGATCGATTTGAAATCTATCATGGTTTCAGAGAAATCATACTCCACGGTTCGTTGTTCTTGTAAAATGTTGAACGACTATCCCAACTAAAATCTATCCACTCAACAAAAATTATTTCAGAGAAATCATACTCCATGGTAAGTTGTTCTTGTAGAATGTTGAACGACTACCCCAACTAAAATCTATCCACTCAACAAAAATTATTTCAGAGAAATCATACTCCATGGTAAGTTGTTCTTGTAGAATGTTGAACGACTATCCCAACTAAAATCTATCCACTCAACAAAAATTATTTCAGAGAAATCATACTCCATGGTTCGTTGTTCTTGTAAAATGTTGAACGACTACCCCAACTAAAATCTATCCACTCAACAAAAATTATTTCACACCACAGACTCATCTTGGTCAGGATCGATTTGAAATCTATCATGGTTTCAGAGAAATCATACTCCATGGTAAGTTGTTCTTGTAGAATGTTGAACGACTACCCAACTAAAATCTATCCATTCAACGAAAATTATTTCACACCACAGACTCATCATTGTCAGGATCGATTTGAAATCTATCATGCTTTCAGAGAAATCATACTCCATGGTTCGCTGTTCTTGTAGAATGTTGAACGACTACCCCAACTAAAATCTATCCACTCAACAAAAATTATTTCAGAGAAATCATACTCCATGGTAAGTTGTTCTTGTAGAATGTTGAACGACTACCCCAACTAAAATCTATCCACTCAACAAAAATTATTTCACACCACAGACTCATCTTGGTCAGGATCGATTTGAAATCTATCATGGTTGCAGAGAAATCATACTCCATGGTTCGTTGTTCTTGTAGAATGTTGAACGACTATCCCAACTAAAATCTATCCACTCAACAAAAATTATTTCACACCACAGACTCATCTTGGTCAGGATCGATTTGAAATCTATCATGGTTTCAGAGAAATCATAGTCCATGGTAAGTTGTTCTTGTAGAATGTTGAACGACTATCCCAACTAAAATCTATCCACTCAACAAAAATTATTTCAGAGAAATCATAGTCCATGGTAAGTTGTTCTTGTAGAATGTTGAACGACTATCCCAACTAAAATCTATCCACTCAACAAAAATTATTTCAGAGAAATCATACTCCATGGTAAGTTGTTCTTGTAGAATGTTGAACGACTACCCCAACTAAAATCTATCCACTCAACAAAAATTATTTCACACCACAGACTCATCTTGGTCAGGATCGATTTGAAATCTATCATGGTTTCAGTGAAATCATAGTCCATGTTTCGTTGTTCTTGTAGAATGTTGAGCGACTATCCCAACTAAAATCTATCCACTCAACAAAAATTATTTCACACCACAGACTCATCTTGGTCAGGATCGATTTGAAATCTATCATGGTTTCAGAGAAATCATACTCCATGGTTCGTTGTTCTTGTAAAATGTTGAACGACTATCCCAACTAAAATCTATCCACTCAACAAAAATTATTTCACACCACAGACTCATCTTGGTCAGGATCGATTTGAAATCTATCATGGTTTCAGAGAAATCATACTCCATGGTTCGTTGTTCTTGTAGAATGTTGAACGACTACCCCAACTAAAATCTATCCACTCAACAAAAATTATTTCACACCACAGACTCATCTTGGTCAGGATCGATTTGAAATCTATCATGGTTTCAGAGAAATCATAGTCCATGGTTCGTTGTTCTTGTAGAATGTTGAGCGACTATCCCAACTAAAATCTATCCACTCAACAAAAATTATTTCACACCACAGACTCATCTTGGTCAGGATCGATTTGAAATCTATCATGGTTTCAGAGAAATCATACTCCATGGTAAGTTGTTCTTGTAAAATGTTGAACGACTATCCCAACTAAAATCTATCCACTCAACAAAAATTATTTCACACCACAGACTCATCTTGGTCAGGATCGATTTGAAATCTATCATGGTTTTAGAGAAATCATACTCCATGGTAAGTTGTTCTTTTAGAATGTTGAACGACTACCCCAACTAAAATCTATCCACTCAACAAAAATTATTTCACACCACAGACTCATCTTGGTCAGGATCGATTTGAAATCTATCATGGTTTCAGAGAAATCATAGTCCATGGTTCGTTGTTCTTGTAGAATGTTGAGCGACTATCCCAACTAAAATCTATCCACTCAACAAAAATTATTTCACACCACAGACTCATCTTGGTCAGGATCGATTTGAAATCTATCATGGTTTCAGAGAAATCATACTCCATGGTTCGTTGTTCTTGTAAAATGTTGAACGACTATCCCAACTAAAATCTATCCACTCAACAAAAATTATTTCACACCACAGACTCATCTTGGTCAGGATCGATTTGAAATCTATCATGGTTTCAGAGAAATCATACTCCATGGTTCGTTGTTCTTGTAGAATGTAGAACGACTATCCCAACTAAAATCTATCCACTCAACAAAAATTATTTCAGAGAAATCATACTTCATGGTTCGTTGTTCTTGTAGAATGTTGAACGACTACCCCAACTAAAATCTATCCACTCAACAAAAATTATTTCACACCACAGACTCATCTTGGTCAGGATCGATTTGGAATCTATCATGGTTTCAGAGAAATCATACTCCATGGTTCGTTGTTCTTGTAGAATGTTGAACGACTACCCCAACTAAAATCTATCCACTCAACAAAAATTATTTCACACCACAGACTCATCTTGGTCAGGATCGATTTGAAATCTGTCATGGTTTCAGAGAAATCATACTCCATGGTTCGTTGTTCTTGTAGAATGTTGAACGACTACCCCAAATAAAATCTATCCACTCAACAAAAATTATTTCACACCACAGACTCATATTGGTCAGGATCGATTTGAAATCTATCATGGTTTCAGAGAAATCATACTCCATGGTAAGTTGTTCTTGCAGAATGTTGAACGACTACCCCAACTAAAATCTATCCACTCAACAAAAACTATTTCACACCACAGACTCATCTTGGTCAGGATCGATTTGAAATCTATCATGGTTTCAGAGAAATCATACTCCATGGTAAGTTGTTCTTGTAGAATGTTGAACGACTACCCCAACTAAAATCTATCCACTCAACAAAAACTATTTCACACCACAGACTCATCTTGGTCAGGATCGATTTGAAATCTATCATGGTTTCAGAGAAATCATACTCCATGGTTCGTTGTTCTTGTAGAATGTTGAACGACTATCCCAACTAAAATCTATCCACTCAACAAAAATTATTTCAGAGAAATCATACTCCATGGTTCGTTGTTCTTGTAGAATGTTGAACGACTACCCCAACTAAAATCTATCCACTCAACAAAAATTATTTCAGAGAAATCATACTCCATGGTTCGTTGTTCTTGTAGAATGTTGAACGACTACCCCAACTAAAATCTATCCACTCAACAAAAATTATTTCAGAGAAATCATACTCCATGGTAAGTTGTTCTTGTAGAATGTTGAACGACTACCCCAAATAAAATCTATTAACTCAACAAAAATTATTTCACACCACAGACTCATCTTGGTCAGGATCGATTTGAAATCTATCATGGTTTCAGAGAAATCATACTCCATGATAAGTTGTTCTTGTAGAATGTTGAACGACTATCCCAACTAAAATCTATCCACTCAACAAAAATTGTTTCAGAGAAATCATACTCCATGGTTCGTTGTTTTTGTAAAATGTTGAACGACTACCCCAACTAAAATCTATCCACTCAACAAAACTTATTTCACACCACAGACTCATCTTGGTCAGGATCGATTTGAAATCTATCATGGTTTCAGAGAAATCATACTCCATGGTAAGTTGTTCTTGTAGAATGTTGAACGACTATCCCAACTAAAATCTATCCACTCAACAAAAATTATTTCAGAGAAATCATACTCCATGGGTCGTTGTTCTTGTAGAATGTTGAACGACTACCCCAACTAAAATCTATCCACTCAACAAAAATTATTTCGGTGAAATCATAGTCCATATTAAGTTGTTCTTGTAGAATGTTGAACGACTACCCCTAACTAAAATCTATCCACTCAACAAAAATTATTTCACACCACAGACTCATCTTGGTCAGGATCGATTTGAAATCTATCATGGTTTCAGAGAAATCATACTCCATGGTTCGTTGTTCTTGTAAAATGTTGAACGACTACCCCAACTAAAATCTATCCACTCAACAAAAATTATTTCACACCACAGACTCATCTTGGTCAGGATCAATTTGAAATCTATCATGGTTTCAGAGAAATCATACTCCATGGTTCGTTGTTCTTGTAGAATGTTGAACGACTATCCCAACTAAAATCTATCCACTCAGCAAAAATTATTTCAGAGAAATCATAGTCCATGGTTCGTTGTTCTTGTAGAATGTTGAACGACTACCCCAACTAAAATCTATCCACTCAACAAAAATTATTTCAGAGAAATCATAGTCCATGGTAAGTTGTTCTTGTAGAATGTTGAACGACTATCCCAACTAAAATCTATCCACTCAACAAAAATTATTTCAGAGAAATCATACTCCATTGTAAGTTGTTCTTGTAGAATGTTGAACGACTACCCCAACTAAAATCTATCCACTCAACAAAAATTATTTCAGAGAAATCATACTCCATGGTTCGTTGTTCTTGTAGAATGTTGAACGACTACCCCAACTAAAATCTATCCACTCAACAAAAATTATTTCACACCACAGACTCATCTTGGTCAGGATCGATTTGAAATCTATCATGGTTTCAGAGAAATCATACTCCATGGTTCGTTGTTCTTGTAGAATGTTGAACGACTATCCCAACTAAAATCTATTTACTCAACAAAAATTATTTCAGAGAAATCATACTCCATGGTAAGTTGTTCTTGTAGAATGTTGAACGACTACCCCAACTAAAATCTATCCACTCAACAAAAATTATTTCAGAGAAATCATACTCCATGGTAAGTTGTTCTTGTAGAATGTTGAACGACTACCCTAACTAAAATCTATCCACTCAACAAAAATTATTTCACACCACAGACTCATCTTGGTCAGGATCGATTTGAAATCTATCATGGTTTCAGAGAAATCATACTCCATGGTTCGTTGTTCTTGTAAAATGTTGAACGACTACCCCAACTAAAATCTGTCCACTCAACAAAAATTATTTCACACCACAGACTCATCTTGGTCAGGATCAATTTGAAATCTATCATGGTTTCAGAGAAATCATACTCCATGGTTCGTTGTTCTTGTAGAATGTTGAGCGACTATCCCAACTAAAATCTATCCACTCAACAAAAATTATTTCAGAGAAATCATAGTCCATGGTTCGTTGTTCTTGTAGAATGTTGAACGACTACCCCAACTAAAATCTATCCACTCAACAAAAATTATTTCAGAGAAATCATAGTCCATGGTAAGTTGTTCTTGTAGAATGTTGAACGACTATCCCAACTAAAATCTATCCACTCAACAAAAATTATTTCAGAGAAATCATACTCCATTGTAAGTTGTTCTTGTAGAATGTTGAACGACTACCCCAACTAAAATCTATCCACTCAACAAAAATTATTTCAGAGAAATCATACTCCATGGTTCGTTGTTCTTGTAGAATGTTGAACGACTACCCCAACTAAAATCTATCCACTCAACAAAAATTATTTCACACCACAGACTCATCTTGGTCAGGATCGATTTGAAATCTATCATGGTTTCAGAGAAATCATACTCCATGGTTCGATGTTCTTGTAGAATGTTGAACGACTACCTCAACTAAAATCTATCCACTCAACAAAAATTATTTCACACCACAGACTCATCTTGGTCAGGATCGATTTGAAATCTATCGTGGTTGCAGAGAAATCGTACTCCATGGTAAGTTGTTCTTGTAGAATGTTGAACGACTACCCCAACTAAAATCTATCCACTCAACAAAAATTATTTCACACCACAGACTCATCTTGGTCAGGATCGATTTGAAATCTATCATGGTTGCAGAGAAATCATACTCCATGTTAAGTTGTTCTTGTAGAATGTTGAACGACTACCCCAAATAAAATCTATCCACTCAACAAAAATTATTTCACACCACAGACTCATCTTGGTCAGGATCGATTTGAAATCTATCATGGTTGCAGAGAAATCATACTCCATGGTTCGTTGTTCTTGTAGAATGTTGAACGACTACCCCAACTAAAATCTATCCACTCAACAAAAATTATTTCACACCACAGACTCATCTTGGTCAGGATCGATTTGAAATCTATCATGGTTTCAGAGAAATCATACTCCATGGTTCGTTGTTCTTGTAGAATGTTGAACGACTACCCCAACTAAAATTTATCCACTCAACAAAAATTATTTCAGAGAAATCATAGTCCATGGTAAGTTGTTCTTGTAGAATGTTGAAAGACTACCCCAACTAAAATCTATCCACTCAACAAAAATTATTTCACACCACAGACTCATCTTGGTCAGGATCGATTTGAAATCTATCATGGTTTCAGAGAAATCATACTCCATGGTTCGTTGTTCTTGTAGAATGTTGAACGACTACCCCAACTAAAATCTATTAACTCAACAAAAATTATTTCAGAGAAATCATACTAAATGGTAAGTTGTTCTTGTAGAATGTTGAACGACTATCGAAACTAAAATCTATCCACTCAACAAAAATTATTTCAGAGAAATCGTACTCCATGGTTCGATGTTCTTGTAGAATGTTGAACGACTACCCCAACTAAAATCTATCCACTCAACAAAAATTATTTCACACCACAGACTCATCTTGGTCAGGATCGATTTGAAATCTATCGTGGTTGCAGAGAAATCATAGTCCATGGTAAGTTGTTCTTGTAGAATGTTGAACGACTATCCCAACTAAAATCTATCCACTCAACAAAAATTATTTCAGAGAAATCATACTCCATGGTAAGTTGTTCTTGTAGAATGTTGAACGACTACCCCAACTAAAATCTATCCACTCAACAAAAATTATTTCAGAGAAATCGTATTCCATGATTCGATGTTCTTGTAGAATGTTGAACGACTACCCCAACTAAAATCTATCCACTCAACAAAAATTATTTCACACCACAGACTCATCTTGGTCAGGATCGATTTGAAATCTATCATGGTTTCAGAGAAATCATAGTCCATGGTAAGTTGTGCTTGTAGAATGTTGAACGACTATCCCAACTAAAATCTATCCACTCAACAAAAATTATTTCAGAGAAATCATACTCCATGGTAAGTTGTTCTTGTAGAATGTTGAACGACTACCCCAACTAAAATCTATCCACTCAACAAAAATTATTTCACACCACAGACTCATCTTGGTCAGGATCGATTTGAAATCTATCGTGGTTGCAGAGAAATCGTACTCCATGGTAAGTTGTTCTTGTAGAATGTTGAACGACTACCCCAACTAAAATCTATCCACTCAACAAAAATTATTTCACACCACAGACTCATCTTGGTCAGGATCGATTTGAAATCTATCATGGTTGCAGAGAAATCATACTCCATGGTAAGTTGTTCTTGTAGAATGTTGAACGACTACCCCAACTAAAATCTATCCACTCAACAAAAATTATTTCACACCACAGACTCATCTTGGTCAGGATCGATTTGAAATCTATCATGGTTTCAGAGAAATCATACTCCATGGTAAGTTGTTCTTGTAGAATGTTGAACGACTACCCCAACTAAAATCTATCCACTCAACAAAAATTATTTCACACCACAAACTCATCTTGGTCAGGATCGATTTGAAATCTATCATGGTTTCAGAGAAATCATACTCCATGGTTCGTTGTTCTTGTAGAATTTTGAACGACTACTCCAACTAAAATCTATCCACTCAACAAAAATTATTTCAGAGAAATCATACTCCATGGTTCGTTGTTCTTGTAGAATGTTGAACGACTACCCCAACTAAAATCTATCCACTCAACAAAAATTATTTCACACCACAGACTCATCTTGGTCATAATCGATTTGAAATCCATCATGGTTTCAGAGAAATCATACTCCATGGTAAGTTGTTCTTGTAGAATGTTGAACGACTACCCCAACTAAAATCTATCCACTCAACAAAAATTATTTCAGAGAAATCATAGTCCATGTTAAGTTGTTCTTGTAGAATGTTGAACGACTACCCCAACTAAAATCTATCCACTCAACAAAAATTATTTCACACCACAGACTCATCTTTATCAGGATCGATTTGAAATCTATCATGGTTTCAGAGGAATCATACTCCATGGTTCGTTGTTCTTGTAGAATGTTGAACGACTACCCCAACTAAAATCTATCCACTCAACAAAAATTATTTCAGAGAAATCATAGTCCATGGTAAGTTGTTCTTGTAGAATGTTGAACGACTACCCCAACTAAAATCTATCCACTCAACAAAAATTATTTCACACCACAGACTCATCTTGGTCAGGATCGATTTGAAATCTATCATGGTTTCAGAGAAATCATACTCCATGGTAAGTTGTTCTTGTAGAATGTTGAACGACTACCCCAACTAAAATCTATCCACTCAACAAAAATTATTTCAGAGAAATCATACTCCATGGTAAGTTGTTCTTGTAGAATGTTGAACGACTATCCCAACTAAAATCTATCCACTCAACAAAAATTATTTCAGAGAAATCATACTCCATGGTTCGTTGTTCTTGTAGAATGTTGAACGACTACCCCAACTAAAATCTATCCACTCAACAAAAATTATTTCAGAGAAATCATACTCCATGGTAAGTTGTTCTTGTAGAATGTTGAACGACTAACCCAACTAAAATCTATCCACTCAACAAAAATTATTTCAGAGAAATCATACTCCATGGTTCGTTGTTCTTGTAGAATGTTGAACGACTACCCCAACTAAAATCTATCCACTCAACAAAAATTATTTCAGAGAAATCATAGTCCATGCTTCGTTGTTCTTGTAGAATGTTGAACGACTACCCCAACCAAAATCTATCCACTCAACAAAAATTATTTCACACCACAGACTCATCTTGGTCAGGATCGATTTGAAATCTATCATGGTTTCAGAGAAATCATACTCCATGGTTCGTTGTTCTTGTAAAATGTTGAACGACTATCCCAACTAAAATCTATCCACTCAACAAAAATTATTTCACACCACAGACTCATCTTGGTCAGGATCGATTTGAAATCTATCATGGTTTCAGAGAAATCATACTCCATGGTAAGTTGTTCTTGTAGAATGTTGAACGACTACCCCAACTAAAATCTATCCACTCAACAAAAATTATTTCAGAGAAATCATACTCCATGATTCGTTGTTCTTGTAGAATGTTGAACGACTACCCCAACTAAAATCTATCCACACAACAAAAATTATTACAGAGAAATCATACTCCATGGTAAGTTGTTCTTGTAGAATGTTGAACGACTACCCCAACTAAAATCTATCCACTCAACAAAAATTATTTCAGAGAAATCATACTCCATGGTAAGTTGTTCTTGTAGAATGTTGAACGACTACCCCAAATAAAATCTATCCACTCAACAAAAATTATTTCAGAGAAATCATACTCCATGGTTCGTTGTTCTTGCAGAATGTTGAACGACTATCCCAACTAAAATGTATCCACTCAACAAAAATTATTTCACACCACAGACTCATCTTGGTCAGGATCGATTTGAAATCTATCATGGTTGCAGAGAAATCATACTCCATGGTTCGTTGTTCTTGTAGAATGTTGAACGACTACCCCAACTAAAATCTATCCACTCAACAAAAATTATTTCACACCACAGACTCATCTTGGTCAGGATCGATTTGAAATCTATCATGGTTTCAGAGAAATCATAGTCCATGGTAAGTTGTTCTTGCAGAATGTTGAACGACTATCCCAACTAAAATCTATCCACTCAACAAAAATTATTTCAGAGAAATCATACTCCATGGTAAGTTGTTCTTGTAGAATGTTGAACGACTACCCCAACTAAAATCTATCCACTCAACAAAAATTATTTCAGAGAAATCATACTCCATGGTTCGATGTTCTTGTAGAATGTTGAACGACTACCCCAACTAAAATCTATCCACTCAACAAAAATTATTTCAGAGAAATCATAGTCCATGCTTCGTTGTTCTTGTAGAATGTTGAACGACTACCCCAACTAAAATCTATCCACTCAACAAAAATTATTTCACACCACAGACTCATCTTGGTCAGGATCGATTTGAAATCTATCATGGTTTCAGAGAAATCATACTCCATGGTTCGTTGTTCTTGTAAAATGTTGAACGACTATCCCAACTAAAATCTATCCACTCAACAAAAATTATTTCACACCACAGACTCATCTTGGTCAGGATCGATTTGAAATCTATCATGGTTTCAGAGAAATCATACTCCATGGTAAGTTGTTCTTGTAGAATGTTGAACGACTACCCCAACTAAAATCTATCCACTCAACAAAAATTATTTCAGAGAAATCATACTCCATGATTCGTTGTTCTTGTAGAATGTTGAACGACTACCCCAACTAATATCTATCCACTCAACAAAAATTATTTCAGAGAAATCATACTCCATGGTAAGTTGTTCTTGTAGAATGTTGAACGACTACCCCAACTAAAATCTATCCACTCAACAAAAATTATTTCAGAGAAATCATACTCCATGGTAAGTTGTTCTTGTAGAATGTTGAACGACTACCCCAACTAAAATCTATCCACTCAACAAAAATTATTTCAGAGAAATCATACTCCATGGTTCGTTGTTCTTGCAGAATGTTGAACGACTATCCCAACTAAAATGTATCCACTCAACAAAAATTATTTCACACCACAGATTCATCTTGGTCAGGATCGATTTGAAATCTATCATGGTTGCAGAGAAATCATACTCCATGGTTCGTTGTTCTTGTAGAATGTTGAACGACTACCCCAACTAAAATCTATCCACTCAACAAAAATTATTTCACACCACAGACTCATCTTGGTCAGGATCGATTTGAAATCTATCATGGTTTCAGAGAAATCATAGTCCATGGTAAGTTGTTCTTGCAGAATGTTGAACGACTATCCCAACTAAAATCTATCCACTCAACAAAAATTATTTCAGAGAAATCATGCTCCATGGTAAGTTGTTCTTGTAGAATGTTGAACGACTATCCCAACTAAAATCTCTCCACTCAACAAAAATTATTTCAGAGAAATCATACTCCATGGTAAGTTGTTCTTGTAGAATGTTGAACGACTACCCCAACTAAAATCTATCCACTCAACAAAAATTATTTCAGAGAAATCGTATTCCATGATTCGATGTTCTTGTAGAATGTTGAACGACTACCCCAACTAAAATCTATCCACTCAACAAAAATTATTTCACACCACAGACTCATCTTGGTCAGGATCGATTTGAAATCTATCATGGTTTCAGAGAAATCATAGTCCATGGTAAGTTGTGCTTGTAGAATGTTGAACGACTATCCCAACTAAAATCTATCCACTCAACAAAAATTATTTCAGAGAAATCATACTCCATGGTAAGTTGTTCTTGTAGAATGTTGAACGACTACCCCAACTAAAATCTATCCACTCAACAAAAATTATTTCACACCACAGACTCATCTTGGTCAGGATCGATTTGAAATCTATCGTGGTTGCAGAGAAATCGTACTCCATGGTAAGTTGTTCTTGTAGAATGTTGAACGACTACCCCAACTAAAATCTATCCACTCAACAAAAATTATTTCACACCACAGACTCATCTTGGTCAGGATCGATTTGAAATCTATCATGGTTGCAGAGAAATCATACTCCATGGTAAGTTGTTCTTGTAGAATGTTGAACGACTACCCCAACTAAAATCTATCCACTCAACAAAAATTATTTCACACCACAGACTCATCTTGGTCAGGATCGATTTGAAATCTATCATGGTTGCAGAGAAATCATACTCCATGGTAAGTTGTTCTTGTAGAATGTTGAACGACTACCCCAACTAAAATCTATCCACTCAACAAAAATTATTTCACACCACAAACTCATCTTGGTCAGGATCGATTTGAAATCTATCATGGTTTCAGAGAAATCATACTCCATGGTTCGTTGTTCTTGTAGAATTTTGAAGGACTACTCCAACTAAAATCTATCCACTCAACAAAAATTATTTCAGAGAAATCATACTCCATGGTTCGTTGTTCTTGTAGAATGTTGAACGACTACCCCAACTAAAATCTATCCACTCAACAAAAATTATTTCACACCACAGACTCATCTTGGTCATAATCGATTTGAAATCCATCATGGTTTCAGAGAAATCATACTCCATGGTAAGTTGTTCTTGTAGAATGTTGAACGACTACCCCAACTAAAATCTATCCACTCAACAAAAATTATTTCAGAGAAATCATAGTCCATGTTAAGTTGTTCTTGTAGAATGTTGAACGACTACCCCAACTAAAATCTATCCACTCAACAAAAATTATTTCACACCACAGACTCATCTTTATCAGGATCGATTTGAAATCTATCATGGTTTCAGAGGAATCATACTCCATGGTTCGTTGTTCTTGTAGAATGTTGAACGACTACCCCAACTAAAATCTATCCACTCAACAAAAATTATTTCAGAGAAATCATAGTCCATGGTAAGTTGTTCTTGTAGAATGTTGAACGACTACCCCAACTAAAATCTATCCACTCAACAAAAATTATTTCACACCACAGACTCATCTTGGTCAGGATCGATTTGAAATCTATCATGGTTTCAGAGAAATCATACTCCATGGTAAGTTGTTCTTGTAGAATGTTGAACGACTACCCCAACTAAAATCTATCCACTCAACAAAAATTATTTCAGAGAAATCATACTCCATGGTAAGTTGTTCTTGTAGAATGTTGAACGACTATCCCAACTAAAATCTATCCACTCAACAAAAATTATTTCAGAGAAATCATACTCCATGGTTCGTTGTTCTGGTAGAATGTTGAACGACTACCCCAACTAAAATCTATCCACTCAACAAAAATTATTTCAGAGAAATCATACTCCATGGTAAGTTGTTCTTGTAGAATGTTGAACGACTACCCCAACTAAAATCTATCCACTCAACAAAAATTATTTCAGAGAAATCATACTCCATGGTTCGTTGTTCTTGTAGAATGTTGAACGACTACCCCAACTAAAATCTATCCACTCAACAAAAATTATTTCAGAGAAATCATAGTCCATGCTTCGTTGTTCTTGTAGAATGTTGAACGACTACCCCAACTAAAATCTATCCACTCAACAAAAATTATTTCACACCACAGACTCATCTTGGTCAGGATCGATTTGAAATCTATCATGGTTTCAGAGAAATCATACTCCATGGTTCGTTGTTCTTGTAAAATGTTGAACGACTATCCCAACTAAAATCTATCCACTCAACAAAAATTATTTCACACCACAGACTCATCTTGGTCAGGATCGATTTGAAATCTATCATGGTTTCAGAGAAATCATACTCCATGGTAAGTTGTTCTTGTAGAATGTTGAACGACTACCCCAACTAAAATCTATCCACTCAACAAAAATTATTTCAGAGAAATCATACTCCATGATTCGTTGTTCTTGTAGAATGTTGAACGACTACCCCAACTAAAATCTATCCACTCAACAAAAATTATTTCAGAGAAATCATACTCCATGGTAAGTTGTTCTTGTAGAATGTTGAACGACTACCCCAACTAAAATCTATCCACTCAACAAAAATTATTTCAGAGAAATCATACTCCATGGTAAGTTGTTCTTGTAGAATGTTGAACGACTACCCCACATAAAATCTATCCACTCAACAAAAATTATTTCAGAGAAATCATACTCCATGGTTCGTTGTTCTTGCAGAATGTTGAACGACTATCCCAACTAAAATGTATCCACTCAACAAAAATTATTTCACACCACAGACTCATCTTGGTCAGGATCGATTTGAAATCTATCATGGTTGCAGAGAAATCATACTCCATGGTTCGTTGTTCTTGTAGAATGTTGAACGACTACCCCAACTAAAATCTATCCACTCAACAAAAATTATTTCACACCACAGACTCATCTTGGTCAGGATCGATTTGAAATCTATCATGGTTTCAGAGAAATCATAGTCCATGGTAAGTTGTTCTTGCAGAATGTTGAACGACTATCCCAACTAAAATCTATCCACTCAACAAAAATTATTTCAGAGAAATCATACTCCATGGTAAGTTGTTCTTGTAGAATGTTGAACGACTACCCCAACTAAAATCTATCCACTCAACAAAAATTATTTCAGAGAAATCATACTCCATGGTTCGATGTTCTTGTAGAATGTTGAACGACTACCCCAACTAAAATCTATCCACTCAACAAAAATTATTTCAGAGAAATCATAGTCCATGCTTCGTTGTTCTTGTAGAATGTTGAACGACTACCCCAACTAAAATCTATCCACTCAACAAAAATTATTTCACACCACAGACTCATCTTGGTCAGGATCGATTTGAAATCTATCATGGTTTCAGAGAAATCATACTCCATGGTTCGTTGTTCTTGTAAAATGTTGAACGACTATCCCAACTAAAATCTATCCACTCAACAAAAATTATTTCACACCACAGACTCATCTTGGTCAGGATCGATTTGAAATCTATCATGGTTTCAGAGAAATCATACTCCATGGTAAGTTGTTCTTGTAGAATGTTGAACGACTACCCCAACTAAAATCTATCCACTCAACAAAAATTATTTCAGAGAAATCATACTCCATGATTCGTTGTTCTTGTAGAATGTTGAACGACTACCCCAACTAATATCTATCCACTCAACAAAAATTATTTCAGAGAAATCATACTCCATGGTAAGTTGTTCTTGTAGAATGTTGAACGACTACCAAAACTAAAATCTATCCACTCAACAAAAATTATTTCAGAGAAATCATACTCCATGGTAAGTTGTTCTTGTAGAATGTTGAACGACTACCCCAACTAAAATCTATCCACTCAACAAAAATTATTTCAGAGAAATCATACTCCATGGTTCGTTGTTCTTGCAGAATGTTGAACGACTATCCCAACTAAAATGTATCCACTCAACAAAAATTATTTCACACCACAGATTCATCTTGGTCAGGATCGATTTGAAATCTATCGTGGTTGCAGAGAAATCGTACTCCATGGTTCGTTGTTCTTGCAGAATGTTGAACGACTATCCCAACTAAAATGTATCCACTCAACAAAAATTATTTCACACCACAGATTCATCTTGGTCAGGATCGATTTGAAATCTATCATGGTTTCAGAGAAATCATAGTCCATGGTAAGTTGTGCTTGTAGAATGTTGAACGACTATCCCAACTAAAATCTATCCACTCAACAAAAATTATTTCAGAGAAATCATACTCCATGGTAAGTTGTTCTTGTAGAATGTTGAACGACTACCCCAACTAAAATCTATCCACTCAACAAAAATTATTTCACACCACAGACTCATCTTGGTCAGGATCGATTTGAAATCTATCGTGGTTGCAGAGAAATCGTACTCCATGGTAAGTTGTTCTTGTAGAATGTTGAACGACTACCCCAACTAAAATCTATCCACTCAACAAAAATTATTTCACACCACAGACTCATCTTGGTCAGGATCGATTTGAAATCTATCATGGTTGCAGAGAAATCATACTCCATGGTAAGTTGTTCTTGTAGAATGTTGAACGACTACCCCAACTAAAATCTATCCACTCAACAAAAATTATTTCACACCACAGACTCATCTTGGTCAGGATCGATTTGAAATCTATCATGGTTGCAGAGAAATCATACTCCATGGTAAGTTGTTCTTGTAGAATGTTGAACGACTACCCCAACTAAAATCTATCCACTCAACAAAAATTATTTCACACCACAAACTCATCTTGGTCAGGATCGATTTGAAATCTATCATGGTTTCAGAGAAATCATACTCCATGGTTCGTTGTTCTTGTAGAATTTTGAAGGACTACTCCAACTAAAATCTATCCACTCAACAAAAATTATTTCAGAGAAATCATACTCCATGGTTCGTTGTTCTTGTAGAATGTTGAACGACTACCCCAACTAAAATCTATCCACTCAACAAAAATTATTTCACACCACAGACTCATCTTGGTCATAATCGATTTGAAATCCATCATGGTTTCAGAGAAATCATACTCCATGGTAAGTTGTTCTTGTAGAATGTTGAACGACTACCCCAACTAAAATCTATCCACTCAACAAAAATTATTTCAGAGAAATCATAGTCCATGTTAAGTTGTTCTTGTAGAATGTTGAACGACTACCCCAACTAAAATCTATCCACTC
This sequence comes from Xylota sylvarum, assembly GCA_905220385.1. Classification (NCBI taxonomy): domain Eukaryota; kingdom Metazoa; phylum Arthropoda; class Insecta; order Diptera; family Syrphidae; genus Xylota; species Xylota sylvarum. The sequence goes on along the minus strand of CAJMZQ010000068.1, from coordinate 74,172 downwards.
AACAAAAATTATTTCACACCACAGACTCATCTTTATCAGGATCGATTTGAAATCTATCATGGTTTCAGAGGAATCATACTCCATGGTTCGTTGTTCTTGTAGAATGTTGAACGACTACCCCAACTAAAATCTATCCACTCAACAAAAATTATTTCAGAGAAATCATAGTCCATGGTAAGTTGTTCTTGTAGAATGTTGAACGACTACCCCAACTAAAATCTATCCACTCAACAAAAATTATTTCACACCACAGACTCATCTTGGTCAGGATCGATTTGAAATCTATCATGGTTTCAGAGAAATCATACTCCATGGTAAGTTGTTCTTGTAGAATGTTGAACGACTACCCCAACTAAAATCTATCCACTCAACAAAAATTATTTCAGAGAAATCATACTCCATGGTAAGTTGTTCTTGTAGAATGTTGAACGACTATCCCAACTAAAATCTATCCACTCAACAAAAATTATTTCAGAGAAATCATACTCCATGGTTCGTTGTTCTTGTAGAATGTTGAACGACTACCCCAACTAAAATCTATCCACTCAACAAAAATTATTTCAGAGAAATCATACTCCATGGTAAGTTGTTCTTGTAGAATGTTGAACGACTACCCCAACTAAAATCTATCCACTCAACAAAAATTATTTCAGAGAAATCATACTCCATGGTTCGTTGTTCTTGTAGAATGTTGAACGACTACCCCAACTAAAATCTATCCACTCAACAAAAATTATTTCAGAGAAATCATAGTCCATGCTTCGTTGTTCTTGTAGAATGTTGAACGACTACCCCAACTAAAATCTATCCACTCAACAAAAATTATTTCACACCACAGACTCATCTTGGTCAGGATCGATTTGAAATCTATCATGGTTTCAGAGAAATCATACTCCATGGTTCGTTGTTCTTGTAAAATGTTGAACGACTATCCCAACTAAAATCTATCCACTCAACAAAAATTATTTCACACCACAGACTCATCTTGGTCAGGATCGATTTGAAATCTATCATGGTTTCAGAGAAATCATACTCCATGGTAAGTTGTTCTTGTAGAATGTTGAACGACTACCCCAACTAAAATCTATCCACTCAACAAAAATTATTTCAGAGAAATCATACTCCATGATTCGTTGTTCTTGTAGAATGTTGAACGACTACCCCAACTAAAATCTATCCACTCAACAAAAATTATTTCAGAGAAATCATACTCCATGGTAAGTTGTTCTTGTAGAATGTTGAACGACTACCCCAACTAAAATCTATCCACTCAACAAAAATTATTTCAGAGAAATCATACTCCATGGTAAGTTGTTCTTGTAGAATGTTGAACGACTACCCCAAATAAAATCTATCCACTCAACAAAAATTATTTCAGAGAAATCATACTCCATGGTTCGTTGTTCTTGCAGAATGTTGAACGACTATCCCAACTAAAATGTATCCACTCAACAAAAATTATTTCACACCACAGACTCATCTTGGTCAGGATCGATTTGAAATCTATCATGGTTGCAGAGAAATCATACTCCATGGTTCGTTGTTCTTGTAGAATGTTGAACGACTACCCCAACTAAAATCTATCCACTCAACAAAAATTATTTCACACCACAGACTCATCTTGGTCAGGATCGATTTGAAATCTATCATGGTTTCAGAGAAATCATAGTCCATGGTAAGTTGTTCTTGCAGAATGTTGAACGACTATCCCAACTAAAATCTATCCACTCAACAAAAATTATTTCAGAGAAATCATACTCCATGGTAAGTTGTTCTTGTAGAATGTTGAACGACTACCCCAACTAAAATCTATCCACTCAACAAAAATTATTTCAGAGAAATCATACTCCATGGTTCGATGTTCTTGTAGAATGTTGAACGACTACCCCAACTAAAATCTATCCACTCAACAAAAATTATTTCAGAGAAATCATAGTCCATGCTTCGTTGTTCTTGTAGAATGTTGAACGACTACCCCAACTAAAATCTATCCACTCAACAAAAATTATTTCACACCACAGACTCATCTTGGTCAGGATCGATTTGAAATCTATCATGGTTTCAGAGAAATCATACTCCATGGTTCGTTGTTCTTGTAAAATGTTGAACGACTATCCCAACTAAAATCTATCCACTCAACAAAAATTATTTCACACCACAGACTCATCTTGGTCAGGATCGATTTGAAATCTATCATGGTTTCAGAGAAATCATACTCCATGGTAAGTTGTTCTTGTAGAATGTTGAACGACTACCCCAACTAAAATCTATCCACTCAACAAAAATTATTTCAGAGAAATCATACTCCATGATTCGTTGTTCTTGTAGAATGTTGAACGACTACCCCAACTAATATCTATCCACTCAACAAAAATTATTTCAGAGAAATCATACTCCATGGTAAGTTGTTCTTGTAGAATGTTGAACGACTACCCCAACTAAAATCTATCCACTCAACAAAAATTATTTCAGAGAAATCATACTCCATGGTAAGTTGTTCTTGTAGAATGTTGAACGACTACCCCAACTAAAATCTATCCACTCAACAAAAATTATTTCAGAGAAATCATACTCCATGGTTCGTTGTTCTTGCAGAATGTTGAACGACTATCCCAACTAAAATGTATCCACTCAACAAAAATTATTTCACACCACAGATTCATCTTGGTCAGGATCGATTTGAAATCTATCATGGTTGCAGAGAAATCATACTCCATGGTTCGTTGTTCTTGTAGAATGTTGAACGACTACCCCAACTAAAATCTATCCACTCAACAAAAATTATTTCACACCACAGACTCATCTTGGTCAGGATCGATTTGAAATCTATCATGGTTTCAGAGAAATCATAGTCCATGGTAAGTTGTTCTTGCAGAATGTTGAACGACTATCCCAACTAAAATCTATCCACTCAACAAAAATTATTTCAGAGAAATCATGCTCCATGGTAAGTTGTTCTTGTAGAATGTTGAACGACTACCCCAACTAAAATCTATCCACTCAACAAAAATTATTTCAGAGAAATCATACTCCATGGTTCGATGTTCTTGTAGAATGTTGAACGACTACCCCAACTAAAATCTATCCACTCAACAAAAATTATTTCACACCACAGACTCATCTTGGTCAGGATCGATTTGAAATCTATCGTGGTTGCAGAGAAATCGTACTCCATGGTAAGTTGTTCTTGTAGAATGTTGAACGACTACCCCAACTAAAATCTATCCACTCAACAAAAATTATTTCACACCACAGACTCATCTTGGTCAGGATCGATTTGAAATCTATCATGGTTGCAGAGAAATCATACTCCATGGTAAGTTGTTCTTGTAGAATGTTGAACGACTACCATAACTAAAATCTATCCACTAAACAAAAATTATTTCAGAGAAATCATACTCCATGGTTCGTTGTTCTTGTAGAATGTTGAACGACTACCCCAACTAAAATCTATCCACTCAACAAAAATTATTTCACACCACAGACTCATCTTGGTCAGGATCGATTTGAAATCTATCATGGTTTCAGAGAAATCATACTCCATGGTTCGTTGTTCTTGTAGAATGTTGAACGACTACCCCAACTAAAATCTATCCACTCAACAAATTTTATTTCAGAGAAATCATAGTCCATGGTAAGTTGTTCTTGTAGAATGTTGAACGACTACCCCAACTAAAATCTATCCACTCAACAAAAATTATTTCACACCACAGACTCATCTTGGTCAGGATCGATTTGAAATCTATCATGGTTTCAGAGAAATCATACTCCATGGTTCGTTGTTCTTGTAGAATGTTGAACGACTACCCCAACTAAAATCTATCCACTCAACAAAAATTATTTCAGAGAAATCATTCTCCATGGTAAGTTGTTCTTGTAGAATGTTGAACGACTATCCCAACTAAAATCTATCCACTCAACAAAAATTATTTCAGAGAAATCATACTCCATGGTTCGTTGTTCTTGTAGAATGTTGAACGACTACCCCAACTAAAAACTATCCACTCAACAAAAATTATTTCAGAGAAATCATACTCCATGGTTTGTTGTTCTTGTAGAATGTTGAACGACTATCCCAACTAAAATCTATCCACTCAACAAAAATTATTTCACACCACAGACTCATCTTGGTCAGGATCGATTTGAAATCTATCATGGTTGCAGAGAAATCATACTCCATGGTTCGTTGTTCTTGTAGAATGTTGAACGACTACCCCAACTGAAATCTATCCACTCAACAAAAATTATTTCACACCACAGACTCATCTTGGTCAGGATCGATTTGAAATCTATCATGGTTGCAGAGAAATCATACTCCATGTTTCGTTGTTCTTGTAGAATGTTGAACGACTATCCCAACTAAAATCTATCCACTCAACAAAAATTATTTCACACCACAGACTCATCTTGGTCAGGATCGATTTGAAATCTATCATGGTTGCAGAGAAATCATACTCCATGGTTCGTTGTTCTTGTAGAATGTTGAACGACTACCCCAACTAAAATCTATCCACTCAACAAAAATTATTTCAGAGAAATCATAGTCCATGGTAAGTTGTTCTTGTAGAATGTTGAACGACTACCCCAACTAAAATCTATCCACTCAACAAAAATTATTTCAGAGAAATCATACTCCATGGTAAGTTGTTCTTGTAGAATGTTGAACGACTACCCCAACTAAAATCTATCCACTCAACAAAAATTATTTCAGAGAAATCATACTCCATGGTTTGTTGTTCTTGTAGAATGTTGAACGACTATCCCAACTAAAATCTATCCACTCAACAAAAATTATTTCACACCACAGACTCATCTTGGTCAGGATCGATTTGAAATCTATCATGGTTGCAGAGAAATCATACTCCATGGTTCGTTGTTCTTGTAGAATGTTGAACGACTACCCCAACTAAAATCTATCCACTCAACAAAAATTATTTCAGAGAAATCATAGTCCATGGTAAGTTGTTCTTGTAGAATGTTGAACGATTACCCCAACTAAAATCTATCCACTCAACAAAAATTATTTCAGAGAAATCATACTCCATGGTAAGTTGTTCTTGTAGAATGTTGAACGACTACCCCAACTAAAATCTATCCACTCAACAAAAATTATTTCAGAGAAATCATAGTCCATGGTAAGTTGTTCTTGTAGAATGTTGAAAGACTACCCCAACTAAAATCTATCCACTCAACAAAAATTATTTCACACCACAGACTCATCTTGGTCAGGATCGATTTGAAATCTATCATGGTTTCAGAGAAATCATACTCCATGGTTCGTTGTTCTTGTAGAATGTTGAACGACTACCCCAACTAAAATCTATCCACTCAACAAAAATTATTTCACACCACAGACTCATCTTGGTCAGGATCGATTTGAAATCTATCATGGTTTCAGAGAAATCATAGTCCATGGTAAGTTGTGCTTGTAGAATGTTGAACGACTATCCCAACTAAAATCTATCCACTCAACAAAAATTATTTCAGAGAAATCATACTCCATGGTAAGTTGTTCTTGTAGAATGTTGAACGACTACCCCAACTAAAATCTATCCACTCAACAAAAATTATTTCAGAGAAATCATACTCCATGGTAAGTTGTTCTTGTAGAATGTTGAACGACTACCCCAACTAAAATCTATCCACTCAACAAAAATTATTTCAGAGAAATCATAGTCCATGGTAAGTTGTTCTTGTAGAATGTTGAAAGACTACCCCAACTAAAATCTATCCACTCAACAAAAATTATTTCACACCACAGACTCATCTTGGTCAGGATCGATTTGAAATCTATCATGGTTTCAGAGAAATCATACTCCATGGTTCGTTGTTCTTGTAGAATGTTGAACGACTACCCCAACTAAAATCTATTAACTCAACAAAAATTATTTCAGAGAAATCATACTAAATGGTAAGTTGTTCTTGTAGAATGTTGAACGACTATCGAAACTAAAATCTATCCACTCAACAAAAATTATTTCAGAGAAATCGTACTCCATGGTTCGATGTTCTTGTAGAATGTTGAACGACTACCCCAACTAAAATCTATCCACTCAACAAAAATTATTTCACACCACAGACTCATCTTGGTCAGGATCGATTTGAAATCTATCGTGGTTGCAGAGAAATCATAGTCCATGGTAAGTTGTTCTTGTAGAATGTTGAACGACTATCCCAACTAAAATCTATCCACTCAACAAAAATTATTTCAGAGAAATCATACTCCATGGTAAGTTGTTCTTGTAGAATGTTGAACGACTACCCCAACTAAAATCTATCCACTCAACAAAAATTATTTCAGAGAAATCGTATTCCATGATTCGATGTTCTTGTAGAATGTTGAACGACTACCCCAACTAAAATCTATCCACTCAACAAAAATTATTTCACACCACAGACTCATCTTGGTCAGGATCGATTTGAAATCTATCATGGTTTCAGAGAAATCATAGTCCATGGTAAGTTGTGCTTGTAGAATGTTGAACGACTATCCCAACTAAAATCTATCCACTCAACAAAAATTATTTCAGAGAAATCATACTCCATGGTAAGTTGTTCTTGTAGAATGTTGAACGACTACCCCAACTAAAATCTATCCACTCAACAAAAATTATTTCACACCACAGACTCATCTTGGTCAGGATCGATTTGAAATCTATCGTGGTTGCAGAGAAATCGTACTCCATGGTAAGTTGTTCTTGTAGAATGTTGAACGACTACCCCAACTAAAATCTATCCACTCAACAAAAATTATTTCACACCACAGACTCATCTTGGTCAGGATCGATTTGAAATCTATCATGGTTGCAGAGAAATCATACTCCATGGTAAGTTGTTCTTGTAGAATGTTGAACGACTACCCCAACTAAAATCTATCCACTCAACAAAAATTATTTCACACCACAGACTCATCTTGGTCAGGATCGATTTGAAATCTATCATGGTTGCAGAGAAATCATACTCCATGGTAAGTTGTTCTTGTAGAATGTTGAACGACTACCCCAACTAAAATCTATCCACTCAACAAAAATTATTTCACACCACAGACTCATCTTGGTCAGGATCGATTTGAAATCTATCATGGTTTCAGAGAAATCATACTCCATGGTTCGTTGTTCTTGTAGAATTTTGAACGACTACTCCAACTAAAATCTATCCACTCAACAAAAATTATTTCAGAGAAATCATACTCCATGGTTCGTTGTTCTTGTAGAATGTTGAACGACTACCCCAACTAAAATCTATCCACTCAACAAAAATTATTTCACACCACAGACTCATCTTGGTCATAATCGATTTGAAATCCATCATGGTTTCAGAGAAATCATACTCCATGGTAAGTTGTTCTTGTAGAATGTTGAACGACTACCCCAACTAAAATCTATCCACTCAACAAAAATTATTTCAGAGAAATCATAGTCCATGTTAAGTTGTTCTTGTAGAATGTTGAACGACTACCCCAACTAAAATCTATCCACTCAACAAAAATTATTTCACACCACAGACTCATCTTTATCAGGATCGATTTGAAATCTATCATGGTTTCAGAGGAATCATACTCCATGGTTCGTTGTTCTTGTAGAATGTTGAACGACTACCCCAACTAAAATCTATCCACTCAACAAAAATTATTTCAGAGAAATCATAGTCCATGGTAAGTTGTTCTTGTAGAATGTTGAACGACTACCCCAACTAAAATCTATCCACTCAACAAAAATTATTTCACACCACAGACTCATCTTGGTCAGGATCGATTTGAAATCTATCATGGTTTCAGAGAAATCATACTCCATGGTAAGTTGTTCTTGTAGAATGTTGAACGACTACCCCAACTAAAATCTATCCACTCAACTAAAATTATTTCAGAGAAATCATACTCCATGGTAAGTTGTTCTTGTAGAATGTTGAACGACTATCCCAACTAAAATCTATCCACTCAACAAAAATTATTTCAGAGAAATCATACTCCATGGTTCGTTGTTCTTGTAGAATGTTGAACGACTACCCCAACTAAAATCTATCCACTCAACAAAAATTATTTCAGAGAAATCATACTCCATGGTAAGTTGTTCTTGTAGAATGTTGAACGACTACCCCAACTAAAATCTATCCACTCAACAAAAATTATTTCAGAGAAATCATACTCCATGGTTCGTTGTTCTTGTAGAATGTTGAACGACTACCCCAACTAAAATCTATCCACTCAACAAAAATTATTTCAGAGAAATCATAGTCCATGCTTCGTTGTTCTTGTAGAATGTTGAACGACTACCCCAACTAAAATCTATCCACTCAACAAAAATTATTTCACACCACAGACTCATCTTGGTCAGGATCGATTTGAAATCTATCATGGTTTCAGAGAAATCATACTCCATGGTTCGTTGTTCTTGTAAAATGTTGAACGACTATCCCAACTAAAATCTATCCACTCAACAAAAATTATTTCACACCACAGACTCATCTTGGTCAGGATCGATTTGAAATCTATCATGGTTTCAGAGAAATCATACTCCATGGTAAGTTGTTCTTGTAGAATGTTGAACGACTACCCCAACTAAAATCTATCCACTCAACAAAAATTATTTCAGAGAAATCATACTCCATGATTCGTTGTTCTTGTAGAATGTTGAACGACTACCCCAACTAAAATCTATCCACTCAACAAAAATTATTTCAGAGAAATCATACTCCATGGTAAGTTGTTCTTGTAGAATGTTGAACGACTACCCCAACTAAAATCTATCCACTCAACAAAAATTATTTCAGAGAAATCATACTCCATGGTAAGTTGTTCTTGTAGAATGTTGAACGACTACCCCAAATAAAATCTATCCACTCAACAAAAATTATTTCAGAGAAATCATACTCCATGGTTCGTTGTTCTTGCAGAATGTTGAACGACTATCCCAACTAAAATGTATCCACTCAACAAAAATTATTTCACACCACAGACTCATCTTGGTCAGGATCGATTTGAAATCTATCATGGTTGCAGAGAAATCATACTCCATGGTTCGTTGTTCTTGTAGAATGTTGAACGACTACCCCAACTAAAATCTATCCACTCAACAAAAATTATTTCACACCACAGACTCATCTTGGTCAGGATCGATTTGAAATCTATCATGGTTTCAGAGAAATCATAGTCCATGGTAAGTTGTTCTTGCAGAATGTTGAACGACTATCCCAACTAAAATCTATCCACTCAACAAAAATTATTTCAGAGAAATCATACTCCATGGTAAGTTGTTCTTGTAGAATGTTGAACGACTACCCCAACTAAAATCTATCCACTCAACAAAAATTATTTCAGAGAAATCATACTCCACGGTTCGATGTTCTTGTAGAATGTTGAACGACTACCCCAACTAAAATCTATCCACTCAACAAAAATTATTTCAGAGAAATCATAGTCCATGCTTCGTTGTTCTTGTAGAATGTTGAACGACTACCCCAACTAAAATCTATCCACTCAACAAAAATTATTTCACACCACAGACTCATCTTGGTCAGGATCGATTTGAAATCTATCATGGTTTCAGAGAAATCATACTCCATGGTTCGTTGTTCTTGTAAAATGTTGAACGACTATCCCAACTAAAATCTATCCACTCAACAAAAATTATTTCACACCACAGACTCATCTTGGTCAGGATCGATTTGAAATCTATCATGGTTTCAGAGAAATCATACTCCATGGTAAGTTGTTCTTGTAGAATGTTGAACGACTACCCCAACTAAAAATCTATCCATTCAACAAAAATTATTTCAGAGAAATCATACTCCATGATTCGTTGTTCTTGTAGAATGTTGAACGACTACCCCAACTAATATCTATCCACTCAACAAAAATTATTTCAGAGAAATCATACTCCATCATAAGTTGTTCTTGTAGAATGTTGAACGACTACCCCAACTAAAATCTATCCACTCAACAAAAATTATTTCAGAGAAATCATACTCCATGGTAAGTTGTTCTTGTAGAATGTTGAACGACTACCCCAACTAAAATCTATCCACTCAACAAAAATTATTTCAGAGAAATCATACTCCATGGTTCGTTGTTCTTGCAGAATGTTGAACGACTATCCCAACTAAAATGTATCCACTCAACAAAAATTATTTCACACCACAGATTCATCTTGGTCAGGATCGATTTGAAATCTATCATGGTTGCAGAGAAATCATACTCCATGGTTCGTTGTTCTTGTAGAATGTTGAACGACTACCCCAACTAAAATCTATCCACTCAACAAAAATTATTTCACACCACAGACTCATCTTGGTCAGGATCGATTTGAAATCTATCATGGTTTCAGAGAAATCATAGTCCATGGTAAGTTGTTCTTGCAGAATGTTGAACGACTATCCCAACTAAAATCTATCCACTCAACAAAAATTATTTCAGAGAAATCATGCTCCATGGTAAGTTGTTCTTGTAGAATGTTGAACGACTATCCCAACTAAAATCTATCCACTCAACAAAAATTATTTCAGAGAAATCATACTCCATGGTAAGTTGTTCTTGTAGAATGTTGAACGACTACCCCAACTAAAATCTATCCACTCAACAAAAATTATTTCAGAGAAATCGTATTCCATGATTCGATGTTCTTGTAGAATGTTGAACGACTACCCCAACTAAAATCTATCCACTCAACAAAAATTATTTCACACCACAGACTCATCTTGGTCAGGATCGATTTGAAATCTATCATGGTTTCAGAGAAATCATAGTCCATGGTAAGTTGTGCTTGTAGAATGTTGAACGACTATCCCAACTAAAATCTATCCACTCAACAAAAATTATTTCAGAGAAATCATACTCCATGGTAAGTTGTTCTTGTAGAATGTTGAACGACTACCCCAACTAAAATCTATCCACTCAACAAAAATTATTTCACACCACAGACTCATCTTGGTCAGGATCGATTTGAAATCTATCGTGGTTGCAGAGAAATCGTACTCCATGGTAAGTTGTTCTTGTAGAATGTTGAACGACTACCCCAACTAAAATCTATCCACTCAACAAAAATTATTTCACACCACAGACTCATCTTGGTCAGGATCGATTTGAAATCTATCATGGTTGCAGAGAAATCATACTCCATGGTAAGTTGTTCTTGTAGAATGTTGAACGACTACCCCAACTAAAATCTATCCACTCAACAAAAATTATTTCACACCACAGACTCATCTTGGTCAGGATCGATTTGAAATCTATCATGGTTGCAGAGAAATCATACTCCATGGTAAGTTGTTCTTGTAGAATGTTGAACGACTACCCCAACTAAAATCTATCCACTCAACAAAAATTATTTCACACCACAAACTCATCTTGGTCAGGATCGATTTGAAATCTATCATGGTTTCAGAGAAATCATACTCCATGGTTCGTTGTTCTTGTAGAATTTTGAACGACTACTCCAACTAAAATCTATCCACTCAACAAAAATTATTTCAGAGAAATCATACTCCATGGTTCGTTGTTCTTGTAGAATGTTGAACGACTACCCCAACTAAAATCTATCCACTCAACAAAAATTATTTCACACCACAGACTCATCTTGGTCATAATCGATTTGAAATCCATCATGGTTTCAGAGAAATCATACTCCATGGTAAGTTGTTCTTGTAGAATGTTGAACGACTACCCCAACTAAAATCTATCCACTCAACAAAAATTATTTCAGAGAAATCATAGTCCATGTTAAGTTGTTCTTGTAGAATGTTGAACGACTACCCCAACTAAAATCTATCCACTCAACAAAAATTATTTCACACCACAGACTCATCTTTATCAGGATCGATTTGAAATCTATCATGGTTTCAGAGGAATCATACTCCATGGTTCGTTGTTCTTGTAGAATGTTGAACGACTACCCCAACTAAAATCTATCCACTCAACAAAAATTATTTCAGAGAAATCATAGTCCATGGTAAGTTGTTCTTGTAGAATGTTGAACGACTACCCCAACTAAAATCTATCCACTCAACAAAAATTATTTCACACCACAGACTCATCTTGGTCAGGATCGATTTGAAATCTATCATGGTTTCAGAGAAATCATACTCCATGGTAAGTTGTTCTTGTAGAATGTTGAACGACTACCCCAACTAAAATCTATCCACTCAACAAAAATTATTTCAGAGAAATCATACTCCATGGTAAGTTGTTCTTGTAGAATGTTGAACGACTATCCCAACTAAAATCTATCCACTCAACAAAAATTATTTCAGAGAAATCATACTCCATGGTTCGTTGTTCTTGTAGAATGTTGAACGACTACCCCAACTAAAATCTATCCACTCAACAAAAATTATTTCAGAGAAATCATACTCCATGGTAAGTTGTTCTTGTAGAATGTTGAACGACTACCCCAACTAAAATCTATCCACTCAACAAAAATTATTTCAGAGAAATCATACTCCATGGTTCGTTGTTCTTGTAGAATGTTGAACGACTACCCCAACTAAAATCTATCCACTCAACAAAAATTATTTCAGAGAAATCATAGTCCATGCTTCGTTGTTCTTGTAGAATGTTGAACGACTACCCCAACTAAAATCTATCCACTCAACAAAAATTATTTCACACCACAGACTCATCTTGGTCAGGATCGATTTGAAATCTATCATGGTTTCAGAGAAATCATACTCCATGGTTCGTTGTTCTTGTAAAATGTTGAACGACTATCCCAACTAAAATCTATCCACTCAACAAAAATTATTTCACACCACAGACTCATCTTGGTCAGGATCGATTTGAAATCTATCATGGTTTCAGAGAAATCATACTCCATGGTAAGTTGTTCTTGTAGAATGTTGAACGACTACCCCAACTAAAATCTATCCACTCAACAAAAATTATTTCAGAGAAATCATACTCCATGGTTCGTTGTTCTTGTAGAATGTTGAACGACTACCCCAACTAAAATCTATCCACTCAACAAAAATTATTTCAGAGAAATCATACTCCATGGTAAGTTGTTCTTGTAGAATGTTGAACGACTACCCCAACTAAAATCTATCCACTCAACAAAAATTATTTCAGAGAAATCATACTCCATGGTAAGTTGTTCTTGTAGAATGTTGAACGACTACCCCAAATAAAATCTATCCACTCAACAAAAATTATTTCAGAGAAATCATACTCCATGGTTCGTTGTTCTTGTAGAATGTTGAACGACTATCCCAACTAAAATGTATCCACTCAACAAAAATTATTTCACACCACAGACTCATCTTGGTCAGGATCGATTTGAAATCTATCATGGTTGCAGAGAAATCATACTCCATGGTTCGTTGTTCTTGTAGAATGTTGAACGACTACCCCAACTAAAATCTATCCACTCAACAAAAATTATTTCACACCACAGACTCATCTTGGTCAGGATCGATTTGAAATCTATCATGGTTTCAGAGAAATCATAGTCCATGGTAAGTTGTTCTTGCAGAATGTTGAACGACTATCCCAACTAAAATCTATCCACTCAACAAAAATTATTTCAGAGAAATCATACTCCATGGTAAGTTGTTCTTGTAGAATGTTGAACGACTACCCCAACTAAAATCTATCCACTCAACAAAAATTATTTCAGAGAAATCATACTCCATGGTTCGATGTTCTTGTAGAATGTTGAACGACTACCCCAACTAAAATCTATCCACTCAACAAAAATTATTTCAGAGAAATCATAGTCCATGCTTCGTTGTTCTTGTAGAATGTTGAACGACTACCCCAACTAAAATCTATCCACTCAACAAAAATTATTTCACACCACAGACTCATCTTGGTCAGGATCGATTTGAAATCTATCATGGTTTCAGAGAAATCATACTCCATGGTTCGTTGTTCTTGTAAAATGTTGAACGACTATCCCAACTAAAATCTATCCACTCAACAAAAATTATTTCACACCACAGACTCATCTTGGTCAGGATCGATTTGAAATCTATCATGGTTTCAGAGAAATCATACTCCATGGTAAGTTGTTCTTGTAGAATGTTGAACGACTACCCCAACTAAAATCTATCCACTCAACAAAAATTATTTCAGAGAAATCATACTCCATGGTTCGTTGTTCTTGTAGAATGTTGAACGACTACCCCAACTAATATCTATCCACTCAACAAAAATTATTTCAGAGAAATCATACTCCATGGTAAGTTGTTCTTGTAGAATGTTGAACGACTACCCCAACTAAAATCTATCCACTCAACAAAAATTATTTCAGAGAAATCATACTCCATGGTAAGTTGTTCTTGTAGAATGTTGAACGACTACCCCAACTAAAATCTATCCACTCAACAAAAATTATTTCAGAGAAATCATACTCCATGGTTCGTTGTTCTTGCAGAATGTTGAACGACTATCCCAACTAAAATGTATCCACTCAACAAAAATTATTTCACACCACAGATTCATCTTGGTCAGGATCGATTTGAAATCTATCATGGTTGCAGAGAAATCATACTCCATGGTTCGTTGTTCTTGTAGAATGTTGAACGACTACCCCAACTAAAATCTATCCACTCAACAAAAATTATTTCACACCACAGACTCATCTTGGTCAGGATCGATTTGAAATCTATCATGGTTTCAGAGAAATCATAGTCCATGGTAAGTTGTTCTTGCAGAATGTTGAACGACTATCCCAACTAAAATCTATCCACTCAACAAAAATTATTTCAGAGAAATCATGCTCCATGGTAAGTTGTTCTTGTAGAATGTTGAACGACTACCCCAACTAAAATCTATCCACTCAACAAAAATTATTTCAGAGAAATCATACTCCATGGTTCGATGTTCTTGTAGAATGTTGAACGACTACCCCAACTAAAATCTATCCACTCAACAAAAATTATTTCACACCACAGACTCATCTTGGTCAGGATCGATTTGAAATCTATCGTGGTTGCAGAGAAATCGTACTCCATGGTAAGTTGTTCTTGTAGAATGTTGAACGACTACCCCAACTAAAATCTATCCACTCAACAAAAATTATTTCACACCACAGACTCATCTTGGTCAGGATCGATTTGAAATCTATCATGGTTGCAGAGAAATCATACTCCATGGTAAGTTGTTCTTGTAGAATGTTGAACGACTACCATAACTAAAATCTATCCACTAAACAAAAATTATTTCAGAGAAATCATACTCCATGGTTCGTTGTTCTTGTAGAATGTTGAACGACTACCCCAACTAAAATCTATCCACTCAACAAAAATTATTTCACACCACAGACTCATCTTGGTCAGGATCGATTTGAAATCTATCATGGTTTCAGAGAAATCATACTCCATGGTTCGTTGTTCTTGTAGAATGTTGAACGACTACCCCAACTAAAATCTATCCACTCAACAAATTTTATTTCAGAGAAATCATAGTCCATGGTAAGTTGTTCTTGTAGAATGTTGAACGACTACCCCAACTAAAATCTATCCACTCAACAAAAATTATTTCACACCACAGACTCATCTTGGTCAGGATCGATTTGAAATCTATCATGGTTTCAGAGAAATCATACTCCATGGTTCGTTGTTCTTGTAGAATGTTGAACGACTACCCCAACTAAAATCTATCCACTCAACAAAAATTATTTCAGAGAAATCATTGTCCATGGTAAGTTGTTCTTGTAGAATGTTGAACGACTATCCCAACTAAAATCTATCCACTCAACAAAAATTATTTCAGAGAAATCATACTCCATGGTTCGTTGTTCTTGTAGAAAACTATCCACTCAACAAAAATTATTTCAGAGAAATCATACTCCATGGTTTGTTGTTCTTGTAGAATGTTGAACGACTATCCCAACTAAAATCTATCCACTCAACAAAAATTATTTCACACCACAGACTCATCTTGGTCAGGATCGATTTGAAATCTATCATGGTTGCAGAGAAATCATACTCCATGGTTCGTTGTTCTTGTAGAATGTTGAACGACTACCCCAACTGAAATCTATCCACTCAACAAAAATTATTTCACACCACAGACTCATCTTGGTCAGGATCGATTTGAAATCTATCATGGTTGCAGAGAAATCATACTCCATGTTTCGTTGTTCTTGTAGAATGTTGAACGACTATCCCAACTAAAATCTATCCACTCAACAAAAATTATTTCACACCACAGACTCATCTTGGTCAGGATCGATTTGAAATCTATCATGGTTGCAGAGAAATCATACTCCATGGTTCGTTGTTCTTGTAGAATGTTGAACGACTACCCCAACTAAAATCTATCCACTCAACAAAAATTATTTCAGAGAAATCATAGTCCATGGTAAGTTGTTCTTGTAGAATGTTGAACGACTACCCCAACTAAAATCTATCCACTCAACAAAAATTATTTCAGAGAAATCATACTCCATGGTAAGTTGTTCTTGTAGAATGTTGAACGACTACCCCAACTAAAATCTATCCACTCAACAAAAATTATTTCAGAGAAATCATACTCCATGGTTTGTTGTTCTTGTAGAATGTTGAACGACTATCCCAACTAAAATCTATCCACTCAACAAAAATTATTTCACACCACAGACTCATCTTGGTCAGGATCGATTTGAAATCTATCATGGTTGCAGAGAAATCATACTCCATGGTTCGTTGTTCTTGTAGAATGTTGAACGACTACCCCAACTAAAATCTATCCACTCAACAAAAATTATTTCAGAGAAATCATAGTCCATGGTAAGTTGTTCTTGTAGAATGTTGAACGACTACCCCAACTAAAATCTATCCACTCAACAAAAATTATTTCAGAGAAATCATACTCCATGGTAAGTTGTTCTTGTAGAATGTTGAACGACTACCCCAACTAAAATCTATCCACTCAACAAAAATTATTTCAGAGAAATCATACTCCATGGTTTGTTGTTCTTGTAGAATGTTGAACGACTATCCCAACTAAAATCTATCCACTCAACAAAAATTATTTCACACCACAGACTCATCTTGGTCAGGATCGATTTGAAATCTATCATGGTTGCGGAGAAATCATACTCCATGGTTCGTTGTTCTTGTAGAATGTTGAACGACTACCCCAACTGAAATCTATCCACTCAACAAAAATTATTTCACACCACAGACTCATCTTGGTCAGGATCGATTTGAAATCTAACATGGTTGCAGAGAAATCATACTCCATGGTAAGTTGTTCTTGTAGAATGTTGAACGACTACCAAAACTAAAATCTATCCACTCAACAAAAATTATTTCAGAGAAATCATACTCCATGGTAAGTTGTTCTTGTAGAATGTTGAACGACGACCCCAACTAAAATCTATCCACTCAACAAAAATTATTTCAGAGAAATCATACTCCATGGTTCGTTGTTCCTGTAGAATGTTGAACGACTACCCCAACTAAAATCTATCCACTCAACAAAAATTATTTCAGAGAAATCATACTCCATGATAAGTTGTTCTTGTAGAATGTTGAACGACTACCCCAACTAAAATCTATCCACTCAACAAAAATTATTTCAGAGAAATCATACTCCATGGTAAGTTGTTCTTGTAGAATGTTGAACGACTACCCCAACTAAAATCTATCCACTCTACAAAAATTATTTCAGAGAAATCATACTCCATGGTTCGTTGTTCTTGCAGAATGTTGAACGACTATCCCAACTAAAATCTATCCACTCAACAAAAATTATTTCACACCACAGACAGGATCGATTTGAAATCTATCATGGTTGCAGAGAAATCATACTCCATGGTAAGTTGTTCTTGTAGAATGTTGAACGACTACCCCAACTAAAATCTATCCACTCAACAAAAATTATTTCACACCACAGACTCATCTTGGTCAGGATCGATTTGAAATCTATCATGGTTTCAGAGAAATCATAGTCCATGGTAAGTTGTTCTTGTAGAATGTTGAACGACTACGCCAACTAAAATCTATCCACTCAACAAAAATTATTTCAGAGAAATCATACTCCATGGTTCGTTGTTCCTGTAGAATGTTGAACGACTACCCCAACTAAAATCTAACCACTCAACAAAAATTATTTCAGAGAAATCATACTCCATGGTAAGTTCTTCTTGTAGAATGTTGAACGACTACCCCAACTAAAATCTATCCACTCAACAAAAATTATTTCAGAGAAATCATACTCCATGGTAAGTTGTTCTTGTAGAATGTTGAACGACTACCCCAACTAAAATCTATCCACTCAACAAAAATTATTTCAGAGAAATCATACTCCATGGTTCGTTGTTCTTGCAGAATGTTGAACGACTATCCCAACTAAAATCTATCCACTCAACAAAAATTATTTCACACCACAGACAGGATCGATTTGAAATCTATCATGGTTTCAGAGAAATCATACTCCATGGTAAGTTGTTCTTGTAGAATGTTGAACGACTACCCCAACTAAAATCTATCCACTCAACAAAAATTATTTCACACCACAGACTCATCTTGGTCAGGATCGATTTGAAATCTATCATGGTTTCAGAGAAATCATAGTCCATGGTAAGTTGTTCTTGTAGAATGTTGAACGACTACCCCAACTAAAATCTATCCACTCAACAAAAATTATTTCAGAGAAATCATACTCCATGGTTCGTTGTTCTTGTAGAATGTTGAACGACTACCCCAACTAAAATCTATCCACTCAACAAAAATTATTTCACACCACAGACTCATCTTTTTCAGGATCGATTTGAAATCTATCATGGTTTCAGAGAAATCATACTCCATGATAAGTTGTTCTTGTAGAATGTTGAACGCATACTCCATGGTTCGTTGTTCTTGTAGAATGTTGAACGACTACCCCAACTAAAATCTATCCACTCAACAAAAATTATTTCACACCACAGACTCATCTTGGTCACGATCGATTTGAAATCTATCATGGTTTCAGAGAAATCATACTCCATGGTTCGTTGTTCTTGTAAAATGTTGAACGACTACCCCAACTAAAATCTATTAACTCAACAAAAATTATTTCAGAGAAATCATACTCCATGGTAAGTTGTTCTTGTAGAATGTTGAACGACTACCCCAACTAAAATCTATCCACTCAACAAAAATTATTTCAGAGAAATCATACTCCATGGTAAGTTGTTCTTGTAGAATGTTGAACGACTACCCCAACTAAAATCTATCCACTCAACAAAAATTATTTTAGAGAAATCATACTCCATGGTTTGTTGTTCTTGTAGAATGTTGAACGACTATCCCAACTAAAATCTATCCACTCAACAAAAATTAATTCACACCACAGACTCATCTTGGTCAGGATCGATTTGAAATCTATCATGGTTGCAGAGAAATCATACTCCATGGTTCGTTGTTCTTGTAGAATGTTGAACGACTACCCCAACTAAAATCTATCCACTCAACAAAAATTATTTCACACCACAGACTCATCTTGGTCAGGATCGATTTGAAATCTATCATGGTTGCAGAAAAATCATACTCCATGGTTCGTTGTTCTTGTAAAATGTTGAACGACTATCATAACTAAAATCTATCCACTCAACAAAAATTATTTCACAAGACAGACTCATCTTGGTCAGGATCGATTTGAAATCTATCATGGTTTCAGAGAAATCATACTCCATGGTAAGTTGTTCTTGTAGAATGTTGAACGACTACCAAAACTAAAATCTATCCACTCAACAAAAATTATTTCAGAGAAATCATACTCCATGGTAAGTTGTTCTTGTAGAATGTTGAACGACTATCCCAACTAAAATCGATCCACTCAACAAAAATTATTTCAGAGAAATCATACTCCATGATTCGTTGTTCTTGTAGAATGTTGAACGACTACCCCAACTAAAATCTATCCACTTAACAAAAATTATTTCAGAGAAATCATACTCCATGGTAAGTTGTTCTTGTAGAATGTTGAACGACTACCCCAACTAAAATCTATCCACTCAACAAAAATTATTTCACACCACAGAATCATCTTGGTCAGGATCGATTTGAAATCTATCATGGTTTCAGAGAAATCATAGTCCATGTTAAGTTGTTCTTGTAGAATGTTGAACGACTATCCCAACTTAAATCTATCCACTCAACAAAAATTATTTCAGAGAAATCATACTCCATGGTAAGGTGTTCTTGTAGAATGTTGAACGACTACCCCAACTAAAATCTATCCACTCAACAAAAATTATTTCAGAGAAATCATACTCCATGGTTCGTTGTTCTTGTAGAATGTTGAACGACTACCCCAACTAAAATCTATCCACTCAACAAAAATTATTTCACACCACAGACTCATCTTGGTCAGGATCGATTTGAAATCTATCATGGTTGCAGAGAAATCATACTCCATGGTAAGTTGTTCTTGTAGAATGTTGAACGACTACCCCAACTAAAATCTATCCACTCAACAAAAATTATTTCACACCACAGACTCATCTTGGTCAGGATCGATTTGAAATCTATCATGGTTGCAGAGAAATCATACTCCATGGTAAGTTGTTCTTGTAGAATGTTGAACGACTACCCCAACTAAAATCTATCCACTCAACAAAAATTATTTCAGAGAAATCATACTCCATGGTAAGTTGTTCTTGTAGAATGTTGAACGACTACCCCAACTAAAATCTATCCACTCAACAAAAATTATTGCAGAGAAATTATACTCCATGGTTCGTTGTTCTTGTAGAATGTTGAACGACTACCCCAACTAAAATCTATCCACTCAACAAAAATTATTTCACACCACAGACTCATCTTGGTCAGGATCGATTTGAAATCTATCATGGTTTCAGAGAAATAATACTCCATGGTTCGTTGTTCTTCTAGAATGTTGAACGACTACCCCTACTAAAATCTATCCACTCAACAAAAATTATTTCAGAGAAATCATAGTCCATGGTAAGTTGTTCTTGTAGAATGTTGAACGACTACCCCAACTAAAATCTATCCACTCAACAAAAATTATTTCACACCACAGACTCATCTTGGTCAGGATCGATTTGAAATCTATCATGGTTTCAGAGAAATCATACTCCATGGTTCGTTGTTCTTGTAGAATGTTGAACGACTACCCCAACTAAAATCTATCCACTCAACAAAAATTATTTCAGAGAAATCATAGTCCATGGTAAGTTGTTCTTGTAGAATGTTGAACGACTACCCCAACTAAAATCTATCCACTCAACAAAAATTATTTCACACCACAGACTCATCTTGGTCAGGATCGATTTGAAATCTATCATGGTTTCAGAGAAATCATACTCCATGGTTCGTTGTTCTTGTAGAATGTTGAACGACTACCCCAACTAAAATCTATCCACTCAACAAAAATTATTTCAGAGAAATCATACTCCATGATTCGTTGTTCTTGTAGAATGTTGAACGACTACCCCAACTAAAATCTATCCACTCAACAAAAATTATTTCAGAGAAATCATACTCCATGGTAAGTTGTTCTTGTAGAATGTTGAACGACTACCCCAACTAAAATCTATCCACTCAACAAAAATTATTTCACACCACAGAATCATCTTGGTCAGGATCGATTTGAAATCTATCATGGTTTCAGAGAAATCATAGTCCATGTTAAGTTGTTCTTGTAGAATGTTGAACGACTATCCCAAATTAAATCTATCCACTCAACAAAAATTATTTCAGAGAAATCATACTCCATGGTAAGGTGTTCTTGTAGAATGTTGAACGACTACCCCAACTAAAATCTATCCACTCAACAAAAATTATTTCAGAGAAATCATACTCCATGGTTCGTTGTTCTTGTAGAATGTTGAACGACTACCCCAACTAAAATCTATCCACTCAACAAAAATTATTTCACACCACAGACTCATCTTGGTCAGGATCGATTTGAAATCTATCATGGTTGCAGAGAAATCATACTCCATGGTAAGTTGTTCTTGTAGAATGTTGAACGACTACCCCAACTAAAATCTATCCACTCAACAAAAATTATTTCACACCACAGACTCATCTTGGTCAGGATCGATTTGAAATCTATCATGGTTGCAGAGAAATCATACTCCATGGTAAGTTGTTCTTGTAGAATGTTGAACGACTACCCCAACTAAAATCTATCCACTCAACAAAAATTATTTCAGAGAAATCATACTCCATGGTAAGTTGTTCTTGTAGAATGTTGAACGACTACCCCAACTAAAATCTATCCACTCAACAAAAATTATTGCAGAGAAATCATACTCCATGGTTCGTTGTTCTTGTAGAATGTTGAACGACTACCCCAACTAAAATCTATCCACTCAACAAAAATTATTTCACACCACAGACTCATCTTGGTCAGGATCGATTTGAAATCTATCATGGTTTCAGAGAAATAATACTCCATGGTTCGTTGTTCTTCTAGAATGTTGAACGACTACCCCTACTAAAATCTATCCACTCAACAAAAATTATTTCAGAGAAATCATAGTCCATGGTAAGTTGTTCTTGTAGAATGTTGAACGACTACCCCAACTAAAATCTATCCACTCAACAAAAATTATTTCACACCACAGACTCATCTTGGTCAGGATCGATTTGAAATCTATCATGGTTTCAGAGAAATCATACTCCATGGTTCGTTGTTCTTGTAGAATGTTGAACGACTACCCCAACTAAAATCTATCCACTCAACAAAAATTATTTCAGAGAAATCATACTCCATGGTAAGTTGTTCTTGTAGAATGTTGAACGACTACCCCAACTAAAATCTGTCCACTCAACAAAAATTATTTCACACCACAGACTCATCTTGGTCAGGATCGATTTGAAATCTATCATGGTTTCAGAGAAATCATACTCCATGGTTCGTTGTTCTTGTAGAATGTTGAACGACTACCCCAACTAAAATCTATCCACTCAACAAAAATTATTTCAGAGAAATCATACTCCATTGCTCGTTGTTCTTGTAGAATGTTGAACGACTACCCCAACTAAAATCTATCCACTCAACAAAAATTATTTCACACCACAGACTCATCTTGGTCAGGATCGATTTGAAATTTATCATGGTTTCAGAGAAAACATACTCCATGGTAAGTTGTTCTTATAGAATGTTGAACGACTACCCCAACTAAAATCTATCCACTCAACAAAAATTATTTCACACCACAGACTCATCTTGGTCAGGATCGATTTGAAATCTATCATGGTTGCAGAGAAATCATACTCCATGGTAAGTTGTTCTTGTAGAATGTTGAACGACTACCCCAACTAAAATCTATCCACTCAACAAAAATTGTTTCAGAGAAATCATACTCCATGGTAAGTTGTTCTTGTAGAATGTTGAACGACTACCCCAACTAAAATCTATCCACTCAACAAAAATTATTTCAGAGAAATCGTACTCCATGGTTCGTTGTTCTTGTAGAATGTTGAACGACTACCTCAACTAAAATCTATCCACTCAACAAAAATTATTTCAGAGAAATCATACTCCATGGTTCGTTGTTCTTGTAGAATGTTGAACGACTATCCCAACTAAAATCTATCCACTCAACAAAAATTATTTCACACCACAGACTCATCTTGGTCAGGATCGATTTGAAATCTATCATGGTTTCAGAGAAATCATACTCCATGGTAAGTTGTTCTTGTAGAATGTTGAACGACTACCCCAACTAAAATCTATCCACTCAACAAAAATTATTTCAGAGAAATCATACTCCATGGTAAGTTGTTCTTGTAGAATGTTGAACGACTATCCCAACTAAAATCTATCCACTCATCAAAAATTATTTCAGAGAAATCATACTCCATGGTTCGTTGTTCTTGTAGAATGTTGAACGACTACCCCAACTAAAATCTATCCACTCAACAAAAATTATTTCAGAGAAATCATACTCCATGGTAAGTTGTTCTTGTAGAATGTTGAACGACTACCCCAACTAAAATCTATCCACTCAACAAAAATTATTTCAGAGAAATCATACTCCATGGTAAGTTGTTCTTGTAGAATGTTGAACGACTACCCCAACTATAATCTATCCACTCAACAAAAATTATATCAGAGAAATCATACTCCATGGTTCGTTGTTCTTGCAGAATGTTGAACGACTATCCCAACTAAAATCTATCCACTCAACAAAAATTATTTCACACCACAGACTCATCGTGGTCAGGATCGATTTGAAATCTATCATGGTTGCATAGAAATCATACTCCATGGTTCATTGTTCTTGTAGAATGTTGAACGACTACCCCAACTAAAATCTATCCACTCAACAAAAATTATTTCAGAGAAATCATACTCCATGGTAAGTTGTTCTTGTAGAATGTTGAACGACTACCCCAACTAAAATCTATCCACTCAACAAAAATTATTTCAGAGAAATCATACTCCATGGTAAGTTGTTCTTGTAGAATGTTGAACGACTACCCCAACTATAATCTATCCACTCAACAAAAATTATTTCAGAGAAATCATACTCCATGGTAAGTTGTTCTTGTAGAATGTTGAACGACTACCCCAACTAAAATCTATCCACTCAACAAAAATTATTTCAGAGAAATCATACTCCATGGTAAGTTGTTCTTGTAGAATGTTGAACGACTACCCCAACTAAAATCTATCCACTCATCAAAAATTATTTCAGAGAAATCATACTCCATGGTTCGTTGTTCTTGTAGAATGTTGAACGACTACCCCAACTAAAATCTATCCACTCAACAAAAATTATTTCAGAGAAATCATACTCCATGGTAAGTTGTTCTTGTAGAATGTTGAACGACTACCCCAACTAAAATCTATCCACTCAACAAAAATTATTTCAGAGAAATCATACTCCATGGTAAGTTGTTCTTGTAGAATGTTGAACGACTACCCCAACTATAATCTATCCACTCAACAAAAATTATATCAGAGAAATCATACTCCATGGTAAGTTGTTCTTGTAGAATGTTGAACGACTACCCCAACTAAAATCTATCCACTCAACAAAAATTATTTCAGAGAAATCATACTCCATGGTAAGTTGTTCTTGTAGAATGTTGAACGACTACCCCAACTATAATCTATCCACTCAACAAAAATTATATCAGAGAAATCATACTCCATGGTTCGTTGTTCTTGCAGAATGTTGAACGACTACCCCAACTATAATCTATCCACTCAACAAAAATTATATCAGAGAAATCATACTCCATGGTTCGTTGTTCTTGCAGAATGTTGAACGACTACCCCAACTAAAATCTATCCACTCAACAAAAATTATTTCACACCACAGACTCATCTTGGTCAGGATCGATTTGAAATCTATCATGGTTTCAGAGAAATCATAGTCCATGGTAAGTTGTTCTTGTAGAATGTTGAACGACTACCCCAACTAAAATCTATCCACTCAACAAAAATTATTTCAGAGAAATCATACTCCATGGTTCGTTGTTCTTGTAGAATGTTGAACGGCTACCCCAACTAAAATCTATCCACTCAACAAAAATTATTTCACACCACAGACTCATCTTGGTCAGGATTGATTTGAAATCTATCATGGTTGCAGGGAAATCATACTCCATGGTAAGTTGTACTTGTAGAATGTTGAACGACTACCCCAACTAAAATCTATTCACTCAACAAAAATTATTTCACACCACAGACTCATCTTGGTCAGGATCGATTTGAAATCCATCATGGTTTCAGAGAAATCATACTCCATGGTAAGTTGTTCTTGTAGAATGTTGAACGACTACCCCAACTAAAATCTATCCACTCAACAAAAATTATTTCAGAGAAATCATACTCCATATTTCGTTGTTCTTGTAGAATGTTGAACGACTACCCCAACTAAAATCTATCCACTTAACAAAAAATATTTCACACCACAGACTCATCTTGGTCAGGATCGATTTGAAATCTATCATGGTTGCAGAGAAATCATACTCCATGGTAAGTTGTTCTTGTAGAATGTTGAACGACTACCCCAACTAAAATCTATCCACTCAACAAAAATTATTTCAGAGAAATCATACTCCATGGTTCGTTGTTCTTGTAGAATGTTGAACGACTATCCCAACTAAAATCTATCCACTCAACAAAAATTACTTCAGAGAAATCATACTCCATGGTTCGTTGTTCTTGTAGAATGTTGAACGACTACCCCAACTAAAATCTATCCACTCAACAAAAATTATTTCACACCACAGACTCATCTTGGTCAGGATCGATTTGAAATCTATCATGGTTTCAGAGAAATCATAATCCATGGTAAGTTGTTCTTGTAGAATGTTGAACGACTACCCCAACTAAAATCTATCCACTCAACAAAAATTATTTCAGAGAAATCATACTCCATGGTAAGTTGTTCTTGTAGAATGTTGAACGACTATCCCAACTAAAATCTATCCACTCAACAAAAATTATTTCAGAGAAATCATACTCAATGGTTCGTTGTTCTTGTAGAATGCTGAACGACTACCCCAACTAAAATCTATCCACTCAACAAAAATTATTTCAGAGAAATCATACTCCATGGTTCGTTGTTCTTGTAGAATGTTGAACGACTACCCCTAACTTAAATCTATCCACTCAACAAAAATTATTTCAGAGAAATCATACTCCATGGTAAGTTGTTCTTGTAGAATGTTGAACGAATACCCCAACTAAAATCTATCCACTCAACAAAAATTATTTCAGAGAAATCATACTCCATGGTAAGTTGTTCTTGTAGAATGTTGAACGACTACCCCAACTAAAATCTATCCACTCAACAAAAATTATTTCAGAGAAATCATACTCCATGGTAAGTTGTTCTTGTAGAATGTTGAACGACTATCCCAACTAAAATCTATCCACTCAACAAAATTTATTTCAGAGAAATCATACTCCATGGTAAGTTGTTCTTGTAGAATGTTGAACGACTACCCCAACTATAATCTATCCACTCAACAAAAATTATATCAGAGAAATCATACTCCATGGTAAGTTGTTCTTGTAGAATGTTGAACGACTACCCCAACTAAAATCTATCCACTCAACAAAAATTATTTCAGAGAAATCATACTCCATGGTAAGTTGTTCTTGTAGAATGTTGAACGACTACCCCAACTATAATCTATCCACTCAACAAAAATTATATCAGAGAAATCATACTCCATGGTTCGTTGTTCTTGCAGAATGTTGAACGACTACCAAAACTATAATCTATCCACTCAACAAAAATTATATCAGAGAAATCATACTCCATGGTTCGTTGTTCTTGCAGAATGTTGAACGACTACCCCAACTAAAATCTATCCACTCAACAAAAATTATTTCACACCACAGACTCATCTTGGTCAGGATCGATTTGAAATCTATCATGGTTTCAGAGAAATCATAGTCCATGGTAAGTTGTTCTTGTAGAATGTTGAACGACTACCCCAACTAAAATCTATCCACTCAACAAAAATTATTTCAGAGAAATCATACTCCATGGTTCGTTGTTCTTGTAGAATGTTGAACGGCTACCCCAACTAAAATCTATCCACTCAACAAAAATTATTTCACACCACAGACTCATCTTGGTCAGGATCGATTTGAAATCTATCATGGTTGCAGGGAAATCATACTCCATGGTAAGTTGTACTTGTAGAATGTTGAACGACTACCCCAACTAAAATCTATTCACTCAACAAAAATTATTTCACACCACAGACTCATCTTGGTCAGGATCGATTTGAAATCCATCATGGTTTCAGAGAAATCATACTCCATGGTAAGTTGTTCTTGTAGAATGTTGTACGACTACCCCAACTAAAATCTATCCACTCAACAAAAATTATTTCAGAGAAATCATACTCCATATTTCGTTGTTCTTGTAGAATGTTGAACGACTACCCCAACTAAAATCTATCCACTTAACAAAAAATATTTCACACCACAGACTCATCTTGGTCAGGATCGATTTGAAATCTATCATGGTTGCAGAGAAATCATACTCCATGGTAAGTTGTTCTTGTAGAATGTTGAACGACTACCCCAACTAAAATCTATCCACTCAACAAAAATTATTTCAGAGAAATCATACTCCATGGTTCGTTGTTCTTGTAGAATGTTGAACGACTATCCCAACTAAAATCTATCCACTCAACAAAAATTACTTCAGAGAAATCATACTCCATGGTTCGTTGTTCTTGTAGAATGTTGAACGACTACCCCAACTAAAATCTATCCACTCAACAAAAATTATTTCACACCACAGACTCATCTTGGTCAGGATCGATTTGAAATCTATCATGGTTTCAGAGAAATCATAATCCATGGTAAGTTGTTCTTGTAGAATGTTGAACGACTACCCCAACTAAAATCTATCCACTCAACAAAAATTATTTCAGAGAAATCATACTCCATGGTAAGTTGTTCTTGTAGAATGTTGAACGACTATCCCAACTAAAATCTATCCACTCAACAAAAATTATTTCAGAGAAATCATACTCAATGGTTCGTTGTTCTTGTAGAATGCTGAACGACTACCCCAACTAAAATCTATCCACTCAACAAAAATTATTTCAGAGAAATCATACTCCATGGTTCGTTGTTCTTGTGGAATGTTGAACGACTACCCCTAACTTAAATCTATCCACTCAACAAAAATTATTTCAGAGAAATCGTACTCCATGGTAAGTTGTTCTTGTAGAATGTTGAACGACTATCCCAACTAAAATCTATCCACTCAACAAAATTTATTTCAGAGAAATCATACTCCATGGTAAGTTGTTCTTGTAGAATGTTGAACGAATACCCCAACTAAAATCTATCCACTCAACAAAAATTATTTCAGAGAAATCATACTCCATGGTTCGTTGTTCTTGTAGAATGTTGAACAACTACCCCAACTAAAATCTATCCACTCAACAAAAATTATTTCACACCACAGACTCATCTTGGTCAGGATCGATTTGAAATCTATCATGGTTTCAGAGAAATCATACTCCATGGTAAGTTGTTCTTGTAGAATGTTGAACGACTACCCCAACTAAAATCTATCCACTCAACAAAAATTATTTCAGAGAAATCATACTCCATGGTAAGTTGTTCTTGTAGAATGTTGAACGACTACCCCAACTAAAATCTATCCACTCAACCAAAATTATTTCACACCACAGACTCATCTTGGTCAGGATCGATTTGAAATCTATCATGGTTTCAGAGAAATCATACTCCATGGTAAGTTGTTCTTGTAGAATGTTGAACGACTACCCCAACTAAAATCTATCCACTCAACCAAAATTATTTCAGAGAAATCAAACTCCATGGTAAGTTGTTCTTGTAGAATGTTGAACGACTACCCCAACTAAAATCTATCCACTCAACAAAAATTATTTCACACCACAGACTCATCTTGGTCAGGATCGATTTGAAATCTATCATGGTTTCAGAGAAATCATACTCCATGGTAAGTTGTTCTTGTAGAATGTTGAACGACTGTCCCAACTAAAATTTATCCACTCAACAAAAATTATTTCAGAGAAATCATACTCCATGGTAAGTTGTTCTTGTAGAATGTTGAACGACTATCCCAACTAAAATCTATCCACTCAACAAAAATTATTTCACACCACAGACTCATCTTGGTCAGGATCGATTTGAAATCTATCATGGTTTCCGAGAAATCATACTCCATGGTAAGTTGTTCTTGTAGAATGTTGAACGACTACCCCAACTAAAATCTATCCACTCAACAAAAATTATTTCACACCACAGACTCATCTTGGTCAGGATCGATTTGAAATCTATCATGGTTTCAGAGAAATCATACTCCATGGTAAGTTGTTCTTGTAGAATGTTGAACGACTGTCCCAACTAAAATCTATCCACTCAACAAAAATTATTTCAGAGAAATCATACTCCATGGTAAGTTGTTCTTGTAGAATGTTGAACGACTATCCCAACTAAAATCTATCCACTCAACAAAAATTATTTCACACCACAGACTCATCTTGGTCAGGATCGATTTGAAATCTATCATGGTTTCCGAGAAATCATACTCCATGGTAAGTTGTTCTTGTAGAATGTTGAACGACTACCCCAACTAAAATCTATCCACTCAACAAAAATTATTTCAGAGAAATCATACTCCATGGTTCGTTGTTCTTGTAGAATGTTGAACGACTACCCCAACTAAAATCTATCCACTCAACCAAAATTATTTCACACCACAGACTCATCTTGGTCAGGATCGATTTGAAATCTATCATGGTTTCAGAGAAATCATATTCCATGGTAAGTTGTTCTTGTAGAATGTTGAACGACTATCGCAACTAAAATCTATCCACTCAACAAATATTATTTCAGAGAAATCATATTCCATGGTTCGTTGTTCTTGTAGAATGTTGAGCGACTACCCCAACTAAAATCTATCCACTCAACAAAAATTATTTCAGAGAAATCATACTCCATGGTTCGTTGTTCTTGTAGAATGTTGAACGACTACCCCAACTAAAATCTATCCACTCAACAAAAATTATTTCAGAGAAATCATACTCCATGGTAAGTTGTTCTTGTAGAATGTTGAACGACTACCCCTAACTAAAATCTATCCACTCAACAAAAATTATTTCAGAGAAATCGTACTCCATGGTTCGTTGTTCTTGTAGAATGTTGAACGACTACCCCAACTAAAATCTATCCACTCAACAAAAATTATTTCAGAGAAATCATACTCCATGGTAAGTTGTTCTTGTAGAATGTTGAACGACTATCCCAACTAAAATCTATCCACTCAACAAAAATTATTTCACACCACAGACTCATCTTGGTCAGGAACGATTTGAAATCTATCATGGTTTCAGAGAAATCATACTCCATGGTAAGTTGTTCTTGCAGAATGTTGAACGACTACCCCAACGAAAAACTATCCACTCAACCAAAATTATTTCACACCACAGACTCATCTTGGTCAGGATCGATTTGAAATCTATCATGGTTTCAGAGAAATCATACTCCATGGTAAGTTGTTCTTGTAGAATGGTGAACGACTATTTCAACTAAAATCTATCCACTCAACAAAAATTATTTCAGAGAAATCATACTCCATGGTTCGTTGTTCTTGTAGAATGTTGAACGACTACCCCAACTAAAATCTATCCACTCAACAAAAATTATTTCAGAGAAATCATACTCCATGGTTCGTTGTTCTTGTAGAATGTTGAACGACTACCCCAACTAAAATCTATCCACTCAACAAAAATTATTTCAGAGAAATAATACTCCATGGTTCGTTGTTCTTGTAGAATGTTGAACGACTACCCCAACTAAAATCTATCCACTCAACAAAAATTATTTCACACCACAGACTCATCTTGGTCAGGATCGATTTGAAATCTATCATGGTTGCAGAGAAATCATACTCCATGGTAAGTTGTTCTTGTAGAATGTTGAACGACTACCCCAACTAAAATCTATCCACTCAACAAAAATTATTTCACACCACAGACTCATCTTGGTCAGGATCGATTTGAAATCTATCATGGTTTCAGAGAAATCATACTCCATGGTAAGTTGTTCTTGTAGAATGTTGAACGACTACCCCTAACTAAAATCTATATACTCAACAAAAATTATTTCAGAGAAATCATACTCCATGGTTCGTTGTTCTTGTAGAATGTTGAACGACTACCCCAACTAAAATCTATCCACTCAACAAAAATTATTTCACACCACAGACTCATCTTGGTCAGGATCGATTTGAAATCTATCATGGTTTCAGAGAAATCATACTCCATGGTTCGTTGTTCTTGTAGAATGTTGAACGACTACCCCAACTAAAATCTATCCACTCAACAAAAATTATTTCAGAGAAATAATACTCCATGGTTCGTTGTTCTTGTAGAATGTTGAACGACTACCCCAACTAAAATCTATCCACTCAACAAAAATTATTTCACACCACAGACTCATCTTGGTCAGGATCGATTTGAAATCTATCATGGTTGCAGAGAAATCATACTCCATGTTTCGTTGTTCTTGTAGAATGTTGAACGACTGCCCCAACTAAAATCTATCCACTCAACAAAAATTATTTCACACCACAGACTCATCTTGGTCAGGATCGATTTGAAATCTATCATGGTTTCAGAGAAATCATACTCCATGGTAAGTTGTTCTTGTAGAATGTTGAACGACTACCCCAACTAAAATCTATCCACTCAACAAAAATTATTTCAGAGAAATCATACTCCATGGTATGTTGTTCTTGTAGAATGTTGAACGACTACCCCAACTAAAATCTATCCACTCAACAAAAATTATTTCACACCACAGACTCATCTTGGTCAGGATCGATCTGAAATCTATCATGGTTTCAGAGAAATCATACTCCATGGTAAGTTGTTCTTGTAGAATGTTGAACGACTACCCCTAACTAAAATCTATCCACTCAACAAAATTATTTCAGAGAAATCATACTCCATGGTTCGTTGTTCTTGTAGAATGTTGAACGACTACCCCAACTAAAATCTATCCACTCAACAAAAATTATTTCAGAGAAATCATACTCCATGTTAAGTTGTTCTTGTAGAATGTTGAACGACTACCCCAACTAAAATCTATCCACTCAACAAAAATTATTTCAGAGAAATCATACTCCATGGTTCGTTGTTCTTGTAGAATGTTGAACGACTACCCCAACTAAAATCTATCCACTCAACAAAATTATTTCAGAGAAATCATACTCCATTTTTCGTTGTTCTTGTAGAATGTTGAACGACTACCCCAACTAAAATCTATCCACTCAACGAAAATTATTTCAGAGAAATCATACTCCATGGTAAGTTGTTCTTGTAGAATGTTGAACGACTACCCCAACTAAAATCTATCCACTCAACAAAAATTATTTCAGAGAAATCATACTCCATGGTAAGTTGTTCTTGTAGAATGTTGAACGACTATCCCAACTAAAATCTATCCACTCAACAAAAATTATTTCAGAGAAATCATACTCCATGGTAAGTTGTTCTTGTAGAATGTTGAACGACTACCCCAACTAAAATCTATCCACTCAAAAAAAATTATTTCACACCACAGACTCATCTTGGTCAGGATCGATTTGAAATCTATCATGGTTTCAGAGAAATCATACTCCATGGTAAGTTGTTCTTGTAGAATGTTGAACGACTACCCCAACTAAAATCTATCCACTCAACAAAAATTATTTCAGAGAAATCATACTCCATGGTAAGTTGTTCTTGTAGAATGTTGAACGACTACCCCAACTAAAATCTATCCACTCAACAAAAATTATTTCACACCACAGACTCATCTTGGTCAGGATCGATCTGAAATCTATCATGGTTTCAGAGAAATCATACTCCATGGTAAGTTCTTCTTGTAGAATGTTGAACGACTACCCCTAACTAATATCTATGAACTCAACAAAAATTATTTCACACCACAGACTCATTTTGGTCAGGATCGATTTGAAATCTATCATGGTTTCAGAGAAATCATACTCCATGGTAAGTTGTTCTTGTAGAATGTTGAACGACTACCCCAACTAAAATCTATCCACTCAACAAAAATTATTTCAGAGAAATCATACTCCATGGTTCGTTGTTCTTGTAGAATGTTGAACGACTACCCAACTAAAATCTATCCACTCAACAAAAATTATTTCACACCACAGACTCATCTTGGTCAGGATCGATTTGAAATCTATCATGGTTTCAGAGAAATCATACTCCATGGTTCGTTGTTCTTGTAGAATGTTGAACGACTATCCCAACTAAAATCTATCCACTCAACAAAAATTATTTCACACCACAGACTCATCTTGGTCAGGATCGATTTGAAATCTATCATGGTTTCAGAGAAATCATACTCCATGGTAAGTTGTTCTTGTAGAATGTTGAACGACTACCCCTAACTAAAATCTATCCACTCAACAAAAATTATTTCAGAGAAATCATACTCCATGGTTCGTTGTTCTTGTAGAATGTTGAACGACTACCCCAACTAAAATCTATCCACTCAACAAAAATTATTTCAGAGAAATCATACTCCATGGTAAGTTGTTCTTGTAGAATGTTGAACGACTACCCCAACTAAAATCTATCCACTCAACAAAAATTATTTCAGAGAAATCATACTCCATGGTTCGTTGTTCTTGTAGAATGTTGAACGACTACCCCAACTAAAATCTATCCACTCAACAAAAATTATTTCAGAGAAATCATACTCCATGGTAAGTTGTTCTTGTAGAATGTTGAACGACTACCCCAACTAAAATCTATCCACTCAACAAAAATTATTTCAGAGAAAGCATACTCCATGGTTCGTTGTTCTTGTAGAATGTTGAACGACTACCCCAACTAAAATCTATCCACTCAACAAAAATTATTTCAGAGAAATCATACTCCATGGTAAGTTGTTCTTGTAGAATGTTGAACGACTACCCCAACTAAAATCTATCCACTCAACAAAAATTATTTCAGAGAAAGCATACTCCATGGTTCGTTGTTCTTGTAGAATGTTGAACGACTACCCCAACTAAAATCTATCCACTCAACAAAAATTATTTCAGAGAAATCATACTCCATGGTAAGTTGTTCTTGTAGAATGTTGAACGACTACCCCAACTAAAATCTATCCACTCAACAAAAATTATTTCACACCACAGACTCATCTTGGCCAGGATCGATCTGAAATCTATCATGGTTTCAGAGAAATCATACTCCATGGTTCGTTGTTCTTGTAGAATGTTGAACGACTACCCCTAACTAAAATCTATTTACTCAACAAAAATTATTTCACACCACAGACTCATCTTGGTCAGGATCGATTTGAAATCTATCATGGTTTCAGAGAAATCATACTCCATGGTAAGTTGTTCTTGTAGAATGTTGAACGACTACCCCAACTAAAATCTATCCACTCAACAAAAATTATTTCACACCACAGACTCATCTTCGTCAGGATCGATTTGAAATCTATCATGGTTTCAGAGAAATCATACTCCATGGTTCGTTGTTCTTGTAGAATGTTGAACGACTACCCCAACTAAAATCTATCCACTCAAAAAAAATTATTTCACACCACAGACTCATCTTGGTCAGGATCGATTTGAAATCTATCATGGTTTCAGAGAAATCATACTCCATGGTAAGTTGTTCTTGTAAAATGTTGAACGACTACCCCAACTAAAATCTATCCACTCAACAAAAATTATTTCAGAGAAATCATACTCCATGGTAAGTTGTTCTTTTAGAATGTTGAACGACTACCCCAACTAAAATCTATCCACTCAACAAAAATTATTTCACACCACAGACTCATCTTGGTCAGGATCGATCTGAAATCTATCATGGTTTCAGAGAAATCATACTCCATGGTAAGTTCTTCTTGTAGAATGTTGAACGACTACCCCTAACTAATATCTATCCACTCAACAAAAATTATTTCACACCACAGACTCATTTTGGTCAGGATCGATTTGAAATCTATCATGGTTTCAGAGAAATCATACTCCATGGTAAGTTGTTCTTGTAGAATGTTGAACGACTACCCCAACTAAAATCTATCCACTCAACAAAAATTATTTCAGAGAAATCATACTCCATGGTTCGTTGTTCTTGTAGAATGTTGAACGACTACCCAACTAAAATCTATCCACTCAACAAAAATTATTTCACACCACAGACTCATCTTGGTCAGGATCGATTTGAAATCTATCATGGTTTCAGAGAAATCATACTCCATGGTTCGTTGTTCTTGTAGAATGTTGAACGACTATCCCAACTAAAATCTATCCACTCAACAAAAATTATTTCACACCACAGACTCATCTTGGTCAGGATGGATTTGAAATCTATCATGGTTTCAGAGAAATCATACTCCATGGTAAGTTGTTCTTGTAGAATGTTGAACGACTACCCCTAACTAAAATCTATCCACTCAACAAAAATTATTTCAGAGAAATCATACTCCATGGTTCGTTGTTCTTGTAGAATGTTGAACGACTACCCCAACTAAAATCTATCCACTCAACAAAAATTATTTCAGAGAAATCATACTCCATGGTTCGTTGTTCTTGTAGAATGTTGAACGACTACCCCAACTAAAATCTATCCACTCAACAAAAATTATTTCAGAGAAATCATACTCCATGGTTCGTTGTTCTTGTAGAATGTTGAACGACTACCCCAACTAAAATCTATCCACTCAACAAAAATTATTTCAGAGAAATCATACTCCATGGTTCGTTGTTCTTGTAGAATGTTGAACGACTACCCCAACTAAAATCTATCCACTCAACAAAAATTATTTCAGAGAAAGCATACTCCATGGTTCGTTGTTCTTGTAGAATGTTGAACAACTACCCCAACTAAAATCTATCCACTCAACAAAAATTATTTCAGAGAAATCATACTCCATGGTAAGTTGTTCTTGTAGAATGTTGAACGACTACCCCAACTAAAATCTATCCACTCAACAAAAATTATTTCACACCACAGACTCATCTTGGTCAGGATCGATTTGAAATCTATCATGGTTTCAGAGAAATCATACTCCATGGTTCGTTGTTCTTGTAGAATGTTGAACGACTACCCCAACTAAAATCTATCCACTCAACAAAAATTATTTCACACCACAGACTCATCTTGGTCAGGATCGATTTGAAATCTATCACGGTTTCAGAAAAATCATACTCCATGGTAAGTTGTTCTTGTAGAATGTTGAACGACTACCCCAACTAAAATCTATCCACTCAACAAAAATTATTTCAGAGAAATCATACTCCATGGTAAGTTGTTCTTGTAGAATGTTGAACGACTACCCCAACTAAAATCTATCCACTCAACAAAAATTATTTCAGAGACATCATACTCCATGGTTCGTTGTTCTTGTAGAAGGTTGAACGACTACCCCAACTAAAATCTATCCACTCAACAAAAAATATTTCACACCACAGACTCATCTTCGTCAGGATCGATTTGAAATCTATCATGGTTTCAGAGAAATCATACTCCATGGTTCGTTGTTCTTGTAGAATGTTGAACGACTATCCCAACTAAAATCTATCCACTCAACAAAAATTATTTCACACCACAGACTCATCTTGGTCAGGATCGATCTGAAATCTATCATGGTTTCAGAGAAATCATACTCCATGGTATGTTGTTCTTGTAGAATGTTGAACGACTACCCCTAACTAAAATATATCCACTCAACAAAAATTATTTCACACCACAGACTCATCTTGGTCAGGATCGATTTGAAATCTATCATGGTTGCAGAGAAATCATACTCCATGGTAAGTTGTTCTTGCAGAATGTTGAACGACTACCCCTAACTAAAATCTATCCACTCAACAAAAATTATTTCAGAGAAATCATACTCCATGGTTCGTTGTTCTTGTAGAATGTTGAACGACTACCCCAACTAAAATCTATCTACTCAACAAAAATTATTTCAGAGAAATCATACTCCATGGTAAGTTGTTCTTGTAGAATGTTGAACAACTACCCCAACTAAAATCTATCCACTCAACAAAAATTATTTCACACCACAGACTCATCTTGGTCAGGATCGATTTGAAATCTATCATGGTTTCAGAGAAATCATACTCCATGGTAAGTTGTTCTTGTAGAATGTTGAACGACTACCCCTAACTAAAATCT
The DNA here is from genome assembly GCA_905220385.1 of Xylota sylvarum. Lineage (NCBI taxonomy): Eukaryota > Metazoa > Arthropoda > Insecta > Diptera > Syrphidae > Xylota > Xylota sylvarum. The sequence goes on along the minus strand of CAJMZQ010000068.1, from coordinate 36,600 downwards.
ATCCACTCAACAAAAATTATTTCACACCACAGACTCATCTTGGTCAGGATCGATTTGAAATCTATCATGGTTTCAGAGAAATCATACTCCATGGTAAGTTGTTCTTGTAGAATGTTGAACGACTACCCCAACTAAAATCTATCCACTCAACAAAAATTATTTCACACCACAGACTCATCTTTTTCAGGATCGATTTGAAATCTATCATGGTTTCAGAGAAATCATACTCCATGGTTCGTTGTTCTTGTAAAATGTTGAACGACTATCCCAACTAAAATCTATCCACTCAACAAACATTATTTCAGAGAAATCATACTCCATGGTTCGTTGTTCTTGTAGAATGTTGAACAACTACCCCAACTAAAATCTATCCACTCAACAAAAATTATTTCACACCACAGACTCATCTTAATCAGGATCGATTTGAAATCTATCAAGGTTTCAGAGAAATCATACTCCATGGTAAGTTGTTCTTGTAGAATGTTGAACGACTACCCCAACTAAAATCTATCCACTCAACAAAAATTATTTCAGAGAAATCATAGTCCATGGTAAGTTGTCCTTGTAGAATGTTGAACGACTACCCCAACTAAAATCTATCCACTCAACAAAAATTATTTCAGAGAAATCATACTCCATGGTTCGTTGTTCTTGTAGAATGTTGAACGACTACCCCAACTAAAATCTATCCACTCAACAAAAATTATTTCAGAGAAATCATACTCCATGGTTCGTTGTTCTTGTAGAATGTTGAACGACTACCCCAACTAAAATCTATCCACTCAACAAAAATTATTTCACACCACAGACTCATCTTGGTCAGGATCGATTTGAAATCTATCATGGTTTCAGAGAAATCATACTCCATGGTTCGTTGTTCTTGTAGAATGTTGAACGACTACCCCAACTAAAATCTATCCACTTAACAAAAATTATTTCAGAGAAATCATACTCCATGGTTCGTTGTTCTTGTAGAATGTTGAACGACTACCCCAACTAAAATCTATCCACTCAACAAAAATTATTTCAGAGAAATCATACTCCATGGTTCGTTGTTCTTGTAGAATGTTGAACGACTACGCCAACTAAAATCTATCCACTCAACAAAAATTATTTCACACCACAGACTCATCTTAATCAGGATCGATTTGAAATCTATCATGGTTTCAGAGAAATCATACTCCATGGTTCGTTGTTCTTGTAGAATGTTGAACGACTATCCCAACTAAAATCTATCCACTCAACAAAAATTATTTCACACCACAGACTCATCTTGGTCAGGATCGATTTGAAATCTATCACGGTTGCAGAGAAATCATACTCCATGGTAAGTTGTTCTTGTAGAATGTTGAACGACTACCCCTAACTAAAATCTATCCACTCAACAAAAATTATTTCAGAGAAATCATACTCCATGGTTCGTTGTTCTTATAGAATGTTGAACGACTACCCCAACTAAAATCTATCCACTCAACAAAAATTATTTCAGAGAAATCATACTCCATGGTTCGTTGTTCTTGTAGAATGTTGAACGACTACCCCAACTAAAATCTATCCACTCAACAAAAATTATTTCACACCACAGACTCATCTTGGTCAGGATCGATTTGAAATTTATCATGGTTTCAGAGAAATCATACTCCATGGTTCGTTGTTCTTGTAGAATGTTGAACGACTATCCCAACTAAAATCTATCCACTCAACAAAAATTATTTCACACCACAGACTCATCTTGGTCAGGATCGATTTGAAATCTATCATGGTTTCAGAGAAATCATACTCCATGGTAAGTTGTTCTTGTAGAATGTTGAACGACTACCCCTAACTAAAATCTATCCACTCAACAAAAATTATTTCAGAGAAATCATACTCCATGGTTCGTTGTTCTTGTAGAATGTTGAACGACTACCCCAACTAAAATCTATCCACTCAACAAAAATTATTTCAGAGAAATCATACTCCATGGTAAGTTGTTCTTGGAGAATGTTGAACGACTATCCCAACTAAAATCTATCCACTCAACAAAAATTATTTCACACCACAGACTCATCTTGGTCAGGATCGATTTGAAATCTATCATGGTTTCAGAGAAATCATACTCCATGGTAAGTTGTTCTTGTAGAATGTTGAACGACTACCCCAACTAAAATCTATCCACTCAACAAAAATTATTTCACACCACAGACTCATCTTGGTCAGGATCGATTTGAAATCTATCATGGTTTCAGAGAAATCATACTCCATGGTTCGTTGTTCTTGTAAAATGTTGAACGACTATCCCAACTAAAATCTATCCACTCAACAAAAATTATTTCAGAGAAATCATACTCCATGGTTCGTTGTTCTTGTAGAATGTTGAACGACTACCCCAACTAAAATCTATCCACTCAACAAAAATTATTTCACACCACAGACTCATCTTGGTCAGGATCGATTTGAAATCTATCATGGTTTCAGAGAAATCAAACTCCATGGTAAGTTGTTCTTGTAGAATGTTGAACGACTACCCCAACTAAAATCTATCCACTCAACAAAAATTATTTCAGAGAAATCATAGTCCATGGTAAGTTGTTCTTGTAGAATGTTGAACGACTACCCCAACTAAAATCTATCCACTCAACAAAAATTATTTCAGAGAAATCATACTCCATGGTTCGTTGTTCTTGTAGAATGTTGAACGACTACCCCAACTAAAATCTATCCACTCAACAAAAATTATTTCAGAGAAATCATACTCCATGGTTCGTTGTTCTTGTAGAATGTTGAACGACTACCCCAACTAAAATCTATCCACTCAACAAAAATTATTTCACACCACAGACTCATCTTGGTCAGGATCGATTTGAAATCTATCATGGTTTCAGAGAAATCATACTCCATGGTTCGTTGTTCTTGTAGAATGTTGAACGACTACCCCAACTAAAATCTATCTACTCAACAAAAATTATTTCACACCACAGACTCATCTTGGTCAGGATCGATTTGAAATCTATCATGGTTTCAGAGAAATCATACTCCATGGTAAGTTGTTCTTGTAGAATGTTGAACGACTACACCAACTAAAATCTATCCACTCAACAAAAATTATTTCAGAGAAATCATACTCCATGGTTCGTTGTTCTTGTAGAATGTTGAACGACTACCCCAACTAAAATCTATCCACTCAACAAAAATTATTTCACACCACAGACTCATCTTGGTCAGGATCGATTTGAAATCTATCATGGTTGCAGAGAAATCATACTCCATGGTTCGTTGTTCTTGTAGAATGTTGAACGACTACCCCAACTAAAATCTATCCACTCAACAAAAATTATTTCACACCACAGACTCATCTTGGTCAGGATCGATTTGAAATCTATCATGGTTTCAGAGAAATCATACTCCATGGTAAGTTGTTCTTGTAGAATGTTGAACGACTACCCCAACTAAAATCTATCCACTCAACAAAAATTATTTCAGAGAAATCATACTCCATGGTTCGTTGTTCTTGTAGAATGTTGAACGACTACCCCAACTAAAATCTATCCACTCAACAAAAATTATTTCACACCACAGACTCATCTTGGTCAGGATCGATTTGAAATCTATCATGGTTTCAGAGAAATCATACTCCATGGTTCGTTGTTCTTGTAGAATGTTGAACGACTACCCCAACTAAAATCTATCCACTCAACAAAAATTATTTCACACCACAGACTCATCTTGGTCAGGATCGATTTGAAATCTATCCTGGTTGCAGAGAAATCATACTCCATGGTAAGTTGTTCTTGTAGAATGTTGAACGACTACCCCAACTAAAATCTATCCACTCAACAAAAATTATTTCAGAGAAATCATACTCCATGGTTCGTTGTTCTTGTAGAATGTTGAACGACTATCCCAACTAAAATCTATCCACTCAACAAAAATTATTTCAGAGAAATCATACTCCATGGTAAGTTGTTCTTGTAGAATGTTGAACGACTACCTCAACTAAAATCTATCCACTCAACAAAAATTATTTCACACCACAGACTCATCTTGGTCAAGACCGATTTGAAATCTATCATGGTTTCAGAGAAATCATACTCCATGGTAAGTTGTTCTTGTAGAATGTTGAACGACTACCCCTAACTAAAATCTATCCACTCAACAAAAATTATTTCACACCACAGACTCATCTTGGTCAGGATCGATTTGAAATCTATCATGGTTTCAGAGAAATCATAGTCCATGGTAAGTTGTTCTTGAAGAATGTTGAACGACTACCCCAACTAAAATCTATCCACTCAACAAAAATTATTTCACACCACAGACTCATCTTGGTCAGGATCGATTTGAAATCTATTATGGTTTCAGAGAAATCATAGTCCATGGTTCGCTGTTCTTGTAGAATGTTGAACGACTACCCCTAACTAAAATCTATCTACTCAACAAAAATTATTTCACACCACAGACTCATCTTGGTCAAGATCGATTTGAAATCTATCATGGTTTCAGAGAAATCATACTCCATGGTTCGTTCTTCTTGTAGAATGTTGAACGACTACCCCAACTAAAATCTATCCACTCAACAAAAATTATTTCAGAGAAATCATACTCCATGGCAAGTTGTTCTTGTAGAATGATGAACGACTATCCCAACTAAAATCTATCCACTCAACAAAAATTATTTCACACCACAGACTCATCTTGGTCAGGATCGATTTGAAATCTATCATGGTTTCAGAGAAATCATACTCCATGGTTCGTTGTTCTTGTAGAATGTTGAACGACTACCCCAACTAAAATCTATCCAGTCAACAAAAATTATTTCACACCACAGACTCATCTTGGTCAGGATCGATTTGAAATCTATCATGGTTGCAGAGAAATCATACTCCATGGTTCGTTGTTCTTGTAGAATGTTGAACGACTACCCCAACTAAAATCTATCCACTCAACAAAAATTATTTCACAGAAATCATACTCCATGGTTCGTTGTTCTTGTAGAATGTTGAACGACTACCCCAACTAAAATCTATCCACTCAACAAAAATTATTTCACACCACTGACTCATCTTGGTCAGGATCGATTTTAAATCTATCATGGTTTCAGAGAAATCATACTCCATGGTTCGTTGTTCTTGTAGAATGTTGAACGACTACCCCAACTAAAATCTATCCACTCAACAAAAATTATTTCACACCACAGACTCATCTTGGTCAGGATCGATTTGAAATCTATCATGGTTGCAGAGAAATCATACTCCATGGTTCGTTGTTCTTGTAGAATGTTGAACGACTACCCCAACTAAAATCTATCCACTCAACAAAAATTATTTCACACCACAGACTCATCTTGGTCAGGATCGATTTGAAATCTATCATGGTTTCAGAGAAATCATACTCCATGGTAAGTTGTTCTTGTAGAATGTTGAACGACTACCCCAACTAAAATCTATCCACTCAACAAAAATTATTTCAGAGAAATCATACTCCATGGTTCGTTGTTCTTGTAGAATGTTGAACGACTATCCCAACTAAAATCTATCCACTCAACAAAAATTATTTCAGAGAAATCGTACTCCATGGTTCGATGTTCTTGTAGAATGTTGAACGACTACCCCAACTAAAAACTATCCACTCAACAAAAATTATTTCAGAGAAATCATAGTCCATGGTAAGTTGTTCTTGTAGAATGTTGAACGACTACCCCAACTAAAATCTATCCACTCAACAAAAATTATTTCACACCACAGACTCATCTTGGTCAAGATCGATTTGAAATCTATCATGGTTTCAGAGAAATCATACTCCATGGTTCATTCTTCTTGTAGAATGTTGAACGACTACCCCAACTAAAATCTATCCACTCAACAAAAATTATTTCAGAGAAATCATACTCCATGGCAAGTTGTTCTTGTAGAATGATGAACGACTATCCCAACTAAAATCTATCCACTCAACAAAAATTATTTCACACCACAGACTCATCTTGGTCAGGATCGATTTGAAATCTATCATGGCTTCAGAGAAATCATACTCCATGGTAAGTTGTTCTTGTAGAATGTTGAACGACTACCCCAACTAAAATCTATTCAGTCAACAAAAATTATTTCACACCACAGACTCATCTTGGTCAGGATCGATTTGAAATCTATCATGGTTTCAGAGAAATCATACTCCATGGTTCGTTGTTCTTGTAAAATGTTGAACGACTATCCCAACTAAAATCTATCCACTCAACAAAAAATATTTAAGAGAAATCATACTCCATGGTTCGTTGTTCTTGTAGAATGTTGAACGACCACCCCAACTAAAATCTATCCACTCAACAAAAATTATTTCAGAGAAATCATACTCCATGGTAAGTTGTTCTTGTAGAATGTTGAACGACTATCCCAACTAAAATCTATCCACTCAACAAAAATTATTTCACACCACAGACTCATCTTGGTCAGGATCGATTTGAAATCTATCATGGTTTCAGAGAAATCATACTCCATGGTAAGTTGTTCTTGTAGAATGTTGAACGACTATCCCAACTAAAATCTATCCACTCAACAAAAATTATTTCAGAGAAATCATACTCCATGGTAAGTTGTTCTTGTAGAATGTTGAACGACTACCCCAACTAAAATCTATCCACTCAACAAAAATGATTTCACACCACAGACTCATCTTGGTCAGGATCGATTTGAAATCTATCATGGTTTCAGAGAAATCATACTCCATGGTAAGTTGTTCTAGTAGAATGTTGAACGACTACCCCTATCTAAAATCTATCCACTCAACAAAAATTATTTCACACCACAGACTCATCTTGGTCAGGATCGATTTGAAATCTATCATGGTTTCAGAGAAATCATAGTCCATGGTAAGTTGTTCTTGTAGAATGTTGAACGACTACCCCCAACTAAAATCTATCCACTCAACAAAAATTATTTCACACCACAGGCTCATCTTGGTCAGGATCGATTTGAAATCTATCATGGTTTCAGAGAAATCATAGTCCATGGTTCGTTGTTCTTGTAGAATGTTGAACGACTACCCCTAAATAAAATCTGTCCACTCAACAAAAATTATTTCACACCACAGACTCATCTTGGTCAGGATCGATTTGAAATCTATCATGGTTTCAGAGAAATCATAGTCCATGGTAATTTGTTCTTGTAGAATGTTGAACGACTACCCCTAACTAAAATCTATCCACTCAACAAAAATTATTTCACACCACAGACTCATCTTGGTCAGGATCGATTTGAAATCTATCATGGTTTCAGAGAAATCATACTCCATGGTAAGTTGTTCTTGTAGAATGTTGAGCGACTATCCCAACTAAAATCTATCCACTCAACAAAAATTATTTCAGAGAAATCATACTCCATGGTAAGTTGTTCTTGTAGAATGTTGAACGACTACCCCAACTAAAATCTATCCACTCAACAAAAATTATTTCACACCACAGACTCACCTTGGTCAGGATCGATTTGAAATCTATCATGGTTTCAGAGAAATCATAGTCCATGGTAAGTTGTTCTTGTAGAATGTTGAACGACTACCCCTAACTAAAATCTATCCACTCAACAAAAATTATTTCACACCACAGACTCATCTTGGTCAGGATCGATTTGAAATCTATCATGGTTTCAGAGAAATCATAGTCCATGGTAAGTTGTTCTTGTAGAATGTTGAACGACTACCCCAACTAAAATCTATCCACTCAACAAAAATTATTTCACACCACAGACTCATCTTGGTCAGGATCGATTTGAAATCTATCATGGTTTCAGAGAAATCATACTCCATGGTAAGTTGTTCTAGTAGAATGTTGAACGACTACCCCTATCTAAAATCTATCCACTCAACAAAAATTATTTCACACCACAGACTCATCTTGGTCAGGATCGATTTGAAATCTATCATGGTTTCAGAGAAATCATAGTCCATGGTAAGTTGTTCTTGTAGAATGTTGAACGACTACCCCTAACTAAAATCTATCCACTCAACAAAAATTATTTCACACCACAGACTCATCTTGGTCAGGATCGATTTGAAATCTATCATGGTTGCAGAGAAATCATACTCCATGGTTCGTTGTTCTTGTAGAATGTTGAACGACTACCCCAATTAAAATCTATCCACTCAACAAAAATTATTTCACACCACAGGCTCATCTTGGTCAGGATCGATTTGAAATCTATCATGGTTTCAGAGAAATCATAGTCCATGGTTCGTTGTTCTTGTAGAATGTTGAACGACTACCCCTAAATAAAATCTGTCTACTCAACAAAAATTATTTCACACCACAGACTCATCTTGGTCAGGATCGATTTGAAATCTATCATGGTTTCAGAGAAATCATAGTCCATGGTAAGTTGTTCTTGTAGAATGTTGCACGACTACCCCTAACTAAAATCTATCCACTCAACAAAAATTATTTCACACCACAGACTCATCTTGGTCAGGATTGATTTGAAATCTATCATGGTTTCAGAGAAATCATACTCCATGGTAAGTTGTTCTTGTAGAATGTTGAGCGTCTATCCCAACTAAAATCTATCCACTCAACAAAAATTATTTCAGAGAAATCATACTCCATGCTAAGTTGTTCTTGTAGAATGTTGAACGACTACCCCAACTAAAATCTATCCACTCAACAAAAATTATTTCACACCACAGACTCACCTTGGTCAGGATCGATTTGAAATCTATCATGGTTTCAGAGAAATCATAGTCCATGGTAAGTTGTTCTTGTAGAATGTTGAAGGACTACCCCTAACTAAAATCTATCCACTCAACAAAAATTATTTCACACCACAGACTCATCTTGGTCAGGATCGATTTGAAATCTATCATGGTTGCAGAGAAATTATACTCCATGGTTCGTTGTTCTTGTAGAATGTTGAACGACTACCCCTAACTAAAATCTGTCCACTCAACAAAAATTATTTCACACCACAGACTCATCTTGGTCAGGATCGATTTGAAATCTATCATGGTTTCAGAGAAATCATAGTCCATGGTAAGTTGTTCTTGTAGAATGTTGAACGACTACCCCTAACTAAAATCTATCCACTCAACAAAAATTATTTCACACCACAGACTCATCTTGGTCAGGATCGATTTGAAATCTATTATGGTTTCAGAGAAATCATACTCCATGGTAAGTTGTTCTTGTAGAATGTTGAACGACTATCCCAACTAAAATCTATCCACTCAACAAAAATTATTTCAGAGAAATCATACTAAATGGTAAGTTGTTCTTGTAGAATGTTGAACGACTATCCCAACTAAAATCTATCCACTCAACAAAAATTATTTCACACCACAGACTCATCTTGGTCAGGATCGATTTGAATTCTATCATGGTTTCAGAGAAATCATACTCCATGGTAAGTTGTTCTTGTAGAATGTTGAACGACTACCCCAACTAAAATCTATCCACTCAACAAAAATTATTTCACACCACAGACTCATCTTGGTCAGGATCGATTTGAAATCTATCATGGTTTCAGAGAAATCATACTCCATGGTTCGTTGTTCTTGTAAAATGTTGAACGACTATCCCAACTAAAATCTATCCACTCAACAAAAATTATTTCAGAGAAATCATACTCCATGGTTCGTTGTTCTTGTAGAATGTTGAACGACTACCCCAACTAAAATCTATCCACTCAACAAAAATTATTTCAGAGAAATCATACTCCATTTCAAGTTGTTCTTGTAGAATGTTGAACGACTATCCCAACTAAAATCTATCCACTCAACAAAAATTATTTCAGAGAAGTCATACTCCATGGTTCGTTGTTCTTGTAAAATGTTGAACGACTACCCCAACTAAAATCTATCCACTCAACAAAAATTATTTCACACCACAGACTCATCTTGGTCAGGATCGATTTGAAATCTATCATGGTTTCAGAGAAATCATACTCCATGGTTCGTTGTTCTTGTAGAATGTTGAACGACTACCCCAACTAAAATCTATCCACTCAACAAAAATTATTTCACACCACAGACTCATCTTGGTCAGGATCGATTTGAAATCTATCATGGTTTCAGAGAAATCATACTCCATGGTAAGTTGTTCTTGTAGAATGTTGAACGACTACCCCAACTAAAATCTATCCACTCAACAAAAATTATTTCACACCACAGACTCATCTTGGTCAGGATCGATTTGAAATCTATCATGGTTTCAGAGAAATCATACTCCATGGTTCGTTGTTCTTGTAGAATGTTGAACGACTACCCCAACTAAAATCTATCCACTCAACAAAAATTATTTCAGAGAAATCATACTCCATGGTAAGTTGTTCTTGTAGAATGTTGAACGACTACCCCAACTAAAATCTATCCATTCAACAAAAATTATTTCACACCACAGACTCATCTTGGTCAGGATCGATTTGAAATCTATCATGGTTGCAGAGAAATCATACTCCATGGTTCGTTGTTCTTGTAGAATGTTGAACGACTATCCCAACTAAAATCTATCCACTCAACAAAAATTATTTCACACCACAGACTCATCTTGGTCAGGATCGATTTGAAATCTATCATGGTTTCAGAGAAATCATAGTCCATGGTAAGTTGTTCTTGTAGAATGTTGAACGACTATCCCAACTAAAATCTATCCACTCAACAAAAATTATTTCACACCACAGACTCATCTTGGTCAGGATCGATTTGAAATCTATCATGGTTTCAGAGAAATCATACTCCATGGATCGTTGTTCTTGTAAAATGTTGAACGACTATCCCAACTAAAATCTATCCACTCAACAAAAATTATTTCACACCACAGACTCATCTTGATCAGGATCGATTTGAAATCTATCATGGTTTCAGAGAAATCATAGTCCATGGTAAGTTGTTCTTGTAGAATGTTGAACGACTATCCCAACTAAAATCTATCCACTCAACAAAAATTATTTCAGAGAAATCATAGTCCATGGTAAGTTGTTCTTGTAGAATGTTGAACGACTACCTCAACTAAAATCTATCCACTCAACAAAAATTATTTCACACCACACACTCATCTTGGTCAGGATCGATTTGAAATCTATCATGGTTTCAGAGAAATCATACTCCATGATTCGTTGTTCTTGTAAAATGTTGAACGACTACCCCAACTAAAATCTATCCACTCAACAAAAATTATTTCAGAGAAATCATACTCCATGCTTCGTTGTTCTTGTAGAATGTTGAACGACTACCCCAACTAAAATCTATCCACTCAACAAAAATTATTTCAGAGAAATCATACTCCATGGTAAGTTGTTCTTGTAGAATGTTGAACGACTATCCCAACTAAAATCTATCCACTCAACAAAAATTATTTCAGAGAAATCATACTCCATGGTTCGTTGTTCTTGTAAAATGTTGAACGACTACCCCAACTAAAATCTATCCACTCAACAAAAATTATTTCACACCACAGACTCATCTTGGTTAGGATCGATTTGAAATCTATCATGGTTTCAGAGAAATCATACTCCAGGGTAAGTTGTTCTTGTAGAATGTTGAACGACTACCCCAACTAAAATCTATCCACTCAACAAAAATTATTTCACACCACAGACTCATCTTGGTCAGGATCGATTTGAAATCTATCATGGTTTCAGAGAAATCATACTCCATGGTAAGTTGTTCTTGTAGAATGTTGAACGACTACCCCAACTAAAATCTATCCACTCAACCAAAATTATTTCACACCACAGACTCATCTTGGTCAGGATCGATTTGAAATCTATCATGGTTTCAGAGAAATCATACTCCATGGTTCGCTGTTCTTGTAGAATGTTGAACGACTACCCCAACTAAAATCTATCCACTCAACAAAAATTATTTCAGAGAAATCATACTCCATGGTAAGTTGTTCTTGTAGAATGTTGAACGACTACCCCAACTAAAATCTATCGATTCAACAAAAATTATTTCACACCACAGACTCATCTTGGTCAGGATCGATTTGAAATCTATCATGGTTGCAGAGAAATCATACTCCATGGTTCGTTGTTCTTGTAGAATGTTGAACGACTATCCCAACTAAAATCTATCCACTCAACAAAAATTATTTCACACCACAGACTCATCTTGGTCAGGATCGATTTGAAATCTATCATGGTTTCAGAGAAATCATAGTCCATGGTAAGTTGTTCTTGTAGAATGTTGAACGACTATCCCAACTAAAATCTATCCACTCAACAAAAATTATTTCACACCACAGACTCATCTTGGTCAGGATCGATTTGAAATCTATCATGGTTTCAGAGAAATCATACTCCATGGTTCGTTGTTCTTGTAAAATGTTGAACGACTATCCCAACTAAAATCTATCCACTCAACAAAAATTATTTCAGAGAAATCATAGTCCATGCTAAGTTGTTCTTGTAGAATGTTGAACGACTACCTCAAATAAAATCTATCCACTCAACAAAAATTATTTCACACCACACACTCATCTTGGTCAGGATCGATTTGAAATCTATCATGGTTTCAGAGAAATCATACTCCATGGTTCGTTGTTCTTGTAAAATGTTGAACGACTACCCCAACTAAAATCTATCCACTCAACAAAAATAATTTCACACCACAGACTCATCTTGGTCAGGTTCGATTTGAAATCTATTATGGTTTCAGAGAAATCATAGTCCATGGTAAGTTGATCTTGTAGAATGTTGAACGACTACCCCAACTAAAATCTATCCACTCAACAAAAATTATTTCAGAGAAATCATAGTCCATGGTAAGTTGTTCTTGTAGAATGTTGAACGACTACCTCAACTAAAATCTATCCACTCAACAAAAATTATTTCACACCACACACTCATCTTGGTCAGGATCGATTTGAAATCTATCATGGTTTCAGAGAAATCATACTCCATGGTTCGTTGTTCTTGTAAAATGTTGAACGACTACCCCAACTAAAATCTATCCACTCAACAAAAATATTTTCACACCACAGACTCATCTTGGTCAGGATCGATTTGACATCTATCATGGTTTCAGAGAAATCATAGTCCATGGTAAGTTGATCTTGTAGAATGTAGAACGACTACCCCAACTAAAATCTATCCACTCAACAAAAATTATTTCACACCACAGACTCATCTTGGTCAGGATCGATTTGAAATCTATCATGGTTTCAGAGAAATCATAGTCCATGGTAAGTTGATCTTGTAGAATGTTGAACGACTATCCCAACTAAAATCTATCCACTCAACAAAAATTATTTCACACCACAGACTCATCTTATTCAGGATCGATTTGAAATCTATCATGGTTTCAGAGAAATCATAGTCCATGGTAAGTTGTTCTTGTAGAATGTTGAACGACTATCCCAACTAAAATCTATCCACTTAACAAAAATTATTTCACACCACAGACTCATCTTGGTCAGGATCGATTTGAAATCTATCATGGTTTCAGAGAAATCATACTCCATGGATCGTTGTTCTTGTAAAATGTTGAACGACTATCCCAACTAAAATCTATCCACTCAACAAAAATTATTTCACACCACAGACTCATCTTGGTCAGGATCGATTTGAAATCTATCATGGTTTCAGAGAAATCATAGTCCATGGTAAGTTGTTCTTGTAGAATGTTGAACGACTATCCCAACTAAAATCTATCCACTCAACAAAAATTATTTCACACCACAGACTCATCTTGGTCAGGATCGATTTGAAATCTATCATGGTTTCAGAGAAATCATAGTCCATGGTAAGTTGATCTTGTAGAATGTTGAACGACTATCCCAACTAAAATCTATCCACTCAACAAAAATTATTTCACACCACAGACTCATCTTGGTCAGGATCGATTTGAAATCTATCATGGTTTCAGAGAAATCATACTCCATGGTTCGTTGTTCTTGTAGAATGTTGAACGACTATCCCAACTAAAATCTATCCACTCAACAAAAATTATTTCAGAGAAATCATACTCCATGGTTCGTTGTTCTGGTAGAATGTTGAACGACTACCCCAACTAAAATCTATCCACTCAACGAAAATTATTTCACACCACACACTCATCTTGGTCAGGATCGATTTGAAATCTATCATGGTTTCAGAGAAATCATAGTCCATGGTAAGTTGTTCTTGTAGAATGTTGAACGACTATCCCAACTAAAATCTATCCACTCAACAAAAATTATTTCACACCACAGACTCATCTTGGTCAGGATCGATTTGAAATCTATCATGGTTGCAGAGAAATCATACTCCATGGTTCGTTGTTCTTGTAGAATGTTGAACGACTATCCCAACTAAAATCTATCCACTCAACAAAAATTATTTCACACCACAGACTCATCTTGGTCAGGATCGATTTGAAATCTATCATGGTTTCAGAGAAATCATAGTCCATGGTAAGTTGTTCTTGTAGAATCTTGAACGACTATCCCAACTAAAATCTATCCACTCAACAAAAATTATTTCACACCACAGACTCATCTTGGTCAGGATCGATTTGAAATCTATCATGGTTTCAGAGAAATCATACTCCATGGATCGTTGTTCTTGTAAAATGTTGAACGACTATCCCAACTAAAATCTATCCACTCAACAAAAATTATTTCACACCACAGACTCATCTTGATCAGGATCGATTTGAAATCTATCATGGTTTCAGAGAAATCATAGTCCATGGTAAGTTGTTCTTGTAGAATGTTGAACGACTATCCCAACTAAAATCTATCCACTCAACAAAAATTATTTCAGAGAAATCATAGTCCATGGTAAGTTGTTCTTGTAGAATGTTGAACGACTACCTCAACTAAAATCTATCCACTCAACAAAAATTATTTCACACCACACACTCATCTTGGTCAGGATCGATTTGAAATCTATCATGGTTTCAGAGAAATCATACTCCATGATTCGTTGTTCTTGTAAAATGTTGAACGACTACCCCAACTAAAATCTATCCACTCAACAAAAATTATTTCAGAGAAATCATACTCCATGCTTCGTTGTTCTTGTAGAATGTTGAACGACTACCCCAACTAAAATCTATCCACTCAACAAAAATTATTTCAGAGAAATCATAATCCATGGTAAGTTGTTCTTGTAGAATGTTGAACGACTATCCCAACTAAAATCTATCCACTCAACAAAAATTATTTCAGAGAAATCATACTCCATGGTTCGTTGTTCTTGTAAAATGTTGAACGACTACCCCAACTAAAATCTATCCACTCAACAAAAATTATTTCACACCACAGACTCATCTTGGTTAGGATCGATTTGAAATCTATCATTGTTTCAGAGAAATCATACTATATGGTAAGTTGTTCTTGTAGAATGTTGAACGACTACCCCAACTAAAATCTATCCACTCAACAAAAATTATTTCACACCACAGACTCATCTTGGTCAGGATCGATTTGAAATCTATCATGGTTTCAGAGAACTCATACTCCATGGTAAGTTGTTCTTGTAGAATGTTGAACGACTACCCCAACTAAAATCTATCCACTCAAACAAAATTATTTCACACCACAGACTCATCTTGGTCAGGATCGATTTGAAATCTATCATGGTTTCAGAGAAATCATACTCCATGGTTCGCTGTTCTTGTAGAATGTTGAACGACTACCCCAACTAAAATCTATCCACTCAACAAAAATTATTTCAGAGAAATCATACTCCATGGTAAGTTGTTCTTGTAGAATGTTGAACGACTACCCCAACTAAAATCTATCCATTCAACAAAAATTATTTCACACCACAGACTCATCTTGGTCAGGATCGATTTGAAATCTATCATGGTTTCAGAGAAATCATAGGCCATGGTAAGTTGTTCTTGTAGAATGTTGAACGACTATCCCAACTAAAATCTATCCACTCAACAAAAATTATTTCACACCACAGACTCATCTTGGTCAGGATCGATTTGAAATCTATCATGGTTTCACAGAAATCATAGTCCATGGTTCGTTGTTCTTGTAAAATGTTGAACGACTATCCCAACTAAAATCTATCCACTCAACAAAAATTATTTCACACCACAGACTCATCTTGGTCAGGATCGATTTGAAATCTATCATGGTTTCAGAGAAATCATAGTCCATGTTAAGTTGTTCTTGTAGAATGTTGAACGACTATCCCAACTAAAATCTATCCACTCAACAAAAATTATTTCAGAGAAATCATAGTCCATGGTAAGTTGTTCTTGTAGAATGTTGAACGACTACCTCAACTAAAATCTATCCACTCAACAAAAATTATTTCACACCACACACTCATCTTGGTCAGGATCGATTTGAAATCTATCATGGTTTCAGAGAAATCATACTCCATGGTTCGTTGTTCTTGTAAAATGTTGAACGACTACCCCAACTAAAATCTATCCACTCAACAAAAATTATTTCACACCACAGACTCATCTTGGTTAGGATCGATTTGAAATCTATCATTGTTTCAGAGAAATCATACTCCATGGTAAGTTGTTCTTGTAGAATGTTGAACGACTATCCCAACTAAAATCTATCCACTCAACAAAAATTATTTCAGAGAAATCATAGTCCATGGTAAGTTGTTCTTGTAGAATGTTGAACGACTACCCCAACTAAAATCTATCCACTCAACAAAAATTATTTCACACCACACACTCATCTTGGTCAGGATCGATTTGAAATCTATCATGGTTTCAGAGAAATCATACTCCATGGTTCGTTGTTCTTGTAAAATGTTGAACGACTACCCCAACTAAAATCTATCCACTCAACCAAAATTATTTCACACCACAGACTCATCTTGGTCAGGATCGATTTGAAATCTATCATGGTTTCAGAGAAATCATACTCCATGGTTCGCTGTTCTTGTAGAATGTTGAACGACTACCCCAACTAAAATCTATCCACTCAACAAAAATTATTTCAGAGAAATCATACTCCATGGTAAGTTGTTCTTGTAGAATGTTGAACGACTACCCCAACTAAAATCTATCCATTCAACAAAAATTATTTCACACCACAGACTCATCTTGGTCAGGATCGATTTGAAATCTATCATGGTTTCAGAGAAATCATAGTCCATGGTAAGTTGTTCTTGTAGAATGTTGAACGACTACCTCAACTAAAATCTATCCACTCAACAAAAATTATTTCACACCACACACTCATCTTGGTCAGGATCGATTTGAAATCTATCATGGTTTCAGAGAAATCATACTCCATGGTTCGTTGTTCTTGTAAAATGTTGAACGACTACCCCAACTAAAATCTATCCACTCAACAAAAATTATTTCACACCACAGACTCATCTTGGTTAGGATCGATTTGAAATCTATCATTGTTTCAGAGAAATCATACTCCATGGTAAGTTGTTCTTGTAGAATGTTGAACGACTACCCCAACTAAAATCTATCCACTCAACAAAAATTATTTCACACCACAGACTCATCTTGGTCAGGATCGATTTGAAATCTATCATGGTTGCAGAGAAATCATACTCCATGGTTCGTTGTTCTTGTAGAATGTTGAACGACTATCCCAACTAAAATCTATCCACTCAACAAAAATTATTTCACACCACAGACTCATCTTGGTCAGGATCGATTTGAAATCTATCATGGTTTCAGAGAAATCATACTCCATGGTTCGTTGTTCTTGTAAAATGTTGAACGACTATCCCAACTAAAATCTATCCACTCAACAAAAATTATTTCACACCACAGACTCATCTTGGTCAGGATCGATTTGAAATCTATCATGGTTTCAGAGAAATCATAGTCCATGGTAAGTTGTTCTTGTAGAATGTTGAACGACTATCCCAACTAAAATCTATCCACTCAACAAAAATTATTTCAGAGAAATCATAGTCCATGGTAAGTTGTTCTTGTAGAATGTTGAACGACTACCTCAACTAAAATCTATCCACTCAACAAAAATTATTTCACACCACACACTCATCTTGGTCAGGATCGATTTGAAATCTATCATGGTTTCAGAGAAATCATACTCCATGGTTCGTTGTTCTTGTAAAATGTTGAACGACTACCCCAACTAAAATCTATCCACTCAACAAAAATAATTTCACACCACAGACTCATCTTGGTCAGGATCGATTTGAAATCTATCATGGTTTCAGAGAAATCATAGTCCATGGTAAGTTGATCTTGTAGAATGTTGAACGACTACCCCAACTAAAATCTATCCACTCAACAAAAATTATTTCACACCACAGACTCATCTGGGCCAGGATCGATTTGAAATCTATCATGGTTTCAGAGAAATCATACTCCATGGTTCGTTGTTCTTGTAGAATGTAGAACGACTATCCCAACTAAAATCTATCCACTCAACAAAAATTATTTCACACCACAGACTCATCTTGGTCAGGATCGATTTGAAATCTATCATGGTTTCAGAGAAATCATAGTCCATAGTAAGTTGTTCTTGTAGAATGTTGAACGACTATCCCAACTAAAATCTATCCACTCAACAAAAATTATTTCAGAGAAATCATAGTCCATGGTAAGTTGTTCTTGTAGAATGTTGAACGACTACCTCAACTAAAATCTATCCACTCAACAAAAATTATTTCACAAAACACACTCATCTTGGTCAGGATCGATTTGAAATCTATCATGGTTTCAGAGAAATCATACTCCATGGTTCGTTGTTCTTGTAAAATGTTGAACGACTACCCCAACTAAAATCTATCCACTCAACAAAAATATTTTCACACCACAGACTCATCTTGGTCAGGATCGATTTGAAATCTATCATGGTTTCAGAGAAATCATAGTCCATGGTAAGTTGATCTTGTAGAATGTTGAACGACTACCCCAACTAAAATCTATCCACTCAACAAAAATTATTTCACACCACAGACTCATCTTGGTCAGGATCGATTTGAAATCTATCATGGTTTCAGAGAAATCATAGTCCATGGTAAGTTGATCTTGTAGAATGTTGAACGACTATCCCAACTAAAATCTATCCACTCAACAAAAATTATTTCACACCACAGACTCATCTTGGTCAGGATCGATTTGAAATCTATCATGGTTTCAGAGAAATCATACTCCATGGTTCGTTGTTCTTGTAGAATGTTGAACGACTATCCCAACTAAAATCTATCCACTCAACAAAAATTATTTCAGAGAAATCATACTCCATGGTTCGTTGTTCTGGTAGAATGTTGAACGACTACCCCAACTAAAATCTATCCACTCAACAAAAATTATTTCACACCACAGACTCATCTTGGTCAGGATCGATTTGAAATCTATCATGGTTTCAGAGAAATCATACTCCATGGTAAGTTGTTCTTGTAGAATGTTGAACGACTACCCCAACTAAAATCTATCCACTCAACAAAAATTATTTCACACCACAGACTCATCTTATTCAGGATCGATTTGAAATCTATCATGGTTTCAGAGAAATCATACTCCATGGTAAGTTGTTCTTGTAGAATGTTGAACGACTATCCCAACTAAAATCTATCCACCCAACAAAAATTATTTCAGAGAAATCATACTCCATGGTAAGTTGTTCTTGTAGAATTTTGAACGACTATCCCAACTAAAATCTATCCACTCAACAAAAATTATTTCAGAGAAATCATACTCCATGGTTCGTTGTTCTCGTAGAATGTTGAACGACTGCCCCAACTAAAATCTATCCACTCAACAAAAATTATTTCACACCACAGACTCATCTTATTCAGGATCGATTTGAAATCTATCATGGTTTCAGAGAAATTATACTCCATGGTTCGTTGTTCTTGTAGAATGTTGAACGACTACCCCAACTAAAATCTATCCACTCAACAAAAATTATTTCACACCACAGAATCATCTTGGTCAGGATCGATTTGAAATCTATCATGGTTTCAGAGAAATCATACTCCATGGTTCGTTGTTCTTGTAGAATGTTGAACGACTACCAACTAAAATCTATCCACTCAACAAAAATTATTTCACACCACAGACTCATCTTGGTCAGGATCGATTTGAAATCTGTCATGGTTTCAGAGAAATCATACTCCATGGTTCGTTGTTCTTGTAGAATGTTGAACGACTACCCCAACTAAAATCTATCCACTCAACAAAAATTATTTCACACCACAGACTCATCTTGGTCAGGATCGATTTGAAATCTATCATGGTTTCAGAGAAATCATATTCCATGGTTCGTTGTTCTTGTAGAATGTTGAACGACTATCCCAACTAAAATCTATCCACTCAACAAAAACTATTTCACACCACAGACTCATCTTGGTCAGGATCGATTTGAAATCTATCATGGTTTCAGAGAAATCATACTCCATGGTAAGTTGTTCTTGTAGAATGTTGAACGACTACCCCAACTAAAATCTATCCACTCAACAAAAATTATTTCAGAGAAATCATACTCCATGGTAAGTTGTTCTTGTAGAATGTTGAACGACTACCCCAACTAAAATCTATCCACTCAACAAAAATTATTTCACACCACAGACTCATCTTGGTCAGGATCGATTTGAAATCTATCATGGTTTCAGAGAAATCATACTCCATGGTAAGTTGTTCTTGTAGAATGTTGCACGACTACCCCAACTAAAATCTATCCACTCAACAAAAATTATTTCAGAGAAATCATACTCCATGGTAAGTTGTTCTTGTAGAATGTTGAACGACTACCCCAACTAAAATCTATCCACTCAACAAAAATTATTTCACACCACAGACTCATCTTGGTCAGGATCGATTTGAAATCTATCATGGTTTCAGCGAAATCATACTCCATGATAAGTTGTTCTTGTAGAATGTTGAACGACTACCCCAACTAAAATCTATCCACTCAACAAAAACTATTTCACACCACAGACTCATCTTGGTCAGGATCGATTTGAAATCTATCATGGTTTCAGAGAAATCATACTCCATGGTTCGTTGTTCTTGTAGAATGTTGAACGACTATCCCAACTAAAATCTATCCACTCAACAAAAATTATTTCAGAGAAATCATACTCCATGGTTCGTTGTTCTTGTAGAATGTTGAACGACTACCCCAACTAAAATCTATCCACTCAACAAAAATTATTTCAGAGAAATCATACTCCATGGTTCGTTGTTCTTGTAGAATGTTGAACGACTACCCCAACTAAAATCTATTCACTCAACAAAAATTATTTCAGAGAAATCATACTCCATGGTAAGTTGTTCTTGTAGAATGTTGAACGACTACCCCAACTAAAATCTATTAACTCAACAAAAATTATTTCACACCACAGACTCATCTTGGTCAGGATCGATTTGAAATCTATCATGGTTTCAGAGAAATCATACTCCATGGTAAGTTGTTCTTGTAGAATGTTGAACGACTATCCCAACTAAAATCTATCCACTCAACAAAAATTATTTCACACCACAGACTCATCTTGGTCAGGATCGATTTGAAATCTATCATGGTTTCAGAGAAATCATACTCCATGGTTCGTTGTTCTTGTAAAATGTTGAACGACTACCCCAACTAAAATCTATCCACTCAACAAAAATTATTTCACACCACAGACTCATCTTGGTCAGGATCGATTTGAAATCTGTCATGGTTTCAGAGAAATCATACTCCATGATTCGTTGTTCTTGTAGAATGTTGAACGACTATCCCAACTAAAATCTATCCACTCAACAAAAATTATTTCACACCACAGACTCATCTTGGTCAGGATCGATTTGAAATCTATTATGGTTTCAGAGAAATCATACTCCATGGTAAGTTGTTCTTGTAGAATGTTGAACGACTATCCCAACTAAAATCTATCCACTCAACAAAAATTATTTCAGAGAAATCATACTCCATGGTTCGTTGTTCTTGTAGAATGTTGAACGACTACCCCAACTAAAATGTATCCACTCAACAAAAATTATTTCAGAGAAATCATACTCCATGGTAAGTTGTTCTTGTAGAATGTTGAACGACTATCCCAACTAAAATCTATCCACTCAACAAAAATTATTTCAGAGAAATCATACTCCATTGTAAGTTGTTCTTGTAGAATGTTGAACGACTACCCCAACTAAAATCTATCCACTCAACAAAAATTATTTCACACCACAGACTCATCTTGGTCAGGATCGATTTGAAATCTATCATGGTTTCAGAGAAATCATAGTCCATGGTAAGTTGTTCTTGTAGAATGTTGAACGACTATCCCAACTAAAATCTATCCACTCAACAAAAATTATTTCACACCACAGACTCATCTTGGTCAGGATCGATTTGAAATCTATCATGGTTTCAGAGAAATCATACTCCATGGTAAGTTGTTCTTGTAGAATGTTGAACGACTATCCCAACTAAAATCTATCCACTCAACAAAAATTATTTCAGAGAAATCATACTCCATGGTTCGTTGTTCTTGTAGAATGTTGAACGACTACCCCAACTAAAATCTATCCACTCAACAAAAATTATTTCAGAGAAATCATACTCCATGGTAAGTTGTTCTTGTAGAATGTTGAACGACTACCCCAACTAAAATCTATCCACTCAACAAAAATTATTTCAGAGAAGTCATACTCCATGGTAAGTTGTTCTTGTAGAATGTTGAACGACTACCCCAACTAAAATCTATCCACTCAACAAAAATTATTTCAGAGAAATCATACTCCATGGTTCGTTGTTCTTGTAGAATGTTGAACGACTATCCCAACTAAAATCTATCCACTCAACAAAAATTATTTCAAACCACAGACTCATCTTGATCAGGATCGATTTGAAATCTATCATGGTTTCAGAGAAATCATACTCCATGGTTCGTTGTTCTTGTAAAATGCTGAACGACTACCCCAACTAAAATCTATCCACTCAACAAAAATTATTTCACACCACAGACTCATCTTGGTCAGGATCGATTTGAAATCTATCATGGTTTCAGAGAAATCATACTCCATGGTTCGTTGTTCTTGTAGAATGTTGAACGACTATCCCAACTAAAATCTATCCACTCAACAAAAATTATTTCACACCACAGACTCATCTTGGTCAGGATCGATTTGAAATCTATTATGGTTTCAGAGAAATCATACTCCATGGTAAGTTGTTCTTGTAGAATGTTGAACGACTATCCCAACTAAAATCTATCCACTCAACAAAAATTATTTCAGAGAAATCATACTCCATGGTTCGTTGTTCTTGTAGAATGTTGAACGACTACCCCAACTAAAATCTATCCACTCAACAAAAATTATTTCAGAGAAATCATAGTCCATGGTAAGTTGTTCTTGTAGAATGTTGAACGACTATCCCAACTAAAATCTATCCACTCAACAAAAATTATTTCAGAGAAATCATACTCCATTGTAAGTTGTTCTTATAGAATGTTGAACGACTACCCCAACTAAAATCTATCCACTCAACAAAAATTATTTCAGAGAAATCATAGTCCATGGTAAGTTGTTCTTGTAGAATGTTGAACGACTATCCCAACTAAAATCTATCCACTCAACAAAAATTATTTCAGAGAAATCATACTCCATTGTAAGTTGTTCTTATAGAATGTTGAACGACTACCCCAACTAAAATCTATCCACTCAACAAAAATTATTTCACACCACAGACTCATCTTGGTCAGGATCGATTTGAAATCTATCATGGTTTCAGAGAAATCATACTCCATGGTTCGTTGTTCTTGTAGAATGTTGAACGACTATCCCAACTAAAATCTATCCACTCAACAAAAATTATTTCACACCACAGACTCATCTTGGTCAGGATCGATTTGAAATCTATCATGGTTTCAGAGAAATCATACTCCATGGTAAGTTGTTCTTGTAGAATGTTGAACGATTATCCCAACTAAAATCTATCCACTCAACAAAAATTATTTCAGAGAAATCATACTCCATTGTAAGTTGTTCTTATAGAATGTTGAACGACTACCCCAACTAAAATCTATCCACTCAACAAAAATTATTTCAGAGAAATCATAGTCCATGGTAAGTTGTTCTTGTAGAATGTTGAACGACTATCCCAACTAAAATCTATCCACTCAACAAAAATTATTTCAGAGAAATCATACTCCATTGTAAGTTGTTCTTATAGAATGTTGAACGACTACCCCAACTAAAATCTATCCACTCAACAAAAATTATTTCACACCACAGACTCATCTTGGTCAGGATCGATTTGAAATCTATCATGGTTTCAGAGAAATCATACTCCATGGTTCGTTGTTCTTGTAGAATGTTGAACGACTATCCCAACTAAAATCTATCCACTCAACAAAAATTATTTCACACCACAGACTCATCTTGGTCAGGATCGATTTGAAATCTATCATGGTTTCAGAGAAATCATACTCCATGGTAAGTTGTTCTTGTAGAATGTTGAACGATTATCCCAACTAAAATCTATCCACTCAACAAAAATTATTTCAGAGAAATCATACTCCATGGTAAGTTGTTCTTGTAGAATGTTGAACGACTACCCCAACTAAAATGTATCCACTCAACAAAAATTATTTCAGAGAAATCATAGTCCATGGTAAGTTGTTCTTGTAGAATGTTGAACGACTATCCCAACTAAAATCTATCCACTCAACAAAAATTATTTCAGAGAAATCATACTCCATTGTAAGTTGTTCTTGTAGAATGTTGAACGACTACCCCAACTAAAATCTATCCACTCAACAAAAATTATTTCACACCACAGACTCATCTTGGTCAGGATCGATTTGAAATCTATCATGGTTTCAGAGAAATCATACTCCATGGTTCGTTGTTCTTGTAGAATGTTGAACGACTATCCCAACTAAAATCTATCCACTCAACAAAAATTATTTCACACCACAGACTCATCTTGGTCAGGATCGATTTGAAATCTATCATGGTTTCAGAGAAATCATACTCCATGGTAAGTTGTTCTTGTAGAATGTTGAACGACTATCCCAACTAAAATCTATCCACTCAACAAAAATTATTTCAGAGAAATCATACTCCATGGTTCGTTGTTCTTGTAGAATGTTGAACGACTACCCCAACTAAAATCTATCCACTCAACAAAAATTATTTCAGAGAAATCATACTCCATGGTAAGTTGTTCTTGTAGAATGTTGAACGACTACCCCAACTAAAATCTATCCATTCAACAAAAATTATTTCAGAGAAATCATACTCCATGGTTCGTTGTTCTTGTAGAATGTTGAACGACTATCCCAATTAAAATCTATCCACTCAACAAAAATTATTTCAAACCACAGACTCATCTTGGTCAGGATCGATTTGAAATCTATCATGGTTTCAGAGAAATCATACTCCATGGTTCGTTGTTCTTGTAAAATGCTGAACGACTACCCCAACTAAAATCTATCCACTCAACAAAAATTAATTCACACCACAGACTCATCTTGGTCAGGATCGATTTGAAATCTGTCATGGTTTCAGAGAAATCATACTCCATGGTTCGTTGTTCTTGTAGAATGTTGAACGACTATCCCAACTAAAATCTATCCACTCAACAAAAATTATTTCACACCACAGACTCATCTTGGTCAGGATCGATTTGAAATCTATCATGGTTTCAGAGAAATCATACTCCATGGTAAGTTGTTCTTGTAGAATGTTGAACGACTATCCCAACTAAAATCTATCCACTCAACAAAAATTATTTCAGAGAAATCATACTCCATGGTTCGTTGTTCTTGTAGAATGTTGAACGACTACCCCAACTAAAATCTATCCACTCAACAAAAATTATTTCAGAGAAATCATAGTCCATGGTAAGTTGTTCTTGTAGAATGTTGAACGACTATCCCAACTAAAATCTATCCACTCAACAAAAATTATTTCAGAGAAATCATACTCCATTGTAAGTTGTTCTTATAGAATGTTGAACGACTACCCCAACTAAAATCTATCCACTCAACAAAAATTATTTCACACCACAGACTCATCTTGGTCAGGATCGATTTGAAATCTATCATGGTTTCAGAGAAATCATACTCCATGGTTCGTTGTTCTTGTAGAATGTTGAACGACTATCCCAACTAAAATCTATCCACTCAACAAAAATTATTTCACACCACAGACTCATCTTGGTCAGGATCGATTTGAAATCTATCATTTTTTCAGAGAAATCATACTCCATGGT
Organism: Xylota sylvarum; assembly: GCA_905220385.1. Lineage (NCBI taxonomy): Eukaryota > Metazoa > Arthropoda > Insecta > Diptera > Syrphidae > Xylota > Xylota sylvarum. The sequence continues at coordinate 10,535 of CAJMZQ010000068.1, read as the reverse complement.
AAGTTGTTCTTGTAGAATGTTGAACGACTATCCCAACTAAAATCTATCCACTCAACAAAAATTATTTCAGAGAAATCATACTCCATGGTTCGTTGTTCTTGTAGAATGTTGAACGACTACCCCAACTAAAATGTATCCACTCAACAAAAATTATTTCAGAGAAATCATAGTCCATGGTAAGTTGTTCTTGTAGAATGTTGAACGACTATCCCAACTAAAATCTATCCACTCAACAAAAATTATTTCAGAGAAATCATACTCCATTGTAAGTTGTTCTTGTAGAATGTTGAACGACTACCCCAACTAAAATCTATCCACTCAACAAAAATTATTTCACACCACAGACTCATCTTGGTCAGGATCGATTTGAAATCTATCATGGTTTCAGAGAAATCATACTCCATGGTTCGTTGTTCTTGTAGAATGTTGAACGACTATCCCAACTAAAATCTATCCACTCAACAAAAATTATTTCACACCACAGACTCATCTTGGTCAGGATCGATTTGAAATCTATCATGGTTTCATAGAAATCATACTCCATGGTAAGTTGTTCTTGTAGAATGTTGAACGACTATCCCAACTAAAATCTATCCACTCAACAAAAATTATTTCAGAGAAATCATACTCCATGGTTCGTTGTTCTTGTAGAATGTTGAACGACTACCCCAACTAAAATCTATCCACTCAACAAAAATTATTTCAGAGAAATCATACTCCATGGTAAGTTGTTCTTGTAGAATGTTGAACGACTACCCCAACTAAAATCTATCCACTCAACAAAAATTATTTCAGAGAAATCATACTCCATGGTAAGTTGTTCTTGTAGAATGTTGAACGACTACCCCAACTAAAATCTATCCACTCAACAAAAATTATTTCAGAGAAATCATACTCCATGGTTCGTTGTTCTTGTAGAATGTTGAACGACTATCCCAACTAAAATCTATCCACTCAACAAAAATTATTTCAAACCACAGACTCATCTTGGTCAGGATCGATTTGAAATCTATCATGGTTTCAGAGAAATCATACTCCATGGTTCGTTGTTCTTGTAAAATGCTGAACGACTACCCCAACTAAAATCTATCCACTCAACAAAAATTATTTCACACCACAGACTCATCTTGGTCAGGATCGATTTGAAATCTGTCATGGTTTCAGAGAAATCATACTCCATGGTTCGTTGTTCTTGTAGAATGTTGAACGACTATCCCAGCTAAAATCTATCCACTCAACAAAAATTATTTCACACCACAGACTCATCTTGGTCAGGATCGATTTGAAATCTATCATGGTTTCAGAGAAATCATACTCCATGGTAAGTTGTTCTTGTAGAATATTGAACGACTATCCCAACTAAAATCTATCCACTCAACAAAAATTATTTCAGAGAAATCATACTCCATGGTTCGTTGTTCTTGTAGAATGTTGAACGACTACCCCAACTAAAATCTATCCACTCAACAAAAATTATTTCAGAGAAATCATAGTCCATGGTAAGTTGTTCTTGTAGAATGTTGAACGACTATCCCAACTAAAATCTATCCACTCAACAAAAATTATTTCAGAGAAATCATACTCCATTGTAAGTTGTTCTTATAGAATGTTGAACGACTACCCCAACTAAAATCTATCCACTCAACAAAAATTATTTCACACCACAGACTCATCTTGGTCAGGATCGATTTGAAATCTATCATGGTTTCAGAGAAATCATACTCCATGGTTCGTTGTTCTTGTAGAATGTTGAACGACTATCCCAACTAAAATCTATCCACTCAACAAAAATTATTTCACACCACAGACTCATCTTGGTCAGGATCGATTTGAAATCTATCATGGTTTCAGAGAAATCATACTCCATGGTAAGTTGTTCTTGTAGAATGTTGAACGACTATCCCAACTAAAATCTATCCACTCAACAAAAATTATTTCAGAGAAATCATACTCCATGGTAAGTTGTTCTTGTAGAATGTTGAACGACTACCCCAACTAAAATCTATCCACTCAACAAAAATTATTTCAGAGAAATCATACTCCATGGTTCGTTGTTCTTGTAGAATGTTGAACGACTACCCCAACTAAAATCTATCCACTCAACAAAAATTATTTCAGAGAAATCATACTCCATGGTAAGTTGTTCTTGTAGAATGTTGAACGACTACCCCAACTAAAATCTATCCACTCAACAAAAATTATTTCAGAGAAATCATACTCCATGGTTCGTTGTTCTTGTAGAATGTTGAACGACTATCCCAACTAAAATCTATCCACTCAACAAAAATTATTTCACACCACAGACTCATCTTGGTCAGGATCGATTTGAAATCTATCATGGTTGCAGAGAAATCATACTCCATGGTAAGTTGTTCTTGTAGAATGTTGAACGACTACCCCAACTAAAATCTATCCACTCAACAAAAATTATTTCACACCACAGACTCATCTTGGTCAGGATCGATTTGAAATCTATCATGGTTTCAGAGAAATCATAGTGCATGGTAAGTTGTTCTTGTAGAATGTTGAACGACTACCCCAACTAAAATCTATCCACTCAACAAAAATTATTTCACACCACAGACTCATCTTGGTCAGGATCGATTTGAAATCTATCATGGTTTCAGAGAAATCATACTCCATGGTTCGTTGTTCTTGTAGAATGTTGAACGACTATCCCAACTAAAATCTATCCACTCAACAAAAATTATTTCAGAGACATCATACTCATCTTGGTCAGGATCGATTTGAAATCTATCATGGTTTCAGAGAAATCATACTCCATGGTAAGTTGTTCTTGTAGAATGTTGAACGACTACCCCTAACTAAAATCTATCCACTCAACAAAAATTATTTCACACCACAGACTCATCTTGGTCAGGATCGATTTGAAATCTATCATGGTTTCAGAGAAATCATAGTCCATGGTAAGTTGTTCTTGTAGAATGTTGAACGACTACCCCAACTAAAATCTATCCACTCAACAAAAATTATTTCACACCACAGACTCAACCAATCAGGATCGATTTGAAATCTATCATGGTTTCAGAGAAATCATACTCCATGGTTCGTTGTTCTTGTAGAATGTTGAACGACTATCCCAACTAAAATCTATCCACTCAACAAAAATTATTTCACACCACAGACTCATCTTGGTCAGGATCGTTTTGAAATCTATCATGGTTTCAGAGAAATCATACTCCATGGTTCGTTGTTCTTGTAGAATGTTGAACGACTACCAAAACTAAAATCTATCCAGTCAACAAAAATTATTTCAGAGAAATCATACTCCATGGTTCGTTGTTCTTGTAGAATGTTGAACGACTATCCCAACTAAAATCTATCCACTCAACAAAAATTATTTCAGAGAAATCATAGTCCATGGTAAGTTGTTCTTGTAGAATGTTGAACGACTACCCCAACTAAAATCTATCCACTCAACAAAAATTATTTCACAACACAGACTCAACCAATCAGGATCGATTTGAAATCTATCATGGTTTCAGAGAAATCATACTCCATGGTTCGTTGTTCTTGTAGAATGTTGAACGACTATCCCAACTAAAATCTATCCACTCAACAAAAATTATTTCACACCACAGACTCATCTTGGTCAGGATCGATTTGAAATCTATCATGGTTTCAGAGAAATCATACTCCATGGTTCGTTGTTCTTGTAGAATGTTGAACGACTACCAAAACTATAATCTATCCACTCAACAAAAATTATTTCACACCACAGACTCATCTTGGTCAGGATCGATTTGAAATATATCATGGTTTCAGAGAAATCATACTCCATGGTAAGTTGTTCTTGTAGAATGTTGAATGACTACCCCAACTAAAATCTATCCACTCAACAAAAATTATTTTACACCACAGACTCATCTTGGTCAGGATCGATTTGAAATCTATCATGGTTTCAGAGAAATCATACTCCATGGTAAGTTGTTCTTGTAGAATGTTGAACGACTATCCCAACTAAAATCTATCCACTCAACAAAAATTATTTCAGAGAAATCATACTCCATGGTAAGTTGTTCTTGTAGAATGTTGAACGACTATCCCAACTAAAATCTATCCACTCAACAAAAATTATTTCAGGGAAATCATACTCCATGGTTCGTTGTTCTCGTAGAATGTTGAACGACTACCCCAACTAAAATCTATCCACTCAACAAAAATTTTTTCACACCACAGACTCATCTTGGTCAGGATCGATTTGAAATCTATCATGGTTTCAGAGAAATCATACTCCATGGTAAGTTGTTCTTGTAAAATGTTGAACGACTATCCCAACTAAAATCTATCCACTCAACAAAAATTATTTCACACCACAGATTCATCTTGGTCAGGATCGATTTGAAATCTATCATGGTTTCAGAGAAATCATACTCCATGGTTCGTTGTTCTTGTAGAATGTTGAACGACTACCCCAACTAAAATCTATCCACTCAACAAAAATTATTTCACACCACAGACTCATCTTGGTCAGGATCGATTTGAAATCTATCATGGTTTCAGAGAAATCATACTCCATGGTTCGTTGTTCTTGTAGAATGTTGAACGACTATCCCAACTAAAATCTATCCACTCAACAAAAATTATTTCAGAGACATCATATTCATCTTGGTCAGGATCGATTTGAAATCTATCATGGTTTCAGAGAAATCATACTCCATGGTAAGTTGTTCTTGTAGAATGTTGAACGACTACCCCTAACTAAAATCTATCCACTCAACAAAAATTATTTCACACCACAGACTCATCTTGGTCAGGATCGATTTGAAATCTATCATGGTTTCAGAGAAATCATATTCCATGGTTCGTTGTTCTTGTAGAATGTTGAACGACTACCCCAAATAAAATCTATCCACTCAACAAAAATTATTTCACACCACAAACTCATCTTGGTCAGGATCGATTTGAAATCTATCATGGTTTCAGAGAAATCATACTCCATGGTTCGTTGTTCTTGTAGAATGTTGAACGACTACCAAAACTAAAATCTATCCAGTCAACAAAAATTATTTCAGAGAAATCATACTCCATGGTAAGTTGTTCTTGTAGAATGTTGAACGACTATCCCAACTAAAATCTATCCACTCAACAAAAATTATTTCACACCACAGACTCATCTTGGTCAGGATCGATTTGAAATCTATCATGGTTTTAGAGAAATCATAGTCCATGGTAAGTTGTTCTTGTAGAATGTTGAACGACTACCCCAACTAAAATCTATCCACTCAACAAAAATTATTTCACACCACAGACTCATCTTGGTCAGGATCGATTTGAAATCTATCATGGTTTCAGAGAAATCATAGTCCATGGTAAGTTGTTCTTGTAGAATGTTGAACGACTACCCCAACTAAAATCTATCCACTCAACAAAAATTATTTCACAACACAGACTCAACCAATCAGGATCGATTTGAAATCTATCATGGTTTCAGAGAAATCATACTCCATGGTTCGTTGTTCTTGTAGAATGTTGAACGACTATCCCAACTAAAATCTATCCACTCAACAAAAATTATTTCACACCACAGACTCATCTTGGTCAGGATCGATTTGAAATCTATCATGGTTTCAGAGAAATCATACTCCATGGTTCGTTGTTCTTGTAGAATGTTGAACGACTACCAAAACTAAAATCTATCCAGTCAACAAAAATTATTTCAGAGAAATCATACTCCATGGTAAGTTGTTCTTGTAGAATGTTGAACGACTATCCCAACTAAAATCTATCCACTCAACAAAAATTATTTCAGAGAAATCATAGTCCATGGTAAGTTGTTCTTGTAGAATGTTGAACGACTACCCCAACTAAAATCTATCCACTCAACAAAAATTATTTCACAACACAGACTCAACCAATCAGGATCGATTTGAAATCTATCATGGTTTCAGAGAAATCATACTCCATGGTTCGTTGTTCTTGTAGAATGTTGAACGACTATCCCAACTAAAATCTATCCACTCAACAAAAATTATTTCACACCACAGACTCATCTTGGTCAGGATCGATTTGAAATCTATCATGGTTTCAGAGAAATCATACTCCATGGTTCGTTGTTCTTGTAGAATGTTGAACGACTACCAAAACTAAAATCTATCCACTCAACAAAAATTATTTCACACCACAGACTCATCTTGGTCAGGATCGATTTGAAATATATCATGGTTTCAGAGAAATCATACTCCATGGTAAGTTGTTTTTGTAGAATGTTGAATGACTACCCCAACTAAAATCTATCCACTCAACAAAAATTATTTTACACCACAGACTCATCTTGGTCAGGATCGATTTGAAATCTATCATGGTTTCAGAGAAATCATACTCCATGGTAAGTTGTTCTTGTAGAATGTTGAACGACTATCCCAACTAAAATCTATCCACTCAACAAAAATTATTTCAGAGAAATCATACTCCATGGTAAGTTGTTCTTGTAGAATGTTGAACGACTATCCCAACTAAAATCTATCCACTCAACAAAAATTATTTCAGGGAAATCATACTCCATGGTTCGTTGTTCTCGTAGAATGTTGAACGACTACCCCAACTAAAATCTATCCACTCAACAAAAATTTTTTCACACCACAGACTCATCTTGGTCAGGATCGATTTGAAATCTATCATGGTTTCAGAGAAATCATACTCCATGGTAAGTTGTTCTTGTAAAATGTTGAACGACTATCCCAACTAAAATCTATCCACTCAACAAAAATTATTTCACACCACAGATTCATCTTGGTCAGGATCGATTTGAAATCTATCATGGTTTCAGAGAAATCATACTCCATGGTTCGTTGTTCTTGTAGAATGTTGAACGACTACCCCAACTAAAATCTATCCACTCAACAAAAATTATTTCACACCACAGACTCATCTTGGTCAGGATCGATTTGAAATCTATCATGGTTTCAGAGAAATCATACTCCATGGTTCGTTGTTCTTGTAGAATGTTGAACGACTACCCCAACTAAAATCTATCCACTCAACAAAAATTATTTCACACCACAGACTCATCTTGGTCAGGATCGATTTGAAATCTATCATGGTTTCAGAGAAATCATAGTCCATGGTAAGTTGTTCTTGTAGAATGTTGAACGACTATCCCAACTAAAATCTATACACTCAACAAAAATTATTTCAGAGAAATCATACTCCATGGTTCGTTGTTCTTGTAGAATGTTGAACGACTACCCCAACTAAAATCTATCCACTCAATAAAAATTATTTCACACCACAGACTCATCTTGATCAGGATCGATTTGAAATCTATCATGGTTTCAGAGAAATCATACTCCATGGTAAGTTGTTCTTGTAGAATGTTGAACGACTACCCCTAACTAAAATCTATCCACTCAACAAAAATTATTTCACACCACAGACTCATCTTGGTCAGGATCGATTTGAAATCTATCATCGTTTCAGAGAAATCATACTCCATGGTTCGTTGTTCTTGTAGAATGTTGAACGACTACCCCAACTAAAATCTATCCACTCAACTAAAATTATTTCAGAGAAATCATACTCCATGGTAAGTTGTTCTTGTAGAATGTTGAACGACTATCCCAACTAAAATCTATCCACTCAACAAAAATTATTTCAGAGAAATCATACTCCATGGTTCGTTGTTCTTGTAGAATGTTGAACGACTACCCCAACTAAAATCTATCCACTCAACAAAAATTATTTCAGAGAAATCATACTCCATGGTTCGTTGTTCTTGTAGAATGTTGAACGACTATCCCAACTAAAATCTATCCACTCAACAAAAATTATTTCACACCACAGACTCATCTTGATCAGGATCGATTTGAAATCTATCATGGTTTCAGAGAAATCATACTCCATGGTAAGTTGTTCTTGTAGAATGTTGAACGACTACCCCTAACTAAAATCTATCCACTCAACACAAATTATTTCACACCACAGACTCATCTTGGTCCGGATCGATTTGAAATCTATCATGGTTTCAGAGAAATCATACTCCATGGTTCGTTGTTCTTGTAGAATGTTGAACGACTACCCCAACTAAAATCTATCCACTCAACTAAAATTATTTCAGAGAAATCATACTCCATGGTAAGTTGTTCTTGTAGAATGTTGAACGACTATCCCAACTAAAATCTATCCACTCAACAAAAATTATTTCAGAGAAATCATACTCCATGGTTCGTTGTTCTTGTAGAATGTTGAACGACTACCCCAACTAAAATCTATCCACTCAACAAAAATTATTTCAGAGAAATCATACTCCTTGGTTCGTTGTTCTTGTAGAATGTTGAACGACTATCCCAACTAAAATCTATCCACTCAACAAAAATTATTTCAGAGAAATCATACTCCATGGTTCGTTGTTCTTGTAGAATGTTGAACGACTATCCCAACTAAAATCTATCCACTCAACAAAAATTATTTCACACCACAGACTCATCTTGGTCAGGATCGATTTGAAATCTATCATGGTTTCAGAGAAATCATACTCCATGGTTCGTTGTTTTTGTAAAATGTTGAACGACTACCCCAACTAAAATCTATACACTCAACAAAAATTATTTCACACAACAGACTCAACTTGGTCAGGATCGATTTGAAATCTATCATGGTTTCAGAGAAATCATACTCCATGGTTCGTTGTTCTTGTAGAATGTTGAACGACTATCCCAACTAAAATCTATCCACTCAACAAAAATTATTTCACACCACAGACTCATCTTGGTCAGGATCGATTTGAAATCTATCATGGTTTCAGAGAAATCATACTCCATGGTAAGTTGTTCTTGTAGAATGTTGAACGACTATCCCAACTAAAATCAATCCACTCAACAAAAATTATTTCAGAGAAATCATACTCCATGGTTCGTTGTTCTTGTAGAATATTGAACGACTATCCCAACTAAAATCTATCCACTCAACAAAAATTATTTCAGAGAAATCATACTCCATGGTTCGTTGTTCTTGTAGAATGTTGAACGACTACCCCAACTAAAATCTATCCACTCAACAAAAATTATTTCACACCACAGACTCATCTTGATCAGGATCGATTTGAAATCTATCATGGTTTCAGAGAAATCATACTCCATGGTAAGTTGTTCTTCTAGAATGTTGAACGACTACCCCTAACTAAAATCTATCCACTCAACAAAAATTATTTCACACCACAGACTCATCTTGGTCAGGATCGATTTGAAATCTATCATGGTTTCAGAGAAATCATACTCCATGGTAAGTTGTTCTTGTAGAATGTTGAACGACTACCCCAACTAAAATCTATCCACTCAACAAAAATTATTTCATACCACAGACTCATCTTGGTCAGGATCGATTTGAAATCTATCATGGTTGCAGAGAAATCATACTCCATGGGTCGTTGTTCTTGTAGAATGTTGAACGACTACCAAAACTAAAATCTATCCACTCAACTAAAATTATTTCAGAGAAATCATACTCCATGGTAAGTTGTTCTTGTAGAATGTTGAACGACTATCCCAACTAAAATCTATCCACTCAACAAAAATTATTTCACACCACAAACTCATCTTGGTCAGGATCGATTTGAAATCTATCATGGTTTCAGAGAAATCAAACTCCATGGTAAGTTGTTCTTGTAGAATGTTGAACGACTATCCCAACTAAAATCTATCCACTCAACAAAAATTATTTCAGAGAAATCATACTCCATGGTAAGTTGTTCTTGTAGAATGTTAAACGACTACCCCAACTAAAATCTATCCACTCAACAAAAATTATTTCAGAGAAATCATACTCCATGGTAAGTTGTTCTTGTAGAATGTTGAACGACTACCCGAACTAAAATCTATCCACTCAACAAAAATTATTTCAGAGAAATCATACTCCATGGTTCGTTGTTCTTGTAGAATGTTGAACGACTATCCCAACTAAAATCTATCCACTCAACAAAAATTATTTCACACCACAGACTCATCTTGGTCAGGATCGATTTGAAATCTATCATGGTTGCAGAGAAATCATACTCCATGGTTCGTTGTTCTTGTAGAATGTTGAACGACTACCCCAACTAAAATCTATCCACTCAACAAAAATTATTTCACACCACAGACTCATCTTGGTCAGGATCGATTTGAAATCTATCATGGTTTCAGAGAAATCATACTCCATGGTAAGTTGTTCTTGTAGAATGTTGAACTACTTTCCCAACTAAAATCTATCCACTCAACAAAAATTATTTCAGAGAAATCATACTCCATGGTTCGTTGTTCTTGTAGAATGTTGAACGAGTATCCCAACTAAAATCTATCCACTCAACAAAAAATATTTCAGAGAAATCATACTCCATGGTTCGTTGTTCTTGTAGAATGTTGAACGACTACCCCAACTAAAATCTATCCACTCAACAAAAATTATTTCAGAGAAATCATACTCCATGGTTCGTTGTTCTTGTAGAATGTTAAACGACTATCCCAACTAAAATCTATACACTCAACAAAAATTATTTCAGAGAAATCATACTCCATGGTTCGTTGTTCTTGTAGAATGTT